>OU426983.1:86611088-88014838 GCA_911387785.2 Aelia acuminata | reverse complement strand
AGTGAACTACTTTCATGAAACTCTAAAGGAATCTAAAGTTCAAGATGGTGATGTCCAAATAATAAAGCTTTCCTACATGCTTTTTGAGAATTGAGATACCGTCGCCGAATCAAAGGGCTAGGAGTTACTTACGTGACCTCACACAATGGCTATAGAATCTTTTTTTCAATAGAAAGCCTACGGATTTCTAACTGGACCTGCCCTATATAAGAGTCTAGTACGTTTCGGTGAACAAGCTATGGCGAGATCGTAGTTACCGAATTGAAGGTAGCTAAAAGTGTCTTAATTTAAATATTTGTCTGAGAAAAAAATGTAAGTGGATGGGTGACGAAGTGAAATATGAAATTTTCCGGAAATGATCAGCAGTAATCTAGAGCTCTGAAAAAATATATATAATAATAATAATATGACGACTGTTATTACTAACACAACTCCAGAAGAATGGTAGGCCCAATACGAAATATTTCGTAATTGAATTTGGTAAATGAAGTAAATGGTTCTTTCATAGATTCTAAATATTTTTAATGTTTGCTACTTTACATCAAAAATTAAGAAATAAATACTCAGTGACCCCTCATTAGAAAAGAAATTTGACTTTAGAACATTTCCTCACGCCACCGACGTCAATAATATTTTTGTAAGAAAAATCGTTGCTACAGCTCTGACTGAAATAAGCAATATATTTTCTTTAGCTCTCTAAGATATTTTTATTATATTCGTTATCTTATAATTAATACCGTAATTGAACATTATTAACATTTAAACGATGCATCATTAGTTGGCTATAGAACAACAATTAAGATAATAATCATCATTTAATTTAATACATCTTTTGAAATGTTGTTTCAAGTTCAGATTAAAATATATTCCTAGGCTGTTTCATTCGTTCTTATTTATAGTAATTCCGGGAGAGATGCCGCACATTTTCTAAAACTAAATTTCACAGTCCCATAATGCACGTAAAACTAAATTAAGCATTTAGTAAAGTCCATAGTAACATATTTTAACATATGCAATAAGCATAAACAATTCATAAAACACAGGTTTGGGTTTTAAAAATATTTTTGTAAATTGCTACAAAGCGGCAACTCTCCCGTATGTTGCGGGTGATATGCCGCACCCATAAGGGTGTTATGCCGCATGTAGTAAAATTGTCTTAAACTTATTTATTTAGGACGTTAAGTAATACAAAAAGTATATATGAACAAGACATTTATTATAGCTCGAATTATAACATATTTACATTGTTTCCTTTTTTCGATTTTTTCGACCACAGTCCACGCAAAAAGTATCAAAAATGGTACAATCTTCGTGAACCCACGATTTGCAGATTGCACAACACAACCAGTCACACTTTTTTTTTGTTTCATGGTAGAACTCTTCACATTCTTTACATGAATCCAATGATCCTTTTTTATTTTATTTTTTATTTTTCTTCGAAACAGGTTCGTTTTCGTCATCTTCAAAAATAATGTCTTCTTCTGATTCAGAAGAACTGAAATCAAGTTTCTTTTTCAAAGTTAGATTTTTAGGTTTGCACTTGGTATTAAGTTTTTGCTGATTTGATACAAACAAAATTTAGGACCCAAATAATTGTATTACAAGCCATATTAATAAAAACATTCAGTGTGCGGCTTGTGTCCCTTATGAAAAAAGGTGTGGCATGTATACCGGATTTCATCGCGGCATCTATCCCATTCTGTCAGGGTGAGACGCCGCACCGCATAGCTCTCTTGTCTAGAAAGCCAAGATGGTGTGGCTGGTCAGGAAATGTAGCTAGTGAAGTAACCTGTTGCTACAAATCTTAAAAACTCTAATCCATTGAAAGGTTTCGTAACAGTTACAAGGTTAAGGATAGGTAAAATATATTTCTGGGGTAAAAAAATGTACTCAACTCACTTTCATCAAGTATAAAACTAATAAAAACAACAGCAACATAAACTAAAACACAATACGTCTTCACTGGGCACTGCTGCTACCTACCACGAACTGAGCCGGGCGCATTCTAGTGGCTGCTATCAAAACTAACAGGGGTGCGGCGTCTATACCGGACGCGGCAACTCTCCCGGGTTTACCCTATCAGTAAGTATGATAAGTCGGACCCAATCCCAGACACCATCTTTTGGGCCACCGCTGAAAAAATGTTTAATTTACTCCACTGAACTACGAACATTACTAGGAAACAAACCTTGAACCTTGAAATTTTGAACAATTCAATTTCGCATATAGGCAGATGTTTTCAAGAATTGACGGGAAAAAGTTGTCCGCAGGACGTAATATTATCAGGGGAAAAAATGAATATCTTGGCAAAAAAAAAGAAAAAAACCCGATACGAAACATCTGAAATGGCAATCCAAGAAAGAATTATCTACTTAGCTAAAATATCAACATAAATAAAGATATCCAGATAAATAAAGGCACATCAAGAGATCTGGAAGAAACCTGTAAAACAGGTTAAATGTTAATGCCTTCAGTCAACCAGATGCGTCGTGGTATATTTTTTTATTAAGTTTGCGGCCCTCAATGGTTATGCGACTTTTGTATACAATGTAGGTATCCATTGGAAGCGAGGGGGAGCGGAGTAGCCCACTGGTAAGGCAGTGGACTGCTGTGCTTAAGGTCCCGAGTTCGAATCTGACATGGCTTATGATATCTTTATTATTCGCCACAGGTCATCTCGTGGGCCGAGAGACCCTCCTGGGGCAAACCCAGCCTCTATAAAGTGGGTACCCTTAATTGAAAAATTAAGGGGGAAAACCTGGCGGTTGGGCGTGATCACGGTCAAATCACCTCCTTGCACGACCGCTGTCCAAGAAACAGTACTCTTCTTTACATAGTACTGAACCCAAGACCCTTTATGGGTTGTAGTGGTACAGGTTTATTGGATGCGAGGCTTGGGCTTTCTTGTAGAGGTCTCTTTGTAACTATTATGTCAGTCCTCACTCATAATGTTCTTTCATAAGGAATATTTGAATCTTTCCTTACAAGTATACAAAAATTGTGTTAAGGGGGGGGGGGAGATTGATCAAGCCATACAGTGTGCCGGAACACAATGATTTAGAGTGAATTCATCACTGACATAGATGTGATTCAACCTCTTCTGTCGAACTCTATTGTGAGGAAAGTGAATAGCCTATCACCCATTGACGATTTAAATAAAATCAATGTCCTCTATTAGAGCTCGTGGTAAATCTAGAATAAGGAGTTCCGCTTGGTGAATATTGCAAATTTCCAATGTCCAATTCCACCTTCTAATGTTGCGATATCTGGATTTGACAAAAGCACATACACCAAGTCTTGTCAAACCTTAACCACGGTTGCAAATCGCCCTGGTTATTTGTGTGGTCATGCTCATTGCATTCAAGCTGGGGCTTAAAAAAATTCAAGTTAGGACATATTTTTTCTAGGAAAATAAGGTTGAGCACATTGTTATACTTTTACTAGAAAAACGGATGTGGTGTCAAGGTAATTCGAGTAAATAACTAATATTAATTATTTATAACAACCAATGTTTTGACCCACTCTGCAATTTATCTTCAGAAAAGAAAAATTATTTAAAAACGTTATAGGATTAACAAGAGAGGTAGAATAAATCTGCGAATTAGAGTGGGTTAACAAAAGTTTGATAACTAATAACGATAATACATTGAGCATAAAAGTAACGGATATGTTGCTGAACAGAATTGATAACCATTGAAGTGCTAAGTAAATAAAAATAAATTGTTATTTAACTAGAACAATTTAATAAATAGCAAATAAAACAAAGAATTGGTTATTCAGCAACAAAATAGTTTTTTTTTATGCACGATGTATTAGTAATAATGTTTTTTGTACATCCACACTTAAGACATGAATTTTACCTACCATGCTTATTATTTATTTATGTTATTTATTTTATGAAGCTACCTTGACACACCGCAAGCAGGACCATCCCTTTCTAGCTATGAGCGGTCAACTATCAACCAATCAAATCAGTCTCTTCACTTATCTGAGGTAGAGGAAGGCATAAGTATAAAAAAAATATGAATGTATAAAATTCTTTTTTAACTTAATTTTGCTGATAAACTAAAATAATAATAATTTTTCCTGGCATCAGATAGATAAAATAATAAATACAAAAAAAATATCCTAGTTTCGTTATTTTTAGATTGAGCTATTCAAAATATAGTTTTCCTGTACTTTATCGTTTTCTATAAAATTTCAAAAATTTAGTTTAAAGACGGTGAGGACTAGAGTTTGAAACAATCTTTCTCTTTGAATTGAGGCATTTAGAGTTTCATTGAATATATGAAGGTAATTTTATTAATAAAAATGCTAAAATTCTTTAAACATTCAGTTTAATAACCATTAGTTTCATTTCTCTATCAAAAAGTTAGAATACAAACCAATTTTTTAAAAATATAGATCATGTCACAGGGTCTTCCAGCAATTTTATTTTAAGTAAAATGCTATAAATAAATATTACAATTTTCATTATTTCCTTTTCATCAAATATAGAAACTAATGGAAATTAGTTGAAGCAGTTATTAGGTGCTAAATTTATGAATTGTGATGTAACGCATTAAAATCATAAAATTAATTTTCAATATCACGAGGAGGTATGTCACTTATTGTCATGGGCGGATCCAGCCGGTTGTAAAGGGGTGGCTAAGGTCCCAAAGGGGAAGGGGGGCTGCAGCCCACACCGTCCTTCCCCTGGATCTGCCAATCAGCGTTTTTACCTTTGTATTAATTTACCACAACTAAAATTCTACTTGTTCTGCATATTACTTATCCTTTACCTTTCTTCCTTACTTTTATTAAAGTTATGTTCTATTTTTAAATTACTAAAAAATTTCTAATGGGGGCTAGAGCCCCCAAAGCCCTCCCCTAGAATCTGCCAATGCTTATTCTCATATAGCTTAGCAAAAATCATAATCTCTTTGAGTATACAGAATAGATTAGCTTTTGGTTTGTTTTTTATTTAAACCTTTAATTGAAAAATCGAAAGTAGCTAAAAAGAACATATCCAACAGGAAGCAAACATTTCTGAAAATAGTAGCAATAACCCATAGATCTAAACTTGATCTACAAATATATTTAATCAGAAAAGGGGTCACCTGTGGTATAGTGGTTAGCATGGCAACCTACAATACAAAAGGTCGCGGGCTCGCGTCTCGCGGTGGCCCTGGGTTTTTTAAAGGGGCTAAAAAATCCTTGGCTATGCCGTCCCTCGGATAAGACGTAAAATGGAGGTCCCGAGCCTGTACGATGTCAGGCACTCGTTAAAGATCCCTAATTATACCTGGATAGGCAATATTTAGGACTCCCACTGTAGCAACGTCCGATTAGCCTTATTGCCATAAAGTGACTTAAAACAAACAAACAATATATAAACCGCATTTCAGAAATAATTAGAGTAAATAAAACAATTAGTTAGAGTAAACATTATTACATGTTTCATCGATGTTGAAAGAAATAATAACTTAAGCAAATAACATCCGGTAGGCGACTAGGAATTATAAAGGCATAAGTTAAAAGGTCCTTTACCCTCAGACATTTCGCTCATCAGGGCCATTGCCTAGATTCGTATTCAAGATGTGTAGAAAGGAAGAGGAAAGTAGATAAGGAAAAATTGACCACGTCTAGACGAAACAGATCTACTTCCTACATGCTTGTTTAAGGTACTCTGGAAAGTTCCAACATTCAAAATATACATCATAACTACTTTTAAACCACGTACTTGGAGACATAATTGGTTTAATATAAGAATTATGTGCATCTGTAAGGGTTAATAAACGTTGACGAAACTCTATAGCTAAGCTCTAATGACGGAATCAAAACCTATTTGGTTCCTACGGTACATATAAAAATACATCTCCATCTTTAATAAAATTCTATTAATTATTATATCTAAAGGCGGAATTCCACTGAAACATGTGGCAGGTCATTTAATTTATGTCGCATGCGGATTTTGTTGCTCCACATCGCACAGTGAGAAAATTTTATCATTTAGCGGCCAAAAATCTATAACTCCTGACTAAATGACGATAATCGAATCGTTCTTTTTTCATTAAAGAGCATGGGATCCCCTTTATCAGGGAGAATAAAAAAATAAAAATACCATCGCTCAAATTATTTCAAATTAATTTTTTAATGTATTCTTTCTTCACTTAAATTTAAATAAAATAGTTTATTCGGTATAGAGTTATACATAGAGAATGAAATGAGTCAGGATTACTATCTATTGAGTTTTCTGCTTATATACATGTCTTTTTCAGGCATTTGCTTCTTTTGAATTATTTTATAATAATTATTGACTAAATAAAATAAAATCCAAAAAATTAAATTAAAAATACCCTATTGTTTAGGAATTTTAATCGAAAAAATATTGTCCTATAATTCAAAGATAAGTGTGTTTTATGATTTAGTCTAATTGGAGGCCGAAAATATATTGAAAGTTCAAATATAGGGATTTAAATCTTAAACTCGATATATCGCCGCTCGATCGCATTTGATCGATCTAATTCTATTATGGTATTTTAGCACCCTTTACCCTTTACCACTGTGAAAAAAATTAGAACCAACTATTGCCAATAAAAGAATTTATATAAATTTAAATGCTTTCTTTTCATAAATTACATAGTCTATGTGGACGAAATCAAAACCCATTTTTATCCAATAATTTTACAGCCATTGTTCTTATTTATAAAATATGTTTGGTGCAATAATATAAAAGATAAAGCTCTATAGAAAAATAATAATATCAGAGAAAGGAGTATAGATTTCGCTTAGAATAAATTCAATTATTTTCCCTAGTGAGCTTTACTTTTTATATTAATGCATCAAACACATTTTATAAATAAGAAGAATGGCTGTAAAATTATTAGATAAAAATGCGTTTGGATTTCATCCACGTTGAGTATGTAATTTATGAAAATAAAATATTTAAATTGATATAACTTCTATTATTGGCAATAGTTGTTTCTGATTTTTTCCATACTGGTAGAGGGTGAAGGGTGCTAAAACACCATAATAGAATTAGATCGATCAAATGCGATCGATCGGTGATATATCGATTTTAAGATTTAAATCCCTGTATTTGAACTTTCAATATATTTTCGGCCTCGAATTAGACTAAATCATAAAACATACTTATCGTTGAATTATAAGACAATATTTTTTTCCGTTAAAATTCCTAAACAATAGGGTATTTATAATTTTTTTTTTTTTTTGGATTTTTCCTTATTTAGAAAATAATTATTTTAAAATCTTTCAAAAGAAGCAAATGCCTGAAAAAGACATGTATATTAGCAGAAAGCTCAATAGATAGTAATCCTGACTCATTTCATTCTCTATGTATAACTCTGTACCGAATTAACTATTTTATTTAAATTTAAGTGAAGAAAGAATTTTTAAATTAATTTGAGCGATTGTATTTTTTGTTTTCTTCTCACTGATAAAGGGGATCCCATGCTCTTTAATGAAAAAAGAATTATTCGATTATCGTCATTTAGCATGAAGTTATAGATTTTTGGCCACTAAATGACAAAATTTTCCCACTGTGCGTCGTATGCGATTCAGTGCGTTAGCTTCCTCTAAAATCGTTAAAGGAAAAGAAAACTGCCACTATAGTGGAGAAGAGAGATATATGTTGATGGCCAAGAAATTCAGTATAATTTGTAGAAGTTGGACACTGACTATGATGATGACTCTAGGGATGGCAAAACGTGTATTTTAGTTGAAACCGGGAAGTCGAAATTTTTCACGATCTGATACTTTCCCTTACTATATATTTCATTTATAGGTAGGTGAAAGTGAAAAAAAATTAAACATCCAAATTGTATAATGGCCAAATCATTTCGATCACCATTTCATGGAGTATGTTTTCTGTATATATTTCTTTAGCGGTAAAGATGACAATTTTATAGCCATAATTTCTGTTTTGGGAGTGCCAAATAAATAAGTGAGTTATAGCAAGGTATTTTCGTTATCATTATTGCGATAATTTGATTGCCTTATAGTGTTTCCTTTTAGCATGCAATGCAATATGTTTATTGCATATAACCTTTTATCTATTAGATTAGATATCGATTGGAATTTTTAAGAAATAAATAAACAAAAACAAAACCTGAATTGTGATGGATTAAAAGTATCATTAAATGTAATATAACGAAATCTTAAATAAAAAAGACCATGGAAAGTTGCGTTGAAAAAAAATTTATCTTCAAAATAGTTAAGCACGGTATTTTCCTAATTGATAATGCGAGAATTTGATTGTCTTATAGTGTTTCCTTAAGGGCATGCAATATTTTTATTTTATAAGACGTTTTATTCAATAAAAATACGGTGGGGACGATGTATGGCATCTACTCTACGAGCTCATATATGATGTTTGGACAGAAGAAAAAATCCCCGAGGACTGGAAAGTAGCTGTTATCTGTCCCATTTACAAGAAAGGCGACAAGCTTTGGTGCTCTAATTACAGGGGAATTTCGCTGCTGAGTGTGGCATACAAGGTGCTGTCTACGGCCATCAACCGAAGGCTTACCGCTCACATGGAAAGGGAAGTCGGGGAATACCAATGCGGCTTTAGAAAAGGGAGGTCTACAACGGATCACATCTTCACAATTCGCCAAGTGTTGGAGAAGACTATGGAGAACGATGTTGATCTGCACCACCTTTTCATCGACTTCAAACAGGCCTACGATTCGGTGGACCGAGCGGTATTGCTCAGAGACCTCTTATCTCTAGGCGTCTCGAGGAAACTAACCAGGTTGGTACGAATGACATTGAAAGATGCGAGATGCCGGGTGAAGCTTCAGGGGGTACTATCCGACGAGTTTCAGATAAGGACAGGAATCACGCAAGGAGACACGAAGGCTACCACACTCTTCAATATGAGCTTGGAAAAAGCTGTCAGGACAAACCCGGGAGGAACAATATTTGACCGCCTAACACAGCACCTCGCATATGCAGATGACGTGGAGATAATGGCCAGATCCCTTCCAGCATTAGCAGGAGCTTCAGAAGAGTTCGAGGAGGCAGCTGCGGCTAGGGGACTGTAGCGAAGTCGGCATACATGAAGAGCAGCAGACCCTTTGCAAGCCAATGAGATAATAAGTATCGGCACCCACAGGTTTCCAGTATGCAAGGAATTTAAGTACCTCGGTTCCTTGATATCAGATAATAACAAAATCAAGGCTGAAATTGGCGCAAGAATAGCTGCGGGAAACCGATGCTACTTTGCACTTCAGCGGGTACTGAAATTCCGAGGAATGTCTAGAAAGGCGAGAGAAGTGGTATACAAGATCATGATACGGCCTGTGGTAACCTACGGAAGCGAAACGTGGACAATTACGGCCGAACACGAAAGAATGCTTGGAGTCTGGGAGAGAAAGATCCTGCAAAAGATATACGGACCTATATGTGAGGGAGGAGTTTGGAGAGCAAGATACAACAGGGAACTCGCCGCACTATATAGGGAGGCTGACATTGTTAGCTTCATCAAGGCGTCTCTTATAAGATGGCTTGGCCATGTGAGAGGATGCAGGAAGGAAGGGTACCCAGAAAAGTTCTGTACGGACAACCGGGAGGAGGAAGAAGGAGAGGAAAGCCACCACAATGATGGATAGACGACGTGGAAGCGGATTTGAGAAGGCTTGGAGTCAGGCGGTGGAGAGCTGCCGCAGCAGACCGAGAGAAGTGGCAAAAAATCGTAAAGGAGGCCCAGGTCCCCCGCGGACCGTAGCGCCGAGGAGTAAGTAGTAAGTAAGACGTTTTATTTTTTAGATTAGATATCGATTGGAATTTTTCATAGGAATGAATAAAAAAAAAAAATTAATAAAATAAATAAATAAAAAAACTGAAAAAATATGGATTAACAGTAGCATTAAATGTTATATAAACAATCTTATTTTTTTCTTTTTTTCTAAATTCGGTACGAAGATATTTATATTATACATTATGATAAATTAGCAATGCATCTTCCTTTTTTCCACACAAATATTTACGAGTATTTTCAATATCATAACATTGTTAACGTTTCGGGGCTGTGTCCCCATTCTCAAAACCTGTACATTAATTTATCCATTAACATTTAATGATCCAATTGTTGGTATAATTACATTAAATATTATCTACGTAAATGATTTCACAATAGTATGATTGATAGTCTTTTAATAAATTTTCTAAAACTATATCACTATCAATTGCTTAAATACACTGTTCTACATTTTCTAAATGTCAGCTCATAAAAATAAATAAATAAAAAAAACACTAGTAAATAAAAAAAACACATGCAAATGATACAAAATTTATTAAGTAAAGTCCCCCCTCCGGTTGATAAATTTTGATGAAATTTTTAGAGTCATATCTCGGGCATATACATACATCAAATACCCATTTTGATCAAAATCTTTAGAGCCGTTTTTGAGTAAAAAAAACACCTGAAAATGATACAAAATTTAATAAGTTAGTCCCCTCTCCGGTTGATCAATTTTGATGAAATTTTTACGGTCATATCTCGGGCATATTATTATATCAAATACTCAGTTTAATCAAAATCGTTAGAGCCGTTTTTGAGAAAATCGAAAAAAACCAAAAAAGTTATTAAATAAAGTACCCCCTCCCTTTGAGCAATTTTAATGAGAAATTTTTGCTGTCACATCGCGGGCATATACATACACTAAATACCCAATTTTAGGTTCGCACGGTTTATAGTTTTTGAGCTAGTCTGTTCACACACACACACACACACAAAAAAATCTGGTGCGTGCGCGCAACACACAACTTTCACTTACCAACTTACTTAGATAAGAAATTGACGTGTTTTGTAAAATATCATTCCCCAAAGTCACACATTTTTCTACATTCATATCTTATTTTTATTAATCGTTAAAGCCGTTTTTGAGTAAATAAAAAACCCCGTGAAAATGATACAAAATTTATTAAGTAAAGTCCCCCCTTCGGTTGATCAATTTTGATGAAATGTTGGCTATCACATATTTGGCATATAAATAGATCAAATACTAAGTTTAATCAAAATCGTTAGAGCCGTTTTTGAGAAAATCAAAAAAACACATGAAAATGTTACAAAATTTATTAAGTAAAGTCCCCCCTCCGGTTAATCAATTTTGATGAAATTTTTACAGTCATATCTCGGGCATATAAATACATCAAATACCCAGTTTGATCAAAATCGTTAAAGCCGATTTAGAGTAAATAAAACAAACACGTGAAAATGTTACAAAATTTATTAAGTAAAGTCCCCCCTCCGGTTAATCAATTTTGATGAAATTTTTACAGTCATATCTCGGGCATATAAATAGATGAAATACTCAGTTTAATCAAAATCGTTAGAGCCGTTTTTGAGAAAATCGAAAAAAACCTAAAAAGTTATTAAGTAAAGTACCCCCTCCCTTTAAGTAATTTTGATGAAATTTATGCTGTCACATCGCGGGCATATACCTACACTAAATACCCAATTTCAGGATCGCACGGTTTATAGTTTTTGAGCTAGTCTGTTCACATACACACACACACACACACACACACACACACAGACACACACACACACAGACCATTTCGCGGGACTTGGTCATTTCGACTCAGGGGACCCCAAAACGTGTATTTCCGTTGAAAACCGGAAGTCGAATTTTTTCACGATCGCAATACTTCCACTTACTATATATTTCATATATAGGTAAGTGAAAGTAAAAAACGTAAAAAGTTATTAAATAAAGTACCCCCTCCCTTTGAGCGATTTTGATGAAATTTTCGCTGTCACATCGCGGGCATATACCTACACTAAATACCCAATTTCAGGTTCGCACGGTTTATAGTTTTTGAGCTAGTCTGTTCACACACACACACACACACACACACACACACACACACACACACACACATACAAAAAAAAGTAAAAAGTTATTAAATAAAGTACCCCTCCCTTTGAGCGATTTTGATGAAATTTTCGCTGTCACATCGCGGGCATATACCTACACTAAATACCCAATTTCAGGTTCGCACGTTTTATAGTTTTTGAGCTAGTTTGTTCACACACACACACACACACACACACACACACACACACACACACAGGCACGCACGCACGCACGCACGCACGCACGCACGCACACACACACACAGACCATTTCGCGGGACTTGGTTATTTGGACTCAGGGGACCCCAAAACGTGTATTTCCGTTAAAAACCGGAAGTCGAAAATGTTCACGATCGCAATACTTCCACTTACTATATATTTCATTTATAGGTAAGTGAAAGTAAAAATTAATTTTTAAAATAGTTTTTTTTTCAACTTTTAACAATAAGACCTATTGCGTGGCGAACCATACTATTTGATATTGTATATATAAAAATGAAAGGGTCGTATGTCTGCTAACTCAAACCTGAAACGTTGCGGATGGATAAATCTGAAACTTTTACAGTATGTTTCTGTTTGCGAATCTGCCGAATTGCGGCCATATCTGCTTTTTATCATAAAATATCAAATGGAAAAAAAAAATTATAGAGAAAAGGGCTCTTCTTTCTTTTTGATAGTTCTCGTTCTTCACTGCAAAATGAAAAAGAAATCACAGATAATGGACAATTAATAACTGAGCTAGGGCCTATTTTATTTTTTATCACATTTTCTACTACCGCTATATCATTTAATATCCCCAATGGAAAAAAAGAACTGTTCCTTCCGGTTTAGTTGAGGAGTGAACATTTACAATCATTTTCTATCGGACAGTAATTTAAATCAGGCTATTATGTTTTCTGATGTTTTTGGGTAAATTTCATGGGAACATATTTTTTTTTTTCCATAAGAGTTTATATCAGAGTAAGGCACAGTAAATCGTTAGCGTGTTCAGCTAGTAAATTACAAATTATCTCACAGGACTCAGATATAACATTGCAATTTTACTCAATCCCTAAAAAAAAGTATTTAAAATAAATTTTAAATAAATTAGCTACCTATTAAAATAAAAAAATCATTTAAACGATGCAACGAAGTATAGGCACAACACACATCATGCGACAAGGACGGTCAACAACCTACCTGCACCTTGATCGTGGCCAAGGACGCCATTAAGTTGACCTTTACGGTTTTATAGGACGTCTTCTGTTTACATTTTTTTTATTTTACTTAAATTCAACATAATGTTTCTTTTCTTGGCTTTTCTCAGACATGATCAAATCAACAGTAATATATCGCAAAAAAAAAAAACGACTTTAAAAAAATTATTTTATATCCATTACGTCCGACGGAAGTCAGAAAATATTTTTTGACAGTTATCATTATTAAAAATACATATTTTTTAAAAATAAATTCTTAAACCAATAGCTACTTATAGCCTTTATTATTGTCCATGAAGAGAGGGTTGAAATAGCTAAAAACCCGTTTAAGAATATTAGTCTACTGTCTGGAGTGAGATTTTTCCACGCGTCATCAGTCTTGGTTTTTTTTTTCTTTTTCAGTATTCGAAACGAAGCTCACAGGTCATTGACTCTACGAAGATCCGAGAAATCCGAAATATGATTTCAATGAAGAGAGTTTAAATATGAACATATCACCGCCATACATGAAGATAGAAAAAAAGTATGAAGTTCAATTGAATCACGCAAACACTCATACAATTATAAATCATATTTTTTTTTTAATCTTCATAAAAATACTACTTTATATATGGTCAGAGCAAAGCCAAGTTGAACTCCATATTTTCAGGAACCTGAAGTTAAAGTTAAACTTTCTGAAATAGGAATGTCTTTATTTCTATCGCTTTTGACGTTCAACATATTTCACTCTGTCTTTTATATTATTCAAATATAGAGATAACGTATAACGATAATAAGGTAATTTAATAAAAGAAATTTAAAATTTTATTAAAGTGGTTTGGCGCTTAGTTCACTGTGGTTTTATACCGACCATATAAGTGTGTGTGTTCAGTGGTGGAGCCAGGGATTTTTCATACACTCTTGTTACTTTCACTTACCTATATATGAAATATATAATAAGTGGAAGTATTGCGATCGTGAAAAATTTCGACTTCCGTTTTTCAACGGAAATACACGTTTTGGGGTCCCCTGAGCCCGATTAACCAAGTCCCGCAAAATGGTCTGTGTGTGTGTGTGTGTGAACGGACTAGCTCAAACCGAACGAACCTGAAATTGGGTATTTAGTGAAGGTATATGCCCGCGATGTGACAGCGTAAATTTCATCAAAATCGGTCAAAGGGAGGGGGTACTTAATTTAATACCTTTTTACGTTTTTTTCGATTTTCTCAAAAACGGCTCTAACGATTTTGATTAAACTGAGTATTTGATCTATTTATATGCCCGAGATATGACAGTAAAAATTTCATCAAAATTGATCAACCGTACGGGGGAGTTTACTTCATAAATTTTGTATCAATTTTACTTTTTTTTTTTATTTACTCAAAAACGGCTTTAACGATTTTTATCAAATTCTTCATGTTTAATGAAAATTAGGTGTTCTTTAATATCAGGTAAGCTTTATCATTATTAAAATGTTCTGAGGGGGCTTTTTTGGGGGGTATGGGCCTTTTTTGTTTCCTATAAAGTACCTTTGTTTTTGTTTATATGGAGAAATTAACTGTCTCTCGTTACGCCTAAAAATAAGAAATGGCTAAATATGAGATATGATAAAAATTAAGAAAACATAAAGAGGAGAAAAAAAGAAAAATATTCAGTCAACTCATAAAACTCGTTGAGCCCACGCATGTAGAGTACGCCTTTAATGACAGATCATTGTTTACAATTAAAGCAGTTCTGTTCATTTGAGAAGTGGCAATTAACAAAACGCATTAATTTCTAATCTAAGTAAGTTGGTAAGTGAAACTTGTGTGTTGCGCGCACGCACCAGGTTTTTTACATTGTAACAAGGCATCTAACTCTAGATGACAAGAACTGTAGTGCATTTGGAAAATGACTCATCGAACGACTTGTAAAATATCCATAACAAAACTTAAAATTAATATTTGAAATAAAGCACGTTTTTTAATTACGGACTTTATTTTTGGTCCTCCCCTTTTAGGCTATACGAGGTTTTTCTAGGCCAGTGGAGATGGTGGGGGATTAATGCTGAATATAAATAAATATCCTGGCTCCGGGTTTAGAACTGTGTATCTTCGGGTAATAAATCGTGTGTTGATTATCATGGGCAATCACATATTTCCTACATACAATCACAATACATATTTCCTAATGCGTTTGCATACTCCGCCATCCCGCCACCCAATTCAATACAGACATAACCTGTTACTGAATAAAATTGTTTCTATTTACTAATAGTTTTCTTAATTTTTCCGCAACCTTCGGGGGGATCGCGCCCCTGCTCTGGATCCTCTGGTTGTGCTGAGAATGTATAAGTATAATTTATTTGCATTAGATTCTTTAAAAGTCAAAAGAAGTTTCAAGGAAACAAAAAATGAGAGAATAGCAGAAAATAAAAGCAGATTTTATACATATGTACCTATAAAACCTTTAAAGCTTATCTAGTGTGGCACAGTAATTAGCTGTAAAACAATTTATAGCCCCATAAACTGAAATGAACTGAGGTGTTGTAAACATCGACCAAAATGTTTCAGACAGTATGAGTACGTAAAGCCCGTTTTACAAAAAAATATTAATCCTTGAAGTTTTGGAATGGATCCAGGGGGGGGGGGGGTGGAGAGGTCACGACCCTCCTCAAATATTTTGGATATTAATACTTTTTTGTATTTTTAAAGGAATAGTGCAACTACATATCTAGAAAACTATCAATGTAATACTTTTGGTTGTTTAGTCCTTTTGAAATGTCTTAGATATTACCGTTCTTCAAATACAACAGAAATGTCTTCGCCATAGATAAAAGCTCAAAATCTATCACCTCTGAAAATAAAAAGGCATAGTGGAATATCGTGAAGGCATTTGTTGTCAATAAGAATCTAGTTAAAATTAGAAATCGCATTTGTTTTTTTAGGATCTTATTTGTAATTTAAATTACAAATTATTATTATACAAATTATTATTATACAAGTTATTATTATACAAGTTATTACTTGTATTAAGTTATTATTATATACATTAAATAATTTCCTTAACTCCTTTCAATGGAATACAAACAATAGCAATATATAATATTAACTGAGATAAGATTTTAAGGAACATGATCCAGGGGGGGGGGAGGTCACGACCCCCTCAAATATTTTGGATATTAATACCTTTTTGTATTTTTATAGGAATAACACAATACTAAACTATTAACGTAATACTTTTGGCTGATCGCATGGAAAACTCGAAAACAGTAGTCCTGTCAGGCGAATGACAAAACGGGATTATGCGACCGTTAGGGGTATCACCCTCAAATTTGGTGCTAAATCTGGCCCTTTGGAGTACTGAGCTCTAAAAGAGAATTTTTCTTAATTTTAAAATAATGTAAAAAGATAACCAATAGTTTATACATATCTAAATTACAAATTGAGAAGATAAAAGGAATTTCATTTGGATGGGAAATGAAGGGAACGCAAAGGGTAGTGAAGGTCATTATTGAATGGAAATACATATTTATTTTAATTTTATGATAAATTATTCATTTTAGATAAGTTTAATTTTTAAAAACATACATAGGAAGAGAAGTAATATGGAAACTAGGCAGATTCACAGAAACAAAACAGTAGCGATAATTAAAAGTACTCACCAAGATGAGAATTATTTTTTGAACCCTCATTCATTATATTATCTTAACACATTATATTTCCTTGAAGGAATATAAAATCAAACAGTCCAAAATCAGATGTGCTATCATGCAACTTTTATAGAACGTTTAAAAAATGAGGAATAAGTAATAAAAGCCATCCATACGTCTCAATAGCTATATTTTGCAACGATAACAAAATAAAAATCTATAAAGAAGGGAATGCCAAATTTTCATTCATTCACAAATATGAAGGTCATCCAACATATAAGAGAGACATTTTTTATATTAAATATCAATTGACAACTGAAAAAAAGCAAAAAAAAATCAAAACAAATTTTGAATTCATTTTTAACCAACATAAATTATTATGAAACGCCAAATAATAGCTAAGAGGTAATTTCATATTCGCTCTATCAAGCTTGTCAAGCCGCATTCGTGAATTCAATAGGACTTCACCAAGGTGGGGAATCGAACAGGAAAAAAGAAATTACAATATTTTAGAAATGAGTTGTTTCTTTGTCTCCTTTCCGGTAGATAATTGATGCTGGCCGTAAAGCGTTGTGAAAAAAGGTTGCACAATTCCATTTCGTCCTTGACAGTGACATCCGCGTGTTCACAAAGGAGAACATCCAAATTTGGAATATTTCTGAAACAACTTTCAATACGCAGGCAATCACAACTTGATATCCTTCGAAAACCTTAGGTACTTAATTTCTTTAGATTAGAACGACTTCTTTCTAACATTTCAGTTTATTTGAATTTATTTTCATAAATAAAATTGAATCTAGATCTGTTATTATTCGATTTTATGTCATTGGGGAGATTTTTTATCTGGGTCCATTAATCTCTTTGAAAATACTTTTACTTTCGTATTTTATTAGCTGTAGTTGGTCATGAGCACATCATTGAATAAAAATATCCCTTGGTAAAAAAAAAAAAAAAAATCAAATGTAGAAGAGATGTTCATTATGATATATTCCCTTATCTAATTTTATCCTACAAACAGTCTCAAAAAATATACGGCGTCAGTGTGTTCAGTTTCAAGATAGTCGAAAACAGAAAGCGAACGGACCCGTTTCACTATTTTCGAGCAGTGCAAACACCTGCGATAGCAGCGTCGGATGTCCTTAATGTGATCTTAAATCAGCTTGTTTACACTGACGGGAATAGAACATCCGAAAATAGACCCTTGGCGCGCCATCGGGACACACCTCCCTAGAGGCTACGCCGAGGCAGCGAACACACCCCCAGGATTGAAGAATAACGGTTTCTCCCAAACTGTAGTATTTTAAAATTAAATAAAATATTATTTGATACCTAGGCCATTTATATATCGATTTTTCAATGCAAGGCTGGTTTAACTCAACACTAATCAATTTTTCAGAAGAGTTAATTAAAGTTTTATTTTTATTTTTTTTAAATTTTCACTTTCCAAGATTTCTGTTACCTGCATTATCCAATAGTGAAAAAGTTTCACAATTATCATTATTATAATCACTATTATCACTATCGCGGTCTCAATCAGAACTAGTAGAAGAAAAAAA
Organism: Aelia acuminata; assembly: GCA_911387785.2. NCBI lineage: Eukaryota > Metazoa > Arthropoda > Insecta > Hemiptera > Pentatomidae > Aelia > Aelia acuminata. The sequence goes on along the minus strand of OU426983.1, from coordinate 87,996,613 downwards.
AAGATAATTCATGATTTTTTTTTTTTTAACGGTATTTTGAGTTAGGCCAGTCTAGCATTGGACGAACGATATGCACATCAAACAAAACTAACAATATTTACCAATAATCTGTTATAAAGAACAAAGTTCTGCCTACACTTTCACTTCATATAAGTTATAAGGTAATTCCTACTTTTAAAAATTATGTAACTTGCGATGAATTAATTTTTAATAATGTAATAAAAAAAATCTTGAGTTAAATATATCGTTAGTACTTCCTCTGCAATAAACAATGGTTGTGAGATCAGACCGAAATCAATCCTAGTCACCTGGCTTTTGCCCTAAATGAATTTCTTAATTAAGAGGACCCACTTAATTGAAGCTGGGTGTGCCACAGGAGGATCTTAAGGCATCAGGATTCCTGGTGTGCTGCTGTGCCAGAATATAAAACTCCCTGCCACGGCCTTACTAACTTATCATTCCAATTTAAACAGATCTTCTTGTCGATCACGATATGAATTCCCTTTCGGTACCATGAAGACTTCATTTTTTCTTGATAAAATTCTTCGATCTAATTACGTATAACTTTTCGAATTATTATCTAAGAATGCCTTCCTTCAAACCACATAGCAATTCATTACTACCCTAAGGTTCTAACTACTAGTTCTATACTATCTACTAAGGTTCTAAGAATTCCAGTTAGAATTCATAGTGTCAGGAACAAGACAGGAGGAAAAGGACAAAGAACGCGAAATGAGCGATAAAAATTATTTATGGAAAGAATTTGAAAACCGATTTTACAGTTATTTTTTTTCATTATTTTTGTTCATTAATTATTCTGTAATAATAATTTAAATGGTACAGTTGGTTTTGTAGTATTAAATCACTCCCTACAAATGCAGTTTAAGGTGGGAGCAAAAGTAAAATGTAATTAATGATCGATTCTTTATTTAATAAATTGTGGAAATTGATATAAATTACTTCACTTTTGTTGGTACATTTCCTGCATCAATATAAGGAGGTTTAACTCTGTTTTATCAAATTTAAGCCAGACAAACTAATTTGCTTTAACTGATATAAGTGACATATTTCCCGTAATTTCAAAATATTAAATAAATCTAGAATAAATAAATAAATCACAATCGGAAATGATTTTAATGATGTAATAATTATTTTCATCGACTTAAAAAGTATCAAAATTGTAAATAATTGCAGCAAAAATACAGAGTAGTTTTCCTTAGAATCAATTTTTCTTAGACGTGTAGTTATTGTGGTAATATCACCTGTTATTTTGTGGTAAATTGAACCCGGATCATGCTCATGTAACATTTAAGAAGCAGATATTACTAGAAGATAATAAAATACTCAGTATCTCATTTTTTACAAACATATACATAGGGGTCACCTGTGGTGTAGTGTGGTGTAGCATGGCAGCCTACCATACTAAAGGTCGCGGGTTCGCGTCCCACGGTGGCCCTAGGATATTTTAATGGGTGTATAAAATCCTTGGCTATGCCGTCCCTTGGATAGGACGTAAAATGGAGGCCCCGAGCCTGTACGATGCCAGGTACTCGTTAAAGATCCCTATCCTAATCATACCTGGATAGACAAAATTTAGAACTCCCACAGTAACCTCGTCCGATCAGCCTTAGTGGCATAAAGTGGCGTTAAGCAAACAAACAAACATATTCATATATACAACCTCGGTATATCGATAAAATAATTTTTGAGATTGCATTTCTTTGTTGTATATTATAAACCTGCTTCAATAACTTTTCAACTCTGTAATGATAAGTCCTTTGAATCTTCTAATACTTATATACAATAAAAAATGTATTTATTATAATTAAATTAGAGAAATGAGCATCTTTTATCATGATCAACTTGGCGAACAAGCTCTAGAATCTAGTCACCGAATCCTATTCTAGAACGGAATGAAGCTTGCTAAATCTCTTTGGCTAGTGGCTGTCTCCTGGTTATTTTTGTTACCGATTCACGGTTTCCAATTGCTCTTTGCCTCACGCATGTGAGTAGTTTCGAAATAGATATCATAGTTCCCTGCAATTATTGGTTTGCATTTGGATTAAATACGTGGGATCAGACATATTTTTTAAGGAGTAAATTTGAATAATCAAATCGTTTAGAGTTTACGAACGTTACTGCTACTAAACTCAAGCAAATTGTTACTCCATGAAAACCTAAGGGAACATTCAATTATAATCTATAGGAATAAACAATTAAAGTAATTCTCTTTTGAAAAAATTTAACTGCGTTAAAAGTACTATTAATTTTAGTCAAATAAGATGTTAACAAAGCAACGTATGGAGGAGTTCAGTCTCTGCTTAGAGGTTAATTTATGAGGACCCTTTAGGATATTAAACGACAAAATCACAACTGTTGTTATTGTAATAAAAAAAAAAAAAAATAGTTCAATTCAATTTAATACTATGATCTCTTTATCCTAATCGTACTTAATTATTAAATTATATAAATCTTCGTTTCAGCGAAACATGGGATTTTATCAAACCAAACTTTTAATGAAATCATACAATTAAAAAAACTTAGTCTTAAACATATTATTTATGTACATATGTATTACTTAAGTATATATATGCATACTCGCCCTTTTAATATACAAAAATTGCGGGATAGTTAGGAAAGAGGTCAGTGAAGAGAAGGGATTGACTCGAGCGGGTTACGTGCCTGGTGGCTCAAGTGCCAAGCCCGCTTTATTGGTTATAAAGATATCCAGGTTCAAATCCCAGCCTTGGCCAATCTTTTCTCTTCTTATAAAAACTTTATAATATAAATTAAATATAATATATTTTATTTAGAATTAATATTGTTAAGTTAAAAAAGAAATTGAAGTAATGCCATCAGATAATTTTTATTTTAAAAAACAAGCAAATATTTTCTCATAATAAAACTAATTATATTTACAAAACTTACTTATGTCTTATAATTTGTATGATGATAATATATTTGAAAATTCAGTTCATCAATAATCTCATTTATTACACTGTATTTAAGACAAACAAAAGTGATCTGAAACCTTCGTAAATCAAAGTAAACGATTTTTGATATGATAAACTAATAATCTGAATGACTTTACACAAGATATATGATTAATGTATCATGTAGTAGAATAGTATTTTCAAAGTTTACTCAGTGAGTTGTCAAAAATATGACATCCCAACACCTACGGAATAGTATTGTAAACTTGAGGAAAACAAAGAATACAAATAAAATGAGCTGCGACAGATGCTAGAGACATGCGTAGCTATTTAAAAATAATTTTTGGCTAATGCTATGAGTTCAGGAAGTAATTTTAGATGCAATACACGTGTTTCACATAGGTATTTCTTTTTCTGCGTCATATAGAAGACTTAAATAAGATAAGTAAAAATCGATAATTTAATGAGATTCATTTTAATTTTTAATCTAATATAATTTGAGCTATGTGTTGCCAAAGACCCGTTGAAATACAACGTACAAGAGCAGTGAAAATTAAGTTTTTGTAGACGATTATTAAAAAAAAAGTCAAAATAATGAAATAAAAATTATTTTTAAAAATTTATTTACTCATTTTCTTCTTTTTTTTATGATTGACGGTACATGATTACCAAGATACGATTATGCCATATTAAACAGTATGAGTGAAAAAAGGACGGGTCTGGGGGTGGTCATAGGAATCATGACCCCTCCCTTAAAATTAGGAATAAAAAATGACTAGATATAAAATATTAAAGAATTTGATTAACATAAAAAGAAGAATAACAAAAGAAAATTTCCATAGGATGAGTAATTTACATATAGTTGGAAAGCTGATAAAATAAGCTTAAAGAGTAATATTTAGCTTTTAAGTTGTAAAAGTTAAATTCTATGCTCAAACAATAATAATTACTACTTTAATATATTTTAATGGAAGCTAATTATTTCCCGTGTAACAAAATTAAGATTTGAAAACAAACCGACAAAAATTAGATTTAACTTAGTACGTATCGTGGAAACCCCCTTGTATCGATTTCCGTTTACGATAGATAAACTAAAAATCAAAAAAGAACAGTAAAAATCTGGACTATTGATGAATTTATTTTTCAAGGATTTATTTTTAAAGCCTCTTAAAAAAATAATAAAAAATCGAAAGTACCGACGACTATCCAGTTTTCTAATATTATAATACTCTATAGCATATAGAGAATAAAAACTAAAAAAAGGGAAATAAGTATTGGAAAAGTTATTTTATGAGGAACTGGTTAAAGCCGCTTACACATTTAACAAAAAACCTCACACTAAATTTTCTATTCTAGAAAATGGTGTGTTACGACAGAGGAGGTGTCATATAAAAGAAAATTTCATGAAAAAGTTAAACCTTATTTTTACTACAACTGTATTAGAAGAAACAAGACATGCGAAAACTAAAAGATAATGAATTTAAAAAGTCAAGGTACTCTGCCCAGTAGAGATAAGTCACGGACTCATCCTAATTTTAACAAACCTTTCAGGTGTCTCGGTTGCCGTGGGATACTTAGTTGAATTCGCATTTTATTATATAATATAAACGAAACAGCCCCGTTTCTGCATTAGGCGCCTCGAGGGTAGAAAAAGAAACTACAATTATAGTAAACACATTTTACGAGCATTTATTAATATTCTTGGCAATGTTAGGTAATATAGTCGCGATGAAGTCATTGCCGTATATCTCTACCCCAATCTTGATAAGTGAATGAACTAAAAACTACAAAAAACACTTCTTCGCCAAGAACTCTTGTTTCAGTGTAAAAGTGCTGGATTTTAAACCGACCCAATAGTTCCCGGCGCGTGCAATCAATACTTGTTCGTATGAGTTTTCTGGTTACTCTTTCTTATTCTTAATTGACATCTTTTCCAATAAAGTAAGCAAATTTTACACTTTAATATGGATATTCAACCGCTATTTTGCACCCCCAAAAAAAGATATATCTGAGGATCTTTTACTCCCTTTAAAAAATCCTAGAGCCACCTGCGAGGCGGGGAACGCGCCCTAACCACTACACCCCTGGTAACCCCGGTGATTAATTCGGTGAGGAATTAAGTAGTTTATTCAGCCCTTTCAGATACACATATTTCTTATTTTAATAATATTATTTCTCCTGATACGTGGTTGAAAAATCGTTATGAATATTTTGAATGTTGGAACTTTCCAGAGTTCCTTAAACAAGCATGTAGGAAGTAGATCTGTTTCGTCTAGACGAGGTCAATTTTGCCTTATCTATTATCTTCTTCCTTTCTACACATCGTGAATACGAATCTAGGCAATGACCCCGATGAGCGAAATATTTGAGTTACTTTCTGGCTGTTATTTGTTTAAGTTATTATTTCTTACAACAGCGATGTGAAAGAATGTTGATTTATAAAGTTCAATCGTCGAACTGATTACTCTCTTTAAAGAAAGAACACGTACCAGACTACGAACTCGCGACATTGGATATTTCCGGTTGTCATGCTAGGTAAGTTGGATAATAGTCCATATTAGATTTGTACATTAGGATCCTTTCAGAAGCCTTCTGCGCACTATGGAAAAGTCGATAACTCACAGCTCGTAATTTTTGAGAGTTCTTCACGATTACTGCGGAGTTGTCAACTTCTTTAGAATGTGTAGGTTTCTGTGTCAGGTTTCTGAAATGATCCCAATAAACAAAATTCATGAGGACTATTTTCTAACTTACCAAAAAAAAAAAAAAGAAAAAAAAAAAACGTTAGCCTCTTATTGCTCAAAATAAATATATCAAAGAGAAATAGGCTGGATTCCCGATGTCACAGTTCACATCTATGTTACCTATACCGCTTAGTATTTAGCGAATTCTTAGATTGATGAAAAAAAGTAATGTACACAGAGGATATGACCGAATAATTAATGAAATTACGTATGTAAAATATAACATCGTCATCAGGAATTAACTAATGAGCATTTGGCGAACATGCTCATTTATTGAACCTTGATGAATGGAGTCAGGATCAGTGTATGTATATGTATGGAGGTAAATCAAGTTTAATTTTTTAGTTTACAAAACAATAAAAAAGTGAGATAAGCTATCTTCGAGTGCTATCTGCTTTAGTTTTCAATTCTAATAACGCTAAATTGCAATTCTAGTCAGCTTTCTACGAACTATCGAGATTGAAAGGATATTGTAGCTGCTAAAATATCTAACCTACCGTTTATCTGTTGCCATGGTATGGTGGAACCTCTGAGAAACTGTGAATCGAGTTCCCAAAACCGGAAAGCGACATAAAACTGACTAAGAACGACACTCACACCGATAAAAATTGTATGAGATGTCTTGATTGAAATCCATTGTTTTTTTTTTTTTTTTTTTTTTTTTACTTACTAGTCCAATCTTTGGTTCCCATTATTTCGTGTCTAATGTAAAATTTAATTTTATGTTCGCTGTTTTATAGGAACTTAAGGTCATCCAAGTCGAAATATAATGAAGGTTGCAATCCAGCACTCTGAATAGAAATCTAATAACGTAAATTTTTCCGCTCGAATTTAATGAATAATAAGTATGATTGAATATTCATAACAGCTTGGAAATCATTGGCACAGGATTAATTTCTCAAGCTATTAGAATTAAAAGCATATTTCAGAAATATATCCAATCCAACTACTACGTTATGGCTAACTGCATTACAGAAAACAACAACTACGGGGCTATAACCAATATTAATTACTGCCTACAGCATAAGCAATATAGAAAATGTAAACAAACACAATTTCACGGACACCCAGAAACAATCTGGAAATGAAAATTCAGTAATAGTAAACTAACAAATATGTAACCCATCTAAAATGAATCATATAATATTTTCCTTCCAATAAAATAAAAAAGAAAAACTTTGTTGCCGAGTTGGTGATTCGCACAACAAAAGATCAAGAAATACGGCCATCTGGTCATTTATAACTCAGAAAACTGTTTTTTTATAGTAATCACATGGGAAGTTTCAACTACATTCCCAATTTTACTATGTAACTACAAGCACCGACTAGGTAAAATAGTCTTTGATTAGAAATAGTATATCATTGGGGCAGTTAGTACCACTGGTACTAACTATAACTCAAAAGTTATACATGATCATCCCCTAAATAAAAGAATGTGTTGAATTGCGTCTTACCCAAAAGAAAATATTAATATTATTTTGACCATATTGTGGCAGTGTAGATTTTCTCTTTCTGATTCTGACGGTACGCATAACTCAAAATTGATATATTTTGAGTTACAACCATCTTCTTGCCGACGTTTGTTTGTTTCTTTTAACGTCACTTTATGCCACTAAGGCTAATCCGACGATGCTACAGTGAGAGTCCTACATTTTGCCTATCCAGGTATAATTAGGATAGGGATCTTTAACGAGTACCTGGCATCGTACAGGCTCGGGACCTCCATTTTACGTCCTATCTGAGGGACGGCATAGAAAAGGATTTTTTACTCCCATTAAAAAATTCTAGGGCCACTCCGGGACGCGAACCCGCGATCTTTAGTATAGTAAGTTTCTATGCTAACAACTACACCACAGGTGACCCCTTCTTGCCGACGTGCGATATCATCTATTTAAAATTTATTGCTCACTGCACTTCGAAGTTTCCCAATGCTAGAAAAAAATCATACAATGTTAATCGCCAGCTAACTTACCATCTTCGACTTCCCCTACTCTACAATTTTCCGATTATTAACAGAAAAGTATAGAACAATTCCAAAACAGTATTTTGAAGAAAATTGCCAAAGCATGGTACTCGGAAATAATGATACACTTCACGATTTACTAAGTTAAGATAAGTTTTATGATTTCATTAATAGGACTTAGACATATTCCGGAACGCCTTGCGAAAAAATTTGACTTACCAATTCGCATTTAACCAACATATTCCATCATATTCATAAGTAAATTCGTTCGAAGAAATAAAATCAATAAAAAAATTATCATGGATGGATGACAGATTCCCTATAATATATAATACAGAATTTATGGATTGTAAATTTTCCTTTTTTACTTCCTTATCACTTAGTTAATGCTTTAGATAAATGGAAAACCCATCCTTCTATAAAAACAAACCAAAGAACTATTCACTGATAGCAAGTATAATCGCAAATACTGCAAGGGGTCGAAGAAACTTTACCTACGTCATGTGTTAACATCATGTGATCAGAAAAAGTGTTTGCTTAAGATTAGTGCTTATCCTTCCTAAATTATTGGATGATATTTTCTTATCAGGGATAAAATATTCAGTCTTACATATTAATTTGTATTGAAATAAAATTATCGATTACAATGTTTCGCTTATTATTCACGTTTATAGATAAATAAAATAACAGATAAAGAAACTTCCGTGACTCTAGTTATCCAACTCTGACGTTAATTGAAATAAATAGAAAATAGTTCATAAAATAAAAAATACAGGAACGATACTAAAAAGGCTTCATCATACATTTCTTTCTGTTTTATTTGATTCTGAAATCACTTTATATTTAATCATTTTTTGTTACTATTGATAAGAGACTGTTATTCACTAAAACTAAAGAAAATTAAAGGTATTTTAGTGGAAGATTTTTTCCTTAGATATTTAAGCACTATCAGATAGTTTCTAAGGTGGTAAAACCTATCTTAGACTACCAGAATATCTACATTGTTCAGGTGAGTATAGGAGGGCCAACCTTCTCCACGAGAGAGATGAAGGCTCCTTTTACCAAGATATTTCATTCTGCTTTTCTATTATTTAGGTAAAAGTATAAATATAAAAATATGTTATATATATAATTATGCTAGTCGTGATTTGTTCCATATCTTTTACCTTGTTTTCTGGTTTGAAACTTTCCCCTCAAATTGGGACCCTTTAAAAATAATTCATAGTTCTGTAAGGGTTTGCCCATTTCAAAAATATTTGTGAGCAATACCTGATGAAATGTTCTCAATTCCGAAAGTTGTAGATTGATAGGATGCATTCATTGCTTGAGGTATCAAGATAGCAGAAAATATTCGAATTTCCCCACGAAGTATACATGATAAAAAAAAATTCCGATATAAGTGACTATAAAATCAGTAACAAGCGATAAGATACCCTATAATCCTGTTGTTGACTGATCGGATTAAATGTTCGCTAGTTAATATTGTTTATGCTGAAAAGCTATAATACAACGCTATATAGATAAACAATGCTGGAATTTTTATTACTAATTGTATGTTGCCGCAAGTAAAAATCTAGGCGAGATGATTTAGTAACAATATTGTGACAGCATGATGGGGCTCTATTGAGGCGAGTTCGCGACGGCATTGTTTAATGACGAAACTTGGCCAGCAGAAGATAGTTTCTGATAGCTTCATTATCGATTCATTATAGGAAACACCGAGTATAAACTTTAAAAAAAAAATAAGACAAAAAGCATTTCTATATGAGTTCGTTATTAATTACTACTTAATAAGAATTTAGTGTCAGCAAAGAAAAGGGTGATATCGAAATCGTAGTTTTCTTAATTAAGTAGAATTCTTGTTATGGCAATTAAAATTGTCTCAGCATAAGTTTACGCCCTTATTTTTATTTTTTATTTTTTTTATTTGCTTCATTTTTCTAATAACTTATTTTGCTCCATTCCCACATCCCTTCCAAATCCTTACTCCACTACTGTCATTTCTAAAATACTTTATAAATTCGCTCATAATAACAAAGAGGCCGGATTAGATATTTTCCTTCTTTCTTCTTATGGGATGTATGGAACATTAATTAAAATACCATAAAATATTAATAAAAAGCATCTGAACTACTTCAATGAGTCTTGTGTTTATTAATTCATGAGAAAGATTTTTTTACATTTTTTTATTTTGGCAGGCTTTTCTTCTAGACGATTGAACTACGCCAACAGGTACCCAATTTCTTTCATATTCATTGATACAAACAAAACATCTATATAGATAGAATTGTGCATTATGTGCGTTATCTATGACTATTAGGAGGTTTATTGAGTAAAGAATACATTTATATTACATCAAAATTGATTAAATTATACCAATTTGGAAAAAAATATGCATAGAACTGGTTGTGAATTGAATTGGGGGGGGGATCAACAACCGTAATAAAAAAGAGGGGGAGTTGATTTGCGCTTGTAAAGGATGAGTGATGAAAAAAAGATTATAATTGCAAAACGTTATTTACCAGCATTGGTTACATTCCGAATCAGGAGAGTGCATTGCATGAATATTTTCATGAAGATTACAAATATATACCTGTAATCTAATCTTTCAGTTCAATGACGGCCACAAGAGTATTACCGTACCATTAAAATAAAAAACAATAATAACAGGGTGATGATAAAATCCATTCATGACATTATTAGCTTGATATTCTTGCCAAAGAAGTAAATAATGTAGGTTAATATCATAATCAATTATAGCGATCAAGATATTTGTACAGTACTATACAGTACTTCTAAGTTTTTTTTTGTTTTTTTTACTTGCATATATTTTATTGATGTGTCATATCAGAAGTAGTGTATAATGAGATATTTATATTTTTTTCAATATGATCACTGAATGAAATCTCTCCTAACAGAAAAAACTCTCCGTTCCAATGGTTCAAAGATTTACTAATATTTGCACTTTGCACACGAAATAAACTAATAGAAGTTTCCAAGAATTTTGCTAAAGTAACTAGAAATTTAGATCGATGGTAGAGTGGGAGTTATCGTGAGAAGAAAATGTATTTCCATTTCCTTTTATATGAGGAGGAGAGTCATGAAACCGCAGGCCAAATTGCTAACTGCAGCTTGCACGCGAGGTAAATACAGGCTATATCACAACTTATCAGCAATTAAGCGTATTTTCAATGAACTCTTTAAATATACTATAACTTCTAGAAATTTCAAATAGAGTAAGATCAAATTGCACTCATTGACAATGGATAATAAATAGCTCAACAATAAAGAACAAAACAGGATCAAGAGCTTTTCCGTAATCACCTATTCGTCAGAAATTCTTATTGAGCATTTGGAAAAAAAAAAAAAAAGAACGGTTTTATTAATACAGGATGTTGAAATTTAAATAAAATATTACTTTATTGATTGAAATCTCCAGGATATACTTTATAAATAATTATACCATTACTAAGCTGAGGGTTTTTTGCCCACCTCCCAATTTTCATAGGACTTTTAGCAGTCTGTTCAGCGATAATTATTTTTTTTAAAACGACTCAAAAAGTCAGTTTTTACTTGTATATTTTTTACATATTAGGATACATCTATATTAATTGAAAAAACATATTAGAGTTTTCAAAGATGTAATAGAAATTCGCTTCTCCTCTCTAAAACCCAATTCTAATTTATTGTGTATTTACTCACTTAGTAAACAATAGTTAACAGTAGTTAAGCGAATGGGAATATTGGCATGAATGTGAGTCAATGTAACTTATTTCATCTTTAGGTTTTACTTCATTTTCATTTTAACTTAGTTGTTCTAAACAATCTTATAACTTTATAGTTCATTAATGTATAAATGCAGAAAAATCACATTGTTATCTCTTAAATAGTTATTGCCAATATATATTTCTATTTTCTACATTTCGTATATAGAAGAAACGCCTACATTAACTGAAGACGCCTACCATATCAAATTAATAAATTACATTAAAATATGATTAAAATAAAATAATATTGCGAGGTCGTGGTGAAAAAATGTGTCTAGGCGATACCTCAGCCTTCTCGTTTCAGATGCGGCCAATCTAAATACAGACCCAAAGGGTTGTCTTCAAACTCATCGGAGCATGCACGGAATGAATCTCGACTTTCTCACTCCGTCCAGAATAGGATGGTACTCCGATGAGTAGGGTAAAGGGGATCGTCCTCCATGCCATCCATAGTCCTAGCTCATGGCGGCGGCAAACTCGATCGAGAGAGGCGACAAAAAGAATAGTTCCATATTTTAATGTACAGTATAATAAACGAAAGAAACTCAAATATAATTAAGAAAACGAAGCAATCAAAATGAATAAGATATAAAATAAAAGAAACCGTATTTAACACTACGAATAGTGTTTTTATGGTTTCATAAGCTCAAAATCTGAACGCGTTCCTTATTCGATATAAAAATTATTTATCCTCTTAAGGCTGGGCGGTATGGCCTATATGGCTAATATTCCTATGGTTAATATTCAGCCTATATTGGATTTATGAATACGGTTGATAATATAGAATTCAGACAATAACCAATGACAACGCAGACATACTCTGACTAAAATACAGGTCCTTTGGCAGAAGGATGCATGTGTTCCCATTTTTCAGAGATTATTTTAGGACTACGGATAAATATAACTCCTCCTTTATATTACCAGAGTTCGGTCGAAAAGGCCGCCTACATTGTATGGAACCGCACTTTTTAATTTTTTATTAACCTTAATTTCTTTTGTTAAAAAAATGAAGAAGTTGTCTTTTTCAAGCAAGAAAAAAAAAATTTAAATTTAAAAAAATATATAATTTTATTAGATCTAAATCAGAAAAAAATTGTAAAGTTTTCTCAGGTTAAAGACAAATTTCCGGATTGAAACAATACATTACTAGTAAATAATAAAATGTAAAAAATGCTGCCTGCATACCTTAAATAACGAAGCATTATAATATATTTATAGCGGTAGAAGGTAATTGAGAACGATAAAAAACGCGGGAAAACAATTAGGCGAATAGAGAATCAAATGCTAATTATTTGCTTTAAATAAATGTGTTGAATCGTCTAAAATTATCCTTCAACAATAAATATAAAAATATATAGTTCTATTCTATGTAGGGTGCTTAACAAAAATAGCAATAATGTTCGCATGGGACCAGATTGCTTTATACAGTCACAAAATTTTAAAAATTTTCCTATCTCTTTTTTTCTTTTTCTTTTGGATTTAACGATTATTTTCATAATATATAAGAACAACAATAATGTAATATAATTTTCCTCCTTTTTTTTTTTTTTTAACGTCCATTTATGCAACTAAAGATAACCGTAGGACGCTATAATGGGAGTCCTAAATTTTGCCTATCCAGGTATAATGAGGATAGACAACTTTAACGAGTACCTGACATCGTATAGGCTTGGGTACACCATTTCGAGGGACAGCACAGTCAAGGATTTTTTACTCTCTAAAAAAAATTCTATGGCCACTTGGCCGGATGCGAACCCGCATAATTTCGCATTTTAAGCTGCTATTCTAGCCACTCACTACACCACAGGTGACTCCCTAATAATTATTACCTATTCATATTATAATATTAATGATATACATATTTATCATCTTATAGTAATGATAATACATATAGGTATACATATTATATAGTAAATATATAATGATTTTTCATTAGTAACTACAAAACGATAAACGGAATACTAAAAACTTTAGTTCTAAAAAACAACATAAATATATTGAAAATAATAACTGAACTTCATCCGAAAATTTCCAAAGTTTGATGCATGATAAAAAGATTGAATTACTGAATTTTATTCTCCAATCATGAAAGTGCTAGTCTCTTCTTTAATGTATGTTTTTATTTCAGTTATTATTATATTATTAAGCAAGTATTATTATATTATTAAGGTTCTTTGTGAAAAATTTTAGCATGTTCCTGTACCTTGTGGATGAACCCGATTTACATACTAAAATCTATTTGAATCACCTCGGAATCTATAGACTCGTGATAGATAAAACGCTGCCTTCGTTGATTTCATCTTTTTATTTTTTTCTGTTTTGTGGTTTGGAAAAAAACAAAACCTTCTTGGTAATATTCGGCAGCTGATCTCAATATCGTGGATAGTTATAATAAATCGATACATGAGCGCATAATCTTAAAATCGATATTATTGAATCAGTCCTCCGATAACCTAATAATCCAATCCCAAAAATTAATATTTAAACAGTAACGGCATTCTACCTATTAAAAAAAAAAAGACATTGGTCAACTCGACAATGTAGGCCAATATCGACGTTATATTATTAACTTACGTTTGGCAGAGACCAATAAGCCTTCCGACTTCTTGCGATAACTGATTGATAGACCGGGTTTATGTTTTAGGTATTTATAAATCATTGGTAAATATTTTTACTCTATTCTTCAATCACTGGCAATGGTTTGCAGAATAAATAATGTGGAATAATAATGAATTAATATTCTGCCACAGATCCTTTCTGGGACCGAGTGATCCTCCCGTGGTAAACGAACCTCTATAAGTACAATATACTGTAAAATTACCTTACACAATATGAACCGAGTCCTACTTCGGGTCCAAGTGGTACGGTTATTTTTTGGATCTTAAAAAAATATTTCTTCTGAGAATGAATAGAAGAGTTTCCCGCAGGTCTTAAACCCTTTCGAAACAAATAAATTTAATAACTTATTTTGTCCAAATTTAATGATGACGTGGTAAGGTAGGTACTAATATACAGTAATATTTACTTTACATTCCTTTTAACAAAAATAAATCATTTTCTTTACCGTCGTCGTAATGAGATGAGCTTGGCCCTGGAAATTACTCATAATATAATAAGCTATATAAGTAATTATTGTGAAGGAGCCGGGATAGCCGAGCGTGTTGGATTCCGACCCGCTTAGCAAGTTCGAGACGAACGCCGGCGGTTCGGATCCGCCCTGGGATGGTTGACTTTATTTCGTGGAGGCCACACGGAATGAATCTCGACCTACCCACCATGATTGAAATAGGTTTACCTGTAGAGTAACCCCCCTTTTAGAGAGCCCGTATGCCACACATGGCCAGGTAGGGGTACAGAACAAAAAAAAAGTAATTAATAAGAAATAAATAATTAATGAATATTGATCACTTATTTTAATTAGACCTGCAATTTTTCCCTGCCCGATTTCACCATAAATTCTTATGTGGTTAATAAAACATAACACCATTGTGAGCATTGCTGCTTTCATGATGGCAAAATAACCTTATTGCAAAAATGAAATCCTACTCCTTTATTAATTTCTCCCATAATAATGGTTCCCATAAAAAAATGTTATTATCATAAAGTAAATGCCGTCCCCACTCCTCAAATTTTTAACTACTGTCAAGATATTTATTTATAAATGAGGCCATTCTGTGAAATATGACTTAAGTAATATTTTTACCGGCTAAGAGCTGAGATTTTCGTAATTTTAGAATCAATTTTCTTAATAAATGGGCGCAGAACATTAAAAGCAAAGAGAAGATAAGCTGGAACGAAGATTTAGCCTCCTTCGACGAATCAAAGATCACAACCATCCTCGACAACCCCCAAAAAGCGAGAGCATGAAAGAAAGTTCTATAATAAGCAGGCTCAGATTCAGTCAACTCTAATGAACAGCAAATCTTCACCTGCTTCTTCGAGTGCACAGACCGACCTGCCGAAAATGTGACGATTAACTTTTTACTTAAAAAATATTTTTTTAAAAAAATTAATGTATTAAATTAAATGAAAGTAAATTGAAATATATTATTACTCGACAAAGTCTATACCGATTAATCATAGATTATAGTTTGCTCGAGTTGACATTATCGCATCACTTATGTCGCTCTACTTCATATAGGAGGAAAACAGTATTGTTTTATCTTACGAAAAGGAAATTCCAGGTGAATGAAAGGTTAAGAGGATTATTTAGCACCTGACGCGATGGGTTTGGTCTAAAATAGCTTTGGTTCAAGACCGGTTTGTTGAGGAAAATGCGCACCATTTGTGTTTCCCGACTACTTCGAAAGTGGCGGACGCAGCACGTGAATTTGAGAAGATGTAAGGGAAGCAGGAAAAGCGTACCAAAAAATATTTCAAAACAAAAATAAATAAATAAAGAACCAGGAATAGTGTACCCATAGCATGATTGGACTACTAATTTCGTTAGGTATTCAAACCGCAAAGGTTTAGTTTTATTGTGTATCTACCATTTAAACGTTTAAAAAAGTAGCAACCACATCAAAGATCTTTCCTTATTACAATAATTGCACACCATTGCTGTTAAAATATTACGATTATATTCTATTATAAACAAGCAGGGATATTTGTTGTGGCGATATTCGAAAAAAAAATTACAAGGAATCAAGGAAAAACAACTATAATTCAATTTTGTTTAATTTAAAATTATATTATGTAGTACTTTTAGAGATAAACTAAATCTAAAATTAAATTATGATGAAAAAAACGCTCAAATGTGCCGAGACCTGATTTGAATCCCACCTATGGCCAATATTTTCTCTTGAATCTTGCGAGATCGAGGGAGAGGTATCAGTGAAGAGGAAGGATTGGCTCCGCTTGAAAGCGAGCTCTGTGGTGCAGTGGATAGCATACCGCCCATGTCACGCGGAAGACCCGGGTTCGACTCCCGGCGGCGCCCAATCTTTTCTCTTCAAAAAATAAATTATTTAAAAACATATTAATGCTACCAGTAAAGCAAATTAGGAAATAAAAAGCAAAACAAGAAAATATTAGACAATAAAGGAAACAAGAAACAATTAGATTCCAATTAAATATTTTAATGAAACAAGAAACTATTAGACAATAATATTTTAATGGAGAAGAAACCGCATTTTACAATTATTTTGAAAAATATCTCAGTCCTTATTCCTGCAACAAGGTGAGCTCAAATTCGTAGGAAGTGTTTTATTTAGTATAAAATGTTGGTAATTTTTAAATTGGAAATATGTTTTTGTGGGGCGTAAATTCGGAAGAACTTTAACACAAGATGAAGCGAAAAAAAAAACATGGAACAGCAGTTTAATTGTATAATAGCCCCATTTTTTTTTTTTTTTTTTTTTTTTTTTTTTTTTTTTATTCAACCTCCTTTATGGTGTACGAGAAGAAGAAATGCGCATCTCATTGAAACAGTTTTTTGTGATCGAAAAATATGCCAATGCGCCTTATTAATTAATACTAACATTAGGTGCATAAATTGGTGCGTGGAAGAGGAAACCTGCGGAAATAAAAAGCGAAGTTTTTGCTTGTTATGTAACTAAGATAAAGGTTTTTTAAAAACGTAATTATGGCTTCAATGGCCACAATCTTAAAGGTTTAGCACTTTCCTTGTTCGCGAGATAGATTAAGATAAGTCGATGTCAAATTTTTAAACTAAATTTCAGCAAGATGATATTCAGGAAAAATGCAGTTAACATCATTTCCAAACTAGAAAAGCATTGTTGTCTTTTTTTATTCTATTTTAAAATTAAGACAAGTAAAACTTGTTCCTACCTGTTTTAATTTCAATTTCTGCGTCCTAACATGTTTGCATCACACTGACACTTAAAGACAATTTTGAAGCATCAATGAAATGCTAGGAATCGAGATATTTTAACCACACTCGAAATTAACACAGCCAGTTCAATTAAACCTAACAAATTATTTCGAGTATTTTTAGGATTTAGGATCACAATAACCATAATCATACAAAAGTATTAACTTAATATCGACTGAAAAAAATATTACCCACCAGAATATTTTTTTATTTTTTTTTTTTGGAATCCTTTATCAAGATTCTTCTAAGGAGGTCATGTCGCTTCATTTTTTTCGACATCTTGGACAAGTGGCATCTTCAGTAATTATTTATTTGTCTACAGATATATTTGAGTTTCCTAAATTCCGATTTGAAAATTGTTTGGTGTGATCACAAAATGTCTTATTATCGATACCCATATCATAATAAATTATTTTACTTCGCATGTACTATCTAGTTATCTGAATAAACATTGATCTGTGTGAATAATTATAATCGCAAAGTAGATTAATCAAATATTATATATTGCGATTAGATGTATCTAATCGCAATATATAATATGAGAATAAGTAGTTTATTACAGAATAGATTTTACAGAAAATAAATATTTTTTTCACCATTGTAATAATCCGTAGCTATTAAAAATAAACCAAAACGTGTACAAACTTTTCAAAGCATGACCTTTATTTTTAATAATCCGACTTGTGATTATTGATTTTATTTATTTATTTGTTAATTTTGTATAGAATGGAGGGACCTTTCAATCAAGAATTTACATAATTGTCAATAAAGGTATAAATGATGTTCCCTTTTCTTCATAACTTTTCCCTCCTATTTGTTTTAGGGGAGACATTATATTTTCCATCACTGATAAAACATTGGAGATGAAGATATAGCGCCATAATAAAAAAAAAAAAAAAAAAAAAAAAAAAAACTAGTTTGAATAAAACAACTAAAGCAGATAATACACAATAATCTAATAATAAATTGTAGAAGTTTATTTATGTTTTACCTGTTTTCAAAGTAACGGGGCAAAGGTTCATTTTATAATCAAAATCCTAATTGAGTAAACTCATAAATTTCAAAGGAATTTATTTATTTAAAATTTACTTTTTCTCATTTAATCAGTTTCGTCGAACGAAAGAATATTCTGCCTCATACAGCAAACCTGTTTGAAGACCGCTGTATTTGTTTATTTGTATTTGCGCCAACATAGCACAAGTGAGCATAAGATGATAAAATCCAATGATTGATTGTTCAACATAGTATATCGATATGTGGGATTTCAATATGCATTTAATTCGGTTTCTTTTATGGGGTATTAATATATGAACCCATGATTTTCTTACTATTTTAGTGTGTCTTGAACTGACAATATACTTTTATAATTCTGCTTTATTTTCAGCTTGATCTTATTAATTTTACTTATATTTCCGAACTTGGAGCTTTATATACACATAAAATGAGCGAGTGACATGATCCTCCGGTAGTACTGTAGATCAGCCACCTGGAGGCACTCACCTTGCTTGATGATCGCACTGCCGATGCCGCCGCTGGACTGAACCAAAACGCCGCCCCACCAACTTTAAACCTTCCTCGCCTCGAGGTCCAACAAGCCAGCGGCTCCGATTTTTATCCTCTTGGGAAAACCGACAGCGTGACAAATCCGCCAAACCACCGATGAGTGTCCGATTAGTATTAATAAAATTCGAACAAGAAAAAAGTAAATTATCCTAAAAAAGAAAAGAAAAAGAAACATGGATTCGGAACATAACTACTAGAAAAGAGGGACTTGAAAATTTTCTTTCTAAAAAACAAATAATTTTCGAAACAGATAACATATTGCTGATTGGACAAAATCGTTCAAGTTCAATTTCAATAATTACTTTCTCTTTATTTTTTTTATTTAATATTTAAAAAGAATCTCAACAAAGAATGTTAGATATGATTAAATGCAAACATTCGGGGGGTCACCTGTGGTGTAGTGGTTAGCATAGCAACCTACAATACTGAAGGTCGTGGGTTCGCGTCCAGCCGTTGCCCTAGATTTTTTTAAAGGGAATAAAAAATCCTTGGCTATGCCGTCCCTCGGATAGGACGTTAATGGAAGTCCCGAGCCTGTACGATGCCAGACACTTGTTAAAGATCCCTATCCTAATCATACCCGGATAGGCAAAATTTAGGACTCCCTGTAGCATCGTCCGATTATCCTTAGTAGTATAAAGGGACGTTAAACAAACACATGCAAACATTCGGTCACAACATCAAGCAAATCATTATTTTTTATTTATCAAATTTTAATTTATGTTTTTATTTAACTTTCGTTACCCTTGACTGACAAAAGCTTATCAGCAATGGTCATGGTGGATATCAATGACAATGACCAACAGGCTGCCCGTTCTTTCTTCTTAAAATAGACCAATGTTCAGGACTTGGTAGCCCCAGAGGTCTGAACATTAAATAAAAATATAAAATTTCATCATTGTTTCTTTTAACTTTTTTTTTTTCAACATGATATATCATCATCATCAATTTATAGCCAAGTCGCCTTATTAAAAACTTAATTTTCCCAACTAAATAGGTATAAGAAGAAAGTAACTAATTGAAATAAATATTTATACTTATGCAATCCTAAAATCTGTAAGTTTTATATGATTTTTATTATCTTTTCCCGATTCCCGTAACCAGAGGCATGGTGAAGTATATTGTTACATAGAAGTCAAGCACGTTGCATCAAACGACACCCTGGGCAGGAAAAATAATTTAACATAATATTTATCATAAAATGATAACAAATAAGAAAATAAATTACTTAAAGTATTGGTGAATTAACAATAAAATAAACAAAAATGTATAATGAGTAGTATAGGGAAAGCAAAAAAAAAATGCATGATTAATCATGATGATGAATGTGGTCTCATCTGTTCAATCTATTCATCATAATGTAGAATAGTTTATTCCACCCTGAGTTTATTCCATCAGGAGAATTATATGCAAATTCTCCTGAAATTCTCGGCCAAAAGGAAAAAGTAGATTTTTACCAATGAGCCAATTTTGCCAGCGTACTATAACAGTTCTTAATAAACAGATATAAGATAGTCATAAGTTAGGCCTGTCTTTCTATCGCGCAAGCGTTTGTTGTGATTTAATGCACTATTTTATTAAAAAATTTATTTTATGTAATACAAGCATGCTATTTAAATTTTACCAAATTGGAATCAAATGAAATGGATATCGACTGTTTCGTCCTTGTTCACTATAACATTGAGTATAATTATATGCAGTCAAATCTCTACTTCTCCTTGTGTGAAGAGAAAAAAGCGCTATAACCGTGAAGGCTTAAAATATAAAAATCATTGAAAAATACATTGCATAGTTAACCTGCACCAAATGTGAGTCTAATATTTACAGATATCATTCCCAACTCTAAAGCGGACCTTACACAATCAATAATATTGACAATACAGTATGGTATTGTCAATAATATTGATCGTGTAAGGTGAAAATTTGAGTATTGATGGCGGTATGGATGGTGGGCCCTCAACGCTAAATGACAGTAATGACAATATATTGACAATACTGATATTTACAATATCATTGATCGTGTAAGGTCCGCTAAAGAATACAAATTACGATAGTATAGGTTAGTTTAAGTTTCAAGTTAAGAATATGATTGTTATATTTCTTGTTTCTATTTTTAATTGTCTTTCTCATGGTATTAAAATTTATTAGTTTCTTATTGTGCCTAAGTAAAAGCAAAGTATTTAATCTAAGAAAAATATTTTTTTCACATTCGACAGTTTGACGTAGTACCGATGATATACTCATTTTTTATTTAATTTTTTGTATACAAGTGAGATTTTCCACTATTGGGTAACCATTTTTTCGGCTTTCAAAATATTTTTCCTCCAAAAAGTATTCATTAGATATTGCTAAAGTATCCAGAAAATGGATGTTTAATTTATTTTTGTTTATACTAAAGTGAAAATAATAAAATTTTATTAAGGTTACCCTAAATATAAACGGCTACTTTCCATGGGAATTTTTATCAGATTAAAATTAAAAAAAAATTGAAAGTTTTTTATAAAATACAACACCGATATGGGAACTATCGTAAGGGAAAATAATATAGAAATTATAATTCAATAATCGAAGAGTATTACGACCTTGCGATGAATGAATATTTTATTTGAATGCAAAGCTTTGTGGAGAATCTTTAAAGGGTTTGTTTAAATGTCAATAGGGAGTTTTAGCAAAGCACGTTAAATAGGAACGCTACACGGTATACGTAAAATAAGGATCAACTGCGCATGCGCAAGTATACCGGTATGATTACCGTTTACCGTGCCCCGCTATTTGATGAACTTTACCGTGTTGGTTAGCGTAGGGACGTTAAATAAGGTTATAACCTTACTACTGTAGAGTAAACATGGAGAAAAAACGCTTAAGGTTCCAATTAAGTGATGAAATTATTCTTTTGAGGGAAGTTCTAAGTATAAATCCTTTTTTTTGACACTCAAAAATGGAAAACAATTCAAACTAAAGTAAATTTAACCTGTTCGAAGTCATTTTCAGTTCGTTCACTAAGAGATCACGTTCATCATTTGACGGTCAATTTCATAAAAGAGGACAACATAAACAGAAAAAAGTAGGCACTTTATTTTAAACTTAGTCTAGCTACATTTATTTTCATTTCTAAATAATTCTAAATGAAAGGAAAATTCTTTTCATAAAAAAAGTTTCATTTTTTTCCCAGATCCGGAACTGAAGAGGAATGTACAGAACTAAAAATACTCCTTGTAAGATGTTGTTGACTTGTCAAAGGAGTTTGCCAGTAATAGAAATAAAAAAAATCGCCAGAGAGAGAACGCTGGTATAATTGCCAGGGAAGAGTTTGGCTGTTTTGGGGGACTGTGTGCCGGTCACAGAAAGTGATAACATATACGAATTTATAGTTCAAGATGATGATTCGTTACAACAAATTGTAAATGTACCCATCACAAATGAAGAGGTGATTTCCGAAACTGTGGATACGACGCAGGTCAATCACAGCATCACTGATTCGAGAATCCGTAGGAAAAAACCTTCATTGCTTAATTACATAAAACAAAGACAGGAACAAGAACAGACTATGAGAAAGGCAGAACTGGAACTGGAAACAAAAAAGATTCGGTTGGATGAGGCGGCGCTCGAACTGGAAAAAAATAAATTGAGATTGGAGGAAGATAAATTAAATTTTGAAAAATACAAGTTTGACGTTGAAGCGAAGGAGCGTGAACTTCGATTAAAAATGGACATGGAGGAACGGCAAGATATGCTTCAAGGAGAACGAGAGCAACGGCAGATGCTGTTATCAGTGATAAATTCCATTGTAGGACAAAAAAATAATTGTAATTCAGAATTGTAAAATAAATACATTTAACGTAAAATTGTTGTAATTTTTTACTTTTGATATGACAAGAAAATAGAAAAAATACATTTTATAATTATATGTATGTTATTGTAGTTGTTACAATATAAACTCAAATAAAAATTTAACGTTGTAATAATTGTTGTTTTCCCCGTGCTATCGTAGTCATGTAACAAAAATCATAATAAATGCTGTTCTAAGGAAACCGGGTTAACATCGAAGTAACTACTGCACTGTCTTCCGTATAAACTGGTATGGCAGTTCGTTAGTAGCACTCCTACCTTGTACATTCTACCAACAGCTTGTAGCAACTATTTCTGATTTTTTTTAAATCTAAAAACGCGAACTCTGTAGCAGTTTTTCCAAATATCCATTCAACCCCTTGTCTCATCGAACTCATGGCTTTGTTAAATTCTGCTTGTTGGTTCGTGATGTTTTTGCTTGAAAAGGGAAAAATGATTAATTCTGTAATAGGGTACGCTGGATCCCCATACAACACAAATTTTTCATCATTCACAAATTTAGTTCTGGCTTCTAACTGCTCATACAAATTTGATTCACGAAGTATGCCCGCGTCATGGCGGTTTCCGTGAAATGGTCCTAGTAAGCTAGCCACTATTCCATC
Source organism: Aelia acuminata (assembly GCA_911387785.2). Taxonomy (NCBI): domain Eukaryota; kingdom Metazoa; phylum Arthropoda; class Insecta; order Hemiptera; family Pentatomidae; genus Aelia; species Aelia acuminata. Next base: position 87,973,359 of record OU426983.1, on the reverse strand, counting down.
AGGGCACACAACTGATTGGTATTTCACACAATGATATCTCTTGTGTCCTAAGTAGAATTTCTGCTGATCAACTGAGGGCCTAGAAATCGGACGAGCTGTTCCGTCTATGAAACCCCAACAGTTACCGATAGGTGACCCTTTTTCAACAACACTATTAGCATACAGTTGCAATCTTTCCTCCGTTAACCATTTCAAATTTCTTAAATCACTGAGCAAGTGACCTTTGTTGTTATATATTATATTTAGAACTTGGTTCGTTTAACGAATCGAAATTAAACCTCCCGTACTTTAAAGCTCTAATTTCTGAAACTGTTTTCGGGATGGAAAGGTGATGAATTATCGCATCATCTAGCTCTTCATCGGAAATTAAAACCACAGCGCTCAACAAAAAAATGTCTTCCATTTTGTTTGACAGTCTATCTTGTGAACAATACCGTTCATGAATTACGTAATCGTTAGTTAAACTTGCTAAATCCTTTAAACTACATTTAACCGTAAACGCTAAACGGTATATTTTAACGTTTAGCGCTACGCTTACCGTGCGGGATGCTAAAACTCTCTATTGTCAAATGATCGACAATAGCAAGTATAAGATAATGATCTGGACATCCTACTTCGACCACCCTAGTTTGTAAATACAGTTTTAGCCAAATCTTATAGAAAAAGTAATATTTCCATGCTAAAAGAATGCCTTAGCATGTATGAGTGCTTGCTAGACATTAATAAGGAAAACCATCATCTGAGAACTCTAGGATTAAGCAATTTTCTAAATCAGTATCTATATATAGACTTTAATCTTAGTTAAATGGTTTATTATTGTTTATAATCCATCACTTGAATGTCTAAACAAATCTTCAACTTAATCACCTGCCCTATCTTTATTCTTCTAAGATGGGAAAATGTTGGTTACTTGCACTAATATTCAAATTATTTATTTCTCTACGTGGTCCATTTACAAGGCCATACGAGATATAATAGCTCAAAAAAAAAAAAAAAAAAATGCAATATATACCCCTTTAACTGAAAATCACTGAACAAAATCTTATTAGTATTACTTTAGATGATTTTTTTTTCAGAACTTTTAATTTTTCAAAACATCAATAAGAATTAGTAGTACATTAAATACTCTTTATGGAATGAATGTTGAATACCAACTCAAAAACCTCGAACTTTTCTGAAAGTACAACAGAAAATATTACATCAAAGACCATACACATTGTTGAAAATTATTGATAATTTTTAAATAATATATATAATTTGCAGTAACAAAAAAAATCATCAACTGATAAAGATAAACCTAACAACGACGGTAGCTTCTGTTTTCATTTTCATAACTTTGCGTAAGTATTTTAATGTTAAACTCACAGTAGAATAAATAATCTTTGCGTTTTGTTGAGTAAAGTAAATATTTGGTAAAGGTTAATTATCGATGTATATGCATTATGCGCACATCCCTGAATTATTGACCATATGCTTCAGTATTACAGGAGTGTTCAATGGGTAATGAATTTTTAGGCGTCCTTCTAACCGTGGGACCACGTAAACGGGAAACAAACCTAAGTCAATGTAATCGTAAATTAACTGTAATTTTTATAATTCTCAAGAAGAGTAAAACTATTAAATGTCTTGGAATAGGGTTTGAAATTGTACCATTATCCGGGTGAGCGGGGTGCTGTCTTTGTAATAATAATAGAAGCGTAATTTATCCTAATGTAATTCATAAAGTTCTTAATATTCGTTAGACCAAACGTGATTAGATGAAGAAAAACAATCAAATGATTGAAGACACTAAAAAGCTTTTAACAATCTCTGTGTATGAATCGAGTCAACATCGAGCTGAAGTAATTGAGAGCTTTAACTGCCTTTAAAATTATATATTTATTGTTTTATGCCTAATTTGTGGTTATAAATTCTTTGTCAAACTAACTTTGCCTTTTTCTCCCCTCTTTTGTAATACATAATAAGAAAATTTAAGAAAATGTTTCAAAATAATATTTCTTCAATATTGAACTTGAACAGCAAATGCGATTCAATGGAGGAGGTACTTAAAATTCAGATAGGAATCGTTTCTCCATAAAAAAGGTGATAAAATAATAATTTTAAGTCAAAGATTTTGATCTTAATCAGTTTAATATTTTGTAAGTCAATTTTTAAAAGGAACGTAATTAACCCTGCAAACAGAAAAAAAAAAAAAATCACTCATTAGGAAATGAGTCATCATATTTGCATCGTTGGACCATGCGTAACAGGTTCGGATGTTCTACGCAGAGGAAACAGGAAAACATACCTACATCAATTTGTCAAGATAAGAATTCTACTAAAGAGCTTGGGAAGCCCCTAGAAGTCCGAAAAAAAATCAGGCGTCCGAATCTTCAAAATTTACCAGACATGAAAATAAATAGTCCGGGAACCAAAGAAGAAAACTTCTTTACACATGATTTCCCCCACATAAAACTATTGCGTCATTTAACCCTTTAACCGGGGAGTTCCCTTTTAAATTACGTAGCCCATAACGGGCGCGAGCTCTTTCACTAGGACGTGTATATACGTCACGCCAGGTGCAATGTAACTTCATATTATTATTTTTTTTATATATGCTTAAAATGAATTAAAAGGGTATGAAATGTATTCGTTTTCGTTTATTTATATATAAAGCACAAAGGAAAACACAAAATGACAAACAAAAAGAAATGAATACCTACAAAAATATCGAAGTATCGAATTAGGAAATTATAAATTTTACAATCTTAACCAGTTATAAAGAGTACAAAAAATATATATATGAATATAAATTAAATATATTATTATTATAAATTATATATACATATATATTTGTGTGTGTATATATATATATATATATATATATATATATATATATATATATAAATTCACGTTGATACACCTATCGATGACTAATACCTCTGTTGTACGAAAATATAAGTCCCAACTGTTCCAGGGTACAACATATATTTCAAGGACTTATTTATACGTCCTGCCCGTTGACGCTATTGTTTAGGTTAGACGCCTATATACGTCCCGCCCGGTTAAAGGGTTAAAAATAAATGGTGTAGTAAAAATTCTTAAATGTATTTGGAAAAATCTGAATTTGAAATGGAGAATTCTATATTTGATAAAGAAAAATCTCAATTTGATTAGGAAAGTTCTAAATTTGGTTTGGTAAGTTATAAATTTGGTTTGGAAAAATCCCAATTTGGTTATGAAAATTCTACATTAGACTTGGAAATGCTATATATACATTAATACACCCGCAATATATCGACACCTCCAGCCGTCACATATTGGTCAAACAAGCTGAAGTTCAAAATTTAGGTTTGTTTTCCTGGTAGTCGGGTATTCTCCGTCAAATTTTCTGCATTTTAAAAACGGTTTGCGCACATCTACAGGACGTTAAGATTCGTTTTCAGTTTTCACTTAACAGTTGTAAATGTTGACAATTTTATATAACTCCTGTACTATCTTACTCTTCTAATCAAACACACAAATGGTAACGAGAGATAATTGTATCCTATCGAAATCAGGAGATTAAAAAAAAATTCTTTCTTTTTAAATCTACCACAATTTTGTTCATTTTAACTAATAACAGAAACAGTTCACAAATTGCGCAATGTCGCATTCAAGAAGTGATAAACTAGAGAAAACGTCATGGGACTCATAATTTTGCGGTCGTACAGAACTAAAAAGGAACCAGTGTTCTATGTAACCACCTGTACGTGACAAACTGCCGTTTGACTTGAATCATATGGGAGAGAAACTGAAACACTAACATTTTTAATATTCCATGTAATAAATAGCTTTTGAATATTACAAATAATTTCACAATTGCTTTAATACATTTAATTTTTTCAAAAATTTTCAATCTTTTTCTCAGTTTTAACTACAAACTATTTTCCTGAAATTCCATTTAAAGTAATAGGATAGAGCATTAGTAAAATGTGACTGTAGATATTGAAAAAAAATCATCCTTTAGGGGAGACATGACCAAAACTATCCTTAGGTATAAAAAATTACCATTACGTTTCAATGTGTATTGAAGTTTTCAGATCAGCTGTGAGTTATTTATTCTTATTTATGTGAGTTATAAACAAAATTTATAAGTAGCCAATATTCAATGTTTAACTAGTTAATAAGCAAATTTTATTTATTATTTGTATATTTTAAAAAGAAGATGGTATTAATCTATAGGGAGGAAAGTATTCATAAATTCGTTTCGATTTCAACTTATCAAAGAATAGAATGAATGTTTTCCAATAAAAGCTTTACACCATGTATTTTTGGCTAGTCAAGATATCGTTCCGTTTATTTGTTGCACTTCCATTTTTTTCGGCTTTTATTATATGTTATTCAAAGAGCATTGGCCTAAGTAAATGGCACAAGAAGTCAAAATAAAAATAAATATGGAAATTATGACAATGGGCAAATGGAAGCGTGGAGATACAATTTTTTCCGCTTTCGATTCACAAATATCTCACCTTATAAAAAACATTCTGAATCAACAATGAAGAAGATAAAGATGATGTGATGTTCTTTGTGTCATATCCTGCCAGCCAGCATGTATTGCACCTATAGGCGTCCCCGATGCGGACAGGGGGAGTGCGTCCCCCCCAATATATTGGCAGGAGGGGACTGCCCCCCCCCCAATGTAAGAAATTAAATAAATTTACGATTTTACGAATAGGTCCGAATTTAAACAATAAAATTTAATCAAATATAAATATAAAATATTACTTAATATTAAATTAAATATTACCTAATTACAGTATACTCCATTAAATTTTGTATACCCAATTTCTCCATCTAATACTTTATTTTCTCAAATTGGCGCCTTACCACTTTTTTAAGATATAGGCGTATTATATATTTGATGAATTATATTGTTTTTATTTCAGTTTGAATTGTCTTGTTTTATGAATTCTTTAATGTTGGTTATCTAAAATTGGTCTCCATTTCTTTTTTAAACAAAGCAGCTTGGCCCTACTTTCCATTAACTCAATGAAGCTTATAACAGGAGAAGAAGGAGAACTTGGGTAAAATTCAATCAAGCCCGGGTGTCACCAGCGCCAAATAATTGGGGGGGGGGAATCAATATTCTCACACATAGGTAAAAATTCAAGAAGCTAAAAAATGATATAACAACTGTTGGGACATTTGATTCCTCCTCCAATGATGTATTTTAAAGGTATTTATAAGAGTTGCCAATTTATGTCACAGTTGGAGTGTAAGAAGTAGCCTCCTTCCAAAATAATGGGGGGGGGATGCGTCCCCCCTGTCCCCCCCGGCGGTGATGCACATGCAATCAAGACATTTTTCTTTACAATTCAACATGAAGCCTTAACAACTACCTTTATTCTAACTGAAACATATTGAAAAGTTTTAAGAGATTATAAAAACCTTTAAAATGCATCGTTGGGGGAGGAATTAAATGCCCCAACAGTTTTAGACCCTCGAAGCTCTACTAACTGTATCTAGGAGAATATTGAGCTGTCCCCCCCCCCCCAATAATTTGGTGCCGGTGACGCCATGGTTGCACCTGTCGTGCAAATTCCATAGCCATCTTCCATCAAGTAAATGTCCTCCTTCCCAAGTTTAAGATTTGATTTATTATTTATAGTGTAATAATATATTTTCAGTCTCATCACAGGATTCTTTTGGAGGTAAAAATAATAAAGATATAAAATTTTAATTATGATAAAAGCTTCAGATGTAGCTTCCAGTATTCTTCAGTATTTTCCAGATATTCTTTGTGTTCTTTTCGGTGAGTTAAGACATTTTTTTTTTTTAAATTATGTTTTCTTGAGTAAATCAGCAAAGGCAATACAATTTTTTGTATAGTACATAAATAAAAACCAAAGTGGCAGAGAAGAATTAATAACGATTATAAGTACTTAGTAAAATCAAGCAACTTAATAATATAAAATAAGAGTTAATTACTGCCCATTGAGACCATTATACATATATGTTAATATATCACTGACTTGAAAAACAACCCCTATAATTTTCATCCATTTTTTTTTTGTTTTGGGTCCTCCTCTTCTTCGACCGGTTAGGCTATACTGGGTTTCCCGGGCGTAGAGAGGGTGGGATGGGAATTAATGCCGGGTATGTATTAATAAATTTCTCCTGGCTCCGGGTTTTTGAACTTGCTATCCTCGGGTTTCCAATCTATATTGTCTGGGCAACGCGTATTTTCTAACGCGTTTGCCCACTCGGCCGTCCCACCACCCCATTTTCATCTTTATTCCTAGCCTCAGTTTACCATTTAAGCCTCATCCTTCGGGGGGAAAATGTTTGGAGGTTTGATTTTTTTTAATATCTCTTGATTGAGTATTACTGCATGAAAAATTTCAGTATTGTAGCTTTTCTCAATTAATTTTTAAAACATATTTATTAATTTCAAAATATTTATTGAAATATATAATATATTTTCAAATAGGGGAGGGGTGATTAATGTTTGGTTTGGTTAGATACCGAACTACAAGTAAATAACAACTACATAGTCTGTTCACAGAGAGAGAGAGAGAGAGAGAGAGAGAGAGAGAGAGAGAGAGAAAGAGAGAGGGAGAGAGAGAGAGGGGGAAAGAGAGATAGAGAGAGAGAGACAAACACACACACACACAGACCATTTCGCGGGACTTGGTTATTTGGACTCAGGGGACCCCAAAACGTGTATTTCCGTTGAAAACCGGAAGTCAAAATTTTTCACGATTGCAATACTTTCCCTTACTATATATTTCATATATAGGTAAGTGAAAGTAAAAAGGTTCTCGTGAAAGTAGAATTATATATTTTGTACTTTGATAACAATTTTTCTCAAAATTTCCTGCAAATTAAAAAATCTACCCAAATATGCTTCCCTCAAAAGTAATCCGCAAAAATATACTACTCTTGATAAGTCTAAAGTTAGAAAAAATTAGTAAGGAGTTCATCATAATGAACAATGTTTGGCTTCTACACATAAAGCTTAGTTTTCTCTTATGTTGGGTGATTTTATTAGTGAAGTGTACATGTTTTATTTACAATACATGAATTTATATTTGTTCCCAGGGCACAGAACATTATCGCAGCGTTGGATCAAGCATGGCTCTGTCAACGCAATGAACAGATTGGCCACTTCCGCCCGGCCTCTGTGGGCACTGAATAAGTTAGCGGGCTATTAGATTATTCTAAGCGCATCCCGGCAAAGGTCGATTTATAGGACTGTCACCTCGGGGCCTTTATAAATATTTGATTGATTCTAAAAATTGACGAGCAATTGAAAAGCATAATCACTTATCCTTAGAAGAATATGGCTAACATAGGGGATAGCTTCCTCATTGTCTCCATTAGCAATATAAAGAACAATATTCCAAGATCAACAAATTATTTTTGTGAGAACAGAATCTGTATGGTTCAATCCGTTATAAAAATGTGATCAAGCCCAAGAAAATCGATGCAAAAGTAGAGGATGTGATTTGATGTAATCGATAATGGAACTGGGCAGTAGCAGCTTTGAGCTAAATCGGAAGAGCAAATTTTGACAAAGGAGTTCCATTCGTGCAGCGTACCATAGATTTCTAAGTATAAAAATATTCCATAAAATCAATGTTAAAAAAAGTTTCTATCAATAAGTAGTGTACTCCGATTTCAACGCCCCCCCCCCCCAGTCATCATTTTCATCAGGGGGCCTTTAAAAAGGTTGGAGGGGCCTCATAAATATATATCCCATCCTCGGCCCCAGGTTCGAAATACGCTACTGCTTTCCATTGAAAATAAGTCATTTCATAAATAGGTTGGCGTTGCAGATTGGCTACATTGCTTAAACTGTAAAGTTATTTAATACAAGTGAAAAAAAAATCTGGTGCGATGCGCGCAACACACAACTTTCACTTACGAACTTAGATTAGAAATTGCCGTTTCTATGATATGTAAACGCCATACCTAGTCTTAACACATTTTTCTACTTTCAAGTATATGCTTATATTTGTATATCTCCATAAGTTATAGAGCATTTTTATTGCAAAACTTAAAAATTCTCAGTACTTATAGATTTATTATTGCTTATTTCTTTTTTAAGTAGTAATTTTTATTTTTTTTATTTTTTTTTTTTTTTTACTGCTTGCTTGTTTTTACTGCGAGTTGCTTTTTGTAAATACATATATCGTGAAGGTGAATCGATATAAGGTGAAATTAGGTCTCACAGTAAAGTTGCCTTTCTTGAAACAGAAAACGATTACTATTTCTCTAAAATCACTTCATATTGCATTCACAAATGCACTAAAGTTTCTGAAGTAAAATATGATTAGTTAATGATTATCTTATACCATACTTTTTCACACCTTAAATGCTTTAAATCATTTGAGTATCACATACTTATTCTCTAAAGTAAAATAAAAAAAATTATTGTTAAATATCAATCAAATAAATCAATTAAATACTCGTACATAAATTACCCAGTTTGATCAAAATCGTTACAGCCGTTTTTGAGAAAATAAAACAAAAGCAACATGAAAATGAAACAAAATTTATTAAATAAAGTGCCCCCTCCAATTGATCAGTTTTGATGTAATTTTAGCTGTCACATCGCGGACATATACATACATCAATTACCGAGATTGATCAAAATCGTTAAGCCGTTTTTAATTTTTGAATTAAAAACACGTAAAAATGAGACTAAATTAATTAATTTATGTGCCCCTTCCAATTGATCAATTTTAATTAAATTTTGGCTGTCACATCGCGGGCATATACATACAGCAAATACCCAGTTTGATCAAATTGTTAGAGCAAATAGAAAAAACATAAAAATGAGAGAAAATTGCGGCACTTGGTTATTAGGACTCAGAAGACCCCAAAAAGTGTATTTCTGTTGAAAACCGGAAGTCGAAATTTTTCGCGATCGCAATACTTTCCCTTACTATATATTTCATGTGTAGGTGATTGAAAGTAATAAAAGAGAGGACCGAAGAATAATGCCCAGTTCCGGAAAAAAAAATTGAGAGGAGTTTTAACAGGAGGAGGTTGTTTTTTTCGTTTTTAGACCAGATCAGAGGTAGTTATCATAAGCAGATAATGAAGAATGGAAGATTTTGGAGAGATGTTCAAAATATTTTTTATTTTTAAGAATAACCTTTATTCTTCTTGGCAATAGAGCTCCTATTAAATAATATAAACAAATTCCAATTCTGCGCCACGTGAGTTATTTGATTACATTAGGTGCTCTGAATAATGTTTTTTCTAAAATAGTATCTTTAAGGCTAACATGCTGATTAAAATTAATTACGTTAATAAATAGAGGAAGTAAAAACTTAATATCTAACGTTATCTTTAACAGATTAAGTAAAAAAATTGCGGTTTCTACATTCTACATGTGTTTCAAAAATCAAAAAGAATATCTTTCTAATAATACTACAATGATAAGTCACTTTTACAACAATATAATTCTAATAAGTTCTAAGATCATTAAATAAACATGCTTCCAATTGAATAAGTAATACAATTTTAACAAGTATTAGGTAAACAAAATTTTCGGTTCCATTATCTTGAGGTGAGTGTTTTTATTTCTTTATAATATTATATATTTGGAATTTCCTATGTAAAACATAACTTTTATATATGGATATATAATATATAATTATTATATACATTTCTTCTTTTTTTTCCTAATCCCTATCATACATTCAACTATGTGCTGATGATGGCAATATATTAAATATTTTAAGTATTTAGCAATAGTTAGACTGTACAATGTTTTTATTCAATTAAAGTATTACACTCCAAAACAGTCCATATATTTTCCACCTAACATATCTACAATAGGAGCTTTTGGCGCCTTTGCGCCATATTCATCTAAAATACAATTACAATTAAACAACTTTATTAATGATTATAAAAATTGTCACAATAAATAAGAATTATCACCTGTAATAATGATGAAATACTTATTAAAACCTCTGTCACTAAATATTCATAAGCACAAGCTTAATGGTCAATTTTTATAAAGAAACCCCAATTATTATCCTCACCACAGTCATAATATGCCAAATTATATCAAGAACCAAATTCAATAAAATTAAATTAAATACATGCACAAGCACACAAGCACAATTTATATAAATAAATAAGTAAATAATCACAAAAAAAAAAAAAAGGCAAACACACCTAAACATCGTTTATAAACCAATCCCTCTAAGCTAAGCTGTATAGGACCCAACCTAAATTATAAAAGCATTTTGAACAATTCCTGCATCTGAATAAATAATCTCAAACATATACCCAGACACACCCAAAACACTATTTAACCAACCATCCAACTTAACGTATACAAGCATTTTAACATAACTTTTATCTTATAATTATCTAGATAATCACAGGCACACACACATACACCCAAAGACTATTTAAAAACCAACTCATTTAAATTAAAATATTTACAACCCAACCAAAGATCTAAAAGCATTGCTTAAAGTTTAAATAAATAATCACAAGCATATGCACACACACACACACATACACACACCAATACACACACACACAACACACATACAAATTTTATTTTAACAACCAACCATCCAACTTAAAATGCCTTTATTACCCGTTTGATTACCTCCGAGTATTGCCTGGATATATTGGCGGATTCTAGTTTAGCATTCATTATTTTGCTTTACATCATAATATAAATTATCATATCCAGCAATATAAATCTGTTCTAAAATTTTTCTTTTAGGACCTGACTTACACTGATGTAGTACTTCAGGATTGTCAAAATCAATCTCATATAATGTGGACTTAAGAGTATTGTGACAATGCCGTACTGGTTTTTGATTTAGGCTTAAGGTTATTCTTATGATTATAAATTCATGTTTTTAGGTCCATTGAGGTAACACCTATATATGACTTTTCACAGTTCTTACAGGGGATTTTGTAGATTGAATTTTGTTTATTTAATGTCAGTATTTTATCTTTAGTTTTAGTTAGTAGTAGTAATGAAATTTATGTTCAAAAGCACTAATTTCTTTATAACATTTTGGCTAACCAATTCCGCTTGTTTTAATGCGTGTGTTAGGTTTATACTTCAGCTGTATATGACAAATCAAAAGCTGCGATGGTTGCTATTTTGTAGTTATGTCTAATAATGTCTGCCGGGTATATTGGGAACAAAATGGGAGATAGGACTTGCCCATGTGGCACAAAACAGGTTAGAGGTACAGTACAGGAATGTTTATCAAGGACTTGACCATCAAGACTTCTGTTATTTAAGAATGACACTATGATAGTATTGAGCTGTTCTGGGCAATCAAAATCTGAAAGTTTCTGGCAGAGTATGCTATTTTATATTACAGTTTATAATATAGTATATCATAGTTTTATATATATATTTTTCCTTTTTAGCCTCTTCTTCGTTTTTGTTGAATGGCAGGGGGAATGTGAAACTTCTTTCTTTCTTATAGAAAAACTCTTTTACCTCACTGGGTGCATTTTAAGTGTTATGTGTCAGTTTAATGTGTTAGGTGTCATTCAGTCACAAATCTGTCTCTGGTGATGGGGCTCACCAGTTTTGTTAAATCAGTTGGGTTAAGTAAGCAATTTTTAAGTTAAGTTAGTCTAATCTGAAGCTGTCGACATGTGTTTGCCACCTCTGTGGCCGTCCGGTTGGTGTGAGTGTTTGAAATAGTGGATTGGTGCAATACTTGAGGCTGTCAAAGAATTTGATGTCTCCGTCTAATAAATTCAGTGACAGAACGTCAAGAGTGGTATGCAGTAATTCTGTTACGTCTCTGCCGTTCTGAAACTGTTGAAGCTTTTTTGCTGTGGAACTATAGTTTTATATTTAATTTTTATTTTTGTGCATAAATTTAACATTTTTGTTGTTGTTGAAAAGAGAATGATTTGTTTTTGGTATGTCTCCTCCAGATTTTCTTTTTTTTCTTCTTTTTTTTTACAGAACGAATTTGTTATTATTATTCAGGAAGCAATGTTTTTTTTTGTTCGGTACCACCTGTGCCTGGCAATGTGTGGCATAAGGGGTTTACTCTTGAGGTGTAACCAACCTATTCTAACAGTGGGAAGGTCAAGATTTTATTCCATGAGTCCGTCATGAAATAAAAGTCAACCTGCCAAGGGCAGATTCTAACTGCCTCCGTTCAGCTTGAGAATGCTAAGAACGCTCGGCTATTCTGGCCCTTGTAGAAGCAATGTGCAAGGTTTAAGTACATAACAATACTACTTAATTTTTCATAGATAGAAAAGACCAACAAAGTGATTTTCAGGCTACCCTATTTCCCTCACCTTTTTTTTAAAATAAAAAATTATTCAAAAGTAGATATAATGAACTTTTATTTAAAAAACAATTTTTCAGTTGTTTTCTTAAGACTTTTATCAGTTACCAGTTATACATAGTTTTAGCATAGGATGCCGGTTCAGGACTCGGACAAGAGATTTAATACGGTCCTCAGCAAATCTAGTCCATGGCTGTGCAGGACAAACAGAATTATCTTCGACAATTCGGAGACCTGGAGGCTTGGGTTCAGGTGGCCATGCAACATTATTTTCCTCAGACTTTCCACTTGACCATAATTCACTGGCGATGCACGGTAGCTCAGTCAGTTTAGGAACAACTTTACCTATCATATCATCAAGGGTTTTTTTAACATGTTTAAGAGCTTCATTTCTAATTTCCATTTTCCTTTTCCTTTCTCTTCGTTCTAATGCATCTTCGGGCAGGCATGGATAATCGGGCTTTTCTAGCTCTTCCTCTCTAATTTGTTTTAATGACTGAAGTTTCAATGCTGTGTCACTTGAATCAATTTGTTTCTCTGCAAGCTGTGGTCTTTTTTCTTCAATATATTTTTGTAAGAAATCGACCTGAAAATAAATTTACATGTCATTCTTATATATACTATAAGGAAAGATTTTTGAATGAATGAATGAAAATATAACTTTATTCTGGGACTTTTAGTCCCCTTAGAATAACAAAAAGAAAACATGTTGTAGTACATTTGTCTGACTAAAATTAAATCAGTGGGATGAAATTATACATTATATATAGGATAATAAAAATACAAAGTGTTTACTCATAGTTCTAAATATTGACCATTTTCACATTTGTATAGAAGATTGATTATCTAGGAGATGGGTGAATAAATGGTATTTAAATGATGCCAGGGAGGATGCGCTGCATATGGAGTTAGGCAGGGAATTCCAAAGATGGGTTGCACGTACTGTAAAGGATCGCTCAAAGGAGGCTGTTCTACGGGTAGGAACATACAGGTCGGTGGGATGGGATCTTGTGTTTAATAGGTGGGTGGACGAACGAGGTGTAAGGAGGTCGAGGTTATAGGTGGTTCTGAGGTTTGGAATAGAAAGGAACCAAGGAGATATTGTCGTCTGGATTCAGGAAGAAGAAAACCTTGATCAGTATACTATTGGGAGACGTGAGAGTGTCTGGGAAGATCGAGAATGAATTTGATAAGACGGTTCATTAATCTTTTTAATCTCATCTCTAGTTCACCAGAGAACCCTCCATATACCAGGCATCCATAATCAAAGTGAGGAAGGATGAGAGAGGAAACTAGGAGATGGCGGGTGCTTCTGGGGAAACATCTGGGGAATCTAAGGAACTGTTTTAGGACTGCAATGGATTTTCGGGTAATTTGGGATACTTGATGGTTCCAGGAGAGATGATTATCAAAGGTGAGACCAAGGTTTTTTATGGAGTCTTGGAACTGAAGAGGAGTGCTATTGATATATAATAGTGGATAGTAAGGAAGGGAATTCAGGGAGGGTTTTGAGCCGATAAGGATTGCTTTCGTTTTTTTTCTGGATTTAGACGTAGTTTGTTTTCTGTCGCCCAGTGGTTAATACTGTCGATGTCCTCTTGAAGTTTTAGAGCCGCTTCTATTATATTCGAAGGGTGACATGATATGTAAATTTGCAGGTCATCATCATATATATGGAAGTGGGAGTGACGCAATACTGTTGACAAGTCATTTATATAGACGGAAAAGAGGGTTGGAGAAAGGGAAGAGCCCTGAGATACACCTCTGGGGAGAAGTAAGGACAATGAAGTTGGTTTATAGGAATAATAACTGCTTGTGAACGGGAAGACAGGAAAGACTGGAACCAGCGTAGTTTTTCACAATAAAATGGACACAAAAATTTAATATTTTAAATTACATAATGGTAATTTTCTTTAACTTGAGAAGTTTGCTCTGTCATTCATAAATTCCGATGTTTTTCATTTTTAATATCACGTAAAAGCACAGAAACATCTGTTAGGGATGTAACAGTTCCAGGGTAGAGCCCAGACAATGAGGACTATCTTCATAGTAAGAGATTAATGGAAAGCTTTATCAGCCTCAAAAAGCATTAAGTTGTATTAGTGGTATTACTGACAACCTGATACTTTTTGTCACATCTACCAACTGCCATCCACCTAAAATATTCTGAGCTTAACCCCGAATTGAGCTGGGTTGACTAACATTTTCTTACATTTAACTTATATTTTTGTCGCATTACTAACGATGAATCGACCAAAATGCACAGTACCAGATTTTTACATTAACTATAGTAAAAAAAAAAAAAAAAAAAAAAATTCTTCCGCTTCTGAGCCTTCAGTTATAAGAGGTTTTTCTTGGCCAGTGGTGAAGGCAGTAAATTAATGATGACTTGTGAAAGAATCCCAGGCTAGGGGATTAGAACTCAAAAACTTCAAGTTATCATAGTTGTCAAAGGAAAATATTTCATTGGACAAAACTATGCAGTGGTGTTCAGGAAACAAACATAACATCTGTGACCCAGCCACAAGTATGTAGGACCAATGATATTTATGAAATGGACTTAATGGTCTTACCTCAGCTGAAACTTTTTAAAAAAATTTATCTAGATGAAGACCCTTAAGGGAAACAGGCCCTTCGGCAACTATTCAGTGTAAATTGAATAGTTTTTTTTTTTAAGTTTTTTTTTTACAGTAACCATTGTTCATCAAATGTTACATGCATATCTGTGTTATACATAGATATTACACAGATACAAAATGTATGAATGATTTTGGGAAAAAGTTTCTCCAAATAGTACAAACATATCGATTATTGATGGAAAAAGAGGAATGAAACCATTAGCAAACTATGGATCAATGCTCTGTAGCACATTCCTACACTCTAATTGGTAACTCTGAAAAACCAAATAAATTGCCACCTCATCCTGGACCTATTTGAAACTTGCCTTTAATTCCAAGGCAAGCTTCTGAAATACCAGCAGCAACATTCATACAACATAAGGTGTTTGCAACTTAATCCCCAGACAACAGAAAACTCAACTAAGCCTGAAATATAATATTCAGCTGAAAATTATAACAAGAAAACGCACCAACAAGGCCTTAATAAAATCTATATAGCTGAAAACAATGCCAATAAGAAACAGTTAAAAGAGGACTCGTAACACATGG
This sequence comes from Aelia acuminata, assembly GCA_911387785.2. NCBI lineage: Eukaryota > Metazoa > Arthropoda > Insecta > Hemiptera > Pentatomidae > Aelia > Aelia acuminata. The sequence goes on along the minus strand of OU426983.1, from coordinate 87,957,920 downwards.
TCATTAGGTAGATTATTAATCATTTTATATCTTATAATTATACAACTACGCCTACAGAATCATTCATGCTATTGCTTGTGCTCAACACAAATTGTACAGCAAATAAATAATAATAATAATAACATCTAATAGGCACACTGTATAACAAATAAGTAAATAATTTACTCACATCAGTTAGTGATTCAATCCTAGAATGTAATATTTTTTGTAATGATAGAAAGTATTCAGCTTTTCCTGATCTTTCCTTTAATGCATAATTAATTAGTTTTTGATATTGCTTTAATAATTCTCTAACTAGGTAACACCAAGAATACTGCTCAACATGAGTGCATTCTTTTTCCTCCTGAAGTTTTTTGTATTCCACATCCTTCCTTTTGATTTCTTTTAATAAGTCACAAATTGTTTTACGATAATTTAATGTCCTTGCCTGTAAACAAGCTAGAAATTCATCGTTACAAGCTTCCCTTGTCTTCTCTAACTGAATAGCATGCTGCTCCCTCAATTTTTGTTCAATCTCTCTTTTCTCAATCTCACATTTTCTTTTAGCTTTTTTTAAAATTTTTATCCATTTCTTCTTTAAGTTGCTAAAAAATTAATTTTGAATGATATATTGCGCAATGAATGTTATAAGTATATATGCTATATCAAATGAATCAGTAGATATTTTTTTCATTTATTAATCTTGAATTGTCTTCCCTATATTTATTAAGGTAAGATTTTTATAGAAGATTTATCAAATGCATGTCAAAAATGAAAGAGTGTACAACTATTAAACAAATGACCAAAAGTAATAAAAGTCCTCAAGATGTTTCTTATATCAAATTTGCTGATAAATCACCTACCATGTTTATTGTTTTGAATGGTTTAGTTATTCTTTATAGCCATTCAGACTGTCTCCTTGAAATATCATGCAGTCAACCATCAATATATATTATAAATATGTATACAAAATACAAAGAATAAAAATGATAAAAAATTATGTATCTAATTACTTTACTTTCTTCTTGAATTTTTCATTAGCTTTGTTTGCATCCCAGGTTCTTTGAAAAGAGTTTAATTCTTGGTTGTACTCTAATCTCCTTTTAAGCATTAATTCCATTTCTTCAGCCATCGACTGACGAAGGTATGATAAAGATGCTTGAATTTTTTCATCTGCTTTCCTACACATTGCTTGATCTCGATCCGCAATTATTTCCTAATATAATTTTTATGAGATACAAAAATATTAGTGATAATATTTTTTTTTTAAGTTGATAAATAAATTCAGTTGATTTATTAAAGTTTAAAATTTTTAAGGTAGATAATAGAGAAGCAGATTTGGAAATTTTTTTAAAAATATTTTAGAGGTATAATCCAACATATTCTAACCAGTATGGGAAGGTAAGAATCATTCTGAGGGTCTGCCTTTAAAAAAATTTTAACCTGCTCAGAAGAGAGTCAAAAAACCCGATTCGTGATTCAAAAAGATAAAATGTTACAAGTTGCAATTTTGAGTTCCTTTAAACATGCATTATGTCGGCTAAATTTCGATCCTGTTAATCTGCTTGGGGTGCGAGCAGCCACCTGATCTTCCCTCATAAAAAGATGAAGGTCTCTGGCTAGCTCTACCCATCGGCAGGCATCAACAGAAGCTAAATACATTTTCTCATTTAACAGATGCAATCTTTTCCTAATTAATCATATGATGACATGGCTAAGGTGAATTCATAGTTTTGATACAAGTAAACATTTTAAAATAACTTTCTCAGACACTAAACAAAATGTAAACAAAATTATTGATCGATTCAATTATGACTATGACATCAGGATGTTTTTCACAGATTTGAAGGTTATTCAAAGGACAGAAGATGGGAAGTGACCATATACTACATATACCAATATCTAGGTGTTTAAGGAACATAAGATAAAGCCTAAATTGTGTCAGGACCCTCTGGTTAAATATTAATAACTGTGAGGAAGACAGCTGGTCTGGATGATCTCTGGAAGCATATCAATGACGGAGTCAGCTGTATTAGTCTAAGAAGTCGAAAAGCAGTTCAGAAGTAAATATATTTATCCTGTGAACAGCCAGAACCTATGTTGGAAAGAGGTCGAGTTTGATAATATTAGGTATAAGATATTGAGATCTCTTCAAAAATTTTTCTTAAAGCCTGGAAAGAAAAGTGGTCCCAAAAGAATGGGGATATGAAAGCAATTCTCACAGATTAGAAAGACAACCAGGCTGATGCTCCAACTACCGACCTATAACTAGAATATAGACCTATATAACTATCCCCCAGAGGAATACAAACTGTAAACATCCATCCTAGATGGTAAACATGGTGGAGACATTCATAGGAGGAGGAACTGAGAAGCTTAGAATCAAATATATAGTTAAAATTATGGGATCATGATATGATTCCTCAACCTTCAATCAGCATTTTTTTTGGTTGGTTTGCCTGGCTGAAATGGCTTAGCCATGTTGTCATGAAAGAATAACACAGATACCAACTTCAAACTATGGGCTACTGACAGTAGAAGACCTCATTTTCTGGTCAGCCAGATTTCATACCTTTACTACATCTACATTTTATTCAAATAGAGAATAATAATTTCCTTCAAGCAAAGAATCTGGCAAGGAACAGGGATCAGAGGAAGTTCTGGGTAGATGCATACTTTAGCTGAAAGGTACCATGCGAAAGAAAAAGAGTTTTAGAAATATTTCAAGAAAAAATATTTGCATACTTTGTATTGCAGATGAAGTTGTTGTTTTGTATACTGCAATCGGTTTCTGTAAATATCTTCCATTTCTGCCCTTGTTTCATTGACCTTTTGAGCTAGTAGTTCTTCCATTTCTTTCCTGACCTCTTCTTCTTTTTTAGCAAGTGCTGCTGCAAATTCTTCCATTCGTGCTTTCTCAAATTTTTTTTCTAAATTTTCTCCAATTTCTTAAATAAAATAAATAATTTATAATAATATGTCTTTCATCTTATATTTATATTAGGAATATTTTGAACCATTGTAAAAATAAGGCAATGTCATCCAGCTTTAGAATGCCTACAGCAAATAATTCTCCTGCACAAACCCTACTCTTAAAATCTTTTCATAGCATAATAAGAATGGTGAAGATAAAAGAAAAAAAAATGAAATTGATATTTTATAAATAAAATAAGAAGTAAGAAAAAAAATTAAGAAAATATGAAACTTATTCAACTGAAACAATCAACAATTAGACAAATATATCTTTCTAGCTGGTTGGTTCTTTTAATATTTTAGGCAAAAATCATCAGAGCCCGATCAAAATAAAATAAAAAATCTGGTGTGCGCACAACACACAACTTTCACTTACCAACTTACTTAGATTAGAAATTGATGTGTTTTGTTAATTGCCATTTCTCAAAGTCACACATTTTTCCACATTCATTTCTTAATTTTGTTTTTTATTTGCTCTATAAAAAACACTTAAATTTTTTTATTATTAAATAAAAGTTTTTACTTGTGATAATTCAGCAATGCAAGCATAATACTCCAAGTCTTCTGATTTTATAATTCTCCTGTCATTAAAGGCGTACTCCACATGCGTGGGCTCAACGTGTTTTATGAGTTGACAGATTATTTTTCTTTTTTTCTCCTCTGTATGTTTACCTGATATTTTTCATATTTCATATTTAGCCATTACTTATTTTTAGGCGAAACGAGAGAAAAATAATTTTTCCATATAAACAAAAACAAAGGTACTTTATAGGAAAACAAAAAAGGCCCCTTCCCCATTTAAGCCCCCTCAGAACATTTTAATAATGATAAAGCTTACCTGATATTAAAGAACACCTTATTTTCATTAAACATGACGAATGTGATTAAAATCATTAAAGCGGTTTTTGAAATAATCGAAAAAAGGTAAAAATTGGAAAAAAAATTATGAAATAAAGTGCCCCCTCCGTTTGAACAATTTCGATAAAATATTGGCTGTCATACCTTTGGCATATACATACATCAAATACCCAGTTTGATCAAAATTATTAAAGCCGTTTTTAGGTATATAAAAAAAACACGTGAAAACGATACAAAATTTATTAAGTAAAGTGCCCCCTCCGGTTGATCAATTTTGATGAAACTTTTGCAGCCATATCTCGGACATATTATTACATCAAATACTCAGTTTAATCAAAATCGTTAGAGCCTTTTTTGAGAAAATCTACAAAAACGTAAAAAGTTATTAAATAAAGTACCCCCTCCGTTTGACCAATTTTGATGAAATTTTTGCTGTCACATCGCGGGCATATAAATACACTAAATACCCAATTTCAGGTTCGCACGGTTTATAGTTTTTGTGCTAGTCTTTTCAGAGAAACACACACACACAGACCATTTCGCGGGACTTGGTTTTTTGGATTCAGGGGACCCCAAAACGTGCAATCCCGTTGAAAACCGGAAATCAAAATTTTTCACGATCGCAATACTTTCCCTTACTATATATTTCATATATAGGTAGGTGAAAGTAAAAAGGTAATAAACATATATGAATCATAACATTTTTTTTTATTTATGAATCATATTCCTTTTATTTAGTTTATGATACATTTATATTTATGATACAATTTTATTATTTTAATAAACTTTGCTTTTGGATGATTACTATTTTATTTATTTTCAAAATATAGATTGGACATTCTTCAATTATGTGGACTTTTGTCAAGCTGCTGTTACAATGTTGGCAACTTGGTGCTTTAGTCATGAGGTGTAGATGAGTCAATCTTATATTTCCAATCCCAGTTCAATCTTGTATGTTTAAATGTGGTCGATCTCAACTGCAAAGGATCTTTTGGGGGTTTACTTATCCTTGAAAGTGAACAAGAGCTTGAAAGCTGGGATTAAATAAAGCTGATAAAGGCCCTTTTTAACTGAACATAAAACACAGGGAGTTTGATCAAATTATGTCAATTCGAAATGGGCCACTTCCAGGAGCCGCTGTCTGAGCCAAAGTGCCTCTTGTGCAGCTTTATGATCCATCTCTCTCCACTTCAATAGTAATTCTCATAAATTAGTAAGACAACCAGGCTGATGCTTCAACTACCGACCTATAACTAGAATATAGACCTAAATAACTATCCACCAGAGGAATACAAACTGTAAACATCCATCCTAGATGGTAAACTGATGTACCATAACTAATGATTAGGTATCCATATTTTTAAGTCGGAATCTTAATGCTGATTTAAAGCAGACTTTGGAAAGGAATAGTTTTGAAGGTTCCCTAGCATTCTTATCTCAGTGTGATGCACTGCAAAGCTGTAGGGTGGTTTTTCAGGCTGACCCATAAAGGAAACAACATCATCCATGTTGGAGAAGATAAGAAATTGGTACGTCTTGAGCATTGTAGCATGGTAGGCACCCAACTGGCACCGCTAAGGGCTTTCAAAAGCTTGAGCATACATAGGCACCTTTTTCAATACTAATGAAACAGTTGACCTTGTTCTCAAAAGTGGTCTATTTAAAAATTATTCGTGTTTAAGGTGGTTTGGGATCTTTTTCGTTTAAAGCACGCCAACCTAATTTACAGGTTCAAATATGAACAAATGGTAACTACTACGTTACTATTTGCGATATCGTTACTTGGTTACGTAATACTAGGTTCTTTACAATTACAATATATGACTAAAATATTTAGTTACGATTGGCTTTGTTTAGGTTACACGACCAATTCAAAGATTTAGATAAAACTGTAGATTTTCTATAGGAAAAGGGTCTTTTTCATAAAGATAGGATATGCCGCAATGGACATAACATGAAATTAAGCAAGAGAGAATAGATTCAGATGGAGATGTAATAATAGATACTGCCTTATGGAAATTGGCTTAAGAGAAGGTACGTGGTTTACTGGTTCTAAATTTCCATTAAACACTGCATTGATTTTCATTTATTCGTGGACAAAAAAGATTTATTCGAGGTTATGTTGGAAGACATCTGTAATTTTTGGAAGTTAGAATAAAGTGACAAATAAAATAATAGTTATTAAATACCGTTACTTTTAAAAACATGTGTTGTGTTATTTGTTACTGTAGATTCGGTTGGCGTGCTTTATTATGTTATAATTATTTTATTATGTTATAATAAAATAAAATTATGATAATTTAAAAATTATCTAATTAATTATCTAATGTTTTTTAATGCTATACCCATTAAATTTGTTAGTTTATTTAAAACATTGGCTATACCCAAAATGTTTTGATGAGCCATAGCTTGTACTTGCTGCCGAGGATAAGGTTCAGTAAGAACCACTTTACCCATAAGCTGATCACTAGGTGAGATCCATAATTGCTCTTTGGGCCCTTCCAGTAGCCTATTGTACCCCACCTAAGGTAAAATTAATCGTGGGTATATAACCTTTCAAAATGTGTCATGTTCAAGTATTAGATTATGAATAAACAACTTACACACTCTTTCAATCCATCACTTGCTTGAGAGAAAAATATATCTGCAAGTTGGCAACCAACTGATAGCCTAATCTCATCAATATCAGGCAACTGGTGGTTTTTCAAGAACTTTGACTTCTTCAGGTGAGTACAGTCAGCCTCTGTAATAAATCTAAAGTAGTAAAAGGAAGGTCTTTTGCCATTTGGCGCCAATTCCTCTTATTACCTGCCCAAGATTCTGCAGGTAGAAGATGATAATGTGTTGCAGTCATGTCTAAGATTAAGGAAAAAATTGAGTATACGAAAGTAGTTAACTAATTTAGGGCCAAGAACTGTCTAAATATCGTTCATGAAGTTACGAAACATATGCTTGAGATTTCATATGGCCAAACACAAGTGTGAGTAGTGTATCTTGAAAGGACAAACGTAAAATAATTTTCAGGTTTCCCAGATGTGAATTCTATCCATAAACATCTCAACACGATCTGATTCAAACGGGGAATCAATCAATCCTTGTTTAGGGAAAGTTTTTTAGCTATTTCATTCTAATTACGTCACAAAGTTAAAATGGCAGTCAAATATTTTATTACATTCATTCAATTATTTTAAACCATTTTACATAAGCATTTTACAATATCGTTCTACCGCCTAAACTAAAAATAAAGTCTAAATTTTTCAGTTCCTTTCATCCCGAATTGGATATTGCTTTTACCATGGGAGAATTGTTTGAAAGTATCAAAAGTAGTAAAAATAATAAAGCAACGGGGTTGATATGATACCAAACGAATGTTTTAAACAACTATATGAAAAATGGTTATTAGTTTTATTAGATTTATTAAACAAAATATGGCAGGATCAAAATATTCCGGATAGCTGGGCCTCTATGAAAATGATCCTTATCCACAAAAAAGGTGACCCATCAAATCCGAACAACTACAGAGGTATTGCCATATTCAACACAATTACAAAAATATTCACGAATATGATTTACAAACGATTAATGATTTGGGCAGAAAATATTTCATTAATTCCAGAAGAACAGATGGGATTCAGAAAGGGAAGAGGCTGCAGGGACTCACTCTTCACCCTCTCTGCTGCTATAAACATACAGTTAAGATTAAAAAGAAGAAAAGTGTTCGGTAGATTTGTCGACTTTCAACGAGCATTTGATTCTTTCCCGCAGGAGATTCTCTGGCACAAGTTACACAATCTCGGCTTGAGTGGCAAATGTATTAGTTTTATAAAGAAGCTTTATGACAAAGCTGCATTCAAAATATCTTTGAATGGACAGGTTTCTAAGGAAATAGACGTGTGTGAAGGGGTACAACAAGGGGATATTCTGAGCCCAGTTTTGTTCTCACTGTACATTTCCGACATAACTAATTATTTTAATAGTAAAGGCGCAGTAGGTATCAACTTAAAAGGAAAAAATGACCTTCTTTTTCTGTAGTATGCAGATGATACAGTCATGCTCACTTATTCTTGGATGGAAACCCAAAAAACCTACGAATACAGCAACGAAAACAAATTAGTAGTAAACATCGACAAAACGAAAATTGTAGTATTCCACAAAGGGGGCCGCTTGGGTAAATTGAATAAATTTATTTATAATTCACGCAAATTACAAACAAAAAATAGTTTCACATATTTAGGTATCCCAATCAATAGCACACTCGATGTAAGAATTGCATCCAGAGATAGCTTTTGAACGCGAGGAAGTCTGTTCTCACTTTTGATGTGACCCCCCCCCCCCCCCCCCACACACACCGTAATAGTCCAATGTTCACTTGGAACTCACCGTTGCATTAACTGCGTTCTTTCCCCTACTTCTTCACACCCTTTCCCGGTCATCCTGAGTATACATGTTTAACCTGAGTTCATCGCTTAAAATAATAGAGGCCCAATCGTGCACTGTCCAGAGAGCGCTTTCTCGATAAAATTTAACGTGTGCAGTTCACTGAGCTGACATGTGGGGACCTGTTGCTGGGTCCCTTAAATGCAGGTTCAATTCAGCGATCCTTCTCCTTATTGTGAGTATGCTCGTATCGCATGGCGAGCAATCCTTAGCCTATAAGCGGTTTCTAAAGTTGTCGGTGTGCTCAGTCGTTCTGGGGCGTCCTCATCCAGACCTCGTGGAGATTCCAATTTCTTGGTACCTTTGAACTGCTTTTCAAACCGTTGTTTCCGGTAGACCAAATATCCTGGTCACGTGATGTTGGCTATATGCGTTCCAACAACGCCATTATTATGGCAACTGTCGTAGCTTCTAAAACCACTTTATTAAAAGAAAAGAGATTAATAATAATTTAATTTAATAATTAAGATAAATTAAAAATAAAGCGCTCTAGGAAGGAAAGCATTGTATTCCTTACTTACTTATGTAAGCATAGTATGATGGTACGAGACATGAAATTAATGTTCGAGACCAACCTGAATCAACATTTAACCAGATACTTTATGAAGAAAAAAGTATAACATTTATGATGCTCGCAACCTAACTGAATGGGCATTCATGGTCGTTTTGCCTTTTATCCATTCGGTAACATACATTCATATTATCTAAAGATCACAATAATTTCGAAAAAGTTTTCTAGAATGTTGACTTTTCGGGAGTGTGAAAAAAGGTAATTAAGCGTGCCTCATCTTCAGATTATGGTTCTGATCCTGTTCGAAAGACAGAACTTTCGCAATGCATTTTATTCTGACATATTTATCTAATAATACTTCATCTGTCACTCATATTCCTGAATAACTTTCAAGCCAACTCCCCTAGAAACCTTCAATATTTATAGTAAAATTATAAAGGCGTGTTTTCAACATCCTTTTCACTGCTCCAGATACCAATCCCACTCGCATCATCAACGAACACAACCTTCCAGTCGACCCTGAATCGTAACCCTGCTCAGACAGTGGTCCACTGACCCTTACCAAGGCTGCGTCCGCTCTCTACCGGCTTGATCAGATTATTTTTTAAAGTTTCTTCCGATTCCCTCTTGGAATAAATCGTAAAGTTTTAACACCATTTACTAATTCAGGAACAAAAAAATATTCATTAATGGAAAAGAGCAATGTATGGTAAAGCTTCGGCCTTTACTGTGAATAGTTGAATATTTTTTACGACATTAATGGCAGTTGAAATTCGTTTTCCGATCCCCATAAACAACCTAACACGAATTTTTACAGCAATCGAAAAATAACGATTGTTAGCACAAAATTTTCGAGATGCAGGGGCCAGCGTTTTTACTGTCACTTACCTACCCAAGAAATATATTGCAAGGGAATGTATTGCGATCATGAAAAAATTCAAATTCCGGTTTTCAACTGAAATCAACCTTTTGGTCTAAATAACCAAGTCCCGCGAAATGGACTGTATGTGTCTCGATAAACAGACCAGCTCAAAAATTATTAATCGTAGAGAACTGAAATCTGGTATTTGATGAATATATAAGCACGCGATATGATAGTAAAAAATTTATCAAAATTGAGTTAGCGGAGGGGGCTATTTTAATATATTTCCAAAATGGCTCTAGCAATTTTGATTTAACCCGTCGTGTTTAGTGTTTAGTTATAATCAAGCATTCTTTGATATCACGTAGGTTTTATTCTATATAGTAATAGTCTGATGGGCCTGGCAAAGGACAATATCGTCTTATGAAGTAAGTTTGATTTTGTTTATGAGGAAATTAACTGCCACTCATAATGCCTAAATAATAAGAAATGGCAAAATATTAAATATGAAAAAAAATCAATAACTATATTAAGGAGAAAAAAAAATTAATAAGAAGAAAACTCCAATTGCGTTTATGAATGCAGTAATTAATATGTATTATATATCGTTGGAAGCTGAGAACTATAGAAAGAATAATATTTATTTTATAAAGTCGTAAAATTTATATATATACACATTTTTTCGTTCCTAACAGACTTATTCATGTGCAGTACGCCTTTACTCACAACAGTAGCGGATCCAGAAATTGTCTGAGGGGAGGGCGCACTTTTTTATTTTTTAAATTTCTGCGTCATAAAGGACCTAATTTAAAATATTAGTGCCCATTTAAGCAGTAGATTTCTATTAAATGCTCAAATAAAATCCATTTTTCATTTAACGAGTTTAAAAAATTGGTTTCCTTGCCTCTCAGTTTTGCTCATGCAAAAGAATCGTCAATGTGTTATGTGAGGGTTGGAACCTATATATTTAATAGAAATTATTTTTCCAATTGTAACTAAATGAAGTTTAAAACAACTTAATAGGGAATTAATTATACAGACGCTGTGGAGTATCATATTCCCATTGCCGGTTTTGACGGTTAAAAATAAAAACTTTATTTTAATTTATAAAATTTAGCAATAAAATATATTTGTAGAGAATAAATGCCTAGAAAAATAGGTAATGCTCAATTTTTTTAAAGTAGTATACGGTGTGAATTTAATAATACTTTTAACTTTAAGTAGGTTGGTATAAGAAAGTTGTATGTTGCGCGCATCGATCAGATAATTTTTTTTTTGTCTTAACTTCAAGACAGCACCACCGACCGACACGTAACTTAACAGCGATTTAAGCGATTAAGGGCTTTGAAACTACACAAAATGACCCAAATCCAACCTCCGAAAATGTTAGAACAAAAAATAAAATCGGGTGCGATGCGCACAAAACTCTATTTTCACTTACCAACTTACTTAGATTTGAAATGGTTTGTTTAACGTCACTTTATGCCACTAAGGCTAACGGACGATGCTATAATGGGAGTCCAAAATTTTGCCTATCCAGGTATAATTAAGATTAAGATCTTTAACGAGTACCTGCAATATTACAGTCTCGGTCCCTCCATTTTACGTCCTATCCAAGGGACGGCATAGCCAAGGATTTTTTACTCCCTTTAAAAAATCCTAGGGCCTGTGCGATCCACGAACCTGCGACCTTTACTATTGTAGGTTGCCAGCATGGAGTATAGTGCTGAGCATAACCAATGTACCGCAGGTGACCCCACCTAGATTTCAAATTGATGTTTTGATAAATATGAAAATGACATTCCTCAAATTGACAGATTTTTCTTGAGCACTTCATAAAGTGCCCCCTACATTTGAACAATTTTGATGAAATTTTAGCTGTCACATCGCTGGCATATGCATACAACAAATACCTAATTTCAGGTTCGTACGGTTTATAGTTTTTGAACTAGTCTTTTCACACTCAGTCCATTTCGCGGGACTTGGTTATTTGGAGTCAGGGGACCTCAAAAAGTGCATTTCCGTTGAAAACCGAAAGTCGAAATTTTTCACGATCGCAATACTTTCCTTACTATAAATTTCATATACAGCATAGTATGAAAGTAAAAATATGGACGTTTTAGCATTTATATACATATTCCATTAAACAAGTCAACACCTTTTTGTTAAATGTTAGACTTGCTGTTTAGATTTACGACAATTACATTTATATTCATAGCCCTAAAAAAAAAAAATTGTTCAGAATAGGATCTGGGGAACATTTCAAGCAAGAAAACTCATTTATTTGGAATATCAAAGCTACCATTTTTGTCTATCGCAGCAACAAATAATCTTCCTAAATGATAAGACTGATAGAGCATCGCAACGTTCGGGTTGTTTTTCGAAAAATAATTAATGTTTGGATCTAAACAGATCCCAGTTGGGTCCAGGGGGAGTCACAATGGTCATGACCCCCCTTTTGACATTTACATTTTTATGACTTTTAATGAAATAATGAAATTACATTGCTAATAACTAAATGTAACACTTTTGGTTGTTTAGATCAAAGTCCATATAGATACAAGGAAATAATCTCGTAAAATTTTTGTAAACAGAAATGCTGTCAGGCAAAAGGCAATGTGTGTATCGTAAATGTGAGACTGAGGGGGGGTTGGTCGTGACCCCCAAATTTGGTGGTAAATCCCCCCCTGTTGGATCGATAAATCGTTTTCAATGCACACACAAAAGACCAAAAATACTTGAGATTAACCTTGAGAACTCTCGCATGTTTTAGGCATGTAAAATCTCTTGAAATATTAATTTCAATTGATCAAGTTGTTCCATCGGGCAATGACAACTAAACGTTTAATTTTCAAACATTGAATATTTCAAACATAATAATAATTATACTTACAAACAGGCGCGGTTCCAGAAAAAAATTTCGGGGGGGGGATTGGTCGGTATGAAAAAAAAAACAGCGTAAAAATAGCACACTTTATTTGCTTATGCTTATACATTAAGTTCATATACAAAATTCTGTATAAAAAATTCTAGTCAAAATTAAACTAAACTTCCCTAGAAAACTCGTAAAAGTTAGATGCGTAATTGATTTTTTTAAATCATCCTACTAATTTTTTTTTCGTCGAAATTTCGGGGGGGGGGGATCGATCCCCAATATCCCCCCCCCCCTGGGACCTCCACAGCTTACAAACATATATTTTACTTCTCGTTCAGTCAGTGATCATTGGATATTTTATCATGTGGTATTCTGTTAGGTTTTCATATTGCTTGAGCCCTAACAAAATGCCCTCATAAACCCAAAATCAGAAAGTTCAAAGACCCCGCTATCGCTTACTTACATTAGTATTTAACTGTGCCATGGAAATATTGAAAGTCTCTACCGTTTCAGTAACTTACTATTTTATATATTCTCTGTTATTTAGTTCTCTCTAATAGATATATATATATATATTCAATAAAAGATTCGAGTATCATTAAGCTTCATTAGTGTACGTAAACTTTTTACTTTTTCATTCATGGGTTATTCAAAAAATATCTTGAAAATAAACCGGAACTACCCTTGAAATGGTGGAAGCTTCCAATTTCCGAAGTTACAAGGCCTTTTTAAATTTGTTCCGAAGGCTTGAATAATCTGCTGATTATATGATTTTTGTAAAATAAGGAATTCGACTGTTACAGGATTGGAAACTAGAAAGTTCTAATCAAAAAAATATTTCCTGTATACATATATATAATATTATATTATATTCATAAAGTTAATACAGCAAATTATGTTCATTAAATAGATAAAATGAAACACTGGTCGAAAACAGAATTTTTATAAACGAGTTTTATAGAAAATCTCAAAAGAGGATTAAGAAAAAAAAAGAAAGAAATCAAGAATGATAATTTCAAACGTTTTGAAATGTCAGCATTCAATGCGTCAGCAATATAGTGACTAAATCACAATGTTTCAGTATAGATCATTCGGCATAAGCTAAAAGGTGGCTTTTTAATGGAATCCTTCTGAAAAGGTTGTTTAATTTGTAAGAATTATCTTTTTGCATCTAGAAAGAACTTGATTATAATTTTATTTAGTGTATCTGTAATTTGGAAAATTGACTTGTCTAAGCAATTTTCCAATTAAGCGTAATTAAACACCGCTTTCTTATATTTTAGATACTGAAAGGCGGATAGTATTCCTTCTGTAACATATAAATGGAATTTCGCACGAAAGTTTGCGTCCCTCCGAATCGCAAGTGCCTATCTCTTGTATGCAATAAGTCTGTTTTCTTCTTAGGAAGTGGAAAAGAGTGGAGGGGAGGGAAGTGGAGAGGAAAGACTATGTTACTCTACCTAAATACCACTCCCTGTAAATTAGAATCCAAGCGAAAATACAATACAGTTGGCATAGAAGGGGCTGTATATCGCCAACTCAAGGCAAAAATACAGGTTTTATGATCTTAAAAGGTCATACATAGTCAGAACGACTCTGATTCTTGACCTTTTTATTGCACTAAAGGTAGTGTTGGGTCCTCTTTGATGGCGACACCTTCATACAATATACTACCTGGCTCTCATTCTGCACTTCCACTTATACCACGTTTACACAAAACCATGGCTAGTAGGATCGTATGAAAGAGTTGTTTTGCTTGGCCCGCGCGATTTTCCTTGTCCTCATGGCCGATCCGTCAATTGTGCATATTTGTGCTCCAGGATTTAATATTATTCATTTCTGCAGCTTAGTTAAATTGTTTTTTATTTTATCAATTAATTTATCAACCAAAATACTGCTAAAGCCAAAATAACATTATTGTAACACACTATCAAATTTAATAACAATCTAAAAAAAATCATAAACTCCAAATAAAAACAATAAACGTTGTTTTTCTTGCCAAATATCAATATTAAGCCACTTTTGAGAGTAAATTACAGCATACATAAAATACGTTAGGTTAAATTAGCATAGGTTAAAATATGGATGACAAGGATTGGTGTTCGCGAAGATCATGTTATTAAAATTTATAGATCTATAAATAACGCTACTAAAATCGTAATTCGTAAAAAGTAAGGAAACATTTATTTGCTGAAAACTTACTATTTCAAAAATATAAGTTATTATTTCACCGGTGTTTGGGCAAAAGGGCTTAAGTGTTGGAATGTGAAGTTTACACAGCGATTTTTCAAAGTTTTGAAAAATCATTTTAAATCCTGTCTATGGATTTCTTTATTCATGAATCACTATATTATCTCATAAGAGACTAAACATTATAGCGAAATACAAATTTAAACAAAATATTACTTATTTATTTATTTCAAGTGCACTTAAGCCCTTTGTATCTAATATTTTTGTCTCTTATGGCCTTCTGGTCATAACTCATTAGCCTTTTGTACTTAACAATAATCAACCTAGTTCCTTTTTACCAAGGATATGAAAAATAGACCTTGCCTTAAAGGTGTCCAAAAGTTTGGAAAAATCAAAAGTATCTTATTTCATGTTGAAATTATGATTTTATATAAAAACGTGTTAACACTAAAAATACACTATCAATTACACAAATGATGAAAAATCAATCTAAAGGTACATTATTAGTTTAAAAATTAAACTCTTGATGAAGTTATCGATATATTTCTACACAGTGGCGGATCCAGAAATTTTCTGAGGGGGGGGGGGCGCACTTTTTTTTTTACATTTCATGAGTAATGAAGGCCCTAATTTAAAATACATGTTAGTACATAATGACGTTATAAATTACAGAAAATCTTTAAATACAATTCATTTTCAATGAGTGGACTTGAAAAATGACTAAATATAGCTCATTTCATATAGGAATAGTAACACTTTATGAGTGTCCTCACCTCTCAGGGGGGGCCGCGTGCCCCCCTTGCCCCTCCCCTGGATCCGCTACTGTTTCTACATCAACTAAATATCTCCAATAGGGTCAATATCTTCATCATTATTACACCTAAGGTTTCTGTAAAAATCGTGGAAGTAGGGGGGGAATTAGTTGTAAAAGATCTAGCAGATCTTTTTTCTTTTCCTTGGATATTGGGATTGGCTCATTGTAGGTATTTTTCAACGTGAATGTGCTTGACCGTAAGCCTCTTCTTTTAAATGAAATATAATCAAAGGGATATTCTCTAATCAGGCTGTTTTTAAAACTAATACGTCCATTGTATTTTTGTTTTGTAGTTAAAATTGTAGTTAAAACCATTACATCATTGTCGTACCGAAACCATTGTGCTTCCCTCCACATAAAATGAGCTCTATTTTCATTTTTTTTCTCCAAAAAAATGTATGTCTTATTCAGTCAGTTATCTTAATTTTATGAATGAAGTCTTGATAGTTTGTTAACAATCTGAATATTTAAATGATATAATAATAAAAACCGAGTATTTAATTTTTATTTTTTAGATTAAAGAGTACATAATTTAATAAATGCATTATTAGCTTAAATCCAAATCGGTTGTTTTTCCATGAAAATTAATGCATGCTGCTTAAGAAGAACTTGGTACCAGACATATGTTTGTGTATCAAATCCAAAGGGCGTAGAATTGGCATAACTACATAGACCCTTTTGATCTGCACATGTTGTGGTATAAAGTATGTAAGTTTTATCAAGTGCCACTTAACCCCTTTGGATCATTGCCAAATAGCAAATAACACTAGTGTCGTTAAGGTCAGCTTAATTACACCATTTAGTAAGCTGATTTCACTTAAGCCGATTGAAGCATTAAAAACAGATAGATTTTTTTGTCAAGAAGCCATAAAAACCTCATTTTCATAAAAATGGCACTTAAGCCCTTTTGCCCAAACACCAGTGATTTATTAGATACAGGAATAAATACTTGTAACTTTATAATTCATGTTTTATTTCACAACAGCAAGCTTTATGTTAATCGAATAAAACCGTATGATTGATTCAACAATAGCATTAACATTTCGTAATTAAAAAAAATCTGGTGCGTGCGGCAACACACAACTTTCACTTACCAACTTACTTAGGTTAGAAATTAATGCGTTTTCTTAACTGCCACTTCTCAAATGAACAGAATATCTTTAATTTAACGCATTGGTTTGTCATTAAAGGCGTACGGCGCATGCGTGTTCGACTTCAAAACGTTGCCTGTAGTACTGCCAGTCCTCTTCTTCAGGAAGAAAAGGCCCAAACTGTAAATATGTAGAAGACCCATGGTTCCGGCCAGCTATTGATAACCTTTCAATCAGTGTCTGAATGTTGATTCTCGCGCAAGGAATCTCCATTAGCGTACGGATAGGTTGCATTACTGACCTTCTTCTTCTGTCTTCTGTTGCCCATTTGTCCAGCAGCGCCAATATTAGATACAGGAATAAATGCTTGTAACTTTATAATTCATGTTTTATTTCACAACAGCAAGCTTTATATTAATCGAATAAAACCGTATGATTGATTCACCAATAGCATTAACATTTCGTAATTGAAAATATAATAATGGATGTCACATTATTTAAAAAAATCGTTAGGAATGTGTAAAACAATTTTACAGAGCTCAGACCATAAGTCAGCTACCTGGTAGTTCAGGTTGGTCTGTCTGGCAGCATGAAAAATAACATTAAATTCAAGCATCAAGCTCAATAAATATATAAATAACAAACAAACATATAAATAATAATTGAAAATAATAATACATATATACTAAATAAACCTACAAATATACTCAGTTCGAAATTCATTTTTATACTGATTTATTTTTTTATAAACTATTGTATTAAATAAATATATGTTTAATCAGTCATATACTATTTAATAATAAGATCCATACATTCATTTTGAAGCAGGTCAGCCTATTAACCTTCAAACCTTGAACACAGTGTAGCTCAATATTTCTTACTTTCTCCGTTACAGGTAGCATACAAGTTACATAATATGTTCCTGTTAAAGATTTAGCACCGAGTTTCTCTTTTTCACAAACAGGAGAGAATATTTTATACCACGCAAAGGTCGTACAACGAGGTGCAATGAAAAAAAGTGATATTTCGATGAGTCGAAGGTATTGTGAAGCCAACTGTTTGTGCATCTAACAGTTAACTTGTCATCATATCAATATTCATCATCTTAGAAATATTTATGTATTCCCAACTCTTGACTTAAAGCAGAAGGGAAAAATTGGGATCCAAATCATCCATACAGTGGACTGAATCAAAATGAATGAAAAAAAAGGAGAGATACTGGACCATTTCAAATTATTTTCAAACAAATAAAATATTATAAATATATATATATATATATATATATATATATATATATATATATATATATATATATATATGTAAAGAAAATATATTTCTTAATTAATTTAATTTATGCTATAGACATGAGTGAGAGAAGTGGAAGCAGGTGTGTGACTGATAGCTTATTTGTATTTATGAATTAAAACATATGGTTAAAGTTAATGATAAAACATTTGATTTAAAATATTGTGAGCAGTCGATTTGAAATGTTATTAAGAAATGCTTACCTAAGAATAAACTTTTAATGACGTTTCTTTTTTTACAGGTAAGTGTTTACAAAAATGTTTTAGGAATATTAAGTTTAATGTGTGATAAATTTTATATGTAATTATTAAAAATAAAATCTTTTTTTACAGAGCAACTATTGAGAGTTTATTCATAGGAATATCCTAAAAAAACGTCATTTCTGTTTACAAAAGTCTGCTGAATATGGAGAAACTTCTTTTTGAGTTTACTTTGTTGCCTGGGAGTGATGGTAAGTCCAACATTCTCTCTATAACCTCTATAGCCACAAATGACAATAAAGTGTATGTAATACCAGAAGAGCTACAATCAGCGAGTCTTCATACAGAAATACAAAAAACATCTGCTTATGCTAAAGTAAAAAATAGTATAAAGAAGAGGTACCAGATAAGGAGAGTATGGTTAACAATGACAGAAGAACTCGAAAGAACATACATAGATGAGGATGGTAATTTACAATTCGAGGATCAATATCTAGAAGAAATGGATCAACAAAAACCGTGTTATACTCCTCAAAAAGAGACAGGTACATTGGATAAATTGCTTGAGAAGTTAGTAGAAAATACGGAGGCAACAAAGCATCATAACCTAAAATATGTAGCAGATAAGTGCCAGAAAGCATTTGATATGATTAAGAGCTTGCTTTGCTCACAACCAGTTCTAGAAATATTTGATCAAGATTTACCAATTAACATTTATACTGATGCTTCTTTGGAAGGCGTTGGAGCCATTTTAAAACAAATCCAGCCTAATGGTAAAGAAAAACCAGTTGCGTACTTCTCAAAAAAACTGAACGAAGCCCAAAAGAAAAAAAAAGCGATATACTTAGAATGTTTAGCGATCAAGGAAGCGGTGAGATACTGGCAATATTGGTTAATAGGTAAATCATTTACAGTTTATACGGATCACAAGCCCCTGGAAAACATGAATCTGAAATCTAGAACCGATGAAGAGCTGGGCGATTTAACATATTATCTATCGCAATATGACTTTCAAATAAAATATGCTCCAGGAAAGGATAATTTGGAACCGGATTGTCTAAGCAGAAATCCAGTATTGGAATCAGATGAAAAAACAGATGATCATTTAAAAATCGTGAATTTCGTTAAGCTAGCAGATATTTTAACAGATCAGAATAACAATGAAGAAATACAAAATAAAAAGAGCAAATTTATTGAAAGACAGGGTGTATACTTCAAAAAGGCCAAGAAAAAAGCAAAAATAATTCTATCAGAACGATTTAGCATCACATTCATAAAGCAAATACATGAGAATCTGTGTCACATTGGCATTGGACAAATGCAGAAGGCGATAAGTCCACACTATGCAGCTAAAAATTTAACGAAAAACATCAAACAAGTTTGTAGAAGTTGTGACATTTGTATAA
This sequence comes from Aelia acuminata, assembly GCA_911387785.2. Lineage (NCBI taxonomy): Eukaryota > Metazoa > Arthropoda > Insecta > Hemiptera > Pentatomidae > Aelia > Aelia acuminata. The sequence goes on along the minus strand of OU426983.1, from coordinate 87,938,419 downwards.
AAAACAAATCAAGAGGGCATGACAAATTTGGATTTTTGTCTCATCTAGGCCCTGCCACAAAGCCTTTCGAAATAATCTCTATAGACACAATAGGAGGCCTTGGAGGTTCAAGATCTACAAAAAAATATTTGCATCTCTTAGTAGATCACTTTACCAGATACGCGTTCATACTAACATCGAAAACTCAAAATGCCAATGATTTCATAAAACTCGTCATGAACATAACGGAAACAGAGGATATTGGTATGGTTCTCTCCGATCAATACCCAGGAATTAATTCGAAAGAATTCAAAAAATTCTTAAATGACCAACAGATACCATTGATCTTCACAGCAGTAAATGCACCATTCTCCAACGGCTTAAATGAAAGATTAAATCAGACTTTACTGAACAAAATCAGATGCAAAATAAACGAACAAGGGAAAAGAAGAGCATGGACAACGATAGCTCAAGAATGTGTAAAAGTATATAATAATACTAATCATTCAGTTACTGGCTTTACGCCAAGTTATCTTTTGTATGGCTCCGATATTTCTATCTTACCGGACGAATTGAAGCAGGGCAAGACCATTCGTGATTGGGATAGAGACAGGAAAATAGCACTCGACAACACAAAAAAGTCACACGACTACAATAAACAACTATTTGATAAACATAGGAAATACCGGGAATTCCATGTAGGAAATATGGTATACGTGGAAAATGGAAATAAATTAAATAGAAAGAAATTGGATGAGTTAAAAATAGGACCATATAAGATTATTGAAAAAATTTCCAATTCAATATACAGGATTGATACAGGTCACAGGAAAAAAATAGAATCGAATCTTTTTCATATTACAAAACTTATTCCAATACCTAAATTAGAAGAAGATCACGGTGGATAAGTTGCGAGAAAATTTTCTGGAAAATTTCCTTACCCGCGGGGGGAGATGTAAAGAAAATATATTTCTTAATTAATTTAATTTATGCTATAGACATGAGTGAGAGAAGTGGAAGCAGGTGTGTGACTGATAGCTTATTTGTATTTATGAATTAAAACATATGGTTAAAGTTAATGATAAAACATTTGATTTAAAATATTGTGAGCAGTCGATTTGAAATGTTATTAAGAAATGCTTACCTAAGAATAAACTTTTAATGACGTTTCTTTTTTTACAGGTAAGTGTTTACAAAAATGTTTTAGGAATATTAAGTTTAATGTGTGATAAATTTTATATGTAATTATTAAAAATAAAATCTTTTTTTACAGAGCAACTATTGAGAGTTTATTCATAGGAATATCCTTATATATATATATATATATATATATATATATATATATGTATATAATAATAATAATAATGCTTTATTATTATAAAAAAGAAAATAAAACATTTTATCCAAAGCATTTACGGCTTGGGACGTAAATGCCCGGTATATATATACCCGTCAGCCGGTATACAGGGTGTTTCGGAATTGCACGGCACTATTTTAGGTACGTGTTCTCTAACACAAAATAAACAAAAAAGTTCATATTAACATGTATCTCAAACTCATTTATTAAACAGATATCAAAGGTTAAAGATTTATTATTACTATTTATTTATTATTATTACAACATTTAGAGTAAATGTTCAAAGGCGCCTCCGTTTTGTTGAATGCAACATTCAGCACGACGAATCCATGCTTCTCTGGCAGAGTTGGGCAAAATGTAGTTACAACTACTAACTTCTAACTACAACTACTTTGGTTTGATTGTAGTTACAATTACTAACTACAGTTTGTAGTTAGTAGTTAACAGCTGGCAACTACATTTTTTAACTAGTAGTTAGTAGTTGAATTTTTCCAACTACCAACTACAAGTTAGAAAAAGTAGTTAGAATATGTTAACTACTAACTACAAACTGTAGTTGGTAATTGCAATTATTTAACTACTAACTACTATCCAAATGTGACGACTATCCAAATATTATTAACTTCGGAATATTAGTGAGCCACTCCTTCATGTTCCCCCCGGTCTACCCCATTACCTAAGCTTATTATCTCATGACCAGGTTTCCATTAGCAGTAATATTTATTTTAAAGTTTTAGTGAGGGGGGGGGCTCTTAATATTGAAAGTAGTAACATTTTCGTTTTTCTTTCACACGGGGGTCCAATTTTATGTTATCGGGGATGGTGTTTTTGATAAAAATATTCATTTTGTATTTTAGTGGCGGGTGGGGGGGGGGGGCGCTCTACAAAATAGTTTGAATTTCGTTTTTCTTTCTCACGGGGGTCCAATTTTATGTTATCGGGGACGGTATTTTTGATAAAAATATTCATTTTGTATTTTAGTGGCGGGTGGGGGGGGGGGCGCTCTACAAAATATTTTGAATTTCGTTTTTCTTTCACACGGGGGTCCAATTTTATGTTATCGGGGAGGGTATTTTTGATAAAAATATTCATTTTGTATTTTAGTGGCGGGTTGGGGGGGGGGGGCGCTCTACAAAATAGTTTGAATTTCGTTTTTCTTTCACACGGGGGTCCAATTTTATGTTATCAGGGATGGTGTTTTTGATAAAATATTCATTTTGTATTTTAGTGGCGAGTGGGGGTGGGGCGCTCTACAAAATGATTTGAAATTCGTTTTTCTTTCACACGGGGGTCCAATTTTATGTTATCGGGGATGGTGTTTTTGATAAAAATATTCATTTTGTATTTTAGTGGCGGGTGAGGGGGCGCTCTACAAAATAGTTTGAATTTCGTTTTTCTTTCACATGGGGGTCCAATTTTATGTTATCGGGAACGGTGTTTTTGATAAAAATATTCATTTTATATTTTAGTGGCGGGTGGGGGTGGGGCGCTCTACAAAATGATTTGAAATTCGTTTTTCTTTCACACGGGGGTCCAATTTTATGTTATCGGGGATGGTGTTTTTGATAAAAATATTCATTTTGTATTTTAGTGGCGGGTGAGGGGGCGCTCTACAAAATAGTTTGAATTTCGTTTTTCTTTCACACGGGGGTCCAATTTTATGTTATCAGGGATGGTGTTTTTGATAAAATATTCATTTTGTATTTTAGTGGCGAGTGGGGGTGGGGCGCTCTACAAAATGATTTGAAATTCGATTTTCTTTCACACGGGGGTCCAATTTTATGTTATCGGGGATGGTGTTTTTGATAAAAATATTCATTTTGTATTTTAGTGGCGGGTGAGGGGGCGCTCTACAAAATAGTTTGAATTTCGTTTTTCTTTTACTCGGGGGTCCAATTTTATGTTATCGGGAACGGTGTTTTTGATAAAAATATTCATTTTATATTTTAGTGGCGGGTGGGGGGGCGCTATACAAAATAGTTTGAATTTCGTTTTTCTTTCACACGGGGGTCCAATTTTATGTTATCGGGGACGGTGTTTTTGATAAAAATATTCATTTTGTATTTTAGTGGCGGGTGGGGGGTGGCGCTCTACAAAATAGTTTGAATTTCGGATTTCGTTGACTTAGGGGACCATTTTTATGTTATCGGGGACGGCAGGTTCTAAAATTATGTTATCTAGGACAGTTTATACGAAAATAATATTTATTTTGAATGTGATCTAATCGTACTTTTTATATTTCTTTTTTATATTTTGTATAAGTATTTATTATGGTGTCCCCGTGCCGACAGAACTCTGAAGATTTTGAAACTTGCTGTTTTTAACCCTTTTCGTTATATAGCTAAATCAATTGAAATATTAATTTTTGTATGAAATATTTATTAAAAGAAGATAAAATTACTGATCAGGCAGGACGTTTTCTTTTCTTTATTCTCTTTTTTACAGTCTGGATACAGATTCCTATGCTCCTGAACACAGCATAGCAAAAATTGCTTTTGGTCTTCCTTTGGAGTGATAAAACCATGCAAATCTTGCATAAGTTTTTCAAGCTCATTCAGCTGTATCATTAACTGCTCTTAAAGAAAACACTTTCCTTTACGCCTCTGAATAGGAATCTTTATCTTTATCTTTATCCCATGTAGAAGCGGGTCTCTGGAGGAAATTCTTATCAATGTTTAATCGAGAAAATAAATTTGTGATCTTGACAGACACAAAATCACTTAATGATTTTCCTGCAACAATAAATTTGGCAGTATAATTAACAATTTATTAAAAACATTACCATTTATTGTATTAAGCCCCTTTAAAAACCACAAATCTTGATTTGATGCCTTCACCGCCAGACTACATCCACAGTTTACATATAAAACCGCATTGAATAAACACATGTGGTTTTCCACTTGTCTCTAAACTTTTTGAACAGTGGGATACCAGGACTACTTGTGACTTGGTGGTTTTTTGTTTCGAACACACATTTTAAAACCAGTTCGTAAATGTGATAGCGGCAAGCAAAGAGTAGTAATTCCCTGTCTAGTTTTTGTTCCAAAAGTACAGAAGGTCCTTTCAATCGCCCTGTATTAGACGCAGTTGTTTCACAGCACATTATTTGTACTTTGTCATCGAGGTTCCAGTCATGAAGTGTGTTCAACACAGCTTAAGCTTGATCCTGGCCGGAACAGCTCTCCAGTTTGGGTATAGTCAGAAGTTGTTCCTTTTCTCCAAATGAAATCAGAATTGGCAGGCATGCTTCTTTAGAGCTTCTCAAGTCAAGTCCAGGTAATACTTTTCCATCCCAGTAAACGGTAACAATTTCAGGCATATTATTCTGAAAATCTGATTTTATAGATTCCGCTCTATCTTTTCGACTCTGTGTGCGATTACGTTAAATAGAAGATTTGTTTATCGGAAAATCATCACAGCTAAGATCAAGTGCATCTACTACAGCCTGAAATATATAGACAGGATCCCTTACGCTTAATTGGCAACTATCTAAAGCTGCAACTAACTTAGGCGTGATAAAGTCTTTCCTTCCTCTTTTTTTAGTAGTTTGAGAACTTACCATTTGAGAGGTGGATGCTAAGGGTTCCTCAAGGCTTTCATCAGAGCTGGTAAGTTGATCGTGATGTCTTTGCGTTTGAATAGAATCTTGCGTAGTAACAGATGACGATAAACCTCCGATGCACATTTTCTCACATATTTTTGTCCCTTCATTCAATTTTCTTTGTCTTGTCCTTTCTTCTTTTTCAGCTACCATTTTGTCTACACCCGCTAAATACCCTGGACGCCCTATGTAAAAACATCTTCAATTTTCATCCGTTCCAATGCATCAGCGTGTGCTATATCACAGTTTTCATTCAGATTCACAAGTTTTTTTACACAGTTAGGTATAGCTCTAGTAGAGATTCTAGCTTTTTCCCAAAATATAATACACTCCTGAATGACGAGATTAGCACTTTCACTAACAGTCAATTTAACTTCGCGAATGTTAAAAAAAAAGTACTGCAAGAACTTGACGATTAGACGGTAACTTTGCGCCTGTTATTTGATAATTTACGTCACCAAATAAGAAAACACATTTTTTATTGCTTCTTAATTCGACTGCCATCTTTAAAATGTAAAACAATACGTGTTAATTGCGAGAATAATTGAGAAAAAATGACGAATGCCGTGAAATCGCACCGCTACTGCCGCGCAAAATGTGTGAACATGATTCGATGCAAGTCGGCACGGGTTATCGTACTCCAAATAAGGTAAACATTTATTTCCGAGTGTTTTAGAGGCCAAAGAACAAAACTAACACCTATGCGTTAGAAATTTAAAACCTTGAAAAATAAGGGACACCCCAATAAACACTCATACTGTACTAGATAAGATTATATTAGACCCTGACTTGAAAAAAAATCCGAAAAGGTAATCATTATCAATATTATCATCATCAATATTAGTGCGCCCCCCCCCCCCGTCACTAAAATACGGCATGAAAATTGTTTTGAAGAATACAGTCCTCGATAATATTGGACTCCTGTGTGAAAAATACTCCAAAAATCTAACTTTTTTAAAGTGCGCCCCCTCCCTTTCCGCTATTATAATACAAAATGAATATTTTTATCAAAAACCCCATCCCCGACAACATAAAATTGGACCCCCGTGTGAAAGAAAAACGAAATTCAAACCATTTTGTAGAGCTTCCCCCCCCCCCCCCCCAACTCGCCACTAAAATACAAAATGAATATTTTTATCAAAAACACCGTCCCCGATAACATAAAATTGGACCCCCGTGTGAAAGAAAAACGAAATTCAAACTATTTTGTAGAGCGCCCCCCCTCCCCCCACCCGCCACTAAAATACAAAATGAATATTTTTATCAAAAACACCGTCCCCGATAAGATAAAATTGGAACCCCGTGTGAAAGAAATCAGAAAATGTTACTACTTTGAACATTAAAGAGCCCCCCCCCCCCCACTAAAACTTTAAAATAAATATTAATGCTAATGGATACCTGGCCATGATATAATATGCTTAGGTAATGGGGTAGACCGGGCGAACATGAAAGAGTGGCTCACTAATATTCCGAAGTTAATAATATTTGGATAGTCATCACATTTGGATAGTAGTTAGTAGTTAAATAATTGTAGTTAACAACTTTTAACTACCAACTAGTAGTTGGTAGTTAAACATTTTAACTACTTCTTCTAACTAGTAGTTGGTAGTTAAAAATTCTAACTACTTTTATTGTAGTTGAAAAAAGTAGTTGTACATTTCTAACTACCAACTACTAGTTAGTAGTTACTCCGTGCAACTACTTAACTTGTAGTTAGTAGTTAAAAATGTAGTTAACTACAGGAAGTAGTTAACTACTGCCCAACTCTGTTCTCTGGCTCTTCGTATAGCATCAGGATGGTGGTTGATAGTTACTGCGGCTTCCACGATCCGATTTCTTAGCTCTTCTTGCGTGTCAACTGCCGCAGAATAAACCATAGACTTCATCCAGCCCCACACAAAATAATCTAATGGCGTTAAATCCGGAGATCGTGGTGGCCATTTAACAGGTCCGTTTCGACCAACCCATCGGTCTCCATAAGTTAAATTTAAATAATCAGTGACACTATGAGAAAAGTGAGCTGGAGCACCGTCATGCATAAACCACAGCCTTTGCCTAATGCCTAGCGTAATATCTTCTAGAATATCATGCAGATTATTTTGCAAAAAATGCAAGTAAGATATACCTGACAGCCTAGGTGGCAAAAAGAAGGGGCCGATGATTTTGTCGCTTAGAAGACCACACCAGACATTTAAAGAGAATGTATGTTGGTAATGTCCAACAGCAGTCGTATGAGGGTTTTCTTCGGCCCAAGTATGGGTATTTCGAAAATTAAGAATCCCGTTTCTTGTAAAGCATGATTCATTAGTAACCAAAATGCAGTTCAGGAAGTTAGGATCTCGTGTGCATTGTCGAATTAACCACTGGGAAAAATTTCTGCGCTTGTTATAATCTTGTGGTAACAAATCTTGCCTACTTGATACGTGAAATGGATATAATTGTTGTTCGCGTAAAGTTCGCCATACGCTGGTAGAGGAAACATCGAAACGACGTGACAATCTTCTGGTACTAGTAGTAGGAGATAACTGAACAGCATCGAGTATTTCTTCTTCTACGTTTGCAGTTCGTCGAAATCGTAGTCGACCGGCGTTCACTCGTATAGGTTTTAGCGTACCATTATCCCTAAGACGTCTTTCAATGGCCTCAAACGTTTTACGATTTGGTATTCTTCGGTTAGGAAATTTTTCACGATATCTTCGAACAGCAGCAGCACCGTTTGTATGTACCTCGCCATAAGTTAAAAGCATGTCTGTTTGTTCATCAAAAGTGAATAAATTTGTGGTATCTCCCATGATAATCATAAATTGAACTGTGTCACAAGATTCACTCACACTAAAACACACAGAACTAGACAAACAGATGAACAGATGAGCAACTACTGTCATTGCTTATCGTTCATTTGTTTATCAGGTGATTAAAACCTTTTATTTAGTATTAAACACGTTAAACGTTGTACAGTCAGTCTTAATGCAGTAAATAAATAATAAATCTTTAACCTTTGATATCTGTTTAATAAATGAGTTTGAGATATATGTTAATATGAACTTTTTTGTTTATTTTGTGTTAGAGAACACGCACCTAAAATAGTGCCGTGCAATTCCGAAACACCCTGTATATATACGTATATATAAGTGTGTGATAAAAGAGCAAAAAGAGTGATAAAAATAAATTTAGAGGCGGTGTAATACATGGGCGTCCGCAGCAGGGAGCAGCTCCCCCCCACAGAAAAAAAATTTGAGAAACAAAAATTGCAAAATAAATAAATTATATTTTCTATTTCTATTTCTGTTTCTATTCTATACTTGTTAAGCATTATATAAGAAAAAATTTCAACTTTTAAAAATCAATAGGTTTGTTTGTTTAACGTCCATTTTTATGCTACTAAGGCTAATCGAAAGATGCTACAGTGGGAGTCCTAAATTTTGCCTATCCATGTATAGTTAGGATGATCTACAACGAGTACCTGACATCGTACAGGCTCGGGACCTCCATTTTACGTCCTATCCGAGGGACGGCATAGCTAAGGATTTTTTACTCCCATTAAAAAATCCTAGGGCCACCGCTGGAATTGAACCCGCGATCTTTAGTATTGTAGGTTGCCATGCTAACCACAACACCACAGGTGACCCCCAAAAATCAATAGGTTTTTAGCTTTTTAAAATCAATAAGGTTTAAAAATCAAGTCCGTGGGGCCTCCACGAAATAAAAGTCAACCCTCCCAGAGCGGATTCGAACCGCCGCCGTTCGGCTCGAGCATGCCAAAGCGGGTCGCGCTCCATCACTCTCGGCTATCTCGGCCCGAGAGTCATTATATCAATAGGTTTTATTTAAAAGCTTAATTGAGCCTTAAAAGTTCAGAATACCTCGAAAACTTCTACGAGGTATAAATATTTTATCAGCCTGCCCTCCTAGACGATCCTGCGAACGCCCTTGGTGCAATAGTGTTTGAAAGGTAGAACTTGCGCCGGCTTTCCACACATTAGGAGAGAAGAATGATTCAAAGAAGTAAATTCTGTCCAAAGCTATTCCCTCTGAAATTCACTTGACATCTCATTTATCCTAGTCCATCCTCTTCTACCGGTTAGGAAGTTTAGGCTTTCGTGTATACTTTTCTTCCCTCATTCCATCCTCCAATGTCTTCCTATACCGCCCTCTAAGTCTTCTACATCCTAGAAGACCTCGGACCCTCAGGTTAAACTGCAGATTAAAGGATTTAAGAGAGTGCTTTTAACAGAAAATGTTCGATGAGCACTTACGTTTCACCTACTTTCTATCTCTCCTAGATTTCGAATAAATCACCTGAATAAGCAAAAATAATAGCATTAACAAATAATGAGAGTACGATTTTCAGTAAGTATTTTTGAGAATTATCTGGTCCCTTCCCCCAACACGAGGATACAGGAGTGTGTTAGTTTAGAAGTTTTAACACCAGCACTTCATGTTTGGATTTAGATAAAAATTGGTTTATACCAACCACTTGATATCTTCCTGACGTTTTTCTTTTTAACTATCATACCTTCCTTACCCTATAATACTATAATTTAGGCGTTGTCATTGAAAAGGAGTTGAGTGCCAAAAAATAGTTTTTTCACTGAAAAGATTTTTTTTCCGTGACCAATAGCGTTGAAAAGGAGAAAAGTTCGATCTTAGTTGAATCTCGTCAAGTTTTGAACTATGTCCTCAGAGTCCCCTGGTGGTAAGAGAATGATGATTATCTTTTTAAAGGAGACAAGTGCCGCAACCTTGTTGATAGTTAAACCCCCTTCAACCTTCCCCTAACCTTCCTATCTCACTTTCGAAATGTTCATTTACATTCGTTAATCAATACGAAATCATTAACGAATCATGGATACAAATTTCACAGATCGATCTACCACAAACTAAAACAAAACATGTCTTCAATGAAATTGATGAATTGGACAGGAAATTTGTTTATAAGAAGGAAAGTATAAGATTTCCTTCAATTATGTGGATTAATTTGATGAATGTGGGTGAATTTGATCTAAAACTTATAACAATGTTTGAAGGGAAAAAAAAAACATTTGCATTTGATGGAAACAAAATACCCTACATTTCATAAAGATAAATATTTTTTAAATAATTTATTTTTTAAAAGATTTGGCTCCGCCGGGAATCGAACCCGGGTCTTCCACGTGACATGCGCGGTACGCTATCCATTACACCACGGAGTCGCTTCCAAACGGTGCCAAATCCTTCCTCTTCACTGACACCTCCCTTTGGAGATTTGGCACCGTTTGGAAGCGACTCCGTGGTGTAATGGATAGCATACCGCGCATGTCACGCGGAAGAAGACCCGGGTTCGATTTCCGGCGGAGCCAAATCTTTTCTCTTCAAAAATAAATTATTTAAAATAATTTAAAAAATAGCTGGTCACCCACAACGATGGTTAAATTAATATAAAATAAAGATAAATTCATTTTCTACTCCAAAAGGTGTGTCTCCGTTATTCATTCATGCCTCTAATACGTTTAAGCTTCTCTTGGAAACTTTCAGTTTTGATACTTACCTCCTTTTCAATATTAATGCGCTTCATTTGTTAACTACCATTTCATATAAATTATTTTAAGAGTGAAAATATGTAGCTAATGATTTCATGATCTGCCTAATTTAATTCAAATGATCTAGAATTGACCCTGAGTTCGGCCAATTGGCAAAAAAACAGGCATTCGACCTTTCACCAGATTGAACGAAAAAAATTGGCGACCAGCATACACATTTCTGTATGTGCCAGAAATTCCATTCATTAAGAAAATGGCGTGAAACAACTTACCCTAAGGTATTCAAATAAAAATTATGTTTTTATATAATTTGAAGACTGTACAAAGTATTCAAAATAAGATTAAGAGTGTTGATGCTGATTTAATTGTGTCAGAAACAAGTACACCTACTCGTAAGTCCAGGGACTGATGGAAATGGCCTTTGAACAAAAATAGTTTCTAACAAATTCTAAAATACCTACATTAAAATATGTATACCATTATTACTTATGTATTTATAAATTATAACTTGACCATCGAATTGCACTTTGCCATATAAAACCACCTGACAACCAATCATCATAAAATTATTAAGTCTATCCAACTAAGTGTTCTCTTCGGATATCTGAAGCGATGAATCTATTCATTTTTGCTAAGACTCGACGACCCATAGAACGCCTATATAGTGGACTTGCTTCCAACAGCCAACGGCCTTTCGGTCACTTCCACCCCACAAACTTGTTCAAGCCACTTCTACCTCATTTCCACCTGGCTCATTCTGCTATATCTCAGAAAACCATGCCTATTTTAGCTGCCATTTTCTTATGTATCTCATATCCGTTCCAGATTAACATGATAGCCCCCAAATAATCAAAATTATCCACCTCTTCAAGGTCCTGTCAAAAGCAGGTATTCCCAGGAGAGGAAGGCAAGGCGCAAGTTGCACCATCACAATTTTTGAGTGTCATATTTTTGGCTGAGTCGGTAAGGAACTGAACTATGCACTAAGGCTGGTTTGGACTGCTGTAATCTGCTGCACTTAATTAAGGTTTAGCGCCTTTTTCAAATGGGTACTCTTAAATGAAATAATCATTTGTGAGGAAAAATCGGGAGGTTTGAAGTGGCATCTGTCAAAGCACCTTATTGCATCACAACTGACCTAATCGCAGAACTTCATTTCTATCTACTGAACGAAATCTAACTGACATAGACCCCCAACATCACATACCACTGCTTCCGGACCACATGAGTTCGTTCTCATGTTCACTACACCCGACCCTTACCTTTTCAATAGGGGGTACACATAGGATTTCGTCTAAGGGGAGGGCTGGTAAAAATTTTATGAACGGGGGAGGGAATAAAAATTTTATTCTGACTATGTAAGGGTTAAATTAATATTTCAAACAACTTATTGATATTTAAAATTTTTAAATATTTTTTTATGTAATACTTCATAAATATAAAATATGAATGCAAATTTATTTAATTTGTAACTTTTGTTTCTAATATTTTCTAGGAGAGCGGCTGGGCACTCAAAACTCCAAAGGATGTAAAAAAAAATTTCGCCGCCATCAGTAAATTTATGGATCCGCCGCGGTCTTGTTACATTATATAATCGAAAACATTTATAACGCACTATTTCTTTTGGGTCCCGATATAAAAACTTCACTGTGATCATCAATTCGATGGTAGAATAGTTTTTTAGACCCACCATCCACAATGAGAACAAGCGTTTGTCTGCCATTATGAAAAACCAGCCAGTTCTACCTAACTATACTTCTCAACCTTTTTATACTTTTCCTCGTAAACGTTGTTTTAATTGTTGAGCAGGGAAGGATTTAGGGGGGGGGGTCACAGGGGTTCATGACCTCCTGCCCCAAATATTTTAGCTATTAATATTTGTTTGTATTAATGAAGGAATAATACAATAAATTGAAAACTAGCTGAACTAAAACAATTGTTTGTTTAGATCGCAGTCTTTCCTGATGCTAGTAAATAATTTTTAAAACAAACGTGCTATCAGGCAAAAGGCAACACGTGAGTTTAAGTTAAGACCAAGGGTAGTGATTTCCTCTAAACTTGGTGGTAAATCCTCCCCAGTTGTTAAGTGTATGTACATACATGACAGAAGATTGACAAAAAGTTCTATAGTTTTCATTGATGTTCTGACTAAGTTTTATAGATAGTAATCATATTTCTTTCTCCGCTGGTAATCTGTTCTCCGATGGTAATCTGTTTTCATTCCTAATACCCTGAAATAGAATCTGGAGTTGCTTTTCCAATTATTTCTTTCCGGATTTAAACAGCATTAATGGTAGGCTAACAGCTTTGCCAAGTTATATCTAAATTGCCAATAAAAAGAGAATTAGAACGAAAGTGTGATTTTCACACTTTATTATGAAAATCACATTTTTATAGATTAGCAGAATTTTATGACAAAGTTTTTCCATAAACACTCTTAGTAGGATATTAGGCATAGCGCATTTATTTTTTTTAATACTTTTAATGTAAACAATTTAAGAACTTTGTCTTTGAAAAAAAATATTTAAAACATGTTTTAATAGATATAGATGTATAGAAAAATGTAGATATAGATGAAAAAGATCAGATATTTATAAAGAACGAACGTAATAATAATTAAACTTGGGATATTGGTTGACCATAGATGGCAATTGTGTTCGGTCAAATAAGAAGGAACATTAATATCTGACAAATATTATTTTGTGCTCTAACATTTTGACCTAATTCGTCTTCATCTGTATAGAAATTCCAATCAGTCTTACGAAGGAACAATGTACGTGGTAGATGTGGATTAACACATCACACAAGCCAAAAAGGGAAAAGGAAAAACGATATTAATTAACTCTAAATGATATTATAATTTGTTTCCATATTTTTATGTATACATGATATATATGATTATTTAACAAATTATCGTTGTTGTTTTTAGAAAAAGTACAATGAGATAAAAAAATAATCGAAGCTTTAAGGGTAAAAAATAGAGAATTAATCCATTTAAGACCAAAATGAAAAGTTTCATTAATTCAAAACATTTAATTTTTTTATTAAAAAAAATCCAGAATTGTAGCTTAACTTTTATTTTCTCTCTTTACTTCTCTTATTAAACATTGTAAAAATAAGTTTAAAATTATTTTTAAAGTTTGAACTTCAGGCTAGTCCGAAGTTTTACATGTATCAGATTTTAGCTCACTATTCGTATTTTAAATTTCAAAATAAATGTTGATACTTGTAAAGGCATGAAGATAGCGCTGTGTCTGAATATGAGAACTAGAACCGGAAAAAAATTTCACGTGATCAGGTTAAGTTGTGTTACAGTCCGCGTTAAAACTGTAGTCGTTTAGTGGTGAATTTCAAGTATTGTGACTTGTGTTGTTTGTGATACATGTGTGGTGCTTTGTGATTGTTACCAAAAGTGAGCTGGGAGTATCCAGATATTGGGAAAAACTACCTAGACTATTGTAAGTTAAGTCAAGTACCTATGTAAACCTAGCCGACCTCGGAGGAGACCACGTTTTTACTTGTAGGTCTACGCTCATTTAATTTTGGCACATTCTATAAATAACATCACCTATTAGTTTAATGGCTATAGGCATAAGTAATATTTTAAGGATTATTAAAGTAATATAATTATCAAAGTGGGTGGTTAACCACATTAATGTCTGCTTGGGAAAGGGCCTTTTTGTATCACAAGGGCAAAGGTTAGTTATCATTTTTGACCCGTTTTTTTTTCTTGTGAAGTTCATGGGGGTATTGAATACTTTATTTCATAATTATTTTTTCTAATGTTGTTTTTACTGTTCGCTTAATATTTGTAATGATGGCTCCTATTTTTTTGTCAACAATCTGGTAGTGTTCTGTTTACATTTTCTTGTGATATATATTTTTATTTCTCCTTATTTCAACATTAAATAAATGTTGTTTTTTTATTATAATATAATTTATTTTCAAAATCCTTTTGCATAGCCCGTTAGTATGATAGAGTTCATTGAAAAGTTTTGATTTAAGTACTAAATAATTTAAATTCATTTTTTGATTACATTTTTCAATATTTCTGTTGACTGAGCTTTGATTTTGTTAGTTTAAATTAAGTTTAAATTATTAGGGCTTCTATGACCGCTTTTTATTATCTAGTTGATTTAAGTCATTGAGAGGAAATTTTCTATAAATCCATGTAAATGTTATCTTCAATAATTAATTTTGTAATCAATAATTATATATTTATATCATCAATAATTAAATATTTAATAACTGTAATCTAGATGAAAAATGAGCAGGCAAAGCAGTTCAATTTAGAAAATATTGTAAATAAGTGTTTCCTGTATTATACTGATTATTATGCTTTTAAAATCATACTATTCATCTCTTATTGAATTTTTTATTAAAATTAATTGAAATTTAGCTTTATAACTTCGATTTTTAAAAATTTAATATTTGGGTCACAAATTATACAGTTGGTTTTGACTCCATTTTAGTCTAAATGTTAAAATATACTTAATTAGAATTGATTTTTGTCCTATGAATTCATTTTTGTTCTAAATTGTCCAGGGGAACTTGACTGTGGTTTGGATATGGAAACTGGACTGCTAAATTTTCATGACGAAGAACATTTTGTTTTTGGAGATGAGGTACATTTGTTTTACATATTACTATCTATGATTAAAATATTGTTGTTTGAACTTTTTCTTGAATCTTCCTTTATTTTTTTAGAGCAACGATTTAGTCCATGGAAGCTCTCTTTTCAGCAGTTTTGTTGAAGTATTCAACAACCACGATACAGTTGACCAATCTCCGTGGATTCTTCCAGATGCTGAGTTAGTTTTTAC
The DNA here is from genome assembly GCA_911387785.2 of Aelia acuminata. Classification (NCBI taxonomy): domain Eukaryota; kingdom Metazoa; phylum Arthropoda; class Insecta; order Hemiptera; family Pentatomidae; genus Aelia; species Aelia acuminata. Next base: position 87,923,140 of record OU426983.1, on the reverse strand, counting down.
ACATTGTTTGCTTTTTGGATATTATTTGAATAATTAATATTTAACCTTATTTATTGAATATATTTATTTATTGAATATCTATTAAAGGCCTGAGCTTGGGTTGGACTCAGTGGCAATAGAAACTAAAGAAGATTTTCAAAAAACATTACAAGATTGGCAACAACATATTTCCAGCCTACAAGTAATTCATAGCTACATTGATTTTTATAATTAATTCCTACAAATGCCCAATTTTTTTTTAATGCATCCTTTCAGGCTCGAGATGACGACATTAAGGATTCCCTGTTATACGATGTATCTGAAGACATGCCTGATATATTTGGGTCTGCCATTGCACTCCCAGTTGCTAAAGTTCCTCAAAAGAAAAAAGTACAAAAATATGAAGTAGCTAAAAGAAAAGGATTGGTTTTAAAACTAACAAAGAAGTTAGTATGACTGTTTTATAACACTTTTAATTCATTGTTTTATATTTTAATTTTTTACATGTTTAAGTTTAGCAATAACAGTTTTGCTTATATTTTATCTATTTTAATCTATTATTATTTATTTTTATTGTTTATAGAAAAGATGATGATGAAAGCTGTGATAATGTTAATGTGCGTAAAAAAGATAAATTATTAGTAAAAGAAGAGAAACCTCAAGTACAAATTAAACAAGAGGAAATAGAAGAATTTAATGAAAACGAATTAATAAACCAAAGTGAGATTTTGGTTAATGCAATTGTAAATACCCTTCCTGATATAAAACAGGAATATGTAAATATTAAAGAAGAAACAATTGATATTGAAAATATTGCTGCTGAACCTTTTCCTAGTGAGTTCAAAAAATCTTCAATTGTGTTATTAACGATTTTCATAATATGTAACACTACATTTTAGTATGATGAGTACAAAATACCTCAATTATATCTTTCTCTTTAGTTTTTTCACCTACTCCTTTCCTGCCAGTTAGGCTATAAGGGAGTTTGAACACAATTCTTGATACCTCTTAAACTATTATCACTGTTTTAACCCTTTATTTTAAAACACTCGCTTCATTCTTTTTCTCTTAATTGCAGACTTTTACATTAATGCTACATAATTGATCCTGGTCAGATAGTCATCCTATCTATGATTCTGTTTGATTTTTCTTATTTCCTTTATTTATTATTATTATTTTTTAAATATTCCTAGCAGATTATTTATGTGTTATGTATTTGGTAGATAAGTTTTTTCAGACTATCAATCTGTCTATTAAACTATAGAAGCTTTTTGCTCTTTCAGTACTGGAAGCTGGTGATGTTACTACTCTATTGGAACAATTTGAATCATCTGATGCCGTCAATAGTATTCTAGTGAAACCAGAACTTCCTGATTGCCAAGAATTGGAAGTTATGGAACCAGAGCCACAAAAACCCATCTCTTCTCCTGTTACTAAGTCGTCACCAACTAATAAGTCCATAATGGATTCCTTGCCGAAGGAAGTAATCAAAAGAATAAAAGTACGTTCTTTGGTTTTAATTAACACTTGGGTGGGGGTCTGAATAGGTGAAAATATCCCCAGTGACGGAAGTACAAATTTTTTCACCGACTATCACAAAATTCATATATTTTGTTATGAACTAATTTGTATATATTAAAAAAAAAAATGGTTTTACATTTAGTTTTTAATAATTTTAATAACCCAGGGGTCCGTCGCTCCTGAAAGATTCATATAGGCAAACCAGCATAGCATAGAAGTTCCTACTCTACACACATATTATTGTAATGATATAGATATCTATTTCCTATCCCCGAAAACTGTATCCAACTTCCATGAAGTTGAGGTACTTTAAAATAAATTTGTATAATTATAAACTTTTTAATATTTTTATGTAGGTAACTACTATTTTCTCATCAGCTACTGCTTTTTCTTCTTCTTCTTTTGAGTGCTATGCAATTTGGAAGGGCGTAAAAATATATTAGCACAAATATAGAATTCTTATATCTTCTTGTAGCATATTTAATTTAATTAAAAATGAAGAGAAACATAAAATACCATCATTTTCGAATCCTTATGTCTGCTTGAAGCTAAATCTTATTTTTGTCTTTCTCCATTTCTACAAATTTCTGTAATTATAGTTAACAATACAAGTTTAAATGATCTATGAATGATAAATTAACTTACTTCAGGATTAAAAAAAACCTTGGATTGCCAATAAATTCAATAAAAATCAACTTATTTAGAAACGGAAAACACCCTTATAAAGCTTAAACATTCCCCAAAAAACTGATTGCATTTTCACTTTTCCCCGGAAGCTGAACCCCTTCTTACCTGATTGAAACCTTACGGTATAGGCACTGTCCAGTACAGTACTCCGCACTCAATGTGTTGAGCATTTAGTTGTAAATCTTTGCTTAGTCCTGATAAATTTATTAAAATTTGTCATATTTTAAATCCATGTTGTAGGAATCATCTCAACGGACCAAGAAAAGCAAAGTTGAGCTTGTTCCAGCTGAAAGACTTCCAATGCATGGCAACGATCATCTTAAAGATAAAGGAGTTAGCAATGTTAAACCTTTCAAATTAGTAAGGATATTTTTTACTGTGTTGAATAGGTATAAAATTAAAAAAAGTAGTATTAGATGAGGAAATTTTTAATAATAACCAGAAGGAAAATTTATTTTTTGCTTTATTATACTTAATAAAGTATGAAGTACAGTGGTTGTCACTTAATTTTTTGGATATTCCATTGAAAAATTATAGGATGAAACCAAATAGTCCTTTTCAATATATTTTTTATCGGATAATCCTTTGGCCTTCTGGTTAATCCGCTGTTTGCTACAAAATTATTTTTCTCCATGAAATGCGATGACAAATGTAGCTACTGACAGGACTGTTTTTTCTCACTTCATGGAATCCAGCTTTTGTTCGATCTAGGAATACTATAGAAGAAATAAGTCTTTTTTATCAATTTCATCTTATTCTATGAGTCAATTCAAGTAGCAATCCCATCCGTTTTTCAATTTTTGAAAATGACATTTGTGGAATTTGATAAAATTGTTAAGGAAGAGGACTTGTTTATTATTCACTTCATGTCAGTTAGCTCGCAAACAGTGAAAATTTTTTATTTTGTTAAATTCGTCATGTCCTGCCGTAAAAGAGAGGATAGGTAGGTATCGCGGAAGTGAGAATTTTAGCTTATTATGATAAATCACCCAAAATGACAAATAAATAAAGAAATAAGCATTAAAATTAAGATTTCCCGTTTCAACACTTTCCGAACTACTGCATCTTTGTATGGACTATGATATCTACTTATGATAAATTAAATATGCTTGAAAAAATAAGAGTATGTTCATTTAAAAATATAACCTCAATTTCTCATTTTTCGTTTAATCCATTGAATTTTATCCTGACCCAATTGCAACGAATTAAGCGGCAACCATTGTATTTGTAAATTCCTGATTTAATTTATCATTGATCAATTCTAGTAGTTAAGAATAGAAAGTGCAGTGTACATATAATGACTATACAATTTAATTTAGTATTTAAAGTTTTGGGTTAAAACAAGCTTAGCAAATCGAAAGGCTTATAAATATTTAGGCCAGTATCAAATCAGATAACACCTCAGATGCTTCCTAACTCATATAGTTAGATGTAATGGATGGCTGACTTGATCAAGATATTGTAATTTAGAACTTATAATTTTATAGAATATTATAATTTTTTTTTAACAGAAAGGGGAATTGCTATTCTCTCTAACTTATTTACATGGTTAGTGTTTTCATCGAAGTTGTAAAGGATTAAGAGGTATAGAAGTTTTTGTTGATACCAACCTCCTTTGTAAATCATCAGTTAACCATTAGTGATTTAGATAATTTAGTGGTACCTGTTGTTTTTTAATATACTCTTGATTGAAGTAGTATTATTTTGTAAAAAGAGAGGTTTTTAAAATATTTTTTTAGTTTTGTATTTCAGATTAGAGGGATCTAAAATGTGATTTTTCCCATTATTATTTTATTTAGAGGGATGTAAAATATAATATGTTACTTTAGCATTTTATTTGTGTTAAGTATGTTATAAAAGTTTGTATAAATCTATATCTATATTGTAATATTACTATTATTTATCATTAACTTTATGAATTCTTATTTAAATCTGGTCATATTTGATATGATTCTTACTTTAGTTATTTTTGCAAAGCATTGAAATCCAATGAATTACATGTCAAGTTCATGTTTGTTGAAATTATTTTTTCTTTTACATATAAAGAAAAAATAAATCAACAAAAATAGTGTAATAAAAAGTTAATAGTTAGAAATAGTAAGTGAAATGAATTAGATAACTGCTGTTTGAAGGATGATCACTATAAATTTTGTATTTTGACAGGACTGGCTAGTGATGCCTAACCATGAGGCTGAAGAAAAAATTAATGAGACTGATTTAAGAGGGCCTTCATTGGTAAGTTATATTCAATAAAGAATGTACATAAAAGTTTTCCTCCTTAATCCATTGGTCCCCCCAATGGGGATTTTATTTTTATTCCCCTATTATAATCGCAACGGCAGCCTATGTTCTCTCTGCTAAAATGGTTATATCAAAATTATTACCATTCCTATGTTTTTTACTTTCACTTACCTATATATGAAATATATAGTAAGTGGAAGTATTGCGATCGTGAAAATTTTCGACTTCCGGTTTTCAACGGAAATACACGTTTTGGGGTCCCCTGAGTCAAAATAACCAAGTCCCGCGAAATGGTCTGTCTGTGTGTGTGTGTGAACAGACTAGCTCAAAAACTATAAACCGTGCGAACCTGAAATTGGGTATTTAGTGTATGTATATGCCCGCGATGTGACAGCAAAAATTTCATCAAATTTGCTCAAAGGGAGGGGGTACTTTATTTAATAACTTTTTAAGTTTTTTTCGATTTTCTCAAAAACGGCTCTAACGATTTTGATTAAACTGAGTATTTGATCTATTTATATGCCTGAAATATGACTGTAAAAATTTCATCAAAATTGATCAACCGGAGGGGGGACTTTACTTAATAAATTTTGTATCATTTTCACATGTTTTTTTTATTTACTCAAAAACGGTTTTAACGATTTCGATCAAACTTGGTATTTGATGTATTTATATGCCAAAGATGTGATAACCAACATTTCATCACAATTGATCAACCGGAGGGGGGACTTTACTTAATAAATGTTGTATCTCATTTTCACGTATTTTTTTTATTTACTCAAAAACGGTTTTAACGATTTTGATCAAACTTGGTATTTGATGTATATATATGTTCGAGATATGACTGTAAAAATTTCATCAAAATTGATCTACGGGAGGGGGGACTTTACTTAATAAATTTTGTATCATTTTCACGGGTTTTTTTTATTTACTCAAAAACGGCTTTAACGATTAACAAAAATAAGATATGAAATAGGAAATAATATTTAGCAAAACACGTCAATTTCTAATCTAAGTAAGTTGGTAAGTGAAAGTTGTGTGTTGCGCGCACGCACCAGATTTTTTAATTAAGAAACTTCTATTTTAGCCTACTGTTCATCCAAGCAATGAGGGAAGTGTACAGCTGGATCATGATTATTGTACCAGTCAACAGCAAGAGAAAAGTCAAAGCCGAGAAGATGCAAGGTCTGCTGATTGGGAAAGGAAATGGGGTGACTCTAAGAAGGACTCAGGTTTAGAATCAGGAGATGTTAGCGATGCAAGCGAGACTCAGGAAAGGAGAAAAAAAAAGACAGTGCCTGCACCATCTCCTGAGGCTGCTCTTATTGGTTCTGAAGTTACAGTAAAGGTATGTTTTGCTACATTTAATCTGGTTATAGATTATTTATGGATCAAAATTAGTTGAAATTTTGATTCAAATATGGGTTAGAATCAGGGAATATTAAATATTATAAAGTTGAACTATGAAAAAAATAAGAACAGAAGAATAAATATTGCTTCTGTAACTTAATAAGTTGTAACTACAAATTAATAAATAAGTTCCTGACTTTAAAAAATTAACCAACTTTTATTTGTTAAAATATCTTTAAAAAAATCTTCAAAATTTTGATCAATTTTCTAACTATATACGTTTTAGATCATAAGATGTATAATTATATATCATAAGTTCTGATGTTTAATATACCGTTCATCAAAATTTCTGCCAATTTAATTTTTTTTTTTTTTTTTTTTTTTTTTTTTTTTTTTTTTTACCTTGCCCCCATTACCCCATTTTTATAACAAATTTATAATGTGGATTATACGCTAGCACTCCCACTCCCAGCTGTCCTACCTTTAATAAGTAATTGAAAATGCTGCTCCTCATGTGTTATTGTTACCCTCAAAAATACATTTAAGAAAAAGTGTTAAATAATTACTGATGCTAGCTTAGGACCTTTCCCTGCTCTAAGCATTTCTTCCCTAGCAAATGTTTTTAACCCCCTAATGGTAAGGTGAAATCTTGGTACTTGGGTTCGGTAAGGGGTAAGGTTGGGTCGGATCCAACCCGATGCTATTTTCTGCTTTTGGAGAGCTAAAATGGTTGCAATCTATAAAATGATAATAAATGACACCAGGATAAAGTTTTAATTCTTTATTAATTGTTTCTAAACATTTTGTTTTCAGTTTCATATAGTTAATAACCATGCCTTCAGTTACCATTATTATACCGAACTTCGTGTGTCCCAGGTTTCCTTGTCATATAATCTCAAATTTAATAAAAGGAAATCGAATCTTTTTGGTCATTGATGCCCGGAATAAAGATGGCCCAAATACGGTAGAAAAAAAATCGTCAGAGTTTAGGTTGCAGTTTTTCAAAACTCCTGACATGAACAATAATCCTATTAGTGCTTTAAGCTCTAAAGGATCAGTAGGTGATATAAACCACTGATCTGTTTTATAATTATTTTGCGATTTCAAGATCTGTTGATTAGTATACTGCACATTATCATCAATAATTTGATCAGTGATAAAAAGGAAAAATAACTTTAATTCATCTGTGAGTCCTAAAGCATTTCTTTTCGGTCCAGGTAGATGGGTGACAATGTTACAACCTAGTGTTTTGGCAAATTTAAAATTAAATGGAGTCTTTGACCAAATGGTGTCTTCATCTCTTCCTACTTCCAACTCTCTTCCTCTGTATCTGACATTTAGCCCAAGATCCTGCTAGACGTCAAAATCATCGTCTACATCATTTTTGTTAGGCAAAATTTCGTCCTCTGATCCAGAAATTTCTTCATCAGAATTTGCACTTTCGGAGTCTGAATCTTCCTCTTGTTGTCGCTGTAATTCTGCCAGAACATCTTCAGGAGTGGTAAAAATCCTTTTGCCTGCCATTCCGGAGTCAGCTGGTAAAAAAGAGTCAAATCTTGTAGCATTAACATTAAGTTGGCTCGGATCCGATTCAGAAATCTAACGACGTTAGCAGCAAGGTGGTCGCATCCGACCCAGCCGACAGACAAAAAAAGTCGGGGAAAAGTGGAGAGGATATTTAACTTACCTGAGACATGTGAGCTCTACCACAGTTGGAAGAAGAGTGGGACAAAGAACTCCTGAAGTTTCGCCCCTTCACCTTACTCATGGAGGGAGTAACAACGGAAACATTACGTCATGGGTCACATCCGACCCATACCTTACCATTAGAGGGTTAAATCTCCTAGTTATTCCTAGGAAAGAATCTGTATCTTTATCATTTTTTCTGTATATTTTCTCTTTAAATCTCATTATTGTCTTTTTAATGAAATTAAGCCTGTTTTTAGACAGAAGAAGGGAATGTAGTAACTAATCTGAAGAAAGAAGCTGAGACTCAAAGGCATGATGCTAACCCGGAACCAAAAAAGAAGAAGTTGAATTTAGAAGAATATAGGAAGCTTAGAAAAAATGCAAAACCTCGCTCTCCAATTAAACCCAAACAGAATGGATGGAATATCCCTGCTAAGCAGGAGTCAGAGAGTGAGCATTTATTATTTTGATTATAGTACTAATAATATTTTGAAACTTAAGATAATATTTACTGATTGTTTATGTTGCCTAGAAATTAAGGTTATTCATCTATCATTTACCGGAATTTAGTGCAAAAGCGTTGTTTAACTTAAGTTTTATAATTTTGTATGATTATTTCTTGCTTTTTCACCTCAAACTATTGTTAACAATAGCAACACTTGTTATTTTTTATTTTTAAAAACAAACATAAAATAAAGGCAATTGCTACTAACAAAATTTGAGAGTTCCTTAAATGTTTAATCAATCTTAACTACCCATTATTTAGGATTTTTAATGCTTAAAATAGTCTCCTAGTATAGTTATGGATGTTTTTTCTTCATTTTTCTTTTAAATGTTTATTTTTATAGATTTTGTTTATTATTTTAATCATATGTGTTGTACATTTTATATTGTATTGTACGCTATTTTTCAGATTCGAAAAAAACTGAAATGGTGAATGCAGAAGTTCAAGTAGAAATAGATGGAACAAAACCAAATGAAACCAAAAGAGACAATGCTGTAGAGAAAAGGTGTGACATCCGCCGAAAATAAATTATTTAAACCATGAAATTCAAAAGTTAATCTGAATCAGTTACATTTAATGTAACTTTTGATTATGATGCCACTTAGAGATTTTATCTTTGAATGAAATTGATTTGGTTTATAAACTAGTATCATTTAAAAAATAAATAATAAAAATTAATTAGATCGATTAATATATATAAATTTTTAAAAAATGGTGGTCGAAAAGTCACTGGATTATTAACTCAGAAATGTTTTCTTCACTGCTTTGTAACCTATGCTGAATGAGTTCAAAAAAGCTTTCACCTTATAACTATACGCTCACATGTTAGCTAAAAGAAAATAATGATTTGTATAAATCTTATCAATTTTATGTTCTAGTGACTTAATTCTTTACAGTTTGTTTCATGTAGCTCTGTAGCCTCACAGTTGGTTCTATCTATCCATAGGGTGTCTAGCGTGCGGGAATTATAGAGGAATTTTTAATTTTGATCTGAAAATGTGGGAATTTTATTCGACCCTTTTCTTAAACAAAAAGGTTTAAATTAAATTTATAAAAATTACTAAATCAGCTGATCATGTTTTGTAACTTCTTTGTTTGTTTGTTTGTTTTAATGTCACTTTATGCCTCTAAGGCTAATCGGACGATGCTAAAGTGGGAGTTCTAAATTTTGCCTATCCAGGTATAATTAGGATAGGGATCTTTAACGAGTACCTGACATTGTACAGGCTCGTGACCTCCATTTTACGTCCTATCCGAGGGACCGCATATACAAGGATTTTTTTTCTGCGGCTAAATGCACAGCGACCACCCTGGGTCTTTTGTGCGCCTAAGATTAGCCTAAGTTCTAAATGGTTATTTTTGGACTTTCAATGAATTGTAGTATGTTTGTTGGATTGACTAAGTTTTCTTAATCTGGATCAGGTATGATTTCCCTACCAATAGCCTGAATCTTAGTCGAGCGAATCTATCACATCAAAAGATAATGTGATTAGTTTTATTCTCTTTGCCACAGAATCTACAGATATATTGAGTTTGTACATATGTTTGTTAAGTTTACAGTGTCCTGTATAGATCGCTGTTATTTTTTTTAGTGCTTTTCTGTCATAATTTAGTAGCATTTTGCTTCTTTTAACAGAGTATCCTTCTAGAAAAAGTTTGGAGTGATAATTGGTTTTATCATCCCAATATTGTTTTTTATATGCTCCATAGATTTCCCAAATCCTTCTTTTGGGCTAATACTAATTCCAATTACTGGTTCTGGGGTTGTGAGTTTTTTTGCTGAGCCTTTCCTTGCTAGTTTGTCCGCTTTTTCATTTCCTTGGTTTCCAGAGTGTCCTGGTACCCATTCCACTCTAACTTTATTAGTTTCTGCTAATTTGTTGAGTGTAGTAATGCAGGTTTTTACTGCCTTTTTTTTTTTTTTCCCATAGGCATTATGCACCGCGACAGCTTTGGGTCTATTGTGCGTCTCTTTTTGCCTAAGTCCTAAATTGTTACTTTTAGAGCATCAGTATATTTGAGCAGACTTGTTAGGTTGACTAGATCGTTTGCACTTGGGTCAGGTAGGTTAATCTGTCCAGGTAAATCTGAGTCTTGCAAGTCGTTCACACCGGCTTATAATGTGGTAAGCTGTTTCATCCTCAATGCCGCAGATTCTACAAGTGGGTGAGTCGGCAAGCTTGAGTTTATACATGTGTTTGTTAAGCTTACAGTGTCCCGTATAGATCGCTGTAATTCTTTTAAGTGCTTTCCTGTCTAGATTTAGTAGGGTATAACTTAGCCTTTTAGGAAGAATTTGGAGTGATATTGTGCTTTATCGTTCCAATTCTGTTTCTTTATTGCACCATAAATTTCCCTGATTCTTCTTTTAGCATTTTTATGCTTATCCCAATTGTTGGTTCTGGGGTTATGGGTTTTTTTGGCTGAGCCTTTCCTTGCTAGGTCATCAGCCTTTTCATTTCCCTGGATACCAGAGTGTCCAGGTACCCATTCCACTCTGATTTTGTTGCTTTCAGCTAATTTGTTGAGTGAAATGATGCAAGCTTTGACAATCTGTGAATTGATTATATGGTTTTTTATTGCTCCAATGGCTGCTTGGCTGTCAGTAAAGATAGTTATTTGTTTGTTGGTTATCTTTTCCGTCAGCAGCTCTGAAGCGCACTGGTAGATTGCTAGTACTTCTGTTTGGAAGATTGTAGCGTATTTTCCCAGTGAGATGGATATTCCTTCTTTGGGTTTATCTCCAGCTCCAGATCCTGTCTTGGTAAGCGAGCCATCTGTATAGCAGTTGATCCCTTTATATTGTCTATGTGGTTTCAACTTATTTATTGTTGTTTGATAGTTTATGTGCAGGAATTCACGAACTTGTAGATCAGAGTGCATGGTCAGCACTTGATCTTTTTCGATTTTCCCGTGTATATCCCAGTGTCCCTCCCCCGAGTTTATTTTGGGTGAGTTGTTTAGCTTTGAGATCCTGTATGAGGATTTCATGACCTGTACCTCCACTTCAATCTGCAGTGGTGTTAGATTTAGCATAACTTCCATTGCAGCTGTTGGAGTACTTTTAATTGCTCCTGTTATCATGAGGCATGCTAGTCTCTGTATTTTGCTTAACAGAGTTTTATTTTTTCCTGTACTAGCTTTATGCCACCAGAGTAGGGCTGTGTATAAAATCATTGGTCTTATGGCAGTTATGTACAGCCAGTAGACCATTTTAGGTTTTAGCCCCCATTTTCTACCTATTGCTCTTTTACAGGCCCATAGGCATTTCAGGGCTTTATTGATCATTTTTTCAACGTGCTTAGACCAATTTAATTTGTGGTCCAGTGTTACACCCAGGTGTTTGACTTCTTTAGAGGGTGTCAGCTGGTAACCATTTACTTTTGGTAATTTAATGTCCATTTTTATCTTTTTTGTAAAGAAGCAAATGTGTATTTTTTGTGGGTTTATATTTAGCCCATTTTCTTCGCATTTTTTTTAGTGTTTTGGTTGCATTCGAGAGTAGGTCAGATAGTACGCTTTGATGTTTACCTTCGATTAGGATTGCTATATCGTCTGTATACCCCTGTGTGTAAAAGCCTGCATTGTTTAGTTTTACTAGCAGTGAGTCCACTACTAGACACCACAGTAGGGGTGAGATCACGCCGCCCTACGGGCACCCCCCCCCCCTTTGGTTATATCCACAGTTTGGTGTGTCCCAATTCCGTGACCAAAATCCTTTCCTCCAGCATTCCTTCTATCCATCTGGAGGAGATTTTATCTATATTTATTTTTCTTATAGCATCCTTAATGACGTTATATGGTGTTTTGTCAAAGGCACCTCCATTCTTTAGGTATATATCCTAATGCTAGACTGCCTCTTAATAGTTTTAAGAGGTGAGGTCTTTGAATATTTATACCTTTTTGAATTAAGGCTGGAAATATTCCATCCTCACCAGCAGATTTGAATGGTTTCATGGTATTGACTGCCCATTCCTAAGCACTGCTGGTGACTATTTGCTTAGCAATTCTCCGCATAATTTCATCATTTGTTGGCTTAATGTGTGTGGAGTAATTAATTATGGTGTTTTTAGTTTCGCAGTTGGGAAACTGGGTTTTCCAGTTCATTTGTAGTGGACACCCCTTGAACCTTTCACGTACCCAGAGTTTCTTGTTCTGCTTTATTTAGTATTTTTTTAACTCGGCTTACTTCTGGAATATCGCTTACTTCTGAGCAGAAATTCCTCCAAGCCTCTCTTTTAGCTCTTCTGACCGCTTTGTGATACTTATTAAGGGCTTCTTTGTAAGTATCCCATCTGCCAGAGTTCTTTGCAGCATTGAACAGTTTTCTTGTTTCTGTTCTTAGCTTTTTTAATTCGTTGTTCCACCAGGGAACTTTTCTATTTGATTTTTTTGTTTTTAGCTTATTGCTATGATGGTATGATTCCATCATTGCATTTGTAATTGATGAGTTAAGGCAGTCCAGTTGCCATTCGTTATAGGCTTCTGCTGGAAATTGTCCCATCAATTCAATTAGTTTGGAGAAGTTTACTGCCTTCAATTTTGTTATATGATTTCTTATTGCCCCAATAGCTGCTTGGCTGTGGGTGAAGATAGTTAGTTATCTTTTTATTGATTGTCTTCACAGTCAGCAGCTCTGAAGCACACTGGCAAATAACAAGTACTTCTGATTGGAAGACTGAGGCAAATTTTCCCAATGATATTGAGATACCATCTTTGGGTTTGTAATTTCTCCAGATTCCCGCTCCTGAACCTATTTTAGTGAGCGAGCCATCCGTATAACAGTTTATTCCTGTTTTGATTGATTATTGTTTGATATTTAATTTCTAAGAATTCTCGAATTTTTAAATCCGAGTGCATTAATAGCGCCTGGTCGTTTTCGATTTTCCTGAATATTTCCCAGTGTCCTCCGCCAGTTTTTACTTTGGAGTGGAGTTATTTTGTTTTACAATCCTGTAAGAGAATTTCATTGCTTAAGCCTCTACCTCTATCAGCAGTAGTGCTAGATTTAGCATCACCTCCATTGCAGCTGTTGGTGTGGTTCTCATTGCGCCAGTCATCATAAGACATACTGTTCTCTGTAGTTTATTTAACATGATTTTGTTCTTACCAACTCCTGCTTTGTGCCACCAAAGTAGTGCTGAGTATAGTAAAGCCAGTAAACCATTTTTGGTTGTAGCCCCCAATATTGCTCTTTAACAGGCCCATAGGCATTTTAGGGCTTTATTGGTTGTGTTTTTTTTTATTTTGGTACCGCTTTAGATTGTGGTATGACATCCAGATGCTTGACTTCTGTTGTGGGTATCAACTGGAAACCATTTATCTCTGGTAGTCTGATGTCTATTTTTTTTTTTTTTTTTCCTCTTTGTGAAGAAGCAAATGTGAATTTTTTGTGGATTCATATTTAATCCATTTTGTTTGCACCAATCATTTAATATTTTGATTGCGTTTGTTAGTAGGTCAGAAAGTACGCTTTGATGTTTGCCTTCAACCATAATTGCTATATCATCTGTGTATCCTTGTGAGTAAAAGCCTGCGTTATTTAGATTGACTAGTATTGAGTCCACTACTAGGCACCAGAGTAAGGATGAGATCACACCACCTTGGGAGCACCCTGCCCTAAGTTTAATCCATAGTTTGGCATGTCCCAATTCTGATAATAGTATTCTTTCCTCCAGCATCCATCTGGAGGAAATTTTATCTATATTTCTTTTCCATTATCACATTTTTTATGATCTCGTTTTTGGTAAATTCCCCTTCTACCCTTCTTACCCTTAGCGTTCCCATTGTTTCCTCCTGTTCAGTTTTGTTTAATATTTTTTTCACCCGGCTTACTTCTGGAATGCTGCTCACTTCAGAGCAAAAATTCCTCCAAGCCTGTCTTATAGTGTTTCTGACAGATTTGTGGTATCTTGTAAGGGTCTTTTGATAGCCCTCCAATCTGCCAGTATTTTTTGCAGCATTGAAGAGTTTCCTAGTTTCTGTTCTTTGCTTATTTAATTCATTGTTCTACCATGGAACCTTCCTGTTTGATTTTGTAGTTTATTGCTATGAAGGTATGATTCCATCATGGCAATTGTGATTGATGAGCTGAGAAAGTCCAATTGCCACTCATTTTGTGCTTCTTTTGGACATTGTCTCATCATTTCCATAAGTTTTGTGCAGTACATTTCCCAGTCTGTATTCCTAGGGTTTCTGTACTTCACATTACAGTTTTGTTTATCCAGTAGATCAAATCTTATGTATTTGTGATCTGAGCACGTTTCTTCATTGGAGACGTGCCAGTTTGTGATTAGTCTACTGATTTCTAGTGAAGCTTAAGTTATTTCTATTATTTCCGATCTTAATTTATTGTAAAAGGTGGGTTTTACACCACTGTTCAATATTTCAAGATAGTAATTTATGGTGAATTCAAGTACTAACTCACCTCTTTGCTTAGGATTGTTGCTTCCCCAGATTTCGTGGTTGGCATTGCTATCCATGGTGGCAGTTATGTTAGTTCCATTTATTTTTTCCATCATCTCTTCTAGTGTGGCTGTGGGGTACTATTCTCGTATGCTAAATATCCTGACAGCATGATGATGGTCTTGCCCCTTTTTGGGGTATATATTATAGCAGCTATGTCTCTAGAACAGAATTGCCAAAGAGGCAGCGGTTATAATTCGTTTTTATACAAGATGCAGGTTCTGAGAATGTCATTTGTGGACACAGTACTGTATCCAGGTAAATTCAGTCCCTTGACCCACCCTGCCTTTTAATAAATAAGGTTCTTGTATAAAAATAATGTGTATACCCTTACCTTTTATATACTGTTGCAAGACACCACTTGCTGCTATACACTGGTGTAGATATATCTGCAGCAGTTTCATATTCTTATTGTTTACCACCAGGTGGCAGCTGGGGTGGAGTTCCACCTTCCGGCTTGGTTTTCGCCAGGTCTTTAGGTCTCGCTTCTCCTCGCACTGCCTTCCTGTGGGTTGTGCCTGTAGTTACCTCTTCCTTTTTTCCCAGTCATTCTGGATTCAAGGTTTTTGATTCGGTTTTGGCATCCTCCTTAGGTACTTCCCCTTCTCTCACAGTAGTCACTGGGGTTGCTACTGAGCTGACTTCCGAGGGTTCGGCCCTCTCCTCAGAGGTTTCCATCCTCGCTTCTTGTATGGCTGCTGGTGTCATCACTGTTGCAGCTTTTCTAATTTTTCTGAACTGAATCAGCTTCATACTGCAGCCAACTTTCATGTCTTACAAGGATTTTTTACTCCCCTTAAAAAAGAATCCTAGGGCCACCTCTGTGTAACCTCTTTTAAATATTCGAATACAAAGTAATATTTAAAATTAATGCAAAACAATCTTTGTTCTGTAACTGAAAAGCCCTTTTATATTATGTGGAATTCCTGAAAGTTACTAGTAAAAAAGGGTTTTTATGTATATACCAAGTTTAAAATTAAAAATATTCAACTATATCCTGAGTGGCTTGTACATATTGAGCTTTTCTTTAGAAGATTCATTTATCCTAAATGTTTATAGTGCCTCCTAAATTCTTATCATTATATTTGTATCTTTGTTCTTAGTTTTTTTACTTGCAGGTCTTATATATGGTTTGTTTCATTTTAGTATATAAGGACTTAATTTAATGTCACCATTTGCCAATGTATACCATTCTTTCTTTTTCCTTAGAGAACTTATGTGGATGTGTGGTGTATTACTACTATTTCTTTTTATTAGCATCTCTTTCTCAATCTTAACGATAAATTTATCTAAACTATTTGCGTTGTATTCCATGCCATGCCTCCTGTATGTAAAGAAAAGTCTTATGATAAAAAAATTTCTCTTGATCTTAAGTTTTCTCTTACGTTCTTTAGTTTAGTTGATTTTCTGTTAATTATTCTGTACTGAGGCCAATGCACTCCTCAGAGTATATTTGCCTCTGATGCATTTAGGTTAATCTTCTACATGCATGAGATTAGATATTTTTGGAACACCTTTTTTTTCCTGCTCTTTGACTTTTCCTTGCTATCGACACGAACAAACTAGGCTTATTGTGCTTCCTATTAAACCCAACTCTAAGTAGTTTTAGTCTTGTCTTGCATTCAATGTCCTTAGGTTGTGAGACGTGGAAACTAATTGTTTTTTTTGTGTTGTCACTACTGCCACAAATGCAGCAACCATTTCAGCATGCTCTATATTTTTTTTTTGGCCACATGAAACGACCAATATATTTAATTTATTTATGTTACCATGCTTTGTTTTTTTATAGTGATCACAAATTATAATAAGTAAACTAAGTAATTATTAACAACAAAACTGTTTATTTTATTTAGTAATAAGATTGTAATTTTCTGTTGTTATAGAGATCAAGAGAAAGGCAGTGACCGACTTAGACGAAGATCTAGCTCTTCAAGTAGCAATGAAAGCAAATCTCGCTATCGGCGTCGAGGCAGAAGCAAAAGGTGAATTGTTTTATGACATCATTAAATTTTTCAGTGATTTGGATTAAGAATTAAAAAATAAAATAAAACTATTATACCCTGTCGAGAACATTCCAATTGGATCCCCAGGCTTTTTATTTTTAAAACATAAGCGATATGAGGAAACATTTATATATATATATATGTAATTGGTTAATAAAGCAATGTATATGCAGTGCATGAAAGTTCCTTCTTTTTTTTAAATGATATAATATACTACATGTTTTGTTCAACTTTATTATTGTTTCCTGCCTTTCACGCAACATTTGAAAATTCCAAAACGCCAAAAGTCACATTCCATTGTCAAAACATTTATTCAGTCGAGTTTTGAACCACCCTTTCAAGCATATCGATCATGATATTCGGACGTTTGGCTTGGATGTTGTTGTGTAGATCTTCGGTCTTGGCACTTGAGATAACCCCACGCTAAGTAATCAGGTGATTGCACATCCCTCCTAAGGAAGATCAGTTATCGAAACATCAATGAAAGTAAAACATGACCATAATTTATGCTCCTGCCAAAATTGTAAAAACTGCCAAAATTGTAAAAACTGCCAATTTTGGCTAAACACCTAAATTGATTTTTACTTCAAGTATGTCATTTGACTTCCAATTAAGGTTCTTTTATTTTTATAATATCAAAATGTTTTGTGAGGCAGATTGTTTTCAAATTATTAAAAAACTTATAAACGTCTTTTTGTTAATAGTCACAGAAACTTTTATAGATGGAAATTTTGTTAGAAACTTTTCGTTTTCCCACGCTGGCCTAAGCCAATCCCTTTTTTTCAGGCAAAATTATTAAAAAAGTAATAAACGTCTTTTTGTTAATGGTCACAGAAACTTTTATAGATGGAAATTTTGTTAGAAACTTCGTTTTCCCATGCTGGCCTAAGCCAATCCCCTTTTTCAGGCAAAATGGCGTGGATCAATGATGAAGCCACCATTATTTCCCTTAACTTTATTATAATTTAAATTTATTAAGACTACTTTCCTTATAAAAATTTTTATTGGAATTACATGCTTTGTTTTGTACAGGAGGCGCCACAGTCGAAGTCAGAGGTCTCATTGGTCCTACTCCAGATCTAGGTCCAGATCAAGATCAAGGTCCAGGTCAAGGTCTCGCTCCCGCTCAAGGTCCTCATCATATTCTTAGTAAGTACAATATTTTTGTTATTGGTGTGAGGGGATGGTTTTAAATATTGGAGATTTTTTAATGAGGCAGTTAGCCTTAAAGAAATACGTTTATTTTTAAAAAGTATATATATTGGAGATCCATTTAATAAATCCATTCAAAGGTGTAATATATTCTGATCCATATTAATAAGTTTAGGTAATCTTGCTTTCATTTTATATGAATACTCATTTCATGGTACTAATATAACTTTTCCCCTTAAATTGAAGGCATAACTCATTCCATAATTTCGAATCATTGATTATGAAATTTATTGAGATCCATTGTAACACATGTATAATGGTTTGCCCTTGCATTACCAAGGGTTGGAAACTGACATTGGGTTGAGCTTCAACACGATAACAGTCTACCGTACACACTTCACATTATATATAAACAAAAGATTTAAAAACTAATATGATTGAGCTTTTCCTTCACCTCACCGTTGAAACTGAGCCCCTCCTTATTCACCTTCTGTTCCATTAAGCAATATTTTAGTATCGGTTTAGAATGGATTTACAAAATATCTTATCTTGTAACTTTTTAAAGTTTATCAGGTCAGAGACGCTCAATTTCAAAAAGCTTGCTATGGTTGAGAGCTTAAGCTTTAATCAAGGCAAGAGCTACTGTTAAAGTATGTAAAACGATATTGTCTCACTCTGTGGGCTACACATGTCACATAAGAGAGCCCTTTCCTTAGAAGGTAAATTGACATCCTTTGCAAGGAAATAAATAAAATGAACGGCATTTAGTCTACCATCACAGTAGTAGAATTAAATAAGGATAAGAGATACGAAAATATTTTCTAGATTGAACTTGTATAATAATATAGTATTCTTAAGGCCCCCAGATATCCAATAATGCTACTTTTTTAATTACAGCTCATCATCATCTAGCAGATCTCGTTCTCGGAGTAGGGGTGGTTCTAGGAGAAGACACTGTTCTAGGAGCAGCTATCGCAGGAACTCACATTATAGGTATTCTTCTAGGTAATTTAGGAAGATGTAAACTCCTTTCACATGATAGTGCAAAAACAAATCTGACATCTAACTTCCTTTGTTGGTAATTAGTAAAATATGAGGTTTTTTAAAGTAAAAATATATTAGTATCATAAGCTGGTCATACTCTGAATTACAAAGAAAAATTTAAACATGATAATTTTTTACTGTGATGTTGAATGCTAAATATTGAACTTTATAGAAAAGTGTTAGTGCTTTAGGAGCAACCGTCGGTGCCTCCTAATCAGCTCTATGCTTGAAGCTTGGTTATTGAGAAGCCTCATAATATTTTATTCTTACAAGAACTGCATATTAATTTTGAACATCTAGCTGTTCATTGTAGTATCTTCTTTGGAAGAAGGAGCTCATCTTATAGTATCCTAGTAGAAAAAGCCGTCCTTTTTTTAAATTTTACCTATTTCCATGCAGCGTAGAAGTATTTTCATTTTCCTTACGAGTGAACTAAGACAAGGATAATAAGAGAGTGGTTGCTAATATATTTTTTTTATTTACAGTTTAATTTAAAAGTGATGGAAATAAATTTTGGTTAGAAGAACCTCTCATTTTTCTACATTTGTTAATTATTGTGATGTAACTGTGGGACTAGTAAGTTAGTAACTTTCAGAACATAAAGCAGACAAAGAGATAATAAAGATTTTTTTCTGGATTGTTGGTATCGGCATCCAAAGAAAAAGTTTATTCTTTAACAGTTACTGAAAAATAGGCTTTTGAATTTATTTATGTTGTAAATTTTTTTTTCATTAAAATAATTTGTATCGAATTTTTTTATTTAAACTTCCTATAATATGTTACAGAAGGTCTTCTCCTAAGAGGCATGCAAGGCGTAGTGATGATTGGAGCCCGGTAGAAAAAATGAGGCAAGTTGAAGAAAGGCGAGTAATTTACGTTGGCAGGCTAGAAGAAGGTACCACTAAAGCTCAGCTCAGAGAGAGATTTGCGTGCTTTGGGCCAATAGTTGACATCAGCCTTCATTTTAGAGAAAAGGGGTTAGGATAAGATGAATTTTTATCTTTTCTAAACTATCAATTTACTTTGTATATTTGAATCAAACGTGAGTTGCAGTTTCTTTTTTATAGTTAATTATATTAGCAATATTATCCTATTAATATGCAAAAGAGCAGCCTGTTTTTGTTTTAACTGTTAAACATTTTTATGGTCCACAGAAGCTATTTGGTTTTCTAACAATTTTGCATAGTATGGTAAAATCAGTTATTGTTTGCAGTCATAAATAAACTCTGAAGACTTATATGTTCTTAAGGTTTGTTTTGTTAATTAAGTAATCCTTAATAGTTTTAAATTATTTTGTTTTGTGTTTGCAGGGATAATTATGGTTTTGTGACATTTGCTTACAAGATAGATGCATATGATGCAGTGGATCGTGGGAATGATCCCCCTCATCATCCTAAGTATGACATTTGTTTTGGAGGTCGCCGAGCATTTTGCAAACAACGATACTCTGACCTTGGTTGGTACACAATTACTATACATTAATCGATTGAAGTTATTATTTGTAATTAATTATTTTATCCAACAACCATATCATTTACATTTACTCCTGATAAATGAAACCTTAAAAATAAATGAAAGAGATAGCAATGAATCATTTCCATTGCTTTATAAGCTGAGAGGCATTTTTCGCTACTGCTCATATTAATAATGCCTGCTTTGATGTAGGAGGGACTAAAA
The DNA here is from genome assembly GCA_911387785.2 of Aelia acuminata. Taxonomy (NCBI): domain Eukaryota; kingdom Metazoa; phylum Arthropoda; class Insecta; order Hemiptera; family Pentatomidae; genus Aelia; species Aelia acuminata. Next base: position 87,902,827 of record OU426983.1, on the reverse strand, counting down.
AGAGTTTGTAGTTGTCACAACTAACAACCAAATTTTGAATGCTAATGATATTGTACCTTCCGTAGAATACTGTAACATCTTGAAAATCTAAACTTTTGGGAAATGGCGTTTAAAGTTTTTACTTTTTTTCAATTTGCCTTTTTTAATTATTGTTCTTTTTTTTATCGTTGATTTTATTGGCAGAATTTGATACTTACCTATTTTTCTTTTGATTTATTTTTCACTTTACCTGATTTGCGACCACTCATTTGCTGAAAAAATTTCCGTTCATTCCCCCACTTCTGTAATTTCCTCAGCCAACTAAATAACTAAACTTATTACAGTTTATACCACATAAAGATAACGTCATTTTGAATGATTTGGTGTAAAAAACTCAAAATCGAATTTTTCAGAGATGTTACAGTATTCCACGACAGGTGCGTTATGTTTGGTTTTACATTTGTTGTGAAAATGGTTGAGAATGACAAAATAAAAAATTTTGATTCAAAGACTAAAATTTTCTGGGACTTTGAGCCTGGAGCAGAGGAAATCCTTATTACAATTCCTATCAATCAAAACAAGCATCGAAAGGCCTCTTGATACGAGGAAAACAAGCATAAGCCCCTGAGCCTATCGGACTAATCCGGAACACCCGGTCGTCACTTACAGCCCATGTGCATTGCCCTAATATTTCCAACGTATGTTCCTATCCACTTAACATTACGCCTAGCGGCCAGCGGGCTATGCAGCTCATGTGCACCGGGCCTAAAGAAAAGCTCACTTACATATTACTAACTACAACATAACATAAGCATTTTGTGGTAAAATTTCACTTTTTAATGCTAACCAGTCATAAATTAAAGGTAAGTTTAGGGGTTGTAATGATCTGTACTACTTTAATTTAAATATGATAATGCTAAACATCTAAAAAATAAGGTGACTTTGTAGCTATATGCACTTTGGCATGGCCTATTTCAGGATGTTATGCGATCCTAATATAAACTTACTCTCATTGCATTGGCTCCTTTTCTATTAAAAAGAAGCTAGATCAGTATTATTAGATCCCAGCTTTCGACTCCCACTCGCTAGGCTCGCTTTTTGAAAGACTTCTTTTGAGATGGGGTCCTCAATAAACGGTGCCATAATGGTTTCACCTAGAAGTATTTTAGCGATATTAGAAGAAAATCAATAATATATGCTTTTACAGCACTGAGGATTAAATACTTACTTTGACCAATATTTTATATCCTTGAAATTAGAGGAATCCTCTGAATAAATAAATTTACAATATTTTTTACAATTAAATCGTCTTACTAACAACTAAATCTAAGCCAATCATCTAAATCAGTCAAATTATTATTTTCATGCTTAACAAACAAAATAAGCCCATTAAATTTATAAAACATAATGATTTTTTTTTTTTTTTTTTTTTTTTTTTAATCATGTAAGCTATATAGTTATAGCTTTATAAGAAGATCCCACACCAGCTTAGTTTTTGACCACCTATAAAATCAGAAGAGCATATTATTTATTTAAATAAGTAATTCACGTCACTATTTTTGTAAAATAAAAAAAAAATACTATCAAAACTATATCTAATAATTGTTTATTTTATTTTGTTTTCTCATGTGTTCTTGTTTGTTTGTTTGTTGAACATCACTTTATGCCACTAAGGCTAATCAGATGATGCTACAGTGGGAGTTCTAAATTTTGCCTATCCAGGTTTAATTAGGAAGGGATCTTTAACGAGTACCTGACATCATACAGGCAATTTTACGTCCTATCCGAGGGGCGGCATAGCAAAGGATTTTTTACTCCCATTAAAAAATCCTAGGGCCACCATGGGGCGCGAACGTGCGACCTTAGTATTGTAGGTTGCCATGCTAACCACTACACCTGAGGTGACCCCTCATGTGTTATTGTTAGTGTTTTTATTTTGTATGGCTTTCATTGTATCTATAATAATTATTGAATGAGCCAAACCTTATAGTCAATACATGCTCAATAATTATGACTCGTGAATAATAGGATTTCTTTTGTTTGAATATTTTTAGATGGTGCCTCTCCGCAAGCATACAGCCCACACCAACAGAATTCTCGCTCAAATGACTCCTTTGATAATTTATTACGTGAAGCACAAAAGAAACTGCTGAAAAGGTCATCGCACGTTTGACGTATGCTCATACTTTTTAGTACCAAGTATTATTTAAAGTTAAGCCAATTAGGTTTTGTTCTAAAAGGAATTGTTAATTTTATTTCACGTTTTGTCGTCTTTTTCTTTAAAACAAAATGGAGGTAATGGTACATTGTAAACCTACTCCTGAACCTAATTCCTCATACTGTAGTCAAACTTTAGTATTGTATTTTTTTTTTTTAATTATTATTTTTGTTATTGATGTACACTGCACAGTTTATTTATTTCACTTCCTCACTGCCAATTCCATTAAATGAGATGAAGCAAATGTCCAGTACCTGATCTGTTGTTCTATATTAGACTTTGCATTTATAATGTGTTATTCTCTGAAAGAAATAACCAATTACTTATGTGCAGTGTATTTTTGTAGTGATATTAATGAATGTATATGTAGAAACGATTACATTCATATTGTGATTTAGTTATCTTTAATGTTTCATTGCCATATGTAAATATTTCGGAGGGCAGCAGATAATTGTTTAGCGTCCCACATACTTTTATTTTGGCATATGTATATAAAGGGACTAGGCTGTGCTCTTAATCATATTAGTTTTAAACCAGGTAAATCATATTTTACCACAGATATTATATATATATAGTTTTTTTGTGAAATACCATAAACGGAATGAATATTTTCCTATAATTTAGTATAAAAAAAAAAAGTTATATATTGAGATTCACACAAGGTGATAAAAAGGAACCAGAAAAGTTGTGATTATGTGAAAATGAAAAGATAATTTCATCTTTCTTTATTTTAAATAATGTTGTTTGTTCTATCTTAATGGGTTAAAACATTGAAAATTAGTGTTTTAACGCTTCTCAAATTATTGAACTATAAGGCTTTGTTTTGACAATAATATTTTTGTTTTTAAATAATGGGGAACTTAGTTTATATATATTCCCTTGAATTCAAAATTAATTAATGGTTAAATATTATTTGCTCATTTGTTTTAGTGCTACTAGTGTTATCAATTTTTCATACTTACCAGATACTTGATAAAAAATAGTTAAAATAAGTTCACATACCTATTTGTTTTTAAACTGGAAGAAATTGGAATAAATTGAATTTTATCACTTATTGAATATATCAAAGTAATTTTTATCAAAAATTGGGAATTTTTTTCATTATTTTTTGTCTTATAAAATTTTACTCGTTATTATTGTTGTCTATTAAAGACATTATTAAAGATTAAGTCATTATTTTTTAAAAATATACTTATGATATTTTATTTTTCTTGTATTCTATTTATTTGTTTTACTGTTTGGTATACAATTTGTTCAGTTTTGTTATTGAAAAGCTTTTTTCTGGATTATAAGTCTAGAAATATATTTTAAACCAATTTGAAGTCTCTTTCTTCACATTCTCTGATTCTCTTCATTCATATTTTGACATTATTATTGTTGTTACAGTATAGTCATTACCAACTGTTTCCTTAATATAATTAGTTACCAATACTATTATACAGTTATCTAACTTTAGATAATTCATGATAAATGTTTTTTGCCTGCCAAAAATAATAATAATAACCATACAGTTTCTCTTTGATTGATATTAAATTTTGTTTTAATTCTTTGTTATTTTTTTTTTTTTATTATTATTATTTATAACTTAGTTTTTATTTTTTTCTCAATGTTTGTATTTATGCTTATTTATTCATTAATTAAGAATGAATTTGTAATTGTAAAATATGCTTGTGAAAATATTCAATTAAAGACTGTTATGAGGTTTGATCTTTGCTCAGTTGGAAAAGAATTGGCAATGATTTTTTGAGTTCAGAAATGAAAGAAAATGTGAATTGAGTTTTCATTATATTGTCATCATTAATAATTTTTTTATTTTTTCCTGTTTTATGTGAGTACATTTATATATATATATATATATATATATATATATATATATATATATATATATATATATATATATATATATATATATGTTAGATATATATATATAAAAGGGAAAAAACCTTGGTTAGCTCCTTCACTCGAACGATTATTATCTTTCAACTATAATTCTGTACCTCAGAACCAGACTAATGTAAGTCACACTTGGAAAACTTTTCAGAAGAGCACAAAAATTGTAAAAGATATCTTTCTGTTTTTCTGCTGAGCTAACACTTGAATTAGCTAGTGAAAAAGTTTTGACAATATTAAAATTACGTTTTGGTGTATTATTTTAGAATCAATAACTTGTAGGTACCTATGAACCGAACTGTCCGAAGCCCATTTTCATCAATTTTGAGGTAAGGGTCGATCTTTATTTAAAGTGAACACGCTGAATCCAATGACACAATTAAAATAATCAATTCTGTAAAGGATCTTGAGATTTTCTAAAGCCAAACTGTCCTAATACCACTGTTTGTGGTAACTGAGAGTAATACTGTCCTAAGTATAATGTTGAATGGATGGATTTTATTGAAACAACACTGAAAATAGACAATCAACTGAAAAAATCAATGTTTGGACTTAAGTTCATCTGGTTCCAAGGTACAGAATGATGAAAGCAGGTTCCACCCAACGCTGTTACCATCAATGAGCCCACGCTATAGCTTAGTCCTACTTTGATTCACTGACATTGTAGATGGGACTTTACTTTCACTACCTCATTCCGAGACAACAAAAACACTTGGCTAGGTTAATTGTACTCATTAGATCTGGTTGGTATAGTCCCTTATTTGCTTATCCCATTATTTAAATATACTACATTTAATATAAATTATATTAAGTGTAATAATGTTTAATTATTAATATAATATCAATAATTCTGAATGACTGATATGATCACTTATAGATGATTGTCACTCTCTTAGGAATTTCAAATATTTGCGTTTTCTATTTGTATATATCGATAATATGGAAACTGAATTCCTTAGTTATTGTTTCAATCAGAACAATGTTTTTATTTCATTGCAGAACTGCAACTTAAATTGTTTTGTTTAAGAATTCATTTATATATACACATATATGTATATTATTGGAATCTTTAATGAGTCTAAGCATTATAAGATAGATTTTTACTAAACATAGCCTCCTCGCCACAAAGTGAGATTTCAGTGAGTATAAGCTACGTAGAGCTATGGTATGGGCTCTCCCATGTCCCACACTTTTTATTTAATGGATTTTAGGTTAGTTATGGATCTATGATACTCATTCAATATATCACTCATCCAATGCAAGACTGGTCTAACTCAAAATCTACAATCTCATTTTATTTTTACTTTTTTTTTTTCAAGTATTATCTTCAAATTATCCACCTCTATTTCTTTGAAAGATGGCTGATATTGTGATGATTAGTGAAACATAGTAACAATCGGATAAGGCAGGGACAAATCAAAGGAAGGCGGAAAAATGAAACTTTATTTGGCTCTCCTGAATTACCAGTCCTGCGTTGGACGTGTGATGTTATATAAATTTTCTCTCAGTTTTCATTGTTAAGTGAATACAGCTCCTGTTTAATATAAGACTGATACATCTTCTTAAGAAAAAAACATAATTTTACTGTTGTGATTATTGATACGAATACCATTGGAACAGATTTATCCTACAAATATTATCTAGAATGTGATGCCTAGGAATTTCTGAACTTATTAATTAGTTCTCAATTTATTATTTCTAAACAAATTCATAAAGTAAATTATAATTCATATAGTTTATAGCTTCGTTTCATATATATATATATATATTTATATATATGTATATACATACATTCATATTATAGTATATACCAACTGTGTAACTGAATATGTTATAAATAAAAGACAGTTATTACCTTATTGTAGCATTTATTTCTTTATTTTTAGTATAGGGGAAGTCAACTTTTGGAAAAAGACCATATTTTATCCTATTGGGTCTTCAAAAATTATTCAGCTGGTTTTTTTTTTTTTTTTTTTCCATTGTTCTGTGCATGCACTAACAAACTTTTCCTGGTATCAGATGGTAGCATGCCTGAACATGTGAGATCAAAAGTGGATAAAATATTATTTAATGCTTTCAATTAGGTAAACAATATTTTTTGACATTTATTTAGTATCAACAATAAAATGAATAAGAAGTAAATAATGATTAAAAATTGTGTTGGTATAATGCTTATAACAGTAAAGCCCAGTTATTTAATAAGTTTGAAAACCCCTAAATTACTTTTGAGATCATGATTATTATGAGAATGTCTGCCTTTCTATAGGACATTCTTTTGTATATAAAACTTAATAAACTGTTTTTAAAAAATAATTATGATTTCAGCCAAAATATATCTAAGTAATTATCATTGCTATTTACTAGAAACATTATTCATTTACTACTACAATATGATGTATTCATCTTTGCAGATTTATACTAGGCTTATTATCAAAAATATTTAACAATGGTGATCATACTCTAATTTAATTACATCCATTTTTTACAAAGTGAAGAAAAATCTGATCAGAAATCTTTAAACTTTTAATATATTAATAGAAATTTGAAGTTCACTTGTTAAATATAACATTGCAGAATAAATTATATCTTCAAGGAATGTCCTGATCGATTTTCCAACCATTCCCTAGAAATGACTAAAATTTCTTAAGACAGACCATTTATCTTGCAATCCAAGACGTCCCTAATACTGCTCTTGTTTTCATATTACTTTTCCTAAAGGAAAAAGCTCTAATTTGGTTAATTAAATTATTTAATTACTTAATTTAATTTTAATGTTTCGTTTATTTATATTTTCAGCCCTTAAACTTTTTGTTCAGAGATAAACCCCCTAAAGGGTCCTTTTCAGTGGAGATCAGGCTTTACTGTGAAAGGCATATGAGCCACTGTTCAAAAGTTCTGCATCAGTAGTGTATTTACAAATTCTATAAAAAAGGAACTATCGAATTTTCGTAACTTTTTTTTATTTTAACGAGATTTATTTGCGAGGTTCTGTTCCTATTAGTTGAAAGGAGTCAGTTATATTTCTTCTGCTAAAATGGGAGGTGTTCCAGATTTAACCAACTATCGAGGCTTTTCCATTTTGAACTGCATTGTCAAAATTATTTTGCAGTCTACCAAAATGTTGAAATGTATCTTAGAGTGTAAAGGCACCTTATGAGGGGTCATTTTTTTCGTTTTGGACACTTTCCGACAAAACTGACTCACTCCTTGTTTAAAATGGGGTTAGAGAGGGTTGTATTATCTTTTGTTCGCCTTATTTTTCAATGATTTAGAGGACTCAAGTCGGGAATATGGTTTGGCGATCAATTAATAACAATTTTATTTTACGCGGATGATATTGTTATACTTGCTGAAAATCCGCTTGGTTAGCTGAGAAACATTTCTTGAGCGTTATTGTGATAACTGGAATTTAGAGGTTAACCGTGATAAATCAAAAATAGTCATATTCAGAAATGAGCGCAAAATCAACAGATGGGAAGTTGAAAATATAAGGCTCAAAATATAAAACCTGTTAATCGCTACACAAAGTTGGGTATAACTTTACCGCTAGACTATGTCTAAAACCTCACTTTATGGATAATGTTTCCTCGGCTAAACCTTCTTAAATGTAGTTTGACCAAGAACATTTTACATCCCACGATTCACGCTCAATATTGACTTACGATGCACAGGTTTGGGGATCGGAAGAATTTGTAGAGGTTGAGGAACTTGTTTGCTTTGCTTGTTAATAATGTTTGGCAATAAAGTTGAGGAATTTTATTGCCACCGTTTACTCCGGTTTATATCTTGCACCTTGAAACTGGCCTAGATTATATTTATTTCTATACTTTGTCAAAGTACATATTTACGAAAGGTTTTAAGTATGGATCGTGATTCCCTCGATTAGTTGCCAATGAGATTATTAGAAAAAATATTTTCTGGGTATATAATTAGAAAGTTTTGATTGAGAAAACTGTGGTCTCTATTAGTTTTGATGAGGATAAGAGTGAGAGTAGCTTTACTCAAAATTTGTGTGTGTGTGTGTGTGTGTGTGTGTGTGTGTGTGTGTGTGTGTGTGTGTGTGTGTGTGTGTGTGTGTGTGTGTGTGTGTGTGTGTGTGTGTGGGTGCGTGCGTGCGTGCGTGCGTGTGTGTGAACATACAGACTCAAAAACTAGAAAGCCTACTCTTATAACTTGTTGGTTTGAAGCAATACAACCAGTGGCGGTCCCAGGGGGCGGATATGGTGGATCAATCCCCCCCCCCCCCGAAATTTCGATGAAAAAAAATATTAGTGGGATGAATTAAAAAAATTAATTACGCATCTAACTTTTACTAGTTTTCTAGGGAAGTTTAGTTTAATTTTGACTAGAATTTTTATACAGAATTTTGTATATGAACTTAATGCATAAGCATAAGCAAATAAAGTGTGCTATTTTTACGCTGTTTTTTTTTTTTCATACCGACCAATCCCCCCCCCGGAAATTTTTTTCTGGAACCGCGCCTGAATGCAACCCTTTATTTTGATTAACTTTCTTTATTTCATCTAACGTTTAGGACTATCTGCCCATCTTAAAAGATACTGCAATATATAAAAAAAAAACAATGATTATATTTTACCAAATATTTATCTCAATTTATATACCTTTTTACTTTAATTTTTTTTTTTTTTTTTTTATTAATGTAAAAGAGAATGCGTTTGAACACGTAGAGAAGTTTAGATATTAAGGCCGAGCGCACATTGAGACACTCGCGACGCAGAGCAGAGCAGAGCAGTTTTTGCAACACGCGTGGTAGATAGGAAACTGCGCTGCCCTGCTCTCCGTCCCAATGTGCGCGGTTCCTATTTAATACACTTCCCACAAAAACTGCTCTGCGTCGCAAGTGTCTCCATGTGCGCCTAGCCTTAGGGGTATCCAGTATGGTATCCAGAAAAAACAAAATCGATGAGGAAAATAAGGCTAGGTTAAAGCCAGTAATGCTTGCTACTTTTCAGTAGCCGAATTGCTTAGCCTCGTCTTCTGTCCCGAAACTTAAAAATTAGGATTTACAAAAATATTATACTTCCAACGGTACTTTGCGGATGCGAAACGTGGCCGCTGACGTCGAGGGATGAGCTACGGCTTAGGGTTTTTTAAAATAAAGTACTTCGTTGAATATTTGGACCGAAGAGGGATGAACTAGCCAGAGAATTTAGATGCTTACACAACGCCGAACTGAGTGAACTGTACCCGGTAAATAAAATTGACGCGATAGCAGCGATGAGAATAAAATAGGCGTAGGAAATTGCGAAACTTAGTAGTGAACAAATTCTGAAAAGATCAATAAGCGTGGTGCCGAATTGGAAATGTCCGAGGGGTAGGCCGAAACGGAGGTGGGAAGATTGCGTTAAGGCAGATCTTTCGAAGCTGGGTCTAGATGGCGGTGGATAGAGGTGTGCAGGGAGGGAGTTGTGGTGTCGGCATCGAACCTTCGGGTTCGTTAAGCCTTTCCTCACATTATTTATCATTATACACTTTTGTTTTTCCACGTTTCTCTTATTTAAGATCAGCTAAATATATTTTTAAAAATTCAAGCCTTATTATTGTAAACTTTCAATATTATTCATAGAGATCCTACGAAATTGAAATTTGGTATTTAAGGTATGTATATGCCCGTGATGTCACTGTTACATTATGGAAAGAAAAAAGGGGTATGAGTAAACACAACTCTACAGAACGCAAAACATGAATGATTTATTATAAACAAAGGGTAGGTTACATGAAAGGGCCGAGGCCAACTTGATATTACAAATATCGATAGTACAAATATGAATAACATTTTACATTTAACACTCCCCCCTAAATGTTATTCCCTTAATATAAATAACATATATATTTGAACATAACATATAATAAAAAAAATTGATAAAACAAAATTACAACTAAAATTGCACCTTAAAATTCCTTACATCAAGTTAATGCATGATAGCATTTACAGACTGAAATCCTTTTTTTTTTTTTTTTTTTTTAACATTTAACCAAACTAAGTTCAAAAATAAGTCTACCAAATATACTACACCCAACAGGCTTTGTCAATATGTCAGCCAGTTGCTTTTGGGTTTGTACATACTCGACAGAAATATTTTTATTTTCCACTTGATGTTTAACGTAATTGTACTTAATGTCTAGGTGTTTAACACGCTTCTGGTCCGGGTTAGTAACAATTTTTATAGTACTCTGATTATCCTCATAAATGGTAATACAGCCTGTATTAAGTTGTAGGTCGAATAAAATTTTCTTTAAAAACATGGCTTTCTCTGTTGCTTGACACAAAGAAATAAGTTCAGCCTCAGCAGTGCTGAGAGCTACAACACTTTGTTTTTTAGACCTCCAAACCACAGTGTTATTAAAGACTTTAAAGACAAACCCCGAAGTAGACTTTCTGTCTACTTCCCTAGCATAATCTGAATCAGCATAACCTACCAAAACATCTGTATGTTCTGATTTACAATACTTCAGTTTTAAATTCAAGCTCCCTTTAACATAACGGAGGACCCGTTTTAAGGCTAACCATAAATTATCTGATGGTTTGTCCTGAAATCGACTTAAATAAGACAATGAAAAAGCTAAATCAGGTCTTGAACCAATAGTTGCATACAAGAGAGAACCAATACATGATCTACATAGTCTTTCTTTATCTGGGTTGATAACAAAGTCATCTATTTTAAAATTATGGTCCATAGGGACATCCACTGATCTACAATTCAACATATCAAATTTGTTCAAAACATTTTTTAAATAATCTGCTTGATCAATATACAGACAATCATTAATCTTTTCGATATTAATTCCTAAATATTTTAATTTATTTGACCCAAGATCTTTCATTTTAAAATTCGAGCTCAAAAAACTTTTTACCTTATTTATTTCAGATAAATCATGGCTAAAAATTAACAAGTCGTCAACATATAACAATACATATAAGTTGTTCTTAATATATAAACAATAATCATTCTCAGATCTTTGAAAACCAAAACTTTTAATTTTATGATTAAATTTCTCATACCAGTATTTTGGCGAATTTTTCAAACCATATAGAGACTTTTTCAACCTTAACACCGAGTCCACTTCAATATTAACTCCAGGAGGTGGTGTCAGAAAAACACTCTCCTTAATCTCCCCATAGAGAAAGGCACTTTTCACATCCATTTGGTGAATAGAAAAATTTTTTTTTGAACCGCAAATGATAATAAAATTCGCAAAGTTTCTAATTTCGCAACAGGTGAGTATGTATCATCAACAATATTCCTCTGTAAGAAACCTCGAGCAACTAATCGCGCCTTATGTATGACAGACCCACAAACAATTTTTTTTGTAAAAACCCATTTGGTATCTATCAGCGATGCACCCACTGGCCTCTTCACAACCTCCCAAGTATTATTATCTTTGAGTGAAGATAATTCTTCCTCCACAGCCCTTTCCCATTCATGACTGTCACTACGAGATTTGATGTCTTCAAATTTTGAAGGAACATCTGTTTCCGACTGAACCTGTAAGGCGAATAACATTTCTTCTTCTGACCCTACACCCATGTTTATATCTAAAACATAATCATTATGCCAACCTGGTTTTTTTCTAATTCTCTTATTTGTCCCTTCATCAGTCCTATTTCCTATTTGACCTAAATCTTGGTTACCTTCTACAATATCATCACAGCCATTATTAATGTTATCAACACATTCTATTTTAGGGTTCTCTGATGTGATTATTTGGTGATATTCGTCTTCAATGAACTTAACATCTCGGGATATTATAATCTTATTAGTATTAATGTCAAAAAACCTGTAGGCATTTGTGGCATAACCAACCATGATAACTTCATTACATCGGTTGTCAAGTTTACTAACACAAGGTCTATTATCTTTTATGAATGCTCTACAGCCGAATTTCTTAATTTTTGAATAGTCTATTTGTATATTAAACCATATCTCTGCTGGAATACTTCCATCATAGCGGGGAGTTCTATTATGCAAATAAGCTGCAGCCCTAACTGCTTCCCCCCATAAAAATCTGGGCAGTCCATCTCCTAACATGCACCTGGCTTTTTCTAAAATGGACCTATTCATTCGTTCACTCTGGCCATTTAGCTGTGGGGTATATGGAGGAGTGTATTCAATTTGGATGCCTTTACTAAAACACCATTTTTTAAATTCTACTGACGAAAACTCTCCCCCATTACCACATCTAATAATACTAACCCTCAAATTGTCATCTGAAAAATGCCTTTCTACACTATTTACATAATTAATCAGGTTATTACTAGCCTCACTTTTGTTCCTTAAAAGATAAACTGTGGTGAAGTTTGAAAAAGTGTCCATCACAGTTTGAAAATACCTGTAGCCATCAAAAGTCTCAGGCGTAACAGGTCCACATAAGTCTGTACAGATTATGGAAAGGAAATTTCTACCCTTAGGTAAAATGGACCTAAAAGGTTTTCTAACCATTTTAGATTTTGTGCAAATATCACACCGGCCAATCTCATTCAAATCTGTTTTGCCAGTCAATTTTCCTAGCCTTTTCATTGCATCTAAGCCCGGATGCCCCATCCTTTCATGCAACGTTACACTTGCAAAGGATCGTGAAGGGCACATAAAATCAGCAAAATAAAGTTTGCCTGCCTTACGACCAGCCAGAATAGTTTTTCCTCTCCCTGATACAACCATTGTATTTTTCTTAAAAATTATGTCATAACCTGCCTCAGTAACCTTTGGTACAGACAATAAATTATATTTTAAATTTTCAACAATTAACACATTAACTAAACTGCATTCCTTGAAAACAATTGTACCCTTCTCTCTGGCAACCAAATTTGATGTACCGTCTGCTACAATTATTGAGACAGGTTTGTCTAAGATAAAAATATCTTTCATTATATATTTTAAAGACGAATTTACCATGTGCTCCGAAGCACCCGAATCACAAACAAAAGAAAATTTCAAAGAACACTCACTGTCATCAGTCACACCACCCTTAAGAGATGTGGCTGTGAACGTAACTGAAGAATTTTCATCCACAACGTAGGCCTCCCTGCTCCCACCTGTTGCAGCTCCCTCTCTTGATTTCCAGCCGCTGCCTCGTCCTCTTGATGAAGTTGATCTTTTAAGTTTTGGGCAAAACCTTTTCGTATGACCCAACTCGTAACATTCATAACACCTGAACGCCTTTTTGGTATAGAATGAGCAATTCTCCTGTGGTTTGTCCATTGGTGTTGCGTCCTCCTTCATTCGAAGTTCGGCATCTAAAAGACGGCCTTTAACAAAGTCCATTGAAATATCCTCGGTCATAGTCTCGATTGCTGTGATCACGTTGTCAAAACAGTCTGGCATTGTTAACAGCAGATAGCACACTTTATCAGTATCATCTAATTTGGCTCCCGCTGACTCCAACTCACGAAGTAGTGACTCAACCCTAACGATATGATCTTGGAGGTCACTGTCCCGTTGGAACTTTATCTTCAACAATTTCTTCATTATAAAAAGTTTGGAAATCGGGCTTTTTCGCGCAAATACACTTTTCAATGAAACAATCATTTCACTCGCCGTTTCTGCACCTTTAATAATCTCCAAGTGTTTATCGCTAACGCACTGGACAATGATCCAACGTGCTTTCCTGTCCTTCTCTTCAAATTTAGGCTTCTTGAAACCGTGCATTTCATCCAAAGCGTCTTTAACACCCTCCTTTTCCAATAATAACTCTACACGCCACAACCAATTTGAAAAGTTCACAGCCGTGAGCTGCGGAAACACCTGGCCGCTCTGCAACATGTCGTCTCACTTATGAATCCGGGTTTTCTTAAACAACGAACGTAACACTTTTCTTTCAATGATCGGGCCGGGCACATTTAATGACTGGGCCCATAACCTTTGTTACATTATGGAAAGAAAAAAGGGGTATGAGTAAACACAACTCTACAGAACGCAAAACATGAATGATTTATTATAAACAAAGGATAGGTTACATGAAAGGGCCGAGGCCAACTTGATATTACAAATATCGATAGTACAAATATGAATAACATTTTACATTTAACAGTCACAGCATAGATTTCGTCTAAATCAAGTAAACGTAGAAACTAGTGTCCGACCGAAACCGAATTTCGGCCATAGACCTAGTTTTAGTTAGCCGAAGCCGAAACCGAAACTTATTTACGTGTCTAAATATTATACATATAAGTGTGTTATATGTCTAATTTAGCAATAATATCAATGGAAGGTTATAAAATAACAGTAATTTAACTCAATTGTTCATTTAATAAGTGAGCTGGTATACAAGAGTGGTAAAAAAGGTGTATTAGTTAAATTATAGGATCGAATCCCGGCCCCCTCCTTCCTAATACGGCTGGTCCCCGTGGTGTTGACCATACCCCCTTAACTAGTAGCCCTAAAAGTTGAAATAACAGGCTGATATTAATAAAAATTCATATTATTATGTATAAATAATAAATAATATAGTAAATCTTTCCATAATAAAGCCGATAGAATGCAAAATGACGGCCTATTGAATACGTAAAGCTGTATGTCAGAAGCTATTAATATACTGAATCAGTTTTGGTATCAAATGTAGGATTTAATCTAGTTTGAAAATTTATAGAATAGTTATTGTTTGAAAACGTGCTTCTTCGTGGTAAAAATTGAAACAAATTTTTGGGATGTTATTGGTGAACCGCTGGGCTGCCAATGTTGAAAAATTGGTTTTGAATCTGATTCCCATTCCATACAAGAACAAAGACCAAAATATACTACCACCATTTGATGGAACTTTTAATGACAAGGTTACTGACGAAAATATTTTTTTCAATTTTGAATTGAATCTGTGGACATGTCCACTAATTTAGGTTTAAGTATTTAGAATATACGAGTATAATCGTATATTCTTATTTATGTTAATCTTTTTTTTTTTAGAAAACAAATTTCATTATGAATGAGGAGATGATTAAAAGCACAAAAAGGTTCTTAACACTCAAGGTAAATAATAAACACTATTCTTTTCACTTAACATAAAGAATTCTGCATGAAGAGCATGCTTTCATTACATGTTAAGACTTGATGTGATTTACGAGGACATTTCTGTTTGTCACTCTCAAATTTTTGTCTCCACAACCAACTTAAAGTTTTCGATCAAGTAAAGATACCAAAAGGATAAGAAAAATCTATGTTCTACCGAAATACAATACAAGTGTAATTAACGATATACTGTAACAAATAACAGATACGAGTACTTCCCACTATTAAATTCAAGGGTGTTAAATGCCATGATCGAGCTTACAAGCTGAAATCGTGTAGTCCTACTTCCTTCTTAGAGATATCAGACACAAGAGCTAGTTTCGGCCTGGCCGAAGATTTGGCCGAAACCGAAACTTCGGCCTGTCACTAGTAGAAACGTAGAGATAATTCCAACGTCTATTTTTCTTTTTAGGATTTCTTACTTAGATTAGAAATTGACGTGTTTTGATAAATATGTAAACGCCCTCCTCAAATTCACACATTCTTCCACATTTTCTTATTTTTGTTTGTATTTGCTCTAGAAAGTACACTAAATTACACAAGTTACATAAAGTACACAAGTTTTTACTTGTGATAATTCGGCAATGCAAGCATAATACTCCATCACATCTGATTTTGTAATTCTCTATGTAGTTGTGGAAAACTTTATTTTTATTTATTTAGTTACCATAGGAAACATATAATTTCCATTAAATATCTATGTTCCAACAACTCTTTCGCATGAACAAAACGCCTTTCCTTAAAACAATGGTTTCATTAAATGCTTACTTCGCATACAGGTTTGTTTGTTTGTTATGGCTTAGAGGCGTAAAACCCTCAGGTCATCAACGCCTATAGATTACATTTATTCCTAGACTTAAGAAATAGACAGAAATGAACAAACAAAAAGTAAAGTAATGAAAAAATAAATAAATAAATAGAAGAAAATAAATAAATAAATAAATAATAATAATTAAAGATAAAGTAATATAAGTATGTTGTATTAGAATAAAATAGTTATAAAAGATTATAAAGAGCTTTATAATTTAGAAATCAGCCGGTTCTCTTTTAGAAATCTCAACATTAATTTTACTGAGGCTTCGTTATCACCAAGACAAGCTGTCAAATTTGGGGCTAATCCGATTTTTCTGATTAACGGCACAAAGTGAGAGGATTGTTCAAAAATATGCTTGACCGACAGAGTAGACTGGCAAAATTGACAAGTCGGGGGTGGTTCTTTAGTGAAAAGGTGGGAATGCGTGAGCGCCGAATGTCCGATTCTTAAGCGGGTCAGGGCGACCTCATCTCTTCGGCTGCTGCGGCAGGATGTAGACCACGCTTCGCATACAGGTGTTTAACTTGTTTTATTAGTTGTCGGAATAATTTTATCTTTTTTCCTGTATGTGTTTACTGGATTTTTTTCATATTTCATATTTAGCCATTTCTTATTTTTAGGCATAACGAGAGACAGTTAATTTCTCCAAGTAAACAAAAACAAAGGTAGTTTATAGGATAAAAAAAAGTCCCATTATCTATTTAACCCACCTCAAAACATTTTAATGACGATAAAACACCTGATAGTAAACAATACTTGATTCTCATCAAATATGACGAGTTTCATAAAATTCTTTCGAGCCGTTTTTAAGAAAATCGAAAAAAACGTAAAAATGAGACAAAATTTATTAAATAAAGTGCCCCCTCCATTTGATCAATTTTGATAACATTTTCGCAGTTACATCGCGGGCAAATAATACACCAATTACGGGCGTCACCGCCAGGGGGGACGCGTCTCCCCCAATATTTTGCCAGGAGGGGACTGTTCCTCCCCCCCAATGTAAAAATTAAATAAAAGTAAGATTTTACCAATTTATCCGAGTTTAACCAATCAAATTTAATAAAATATGAAATATTTGTTTATTACACCAGACTCTATTGATTGATTATACCCAATTTCAATATCTAATACTTTATTTTCACAAATTGCCGCGTCGCTTTTTTGTAAGCATCGTCAGAAGTATTGTATATTTGATGAATTATATAGTTTTTATTTCAGCTTGAACTGTATTGGTTTATGATTTCTGTTCAATGTTGGATCTCCTGAAATGGTCTCCATTTCTTTTTTAAGACAATTTTTATCATCAATCATATTTAGGTAATTGTTAATAATTTATTATTTTTATTGTTGATTTAGTAGTAAGTTATGAGAGAATTTAATTGCTAATGTGTTTTAAATGAATTGTTATCAGAATAATAGATGATTGTTTTGCAAATATGTTAATTTAATAAAAATAAAAAAAAAATTGTATTATGTTGCCTTACAGCACTGAAGATGGCCGAACTGGCCGAAACGTTTGCATAAATAAAGCTCTAACGAAAAAATAGTGCTGAGACTTAATTGGTCGCCCTAATCCACATTTATAAATTGGATAGTCTCAAGAAGTAGGGAGAAAAATTAATAACTAATTTATTAATAACAAAAAGCAATATTCTTGTAATTTTACGTGTAAAGCTGGTAGTACTGGTTAATGCAAACACATCATTGCAACTTTACCTACGTTCTTCGGTTAGTACTAATATTAATTACCTATTCATACAATCATTGTTATGACTGCTGTCATTTTCATGACAACTTAGTTTCTTTGTCATATTATTTATTTATTTGTTAATATTTTCAGGCATCACACTGATAACTTGGAACAATTAAGCACAACGGATGTAAGACAAAAATGGGGGAAATTAAAAAAAGAAAAACAAATCTATGACACTATGGTCCCAATCATCAAATTGATAAAATGTCCAATGCTAATATTTAGTCGGATAAATATAGCCACTTTCTCTAAAATGAATATCGTCATGTTTCGAAACAGGCTTATCTATTATTAATTAGTTTTTGAGCTAGTCTGTCCACAGAGACACAGACCATTTCACGGGACTTGGTTATTTGGACTCAGGATACCGAAAAGGTGTTTTTCCGTTGAAAACCGGAAGTCGAAATTTTTCACCATTGCAATTATTTCCCTTACTATATATTTCATATACCTACAGGTAAGTGGAAGTAAAAAAAAATATGACTTCCCAATTTCTAACAGAATTAGTAGTATTATATATTTATAATATGTCGTTGGAAAGCCTAGAATTTAAGAAAATAAAAGCATTTAGTTTTTAATATGGTAGAAGGTCGCTGAAACGAAATATTGGGTTATCAAAAAAATAATAATTTCTACTTTCAGATTATTTAACACAAACTATTGGCTTCCATGGTACTAGTAACTGTCTTAAAACTAACTCGAAACTTGAATTACAAACAACCTGTTTAATTTTGTTTTACAATGAAAAACAAAGAGAACTTTTTTGAGAACAGACGAGAGATAGAGCATTGTGAGAGAAGTGCATGTTGTTCATAATTATATCGATCGGGAAAAAACATGGCGATTCCTAATGAATCAGAGTTATGTTCCAACAAGCACTTGAAACACGATGGCAGCTTCTGCATGAGCAGTCCTAACTGCTAATTGTTATTAAGAAAAGGTTTTGGTTGAATCTTTGCGCAAAGGAGTCGACAGTAAGAGCTTGTTGGAACATAGGCTAACTATTTATTTAAATAAAGCACTAATAAATGCCCCTGCCCCAGAACAATGAACTATCACATTCGTTTTTGAAAAATACTAAGGTACTCAAAATAGGAAATTTAGTTCAAATTTATTATCGGTCGTTGTTATGAATTCTTTCTATCGATTCTTATCTATGGTATATTGTGGAAAAACATGATCGTTCAGTCTAAACTCGATTATTATTTCTATAAGCGGGCGCAAGGGACGGTGCTGCTTCTTTACAGGTACTAGAGAAACGAGGATAGAAGCCGGGCCATTACCTGGGATTCATAGGGTTTTTCGGCGTTTTTAATTTTTTTTTTTAATTGTTAAATCCGATTGAGCAAAAAATTATTTGAAAAATGTCCATAAGGTATTGCTCGGTCCCTCAATGCTCAATCAGAAAATCAAAAGACGTGTCATTCCATTTATTTCCAAAAAATAAAAATGCTAGTTTTATGCAAATAACATTGGGACCATAGTGTCATAGATTTGTTTTTTAATTTTCCCCATTTTTGTATTACATCCGCTGTGCTTAATTGTTCCAAGTTTTCAATGCGATGCCTGAAAGTTTTGACAAATAAATAAATAATATACAAAGAAACTAAGCTGTCATGAAAATGACAGCTGCCATAAGAATGATTGTATGAATAGGTAATTTATGTTATTACTAACTGAAAAAAGTAGAGTAAAGTTACAATGATGCGTTTGCATTTACCAGAACTACCAGCTTTACACGTAAAATTACAAGAATATTGCTTTTTGTTATTAATAAATTAGTTATTAATTTTTCTTCCTACTTCTTGAGACTATCCAATTTATAAATGTGGATTAGGGCGACCAATTAAGTCTCAGCACTATTTTTTCGTTAGAGCTTTATTTATGCAAACGTTTCGGCCAGTTCGGCCATCTGCAGTGCTGTAAGGCAACATAATACAATTTTTTTTTTTATTAAATTAACATATTTGCAAAACAATTATCTATTATTCTGATAACAATTCATTTAAAACACATTAGCAATTAAATTCTCTCATAACTTACTACTAAATCAACAATAAAAATAATAAATTAATAAATTATTAACAATTAACTAAATATGATTGATGATAAAAATTGTCTTAAAAAAGAAATGGAGACCATTTCAGGAGAGATTTTTGTATTACATCCGCTGTGCTTAATTGTTCCAAGTTTTCAATGCTATGCCTGAAATTTTTGACAGATACATAAATAATATACAAAGAAACTAAGCTGTCATGAAAATGACAGCTGCCATAAGAATGATTGTATTAATAGGTAATTTATGTTATTACTAACTGAAAAAAGTAGAGTAAAGTTACTATGATGTGTTTACATTTACCAGAACTACCAGCTTTACACAAAAATTGCTTATTATTATTAATAAATTTGATTTCCACTTTTATTTGATGGGGCAGTGCTTTAAGATCGCTTGTTTCAAGGCACAAGGCTTGTAAAATGACTGTGTTTTTACTTCTAGATATTATTCCACATGTAATTATGTGGTTTTCATCTAGGATAGCCTTCCCTTCAATTAATGGTCTTTTAAAATTACCAATTATCTCTATCACATCAACTATGTCTATCCCCGTTCCTTCCGACATTTTGCAAAACTACTAGCGCACCCTATAGTCGATTCAGGGGTTGAAAATATAAGTTTTTATTGTACATTAACTTTTTCATTACGAACATTTTTTGATAAAGTTATCTTAAAACTTTTTGTATAAAAGTTCATTCCAAAAAGTTATTCTGAAACTTATTCATAAAAAGATTTTAGTCAAAGAAAATAATTTCGGAAATGCAAAAATTTATTTTAATAGATTACTTACAATTTTTAATATTTTGTAAATATTATTTTTAAACTACAAAATGATCTTTAACAATAATATGGAATCAGTTAATTATCATAGATATACAATGTATAATATATATATACTCAATAAAAAAATATTTAGATTATTATTCAACAATCACCATTTAATTTAACAAGTAAACATTT
This sequence comes from Aelia acuminata, assembly GCA_911387785.2. Classification (NCBI taxonomy): domain Eukaryota; kingdom Metazoa; phylum Arthropoda; class Insecta; order Hemiptera; family Pentatomidae; genus Aelia; species Aelia acuminata. Next base: position 87,882,136 of record OU426983.1, on the reverse strand, counting down.
TCAATTTAAAAACATTTTAATTTAAACCTATGATCATCAAGAATAAATTTGAAAGTAGCCCTTATTTTACACAGCTACCTAATAACATCATCAAAAACACTTTATGTTTTTATTAGTTACACTAAATAAATGGTTTTTCAAATTCGTTAAAAAATTACTTTTATTTATTCTTTCACAACAGTTGTTGAGACGTATTTGAAAAAACTCTGAATCACTTGGTCTTTTTTGCGCACCTTCGTAATTTGTGAACCGCTTACTCACAAGTAATAACTAAAACTAAAATGAAACGGTCCGGTGAGATCAGATAATGAATGAACACTAGACTCGTTTTTATTCGAGAAGATTGAAATAATAAGATAGGAATAAATATACCTTTAACTAATCCTATTGTTCTTCTTAATAAACAACAGCACAAGTAAACAATCTCTTTTCCTATGATAAAACTTTTATAATCACAACCCATGGCGAAAAAGTTATTGTTAAACTAACACTTTAATTTTAATTGCTCAAAAGGTTTAGGTGACCTTAAACTTTTCGAAGAAAAACTTTTATCATAAAGTTATTTGAAAACTTTTATTCACCAAACTTTTTCGTAATAAGTTTTTCAAATACTTTAAAAATGAAACTTATTTAAAAAGGTTTATGACCTTTTCGACCCCTGCTATTATTTCTTAAAAGATATATTCATATAAAGAAATTCAAACAAACTTCTGGAAAGTTTGGAGTGCAGGATTAAATGGGGCCTATTTCATATTTGGTACACCACTGTATGAATTATTGACCCCACTTTCCACAAAAAAACAAACAATTTTCATTGAGAAATAAAGTTTTTTGTTCCCTCTCTGGTATCACTTAAATATGAAATTTTCAAAAAAAATGTTAATATTTAGTAAACAAAATAAAGATGATAGAGTGATAATTGCGTGATGCACGTACGTACCAGATTTTTTATATTTAAAAAATTTATTGACTGTGTTGCTATATGGTAGCACAGATTACGAAAAAAGTATTTATAAAATTGTTATTTGATATTAATATACAAGCAGCTATTTTATATTAACATAATCAATAATATTTTATACGTAGAATATACATTAATTTTGTAATACTATATTTTCTTTTAATTTCTGAAATTTTTTTTGGTTTCCGGTATATGTATCTATTTCTTTATAGATTTTTGATCTGTTAATCTATATGGAGACAGGAGATTTCAGCCGACTTTTTGGAGTTTGGCAGAATTTTGAACTGTTCACTCTTGAACCACAATGTTATCTCCTTAACTACTAAAGGCTGTCGCTGTTACAAGTATTTGAATTTTCCGTGCTTATACTGGACTTGTATCATTATCATTTTAATCAGTAGTTTTTTTAGTTAATAGTTAATTCTATAATTAACATAAGTTATGCCTGGGAGAAAATGCATTCTTTGTGGAAAAAGTAGTTTAGTGACCAGTAAAGAGGGAAGTAATACCTCTTTTTTTTCATTCCCAAGAGATGAAAATTTGAGGTAAAATTCATATAAATATTTAGGTATGTTAATATTTAATCAAATTTCCATTTCTAGATAAACGTTTATTTTATTTTTAGAAAAAAATGGATTGATGTCTGTCATAACAAAATTGATAACATTATCACTGCAAGAATTTGTTCTGATCATTTCAAGGTATGTTAGTAATACACTTATTTTATATTAAATGCACTCAAACTTTGTCCCATGATTAAAGAAATTTATTCTTTCTAAAAGAATGTGCCCTTATTTTTTTGTATTTTCCTTACTTAGAGTGCCCAATAAAGTCCTCGTAATTGGAAACACATATTTTTATTTATAGGTTTCTAGCATGATACATTTTTTGTGGAATTTCATCATCATTTATTTCCATCTAGAAATCAATATTATTCCCTCTTTGTTTGAAAATGCTCTCTGATTATTTACGAACTTAAACCCTCCTATAAAATATTTAATTATAAAATCTCATTACATAATATCAAAAAGTTCTCAATTTGAAATCAGTGTGTTCAGAATTTCAAAAATAGTAATCAGAGATCTAGAGTTAAGATCAGGGACAGCCTTGCCAACCCAAAAGGCTACTCAGGTCAGAATTATTTTGATATAACTACAGGCCTTACTTTGGTCAAACCTGTTTTAATCTAATTATAAAAAATTATAAGGAACAACCATAATTGTTGTACCATGATCAATTTGATGTACTTTTGGGCTCTAAGTGGTGAAAGATGTTGGTTCACTGATACATTGCCTTTTCAACCCATTGAGATTTCTATCTTGGCCAATTCCATCATATTACATATATGATTGCGTAGTTAAGTTCTATAAGTAATGTTAAAAAATATGTATATATACATATATTTATATATATATATATATATATATATATATATATATATATATTTATATATATATATATATTTATATATATATATATATATATATATTTTAATGTTGCATTTGTTTTTTTGTACTCTGATTAATAATCAAAAGTATTAAATCTAGTTCCATTTAAACATATATTAACATTGTTTATTTATTTCTTCATTATAGGTAGATGATTTTTTTCATAACAAAAATGGAACCGAGGAAGGAAGAAAGAAGCGCCTCAAATGTAATGTAGTGCCTTCCTTATATTTAGAAGCCAGAAGTGGAAAACAATGCCGAAATAATGTTAGTATCAAGATTTCAAATACAGAAAACTCAAAAGATTGCTCAAAGAAAAGGGATACTTCAACAGATAATGAAAATATAGAACAAAATTCAATTCTCCAGTCCAAAAGAAAGGGCGATTCAGGAAACAAAAATAACAAAAGCACAAAAGATCAAATAAAAAGAAAGAATATTCCAGAAAACAATAAATATACTGGTGTATTATCAAAACAAAAAAATGCTAAACAATTAAATAACAAAGAGAATGCCAAAGAATTGACCAAAAGAAAAAACATCACTCTTGGAAACAAGGAAATATCCAAAAATAAAAAGGACAGCTTTTTATTAAAGAAGAAAAGTAAATCACTAAATTATATTTCTTTAAAAAAAGATCTCCCTAAACCTAAGATTGCTAAAAAATCTATCAACAAAGAAAATCGATTGGAAATAGTTAAAGAAAAATACAATAATCTCGCCAGTGATGCATTAAAAGATGTATCTGAAGAACAGAAACTCACCAAGCCCACAGTAACAAACTCCAGTAAAAAGCAAATGAACAGGAATACAAATCCAGAAATAATTCCACAAACAATTACAAAAAACAATTCTGAGATTCCAGAAGAACTTCGAAAACATGAAACATCTGCAAATAACAAGGAAAAAATATCTCAGGAAATTTTTGAAACAAAAGATGCATTAGATAATAGCAATCTAGATACAAATAAAAAACCAACGAAGAGAAAAAGTTTCCAAAGCAATGGTATGCCAAAAAAAATACATAAAAAAAGGATCAGATTAGGAAAGGATGATTCTGATGATTCTGAAGAATCCTCTTCTGAAAGTAAAATCACAAATAATGTCTCCAGGAACAAGATTACTTACAAATCTCCCTCTGAAATGGCTGAAAATGTTGATCTCCTGAATTATTTAAACTATCTTAAAGAAAAATCAAAGTCCTCTGATCAGCCTATATTATTTTGGGTTGATGATTAGATTTCGAATATTTGTTATAACCAGGAATTTTGTTGCTTGTTTTACTAAATTTAAGTTTGTATATATTTTTTTAAAAGCCCTTGTATGAGTATGTGAGTGTTCGAATGTATGTTACAGAGTTGACTAAGTTATTTTCATACTAATTTTAAGGAACTAGATCATAGATTATTATTTTGCTCTAAGTAAAGTAACTAAATTACTTTAGCAACAGTGTTAATAACTTTTTTTTTTTATTATATTGATTATAATTTGTTAAAAGTAAATTCAACCTTCGGTGAGCCTTCATTTTCCAACTTAATTGGATACTGAGTTTCAAAATGCCATCTGTTTTAACCCTTACTAATTTCATAGTCCTATTTATCTCATTTACATATTTGATGTTTTATCTGTATGAATAGTTGACAATAATCAATCTACAATAAAAAAACTGGCTTGGAATAGCAATGCAATCGCCACCAAATTAAAGTATTTTTGTTTGAGGATATTTTAAAATAAAAATAACAGTCGTAGTTGGTTGTTGAATTGAATTGGTTGGATTTAACATAATTTTTTTTTTACTTTTGATACCATGGTATTATGGTTTAGATTAAGGGCATCCATAATTTAATTTATTATAGTTTTAGATGTATCTTTTTTTAAATTCAATTTTTGTATATTACTGTCACTGTTCAACAGTTCATTGTATCAAAAAGTAAATTTTTAGATGTGCATGTTTTTTCAGGATTCTCATATTCAACATTTTAATATCTTTACCAAATTTTTCACGCAGATATATTTATTGCCAATTAAAAGTATATTTATTCCAAAAATTACTTTTTTTATTTGAAGGAAATTAATGATGTGTAACATATTTTTCAATGTAAAATTAATTATTGATGCTAAACATTGCATAAATGTAATATTTTTTTAAATTTTGACATTGTATAAGTGTAAATTGTTTTACTATTATTGCAGACAGGATTATCTCTTATCTAAACTAGAAATTATGTTATTTATTTTATTTTTTTTAAATAAAATTGTTTTCCGACTTTTATTTTTGAATCTCTTATCATAATATTAAATGTATGTATTAAAAAAAAATTAGTTTTCTACATTTTTTTTAAATGAAATTTTAATTACTATTGTTGGAATAAATAAAAAGAAGTTATTTGTAACTGTATGAGTTTTTAAAATTATCTTGCTGTTAACATAAATCTATTTATGTTTGGTATATGTCCTTATTTAATAAATGTTATAGCAAATTTTAACTATATATGTAATAAATTCACCAGTTACTAAATTTTATTTTTGATTCCTATTCATTTGTCACACTTATTCCAATTTAATATTTTGGTTGATACCTTATCAGACTTATGAAGGTTTAAAATTTTCAAGGTTTTAACTAAGGTGGGAAGGTTGAAATTTATTCTGTGATTCTGACTCAAAATAAACTTTAAGCCACCCATGGTGGATTCAAATTACTACCTCTTGACTGAAGAATGCCACAATAGAACATTTTCACGTTAAAACATTACATACTCTTATCTCCCACTTTATTTTTACAATTCAGGGCCTCCCCTAACTACTTGGCACCCTCCCTCCTTTTACCTATCCTGCTCCCTCCCAAAAATAAAAAATAAAATGCAGTTTAATAGTGATTAATGACTCCAATTGGATAATATATGTAGTCAATTGTATATTAAATAATGCTTAACCATCTGCTATGGACCTCTGATTGATGGTTTGAACAACGCCACCAGGAAAAAAGTCAAAGAATACTTTGATATCCTATACTCCATTGAGATATGAAAACTGTGATTGTTTGGCCAAATCTTAAGGATATCAGACAACTGATGGCCCCAAAAGAATGCCAAAGTATGTGCCATGAGGAAGAAGCAAGAGAGGTAAATAGGGAAAGAGATGGAAGTTAGGGTATATAAGGGGATGGCAGCTGGAGGACATAGTGAGGTAGATTGTTAATTAAAAAGAAATTGAAGCAAGAATGTACCATTCCCCCAGTTATCACATCTCATAAGGGAGCCCCAAATGCTGAATGACTGGCCCCCCCTGGTCATCACCTCTAATCAGGGGGCCAGGAAAGTGGGACTACTCCACTGGCCATCACTTTCATTATGGACAGTATTTAGTCACTTCAAACTAAGCATATCTACTTCTTTCACATAATTTTTTCCTTGAATTTTGCACACAATACTGCCCCTCTGATGTGTGGCAATGGAGTTCTGCCTGCCACCTAAGAGATCCAGGACTCTGGGTTACTCTTAGCTGGAAGATGTAGATAGCAGGTTGTCCAAAAAAGGAGTGTCGTATTCCCAGGATGGCGCAAGCCAGGAACGGCCAGAAATTACACTTCGGTGTATAGCACACTTGTGCTTGCATGCATTCAATGCCCCTTCTTCGGGGGGCAGGAGGTTGGGACAAAGGGGGGCTGAGGCGTTCGACGAGTGTGGGTGTGTAACTAACTTCATCAAGGAACACCGAACTAGTGCCCCACTAACTGTTTGGTGTTCTCTGCTGACCTGATCCCCATCACCCCATACTGTCACCTCATGGTGCCCCCTGGGGAGCTCCTAAATCGCGAACGACAGAGGCGCTGGACGGGTCCAGTCCTCCTCAGTTCAATGTTCAAGCCCCCGCCATCATTCTCTGAGAAGGAGAAAACCTAGGACAGGCATCTGTCCGGCCAACTACCCATTCCAGCATGAAGTATAAACCAAATGGCACTATGGGGATGGCGCTCTCCCGGGCGTCATCGTTAGGTGGTGCCAGGATCCCCCCAGGGTTGCCTGGTGCGGACGTAGTGGTCTTGGATACAGAGACCACCAGACGCCGACCTGATCTGGTCTTGAGCGCCTGTTGGGGTCAGGCTGGTAGTACGTTTGTCCCCTCCATCCCGAATAAGGAGTGCCGGACCCGGACCCACCTGGATGGCGAAAGCCAGGTATGACTGGACTCACACTCCCCTGCAATGCACATTGTGCTTGCATACATTCAATGCTCCTTCTGATTAAGTTAAGAGGGTTGAAAATTCGTAAGTAAATGTAGTTGGAATGGAAGAGAACTCTTATGGGGCCATCTACATTGCTCTCATGTTTTAAGAATTTGCATTGCTCTATACCTCCTCCTCATTGCATTATATGGTTGCATTAAATTTACATGAATTTTAAATTATTACATTGTATTATTATTACTGAGTTCATTACGTTTAAATAAATATTATCATAGATTTTAAAATTAAACGTGACTTATGTAACAGTCATGCAACGATATGGAGTTTAAAGGAAAATATATATATAGGGATCTAAATTAAATTTAAACTTCAGGAATATTGTGGTATCTGAATCTAATGATGATATTGAAAATTGATAATTTAAACAACCATTGTCAGATGTTTTTCTACATTTTAAACATTTTTTTTAAATTACATTTTTATATTGTGAATGATTAATTAAGAGAGCTGTTATTTTGTCTTAGATACGCAGATCTTTAACCGCCAAATCAGTACGTTAGGTAATGGCGTTGGTTGTAGTTATATGCAAAGTTTGGCAGGTCTGGCGATTTTATTAAAATACGTTATCTTCTAATATTTTTACTTACATACTTGCCGTCAGTGTATTGTGAAACTTAAAACCAGCTTGGCTTCTTGCTTTACTTATTTTATTAAGAAATGATGTGTCTTCATTTTGTACTCGTCAAGAGTTTGTTTACACTTTGAAGCGCCACTTTTGTTTCATTCAAAACGTTTAAAGGTGGAGAGCTTTTGTTGTTACAATTGAGGAGAAGCTTGTAGTGACAAGATCTTGACGTTATAATGAACTAGTTTCAGATAAATGTAGTGAAATGCTTGGAAAACTGATTGCACTATCGAAGAATGGAGAAGAGAAGCAGTCATTGCCCGTGGTTAATTTACATTTTTTTATTGGAAGTGACTTGTTTTGTGACTTGAGAATCAACCACAAAGATATAGCTGCCCAGCATTGTTTGATTACTTCACAGAAAAATAAACCGGTATTTTGTCTATATTGATTGTATTATAGATGTTTAGGATTTCAAGCTTGATATGTTAAGTTCTTTTCATAAATAAATTGCCTAAATAATTTGTTTCCATTATATTTGAATTATAATTATTACTATTGTGCTTATTGTTACAAAACTTAAATCATGGCCATCAGATAACTTTCTCTTACCTCTTTATTATGATTTTAAATATGTAGTTATTACCCATGAGCAGATTAAATAGGATAAAATAAAATAAAACTGATAAAATTAGTTCCCCTACATTACTTCTGGGTTTAGCCAATATAGCGACATCAACTTAAAGGAGCGGTTCTTGGGGTTATTAATCATTGAAGAGCAGGCTGGGATATAATAAAGCTGATCATGGCCTTTTTCAACTGATATGGATGCGATGGGAATTTGATATATATATAATATGAATGAATATATATATAAAACTTATGATGATGAATGTTTTCTTTTCCCCATTTCTTCTTTTCATCCTGGAAACAGTTCAAGATCAAGTGACATTGAAATGAGTGATGGTATACGAATACATGTAAAATATAGCTTACTTAATACTGTTTATGAATAGTTAATGTAAATTAATTATAATTTAATTCTATCACGAGACGCCATATTAATTTAAAAGATTGAGGAAGAAAAAGAATTAATCGTAGGTGTCAGTCGCAGATAGTGCTAACCCTCATTAATATCTTTAATATTTACTGTATGATATAGTTATATCACCACATTCAATGTGGATTGTATTTTCTGATCACCATATCATTGGTAATGAATACTAAATGGTTATCTGACATGAACTCTAATATACTAGGCCTTCATGGCCCTCAACTACTTGTTAACATACTCTGCATAATGAATCTGCCTATTCTTAAAAATGTTTTAGTTTCTGGAAATATTTTTTTCCCCATTGAGTGATTCATTTGGTATAATCGTACTTAAATGATATTTCCCTTTTTTAATTTCCTAAATTTTTTATATATTTAATATGTCCAAAAAAAAGTTACTAACTCATGAAAGATTTCAATTCAAACCTGATATTTATGTTAGTGGTTATCATAATAGTTTTTATTATTAAACTTTTATGATTCTTTGCCAGCCTAAGGAAGGAGTGAGTTATCCCTGTATATTATTTCTATCTAGGGCAGGTATAACAGGAGTGATGAGAACTGGACAATATTTCTCTAATTTCTCAAAAAAAACAAAAAAATAAATAAATAAATAACTATTTGCCTGATAAAGGACTAATTCAATTCCTCAGAAACATAACTGAAAAAAAAAATGAAACATTAGATGAAATCATATTGCATTATCATAATATCCCATTGAATAACGTATTATAAAAAGTTGTTGAATTCTTGACATAAGTACTTTCCGTGATCAGACCAAATGAGGTAGTTGTTAGTAATGATTTTTAAAGATAGATATGCATTTATTTACAATTGTTTTTATGAGCTAATTGAAAGTACTTGATATGAATAATTTGAGTAAATTTAATTATTAATAACTTATTGATGCAAAAAGCTTGAGAAAGAATAAATAAGGCTTGAGTAAGTGAAGAAAAGCATGTCTATAAATTATTGAGAAAAATAACTATAAACATTTTTTTTCAAAATAAATTTTCTTTAATAGCTTCCATATGTGTGATGTTTTAATTACATAAAACTTTTTTTTTAAGGCTCTTATTAGAAATTTATCACGGACCGTCCCTACTTTGGTCAATAATAATGAAATTGGATCCTCTGATGTTGAACTTAAAAACAATGATATTATAGCTATTAGGCACAAGAACTACAAATGGTGCTATGAGAGGTAATACATGTGTCTTTATTTTTTTCATTACTATATTTGGAATTTTTTTATTCTCCCTTCAAGGCCTTTTAATAGTTTGGTTTATTCACTTAATCACTCTCAATTCATTTATATATCCTATAATTTAGCTTGAAAATTGATGAATGTTTACATTAGTATTAGGCCCGGTGCACACGGACGACACTTTTCTGCGATGCGGACTATAAGCCGGGTCAGGGGTACCTGGAGTACAAAGGACCGACCGGATTTACCATTATACTCCAGGTACCCATGACCTGGCTTATAGTCCGCATCGCAGAAAAGTGTCGTCCGTGTGCATCGGGCCTTAATATTAGGGGGTCCACGCAAAGGAATAACCTAATCCCCCCTTCTGTTATCATTCTTGCTATGGGGTCCCCTTATCGCTCTTAATTAATAAATAAAGTTATTTTAGGGGGCATCAAAATTATATCCACCCCGCACCCTCCAGTTCTTCAATTAACACGTTAGGTGTGGCAACTTATTTTAGGGGTATCCTGAATTGGATGGGTATTGGTCCCCAGGGTCCGACTGCTGGGATGAGCCACAGACGGCATCAGGCGTCGGGGTCCGATGGGAATGCTCTGACAAAAGTTTTATTTTCTTACTGAAAAGTGACTTAACACGTTGAGCGCCAGGGAATAGATGATGTATTTTTGCATGGGGCCAAAGCATTTTTTCCTAATTTATAACTTTAATATGATTAGAATGATACAAAAATTGCAAAAGAAATAAATAAAAAGTTTAATTTTGGCAATTAAACAATAATTTTGTGAGCGGTACGTATGTACCGCCCGGCCCCAGGGTAAGCCCGCTACCTGAAGTAGTACGGGGGCGGCCCGGTTATGACCGCGACGTCAACCCCTTCGTAATCGTCGATTATAATGAAGGCAAGACTCCAATAGACTTATCAGACCAAATGAGTTCCTATAATACCTCCCTAAGACGAAGTACAAGATGGTACAAGGAAATTGAATTAGAATTATTATTTGGTACCGCCTTGGTGAATTCACATATAGTATACCAAACTGTAACGGGCAAAAGTATTACTATTACGAGATTCAAAGAGATTCTTGTGGAAGAAATGTTGAAAAGATTTGAGATTCCGGCATCTGCAGAGCAATTACAAGCACCACGACCCCGTCACAGCATTTGCATAAAAGAAGGCGACAATAGAAAGACACGCAGAGGATGCAATAACTGCAAACAAAAATACAACGTACTGTCCTCATTGCCCGGGAGAACCATTTTATTGCCGCCCGTGCTTCATGGAAGCCCACAAGTAAATAATTATGAATATTTTAGTGCCTCTATTCCTTATTTTGTATAAATTGGTTGTGATATTATTTTAATAAATAAGATATTTTGTTTTGTAAAAAAAAAAAAAAACTAAAGCAAGTATCACACACACACACACAAAAAAAAAAAAATAAAAACCTAAAAGAAGTAAAAATAAAAAAATTCTAAAGGAGGTGGCTGAGATCATGGTTGGCCATCACTGCTTGGAGCGAGGTTGGGGCTCCAGGCACCCCCAAATCAAAAAAAAAAAATTTTGGGCCAATTGCATTGGCGAATTGTTCGGGGCCCGAGCGGTCCCATATGCCTTGAAATCACGCTCGGCAAGCGGTCCCCTGGCCCAGAACAACCTTTTAGCTGGCGGGAGCGGGCGGTACCTGGGGACCGCCTCGGCCCCAGCCAATAGTCCAAGAGCGATACGATTGTACCGCTTGGCGCTCAACGTGTTAAATGAGCTTCTCAAGGGCGTTGTGTCTTGGTAAGGATTAGAACTAGACATAACAGGCGCAGGACATGCCCCGGGGTCCGATACAGGATTTACGCCATACTTTATTTACTACTTTTAAAATAGCATTAACAATTCTACAATTCTATATTAGTGATTTTATTTAGAAAAAAAAATGAATGATTGTCTAATAATGTTTTACCATTTATAGTAGCCAGAGCATCACTGGTGATTTTAATTAAAGCAGGATAGAATATATTTGGATCAATAATCAGATTAAAGAGAATCTAGATCTTTTCAACGAATTTAGAAACTGAGGCCTTTCTTAGGTTTTGAGAGCAGACGATAATCTAGGGGAAAAGAAGCGGTAAAGTTTTTATTCAGGGACTGAACAATGGTTTTTTTCGATGAGATAAAAAATAATATATAACTTCTGAAGGTAGAAGTTGAAAATAAAATGGGAAATCAGCAGGATTTAAGCGAGGAAAATTTTTATTAATTTGATGGGAATGCCATCTGGACCAGTAAAATTAGTATTAGACTTCATTATGGCGTATATAAGATCTGAAGAAGAAATGTCATAATTAAAGCTCGGAATTCCGTGCAGTAAAAATTTGAAAACGTGCAATAAAAACTTGAAAACGTGCAAAACCGTGCAATAAAAACTTTAAAACGTGCAAAAACATGCAAAAAAAAAATTATTGCTTGAAAATCATGAATTAAATTATTTATGTGAACAATATATAGCTACTTTTGAAACAAATAAGTAGCGGAGAGTAAATTGAAGTAAAATCTTTTATTTTTAAAATATTAGTTTTAATATAGATTTTTGTTAAATAATTATTTTTTCATTAGTAAAGAAAAAATAGTGGAACAAATTAGAAATGCAACTACACTTCATTTTTTTTTTAATCAAAGTTTCTAGCTAACTACATTTCTAATTTTTTTCTGTTAAACAGTGCCTCCTCTCACTTAAAGTTTCTTTTAATTTAGAAAAAGATATCTCAGCTTCAAAAATCGTTAGAGCGACTCAGAAACTAGGGATCTCCTTCAATTCAATAGTGACTGAATTTCCGTCCAGGCAATCATTACAATTTTTTAATAGTTTGTATTCAGGATTTTTTAATGAAAATTTTCGTAAATAATAATTCCTTTTTCGCTCTTGATTTTTTTGAATGATTTTCCAACGTCATTAACTATTTTTATTTGGTCATATAGAGAAAGATTTTTCTCCTCTAGTTCTTTAAGAGCAACCGGCAATGCTGCTAAATTCGATCTAATAAATGCCAAATCAGATTGAATGGTTGGATTCATCAAAATGGTTTTTAATTTGATAATTGATTGCACATTTTCTTGCAATTCTATATTTGAAAATATTTCCATTAAAAAAAAATAAAAAAATCAGAATATGAAATAGTAACAAGATTTGGAATAAAAAACACTTGCATGTGAGCTGTAATTATATTGGAAATAGGGAGATCTTATAAAGGAAAGATGCTACTCAAATTATGGAATCACTAGATGCAATATCCGGTGCGTAGGCTTATTTTTAAATCCCTCTGATGACACGTACTACCCCTGGTACCGTTTTATAGTTAAAAATAATTAGGTACTTAATTGTGCTGCAGTGGGCATCAATTTATGATTTCCTCTCACATCTAATATTTTTATCACAAGATTGGCAAAACACTACACTAACATCCCTTTTGAGTAAGGATATTTTTCAATCCATCCCGCAATTTTCGAAGACACACCTCCTATGTTTGGCATTTTAAGTAACAATATATCCGACAGAAGCTAGATTGATAGTGAAAGAACAATAAGAATTAAGAAACAAAATGTAAACATCCGGGAACTACTGAGCTCTTAGTTCTTGGAAATTAGAGGTTAGTGTTTGTTTACATCTCCCAAGTTCCCTTAATATTTTTCCTATGTTTCCTTTCTGTTATTTCCTTATTACTATTCCTAATTCCCATTTATAATTCCCCCAATTTTTTGATGCGTATTTAAAAAAATTAAAATCTGTAATAATTTTTTTTCTTCAAAATATCAAATGATGCAATTTCTTGCAATAAAATTTCAAAACGTGCAATTTCGTGCAGTAACCCCCAAACGTGCAATTTCGTGCAGTAAACCCCAAAACGTGCAATTTCGTGCAGTATAAAACTTCATTAAAACATCCCATTAGGCTTGATTCGGATAAGTAACTTGAATTCGCTTTATTCTGACGTACCAATAAAAAGATGCAATTGCACGGGAATCCGAGCTCTAGTCATAATAATAAAAGAAATTATGAAATAAGTTCCCAAAGTAAAGCAAGTGAGAAGAGGTAGTGATAAATTGTCAGTTCAAAACATTAGATGAAAATGAAAATTCAGGATTGTGGTGGGGGTCAGTCTGAAGTATATGAGCAGACTATATCCTCTATTTTAATGTTTTTTTCATATTTCTAATCAATATTTAATGAATTACAATAGATTAACATGATACTTGTGATGGGATGGCAGAGTGGGCAAACACCTTAGAAAATACACGTTTCCCCCAGACAACCAAACCTGTTTGGAAACCCAAAGATAGCAAGTTCAAAACCCGGATCCAGGGGAAATTTAGTAATACTCAACATTAATCATCCACCCTCACCCATGGTACCGAAACCCGTTATATCCTAAGAGGCGAGGTAGGGAAAGAACCATAAAAAAGATAAACTTGATAATCTGTTAATCCTGTTTTTATGAAGGTGTGCCCTTCAAGCACAATGAGCCCCAGCCCAGCGTCAAGTGTATTGTGCCTGACTGAAGGTTAATAATTAATAGTATTCAGATAGTTGAAATTTCATTAATATTTTTTTTTTAGAACTAATATTTTTGTACCTAATGCTTCTTTTAGAAGTAATTAATATTCATTATATTAGGTTAATAAGTTTTAACTTATTTCTTGCTTGGCCAAAAGAAGAGCTGGTGGAGGTGGAGTGGGACCATACATCCTCATGAAGGAGGGATGTCTAACATGCTCGAGTATAGATGCTGCTTTATAGTTTTAAATTTTAACTAGAATACTTTTCTCTATCTTTTTGTTTATTTTTTATTTTTACCTAATATATTTGATTGAAATGTACTTTTCTCTCTATTATTAGCTCATCTTCACCATCAACATCATCTCAGTCTAGTTTTGTTGTTAATTCAAGAAACCGAAAATCTTGGCCTTTGTTCAAAAACAAGCTTGTTGCAGTAGTTCCACCACAAAGGAGGGATGAGGTGAGTTTGATCTGTTATCAAATGTATGATATCTTGTTTATATACTGTTATCTTGCTTTTAAATTGCATCAAGAAACATTTTAATGCAGTTTTTCTTTAAAAATAACTTTGTTAGTAAGCCTATTTTCTTTTTAATATTTATTTATTCTTTGAGACTATGAAACTTGTTAACTCTTTAACAGACAAAATTACCTGGAAGTCCTGCTATTTACAGAAAAAATAATGTAATTTACATGCCCAGAATTTTGCTTCCTAAACCTTCTTGCAATCTTAAACTGATCAATGTCGAATGATTGTAATAAAATATGGAGAGGGCCCTACTAATAGACATGTTCTGAATGTAAATTAGAATTAAATTCAATTTTCTCTTTTATCTAAGGTTCCCTACTCGTCTTGTATAAATGAAATAATAATTTAAATTACTATAATTTTTTTGTTCTTACACCCTAAAACAGTTCACATAACCTCTAGGGCATAGCCTACATTATCACAGGTAAGTAGACAACTTAAAGGAATCCAGAAATCCTTGCTACAGTTTTTAACTCTTAAAAAGATGAGTAATTCATATATCAGTCCAGACCATCCTTGAACCTAACCCTGTAATACTTGAGTATTTAAATAAGTGTTGTATTTCCTTTACCTTAAGACATATTTTTATATATTTTATAAATAGTTCAACAATGAGTACTTGAAAATATTTTTTTTCTATTCCAGGCTGTCCCTTCTCTGCCCCACTTTCTTTTGGGTTTTTTTCTCCTCTCTATTACTTAATGGCTCATGAATCAGTGTTATGTTCCTTATATTCTTTTTAAATATTTCAGTATATTTATTTTATTAGTAATTTTTTAATACTCTTGCGATATTTTTGTATCATTTTATCTTTAATTATCTTGCATATCTATTTTGGAACTATTTCCTTTATTTATCATTGCCTTTTCAATATACAGTAATGATCATTACAGTGCCACTTATTTAAGTTTTCATCCTGTTTTATTTTTTTTAATACTCCTATCACATTCTTTGTAGACCTGATATGTTTCAAAAAGATGAAATTGTAGTAAATAATTGTTAAAGTTTTATGGGTGCCCCCTGATGCCCTTTCCTTATTCTCAGCTATTTAATATTTCATAAAATGATAATTTATTTTTGATTAATTTTATCAAAACATATATAGTCTAAATAGAATTGTTATACAATAGACATTGTTCAGTTGTTTTGCTTATATTAGAGTAGCCTTCACTATGTGTAGATATAAGGAAACATTTAAATGTTTCAGGGCGTACAGATGTCAGAAAGTATTCAATTAGGAATGTTGGTGAGACAATTTTCTGTTGTAGAGTAGTTTGGTTAATTTTATGTGAAAATTCTTATTATGTTTTCTCCTTTTTTCCCCACTATTATGTTTTATATTTATATTTTCTTTGTAGAATTTTTCGTATCAATAATATTTTACTGTTCTAATTTTAATTTTCTTATAATTGTAGTATAATGATTATGTTCCATTTTATGTTCATATTTTTAGCTTGTATTTTTTTCAGTTTTTTACATACCAGCATGATGAGAATTATACACTTGAATTACAAATAGTTTGATCATATGAGAATTATACACTTGAATTACAAAGAGTTTGATCTTATGAGAATTATAAACTTGAATTACAAATAGTTTGGTCTTATGAGAATTATAAACTTGATTTACAAATAGTTTGGTCTTATGAAATGCTGGTAATCCTGTTTCAGCAAAATGAAGGACCTCCTAAGAAAAGAAGGGGAACTATTGCAGGAGGAGAGGAAAATATATCAAAAAGTAAAACAACTCCAAAGGTTGTGGCTATTAAAACTGGATTAAGAGCTACTAGTAGGCAAAAGTTCGGAAAGCGAAAATCAAGTGTGAAGTTAGTATTCTTTTGAGATGTTTCTTAATTATGAATATTACTAACTAGCTGTATATCCCGGTTTCACCCGGGGAATTTCATTTTTCTTAAGAAACGGTCGATTTCGTAAAAAACCAATGTAAAGCGAAATCATAACGAATTTTATAAAAATAAAGAATACACCCAGAGATCGGCTGAAGGTATGCAATTTTAATATGGACAGGTGTTCGCACCTGGTGTGAAAGAATCACTTAGCGAAAATTGGAGAATTCAGGAGAAACGGTATGGATTTCTATAAAGAACTAACAAACAGAATTTCATCTTTCAAATCAACGAGGGTCTGAACTGTTAGGTATTGGATTTTGGTAATTTTTGGGATTGCATAATTCAATTTAAAAAGGAGATAATTTCAGATTCTTTAAACTTATGGTAAAAATGAAAATTAAAAAAAAAAAAAAAAAAAAAAAAAAGTGCATTTTTTAAACAGTTTTTGGTTTATACCTAAAAAAAAATATTTAAGCTGGAGAAATCTGATACAGGTAACATATTTTTCTTTATTTTGTTCTCTTTGTTTGGATTCTTATCCTAAAAATATAATATCTTAAATACATTGAATGCGGGGCTGAATAAGTGAAAATGTTCTAGGCGACGGAAACAAATTTTTTCACCATAAAAAATGCATTTTTTGTTATAAACTAATTTTTATTTTAAAAATCTGGTGCGTGCGCGCAACACACAACTTTCACTTACCAACTTACTTAGATAACAAATTGACGTGTTTTGCTAATTATCATTTCCCAAAGCCACACATTTTTCTACATTCATATCTTATTTTTGTTAATCGTTAAAGCCGTTTTTGAGTAAATAAAAAACCCCGTGAAAATGATACAAAATTTATTAAGTAAAGTCCCCCCTCCCGTAGATCAATTTTGATGAAATTTTTACAGTCATATCTCGGGCATATGAATACATCAAATACCAAGTTTGATCAAAATCGTTAAAACCGTTTTTGAGTAAATAAAAAAAAACATGTGAAAATGGTACAAAATTTATGAAGTAAAGTCCCCCCTCCCGTAGATCAATTTTGATGAAATTTTTACAGTCACATCTCAGGCATATATATACATCAAATACCAAGTTTGATCAAAATCGTTAAAACCGTTTTTGAGTAAATAAAAAAAAAACGTGAAAATCATACAATTTTTACTAAGTAAAGTCCCCCCTCCGGTTAATCAATTTTGATGAAATTTTTACAGTCCCTATTTCAGGCATATAAATCGATCAAATACTCAGTTTAATCAAAATCGTTAGAGCCGTTTTTGAGAAAATCGAAAAAAACGTAAAAAGTTATTAAAAAAAGTACCCCCTCCCTTTGAGCAATTTTGATGAAATTTTTGCTGTCACGTCGCGGGCATATACCTACACTAAATACCCATTTTCAGGTTCCCACGGTTTATAGTTTTTGAGCTAGTCTGTTCACATACACACACACACACAGACCATTTCGCGGGACTTGGTTATTTCGACTCAGGGGGTCCCAAAACGTGTATTTCCGTTGAAAACCGGAAGTCGAAAATTTTCACGATCGCAATACTTCCACTTACTATATATTTCATATATAGGTAAGTGAAAGTAAAAAAATTGCTTTACAATTAGTTATTAACAATTTCAATGACACTTGTCCTGGACAGGGGTCTGGCGCCAACGAAAGATTGGATAGGCAAACCAGCATAACATCTTGGCATAGGGAGGTTGCGCCCTCATCGCCCGGTCATAGTACTGCAGATAGCCGCTGGCCCTCCAGGTTGGGGGAACAGTACACTGACACTCACGCAGTACACTAATACAGCACAATACAATCACCTCCACACTCATAAACAAAGGTCATCAACAGTAAACACCCTAGGATCACCTGCCCTAGGTAGCTGCCCCGGATGAGAGAGTACGTCAGGATACTTTGAGGATGCAGCCCCTCCACCTGAATTGGGGGCTGAGAGGGCGAATCATCCCCACCCCTTAAATTAAACCATTATGAACCCCAAAGAAAAGCCGGATGGATTGATAGGAAACATTAAGCAAGTTTCATGTTTCTTGGACTTTTAATCAGGCTCCTGGAATTTTTTATCTCTGTAAGCACCAGGAGCTCTCCAACAGCTCCTCAATCAGTTAGACAACTATAAAATTGACTTCGCTGCTATCCAAGAGATCCGATGAACCAGACAGGGAATTCTGAGTAAGAAGAGTCACTTTATCTACTACAGCTGTATTATTTCTGTGCACTAATTCCACCTTTTACCAATTTTTTCATTAGGATTAGCACTTCGTAGTTTCTCCTCAATGAACTGAGAGAATCGTTGGCTTATGGCGGGGTCTTTTAATTTTTCCGTTCCATACTTCATGACTTTCTTTACTTGCTGACCGTTTACCAATGATATTCTCGTAGGGCCACCATCTGAGTCAATGTTCAACAATCAACGGATAAACCGAACCATTATCAAATATCTTTCCGAACATCCTACCATGAGCTAAAGGTGTGTTAAATTTCAAAGTAGAGAAACTGTGAGTTGATAAGATAAAAAATGTAGACTTATACATCTTTTCTTTTAGGTCTTTATATGGTAGAATAATTTAAATAAATTTAAAATATAGTCATGTAGTATAACTATACAAAGAGCACAGAATCCTGAAAAATATTACACCTGTTTCAGCTTTCTAGCTCAAATAATTTTTTAGAAAAAACCGACAAAATATTTAAAAAATGCACCTTATTTGCTTAATTTAATTTTTTATTATTACTTCAATAAATTTATATCTCAGAAACCGTAAGTCTGAAAAATCTGAAATTTCTTTACATTGATGCATGCAATTAATAACCCAAAAATGATCAAAATCCGATCGATCGATCTTCATTGATTTTTACCCCTTACCTAATTAGTTAGTGTTAAACATGGATCTTTCTTATCGCATTTCTCATACTAGAAATCATCTGTTTCTTTCTCATTATTCCTAAAAATAAGAAATGGATAAATATGAAAACAATTATTGAATAAACAGATAAATGAGGAAAAAAGAAAAATATCCTGATAAGCCATGTCTAACAGTCATAGCTGGATATTTTTGATTCTGAAAACAATAAATTTAACCTCATATAAATACAGAACTAATCTACCTTTGATGGCAAGGAAACAAAATAGTAGAAATATAAATTAAATGAATTATTATAAACCTATAATAGTATTAACAGTAGCTAGTGCTAAGGAATTTATAAAAATAAATTTAATACTCAATAATAATAATCTAGAAAAAGAGGAAAAAATAAAAATTGAATTAATAATGACTAAAACCATTAAGCTATTAGTATTTTGATTAATCCAATCTTAATTGTGGCTGTCCACCATTTTTAAATTATTTTTAAATAATTTATTTTTTGAAGAGAAAAGATTTGGCTCCGCCGGGAGTCGAACCCGGGTCTCCTGCGTTACATGCGAGGATGCTAACCGCTACACCACAGAGCTCGGCTCAAGGCAGAGCAAATCCTTCCTCTTCACTGATATCTACTCCCCCTATCTCACAAGTTTTGCGAGTAGTAGCGGGAGGTGGACAAATTTTGTCCAATTTATGATATTTTATTGACTTAAGTCAATTTTTTAAATTATTTTAATTAATCCAATCTTAATTGTGGCTGTCCACCATTTTTAAATAATTTATTTTTTGAAGAGAAAAGATTTGGCTCCGCCGGGAGTCGAACCCGGGTCTCCTGCGTTACATGCGAGGATGCTAACCGCTACACCACAGAGCTCGGCTCAAGGCAGAGCAAATCCTTCCTCTTCACTGATATCTACTCCCCCTATCTCACAAGTTTTGCGAGTAGTAGCGGGAGGTGGACAAATTTTGTCCAATTTATGATATTTTATTGACTTAAGTCAATTTTTTAAATTATTTTAATTAATCCAATCTTAATTGTGGCTGTCCACCATTTTTAAATAATTTATTTTTTGAAGAGAAAAGATTTGGCTCCGCCGGGAGTCGAACCCGGGTCTCCTGCGTTACATGCGAGGATGCTAACCGCTACACCACAGAGCTCGGCTCAAGGCAGAGCAAATCCTTCCTCTTCACTGATATCTACTCCCCCTATCTCACAAGTTTTGCGAGTAGTAGCGGGAGGTGGACAAATTTTGTCCAATTTATGATATTTTATTGACTTAAGTCAATTTTTTAAATTATTTTAATTAATCCAATCTTAATTGTGGCTGTCCACCATTTTTAAATTATTTTTAAATAATTTATTTTTTGAAGAGAAAAGATTTGGCTCCGCCGGGAGTCGAACCCGGGTCTCCTGCGTTACATGCGAGGATGCTAACCGCTACACCACAATAGTAAGATAGGGGGAGTAGATATCAGTGAAGAGGAAGGATTTGCTCTGCCTTGAGCCGAGCTCTGTGGTGTAGCGGTTAGCATCCTCGCATGTAACGCAGGAGACCCGGGTTCGACTCCCGGCGGAGCCAAATCTTTTCTCTTCAAAAAATAAATTATTTAAAAATGGTGGACAGCCACAATTAAGATTGGATTAATTAAAATAATTTAAAAAATTGACTTAAGTCAATAAAATATCATAAATTGGACAAAATTTGTCCACCTCCCGCTACTACTCGCAAAACTTGTGAGATAGGGGGAGTAGATATCAGTGAAGAGGAAGGATTTGCTCTGCCTTGAGCCGAGCTCTGTGGTGTAGCGGTTAGCATCCTCGCATGTAACGCAGGAGACCCGGGTTCGACTCCCGGCGGAGCCAAATCTTTTCTCTTCAAAAAATAAATTATTTAAAAATATTAGTATTTTGATTATAATATATTATTGTGATTTTTCAAATATAAAAAACAGAATTTTTAAAATATATATATACCAGTGTTAAGGAAATTATACCTTTTAATTTTACTTTTTATATGCTTAACCAATAATTGAATGAATATTCATTGGTAAATTTGAAACTTTCTTTATTATTAAAATTATCATTGACTAATTATTTACTTTTTCCCCTAGGAATTCCCCAAATATAACCCTAGGTGAAAGAACTCCTAAGGTATTGCCATCGTTAAATAGAAAATCAGTCAAGTTTTTGGATACTGCATCTGCTCCTCGTTCAAGGTTAGGGACGAGAGGAAGCAAGAGTTCATATGCTACACCATATAAGTGCACACCTGCGAAGCAAAAGGTTGATATCCAGAAATAATCCTTTATGTATAATTTATAATCATGGATGAACATAGTGATTAACATTAGCATGTTGCTGTTATTAAGAAGATGCACGTGCTTCCATGTGCATTAAATTAATGGTGGAAGGTGTGGAAATATATATTTTGATAACCAAATGAGAAATAATGTTGTAGCCTGTTTACACGGTGTTTGGACCGAAGTTTGGAACCTAAGTTGCTTCACTATTTGACCGCCAAGGGCGATTAGAAGAAAACATGTTTATAAGGTTAAGTTTTTTGATCAATGTTGGGATGAAAATCCTCTAGTTCACTTATTAACCGGTTAAGAATAATAATCATCCCGAGATTAATCAAAAAACTTTACCGTGTAAGCAGGTTTACATTATCCATTTTAATCGCCCCTGGCAGGTCAAATAGTGAAGCAACTTTGGTTACAAACTTTGGTCTAACAATGTTACTGTGTAAACAGGCCTTTAGGGCTTTATTAAGGAAGGAATTAGTGATGAAATGTGAAATTGATCTTAAAAATTTAATTCTTACTGATGAAAATACCATTTTAATAGCTACCGAAGAGAATAGTAATTGAATTAGTAGAAAGTATCTTATAATGATTCCTGAGTGTGATTGAGGCTGGTTGAAAAAATTAAGGAGTTTTGTAGAATTCTTTATACAATAAATTCTGTAAATGTTGAAAAATAAAGGAAAAACAGACTTATTCAAAAAATAATTTTAATGTTCTTGTTAATTTGTACTTAGTACATATAATAGTAAAACATATACAATAAGAATTAATAATATAATTTAAGCTTAAATATGTTTTTTTCAAGTTATGATTTATGAACACAAAACTAAAGTAAACATATATTAAATATCACTTCAATCCTTGGAAAGTATTTGAAAGTGGAAATGTATTCTGTACTTTGTAAGGGACGTTCTCACCAAGAGTGCATTCGACTAATAGGTCTTTTCCAATTGAGAGTACTCACTTTATGGATCTTGATGAAAAAGTATCCTGCCACAGCCATTTTAAGATTTGGCACTTTGAGCATAGCAATCCTTACTGTAATTATGACACCTTGAGCATAACAATCCTTACAGTAATTATAACTCATCGAGTTACCCCACTCTCTCCTAAAACTTTCTTATATAATGAAACTAAATATTTAAATTTCAATAGGGGTTTTTTATTCCATGTTCCTTAAAATTTACCTGATGGAAAACTTACTGATAGGTGTCAATGTGGTTCTCAGGTTAATATGCACGCTTTAATAAAAAGCTGTTTCGATTATAGAGATAAATAGATAAAATTGTAATTTTTTTTTTTAATATGTTTTGCTCCTTTGCTAGTAGAATTTCCTCACTCAAAACATTGCATATTTAAGTTAATGGCAAAAAAAAGTAATGTACTTATGAGCTGCTTTTTACATTCATATAATCATATTTTTAACTTTAAAGTCGATCAACACTTCTTATTGAAATTTCATAACTCAATAGATTCTCTTTATTTAATGGTCTTTACTCCTTACCAGGAAGGATGCTCATCATGTGTTTCCCAGAAAAAGAGTATATTTTGGATTAAGGCTTTTTGTATACTGAAGTTAGGCTGTAATAGAGGCAGTCTCTGTACTTTTCACCACAATTAACATCAATTTGGAGTTACGTCGTACACTAAATCTCGTATTACGTCGAGAGTGAACTCAAAAGTTACATAGTCAAAATACCGTATTGGTATTTTATACCATGTTGGTATAAAACTCATTAATAAAACATAAAAGTAACAAAAGAAGCTTTTTTCTCCTTTTTTGGAGATCTTTTGGAGATTTTTTGGAAATCAGAATTTGGCAGTGAATTGAGGAATATTTTATGAGTGTTGCACATGAAAATTTCTAGGAACCCATCTCTAATACCAATGGTGATATGAATTTTTATGAAATTCTCTACAAAGTATTTTATTTGCAGTTTGGATTGCTTCTGAACTGTTAAAATGCTACGTTAGACTTCATCGTTAGTAGTTTCACGGTTTCTAGCTTTGGTCAGCTTCTAAAAATATGCAATTTATTCGTTTATGCAGCAATCGACATAAGTCGATTTTGATCGACTTTACCGACATCGATATACTTCTGGAAATCTAACCTGACATAAGTTTGGGTATTGTCTGTGCTTTGAGAGGCTAATTTCTTAGAAACTAACAATTTTGAACTAGGAAACTTCTCTCAATAGAGGGATTTGAGAAGAGTATATAGGAAATGTTTGGCCAAGTTTTTAAAGTAGTACCAAGTCAAGTGCCTGATTTAGTAAAAAGGCTTCTCTTTTTTAAAATCAAAATATTTTGTTTGTTATTTTATATATATTTTACAGGTATCGGTTTATTCCACCCCTCCATCCTCATTCAGACATGATAAAAAAAAACCGATAAAGAGTATTTTAAAGACACCTAGCAGTTCATCTACTACTCCTAGGAAGGATGAAGATGAAAAACAACGTGTACTCGAAACTTCTGATATTTTATCAACTCCTCTCTCCAATGTTGCTGAGGTCAGCGGAAGCAGTCCTTTATTGTAAGTTATAATAATTTTTTTTCATTTTAAATTTTTAAAATATATATCTTAATTTTTTTTTTTTATTACCTTTAATCCTGTTTAGATCAATGATTGATTTATTATTGATATATCCACCCTCTCCTATTCTTTAAAACATAACAGTGGAAACATATTTTCAAATAAACTTTTTGAATACATTGAAACAGTGTGTTTTTTTTTTTTCTTCTAGGGCAAAAGAATGAATGAAAATTTATAAAAAAAAAATCAGCAATCTGCAGCAAATAGGTTTTCTTACTGTCTAACCCTTTTAATTTATAAGGAATTCTACCTTCTTAATCCATCCTGAAAAAGTTTTTTTTTTTTTTTTTTTTTTAATTTTCTCAGTTCTTCTTGAATAGATCTTTATTTTTCTTTGAGGTAGTTTGTTGGGGCAAGGGGAATATGCGAGAATTGTACAGGAATTTTTGAAGCCAGTACTGCTTGACACCCTAAATTATCGTAAACAAGATTATAAGAAACTTTTCAACCTGGCGGAACTAAAGTTTGTCTATATTACAGTACAAACTTAATACTTTTTGTTGTTTGGATCGCAGTCCTTCCTGATACAAGATAATAATCTCATAAATAAATTTTAAAGCAAACTACTGTAAGGTGAACGGCAAAACGTGAGTGTGTGACCCAGGCTCGTGCACCCCCCTTCCAAAGTTTGTGCTAAATCCGCTCCTGGGCCCATTACCATGATTTGGATTCATTGACGGTAAATAACAAATTAATGGCATGTAGTTTTAAACTCAACTGTAACCCCCCTCAGCCATTTATCAATTTAGCGATTCTTGGCTTTTTATAAATCTCATTTTTTAATAAATATGTGTATATTTAATAGGTTCACCGAAGAATCCATTTAATTAACTGAATTAAACAAATGCTAAAATTAAGTTTTGGGAAACCAGGAAGACTTGTTTTATTAAATTTTTTACTTGCCACAATATTTTTCTATTTAGGTATAGTTTATTAATTTTCAGAGCTAGCAATCTATAAATTAAAAAAAGAAATAATCGAATCGGTCTCTTAGCAGGTATTGATTTGGGACACTTCCTTGACTTTGTATATCTTTTAAATATATTAATGTTAAATGTATTATTTCACTAAGCCTTAAAATTGCTTTTCTGACAAATATAAGATCCACTTATGCTCAAATCTCATGAATGTGGTATCATGGGGTCCTAATTTTTAGGGAGCATTTGAGAATTGTATTCCATTCTTGCTAATTAGGTTTAAACAGAAATAAAAATTAGATAAGTTTCCGTAAGGTGTTTAAAATACCATGGGAGATTGACCATTGAGCTTTATTAACCGACTTTGAATGAAGAGGAGGTTACTCAATTCGATAAGTATGTGCCTTTTTTTTTTTTTCTATGTATGTTCACCGATTATTCCGAGATTGATGGACCAATCGAAACGAAACCTTTTGCATCTTGTAGAGTATATTCCCGAGGTGGTCTCATTAAAACCTTTTTTGGGTTCTTAATTTATTTAAGAAGTTATCGGGAAAAAACATGAAAATAAATATTTAATTATCGCTCAAAATTTTTACTTATTGGCAAAACATATGGCATACCAAAGTGGGCACTTTTTACGACGTTTTTATTTTAAATTTTATGGTTGTAAATAAACATTTTTGTCGGTGTAATATGATTCATTTGGCTATCAGAAGAAGGGAGTCGACGTGGCAGAACACCAATTCACGTTAAACTTAATATACACATGACTGAAAAAAATTGTGGAATGAATTACCAGACCTTTGGGATTAAAAGGATGGTAACAGTGTTAGCAAGATAGCATTGATGTCCTCTTTGAATACATTTCGTTTAAATAATGCCTCTATAATAAAAGACATATGTGCATAGGTACTTGTTACATGGCAAATCGCTTTTTTGAAAATAAAAATTTCAATATTTTTCCGTAGTCTTTCATATTGTTATTCAAGCGTTATGTTTTCTTTGCGCAACATAGTAATCTTTGTATACTTTCGCTTTGTTTTTATTTACCGGTTTTGTTACGAATGTTATAGAGGTTCATAGAAGTCTTTCCTATTTACAAATCACAAATATGTTATGTCTGGCATGCAGTTTGGTATTAAGAATAAATATAAGGAAAAATTATTTAAACAAAAAATAATGACCTTATTTATTATAAAATAAAAATGACCAAAAGCATTTTAACATTTAAATAAAAATTAAAACCACCATGACCTTCTTAAGTGCAAGTAAACAAATAAATTATTAATAATAAAAATATTTTAAAACTTGTCTTGAACAGACTAGAAAGAAAAGAGGGGGAAAAAAAAATATTTATATGTATACATTAATTACTAAATTAATTTTTTGCAACAGCCTAAAATAATTTATATTTTATTTACAAAACAAATAATAAACTAAAATAATTCTCCCCCAAGAAATTAATAATATACACTGAGTGTGTCTCATAAAAAAAAAAAAAAAAAAAAAGATTTCACTGTAAGCGAGTATTAAACTCAAATAGTTCTCCTGAGGAGCAGGCACTTAACGCTCTAGCCACTAAGGCTGGTAACAGTTAAAACTAAAGCGAGTAATGAGCTGCTCCAACTTTCTTATTTGCACTATGAAGTCAAACATCAAAGAACATGTGCAACCACTTAAGAGTGAAATGAAAACGTTCACTTACAGTTTTGAGAAAAGGGGAGGTGGACGGATGGTACCTGGTACTTTGTCTATTCGCAGTTCTTCGCGATCAATTTTCCCCTGTTAGGCGGCTGGGCTGTAGGACGTTGTTCCTTTTAAAGACTGGTGGCCGTGGGTCCTTATTCATGGAACATAGTCGAGAGAATAAAAGGAAATGTCCTAGGGAAATGCACTAATGTTGCTTGTCGGCACATCAGGCTACTACTGAGGCAAGGCCTCTCGTACCCTATACGAGAGTACAGGTATGGCTCCCTTGTTTATTGCCGGCGGTCGCGCATGAAGCGGTCTACGCGTAAATATTAACAATACAAAAACAAAGCAATTTTTACGGACTTCTTACTAATTTAAAAATATTAAGAAAAGAAGTTAGATAAAAATAAATAAATAGACCTTCTAACATAAATGAATTTTTAAAATCAGATGCGTCAATAGGTTTCCTTCCACAAATGTTTTGAGGAGTGGGTGGATCTATATTCTCACCAGCGGTTGAACGAGGAGATTTTGTATCATCAAATCAACTCCTTTTTAAAATGTTTTTAGCTTAACAAATATACATTAGAATTTGTTCTCAATCCCTTCCGTTTCAAGTGAATTTCATGTCATTTCACAATGATGGAGTTATTTCACAAACCAATTTTGGTTTCTGTTCTTGTTGCTTCATTTTATATTTTTGATTCACTTTCTCAGAAGAATTGGATCATTTTCTTGTTTTGATATCAAAATCTTTCAAACACCTCCTATCTCGACTTGTATATTATTGGGGGCCTTTTTTTTAACTATATGAAAGAGTGATAAATTTATAGGATAAATTTGTTCCTACAGTTTTTTAATTTCTCATTGTTAAGGACTGATGATGCTTTAAAAAAGTTGGGCAGCAAAAGAAAGAAAGAAATCCCTGTAGCTATTTTCTTTCCCCTGCATTATATGATTTACAGTAAGACAGGGGAATAAATTTTTAAGGTTTATTTGATAATCATTGAAAGGGAATAAAAGATATGATAATGCTACTTGCCAAAACGAAAACTGTGCTACAAAAGCATTTATCTTTGAAAACTTAGAAAAGAAAAAACTTACCTGACCAAAACTATAGAGGACAGGGGAATGAAAACTATTAAACATAACCTCTCAAGTTTGAGAACTTATTTGCTTCTGGAGAGCTTGAATTTGTACTGAGATTAGGTTATCAGTTCGGGTTGATAGGGGCAAGACCCCTTCTTGCTGACTATATATATTTTAGTAATTTCCCGCCAGAAAAATTTTGGTGAGATTCTACTTCTAAAAATTGACAGGGAATGAAAGAATACCTGTGAGACATCATAAAAATTAGTTTCTTTCAATTCTAATCCTTTACCATCAAGGATTCGACTGCTTTTATGAAATTTTACAGTATTTTGAACATATTGAATTGAAAAAATGTAAAAATTGGCCTAGTATACGGACACAGAACACTTACTTTGAGCAGAGTCAGACCTCGGGACATGACAGGGTAATGAATTTTGACATTTTTTTGGGGTTTTTAAGGTATTTGTATTATATAATTAAAATAAAGTCGTATGGGGTCTACCTTTACAACTCGCCTGGATTTAGAAAATTGATGTCTTATAGTCCAAAGCTTTTCTAATTCCCTGTAAACGGCCTGGGACACAATAGGTGCCCTCTTAGGTGAGAATGACCCATGTAACATAAGGTATGCTCCAAAAAGCTATCAAACTCATTGATATCTAACAAATCTGAATATGCCTAATCTCAATATTCCTAACATAATTGACTCAACCGAGAAATAATTATGAATTAAACTAGTGGTGAAGTATCGAGAATAATAATATCCTTTGTAATAATAAATCAACCATAAAATGAGTTAACCCAAACCCTGTTGCTTCTATCCTAGCGGGGCAGTCTTTTTGATACCGATCACTTTTATGGCTGCCCCTTTTTTGCTGCGTGGACTTCTATCAAGTGATGTTGTTTAATCACTATTTTTCCAACGATAGATTTAAATTAAGAAATATTAACGGTTCCTACCGGAGCAGTATATAATATCGCCATGGTTTTCAGAAGGATTTTCAAGCGATCATAATTCCAAAATCACTCTCCAATTTACTATAGGCCATATAATCATCATCATCATCAATTCTCCATTAGCAATATCTTGTCAAAAAACGGCCAAAATCTCGACTGTTCAGTGACGTACCTACTTCATCTTTGGAATATCCGGATTTATGTAACTGCAGTGCAAACTCAACACCTCTCGGAACACTAAAATGTATGTAAATTTAAGTACTGACAACAATATTTAGCAAAGGAAAAATATTCTCATTGTGGAAAAACATTAAAGTGTTCCCTTCCCAATTCCAATTGTTAATATAAATTATTGAATTAAAATATAAAATACTATGTTAATGCAATACAATCTTTTCGAAGGCGGCGCAAAATTTAAAAATTTTAACACTAGACATTATGAAAATCTTTTAATTGATTCTTCTCTTTTCATCTATTGAATTCAATGCCTGCTAATGAAATCGTATCAGTAACATGTCATTTCTATTTTGCGCCGCCTCCGAAAAGATTGTGTTGTATTGAACATAGTATTTTATATTTCAATTCAATAATTTTTATTAACAATTAGTGTGGATTGCACAAATCAAAATAAATTTTTTCCTCTTATTGCATTTTTCCGCTTTTTATACCATTTTCAATTTTGCTGAGAATTCATAAAAATCAGAAGGAAATTATTTCATACTTTTCAGTGCATTTATTTTTATTGCTTCCTTGGTCTCGAAGTCAGTTTAATTTTTTTTTTTGCTCATAATTTAAAAGCTATTTATTTTTTGTAAATTATGTAAATGCACTATAGAAAGTTTTTTGATTTCCCTATGAAAAGGAAAAACAATCAAGGAAATTGGACGATTATTTGCCAAGTTACAGCCTTTTGTTTTGTTTATTAACCTTTTCCTTTTATACCTACTTATCATTTCACAAAGCCTCAAAGTTAGTTTCCTGATAAATATAAAGTCCTGTCATGCTCAAATGCCTTGAATCTGACAAAAATCTATATGAGACCTATATGTGTCCAAAGTTTTTATGGTCTATCGTGCTCTGATTACCTCCTGCTGTTATGAAAAGTAAATCAGTTTTTGAAAACATAACTGGGACTTAAAGAAATTAATAAAAATTATCCACATTTAAACTTTGATGCTATATGTATATCTAGTCAAATTTAATAATTTCATTATTCTTGACCAATAGTCTTGGTTGATTTTTTCCTTTTTTGTTACATTATTTATTTATTTTACTATTCTTTTGAAAATCATATTTATTTATTCTTATTCAGACCTTAGATGGTATTTTAACATTCTTGGTGTGACCTCATGATTTCTAAGAAATAAATATCCTCAAGCATAAATTTGCCAACTTCGAAATAAAATATATATATTTTTTAAGTTAAGCCGCTGACTATCTGGAAGAAAACAATCTTCTAAACTTCAGCTAAGAATTACCTGGCCCTGGGCAATACCAAAATTACCTCACCTGAGGCCCTTTAGTGCCATTGTGTGCACTAAATAAATATTCTGTTTATTTTGATTAGTTTATATAATTTAACATTGTATAAGATGTAGGATATGAGAAACAATAATAACCATAATTTTTGGTTTAAAAATATTTGTATTTTGAATCTCATTATAAATGCTCTTCTCTTCAGGCCACAAAATGATTTATTGCAAACACCTGTAAAGGGGAATCAACCAGAAATTGTTATGAGATCTTCCAAGAGGAAAGCTGCCATTATCAGATCTCCTCCATCCACTCCCAAGTCGATTACTAAAAAAAGGAAGTCTCCAGAGGAAAAGTCTATTGAAGCATCTGAGCGAGCAGCCAAGAAACTGAAAAAAGTTCCTCCACATGCCATAGGTGAATTCCATCAAATATTATTGATAAATATTAATATTTTTTTACCTGTTTCCAAAATTTTCATTTCACCTTTGTAGTAAAAAACAAAACAAATAAAGGCATAAACTGATTTATCTCACCTCAGTTAATATTGATCACTACTACCCACCCACCCTTGATCACACTCAGTAGTTATATCACTTAACAATTTAAAACAAAGTTCATTTTATGCTGTCAGATGATCTCAAAATTACTTTGTCAAAGAAGTAATAAGATAAATAAATGTTACTTTTAGGAGAATCGTTTCCCATAAGATACCGCCTATTTTTCTGATCTTAAGATTCCACCATGAATTTAGAAGTGTTTTTGTATTTTGGCCGTACGGTTAAATTGATATACGTGTGACACAAGAGATTAAATTCTTTATTCTGAACGCAGGTAATTCATAAATAGAGAACAATCGATAACATATGATAACAACAATAATCGATAACATATTAATAGTATTTTGATTTGTAACAATGCACCACTACATCACTCCCCCCCAAGTGACAACGATAAGCAATATCTTCTGGAAGGCCTGATGATTCTTCCTGAAAACGTCGTTGTGTTCAAATCTGGTGGCGGTGGGATGTATCTTGAAACCAGAGGGTCTGCAAACCGTACTGTCTTCTTCTTCTGGGGAGCAGGATGTGAGGTATCGGCTCCACTAAAATGAGCGGGTTTCAGGCGGTCTCTGGATACTGTGACAGCGTTCCCGTTGAGGAGTATCTTGAATGTCTTGGGTGAGCGGGAGATAACTTTGTGTGGGCCTGTATAGGCCGGCTGTAGAGGTGGGTGGGAGGAATCGTCTCGGAGGAAAACGTAAGGTGTGTGTTGCAAGTCGGTATGGCTGAACACCTTGTTTTCTCCATGCCACACAGGGTTTGTTGGTCGGCATTGTCGCATGATGCTTGATAGTTGCTCTGCATAAGTTGATTGTGGCGCCTCGAAGTTTGTGGACCTAAAGAAATCACCCGGTAAACGTAGCTTCGTCCCATAAACGAGTTCGGCAGGGCTAGCATTGAAATCCTCTTTGACGGAGCTTCTAAGGCCTAAGAGCACAGCGGGTAGGTGGGCAGTCCATGGTCCGTCGGCAGCCTGTAGACGACAAGTGAGCGCTGTTTTTAGTGATCTGTGCCATCTTTCCAGAAGCCCGTTACTTTGCGGGTGATATGCTGTAGTGTGTTGTACTTTAGAGCCAATCAGCTTCGACAGGGATTGAAAGAGATTAGATTCAAAATTTCTTCCTTGGTCGGTAATAATTTGTACTGGAGACCCGAATCGAGCTATCCAATTTTCCCAAAAAGTATTTGCTACGGTGAGAGCCGTCTGGTCAGGTATAGGGTAGGCCTCGGGCCACCTGGTGTACCGATCAATGCAGGTGAGTCGGAATCGTTTATCCCCAGCGGGGGGTAAGGGTCCGACTATGTCAAGGTGGACACAAGCAAAACGTTGATCCGGAGTTTTAAGTTTCATCAAAGGTGATGATTCATGTTTAATTGTTTTAGAACGCTGGCAGTTAAGGCAGTTTCGAACAAAGTTGGTTATGTATTTGGTCATGTGTGGCCAAAAGTAACGGTCTTTGATGAGCTTAATAGAGGCGGACCTTCCTGGGTGTGATAAATTGTGTATGTGCTCACATATCCGGTCACGAAACTGCTGGGGGACATACGGCCTGTCAATATCATTTTCAGTATGGCAATAGAGTCGGACACCTGGGGTAAGGCTCGCTACGAGGTGTGATAATTGTTCGTCCTGTTGTTGAGCTATTGCCAGTTCAGTGGGGGTGGGGATAGTGAGCGAAACGGAATCAGCTCTTGACAGTGTATCGGCAACAATATTCAGGGTGCCCGAAACATGTCGGATATCGTTTGTAAATTCGGAGATAAAAGAGAGTTGACGGGCTTGTCTTGGGCTCGGTTTATCGGACCGTTGACGTAAGGCGTAAATAAGGGGTTTATGGTCCGTGAAGCATGTGAAGTTTTGTCCCTCCAGTATGTGTTTAAAATGCTTTATGGAGCTGTAAATGGCCAAAAGCTCTTTGTCATATGCAGAATAAATGGTTTCGGCAGGAGAGAGCTTTCTAGAAAAAAATCCTAGGGGTTGGGTACCTCTTTTGGATAGTTGATGAAGGACACCGCCGATGGCCGTATCAGAGGCATCGGTATATAAATGAAGTTTACTGTTTGGATTCGGATGAGAGAGGGTCACAATTTGACGCAGAGCATTCTTAGTTTTGTGGAATGCCTCTTCCAGGTTAGGCGTCCAGTTTATGGTGGAATGTCTCGGTCCTGTAATGGCGTTCAATGGGGCCTGGATACGAGCTGCATTTGGTATGAATCTTCGGTAAAAATTTACCATTCCCAGAAATCTTCTTAATTGCGAGACTGTTTTTGGAATCGGGAAATCTTGAATAATCTTCAGCTTCTCATCCAAAGGTTTAATTCCTCGTTCTGATATTTCGTGACCCAGAAATGAGACCTTGGATTGCGCGAAGACACATTTTGTTTGATTCAAGAATATCCCATAATCTTTAAGTCGCCCAAAAATAGTCTCTAAATGTTTTAAGTGTTCTTCTGAAGAAGAGGAAGCTACTAGGATATCGTCTAGGTATTTAAAACAGAAGGGGAGACCGTGTAGTGCCTGGTTGATGAATCTCTGGAACGTTTGCGCTGCATTACGTAGCCCGAAGGGCATAAAGGGGAATTCATAGAGTCCAAAAGG
Source organism: Aelia acuminata (assembly GCA_911387785.2). Lineage (NCBI taxonomy): Eukaryota > Metazoa > Arthropoda > Insecta > Hemiptera > Pentatomidae > Aelia > Aelia acuminata. The sequence goes on along the minus strand of OU426983.1, from coordinate 87,848,649 downwards.
GGTACTGATAGCTGTTTTTTCTATGTGATCCTTGTGGACGGGGATTTGTTGGTATGCTCGCATTAGATCGATGGTTGAAAAGACGGTTTTTTTGTATAAAAAATTAGAAACGTCTTGAATGTTTGGTAGAGGGTATCGGTCCGGTATGGTTACGGAATTTAACAGACGGTAGTCTCCACAAGGGCGCCATTCTCCATTCTTCTTGCGGACCATATGTAAAGGGCTAGCCCAAGGACTACTAGATGGGCGGCATAGTCCTAGAGATTCCATCGTGTCGAATACGGCCTTGGCTATTTGGTGTTTTTCCGAAGATAGGCGTCTGGGTGCAACATAAACTGGGTTACCTTTAGTTTCGATTCGGTGCAGAGTTGTGTGTTTTACTTTTTTAACATCCTGGTAGGTAGGTGGTGTGTCGAGACCATATTTTTTTAGCAATATCTTAATGGGATCCGTATGTTCGACAGCGCTAAGCGAATGTGGGACAATTTCATCGCAACGGAAAATGGTCGTAGAAAGTGTTAAAAATGAAGCCCTGTCGATAATTCTTCGTCCGTGAAGATCAACCAAAAGATTGAAATGAGTTATAAAATCCGACCCTATTATGGGTTTGGAAACGTCAGCTACAAGAAAATTATAGTTGAACTTTTTTTTGAGGCCAAAGTCTAATTTCAGTAGTCGTGTACCGTACGCGACTATTCGAGTATTATTTGCTGCATATAGATATTTAGTAATATTGGATCTCGCGTCACAAAATCTTGGAGGAATAAGTGATATGTCGGCTCCGGTATCCACTAAAAATGCTACTTTCGTAGACTTATCGGTCAAGAAAAGGCGGCTTGAATATCCATGGCAAGAGCACGCCGCTGATGTCTGCCTTATAGTTAGTTTTTTTGGACCATAGGAACAAGGGGATCGGCACCTCTCGGCCTGTTCGCCAAATTTCGCGTGGTACCAGCACCAGTCAGATTGGTTTTGGGATGACGACTTTGAACGCTGGCGACGTTGATAGGAACCAGGACTACCATGGGTAGGGGATCTGCGATCTCGAAACCTAGATCTATGAGGTGAGGGTGATCTAGGATTTCGTAATTTGGTGGACAGGTTGCGTACCTCATTCCTTAAGGCTTCTATTTCTAGCCTGAGCTCCGAACTTCCGTGCTCTCCGGTACAAGAAGTGGCGTAGACTGCCGCCTGGGGTCTGCTAACATCAGCAATTTTATCAGCTATGTCACTTAATTTCTCCAAGTCTTGTACCGAAGCCTGCAATATAGCCTGGGTTGCAATTGGCAGCCTTTGGAGAAATAATTGTTTTATTATATCTTCTGATGTTTGGGGCCCACAAAGAGCTTTCATCTCTCTCAAAAGCTGAGATGGTCTTTTATCACCTAGTTCCAGGCCCGAAAGTAACTTCCGGATTTTTTGCTCGTCTGTCTCGCAGCATCTTTTAATTATCGTATTTTTGAGGGAATTATAATCAGGTTCAGGGTCGTTTGTCCTGAATAAGTCCCCGACAGTTTTTAAGGTTTCACTATCTAAGGCAGAAACTAAGTAGTGGAATTTGGTTTGATTATTAGTTACTCCAGCTAATGCGAATTGCGATTCCATTTGCCATGAACCATAGATCTGCATTGGATCTCCAGAATGGGGGAATCTTAACAGAGATATGGCTCACCTGTGTTTTGGGTTCTTCCCTGGGTTGCTGTATATTTCCCAAAGCCGCTTCGAGTTGTACGATTTTTTCCTTCAATTCTTCCATCACGTCGGGGTCACCAATTTGGCCGTACGGTTAAATTGATATACGTGTGACACAAGAGATTAAATTCTTTATTCTGAACGCAGGTAATTCATAAATAGAGAACAATCGATAACATATGATAACAACAATAATCGATAACATATTAACAGTATTTTGATTTGTAACAATGCACCACTACAGTATGTTCATCATTAAAATTTCTTGGAAATCCTCTACAGTATGTGTTTTTAGTTCTCTAATCTGTCAATGCGCTAAGTTTTACTTTATGAGATATGTATTATCATAATGAGCATATCTGGCCACGCGTTGCTGTGGCTCAGTAGCTATTATGGTTGACTTAATTATATCCTATTCTTTTTAATACTGTCAAAACAAAATTCACTGTTAAATGATAAAAATGTTTCAGCAAATCTAAAAACCAACAGGATTTAAAATAGATCTTTTTGCCAAATTTAAAATTGTTTGGTAAAGAATTTCGATGGGTTAAAGTTTTTATTTTTTACATCTCATATTTGACCATAGTAAGTATTAATGATCCATTCATTTAGCACTTACTGGATGATTTCAGCAGATTAAATATAAATAGCGCACTTGTAAAAGGAACTAATAAAGAATATAATTGGAATAGGGTCTAGTACAATCACAATAGATAGTTAGCCAAAATGTCCCAAAATAATCTTTTGCTATGATTCATATTAATTAAACTTAGAATATAACACATGATGATATGAGATATTGTATCAGTAGGTTCTACCTGAAACAGGTAATGAAAAGCACATAGTGGGATGAACTTTAAACCATGCTGGATGTTCTTATAATACTACTTATCAAAACATAAAAATTTAATTTTATGAATGAGATAGATAACGTTAATTAATAACTTTTTATAATAACAATGTACACTTTTTTGTTATTAGAATTCATTGTAAGCACCTCATTGAAGCAAGAATCATTGTGCACCTATTAGCAATATTGTAGTCCTAATAGGTGCATAATGATTTTGGTTGACCTCTCTTTTGCTAAAACCAATAGATTCGATGTTTTCCCCAGACCTGAAAAGGTGGCACATAATTGCCCATGGGAAAAACACGGATTTTCATAGTCCAAGCCGAAAAAAAATAGATTTGGCTTCTGGATGCTTACCCACCCTAAATATTGAAAGGAAATGTAGTGTTTCAATAAATCAACTTACACCACCATCTTTTGGAAATTTACAGAAATTACAAATAATCACAATCAATTGTAGAATAATAAGTATTCAATTTGCAATAAAAGAAATATTGAGGCCAATAATTGAGATAGAAACTAAATTATCTTTTAATTGAACAAAACTCCCCACTATGAGCCCAATTTTATAAAGATTGGTTGAGTAGTTTTTGATTTTACCTCCTGGCAAACATTGTTACACGAGATTTTTACATATATATATTAACATTATTTGCTTTTAAAAGTACTAAACTTAAGTTGATTTAGATTTAAGCTATATTTCTGGGAACCTAACCTGATGTAAGTATGTAAGTATAGGGTTTCCAAAATCGTGCGATAACAATATTGTATAATAGTGGTGAATGATTTCTTAATTATTTTTTTATGGAAGCAAGAAATTTCACTGATATTTTTAGAATCACTGCTTATTGTTTTAATTTATATTTTCAGACAAGAAAAAAAGAGCTGCTTTACTACAATGCCACAGAAAAAGTTTAACACCTCATCCAGTAGCAAGGAGAAGTGGAAAATTGATCACAAATTTTCCTTCATCTTTTAGTAGTAGATTAGAAACTAATTCACCTGCAAGAACTACTGTTTCATCTAAATTTAGTAATTCAAGAAAGTCAGATAGTTTTAAGTTGTCTTCTGTAAGTATGCATTTCAGAAGTTAATGGTTTTCCTTTTATGTCTGCTAATAAAAATAATTTATTATGAAATGTTTGTTCCAGGATTTGCTGACACCAACTGTATTAAAATATAGTTCATTGGGCAAAAGCACCGATTCAGAAGTTATAATTCATAGTAACACAGCTTCAACGGAAAAAAAAAAGCGAAGTAGCAGGAAGAATTCAAAGAATTCTCTTTCAAAGACATCTCCGATTGTCAAGAAATTCACAAGATCATCTAGGGCTGCTCGCATTTCTAATAGTTTACCCCCGAAGACAGATGCCACTGATGTTTTGAGTGCTCTCGATCTCTCTCGTAGGTGGCCTTCCTCACCACAGGGGGAAAGGTGTGCCAATAATTCATCCCAAGATGTGTCTAACTTAAGTGGATTCAAAAAACTTTTTTCTGTTGATAAAACTCTTGATGTACGCGAGTTATTTTTGGAAACTAGTTCTGAGACTGATAATGCTACTGAAAAATGTTCTCTTAGCTTACCTGAAGATCAGTTGGGAAGGGTTTCAAGGAGTTGTGCTATGTTGAAAGGAAATCAAACTACTGATAAAGAAGGGCTTCTGCATTCATTTCAGTCAGAAGAAGCACACGATCTACCCTGCTCTGTGAGCTTATTAAGTGGAAGTTTATCATCTCTTCCAAGTTATTCTTCAACTTCACGAAGATCTCTATCGCTCAAGCGAGGGCGTAAGTCCACTCTTTCTCCTAAAGACATTAACTTACCGTTGGTAGATCAGAGTACGGAAGAACAGCAATCACAATCAATTGGAAAGAAAACAACTCAGTCTCTTGATAATAATTCTTTTTCATTTTCTCGTAAAGGAAGGCGATCTATTAGTATACTGAATGGAAGTCCTTATGCCATGCATTCATCAAAGTCATTAAATATCACTGATGAAATAAACAAAAAAAGTATTGATACAAACCATTTCTCATCTCCTTTGAATGGCACCTTATCTATGAATAACTTTGATGAATGTAATGATAGTCAGAAATGCTTAAATCATTCCTCATCAGATGTGTCTGTTTTTTCTCTGGGTTCTTTCAATTCTTCTTATCATAAAAGTAGAAGTGGTGATAGTTCATTTTTATCTCAAGCATCGGATACAAATTTTGTTGATAAAGATACTTTTTTGGAAGATTCTGTGGGAAGTGAAAGTGCGAAAGATGTTCATGTCATAACTCCAGACAGTGGTAAAGGACACCCGAAGGGCCGTATTTCCCTTAGGAGGGCTGTTTTACTGGCCTCAACTCCAAAGCCTGGAAAGTTACCTAGCAGCAATAAAGAATCACATTTGCCTTTAGAACTTGAAACAGAAGAAACCAGCATTGAAGAAAGAAGTTCAAATAAATTGCAAATGAATCAATATCGTAACATATCTACTGATATTGCTTCTGGAAAACTAAAAAAAACAATGAAGAAAGGGAAAGGCTTTATTTCTAAATCTTATTTACAGTCTGCTAGTTTGCCTTTAACAGCTGATTCATCTGTTTTGAAGAATTTATCTGCTATCTCTACTAGTGTAGCTGATTTGAGAACTACCAGAAGTAAGACATTATGCCTTAATGGTTCAAAACTAGAGTCACCCAAAACCAGTAAAAATTTAATAAATAATAACATCAATGATTCTGTCACTGAATTATGTACAAATGAAGCAGGATCAAATAGTTTTTCTGAAAAAACCATTATTGATGATCCCTCTATTTCAATACAATCTAAACAGATTTTGATCTCTTGTGCATCACCCATAGATACCAGAACAAAAGAAACAAATAAGTCATTCAATAAGAGATCAATAGATATATTGTATTCATCAATCAATAGTAGCCTAGGAAAACGTACCAGGTCATACAAAGATAATTTAGGATACTCTCAACATGAAGAATCCCAATATCTGAAAAAAGGTTCACTAAGTTTACCATCAGCTGATAATCAAACTACACCTAAACAGAACTCGGTGATTCTGCATGATCCAATTCTCACTAGGCGTAGTAGCCGAAAAGCAGATGATAGTAAAATAAACAAGATACTAGGTGCTTCACCCTCATCTCCATCTGCATTACGTGATAATCCTATTTATGAAAAAGAAGATGGTGCTACTCCAATCATTAATACAACGCCTATCAACCATACAGAAAGTAGAGGCAGACCATCCAAACTGAGCGTAAGTGCTGATAATTCTAAATTGGATAAATCTGCTATGGTGAAAAAACGATCTCGAAGTTTACCAACAGCTGATCAGATTACCCCTCAACAGATCTCAATGATCCTGCATGATCCAATTCGCCCTAGGCGTAGTAGCCGAAAAGCAGATGATAGTAAAATAAACAAGTTACTAGATGCTTCATCCTCATCTCCATCTGCATTAAGTGATTATCCTATTTATGATAAAGAAGATGGTGCTACTCCAATCATTAATACAACGCCTATCAACCATACAGAAAGGAGGGGCAGACCATCCAAACTGAGTGTAAGTGCTGATAATCCTAAATTGGATAAATCTGCTATGGTGAAAAAACGATCTCGAAGTTTAGCAACAGCTGATCAGATAACCCCTCAAAAAATCTCAATTATCCTGCTAGAATCAGGACACCCTAGACGCAGTAGCCGAAAAGCAGATGATATTAAAATAAACAAGACATTAGATGCTTCATCATTTCTATCAACACGACATGATCATCAAATTTCTAATAAAGAAGATGGTGGTACTCCAGTCATTGATACATCAACCATCAACATTAAAGGAAGGAGGGGCAGACCATCCAAACTAAGTGTAAATACTGATAATTCTAAATTGGATAAATCTGCTACTGTGAAAAAACGATCCCAAAGTTTATCAACAGCTGATCAGAGTAACCCTCAGCAGAACCCAACGATCCTGCAAGATTCAGTTCACCCTAGACGTAGTAGAAAAAAAGCAATTGATGGAGCTACTCCAATTATTGAAAGTTCCTCCCTTAACAATTCTGGAAGGAGGGGTAGACCATCAGAACTGAGTGTAGGTGCTGATAATTCTCAATTGGAGAAATCTGCTATTGATAAAAAGCGCTCTCGGAGTTTACCATCAGCAGATGATCAAATTATCCCTCAACAGACTTCAATGATCATGCAAGGTCATCCTAGACGTAGCAGCAGAAAAGGACATGATAGTAAAATAAACAACACAATGTTACATGCATTATCCTCATCTTCATCAGCATTGCCTGATAATGCTATTTCTGATAAAGAAGACATCGCTACTCCAATCATTAATAAAACACCTATAAACCATACGAGAAGGAGTGGCAGACCATCCACATTTAGTGTTGGTAATCAAATTAATAATAAAGAAGATGGTGCAACTCCAGTCAATAATACAACATCAATCAACAGTACAGGAAGGAGGGGTAAACCATCCAAACTAAGCGTAAGTGTTGATAATTCTCAATTAGAGAAATCTGCTATTGTGAAAAAGCGCCCTCAGAGTTTACCATCAACAGAAGATCAAATTACCACTCAACAGATTTCAATGATCGTGCAAGATTCATATCTTCCTAGACGTAGTAGCCGAAAAGCAGATGATGGTAAAATAACCGAGACAATGTTAAAGGCTTCAACCACATCTCCATCAATATTACATGATCATCAAATTTCTAATAAAGGAGATGGTCCTACTCCAGTCATTGATACAACCATCAACAGTACAAGAAGCAGGGGCAGACCATCCAAACTGAGTGTAAGTGCTGATAATTCTCAATTGGAGAAATCTGCTATTGTGAAAAAGCGCTCTCGGAGTTTACCATCAGCAGATGATCAAATAAACCATCAACAGAGTTCAATGATCGTGCAAGATTTAGGCCAATCTAGACGTGGTAGCAAAAAAGCAATTGATGGAGCTACTCCAATTATTGAAAGTTCCTTTCTTAACAATTCTGGAAGGAGGGGTAGACCATCCAAACTGAGTGTAGGTGCTGATAATTCTCAATTGGAGAAATCTGCTATTGATAAAAAGCGCTCTCGGAGTTTACCATCAGCAGATGATAAAATTACTCCTCAACAGACTTCAATGATCGTGCAAAGTCACTCTAGACGTGGTAGCAGAAAAGCAATTGATGGAGCTACTCCAATTATTGAAAGGTCACCCCTTAACAATTCTGGAAGGAGGGGTAGACCATCCAAACTGAGTGTAAGTGCTGATAATTCTCTATTGGAGAAATCTGTAACTGTTAAAAAACGATCTCGGAGTTTACCATCAGCAGATGATAAAATTACTCCTCAACAGACTTCAATGATCGTGCAAGATTCAGGTCAATCTAGACATAGTAGCAAAAGAGATATTGATGGAGATACTCCAATTATTGAACGTTCCACTCTTAACATTTCTGGAAGGAGTGGTAGACCATCCAAACGAAGCGTAGGTGCTGATAATTCTCAATTGGAGAAATCTGCTATTGTGAAAAAGCGCTCTCGGAGTTTACCATCAGCAGATCAAATTACTCCTCAACAGACTTCGATGATCGTGCAAGATTCAGGTCAATCTAGACGTAGTAGCAAAAAAGATATTGATGGAGATACTCCAATTATTGGACGTTCCACACTTAACACATCTGGAAGGAGGGGTAGACCATCCAAACTGAGTGTAAGTGCTGATAATTCTCTATTGGAGAAATCTGCTATTGTGAAAAAGAGCTCTCGGAGTTTACTATCAGCAGATGATCAACTTACTCCTCAACAGACTTCGATGATCATGCCAGATTCAGGTCACCGCAGACGTAGTAACAGAAAAGCAAATGATGGAGATACTCCAATCATTGAAAGTTCCTCCCATAACAATTCTGGAAGGAGGGGTAGACCATCCAAAGGGAGCGTAGGTGCTGATAATTCTCAATTGGAGAAATCTGCTATTGTGAAAAAGCGCTCTCGGAGTTTACCATCAGCAGATCAAATTACTCCTCAACAGACTTCGATGATCGTGCAAGATGCAGGTCAATCTAGACATAGTAGCAAAAGAGATATTGATGGAGATACTCCAATTATTGAACGTTCCACACTTAACACATCTGGAAGGAGGGGTAGACCATCCAAACTGAGTGTAAGTGCTGATAATTCTCTATTGGAGAAATCTGCTATTGTGAAAAAGAGCTCTCGGAGTTCACTATCAGCAGATGATCAAATTACTCCTCAACAGACTTCGATGATCATGCCAGATTCAGGTCACCGCAGACGTAGTAACAGAAAAGCAAATGATGGAGATACTCCAATCATTGAAAGTTCCTCTCATAACATTTCTGGAAGGAGGGGTAGGCCATCCAAACGGAGCGTAGGTGCTGATAATTCTCAATTGGAGAAATCTGCTACTGTTAAAAAGCGCTCTCGGAGTTTACCATCAGCAGATGATAAAATTACTCCTCAACAGACTTCTATGATCGTGCAAGATTCAGGTCAATCTAGACGTAGTAGCAAAAGAGATATTGATGGAGATACTCCAATTATTGAACGTTCCACACTTAACACATCTGGAAGGAGGGGTAGACCATCCAAACTGAGTGTAAGTGCTGATAATTCTCTATTGGAGAAATCTGCTATTGTGAAAAAGAGCTCTCGGAGTTCACTATCAGCAGATGATCAAATTACTCCTCAACAGACTTCGATGATCATGCCAGATTCAGGTCACCGCAGACGTAGTAACAGAAAAGCAAATGATGGAGATACTCCAATCATTGAAAGTTCCTCTCATAACATTTCTGGAAGGAGGGGTAGGCCATCCAAACGGAGCGTAGGTGCTGATAATTCTCAATTGGAGAAATCTGCTACTGTTAAAAAGCGCTCTCGGAGTTTACCATCAGCAGATGATAAAATTACTCCTCAACAGACTTCTATGATCGTGCAAGATTCAGGTCAATCTAGACGTAGTAGCAAAAAAGATATTGATAGAGATACTCCAATTATTGAACGTTCCACACTTAACACATCTGGAAGGAGGGGTAGACCATCCAAACTGAGTGTAAGTGCTGATAATTCTCTATTGGAGAAATCAGCTATTGTGAAAAAGAGCTCTCGGAGTTTACTATCAGCAGATGATCAAATTACTTCTCAACAGACCTCAATGATCCTGCCAGATTCAGGTCACCCTAGACGTAGTAGCAGAATAGCAGATGATGGAGCTTTACCAGTTTTTGAAATTTCCTTCCCTAACAATTCAGGAAGGGCTGGCAGGTTATCCAAACACACTGGAACTATTAATGATAAGAGTAAAGAAATATCTTTGAAAGAATATAATATGTCACAGAATTTAGCTTCTAGAACTTCTATGCAGCACACTTCTGTAGCACATTCAGTTCTCTCTTTTGAAGAGATCCACCATAAAAGGAAAATTGTTAGAAAAACTGATAACCTAGATTATGAGGCATCTACCCTTACTTCTTCCTTTGATCATTGTGAAGACAGATCAGTCACTGCTGGTATCCAAAATAAAGTAGAAAAATCTAAAAAACGTAAATTTGAAGAAGTTTCCCCAGTATCAGTTCCCCTGAGTAACATTTCTTCTGTAGCCAAGAAAAAACTAAAAACTAGCAATTCTGGATCTTTCCCCGTGTTCTCTGATAGCATTCTCAACAACAAAAGACCCAGCTACTTTGACACTGAAGTAGGTAATTCTAAAAAATTTAGTGCTTTTAGTTCAACTCCCATTGTTGCTAAAAACCCTTATTTAATTGATAACTGTGGGGAAAAAAATCGAAGCAGGTGCAAGTTGAGGAACATTCAATCACCAGTGGGGCTTTCCCCTATTATATGTGGAAATGAAGCAGATTTTTCTGCCAACGATGAAAATTCCCAAATAAGTATGATTTGTTTGCGCCATTCACAATGTCCTAGTTATGTAGGGGGGGAAAATACAAGTGATTCATTAATTATTAATTCAAACATGCTGTTTGAAACTAACCGACCTCATAATGATATCAATTCAGATGTAAAGAATAGTTCAAACCATGCTAAAAATAATACAAAAGGAAAATTAAGTAAGAAAAGCACTTCGAGTTTATCCACCACCCAGAACAGGTTACCATTGATTCAGAAAACTCCTGTTGCCTCACAACTTCCTGCTATGAAGGAAAATAAATTATCACCTCAACCTAGAAAATCAGATTATGGTTTAAGTCCTCTTCATGAATCTCAGAAAGATAAAGTGATCAATATTACCTCTGATTTCAAGAGTAAGACCCCTATAATTAAACTTTCTCCTGGCAAGAGTAGAACTAGGTCGAGGAAAGTAGTTGAGGAGATGAAATCCATTGAAGAAAAAGAACAGCACACTATTAAACATGAAACACTGTGTTCTAAAGAAATGATTGCTCATCTTGGACATGTTTCAGATAATAATTTAACTAAAAGAAGAGCCGAGTATCCAGAATCTAAATTTCAAAATGAATTATCCTCCAATTTAAAGAGAGTATCTGGTGACAAAAATTCTATCATGTCACCGGAGGGTAACGCTCCAGTAACTCTAAGGAGGGGAAGACCTAAAAAAAGGGATAACCCAGAAATTAATAAAAGCCCAGTTAACAAAGTTTTACAGAGACGAGGTAGATCAGCAAAAAATATAAATTTGAGCTCTCCTCTGGATAAATCTGAAGCACCTGACCAAAAGATGTCTAAAAACAAAAAACAAAAAACTGTTGTAGCTGAGGATCTGTCCAGTTCTTCAAAGCAGCATAAAATTGAAAATATCAGCAGTAAATCTGATCAAACAATATCAGGAAATAGGTCAGATAGAAATCAGATAGATCAAAAATCTCCAACCTCCTTTCCAAAGACACGATCAAAAGTTGCTGTATTAGCTTTGAAAACGCCAAGAAAATCAGTTATTAGTTCATCGATTGTAAAATCTCCATTCTTGAATAGACCCGGAGTTAAAGAAATTAAGTCAGAAAATGTTTCATCGCAACCAGGTGGACAGAAGAAAGGAGGTCACTCAGCTAAAGAGGCTTCAATTAATGTTACTTCAGAAGATCAAAATGTTTTACTCACTAATAGCATTTCTACAAATAGAGGTATAAAAAGGGGAAAAAATAAAGTTAAAAATTCAAGTCCAAAACTTACAGACAATCTTGAAAAACAAAATTTTATTTTATCTCCTATTAAAAGAAGGGGAAGGTCAGCTGTCCACAATTCTTCAAGCAGAAATGAAAAGCTAGTTGCTAAAGTGTCAAAACAGGATCTTGTTGCCACCTCACCGCATTTGCCAAAAAGAGGACGGTTTATTAAAGCCCAAGGAATTGTTAATAATATTTCGACCAAGGAGAAGGACCTAAATGAATTTAATGAGGAGCCAAGTACTCTTGGTACTAAGCCTAAAAGAGGAAGACCCAAAAAGAATCCAGTAAATGATAATGAATCGAATACTTCCACATCTTTACCCAAAAAAGAAAAGACTCCTAAGGTTCAGGATAGTAACTTATCTATTTCTGGTAAGAAGCCAGCCCAGAATATCTCAGAAAGAGTTGAAGGAGAAAATATCTCTTTGCGCAGGGGAAGATCTGTTGTTAAAATTTCTGATTCACTTAATAAAAGGGGAAGGCCCAAAAAGGATAAAGTAAATATCAATGGAACAGTTGCCTCTCCCTCGCCTACTGTGGCAAAGAGAGGTAGGCGTGGTAAGGTGGAGGATGTTAACACTACTGCATCCAGTAAGGAACATGGCAAAAAGACTTCAGTAAGTGGTGAAAGTAAAAACACTTATCTGCGCAGGGGAAGATCAGTTGTTAAAAATTCTGGTTCTTCTCCTAATCAAAGGGTAAAGCCTAAAAAGGATCCTGTAAGTAAAAACGAAACTATAACTTCACCATCTTTACCAAAGAGGGAAAAACCATCCAATAAGGTTCAAGGCGGAGCTACTACTGATTCTGGAAATAAACCAAACATAAAGGGTTCAGATAAGGAAAAGATTCAAATCGAAATAAATAGAAGAGGGAGATCAGCAGTGAAAGACCTGCACCCCCTACCAGATAAAACTAGGAAACTAATTACTTTACAATCTGAAAGTGATGCAAATTGTGATGTTGATTCCACTTTACCAAAGAGGGGCAAGTCTGCTAAGAGGAAGGCCAAGAACACTTCTGAAAGCACTGAAGATCTAAGTTCTCTTCCATTACAGAAAAGACGTAGTTCTGTTGTTAAAAATTCTGATTTTTATCCTGTTAAAGCTGGAACCAAAAATTCCAAAACGAAACAAACAAACAATTGTATAACAATTACTTCACCGTCTTCCCCAAAGAAAGGAAGGCCTGCTAAGATTCAAAAAGGAACTTTGAAAGGAACAATCAATGAAGTCTCAAAAAGTAGTGATAATCAAAATATATCATTACAGAGAAGAGGAAGATCAGCTGCTTTAGAAGAGAATTCCCTTAGCAGACAAGAACAGGACACATCAAAAAATATTGAATCTCAAATCTCATCATCCAAAAAAGGGAGAGCTGTGGTTTTGGAAAATGTTTCTCCTCCAAGAAGAGGACGGTCAGAAGCCTCAAAACACACCTCACCCCTATTAGTAAAAAATAAAATGGTTAATACTGAGAATAAAACAAAGTTACCTAGCCGTAGAGGTAAGAAGGCTCCTTCTCCCCAACCTGAAGTGCGTAAAGTTTCTGATCGATCAAAAGCAATTAAAAAAAACAGCAAGAAAGAAAATAGACCTTTGAAAAGTGCAATAAAGAAAAGCCTCAGTAAAGCTAAGCTTTCAAGGAAATCCAGTTTACTCGGATTTACAAATCATGGAAGGAGGAAAGTGCATTTTAACAAGTAGGTAACAATACTTAAACTAATCCATTCATTTTTAGTTGAACTTTATAATAACCATTATGAATTATGTCTATTTGAAACATAGTCAAACATGGTTCTAATACATAATATTTTTTTCCATCACTTACTATAGAACTTTAAAAGGTTGCTATAAAAATATCACATATTAAATTTCAGAGTTAGAAAAAATTAACATTTAAAGATTTTTAATTTTAATAAACACAACAAAATAACCGAAGATTAGACCCCTATTCAATATTTAACCAAAGACATTTACTATTTAAATAAACATTTGTCCCAAATAATGCAATAGAAGGAGAATAAAAATAAACAAAACATATTCCTTTTGTGCTTTCCATATTGTGCACAAATATATAAAGGTGTACTTTTTGTTGCAGTGGTGTTGTGTTATCAAATTATTGTTTAGAAATAGTTTTGCGTTAATCACTTTCCATTATTATATTGGGGACATGACGGCTGAGAATGTTAAAGTGTTGCTTACCATAGCATTCAAGATTCAAGTAGTGATGGATGGAATCCGCTGTGGATGGGTTGAAATTTATTTCATGGCTGATCCATGAACTAAATCTCCACCTTCCCCTGATTAGAATAGGTTGGGTTATACCTCAAGAATAAATGTTTTCCTAAATAATAAAATAAAATTTCATTTGCTTCAATTTCAATTTCAACTAGCTTTTGTATTTAAAATTTCCTTTTTAGGGATATCATTCTCATCAACACCAGTTAGCAGTCGCTTAAGAAAGATGTTTGATTAAAGTAAGCTTACTTGTTACTTACAACTGGTTGTGTAATACCAATGGTGTTTGGAATTGTGTTTAACCAGTCTTTTAATGATTCATTATGTAGTTGAAATTTTGTAATTTAGGCATATTTTAGAAGCTGTATATTTTAATGGAATAGGATAGTACAGATTTCACTTTGTAAATAATTATTTCTGTTCGAAGGGGAGGGAACTTGCAATCGAATGAAGCATGATTTGATTAAACCGGGTTGTACAGATAAGTGGGCAGAAAAATTATCAGTGATTCTATTTTAAATTTCCAACTAAAAAGGTTTTATAAAGGTATGGTATCTTTGCTCCATTTTTTGATTAACTGCGGTTTTGGGATTTTCGACTTGCAGTTGTATTTTTCTTGAAAATCTTTTTTTTTAATGGTTTAAATAAAAAGAGATTAGGAATAGATTTTTTGTTATGAACATTCAAAAGAGCTCTACATTTTCATTAAGACTGGCTACCTTGTACTTTGAATGAAAAATAATATTAAATGCCTAAAACTATTAGGTGTTATGCGATTTTTGTTGTCAAAAAAAATCCTGCACCTAACCCTCTATTTTTGGATTATCCAACTTTAATTGATGATAGTGTGCATGTATGGATTATTCGCTAAATATGAGGTTATAGTAATATCAATGATAGCTCTTTTTCCCTTTATTGTCCATTAACTTTTGACCAGGTGTGAAAATATATGATTATTAGTTGTTTTTTTGTATTCTAATGTTTTCCTTGATAAGTACATAAAGTTTTTTGTTCCCATAAAAATTCTGTTGCATTTTTTTTTTGTTATAAAAAATAAAGCCCTAGATTATTGGGCACTTTGTGTAATTATTACTTTCACTTACCTATATTTACTCAGCCGTGTCCTTCCTTTAAGGCACTACGGGTTTTGCAGTTGTGGGGTGTTAGGCGTGCCGGACAATGCACCACTGTAATCATTATTTGCCTCATTATCTTTCTTCTTTTCATCATGTGAGTGTCCTCTTGTGCTAAACCTCATTTAGGGGATCAATATTTGTACCATGCTCAGTGAGCTTCCATCTGAAACCTCCATGCACTGTGAAAATGGGTGAGTCCAGTAGAAGTCATGAGGCATCTAATTACGATCCAACTGTGGAAGTATTTTCTCATGGGAATTTTGAGTGCCACAGTGGTTCCCTTCTAAAGTATCCTCCCAGAGGATCCTCTTCAATTGCTGGGATTGTCTGCTATTCTCACTCCTAGGTTTTCCAGTAAATCTGTTAATCCTCTTCTTTTAATTATGTACTTTTAGCAGTCTTCTCTGGAGGTAGAGAGGTATTCCCCTCTCCTGTGACCCAAAGTAGAGCCAGCCGCTGTAAAAAAACACTAAAAAACTTGTAAAAAAACACTAAACCCTGAGTATGTGACTACCTCATTTGGACGTATCCTTGAATCTTCTATAATTTCCAATCAGGATGGCCTGAGTCTAGGTAGCGGCCATCCTCAACTTCTTTCTACCGCACCTGTGTCCTACAAGTTAGGCGCATCGCTCACCTTCATTTTTTAATCTGACTCAACTGTTGGAGGCCACCAACAAGGCCAGATTGTCGATGTAGGCAGTGGATTGGAACCACTCCTCTTTCAGCACTCCCTGCAACTTTTTGAAAACAAATGCCCACAAAGCAGGACCAAAAAAGGGATCTTTGCAGGCAACCTCTTTCCACAGAATCTCTTCTACTTCAAATAAGTTACCCCTTAATTTCAAGGTTAAGTTGAGTTCAAGGTTTTGAGATTTATATTAATTTCTAGTAGCTCCTCAAAATTTCATATGAGTTGCTCATATGCTTGTGAGCCTCATATTTTTGCAACTGCTGGAGGACACTTTACCATCAAATACTTTCGAAGACGAAAGATATGTTGAACTGGAGAAGCATGACATACTTCTCCCCCCTATCTTCAATGTCATGGATGAAGCACTCTCAGCAGAGCATCTGTGGTCGATCCGTCTCACTTCGTGTTAAGACTGGCCAGAGTATCAACATCAATAGGTTCTCCAATACTTTGCTGATTATAGAGAGGAGACTTATAGGCCTATAAGGTTTGACTAGTTGTTCCTTGTCTCCTCCTTTGTAAAGGACCTCGATGTCGGCCTATATATGCCCTGACCTATATATGAAATATATAGTATTGCGATGAAAAAATTCAACTTCTGGTTTTCAACAAAAATACATGTTTTCGGATCCCCTGAGTCCCAATAACCATGTCCCACGAAATGGTCTGTGTGTGTGTGTGCGTGTGTGTTTGTGCGCGTGCGTGCATGCATGCGTTCTTGCGTGCGTGTGTGTGAACAGACTAGCTCAAAAACAATAAATCTTACTAACCTGAAATTGGGTCTTTGGTATATGTATGTATATGCCCGTGATATAACAGCAAAAATTTCATCAAAATTGGTCAAACGGAGTGGGTACTTTATTTAATGAATTTTGTCTCATTTTCAAGTTATTGTTTTATTTTATCAAAAACGGCTGTAACTAGTTTGATCAAACTGGGTATTTGATATGTGTATATGCCTGCGACATGACAGCCAATATTCACGATATATTTCCAAAAAGAAAATCGCTGTAATAAACAACCAAGCAGTAATAAAAACTCGACTATTGATGAAATTAGGTCCCTTAAAAAAAGAAATAACCAATAATGAATCGGAAAGTACTGAGAACTTTCAAGTTTTGCATTAAAGATACTTTATAACTTATGGAGATATACAAATTAAGCATATAAATGTGGAAAAGTGTGGCGTTTACATATTTTCGAAACATGTTGATTTCTAATCTAAGTAAGTTCGTAAGTGAAAGTTTTGTGTTGGACGCATTGCCCCAGATTTTTTTACTTAGCAGATAGTCTTAATGAAAAATATGTGCTCTTATAATGGTTGTAAATAAAAAAATTTAATATCTGTTCATTTATACTCTTATAAGAGATTTTCAATTAAGAAAAACAGCTACTAGTTAAAAAAAATTAAAAATAACATGTTGGATTAAAAATAGATGGAAACTGACCATGCCATTTTAAAAAGATTTTGGTAGAAAATTTGATGTGGAATTGCATGTTTTTTTTTTTTTTTTTTTTTTTTTTTTCCTTAATTATCCTGTACACCTTGTTTAAATTCATGTATAAATGTTGTAATACTTTAAAATTAAAAAAAAAAAAATCTTACTAAATATACTTTAGAATTTTTGTAGGTGTTCAAAGTAATTAGAAAATAAAAACCACTGGAAGTTTAATTTGCCCATCTCACAAAATAAACTATATTAAAACATTCTTTACTGTGCAGAAGTGATATTTTGAGTATTATTAATGGCAATTGTGAAGATAAATATTTGAAAAATGCCTCTTTTTTATAATCAGTATCCTTTTCTTTCATCGCAGCAATTTCTTTAAAGGTTTTGCTAACCTGAAGTAAAGTAAATCCTGATCATTATTCCTATGATATATTAATTAATAGGCATATCTAAAAAAATATTACGTCCGAATAAATTAAGTTGAATGGACAAAACATTTGTTTTTTACCCATCAAACTGTATTTATTATTATATCTTTATTTTATTTAATAACATTAAAAAGTGTTTAAATTTACTAAGATTTGGTTTTTTTTTTTTAGGAATGTGGTGAGGAATAGTAATTCTAAAAAGAAGTGAAAAGGTTTAGTGCGGCTAGCATTTTAAATTTTCAATCAATATTTGATGAATTGGTTTTCATATGTCAATGAGGTGCTGACTTTGTATGGTTTTAATTTAATTTTTTTTTTTTTTTTTTTGTAATTTAGTGCTTTAAATCTAGATTTTAGGTATTTTATGTATGTAGTGTAGTATATAAATTTTCAATATGAAAAGGACAACTTCGTACAAAATTTTAGTATAATTAGTTGTTATATTGTAATGTACAAAGTAGAGAAGTAATTTTTGTTTTATTGAAAGTTGACTTTTTTGAAGGTTTATGTAATTTTATCTATTTATTTGAACTCCACGTTTGTACAAATTGTTGAAAAATAAAAAAAATATTTTTATTTATCTATCTTGTTGAGATAATGATTCCTTCTTTGATCCTTCATTTTATATTGACCTCTTGATAACATTTCCAATCTGAGATGTTTAAATATGTTCTAATATGCTTTGTGTTTGTTTTAATAAATGTGGCATTGTGTGTTTATTTTGTTGTTCATCTTTCTTTGGCCAGTTTGATCAGACTTAGTGACAATGATCAATAGTTTAAAAAATGATTCAGAAATTCAAGTGATTGAAGTTTACTCTCCTCAAAGATATTCCTTATTGGCAATCCAGGTATCATTTATTTATTTAATGATATTTTACTATCAGCAACTAAAAATATATAGTAAAATTTGAAAAAATCTGTTATCTTTAAGATGCTTTGCACAATGCTGCAAGATATCTCTTAATATAAATACTCCAGAACTTGCCCCTTAGTAACATTCAGAACTTAGACTTGCTAGCATTCAGGTTTGGTTGAAAACTAAGATTTTTTTATTTTAATCTATTACTTTGTAATGACTGACGTGTAACTAATGTCTTACTCATCTGTATAATATTTAGCATGACACTTTTTCTAAGATATTGAGACTAATATTTACCAAGAAATATTGTCATTGGCATTATAAGGTTAAGGGTTCATATTATTTGGATTCGGATGTTGCTTATGAAGCGGGTGTTGCAGGTCACAATATCGACCCCACACAAATCGAGTATACAGAAGAAATGTTGTAATTTTTGCCATTACAATATTATTATGATAGGAAAGGTGCTTTTGATTATGCTAACCCTCCAGATGATGATCTTACTGTATTTGCTGGTTCTAGTCCTTCTAAGACAAGGATGATAAATAGTAAATCTAGAATGAAAATAGTTTATAATCCACATTGGACCACTTATTTGAAATCTGCCACTCTAGATAAAGATAAAGAATGTAAAAATTTTAAGGTATGGATGCTAAGGGTGTAGCACTACTAACCCTACTGTATATTCATGTACGTACATGGTATGAAGAGTATGATAATGTTAGTTTAAATAATGTTTGTCCTATATATATGCCCAAAAACTATAAAACTTACGAACCTGAAATTGGGTATTTCATTTATGTATAAGCCCGTGATATGACAGCAAAAATGCATCAAACTTTATCACATGGAGGGGGAACTTAATTTTATAAATTTTGTCTCATTTTTATGATTTTCTCAAAAACGGCTATAACGATTTTGATTATACTTGTTTTGTTTGATGAGAATCAAGTATTCTTTAATATCAAATAGGTTTTATCATCATAAAAATGTTCTGAAGAGGCTTAAATGGCGAAGGTTTTCCTATCAAGTACTTTTGATTTTATTTATATGGAGAAATTAACTGTCTTTCATTATGCCCAAAAATAAGAAATGCTTCAATATGAAAAAATCGAATAAACATATAAAGGAGAAAAAAAAAAGGAAAATATTTCGACCACTCATAAAATATATTGAACTCATGCATGCACAGTACGCATTACATGACAGACCATTGCTTATTAGTAAAGGGGTTCTTCTTATGTCCAAGAGTTGTCAATGTGTTTTGGAGCATAATGGAAATATTTGTTTCCAGTGTTCAACAACTAAATAGAGGATTTATAAAATCAGAGGTGATGGAGTATTATGCTTGCAATTCCGGTATCATAGCAAATAAATACTTTTATTTAACAATAAAGAAATTTATACTTTGAATAGCAAATATGTGGTGGTCAAATTATTTAAATCAGCTTACGTTGTAAAAAAAATGGTACAAGATAATCTTTGATTATATTTCAGTAACAAACTTAATTTCCATTATAGATTTCTGAATGCAGTGTAAAGTTGTTTTAGAGGAACAGTAATCGTACTGGGTTTCCTGAAAGACCTAGGAGTCTAACATTTTAAAATTAAGTTTTAATTTGGTATGAGCCGCAAATACACCTTCCATTGATTCACCTTTAAAAATTTTCACAAAAAGCAACAGGCAGTAAAAAGAAGCTCGACTTTAGATGAAATTAGGGACAAACAAAAATAAGTAAATAAATGTTCGAAGTTGCATAATGGCGTTTATATATTTATCAAAACAGTCCATTTCTAATCTAAGTAGGTTGGTAAGTGAAAGATGTGTTTGCGCCATCGCACCTGATTATTTCAATGTTCAATGTTTTTTTCCTGAAAGATGTCATTAACACGTTCACGCCGGCGTTTACCACCGTGGCTCACACTTGACTGCCTCATCGGGCGGCGTGTACCACCGGTGGCTCACACTAGAATGCCTCATCTGCCAAATAATTAGATCTTTAACACTTTGACTGCCGAAAAAGAATACCTAAGAGTCATGCTCTCGTTTTTACACAATTTTAATATTTGATTATCTAAATAGAAAACAGTTATTCGATTTCAGGTGACATGACAGCCAAAGTGTTAAGAACGTAGAAATCATTTCTATATAGATGAAAATTTAACGTAAATTCATTTATTTTTATATTTATATTCAAATACTTATAAACGTACAAACATTTATGTTTTAATAACAATTATAATTAATATCGTATTATAAACATGACTAGTATGATAGTAATTTTTATTGTTTATTTTATTATTGTTGGATTGCCAATACTCCGTAATGCCCTGGAATACCTCCCGCCCGATAAAGCGAACAGCATTAAACAGTCCCTCCGTGAACGTGGTGAATAAAGGTCACACAGCTTTAGTTATGCCTAAAGTGGCCTGTGTCTGACATGTGTGGCCTGACCTTTAGACATAACTAAAGGTAATATGTAAGTTAAATTAAAAATATTCTGAACATAACCTATATTAGTGCTCCGGTGCGGACATGTGTGACCTGACCTTAATGCCCGATGCACACGGACGAAACTTTTCTGCGATGCTGACTATAAGCCAGGTCAGGGGTACCTGGAGTACAATGGACCGACCGGATTTACCATTATACTCCAGGTACCTCTGACCTGGCTTATAGTCCGGATCGCAGAAAAGTGTCGTCCGTGTGCATCGGGCCTAAGGAAGTGGACATGCTTCATCAGCCAACATGAAAAAAGGAACTTGGATTTTCGATTGCCCTTGCGCAATTCGATCAACTGTTACTTTTGAAATAGTCTTTGTTATAAGGGTTGGTTACGTGATTTTCGAGGACTATGATTCTGAATTTCTTCTAAAATTAAGAGGATAAACTGTACCGCTATATTTAAAACATCATTGTCAATATTAAAAAAACTTCAAATACCAGTAGTAATAAAAAGATAAACAGGAAAAGAATCGTTCCACTACATCGATAGTGATATTTATACTAACATTAATCGATTATTTTCCAGTTCTTCATAGATAAAAAAAGATACCATTTTTGTATGTACCAATAATAGTTTTGATATAATACGTTCCCTAAAGTATAGATACTCGGAAGAGCTTGAACAGGAAATAATTTCTCATCGACATCATAAAAAGTATCGATATCTTTTGACACTTAAAATGAGATAATATGAAATAATTTATCCAAGAGAGATGGAATTTATTGACCAAATGTGAAAATAGCCACCTACATATTTAATTAATAAGCGTTAATTTAAATTCATATTTTTGGTTATACCGATATTTTAAAAAAAAATGCCATAAAAATTTGGATTGTTAATCTTAATTGTTTTAAGGACTGTCTGTCTAAGACCCGAATTAAACTGGTGCCTATTTTCACATTTGGTTGATTAATTCCATCTCTGTTGGTTAATATATTTTTCATCACTCTTTATTATATCATTGTAAGTACCGATAGGAATCGATACTTTTTATAATGTCGATGAGAAACTATTTCCGGTTCAAGCTCTTCCGAGTATCGATACTTTAGGGAAAGTGTCATATTAAAACAATTATTGGTACATACTAAAATGGTATCTTTTTTTCTCGGTAAAGGTACTGAAGAGCGGCTGAGGAGTGGGGCCTATTTTGAGAGGTTATGTGACCGTGATGTTATCGAACTCCCATCGCCTTTTTTTCAGTTAAAAAGTGCCTTCATTGGCTTTAATAAATTCTAGCTTTCGACTCCCGCTCGCTCTTCAGAGATAAATAAACCCACAAAAGGGTCCTTTTCAGTGGAAATCGGGCCTTACTTTGAAGGGCGCCTTAGTGAACGGCGCATAAGCTTCACTTCAGTACTTGTACATTTTTCTCTTTCTCTCTCTCTCTGTAAAACTGGAAAGTAATGGTCGACTCCCCTATCGTCATCGAAAATCATGTAACCAATTCTTATAACGATAGAATAGCCTTAAGTATGAGTTAATGGAATGGCGCAGGCTCGATGGTGTCATTCCATTATATCATTCGATGTTATGGAATGATACTGATCAGTGACAGATCCAGGGGAGGGGCGTGGGGGGGCGCCCCCCCCTCCCTGGGAGGTGAGGACACCAATAAATTATTACTATTTCTGTATAAAAAGGGCTATCTTTCATCATTTTTTAAACTCCTTAAATGAATAAAAAACATTTTATAAAAAAAATTAAACCGACATCGAAAACTAGGAACCAGTAAAAATAAATGCACTGAAAAGTATGAAATAATTACCTTCTGATTTTTATGAATACGCAGCAAAATCGAAAATCGTATGAAAAGCGGAAAAATGCATTAAAATGGATAAATTTATTTTGATTAGTACGAATACATACTAATTGTTAATAAAAAATACTAAATTAAAATATTAAATACCATGTTCAATACTTAACAATCTTTTCGGAGGCGGCGCAAAATTTAAAATTGTTAACACTAAGAATTAGGAAAATCTTAAAATTTTCCATAGATTTTCTATTTTGCGCCGCCTCCGAAAAGATTGTTAAGTATTGAACATGGTATTTAATATTTTAATTTAATATTTTTTATTAACAATTAGTATGTATTCGTACTAATCAAAATAAATTTATCCATTTTAATGCATTTTTCCGCTTTTCATACGATTTTCGATTTTGCTGCGTATTCATAAAAATCAGAAGGTAATTATTTCATACTTTTCGGTGCATTTATTTTTACTGGTTCCTAGTTTTCGAAGTCGGTTTAATTTTTTTTATAAAATGTTTTTTATTTCATACTTTTTAGTGGCGGAAGATAATTTCTAATATAAGGCGGAAGAAAACAATGCCTTGATTTCTAAAACAAATTCTGTATGCTTTTGTTTTATACAGATTTTAAGTGCATTTTGAAATGATTTCGGGTTTTCGAAGTCTTTTTTTTTTCTTTTTTTTTTTTTTATTTGTTTATTCGGTACCCCTCTTTAGATAGTACAAGTGAGTTTGGTTCATTAGTTTGTTGTTCTATCCATGGTCGGAAGAACGAGATCTATTCCGTGGGTCCCTCGCGAAAAAAAAGTCAGCCCACCCAAGTAGCGCTATACCACGTTTGTCTATCCCGGGTCTTTATATTATAATTATATCAATTTTAATCAACTTTGTATTATAATAGTCACATTATCAATTTTATGAATCTGGACAGAAAATTGAAAATCGTTTGCGGTAGGTATAAAGACCAATGTTCCATCGGGAAGACACATAAAACTTTGTTTCCACAATAACAATCTTTTTCCTTTGCGGAATATTATCGGTACTTCGGTACTTGTTTATTACATACATACATCTGTGTTCCGAGAGGAGGTGTTCCGTTTTGCTCGGCTGTAACATGAATCCGGCAACTTCAATATGTCGTAGGTATGCCATTGAACAGTTGGGATTTTGGCCATTTTTCGACCAGTTCTATTGGTAAATATAATAAACAACATATACGTTTGTTATTTCGGTATCTGAGAATATGACTGCCTCGAAATGGAAACAATTCTTTCCAAATGACTCTCTTTAAGATTTTCGTCTCTAGACTCTCTTATCGAGTGCCTCCCTCTAGGGACGTTAAAAGTAGACAATTCACAATCATAGATGGAATTGGAGATGGAAGAAAATAATATTAAAATTTTTTAGCGGGACGTATTTATTTCATGACTGGAATAATAATAAATACCTATTATGGCCATATCCATAATATTTTTCGTGATTTTCAAACCAAATTTAAGCTTAGTTAATAGTTATTTGTTATCTCAAAATTAATAATTTGGCACTTACAGCAATTTTCATCTAAACACCTCAATAGTTACAAAAACATAATTAAAAACCGATAATAGTAATCTGGATAACATGGCAAAAGTGTCACTCCAGAGTGAAGAATCCGCACAAGATTTTATTATTACATTGTATAATAATATCCGACAGTGATCAAGTGTATCCGGAAGCTGACAGAGGTGCCTGAATCCTTTGTTTGGGCCTCTAAATCAACTGAAAAAGAGCTTTTCCAGGAAGTATTGAATCCCTTTTTTATGTGCATAGCGAGTGGAAGTCGGAAATCAAAATCTAATGTAAAACAATAATGGCTACGATTTTATGAATCTCTTTTAAAAAGGGCTATTAATGCTCGGCCTTTCTTTAAATTCTATGAATTTTGTGGTTTTATGATTATGCTGTCCATCCGTCGTTTAGACATTCATTTAGGATTTTTTACTGTTATCGGTATATAATGTGCTTTAATCTTCTTCAACTTTTAATGCTTTATTTAATCTTCTTCAACTTTTAATGCTTCTTTCAACTTTTAGTGCTTTAAATCAATAAACAAAATCTTTTAAGCAACCCAAAAAAATGTTCTTGAGTTTTATTTCTTGGCAAAATTTTCCAGGAACAGAGTCGAAACAACAATAACTTTGCCGGAACCATAAAGAAGTGTTTCATTTTTCAGAAAACGACAGCGATATTCCACTGATATTATATATCTTTATTAAAATCTATTGTTGAAAATTTATTTAAGGTTATGTATAAGGTTTGTTCCAACAAGCACTTAAACCACGTCAATAACTAACACACTTCACATGATCTTTTAATTCTGAATTTGATTGGTTTGTTATCCCAACCGATTCATCGACCATTAAAACATTATTGAGCATTGCTTGAAATCAACCAATCAAATGTAGAATAAAAAATCTGGTGCGTGCTCGCAACACACAATTTTCACTTACCAACTTACTTAGATTAGAAATTTATGCGTTTTGTTAATTGCCACTTCTCAAATGAACAGAACGGCTTTAATTATGAACAATGGTCTGTCATTAAAGGCGTACTCAGCAAGTGTGGGCTCAACGAGTTTTATGAGTTGACTGAATATTTTTCTTTTTTTCTCCTCTTTATGTTTTCTTTATTTTTATCATATTTCATATTTAGCCATTTCTTATTTTTAGGCGTAACGAGAGACAGTTAATTTCTCCATGTAAACAAAAACAACGGTACTTTATAAGAAAGAAACAAACAAACAAAAAAGCCCCCCCCCCAAAAAAAAAAACCCCTCAGAACATTTTAATAATGATAAAGCTTACCTGATATTAAAGAAAACCTAGTTTTCATTAAACATGACGAATTTGATAAAAATCGTTAAAGCCGTTTTTGAGATAATCGAAAAAAAGGTAAAAATTGGAAAAAAAGTCATGAAGTAAAGTGCCCCCTCAGTTGGACCAATTTTGATGAAATGTTGGCTTTTACATATTTGGTATATACATACATCAAATACCCAGTTTCTTCAAAATCGTTAAAGCCGTTTTTGATTAAATAAAAAATATGTACACGTGAAATTGGTACAAAATTTACAAAGTAAAGTCCCCCCTCCGGTTGATCAATTTTGATGAAATTTTTACAGTCGTATCTCGGGCATATACATACATCATATACCCAGTTTGATCAAAATCGTTAAAGCCGTTTTTGAGTAAATAAAAAAACACGTGAAAATGATACAAAATTTATTAAGTTAAGTCCCCCCTCCGGTTAATCAATTTTGATGAAATTTTTACAGTCATATCTCGGGCATATAAATAGATCAAATACTCAGTTTAATCAAAATCGTTAGAGCCGTTTTTGAGAAAATCGAAAAAAAACGTAAAAAGTTATTAAATAAAGTACCCCCTCCCTTTGAGCAATTTCGATGAAATTTTTGCTGTCACATCGCGGGCATATACCTACACTAAATACCCAATTTCAGGTTCCCACGGTTTATAGTTTTTGAGCTAGTCTGTTCACATACACACACACACACACACACACACACACACACACACACACACACACACACACACACACACACACACACACACACACACACACACACACACACACACACACACACACACACACACACACACACACACACACACACACACACACACACACACACACACACACACACACACACACACACACACACACACACACACACACACACACACACACACACACACACACACACACACACACACACACACACACACACACACACACACACACACACACACACACACACACACACACACACACACACACACACACACACACACACACACACACACACACACACACACACACACACACACACACACACACACACACACACACACACACACACACACACACACACACACACACACACACACACACACACAGACCATTTCGCGGGACTTGGTTATTTTGACTCAGGGGACCATAAAACGTGTATTTCCGTTGAAAACCGGATGTCGAAAATTTTCACGATCGCAATACTTCCACTTACTATATATTTCATATATAGGTAAGTGAAAGTAAAAAAGCGGGGATAGTACATGATCAGTTTGTTATTTATCAACGTGTTTTAATAGTTTGTTGGAGCATACCTTATGATATATATGTCATATGTTTTTCAAATAAGTAAATATTTTGAGCGATAATTAAATAATTATTTTCATGTTTTTTCCCAATAACTTCTTTAATAAATTAAGAACCCAAAAAAGGTTTTAATGGGACCACATTGGGAAAATACTCGACAAGATGCAAAAGGTTTCGTTCCAATTGGTCCACCCATCTCGGAGTAATCGGTGGACATACATAGAAAAAAAAAAAAAAAAGTCACATACGTATCGAATTGAGTAACCTCCTCTTTCGAAGTCGGTTAAAAATGGATTGTATTTTAACATTTAATAGAAATTTTCTACTTTAATGGGCTATGATATTTTAAATTAGATCCTTTGAAAAAATAAAAAAGTGCGCCCCCCCCCCTGAGAATATTTCTGGACCGCTACTGATACTGATAATACCTATTTACCTTTAACTACTATTGGTATTTTAAGGTGTTTTAATACTGACAGTAATGTATTCAGAGATACGGTTTATGCTATTATATTTGGATGAAATTCAGAATAAGCGTCATCGAAAATCATGTAACCAATCCTTATAGCAAAGATAGAATAGTCTGGAATGGCGCAAGCACGATCGAAAGTTCATTTTTCAATTAAGAACAGTGTCCATGAAAAATCCTACACTGCATCTGATCAACTTGAATATTAACAACATCGAATTTGAAACCTAAATGAACTATGTATTGCAAAGATGGAGTAAAAAATACTTAGTTAAGGTCCTTCCAGGGGACATAAAATGGCGGCAAGAGCCTATGCAATGTCATTTACTTCATAAAGATCCCTAGTATAATTATGCCTGGATAGGCAGAGGAATATAGGACTTGGACTGCAGAATCATCTAATGAGCAATTGTGACATAAAATGACCTTATATAAATACACAATCATGGGTATATATTGATTAGTGTGCCGGATAAATTTTCAATTTCTATATGCTTTTAATAATTTAACAAACTTAAGTAAAATAAACTGTGGAAATAAAATTCAATTATTTTTTATTTGACTAAGACCTTGTGGGGGTGGAGGACACTGTAGGGTATGAGAGGGGGGGGGGGATAGCTGGACCCCCCATAGAACATGTATAATCTAAAACTACAAATTAAATAAATTTGCATTTACAACATTTATTAGGTATTATATAAAAAAATATTGTGACGTTCAAATATCAATTGAGCAAGTATTTTAAATTTATTTTTATTTGACTAAGACCATGATTAAATAACTATTTCTGTATGTGTGTAGCAATATTTTCTAAAAGTAGGTAACTATTGAACATTACAAATATTACCGATATTAGTTTAACCTGATCATGATTAGTTTTACCTATAATAGTTTTATTATGAAAATTGAAGACTATTTAATCATACCAAACAAAAACTACTGATATAAAAAGAAAAACAATTCATATTTTAAATACTATTCATTTGTTTGGGCTTTATAGAAATTGATTAAAAATAAAAAACAGTAGTAGTTATAAAGTATGTATCTAGCACAGTTAGTTGTTTTAATTTTTTCTCTTGACTTTTTGCTGTCTGTTGCTGTATTTCATCATTAACTTGTTTGATTTTTTAATTTCGAATTTCTTGTATTTTGAATATAAATAAATTTTTTGAAATACACTATGATCTTATTATGTAAATTGTCTTCAATATAATTATTATTATTTTTTTTTTGTAATAAAATATTATGATTCAAACATTTATTTTTTGTTCTATTCTTCATCAAATTTATTATAGAAACCCGCAATGAACCATTTTTAATATGTACCGAATGTACCAAACGAATCTTCTATAGCTTGAAGACATGAAATTTAATTATTAAAGCAAAGCATTTTAGTGAGTAAAGAAAAAAAATATATAGATGAATTTTGGGTTTTTTGAGAGGAAATTTTCCTTTTTATTTTTTAATTCACTAATGTGACCTATAATAGAACTAGAATATTAAATGTGATATTTTATTAGGCATGAGAAAGAGAACAACACAGTGGCTATTATTTGCTCCTGTTTCTTGAATTTCAAGGAGACCTCTCCATAAATATTTATTTATTAAATTTGAGGCTCTTTTGTCTTAATTTTATCTGAAGAGAAAGATTGGTCCCCCATGGCCTATCTTGTTTCATCAGATAAATAATTTAACAATAGCCAAAAAGATGGGTAAAGGTGCTTTCATAAAATTATGTACATTAATATAAATGGTTGATCAATTTTCTGAAATTAATTTAAAACTTTTTTAATTATGAAAAAGTTATTATTTCTATTTTTAACTTCATAAATGCTATGAATGAAAGAAAAATGGCATTTATTGCATCTTTCATCCAAGGGCAGATCCAGCCCCCAGTAAAGAAAGGGGGTGTTGCAGCCCACACAGACCTTCCCCTGGATCTGCCCATCAGCTCTTTTACCTTCATGTTCCTTTCTCACAACTAACATTCTACTACTTCTGCATATTATTTGTTCTTTACATTACTTTCTTACTTTTATTGAAGTTAAATTCATTCGTAGAATACAAACAAATTATCCAAATGGCGGGGGGGGGGGGGGCTGCAGCATCTACAGCCCTCCCCCTGGATCCGCCTATGTTTACATCCTGCAACAACTTATTAACTCTTTCTATTTTAAATTCAAATGATTAATTTACAAATAATTATTATTATGTTAATGCTTGTTAATTACATTTAATATACCCACAATGTAATTCTAATTATTTTGTAATTTCATTACATATTTTAAGATCTTTTCTGTGAATACTTAAGTTTTTTTTACATAATAATGTATTTCTGGTTAAGAACGTTTTATTAACACTGACTTTTAAGTTTGATATTTATTGTTATTGATATGAATATATATATATATATTTTTTTTTTTTTTTTTATGTTCTTTGTCATACATTATATTCCTTCCTTTCAGGCTATCATTTCAGGATTGCTGAATCTTTTACATTTTCCTGTAGCCCTGTTAACATTTCTTTGCCTATTACCCAGTGAAAACAATACATACCAGATCACCTTTAATTTACTTCTGTGTTCTGGTATTTCTACTATTATTCAAGCCACAGTTGGTATAAAGTAGGTTAAAGACATTACTATGAAATGTTTTACTATATAATATAAATGTATATATGTGTGTGTGTCTATTATGTCATTCAAAATTGTGTTTTGCAGGTTGCCAGTTCTTATGTCACCAAGTAACTTATTCATTACTGGGATCATTCTCTTTCTAAAATCTCCTTACTGGGAACAATACAGTGGTGGAGATTTATACGCCATGGGGCCATCTCTAAGATATGACGAGTTCACTAATCGTACTAGTGAGATGAGAGGAATATTGATTCTCAGCGGCTTTGTATTTTCAGTTGTTTGTGGTATGTATTATAATTTTTTTTATGGTCTACAATGGTTTATGCTTATCTGCTTGCACTTATTTTTAATATTTTCATGCATATTTTCAACTCTCTTCTAAAATCTACTAGTCCATTGTGACACAGAGATCTTTGTGCAAGGGTTGGGTGGTAATCGATTAAACTAAAAACTATTTATATTGTATATTATCGTACAATATACAACTTGACAGGTCCCAACTACCAAAGGGGGTCTCATAAATACATAAATACTTGGAAATGCTCATATATCTGAATACATCTAACGGATTCTCTTATGTAAATGTATGTATTTTAACATCAGCAAAATTGAAAAATGGAAAAGAAATTTTAAGCTTCCACTTTTACTATTTTGTATTTTCAGGTTTACTTTGGCACTTACCTATTACAATTCCATCAGAAACAATATCAGCGACATTAATATCTTTTAGTTTAACTAATGTCAACCAATTACTCGGTGAAACAGAAATGCCATTAGTTAGCATATTGTAAGTATTTTTTTTTTTTTAAACGTTCTTTTAATCATTAGTTTTAATTGAGAGACAGATTTTATGATAATTATTGATAAATGAACTTCAATGGATCAATAATTTATATTTTTAGGTTGTTTTCACTATCTCTTGTTTTTTATTGTGCTAAAAATATTAAAATACCCTTTTCGGATAAAATAAATACTAATGGCTTTTATTTGAATTTTAAACAATTTTCGGTATGTTATTTAAATGAAAATATTGTAAAGATTTATCCAAATTGTATTTGGTGAAATAAAATATTCGTTTTACCTAGGTGATATTGTCTTCTATTATAATTGTGGCACTCATCAATAATTCAGAAAATGTAAATGACAAGCTGCTGGAAAGGGCAATAGCTTCTAATCAATGGTATTCATTTAGTTTACCATTTAAAGGTATAATCATGAATATGTTTTAATAATGTAATACTTGAGATTATAAATATATTAATGTTAGCTCTTTATTTTCCATTATTACGCTACAGATTTCGTCCTTCCTAAATTTACAATCAGAAGTCTTGTATTATTACCTGTTATTTGTAGTCAGTTCATAACATCCTATTGCTGTTTCCAAGCTCTTAACAAAGAAAAAGGTTGATTACTACTATTCCAAATTTGGAGCATTTTATAGTTATTGTATTTATTTATTTTAATACATTCTTTTATTTTTCCAGAAATATTTTTGAAAGCATTGCTTTTAGAAACTTTATTTATTGTAGTGATAGCTGCAATTGGAGTCTTTGTCCCATTGACATTAGACCCAACATCCATTGGACTCCTGCAGATGACAAAGGTATTAGCTTTGTAAATGAGTTTCTTTTTCACTTTTTCAATTATCTTCAAATTAAAATTTTCCTATTCCACTTTATTACAATATATCATAACTAAGCTGTTTTTAAAATGAGTAACTTTCATATTAGAATGATTTATTACAAAATATAATTCATATTTGAATGATTATTTATAATCGATTTAATGCAGCTATAAATATTTAAGAATTAAAAAACAAACCATGTTTCGATTTCAGGTTAAACATACCGAATCATCTGTAATTGCTGGAGGGCTACTTGTTTTATTTTCGATTGTTGTTAAAATGGTTGCTTTACTGTCCTTCATATCATACCCTGTTATTCGTGGAATCAATCTTTTCCTGCACGGACAATTATTAGAAAAAGGTATGTTTAATTGGTTATGAATAAAAAATATCGCTAATAGCTAACTGAAACAGAATAGAATATATGCAAGGATTATTTAATTTTATTCTATATGGTGCAATACTAACCAAAGCTAATTATTAGAATTTTTAAGGTTTGATATTTTTTTTATTCAACTAAATTATAAGAAAACTATCCTAAAATCATAAAAACTTTATAACTTTCTTGAGATAAGTTTTTATTATTTTGTTTTACTTTAAGTTTTTAATAAGTTACTTTATCAGTTTCTACTAGAACTGATTTTAATTTTTAGACTGATTTTTTTTTTAAATAATAAGATATTAATAATGAAGACAAATATAAATTATGGCAATTTGTTTAGATTTATTAATACTTCAACTAAAAAATGTAGAATAATTTTTTTTCATTTAGGTTTAGAGGAAATGGATTCAGATGAAACAGAAAGATCCATCACTGTAATGTCTGTGCTTTGTGGCTTGGTAAAGCAGTTTTATATTAATTTTATTATTATATAACAGCAAATAAACCAATAATAGCATGTAATAAATATTGCAGGTTTTTTCATCAGCTCCAAAAGAAATTGAAAGAAATATTTTTTATAGCATCGTAGTGTTAATAATAAAGAGCCCTGTTTTAATTACATTTATCATGTCTGTAGCATTTAAGATGTTAAATAAAAAAATAAAATAATAAAAAATGCATATTTATTTTCTGTAATAACTCTTAAAACATCCTAGTAAATACTTATGAAATGGTTTTGAATACATGTAAGTTTATTAATATGTATGTTTGCCTTTATTTACAATTTTAACAAGTGCACCTAGCCATCTGTGGCATATACAGTGGCTCACAGTCAAAATGATGCAAGGAATTAACTTTGAAAAAAAAACTATTTTATACCAAGCCAACATTTATTTTCAACAATCTTTGTTTACAAATATAAAGTACAAACATTAGGCTAGAATTGACAATACTTAAAAGCTTATTTGAGATCAAATCCTAAAATTAAACTCAAACCTCATGAATAAATATACACTTCTAAGGTCACAGTGAAAATGATGCAAAATTAAAAACATCCAAAAAATCAAAAATATTTTGAATTTGAGTAATTTGTAGGTAAGCCTTTATCTTTTACAATCTCTTTCGAACAATTGGGCATGGATTGGACAAGCTTTTCTGTTTAAGGTGGTCTTATATTGTCTCATTCTTCTTGTAGCACCTTTATGAGATCTTCTCTGTTTGATATCTTATGTTTTGTCACTTCTGCTTCTAATTTACTCCATGGATTCTCTATGACATTAAGGTCTAGTGATTGGGGAGGTGTTTTTATAGTTTTGGGGTAAATTATATAAATTATATAAACACCATTCTCTTGCAAGATGAGAAGAATGCTTGGGGTCGTTATCACTATAAAAAGCAAAATTATTTATTATTCCAAGCTCGGTTGCACTTGCTTTAAATTTTTTCTTTCAGGGTGTGACAATATAAATGTCTATCCATTGTTCCCTCAATAAAATGAAGATTTCCTACCACCGAGGCAGCGATACACCCCCAAACTATGACATGACCACCTCCAGGTTTGATGGTCTGGCAAAGATTTTTTTCATGGCGCTCTTCATTTGACTTTCTCCAGACGAAACCTCTTCCATCAGAGCCAAACAAATTAAATTTTGGCTCATTCGAATACTGAACACTTCCGGAAGTCTATGTCTTTTGTTAAACAATGCTTAGCAAAATTGATTCGAAGCTTTTTATTTTTGTCAGTGATATTAGGTTTTTGCCATGTAACTTTACAGTTGTATTGGTTTTTTCTTAAGACCCTTCGAATGGTTTCAGCACATACCATTTCAATTAAATGTTTTTTAACTAATGTGGTCAACTTTGGAGCACCAAATTTTTGATTATTTGTTATTTGGCGCAAAATCCAACGTTCATCATTACCAGTAAAAAAATGTTTTGCACTCACACTAGCTTTTCCTATTATTCTATTTTAGTTTTTAAAACTTTCAATAATATTTTGAACGGTGGCATAACTCCTATTGATAGTAGAGGCAATTTTTCGTTGTGTTTTGTTCATTTTTAAATTGATAATCACTATTTCTCGTTCACGAATAGTTGTTTGCGCACCCATTTTAAGCAAAAGCTCGAACTAGACTGATTACTAGTATTCATATTGTTTATTTTTGTTTCCATTGAAAGAATGAAAAGAAATTAAAAGGTTAATAAACTCATTTACCCGATAATTGAAGAATACTTGTTACTTTCACTTTTTTCTAAACAGAAGTAAACGTTGCATCTTTTTCACTGTGACCTTCAATCCCTACGAGTTTTAATGAAGATTTTTTTTTCTCTTTCTATAATTGCTGTTGAGTTGATTTGATTATATAAATTTAATGTATGACAATGAACCATTATGCCCTCATGTGCATTGGTTTTTAAATTTTAACAAAGAGGAAGTAAATAGCATTTGAAATAAAAATATTCGTTTGCATCATTTTGACTGTGAGCCACTGTATGTAGGACAAGTATGGATCCAGGGGTAGGGTCATGACCCCCAAAAAATATTTCAGCTGCTTATATTTTTTTTATTTTTAAAGAAATAATGCAATCGCATAGCTATTAAAACATAACACTTTTGCTGTTCAGAACACTTCAGTTGTTTGGTATGTTCTTCAGATCCCAATGGAAGAAATAATGTCATAAATAAATTTGAAAATAAAAGTTCTGTCTGGCAAACGGCCACAGGTTAGTGCGAGACGGAGGTGGTCATGAACCCCGCCCCCCACATTTTGTGCTAATTTCGTCCCTGACTGGACCGATCTCAAACCTAACTTATTTTCCCCTCAATGAACTCCATAATGGTAGATCTTTGACCAGTAACAGATATTACTAACTTAAAGCTCATACTATTCAGAAAGCACTCTTAACTAATGACCAATCACTGGATTGCCTGGACCTTGCCTCTCTTCAATCCATTTCTTCCTTACCTGATTAATTTTTCCTCTCTCATCAAGTCTATTTATCTTCGGAGAGTTTGGTTTTATTTATCGATAATACCTTAAGTGCAAACTTTAATAAATCGATTATTTTATATGCTTGGGTAATAAACAGTCCAAAGAAAAGTTATCTCATTATCATTAGACTGAAAATTAAAAGATGGCTGGCTATATAGACATAAAAAAAAATAAAAAATAATTAAGTAAAGGTAGATTATCAAAATTAAACATTATTTAAATATATATACCCCCCCCTCACCGAAATTGTTTGCTAAATTCGCCTCTGTTAAGGGGGGTTACTCTACAGATTCTAACCATGTCAGGAAGGTCGCAATTTTATTCTGTCAGCTCCCACAAAAAAAAAAGTCAACTCGCATAGGGCAGATTGGAACCGCCACCATTAGACTATAAAATGCTTAAAAAGCCATCCTGGCCCTAATAAATGCTTTTGCTCATTTTAAACATTTACTTAAAAATGAAGGGTAGTTGAATGTTATGATTGGAGATTATCAGATAACATTAAAATATATCAGATTAAAAAATATATCTTTAATAGCGCTAAAAACCTAGTCAGATAATGACCACTAGAAAACATATTTTTAATGATGTCCCAAATTCCAATAAATTTTCAGAAATGATCTAGAAATCTAGGAATGAAAGTTAAGTCTTAAAGATATTAAGATATATATTAAAGATATAAGTTAAAATTTAAGATTTTGTATTAAATATGCTAGAGGTTTTTTCAAATCAATTTTTATAATAAAATAAAGGTAATATTTATACTTTGATCTCTGTAATTTTTAATGTAATGTCATTGCCAATAACCCTTAGGGGTAGGGGCTATTAAATGGCTGCCTGGGGTTCTATTGTATCCAAATATAGGGACCAGATCTACCTGCCGAGGAACCGATGTACTCTATACATTTTTGGAGCGATCTGTCATAGAATTTGTTCCTAAATTCAGGGATAAAACTTTTTAAGGTTGTTATGAAATGTCCGTGCGTTATTACTGAAATTAAACTATAATCCGACAAGTAGACCGTAGATGAATTAGCAATGAAACTAATAATTGTTTGGAGTTATAAAAAATAATACATATCACTCCTTTCCAGGAGAGAGAATTTAAAATTTTAATCTAGAAAAACAGCATTCAAGAAAAAATGAAAAGTCCTTAAAAAATTTCTTATTAAAAATATAACTAAGGTGTCACCTGTAGTGCAGTGGTTAGCATAGAAAATTTTTTTTATAAAAAACTAATAATATTCAAAGCAGATAACATATTGCTAATTGGACAAAATAGTTCAAGTTCAATTGCAATAATTATGTTCTCTTTAATTTTTTTTGTCATATTTAAAATGAAGCTCAACAACGAATTTTAGATATAATTAAATGCAAACATTTGGGGAATCACCTATGGGGTAGTGGTTAGTATATCAACGCGGATTCGCGTACAGCGGTGGCCCTAGGCTTTTTTAAAGGGAGTAAAAATTTCTTGGTAATGCCGCCCTTCGGATGGGACATAAAATGGAGGTCCCGAGCCTGTAAGATGTCAAAGATTCTCGTTAAAGATTCCTATCCTAATTATACCAGGGTAGGCAAAATGTAGGACTCCCACTAGAGCATGGTGTGTGTGTGAACATAACGATAAAGCCTACGAAACTGAAATTAGGTATTCGAGGTATGTAAATTCCCCTGATGATTATGATCAATGCAAGGGAAAGAAAAATATTAAGAAGAATCTGGGGCGGAGTGTCCGAAAATGGTACATGGAGAAGAAGAAAGAATGAGGAGTTGATGGAGCTATATGACTGGGACATGTGGAAAGAATGCTGGAGCACAGGATAGTAAGAAGAATACTCCATGAGAAACCGGACGGTAAACAAAGCAGAGGGCGCCCTCGAATCAGATGGCTGGATGATGTCGAGGAGGACCTGAAACTGCTGGGTGTACCAAACTGGAGGAGAATAGCACAGGATCGCAGAGATTGGTCGGCTGTGGTGTTGGAGGCCCGGGTTCTAGCAGGACCGTGGCGCCAGAATAATAATAATAAATGCCCCTGATGTGACAGCTAACATTTTATCAAAATTGGATAAATAGAGGGGGACCTTTATTTCATAAATTTTAACATATTTTTACTTTAAGATTTTCTCAAAAAGGGCTCTAATGATTTTGATTAAACCCGTCATGTTGATTGCGAATCAAGTACTCATTAATATCAGGTAGGTTTCGTCATTATAATGTTCTGATGGGGCTTAAATTTTCTTCTAATGTACCTTTGATTTAGTTAAGATGGGGAAATTAACTCTCTTTCATTAAGCCTAGTAGTGAGAAATAGCAACATATGAAAGAATTTGATAAAATTATACAGGAGTAATAAATGTGTTTCCACAAGATGAAAATTTCCGTAAATGAGTGCAGTAATATATTTATATAATATATCGTTGGAAAACTGAGATCTCAGGAAGAATAATATTT
The DNA here is from genome assembly GCA_911387785.2 of Aelia acuminata. Lineage (NCBI taxonomy): Eukaryota > Metazoa > Arthropoda > Insecta > Hemiptera > Pentatomidae > Aelia > Aelia acuminata. Next base: position 87,811,146 of record OU426983.1, on the reverse strand, counting down.
TGTACATAAAAAATATTAGGTATTTTCCAACAAGCGCTAAAATCATGTTGACAACTTGTTCGCATGGGCATTACATTATGCCTTTGCTAACAGCCCATTGTTAACAAGTAAGGCTTAATGTGCTTGCAAAAGTGGGCATATATATTCATCAAACACCCAGTTTTATCAAAATCTTTAGAGCCTTTTTTGTGAAAATCGTAAAAAACTTAAAAATTATATAAAATTCATTAAATAAAGTACCCCTTCTGTTTGACCAATTTTAATGAAATTTTTGCTGCAACATCGCAGGCATGTTCATATACTAAATACCCAATTTCAGCTTCGTACGGTTTATAGTTTTTGAACTAGTCTGTTCACACACACAGACCATTTCGTGGGACTTGGTTATTTTGACTCAGGGGACCCCAAAACATGTATATCTGTTGAAAACCGGAAGTCAAAATTTTTCACACTCGCAATACTTTCCCTTACTATATCACTGGTGTTTGGTCAAAAGGGGTTATGTCATGGAATGTGAAGCTTAAAAAACGATTTACCAAGCTTTTGAAAATCATTATAAATTCTTTCTGATTGTATTTCTTAATTCCAGAATAATAAATGAAACTATATTCTTTCAACAGAGATATTAATAAATTATGAATAACGAATAAATTATAGTCAATTATGAATTTTAAGAAGACGAGACAAATAACATTTTTTATGACTTTAAGCCCTTTTGCCCAAACATGAATGATATATTTCATATATAGGTAAGTGAAAGTAAAACTAAAAACTATTTGATTAGTACTTTAATAAGAGGATGTTCAAAATATTTAAAGCTGTTTTTCTTTAAACATATAGTATGGTATAATCTTTAATAATTATATTTTGGTTTAAAACTTCAGTTACATAATAGATTTCTGAATGAATAAGGTGATTTTTGGAAAGTAATTATGGACTAAAATCCAAATACTAAGTTCCAGTTTTCTATGAACCATAAATACATCTATCAATACCTATTCACGATATATTAACAAAAACGGGGGAAAAAAATTGACGACATTAGGATTGTTTTCCCGTTAAAAAAAAAGAAACCAATAATATAAATCAAAAATTACTGAAGACTTTCAAGTTATTCAATAATTATAATAATCTATATCTAATGGAAAATAAGAAACAAAAATAAGTTAAATGTGGATAAAGATATTTCCTGTGAATTTTCTCAATCACGTTTACATCTCGGTTTCTACTCCAATTATGTTGGTATGTGAAAGTTGCATGTTGCTCGCATCGCACCAGATTTTTTTTTAGGAGTAATCTGTGGTATAGTGGTTTTTACAGCAACGAACAATACTAAAGGCTCACAGGCTCGCGTCCTGTGCTGGCCTTAGTTAAAGGGTGTAAAAAATCCTGGGCTATGCTATTCCTCGGGTAGGACCTAAAATGGAGGTCACAGCCTGTATTATGTAAGGTACTCCTTGAAGATCCCTATCCTAATTATACCTGGATATGCAAAATTTAGAAAACTTCCACTGTAGCATCGTCCGCTTAGCCTTAGTGCCATAAAGTGACTGACGTTAAACAAACAGATTTTTTTTTTTTAAATATTACACTTGTTACACCTTTGTCATATAATTATTAATCTGAATGCCATTCAACAAATCTTGCAAAAAAAATAGAAGTATGATGTAATAATGTATTAAAAAAAAAAATTAGAGAAATCATTCTGTATCTTTCATTAACACTTTAGGTGCGGTGGCGTATTTTAGGGGTATCCTGTTCAGTTCAGGTATCGGACCCTGGGGACCGATGCTGCACCTAATGTGTTAAGGTATATATTTATTCAAGGATAAAAATTTTAAAAATAAAACATGATTAAAAACTTAATTAAAATAATATATATTTAAAATATATATACATATAACGCAACATATCTACAACTATGATCATGATACATTAAATGCTTCTTCAAAGCTATAATCATCATTATCCATGCTGATTTTCTCTAAAACTCCAGCTAAATTAGTGGTTTCTTTTTCTGAAAAAAACAAAAAAAACAATAGTAACTGTTGATAATTGATCAAAAAAATGCATATTCATAAATATTTTTTCATCAAAATTTTCAATATACCTTATTGACAAAAATATTTGAATTATAATTTACTAATTAATAATAATAAAATATAACAGATAGCGTGAACAATTTGTTCCTTCGAATATTTTTGATTTAAGGAGTAAATAATTTTTTTCTGCTTCATCATCAGGATAAGAGAATAGTTATAAATATTTCTGATGATATAAAAGTATATAATATAGGTAAAGGTAATTTACAGCTAGTTATTATTAATGATATGTAAAAGAACCCATTTACACTGAAAAAAAGACTTATGTTAATCCTTGTGATGGGGCAGAATTCCGAAATTTCGATAAATTGAAACAAATAAAGAAGATTCAAAGTAAGAAATATTTCACAGCCTATTGTTGAACATAAAACTACTCCATTTCTCCAATCATATGCTCTAGCACAAGTATAAGAAAAAAAATAAAAAATAAGTGTAAGAAAACCAAGTCAAGTAAATACTTAGTCCTGATAGCCCACAAACTACAAAAAGTTATGAAAAAAAAAAAAAGGTAAAATTACTAACAACTATTTGAGTATAAGTAGAGAACTATTTTTCGTAAGGATTTTTTTGTAAAAATGCTGACTTAAATGAATTTTATATGTAATCAAGGTTTTAAAATAATTTGTTATTCATAAATAATGTGAAGGAAGGTTTTAGACACAAATTTAGAAATATTTATTATGTTTGGAAAGGTGCTTCCTTACATGCCTCAACATTTAAAGTTCACTACATGCCACAATTTTTAAGTTTCATGTAAATTAAATATGATGTTTAAAATTATGCATGTTCTCAAATCCGATTAATAAATTTAAAATATAAGTATCAAATAAAAATATGAAATTTACTTTAGAAACAAAACGTAAACAGCATAAAAAAAAAAAAAATTTGCTACAAATACAGAATAATATAAATTCTAACTCATTTGATTTATTCAGTGAATAAATATAACAAAATAAAGGAAACATTTTATAATTCAGAATTAACAAACAAGTTACCATATTTTTAATTCCAAAGGATGACTGATAAGTGGTTAACTTAGGAATAGTATAGCATTAATAATAATATAGGGACAAAAACATAAAATACTAAAAAAATAATTCAAATACATCAAATTTAGTTTTAAAGAGCTGTTAAACTACTTGAACTTATTGTTATCAATAAATTAATTGAAATTTCTTAGCTATCTAATACTTATTTATTAATTATTTATCATGATAATGACATACATTGGGAAAAAACACTGTAAGTAAAAAAAAAAAAGTTATCTGCCTTCATGAAAAATGAATTGCTATGATCGTTCAACAGTGAGTCATTTAAATTAGAATTTAAAGTGATACAAAGGAAAGCCTCTCAATTTTAAAATAAGTTGTTACGTTTAATTATAATTCCTCACAGTTGTGCAATGCCGTCATATGTGTCTAAATAATCCTTTCATTTCATTTTTCATAATCCTTTCAGATGGTTTCGAACATTGTTTTCGAACCCTTGTGCAGTCAACACGTCTCTTAAAGCTCCTTTCATTGGTAAAGGATATCTTCGTACGCTGGTTTCGAAGTTAAGACTGTTTCTAAATGCAGGTAACTCTGGTCCATCAAAATCCTTTTATTTCCTATTCCTGGTTCTCCTTTCAGACCAGAATCTTGTACAGGACGCAGTGAAGAGTGGAGATAAATTCCGTAAGTCTACCATAATTGTATTTATAATTACATTTTTACTTATATTGTCTGTATATTCTCATGTGTTTTCGTACTATTCAATTACAGTCCACATTAGTTCTCTCATGTCTGAGTACTACCAGATTTATTCGTATATGTCTTGATAATTTTCTTATTATAATTTTATTTTTATTTAATTGCCGTGAAGTCTAAATTTTATGCCTTCACATTCAATATAAAATGGCAGTAAGAAGTTCTGTTTGTAAGAATAGCCAAGACTCTTTTTTATTGTCAATAGTTAATTTTTTTATGATTATTATAAAATTAAATACTTATCAATAAGGCTATCCATAATTTGATAAGGAATCTTCCGTCAGCTGATTCCAATGATTATACATATATATGTATAATCTTAGACTTCACGGCAATTAAATAAAAATAAAATTATAATAAGAAAATTATCAAGACATATACGAATAAATCTGGTAGTACTCAGACATGAGAGAACTAATGTGGACTGTAATCGAATAGTACGAAAACACATGAGAATATACAGACAATATAAGTAAAAAAAATCTGGTGCGTGCTCGCAACACACAACTTTCACTTACCAACTTACTTAGATTAGAAATTAATGCGTTTTGTTAATTGCCACTTTCCAAATGAACAGAACGGCTTTAATTATGAACAATGGTCTGTCATTAAAGGCGTACTCCGCATGCGTGGGCTCAACGAGTTTTATGAGTTGACTGAATATTTTTCTTTTTTTCTCCTCTTTATGTTTTCTTTATTTTTATCATATCTCATATTTAGCCATTTCTTATTTTTAGGCGTAACGAGAGACAGTTAATTTCTCCATGTAAACAAAAACAAAGGTACTTTATAAGAAAGAAACAAACAAAAAAGGCCCCCCCCCAAAAAAAAGCCCCCTCAAAACATTTTAATAATGGTAAAGCTTACCTGATATTAAAGAAAACCTAATTTTCATTAAACATGACGAGTTTGATAAAAATCGTTAAAGCCGTTTTTGAGATAATCGAAAAAAAGGTAAAAATTGGAAAAAAGTCATGAAATAAAGTGCTCCCTCAGTTGGACCAATTTTGATGAAATGTTGGCTTTTACATATTTGGTATATACATACATCAAATACCCAGTTTCTTCAAAATCGTTAAAGCCGTTTTTGAGAAAATAAAAAATATGTACACGTGAAATTGGTACAAAATTTATTAAGTAAAGTCCCCCCTCCGGTTGATCAATTTTGATGAAATTTTTACAGTCGTATCTCGGGCATATACATACATCAAATACCCAGTTTCTTCAAAATCGTTAAAGCCGTTTTCGAGTAAATGAAAAAAACACGTGAAAATGTACATACATACAAAATTTATTAAGTAAAGTCCCCCCTCCGGTTAATCAATTTTGATGAAATTTTTACAGTCATATCTCGGGCATAAAAATAGATCAAATACTCAATTTAATCAAAATCGTTAGAGCCGTTTTTGAGAAAATCCAAAAAAACGTAAAAAGTTATTAAATAAAGTACCCCCTCCCTTTGAGCAATTTTGATGAAATTTTTGCTGTCACATCGCGGGCATATACCTACAATAAATACCCAATTTCAGGTTCCCACGGTTTATAGTTTTTGAGCTAGTCTGTTCACACAGACACACACAGACCATTTCGCGGGACTTGGTTATTTCGACTCAGGGGGTCCCAAAACGTGTATTTCCGTTGAAAACCGGAAGTCGAAATTTTTCACGATCGCAATACTTCCACTTACTATATATTTCATATATAGGTAAGTGAAAGTAATATAATTATAAATACAATTATGGTAGACTTATGGAATTTATCTCCACTCCCCACTGCGTCCTGTACAAGATTCTGGTCTGAAAGGAGAACCAGGAATAGGAAATAAAAGGATTTTGGGGGACCAGAGTTACCTGCATTTAGAAACAGTCTTAACTTCGAAACCAGCGTACGAAGATATCCTTTACCAATGAAAGGAGTTTTAAGAGATGTGTTGACTGCACAAGGGTTCGAAACCATCCCTTACCAATGAAAGAATTATTCAGACACATATGACGGCACTGCACAATGGTGATAACGTCACGATATTCATAGAATCTTTAAATTAATTGAAATAAGTAAATCGGTGATTTGAGAGTGTTGGATGGAAGAGAAGATGCCACCCCAGAAGTGGTCGGAATCAGTCATTTATCCAAAATATAAAAGAGGCTATATGCAAGACTGGAGGAACAATTGCCTAATAACCATGCTTAGTACTGGATGTAAAGTTCTTATGTAGAAGGATGAGGGGCAAAGTGGAATCGAGGGACTCTCCAGGTCAACAGGACGAAAAGATGAATACTAAGAACAACGCATGGTTCTATCAAGGAAAGCGAACAATTCGGAATGAGAACTAATGCAGAACTAGGAACTACTAGAGAAGCTAGAGCTAGTAACGCTCATTTGACAGAGAAGACTTGTCTGGGTAGGTCATATGGAACACATTGAATTGAAGAAACTACCTCGAAAAACGGTGCATGAGAATTCGGAAGGAAGTATGGAATATGTGGAAGAGGACTTATATATAAAATGAAGAAGGATAGCCATGGGAAGAGTGGAATAGAGCAGGCTGTTGTAGGAGGCCTAGGTCCTACAAAAATTGTAGCTCTAGACTGTGAATGAGTGAATAATAATTTTGATAGTAGTAACCCAAAGCATAAATGGATACTAAAAGCTCAAATAGAAGAAAGGAAGGCTAACAAAACATTCTCTTAGGCAAAGCAAAGATCATACATAGATGCCAAAGTAGGTGAAATTTTGATTTGCTAATATATTGTATATGAGAAAAGAGGTATCTAAAATTCTTAAATAAAAAAGAAACAAAGATGAACCATTCAGAGAAGAGAAACAAACAGCAGTATACACTAAATATATGGTAAAAGAATATTAAAATTAAAAGAAATATTTTTAAATAATTTCTTTATTCCATTTTTAATTGTTTAGCAGTATGATCATCAGCGAACCTCTCCTGTTGCTTTCCTTTCTTCTCTTCTTGGCTAAAGCCTTCTGTAACTTTTTACTAGAAGTTGGCACAAGATTAGCTTCCTCTTTATCCTGCTTAGTCTCAGTGTGTTTTCTTTTCCTATTTTCTTTTCCAACTACCTTAATATTTTCATTCTAAAAAAAACAAAAAAAAAGATGAATAAATCAACAACAAATTATTTTTAAAAAAATCAAATATAATTTTGGTATTGATATTAATTTTTACAGGGTTTTGGTCTTGATCCATGGCTTCAACTATACCAGTAGTTTCAAGCCTAGAAAGTGGACCTCTCGCAGCTTCAGATTCTAATTCATTCATCATTTCCACCTCCATTCTTTCCAATGCTTTTAAATCAAATTCTTTAGCCATTTTATCAACAATTACACTACTAATATGACAGTCTTTCTCTGTAGGTGGCTCTGTGTAGTAACGAATGCGGCCTCTAAAATTATCATAATCATATCAGGAATGACATGTTAGATAAATGATTTTATATAAACAAAATCTATGAATAATAATATATAATTTTGACTTAATCTATTTTTCATACCTATTCCAATCTTCAATCAAACCCCTAGCAGCAGCCTCTAAATCGACAACACCTCCTTTTTTATATTTTCCCTGCCTCTTAGCTTTGGTTGCAAAAAATTCTTCAGGAGTATCATAATCTCCAATCCCGTACTGCTCCATCATCTAAAATAAAATCGTAGCATTTTTTTTTTGTCATTACAGTTTAATGGGTGTGAACCAATTATTAGATCCACAACAGCTCATTTTAACCTCATTACCTAAGATCTTCAATGGAATTACATAGCAACTCAGTAAAATGGAGGGAGAGATTCAAAAAGGTCAAGAACCCCCAAAATCATTAAAGTTGATTAATGGAATAAATTTTTACTTTCACTTACCTATATATGAAATATATAGTAAGGGAAAGTATTGCGATCGTGAAAAATTTCAACTTCCGGTTTTCAACGGAAATACACGTTTTGGGGCCCCCTGAGTCCAAATAACCAAGTCCTGCGAAATGGTCTGTGTTTGTGTAACGATGTTCATCAAAGTGAGTATTTGATGTGTGTATAAATCCGCGACATGACAGCGAAAATTTCATATCCTCTATTATCACTGATGATAATAAAAACATTTATTTGACAAAAAATAAATTATTAGACTTTAGAGAGTATAAAGCTTTTAAGGTGTGAAAGAATATTCTATAAGATAATCTTCGATTAATTATATTTTAGTTTAGAAACTTTTGTTCCATAGTAAATTTCTGAAGGCAATATTAAGTGATTGTAGAGGAACAGTAATCTTTCTCGATTTCCAGAAAGGCATGAGACAAACTTTACTACGAGTCGTAAATACACCTCCTATTGATTCACCTTCGCGATATATTTACAAAATGCAAATCACTGGAAAAAACAACCAATCAGTAAAAAAAACTGGACTGTTGATGAAATTAGTTACCTAAAAAAAAAAAAAAAGAAATAAGCAATAATGAATCGAAAAGTACTGAGAACTTTCAAGTTTTGCATTACTGATACATGGACTTATGGAGATATACAAATATGAGCATATAAATGTGTAAAAGTGTGGTAAAAAAATCTAAGTAGGTTCGTAAGTGAAAGTTGTGTTGCACTTACGTGTTGTGCACCAGATTTTTTTATGATGATAGCATTTCATAATATGAAATTGATTATTCCAGAATAGAAACAGGCAAAATTTTCACATGTTTAAGAAAGAAAAAATATAAAATTTTTAATGATTCAAATAACATGAATAAATAAATTTTAAAAAATTAATCTACCAAAAACAAACAAGCAATTTTGATGACAAAATTTAGTAACGTTTTTTTGTTGTACAATTGATTACCTGATCTTTTGTAACCCTCTGCAAAATAGCGGTAGCAGGTACAAATGGATCGGCAATGGCTTCAACTTTAACTACATTCCTTAAGGAAACAACTGCATCTGTTTCTGATCCAGCTTCTTTAGCAAAAACCAGACCTGGACTGTCAAGCAGCTTTATTTTCGAATCCAACTGAACCTCCTGCATTAACCTCAAAAAAAAAAAAATAAATAAAAAATAAAAATGCCTAAAATTAATACTTTGGGAAATCAAAAGAAATATTTTAAAAATTGCTGTAACCTCTTTAATAATTTGTAACAGGATTCTCATATGAGGAAGTGAACACAATTGCTACATTAACCAAACTTTTATGGAGGTTCTAAGCCTATGGAGGGGGGAAAGGTTAATGATAATTACTCCAGATCAGCTAAACATGTAGTAAAGCTTTTACTTGAAGAGTTACAGTTTTTATTGAAGTAATTAGAGAATTGAATTACTTTGATAAAATAATCAAGTTTTTCATAAGTTATATTTTAACTATTAATTACTTATAAATGAATTTAAACTTGCAAAGATATATTATTTTTCCATCTAAAGAACATATATTTCAAGAATATAAGAATTAGAATAACAGTGATCGATGTTTGGTCAGAGTTCTTCATAAAAAATAAATAAATATAGCAATGAGTTAAGTGTGTATTTTATTTATATTGAGTAGGGATGAGCTTATTTACATTTTTATTTCCAGTACTTTCTTCTTACTTTTACCGCAAACAAACTGACATCCAAGATATTTATAACCTGACACACTGATAAGACCTATGTTGTTATTTATATTTACCAAAATTGAAGTACAATGAATTTAGCTTGTAATAAACTAAGCTAATGGGCAATTCCACGTGAATACACAAAAATATAACATTTTTTTGGGGAATAGTCCATGAATAAAATAATTAGTAAAAAAAATCCAAGAATTAATTACCTTGTGACACCTGGGGTCGCACCAACATTACAGGCTCTATTTCTTTTTAAACTGTTAATAATACTGCTTTTACCAACATTGGGAAGGCCTGGAAATACAAATAAAAAAAATTAAAGGACAAATTTTACTGAGTACTTAATTATGTAAAATGCCCAAGACAAGTTCTATTACCTAATGTTAGTCATTAGATAAATTAAATTTTCTTAAATGAAATAAGAATTTTTTAGATCACATTTTTACAAAATGTTGAAGAGTAAATTAATATGGAAGCCATAAGCTTAGAAGTCCAGGCTTATACTTTGTTTTATTATTCTTTCTCTATTCAGATTATTTATAATATAAAACATCTTTCTTCTTATGAGGTTCTGAAATGTGTTGTTTTTTGGAAACAACTTATTAATCATTCATGATCTATATATTAATATCATACCTACGACACCAACGGTTATTGCAGTCTTGATGTTCTTATTTCTGCAGTAGTTTCCAAGAAGTGACATTAGCAGCTCGGCTCCAACACAAGAAGAAACTTTAATATTCTGCTGAGCTTTCCTGTGCTTTGATTTTGATAGCATTTTTCTACCAAGTTTGCCCCGCTGTGATTGGGTACTTGCTTTGAATGGGACTGTAGGGAAAGATCCTCGCAAGTATTTGAGCCATTTATCTAATATCTCACGAGGAATCAGATCTGAAAAATGAAAAGAAAAACAATCAACTACAGATTTGAACAATGATAGATTATTCAATAGTAAAATAACCTATCTAAAATGCTTAGAAGCTCCAAGATGGCATCAAATGAACACAAAAATGGCAATAGTAGATGCCATTATACTAAAAAACCATTTTTTTTTTTTTTAATGGAGGAATGATACAGCATAGTTCTATGGACCAAGACAAGCACTTAATTAAAACTCAGCACTGGGACAACATCTTTGGATCAAGATGTTTGCTAATATTCTTTATTTCCTAGAATTCTTTTGATTGTTCATAACAGCTAAAGAACCAATGAGCTTTATTATTTTTTTTCATTTTGTTTCAAAACTAGTTTTTGTACTTGAAGTATCTTTTTTTTTTTTATTCACTTTTTAATATTGTATAAGAAAAAAAATAATAAAAAGCAATTATTTTGGGTTTTGTCTCTTCTAACTGTTAGATATATGCTCTTGATTTTGAGATATGCCTTTTGTAATTTTGGTTCATTCACTTAAATGGCACATTTAATAATAAGCCAGTGAAGTTATCAAAAACATTTCGTACCCTCCACCCAGTGGTCGTCACATAAAAAAATGTGGGGGATTTGTCTGTCTAAAAAAAATTAACACATAACGCAAAAAAAACAGCACATTTATTTATTTATGAGAAGCATAACAAAATAGGACTACATTAAATTCTTATATATAAATACCACATTAAAATATCGATTATCCGGATTAATAGTGGGGAAGGAGGTGCATGGATAATCAAATTAGTTTACATATTTATTTAAAGTTAACTAAGATGCAAATTATGACAATAATAAATTTATATTTATGCGAAAAGGCAGTGCCTACAATATATTTAAAAAATATCAATGACAATATCTATTCCGTGAAACGAACAATTTCACAATGCCTATTCAATTGTTTATTAGAACTGGACAATTTTTTCACCTATTCCAAACTCCAAGGAATTCTTTTTTAATGATTTTATCTTTATCAACAACATGATTTATAATTTAATTTTTTTTCTCTAGAGATAAAACTTTATGCTTTCGATTTGTCTAAATTTTTGAGGGGAACAGCTCAAATTATTGATCAACTCTGAAATAAGATATTAAGATGTACCTATTGGAGGAAGATTTTCATTGATTCTAAAACGTAAATATTAAGCGAAGGATTATTTTTAAAAGTTTTGACACCGGAAGTTGTTAATTAATATTCCTAATCATTTCATGTACAAATATGTTCCATCAACTTTCAGGTACCTTAAATTTTATGGCAATATTCAAACAACACTGGAAAATTAAAGCAAAAATTAACAGAAACAACACGCAAAAACGAATTCTGGATAATTGAGGTACAACAGTATTATCCTAGTTGATTTTTTAGAATTAGATGTGTAAATTAATTCTAAACCAATTAATAAATATTAAATAAATTCTTTTCTTATTCAAATTTGGGGGGATCTATTCATTGACTGCCCCTATATCCACCCAGAGCAAACAGAAATAAGAAAAGATCCCTTTCTATCCACGTGTGCATCTTTTTATGCAGTAGTTTATCATGAGATTAACCCAACAATAGTTTTCTTTGAATTGTGCCCCTTATATTCCACATTCAACAACATGTTTCTTAAGTGAAGATTTATGTTATGTCATTTTTTGAGTTGTGCCCCTTGTACCCTCGCAGCGCAAAATATATTTTGTTTCTGACCCACGGAATAAATCTCGAAACTCCCATACTGGTTAGAATAAATTGATGTCACTTCTAGAGTAACTCCTCATGTGCCAGACAGGGATAGTAAAAAAAAAAGGGTTTAATCTAGCTAAAATAAACGACAGTTTTCTATAAACTTACCAGCTTTATTTACTACAATGACAAGTCTTTTCTTGCCTCCTGTTTCCTGAACTGCTTCTTCTACTTGCTTACACCGAGTGCCAATTGGATCTCTAGCATCAACGACTTCTAAAATGATGTCAGCAGCTTGAACAACCTTAAAAATACATCAGCTATTATAAAAATGAAATAGTTTCTAAGTTAAGTGACTTTATCAAATGAAACATCCTTTGATAATTCACATGATTGATCTTATAATATGTTTTTTTTACAAAAAATGCCAGAACAACATGACATATGGTCAAAAGATCACGCTGTAGTTGGAACCCTGAAAATAGCAAAGAATTGACAACCTCGAGTATAACCTCTTATTTGGATCAATTGACTTCCACTAGCTCAGTACAGATTAAACACCATAAAATTTCAATTAAAACAAAGGTCAGGGCCTTACTTACCAAGGAGACTAGTTGCCTCTGTTTACTTTAAAAAATGCAGCCTTTTCGGTACTGAAACTACAGTGTGATCATGTGAATTTATACCGACCCAAAAAGTTCATAAGTTCCTCATAGTAGTCAAAATGTAGATCACTCAATACTTAACTAATAAATAGACAATTAAATGGTCGGTATAAAACCATAGTGAATTAAGTGCCAATACAATTTAACACATTTTTAATTTTTCTAAAATAACTAATTGTTAATTTTTTTAATCATGCTTCTTAATTAACATTTGAATAATATAAAAGAAAAACTGAAAGATTTTGTACTGCAAGCGATAAAAGTTTGTTGGATTGTTAAGTTTTTAACGTCTGTTTGTTAATCTTTGAGGTCATTAACGCCTGCAACTTTTCTTTTTATCCCAAAGGAAAAATAAATAAATACTTAATAAAAGATTATACATCTATTACACACCACACACCGCACATTAAAGAACCCAATGAGTCGGTTATTATTACTATGGTTTGGAAAGTTATAGACATAAGGAAGTGGTGAGCCGAGGATATGGCATGAAGTTCAGCTGTATATACACTGCATAATTTATTTAGTTTAATTTTATGGGTGGAATCATGGGTTATAAAAGACGATGCAGCAGATTCTTCGAATTTCGATCGGTCGATGGAAACTAAAAACGATCCTGAAATTCTATTAAGAACAAAAGAGACTTTAATTTTGTATTTGGAAGCTGGAGGTTGGGGTTTCATTTTTAGGTAACTAGTGCTAAGTAAAGTATTGTTTTTAGCAGATTTCTTGTTAATTCTTTCTGAGAAGAGGAGGGTTGCGATCCTAATTCCAGTATGATGTATAGCATCAAGTTTATTTATTAGAGGGGGCACTTTATTTCATGACTTTTTTCCAATTTTTACCTTTTTTTCGATTATCTCAAAAACGGCTTTAACGATTTTTATCAAACTCGTCATGTTTAATGAAAATTAGGTTTTCTTTAATATCAGGTAAGCTTTACCATTATTAAAATGTTTTGAGGGGGCTTTTTTTTTTGGGGGGGGGGGGGCCTTTTTTGTTTGTTTCTTTCTTATAAAGTACCTTTGTTTTTGTTTATATGGAGAAATTAACTGTCTCCCGTTACGCCTAAATATAAGAAATGGCTAAATATGAGATATGATAAAAATAAAGAAAACATAAAGAGGAGAAAAAAAGAAAAATATTCAGTCAACTCATAAAACTCGTTGAGCCCACGCATGCGGAGTACGCCTTTAATGACAGACCATTGTTCATAATTAAAGCCGTTCTGTTCATTTGAGAAGTGGCAACTAACAAAACGCATTAATTTCTAATTTAAGTAAGTTGGTAAGTGAAAGTTGTGTGTTGCGCGCACGCACCAGATTTTTTTTGTAGCAGTCGACTTTAAGGAATAAATATGAGCTTCCCACGTCAATCTTTTGTCAAATATCCTTCCAAGGAATCTGTGACTGCTTGTGTAAGGGATTAAGGAGCTACTTAAATAAATTTCTGGAGAGGGAGGAGTATTTCGCTTTCTACTAAAGTGGAGGCATTTGGTTTTTTCTGCTGAGAACTCTAGACCAGAAGAATGAGACCTATTTACAGCCTGTTGTAATTTATGTCGAAAAGTAGCAAGGTTATCAGAACGACATATTATGATTAAATCATCTGCAAACACTGTGATCTGCAAACAGTAAAGGCTTAACAACTGTCGGTAGGTTTTTTTTTTTTTTTTTACAAGCATCATCAAACCAAGGAACTAGCGGTCTTCTGGGAAGGCCTGAGAACATAGGTATCAATGTTTTTGCTGCTTGTAGGTATATCTACGACAAGATCGCATAATAGACTCACAACACCTACTAGACATTTACAACCAACTACCGCACCCTGTTATCTTTATTGGGGACCTTAACGGTCACAATCCTCTATGGGAATCTCAAGACATGAACATGGACAAAATTATAGAAAATTTTCTACATGCCTCTAGCCTCCTCTTACTCTAGTTTGGAGATCAAACGTACCTCAGTTCTAGCTATGGGACAAATCAAGGACATTCAAAGAATAAAAATAAAAGTAAATGGTGTTGAAAAATTCGTACATTATAACCTTTTCAACTCCATTGTTACCTGAAACAATCAAAATAGGATATCAAAATATCAAAGTTCAAATGTACACTCCTAATCTTAATAGGTGTCTTAAATTTTCCCACCATACAATAAAATGCACGAATCCCAAAATCACCTGTTCTTAAAACCCCAAATGCATTAATTGTGGGCAAAGCATAACAGTTTAGACAGTTCATACCCTATTTAACTAATGAACAAGGAAATAAAGTCAATCCAATTCACTGGAAAAGTCTCATATAATGTAACAAAAAATATTTATAAATTAGAAAAACCCCATCATTTTGATACACTAATTTCAGAAATAATTAAGTCTAAAAAAAAATACGAAAACTCAGGAAACAGGAACTCACACCAACAATTTTTTTCAATTCGAAGCCTCTATGAATAATACTTCAAATAATTTCTCTCCCCAGCCCAGCACGTATAATCACTGACACATAGGTCACAGTGGACCATCGTAAAAAGATCTTCAGCCACGTTTTCCGTGCCGCCTTCTCCCTCTCCTGCCCCTTGCTCCTCCTCTACCCTCTCCCTCCAAAAGTTAAAAAAGGCAACAAGAAATAAAAGCAAAAACTGAACAGTGTAATTTATTCCGTTGTTATATCTCTTGATATACTATTTCTGAATAGGTCTTTAATCCAATGGAATTGCAACGGCTTAAAAACCCACTTTGATGACTTAAAATCATTAATTTCCGATATAGAACCATTCTGTCTTGCTCTTCAAGAGACACACCTTAATACAAAAGATAAGGTTACCATTAAAGATTTCAAAATATATAGAAAAGACAGCCTAAACCCGAACCACAGACAGCATGGAGTTTGAATAGCTGTAAATAAATCCGTATATTCTGAACTAAAAGGACAAACCATAATAACAGGGAAACTTTAAAGACTCCTTCAATGCCTTCTCTATTTATCCCGTGTCCTGATGTTTGTCTCTCTATTTAGATAGATAGATAGATAGATAGATAAATTTATTGTATTTGTTTATATAAACATTACAATAGAGACCAGATAAATGTTAATACAATTATAAATGATAATTTCCTGCTTGTAAATTTTAAATATATTATGTTACATTAATATATAAATATATATATATATATATATATATATATATACATTTTTATATAAGAATAGTGGAGCTGCGACATGCATTAATATACATATACATCTACAAAATCAAAATCAATTATCAAAAGAAGATTATTATCAGAATGAAATGCTATGAGAATCATGTTTCTTTATTCATATATAACAAAGGCCCTCACTTTCAGTGCGTTTGTCTCTGTCTTGCTGATGTTTGTCTCTCTATTTCTCAGAAACTACTCAACCGATTTTAATGAAATTTGGCTCAGTGTATACAGTTTTGGCCAACTTAATAGACAGGATAGTTTTTAACTTGATTAGTGATCAAAATAATTCTTATATAGCGAATTATTGCAAATACAGTAGGACGTGTTTCGATTTATTAACATGGTGTCATATGTCGATTTCATAACGTTTTTGTTTATAAGCAAGCTATTAAGTAATACAGGTTATTATTATTATAATTTTGTATTGCGTTATGTGAGTGCAGTTATTTGTTTCTATATTATTATTTTCCAAAGACAAATAGTAATAAGAATCTTTGTATTTATTGTTAATTTTCATTAGAGAATAAATAAATCAAGAAAAGGTTACAATAAATTCTCAAAAGTGTAGGTACTTTTTCTTCCTCTTCCTTTTTTATTTGTATTTAAATTAAATTACAAGCTAAGCGCTGAAACGCTTTGCTGTGGCCCACCCTGATATCAACTTTTAGTAAAGTAAATACATTTTAGTAAACAAGCTTTTAGGGAGAGACTATTTAATTATAGATATAGAATGCAAGGCCTCAAAGTCTCGTATTATTTCAATAATTCACTTAATCGTGCAGGTTACATGCCAAATTTTCGCCTATTCAGGCATCTTCAGGGAAGATGCCTGAATAGGCGAAAATTTGGCATGTAACCTGCACGATTAAGTGAATTATTGAAATAATACGAGACTTTGAGGCCTTGCATTCTATATGTAAATACATTTTAATAATTTAAATTAGGCTATTATTTGAAATAATACTCTATAAATGTTGTAACAGTGCCTACTGTCACAGGTGTAACCTAATAGAAACCTGACTTGGGGAGTCAGTGTTGCCAAAAATTAGTGAAAATTAGTGAGTTGGCTACACTGCGGGTAACCAGTCATGCAACCTCCCTGAGTGTGTTTTGATTAGGTGTGGGATACTTTGTGATTTGCTAAAGAACTGCATAATTAAGACTTTAATATTATATTTTCAGTTGATTTATTTATTTATTTAACAGAAGTTTCTTTATTTTCATTATTCGTTTTGTTATTATTATTTAAATACTGTGTTTTTTTTTTGTTTTTTTTTTTACCAAACCTTTTTATTATTTTTATCCCGTGCTCTAAAATGTAAAATTTAAAAAATGTCAGTGAAGATTTGTAATTCCTCCTTTATCGACAATAATTTAAAGTTGAGAAAATTTAATCCCAATCAAATAGAGGCTGTTACTTCCTGTTCAGAAGAGTTGTAATTATCTTTATATGTAAAATTTAAGAAATGTCAGCGAAGATTTTAATCCTTTCTTTAATTTAAGGTAGGCTATTATTGGGAATGATATTTCGTTGTTAATTTCACCAGAATACAATTTTTATACTTATCTTTAAATGAATGTTGATTAAGAATGGATTACAAATCGCAGCATTTTTTAAATTTTACATATAATGATTATTACACATCTACTGAACAGGAATAATTGTTATTTGGGTAACCGCATGTTTCAGATTTATGCACCATAAATATGAGAGTACTACTGCAAAATGATCCATCGGCAGATATATTTTCTAAACAATTGCTCTATATTGGAAATGGTGAAATAGAGCTGCATCGAAATTCAAAATTTATCAAATTACCAGAAAATTTCTGAACTGTTGTAGAGACGAAAAATGAACTGTTTACGAAATATAAAGTGTCTTTCCTGATATTTTGAACAATTATTTGGACTATAATTGGCTGGGTAGTCGTGCTATTTTGGCAGCAAAAAATGTTGATTTCGATGAAATAAACTTCCAATATCAATTGACAATGTTCTAGATGTAAACGAAGCCGTAAATTTCCCATCTGAATTTTTTAATTCCCTGGATTACACCCAAACAATCTCCAGTTGAAGATTGGCTCACCGATCATTCTTCTTCGTAACTTAAATCTACCTACTAAAACGTGTACTGTTGCACAATTGTGCAACGGTACACGTTTGGTCATTAAAAGGATCACAGGAAATGTTATTGAAGCAAAAATGTTGCCTGGAAGCTTTACAGGAGATATCGTCCTGTTGCCACCTATTCCCCTGGAACCGTCAGAATTTTCAATAAAATTTAAAAGGCTTCAATATCCCATTCGTTTGGCTTTTGCCATGACCATAAACAAATCCCAAGGGCAAACAATGTCCCCTTGGACTTTGAAAATCCGTGTTTTTCCCATGGGCAATGGCACAACTCACGTGGGAAACGGGTATCGCCTGCTCACGTGCGTGAAAACCATCAAATCTTTGGTTTGTGTTAAAAAAACAAAAACAGGTTAACCCAAAACATTTTGAACAAATTAGTACTTGAATAAATAAAAATTCTTAATTCTATTATGTAAAAACCTCTTTAAGAAGAGATTTCTTATCACTCAAATATATTGCTAAATAAAAAGCTTCAACACACCACCCTCCTACCGAACACTTATTTGCCGAAGGGTCGGGAAATCGAGGTCTCAAAGAAATTGAGAAAGACGCCTATCAAAAGGACATATATGACGCGTTAACCAAGATTGGCATGACCCTGAGCAAAATTAAACCCGTTGTTAAACTAACAATACCAAGTTGAAGTAGTGTTAGGCCAATAATCAATAGATCAATGGCTGAGGTTATCAAAACTTACTTCAGTCATCCTTTTTAAAATTAGTGGAAAAATATAGCCATTTCGAGTTAGTTTATACCGATCCATAAAAAAAGGGCGATAGTGTTGGCAGCTCTGTGAGTCGTAAACACAATCAGCTCCTTTTTAATCAAACTACATTGAAATATGAGATGTAAAAAATAAAAAGTTTAACTTTCCTATATTCTTTACCAAATACTTTAAAAATGGTGTAATGCTCTATTCTCAATCACGTTGGATTTTGATTAGCTGAAAGGTTTTCATCTTTATCAATGAATATTGGTATTACTGTATTTGTTTAAAAATATTAGGATATAACTACTGAGCCACAGCAACGCGTGGCCGGGTCTGCTAGTTATTAAATATGTCTGAATATATTTAAGGGATTCATTTATTTGAAGCGAATCTGGTGGGGTTTTTATCCAGCCTCTCTTTCGTCATTTATTTGAGCTATGAAATAGCTCAACCATTACAATGTTATTTAATTATAGAAATATGATAAGAAAAACAAAAACATATGGTTTAATAAAAGAAACAAAAGATAAAAGTAATCTTAGCTGATCGTTGAGAAAGATACAAGCTAGCTATTTCTTCGGAGCTCCGTAAACACAACCTTACTATATGAAGTTTAACAGTTAACTGAGACGATAGAAGTAAAAACAACTCTATTTCAAAAAATTCAACTTCAGTTTTATCAAAATATGCGCTTATTTCACTTTGGGATTACAAATACCAAATAAAGTTCTAAGAAAGTAAACATGAAAATATAAATAAAACAGAAAACCTTTTTAAATTCCCGATAGTAAGCCTTTAATGATCCTTCCTTCTTTATAAGAAATGGCTTCTCATCATCCTTAGGTTCAAATGCCTCGTGGACTTTTTGTTTCATTTCTGCAGATGCCACCAACCCTTCTAAGCCCCCGGCTTCTTTTTCTAAACGCTTCATTTTTTCTCTTTCTTCCTTCCATATTGCTCTTTGCTTTTGTTTTTCTTCTTCTTTTTTTCTTTTCAAATCTTCAACTTCTTTTAGAATGTCATCTCTAAAAGGGCAGTCTTGAGGCACATGAATAACTTTAGGTTTATGAGCTAAAAAGAAATATAACAGAAATATAAATAAAGACATATAGAGAAAATAAACTTAACAATTGTTGTTAATAATTGAACCTATGGAATAAATTTTTGAGTTAAAAAAGGAAACACAATCAACAAGGATGTTAACAAAAATGTAAAAACTTCAACTATCATGTAATATTAGTAGACAAAAGTTTAGTCATGTAATACAAAAGTATTAGAACAGCATAACAAAATTATTACAGAAGATGAATTAAAACAGTTAAAATTACTGCTCTTGAATTAAAACACTGTTTTTAGTGATTAAAATTAGTTCAACTTACATTTTGGTTGTTTCTTAGCCTCTTTACGAAGTTTCCTATTATGATCACGAACTTTTTTCTCTATTTTATACCGCAGCCTTGCTGGTACCCTTTTGCTCTTCTTTTCTGAAAGTTAAAATATTGCAGAAATATACATACACCTAAAATACCCAATTCGATAGAAATATTAATACATACTTAAACATAATTTTGCCATGACTTTTCAAGACTTTTACTAAGATAATGTTAAATTTCACAGATACCTCAAAATAACAAAAAACACATGGCATACAACTACCTTAACAGGGAGGTACTTTAAGTGTTATAGTTTACATGCCTCATAAATTTTATATTAACTAGTAGCATTATTTTTGTTCAATTTGATTGAAAATATAAAATAACACTGTTTTAGTTTATATCCAACCTGTTTCAAACTTTAATCAATGAAAAATTGTTAAGGATCTAATTTAGATAAATAGTTTATCAACAAAGTATAGTGGGAATGCTTGTTGTTGTTTTGTTTGTGGAGGTTGCAAGCAGTAAAGTAGTTTAAAAGAGTGTGATAGTGTATTGGATCAGTGATGTATGAGAATTTACTTTTAAAGTTAACTCTTTAATGGTTTATATTACATAAAACTGAAATGGCCAATCGTACAGTTAAGGATGCCAAATCTATAAGGGGTACAAACCCTCAGTTTTTGATTGAGAAAATTATTAGATCTCGAATTTATGAATGTAAATATTGGAAGGAAGAGTGTTTTGCTCTTTCAGCTGAACTAATTGTGGACAAAGCTATGGAGTTAAGATATATCGGGGGCATTTATGGAGGTAACATTAAACCTACACCATTTTTATGTCTTACTCTGAAAATGTTACAAATTCAACCTGAAAAGGATATTGTAGTTGAGTTTATAAAAAACGAAGAATTCAAATATGTCCGTGCTCTAGGAGCATTGTATATGAGACTAGTTGGGTCTTCAATAGAATGTTATAAATATTTAGAGCCACTTTTAAATGACAGCAGGAAACTGAGGCATCAAACACGACAAGGTGAATTTGTTTTAATTCATATGGATGAATTTATTGATTCACTTTTACATGAGGAAAGAATGTTTGATATAATTTTACCAAGAATGCAAAAGAGACACGTTTTAGAAGAAGCTAATGAGCTTGAACCTAGGATTTCTGCATTGGATGATGATGCAGATGATAATATGGAAACTTCTGGAGATGAAGATGAATTACCTCCTGAAAAACCTACAAAGCGGGAAGATAGGAAACGATCACCTCAAAGAAAAGAGAGAGATAGGAGCAAAGAAAGAGACCGGAAACATAGGGATAGAGAAAGAGAGCGAGAGCGTGAAAGGGAGAAAGTCCGTGCTGACAGAGAAAGAGAAAAACATAGGGAAAGGAGTCGAAGTAGAGAAAGAAGACATCGATCAAGAACACCTGAAAGAAGAGAGCGGAGAGAAAGAAAAGAAGAAAGGACTAAATCTAGAAGGGATCATGATCGCCATGAAAGAGATGATAGAAGAAGGGATCGAGATCATAGAAATAAAAATGTGTATGGATAAACTATATTTTAGTGAATGTGTGTATCTTGTAAATATATGTTTTATACCTAAAGTATTTTTTTTATTGATAGGAATTTGTAATTATTGCTATTACTGGTTCTTTAAAAAGAGATATCCTTGTTTTCTTTCTCTGAGTTATAAAGTAGTTGATCAACCTGTGTTTCAACATAAATAAATTAGGCATTATATTACTTGAGTATATACCTTATTAAATTTTAAAATTTAATTCCATAGCCAAGTGAAGTTCATGTTAATTGGGATTGAGTTTAACCTAACTTATTCTTAAACATAAGTATGAGGAACCAACAAAAAAATTACTTCTGGTTATATTTAACTTATTATTATTATTTAAATCAAACAAGTAATGGGTTCATTTCATGGATGTAATTATTCTCTCTCTTAAATCTGCTTTATTGATTTTACCCGATATTTTCCCCCATCAGGATAAGTGATCTACCAATTTATAGATAGTACTTTCCTTGATTCTTCACTATTAAATTTTTTGGTAGAGGTTTTCCTATAATTCTGGGCATGGCCCTGATCTCAACTGAAAAGGACCCGTTTAGGGTTGAATTTATCTCTGAAGACTGAGCGGAAGTCAAAATCTGGGATCTAATAAAGCTAATCAAGGGCCATTGCAACTTAAAGGAAGCTTTTATAATGGTCACATAAGCAATTGAAATAGCCCATGCCTAGAAGTAGCTTGGAGAAGCTTTGGCTTTGTTTTTTCTTTGTAAGCACGGCATTTCATCTTTATTTCTATTTTAATTTGGAGTGATCAGAAAACTCTTGATGACCAATATCTTACTTTAGTTACTAAAAGGGAGACTGAGTTAAGATGTAAAGGTTTTTTTTTTTTTTTTCCATGAATTCCTATTATTGAAAAACAATTTCTTTCATTGGAAATATTCACTTTCAATCATAGATTGATACATGCCTCTAAAGAACTTTCTCAGAGCCTTGCTGCTAATAAAAATGCCTTTTAAACTTCTTGAAGATAATAAAGTGTATTGTGCTTACTAGGCTTGCCCCTAGTATAGATTTGATTCCATCTAATGATGTAACTAACTGAATTTTGAAAGAGCTGAAAGTTTCCAATTATATTTTTTAAAAATAATTTATCTATTATTAATCATATATCATATTTTGAATAATCCTTTCATGTTAAAAATGGTATTTTTTAAATATATTAGTTATATTTTTTTTAAAAGAAAAAAAAAGATTATTCAACTATGTAGCTGTCTAATTATATGAACTTAATATTTTTTTGAACATGTTTGTAATTGTTTGTTAAAGTTTACCTGCATAGAACCTCTAGGTCATCAACACCTTATAACATGTAATTAAGGCAAACCATGAGTTATCAAGCAGTTTTTACAAGTTATTTGCTTTGAATGGTTTTTTTTTTTTTTTTTTTTTTTTATTAACATATTTTTACAGTGATTTAACAGTTTTTATTCAATGTGTTATAGTAAGATGTGGAAAGGTTAAAGTCAATTTAAAGTTTCTAATTATTTTTGTTTAAAAAGAAGGAAAGGGTGCAGAGATAGACTTATCTTTAAAATCAGTCTGAAAATTTTCATAAAAAGATATTTTTGAATATGAAAATTTGAGTTTTAGAAGTTAAGTCAAATTTAGTTTTTTGCTTATAGATTACGTAGGTCTAAATTGGTAGTTTGTTTAGCATCACTTTATGCCACTAAGGCTAATCAGAGGATGCTACAGTGGGAGTCATAATTTTGCCTATCCAGGTATAATTAGAATAGGGAACGAGTACCTGACATCGTACAGGCTCGGGATCTCCATTTTATGTCCTATCCGTGGGACGGCGTGGACAAGGTTTTTTTAATCCCTTTAAAAAATCCTAGGGCCACCGCGGGACGCAAAGCTGCAACCTTTAGTATTGCAGGTTGCCATGCTAACCACTATACCACATGTGACCCTGTTGGTTTAAGTTCAGTTATTCATTTAAAAAAGATAGGATAGGAAATTGTTTTAAAAATTATTTCATTTCAGGTATTATTGCTAATAATTACATCTTTCATAAAAATATACTGTAACATGGAGATTAAAGTCTCCTCGCAATTCCTACATTTGATGGGAAACCATTGTAAGTCTCGAAAAGAGGCATTGATAGACGTTTTTTTAAAAATTCTTTATGCACAAAAATAATTTGGTTCTTAGTTAAATATATTTTTATACTAACAAATACAATTATTCTGAGTGAACGGGCACATATGCATTCAATGTATAAAGATTTTATTTTCAAAAATTTCCAACAGAAATTAGTTTGGATAACTGAGATTGCGATATGTAGAGCGTAAAATCCTGTCTTTGTGTTCAATAAAATAGCTATGTGTAGGTGGCTAATTCTACAGTTGAATAATTTTTACATAGTATTACATTATTATATGAATAAAAAGTTAAATATGAAAAAGATTCAGAATGTTTTCAGTAATTTCAATATACTTTGATACCTGAACACAATACCTGAGGGCTTGTGTACACTTCCCCTACTGAATATAAATCTAAGCTAACACTCAGGTCCTTTCAAACTAAAATAATCTTCGTAAGACATATGATCTGAAGATGCTACTAGTTGGAGTATACGGATTATAAAATATTTTTTTTTTGAAAAGTAGTAACAATACATAATATAAATAATTTTAATTTAATAATTAAATAAATAATTAAGTAACAATACATAATTTAAATAATTTGATGGCTGCATTTCAGGGGACTGGCTTGATCTGCTTTTAAAATTTCCATGCTTTCTTGATGGGACCCTTTAAAGATTACCATTTATGCATGTTTTGCTAATCCTTGGCTCTTAAGCTTGTATTAAGAAGTACTTTAAAGAGGATTCAGGTTTATCATTCAGAAGGAATAAGCAGATAAAAAAAGATAAATGTTAACATTATATTTACAGAGCGATTTTAATATCACAATTGTACACTAGTCATAAAAAATTATATAAACTAAAATTCAATCTAACAAATGTCTTAAGTACAAAAGGAATAAAATATACATAACAAACATGAATAGCTGTGATGGCAAAATGAGATAGAAACAAGTTTCAGAAAATTATTGAAATTTAGCTGGTATGATAAAGCTAAAAAAGGAAATTAGACAATTTATAATAGGCCAATTACTAGGCTCAAATATTGATTAATAGTATTTTCCACTCAAGCTACGAAATTAAAATTAAAATAAATAGGAGTTCAAAATGAATTACAAGCACTTTTGTGGACTGTTTAATAAATAAATGTATTCCTATCTTGAACTGCTGACAAATCAGAATAATGTTTAATGAATGTATCAATAAAACTTTCAAACTTTAAGTATATTTACTCCACAAGTGTCAAAAAAAGGTATAAAAAATTACTGTTTTCTAGTCAGCTACTCTAAACAGCAACATTTAATCTTAGGTAAATTGAATAATTATCCAACAATCTTTATTATCGATTATTCTTTAACAACATTAAGGACAAAGCTCATCAATAATAGAACGATTTTAAATTATTAAAAAAATAAAAGAAAAAGATTCCACCAGGAAAAATAAAATATTTATCCTAACATCAATCTATTATATAATTAAAATTCCAAATATTTTAAAATAATTTTTAAAAGGCTATATATGATATCCTTAAGCTACTTATGTATCCTAAGCAATTACATCAAACAGATTCAGTCTCACCTTGAAATAGAGTTACATCTATTTCAAACAATCCAACATTTAATACATAGTCAATGCATAACATCAATAAATAACTTTTAAACTAATAAAAAATCTCACATTCAAAATAAAAAGGAAAAATATATGTATCTCTCATAATCTTAACCCTGCCAATTAAATTAGTTCATAAATATAGAAAATAAAAATTCTGTTAGCCCTATATTTTTTTTTAAACTTTCAATCAAGGCAAAACAATTGATTTGTTGTAATAAGCTGGGGGCAATGCTACATATTGGAATCTTTTCTCAAGCTTAAAAAAATACTAACATATTTCATCCATTTTACTAGAAAAATATGGATATTTTTTTTTTTTTTTGTTAACCCATTCACCAGATCACTTTGTCAAATTAAGTATTGATTTTATAGTTACATTCTTATTAGAGTATCAAAATGATTGTATATTGAATAATGTATAGTTATAATTTATTCAACAGATTTGCTGATTGATCATCTGATTTATCCTTTTGCTGTTGCAACAAGTATGATTTTGAGTTGAGTGCCATTTTTAAGATGGATGATATATATGAATTTTTTTTCAAGGGTAAAAATCAAGGACTCAAGTTTATTTGTGGTGGTTATTATCAACCAATGGGTTGAATCATGAATTTGTTAATCATTCAATAATTCAGAAAATTAAAAAACAATGAAATAGTTTGTTTGACTGATTTAGGAATAAGAACTCCGCAATTTATTTGATTGCAATATTTGCTTCATCCCATGAAATAAAATGCTAGCATAACAGGGTTAAGAAAAACGTAAGTTTATTTATAATTATAAAATCAAATTAGCAAAGCAAAGCAAAGGGAATTTAATTTTAAAAAACCTCAAAGAAATTTTAAATGGCTGAACTATAAAAAAGAAAAAACCTAAAAAACAATAATTGAGCTGATAATAGGAATGTTAAAAAAGATAATCACTCATTTAAAAAAATATATTGAAACAAATTCAAGACTTATGATGGTAACCTCAGACTTGATATCACTTAAAACGATAACCTTATGAGCTCACAGTTTTCTTCTTCATTTCTTCTTGTTATTTTCAAGGGACGAAAATCATGGTCAGGATATTTTCTCTTAAAATTTGATATTTATTTAACTAATTTCATTAATAATATCACAAAATATGATTTGAAATCATTCACTATACAGCAACTGATACATATACTAAATTATCAATTCCTCAAAGATCAATACCAATGTATATCAATCAATATGTCAATATGGAACAAAAAAGACAATCAGCCCATAGTCTAATCAAAACTGCATAGGGGAAAATAAAAACAAAATTTATAATACATATGGCCAAAAAATTTTGAACCACCACTATCACCATTAGGTAAATGTTAACTATTATTTAAAATAAATTGTCTCCAATTTCAGTTTTGGCATTTTAGGTCAAAATTATTCTGCAAGCTTCACATTTGTAGCTTGGTTATAGTTTCACACTAACATATTGCGAGACTCAGTAAATTTAATACAGGAACCTCAAATCAATTTCACAATTTACACCTATAATAGAAGAAAAAAGCTTTTAGAATTTATTT
Organism: Aelia acuminata; assembly: GCA_911387785.2. Taxonomy (NCBI): domain Eukaryota; kingdom Metazoa; phylum Arthropoda; class Insecta; order Hemiptera; family Pentatomidae; genus Aelia; species Aelia acuminata. The sequence continues at coordinate 87,784,201 of OU426983.1, read as the reverse complement.
AAAAAAAATAAAAATAAATAAATAAAGCTATTATACATATTGATTAAAGATTATAATATTTAATGAATATATTTAAAATGACAATATTTAAAAAAACAGCATTCTGACTATTTAAAATAAGAATGATTTCTTTTTAGGAATATTTAACAATTATATATATACAAGCACACATGCATGCGCCACACTCACACACAATGTCTTTTTAAAAAATAAATATAATGTTATTTTACACATAAAATTTGTATTTCCAAATACAAATTTTAAAATTGAGTCAATGTAGCATTCTTATTTTAAAAAATAAAACTGATTAAGCCAAAAATAGTTCTTTCTGAGCTAGGTATTAGCACACTAATAATGGAAGTGAATGTTCCTTTTCCAAAAAAATTTTGAATTTTTTTCACCAATGTACAAAATTGTTATTCAAATATTTTCATATAAAATTTAGTATATAGCTAAACATCTTTTTATTCTAAAATTATATTTGCAACTTTCTTGATGCGTATGCGGCCAGAACAACACTTCATGAACAGAAGAGGGGGCTTGAGTTATTTTGAAGCACTTAAACTGTTTTGGCATCATTAAAAGAGCATAAATTCAGGAAATCATACAAAGAAGTTTAGATCTTTAAATGGACTTTTTGGTATCCCTTCGTCCACACTAATTTCTTCATCGGTATACATAATAGACTCTGATGAAGAGATATTAGGTACTGACTTCTTACCTAAATTGTTGGGAGAATGTACGAAGAGATGTTCATCTCACCATTTCTCCTTCACCTTCTTGCCTGGGGAAGTGACCATCAGTAATCTTGGAGTCATTTTCTGATTCTATTTTATATAGGATATCATGACAGAGTGGACAACGATCCTGACAACAGGAAGAGAGCATAGAATAATTATTAATAAAATAATAGATTAATTGTAATTGAAAATTATTATTAAATATTAATACTTAATAAAATCACTCATCGACTTAGTCACTAATCAAAAATTCATATTATTTCTGTCCTTGGGACTAAATGAGTTAGATTGGAAAGAACGGGAAAAAAAGAGGTTTTAAGTAAACCCCCATCATAATTAATTTCATACTTTGCGGAACCTAACAATATAGTTCTATAGCCTCAATCATAAGTCATCAATCTATACAGGTGAATTAATGAATAATTAAAATCCAATTATTTGGATTAAAAAAAAATAATTTAGACTAATGGAATTAACTCATTGGTTGTGAAATAGTCAGGTGAGCCAAAATGTGCTGGATAGCCTCGCTCACAAGGTGCCCTATGAGCTCAATAATCTTTATGTTTATCTTTATATACATAAAAATCTCGTGTCCCGATGTTTGCCTGAGATAAAATCAGAAACTACTCCTCCGATTTTGATGAACTTTGGCTCATTGAGTGTAGTTTTGTCCAACTTAAAAGATATGATAGTTTTTATCTCGATTATTGGCCTCAATATTTCTTTTATTGGCAGGGTCTGCTCATTATTTATAGTTTTCTTTCAATTCTAGATCTTCTAATCATCGTTTTTGATCGGGCTGTGGACTGACATGGGTGAAGATGAAAATCATTTTTTAAATTATTAGGCCTTATTATTATGAAAAACTTTTATTAGTTTGCTATACTTCATAACGTGACAATGAACAAAGTGGCCTATCACACTCTTAACAATACATCTTTATTTTATATATTTCATTTTTGCACTGGCATTACTAACATTTTTATCTTAAAAAAAATTAACATTTAGAAACATTGCAATAAAGAATTTCAGTTTTAGTAATTCTTCTACAAAATAATTCTGATTAGCCATGTTGAAAATAGGCAAATCAGATTTACAGGATAAATTTCAACTAAAGGGAATCAGTTATAGGTGGTAGAAATTTTTAAAGTGTGTAGCAACCGGAGGATTAAATTTAGGAATGCATTATGTTAAATTATCTTCCTAAATAGCACAATTTGATAAAAAATTATAGGAATAATCCTATTTAATTCTATTATATCGCGGACAATGCTTCTAATGTTCCACAGAAAGTTTATGAAATGACTAAGGTAAAAAATTTATTGTAAAATTATTACTTATGCTCTAGCCTAAGTAATACCTAAACACCTAAACCCCCCCAAAAAAAAAAAGATTTACTAAAGCAATTATAACATGAGAGGTAAAACAAAATACAAGATAGCGGCTACAATTTATTCTCATAAAGTTACCTCATATTATTTTTTTTATTATAAATAAGTCCTGGAAATTTTTCCCACGGACTGATGACGAGATTCAGGCTCTTGTATGCCATCTTTGAAATTCTGAACTGGTATGAAGGATATGAATATTAATGGAGAAAGATGTGAATCCAGTTTTAATGTATGTAGTTGATAATTTTTAATTTTGAACTTGCAAGAATATTATCCAGGCCGCCAGAAAACATAAGCTTTAATTATTTTGATTATTTATAATTTCAAAATTAGAGCAAAAGAAAACTTTGGGAGAGTTCATTAAAAAAAAAAATGAACTCCTTATGATGGAATTCCTTATGAATAAAAAGGTCTGTACAGTAAAAAAAAATAAGAAAACCTATTTAAAGTAAATCCCTATTTTTTTTTTTTTTCAATTTTCATTATTTTTTTGCCTAACAAGAAAACAAGCAAATTGTTTCAATGTGTTTAAATATTCCAATACATCGATTTTTTTTTCATTCGATGTGTTTTCTCTATTGCTAATGAACCCTATTTTATGGTAAGCGGCAAGTATATTACATCACAACTTAGCCATAATCGCACTTCATATTCGAATCCTTAAAAGATACAGTATGACCTCCATTAAACGGAACGGCTCGGCCATTCTTCCGTTGAACAGAGGTTTCCATTACATGGAGGTTTATATATATATATATATATATATATATAAATGAAATACCATTAAAACAATTTAATTGAACTATAAATATAACAATATAAAAATTTATTGGACTACTTATCTAAGTAGTCCATTACGGATTTCTGCTTTTGTGACTGAATACCTACACGCGCAATCAGCACACTCCCTAGCTCGCATAGTAAGATCCATGAGTTCGAAATTTGACACAGATGCTGCACTCACCCATTCATCCATTATTTTTTTTCTTCTAAACATCATAGATTTGAGTTTTGCCACATTTAAATTTTACAACAATATCCTTGATAGGCAGTTTGTCCTTCTCCCTCATTTCAATCACTTTAACCTTATCTGATAGTGTTAGCACACTTCGCGACATTTTATCTAATATGAAAGTGACACTCTGTTTTCAAAGAGATACTGATTCAATATAATGTAAAAACGAATATACCTAGGGAAGGGGAATGCTAATAATGCGGGTTACTGTTAATGACATTATTGTTATTGTTTTTATAATGACATTGTAACTGAAAATGACATTAGCCATGATACAAAACAAAACCTAATGATTCCAGGAATCGCGGATGTAAGGGAATAATTTTTCCGTTATTGAGAGGGGTTTTGCCTTTTTATTTAGAACAAAACTTTCCGTTTCCGTTGATTAGAGTTTCCGGATATGGGAGGTGAATTTATTCTATGTGAAAACCAGGACTTACGAAATTTTCTGCTTAATCGAGGTTCCGCTTACAGGAGGTTGTACTGTATAACTGAACGGGATTTGACCGTTGCTATAATCTGAAATAGTTTCTTAGGCACCAATTATATGGACATATTAAATAAAATAAAAAGATTTTAATCAACAATAGTGAAATAATAATTACAAAAAACTTAATTATCACAATCAGCTGAGGGACAAGGGATTAAGTGTTAACAGGGTGAAAATATAGAGGACAGAGTCCAGCAGCCTTTAGTCAATTGGAAATGGACAAGTATGAGCTGACATATAGAAAATGTAGAACAGTGTATTTAAGCAATTGACAATGATATAGTTTTGGAAAATTTATTAAAACAGTAATTGGATCATTAAATGTTAATGGATAAATTAATGTACAAGTTTTGAGAATGGGGACAGAGCCCCGAAACGTCAATAATGTGTGATGTAAGAAAACAATTAGTTCTTGTGGCAAAAAGGAAGATACATATATTGCTAATTAATCATTTCAAAATGTATTCTTTCTTTATTGCTTACCTGAACATAAAGCCATTTCCTGAGACAGACTCCGTGGAAGTAATGGTTACACCTTGTGATTTTGGCAGCTCTCATTTCTTGGTAGCAAATAGCACACACATCTTCATGAGAAGCTAATTGAGCCTCACTTGCTTCGGGAAGTGACTCTATTTTGTTAACAGCAGTACGCCTCTTCATGAAGACTGACCAACCAGCTCGGGCCTCACACCTGCACTCAAAATGGTAAATGAGGAAAATTTAAAAGTTTTCATAAAATGATAAATAAGGACAAAAACATTATTGATTTCATGCCATTTCAATAGAAAAATTGAAAAATACAGGAAGAAAGATGAACATTTTGGGTAGAAGGCTGCTGATAGCGCTAGGCTTAGTTAATGGGTATAAATGTAGACTGGAGATTAACTATCATATCATAATATAGTATTTATTATCATCTTCAATATGGGCTTCATTTTAACATTTACCAATGAAATAAAATCTACATTAAATACAGCACTATATGCTCATGGATAGAAAGGAAAATCAAAAGGGTTACAGTGTACTGATTCGCTCACTTAAGATAGAATGGCCCTAACGAATTGAAACATTATGGTTGTTTTTGTACGACTCTTGTTACGCCCCACTGTATTTGTCATAAACTTATATTAAATACTTATTAGCTGCTTATAATTTTCCAGTTTCTGACGGATCTTAATTATTTTTTGTCATGAAATCGACAACATTGGAACATCAGACTGGGAAATTGAAAGAAAATTCTTAAGTCAGGCAATAGGAAAAGTTGTTTTTATGGGGGATATAGCGAAAATCAGATAGTTATTAATATATTTTCCAACAGTCATTTTTTCGGCATGTTCGAGATGGTGAACAAAGTAACAGTTAAGGATATAAGTAATTAGATTAGCTTAATTTTAAAAAACAACACATAATCTCTTATAAACAGATTTAACAGAAACCTGTAAAAGTATTTACCTCTTGGTAACCATGAAAACTGGAAAGTTGTTTGCTGTGGGTAACTGTTGTCTAAGCGTTTTCTCAAAAGCAGTTTATTTTTGGAGCTTAAAAATGCAAAATCTGGTATGGTTCCTATCGTACTATACCAAATCTCAAACTCTATAAAAGAAAATTTGTTCTGTTCTGATCCTTGGGTTTTACTATTACAAAATTTTGAGACCTCAATACTTTTAGTAAGGATTTCCTAATCAAAATCACAATTTTTCATGGCTGCATGAAATTACCTTTCATTGGGTACCTCATACAGTAACATACATCATCCCTGAGAACTGGAAAAGGTACCTATAAGATTATATTAAAATATACTAGCTAAACCTATAGTATAAAATATACTACTAAACACCTTGCTGTTCTTTAGTCAGAGATTAATTTTTATGGAAGAAAATATAAATATTGTAGGGAGCACAGATTTACCATGAGAGCACAGCATTAAATTTAATACAATAATTTTGATGCTTTGGAATAAAAGGAAGAAAGAAAAAATCAAATCAAAATTAAGCATCCGTTCTGTACTTTGATAACATGGAATGCAAAGATGCACATTGAAAGTTTAAAAACAAAACAAAACTTCTCAGATGAAATCAGATCAATTTGAATCTTTGATTAAATACTATTCACATCAATAAACTGGTCACAGTAGGATTCCTCCCCCCCTCCCACAATTTTGTGTGAACTTTGGACTAGGGATATGCTATAACTGTGGATGTATAGAAAGCTCATTACCATACCAACATTTTTCTATTCAAATGAAACATAATTTAAAAATTCAAGTCAATCTATCCTCTATTTTTTGAGTTCTGCTGAGATCAACATACAGAATCTGCATTTTTTTTATTAATATGAGATTACTAGCTTTTTGAATGAATGAGACTATTGTAGTCAAGCATTGGGAAAGATTTATTGATTTTTTTGAATAGGTGATCATTAAAATAATTACCAAATATTAAAATATGCATGAACTCCCATCATTCCTGCACGGATAGCTCCTCCGGACTCAAATAATAATATCCAGGCTCCATTAAAAAACAGGAAAATCCCAAAACAGAACTCCACCTGAGGATAAAATGAAGAATATAGTTAGAACCTGCTGGAAAAAAAAAATTGTTACTGCTCTAACAATTCATGTTAAATTATTTTATTTAATAAGTCAGGAGACAACTATACCCTAAGCATATTGCAAGAGATAAACTATTATATTCAATTTTGTAACGTGATATTACGAGGAATAACAGCAAATTATTATAGTTTGATAACACAGCATTCTCAAGCCCCTAAATCTCTAACATTGCTCTATCAATTCATGGTAAATTATTTAATTTAATTTTGTAACATGATATTGCAAGGAATAACTACAAATTAATACAGTTTGATAACACATCATTCTCAAGCCTCTAACTCTCAAGGGTTGGCTGGCTCTTATATTCATTTGAAGTTTAGGAATTCTAGAGAACCACAATTTTCGTCACTCCTGATGATTTAAAAAGTAACAAGCAAGAAAAGAAATGTTTTCTACTTATGACTTAGCAGCAAAAATATATCAAAAAATTCTTAGGCTTATGCCAGTAATTGAAATTTCACTTAATAACAATGCTTAACTACTATTAATTAACACTTTGTCTTACATATCATTCTTAAAACTCATTTTTACTTTCACTTACCTATATATGTAATATATAGTAAGTATTGCGATCGTGAAAAATTTCGACTTCCGGTTTTCAACGGAAATACACGTTTTGGGATCCCCTGAGTCGAAATGACCAAGTCCCGCGAAATGGTCTGTGTGTGTGTGTGTCTGTGTGTGTGTGTGTGTGTGTGTGTATGTGAACAGACTAGCTCAAGAACTACAAACCGTGCGAACCTGAAATTGGGTATTTAGTGTAGGTATATGCCCGCGATGTGACAGCAAAAATTTCATCAAAATTGCTCAAAGGGAGGGGGTACTTTATTTAATAACTTTTTAGGTTTTTTTCGATTTTCTCAAAAACTGCTCTAACGATTTCGATTAAACTGAGTATTTCATCTATTTATATGCCCGAGATACGACTGTAAAAATTTCATCAAAATTGATTAACCGGAGGGGGGACTTTACTTAATAAATTTTGTAACATTTTCACGTGTTTTTTTTATTTACTCTAAATCGGCTTTAACGATTTTGATCAAACTGGGTATTTGATGTATTTATATGCCCGAGATATCACTGTAAAAATTTCATCAAAATTGATTAACCGGAGGGGGGACTTTACTTAATAAATTTTGTAACATTTTCACGTGTTTTTTTGATTTTCTCAAAAACGGCTTTCACGATTGTGACCAAACTGGGTATTTGATGTATGTATATGCCAAATATGTGATAGCCAACATTTCATCAAAATTGATCAACCGAAGGGGGGACTTTACTTAATAAATTTTGTATCATTTTCACGGGGTTTTTTATTTACTCAAAAACGGCTTTAACGATTAATAAAAATAAGATATGAATGTAGAAAAATATGTGATTTTGGGAAATGATATCTAACAAAACACGTCAATTTCTTCTCTAAGTAAGTTGGTAAGTGAAAGTTGTGTGTTGCGCGCACGCACCAGATTTTTTAAATTCATGAAGCAGTTTAACAATTTTTTTGTAAAATGTGATAATGGGTTTTTTAATAAAATTCTTTAAATTTTGAATTTGCAAACAAAACATATATATATATATATATATATATATATATATATATATATATATATATATTAATATATATCTATCTTAAAAATATTTTTGAATTGATATTAAACCAAATTTTTTTTTAATTTTTTGAAAATATAATGAAAACTTACTGTGTTTCCAAATGCTTTTATATAGTAAACATAGTCATCAAGTTTTTCCCAGAAAGTAGACCTGTAGGCATCCAGAAGGAAAAGGGAATATATGAGAAGTGAAACGATTACTTTAACAATAACTTCGACTGAAAAGGCAGAAACTGCCAAAAGCCAGGTGGACATAGGATGGTGTGCCCAAAGATATCCTAGTAGACTCACTGGGTAGACAATAAGGAAACCACAGACCAGAAGGGCTCTTATATGCCTGCAAAAATCAATGAATTAATATAAACATTTGATTTTAGCTTAAAATTTGTTACATAGACTTATTCATAATACATTAGGGGTATTAGTACAACAAATTTATTGTGTTATCAATCCTGTAAATGTAATAAAATCGAGAAACTAATTTTCAATTTGTGTGTTAAATATGGCCACAAGTATCTTGAATTTTAAGGAAGTCAAAGCTAACTGTAAAGTTAAAATCGAAATACGAATTCAAAAATGTATTTGGAAAGTTTCAGAGAGCTTAGCTTTGCTCAGTTATTTTTTGTTAACACTTGAGTGTTACCTCTTCATATGAGTGAAAAGGAAAAGAAGCGGATGCGAAAGGAATTTAGAAAATATAGATTACAAGAAGAAAAAAATCTTCTGTTATTCATAATGGAAACCCGATGCGAAAGTTTGAGGTAGGTAGTTTTTTTTCTTCAATTATATCAATTTTGGGTTTTCACACTTTGGGTAGTAACCAATGTTCAAATAAAAGGAAAAAGTTGTTAAAAATCAACAAGTTTTCTTTGTCTTTGTTTCAAGTTAAAACAATAATTTAAATAGCAATTGTTTTTGTTGGAAAAATCTGAAAAGATTTTTGGGGTTAGGGATTTTACAAAATATTTAACTATCTCTTATTTTCGGACTGTAATTTTAGTTCCAATACAGGATAATGTTGAGCTACCTAAAAAACTCATTTAAAAGAGAAAAATCTTATTTCAACAATTAAGATTTCCTACATTTCATTTTTGCATGGATGGCATCTGCAACACTGAATTATCTTTTGCATATTTATGGAAAATCCTTTTATCATAATTAAAAGATTGATTTCATTGTCTAAAAACAAACAGCTCAAATATTCTAAAAAAATATTCCCCATTTCAAGATGAAGTCGGAAGTGTATGAGTTCATTAGAGGAAAGAATACAGTAAAATCTTTCTAGTTCAATCAACTAGATCAACTTAATACTTAAATATATAAAATTGAATGGCATGATACTAACCGGTGAAGCGAAGGATTATGTGAAGCTGATAATGACATGAGAAGAGGGTTCACAATGTTGTGTATAAAGTGAAGCAGCGCTGTAAAGAGAAGGCAGAAGTTCCGGCAAAGTCGAATAAATCTCTTCTCAGGATCGAGACCAGTGAGGCCAGTCTGAAGAGCAAGAATGTAGAATAATATAGCTGAGACTGTTCCGATGGATTTGTCTTCTTCATCTTCAGCCAATAACACCTAAACAGATTTGAAAAATAAAACATTAAAACTTATGATCCTGCTCTAGCCCTCCTCTAACAAAAGAACAGAGATGGACATATAGACATTAGTCTATAAAAAAACAAATCCCATATTTTTAACCATTACCATTACAGGCATACTTGTGTTTTCTTTGACATTATTCATTATCTTGGTAAATTTCAATTTTTTAACTTTTATCCACAAAATTCCAAGATTCACAGAAAAATCTTTTTAATTAAATCTGAAGAGAACTGATTTGAACTGCTGTCCTCTGCATCTTTATTGCAGACATTTTAAATATAAGTAATTAAAGTACTCAAAATAAAAAATAAAATAAGATGAGTACAGAATAGATATTGGTAATGACTGATACTGTTATACCTAACCGCACATTGGCTGATAACACGAAAAACTTATTAATGTGGGTTGATTCCAACTGAAAAGAACACACTAGGGTGTATAAAGGCCATTAAGTCCCTGAAGCAATGTGGCGGATACAAGCAATAAGTCACTATAACAGGGTAGTGTACAAGCGGGGCAGGAACTACCCAAGTACATAGATTTCTATTAAAACTGATTACAGGGAAGAAAAAAAGTAACGCTTGTGGAAAACTAATCCCTCATTATACAAGGAATAGGTGTATTTTTGACGTTTTGGGGATTTAGGTTCTTGTTAATAAAATTTTTTTAGTTAGGTACATCACAGCACAAAAAACAAGTTTCTTAATTTTCACACTTGGTAACTGTTTCATGCGGGGGATCAAAAAATCACTCCGTGTCTAACTTTCTATACTTCTAGATTGTGAAATTTGAAAATTGTCTGTAAGGAGGGGTTTCAGTAAATAATTTAATACATGATGAATTTTAAAACATCTAAGAAAAAGATGATAATGATTGCATGGTGATAGGGCAGGGTTGCCGAGTGGGCTAACGCATTGTTAGGTGTTGCAACTGACAATGTATGATTGATAATCTGGAGAAAAAACGTTCGAAACCCTGAACGAGGGAAAATTTATTTAGGGGGCTTGTTCTAATTGAAGGATTTTTAAGGAAGTGCCATTCAGTTGTACCCAAGGAAATAAATAATGATTTTTCCATTACATACACCTATTAAAAATTGTATATTTATATTACACATAGATTATACAACTATAACAAAGGTCATTTAATTTTATGCAACTAAAATAAAAATATTGCAAAATACAAGAAATATTGAATATTATTTAATAAAGAGAAAATATATACCCATTGAAAGAAGGAACCAATGTAATGGCAAAGATAAGATACTAGCGAAGTCATTCCAAGAACAGCTGTCAGGGTTTCACAACCACTAATTAGAAGAGACTTGCATGCCATGAAAATAGATCCGAGGTCAAGCCCAACCTGAGGATGAAGTGCCAAAGCATGCTCAGCCAATCGCAGAATCCAGAAGGTACGAAGAACGCAAGGCACGTTTAACCTCATCCATTCAGTTTCCATCAGTGCAGAGAGGCCAAAGTTACTATTCAAAATTATTATAATTAATTGATCAATTAGAATTCAATAAAATTAAATATGATAATAATTACAATAAATAAATTCATTCATGAAAAATTCTAACCCATATTTACTAATTGGTAGAGCCTAATTACCCTAATCCTGAGCCAGGTGCAAGATAGAGTGCATTCGTGTAAAAATTAAAGATGCTATAGATAGCATTTTAAACATTTTTAATCTACATATAGTTCAAGAAGAAAGAAAGATTATATATCATTTATAGCAAATTTGATCAAGGACATGTTAAACGAACGAGCTCATTTGAAAGTTAAGGAGCGTTCAATTAATATCAATTGCATTTTGAACAATATGGCTTTGGCAGCAAAATAAGGCGTATAATAACAACACAACTGTTGTAGAGTTTGATGGATGCTTGTCTCAATACTGACCACAAGTATAGGAATGGAAAGTGAGTCCTTGTTGTGGACATTTTGGCCAACTCTTGACAACACCAAGTAAACCCTCATTATTACGAACTCGGATATAACGAATACCTCGATATAGCGAACCAAAATACTATCCCCCAAAATTACCGTTATATTTTTGCTGAACCCCTCGTTATAGCGAAATCCCTCGGTTAGTGCGAACTACGAACTAAATTTGATGCCTGAGAATTATTATATTCTGTTATAACGAACTGCTAGAATTTTTATTATTTTTTTTTTACTGTATTACGTAGAAGGAGTGCGGGAAGACGAATTAGCTCCAGTTTCTAGAATCGAGGTGTTTTTTTACTATTAACTAATCCGATTTACTTTTGCTCTCTCTCTAATTCCATTGACTTTTTCTCAAAACTAGCTCAGTTCTGTTTCGACTTCTGTATTATTCGAATCAGTGTACTGTAGTCGTTTATAGTGTTTTTTAAAATAAACAATGAGTTCGTTGGTAAACGTAAATCCTTATCAATCGAAGAAAAATTAAAAATTCTCCAGGATATTGAATCAGAAATTCTAAGTAAGAAAACCATCGCAGAAAAATATGGAATTCCAAATTCAACCATTATAAAAAAAAAGATAAAATAGATTCAACCGCAGCCCAAGGATTAACTTCAGCATCAAATAAATGGCTGCGCTCTGCCACTCATGAATATTTGGAAAAAAATTGATAAATTGCTTTAAACAAATGAGATCCCAAATACCAATCTTAGACCTTCTTATTAAAGCTAAGACTAAAGAACTCTCAAGTGAACTTGGCAGTTAAATAATTGAATCTCATTGTTTAATTAATATGTAGTTTATCTAAAAATTAATTACATACATGTGATTTAATTTAACTAGTTGAATGAATTTCCTTCTAAATATGATCAAATTAGTGCGGCCATTGGCTAAAAAAGATATATAAAAAAGAACCCTCGGTTATAACGAATCTCGTTATAGCGAACTATGAAAATCAAACCCCCTACCAGTTCGCTATATCGAGGGTTTACTGTAGTTATGGTTTGTTCCGCTAAAGAGGGAGTGAAAAGATTTATTTCTCAGAACCAACAAGATATACATATTAATTGAAAAAGGTAATAAGTAAACCCATGTTCTGAACAGGGCGAAGGACCGAACCATGCGCTGTAATAAAGTCAGTTAAATGGGTATTAAAAATATGGCACTTATGGGATCTTAAAGGACTGTAGAATTGATGTGTCACAAATAAACGACTTAGAGATGCTGACGTATAATAGTCAAGTCAAAAGGTCCAAAATTTTAAAAATTAATGAAAAATATGATTAAAAAAAAAACACAACAATGAAAAGAAAAATATTTGGAAACAAAAATCCAAGATTTGTTTTCAACAATGGCATTGTGTAAGAGAAACATAAAAAAGTGGAGTATTAAACAAAGTCAATTTTTTGTATAAAATAATATATAATTTATTTACAAACCTGATGAAATTTCTTGCATGCAAGTATCCTCCATAAATGGTTTGAATAATAGTGAATGCGCTAGACCACAATATAAACTTCACCATTGCAAGAGGGAGTACGGCAGCAAACACTGGTGAATGATTTAGCAAAGATGGAGAAAGAGGAAGGAGACATAAAAATGATGGGGCAAGGAATGTTATAGGCCAAATCTTTTGTAACAATGGATACTTTGGTCCAAGGTGAACATAGGAAAACACACATGACAGAATTATCTGAGCTATATAATTCTCGAAAAGTATCATCCCCACTCCATTTTTGGTCAGATTGTCAAAGTTAAATGATAAAAGTTCTTCAAGAATGCTCTGACCATCTTGTACAGATCCGAGAATCGCTTTGACAGTAGTTACATTTCCCCAATACGATATGAAAACAACACCTACTGATATCAGGTACATATATACGATCAGCAGGTGCTCTCTCAGGAGCATAAAAGTGCAAAGAGCAGCTATGCAGCCTGCAACAGACAAAAAAAAAAAAAAACGAATATATAAATTTAAAAAAATAATAAATTTTAAAAAATATGATATTATAATAAATATTAAATCAATGAAACTTTCTGAACTACCTAAATAAGTAAAGGCTTGAATGAAATTTTCAGAACGACCTAATTGAAAAACAGTAATACAAAATTGTACTAGTAATAACAAGATTTAATTAATATTCATATTATATAATATAATTAATAATAATTATATAATATAATTAGTATTCATTTTAATAACATGTAAGTGTTGATTAAATTTTTTTTTTTTTTTTTTTTTAATTTACATTTTAGCCTCTACCCGTAAGGGTCATTGGCTTTAATTTTTCCTGTTTATATTTTATTATAATAATTTGTTTCTTTTAAGAATTTGAATAACTTAAGGGCCGAAGACTCTTCATCTCCCAGAATTTCTTTAACAGTTTTCGGCAGCTTTACCTTTTTCCGTGCATCATTATGTTGTACACAATCTAGTAACAAGTGTTTTGTACTCTGAGTTGTGTTGTTGCACATTTGGCAGGTGGGTGCTTCAAGACCTTTGAGTAGGTATGTATGTGTGAATGCGCAGTGCCCTATCCGCATTCTGCACAATACTACTTCTCTTCTCGATCTTCTATTGGTTGTGACCCATTTGCTGCAATCTTGTTTTATTTCCGCTAGGTTCGATGGTTTACTCATCCAATTTTCTTCCCAATTTTTTTTCATACTTTTTTTTAACTGGTGGATCCAATCCTCGTGGGTGATACTGTTTATTGGGATTATGTTGGGGTTTTCTCCTTTTCTTGCCAAACTTGCTGCTTGGTCTGCTCTCTCGTTCCCTGTTATCCCGGAGTGAGATGGAACCCAGACCAGTATTATGATTTTTTTACTATTTCTAAGTTCCCACAGCGTATTTACAATTTCCGTTATTATTGAGTTAGTGGGGGCTAGGTTGTTGATAGCTGACAGTACGCTCCTTGAATCTGTTACAACCACCCAGTTTGACTTTCTCGACTCTTTGATCCAATGAAGAGCCTTCATGACAGCTACTGCTTCTCCAGTGAATGTAGAGCTCTCTCCTGGTAACTTGAATAAAAGCTGTTCTTTTGGAGTGTACACAGCACAGCCCACGCTGTCCTGCAGTTTGGAAGCGTCTGTGAATATAGCCTCAAAGTTATTGTATTTTTCTAGTAAGGCTAAAAAATATTTTTGTATTTCTAATGGGCTTTCTTTCGAGAATTTCGCCATCGATAAATCTATCAAATGTCTCTCTTTCTTCCATAACGGAACTTTCAGATTGGGGGTGGGTTTAATACTATTTAGGTCCATGTTAAACCGTTGTAAGGATGTTAGTATCTTTTTTTTTAACGCGCTATTCTGAACATTTACAAGTCCGGCCATTTCATACTCCTCTCCAAACAATTTTGATGTTAATGGGTGCTGAACCATTGTTTTCAGTTTAGACACGTATTTAAGCAGCAGGTATTCTCGCCTCATAGTCAAGGATGGTTCTCCCGACTCAGCATAAATACTTTCAACTGGAGAAGTTCTAAATGCTCCAGTACAAATTCTGATGGCTGCATTGTGGAGAGTATCTAACATCCTTAAAGCCATTTTGTTTCCTGTGCCATATATCCGAGCCCCATAATCTATTTTGCATCGTATTACGCAGTGATATACTTTCACGAGAGTGTCTCTATCAGCTCCCCAGCTTGTATGCGAGATGCACTTTATTAGCCCTAATCTTTGGGTACATTCTTCCCTTAATTGTTTTATGTGAGGGATCCAAGTCAAACGTCTGTCCAATGTCATCCCCAAGTATACATTTTTCTCAACATAATCGATATTTGAGCCATCTAGGGTAATTTCTGGGTTCTGTTGGCAGTTCCGTTTCCGACAAAAATGCATACACTTCGTTTTTGTCGATGATATTTTAAAACCCACTTCCTTTGCCCATTTTGCTGTTTGATTTATAGCATCCTGTAGTCTCCACTGCACGTACGCTAGGGACTTGCCTCTACACAAGATGACTATATCGTCAGCAAATAAGATACACTTAACTGGATTCTGGATAGTTGATATGATTCCGTTAATTGCCACGAGGAACAATGTTGCACTCAGCGGAGATCCTTGTGGAGTACCACTTTCCATGCAATATTCGGAAGAGAAGGTGTTTCCTACTCGTACACAGAATTTTCTTTTAGTCAGAAACTCCTTTAGGTAAGTCAACATCTTTTTTCCAGTCCCCAATGACTCTAATATCTCCAAAACACGCCCCCTCACCATTCTGTCATAGGCTTTTTCGAGATCTAAAAATACCGCTAGTAAATGTTCTTTATGTGAAAAGGCCTCTTCGACTTCCAGGCTTAAGGAAAATAAAGAATCATTTGTCGAGCGATGAGACCTGAAACCGAACTGATGAGGAGAGAGAGCTTGTTTACTTTCTAGTGCATGGATAAGCCTTTTGTTTACCATCTTTTCTAGTGTCTTGGAAATGGAGGAGATCAATGATATGGGTCTAAAATCTTTTAGTTGGTAGCTCTTTTCCTTCTTCGGGATCGGAACAATGACTGATTTTTTCCAATTTGGAGGAAATTCTCCGTTACACCAGATTTCGTTGAATAATCGTAAAAGGAATGATTTTCCTCTTTCAGGTAGTTTTTTTAGAAATTCACCTGATACACCATCTAGTCCAGGGGCTGATCTTCCACTGCATCTCTCTAAGGCTGCTCGTAGTTCTTCGATTTTGAACTGTTCATCGTATTCTTCTAGTTCATTTTTAATGGACATTTTCTCCTGTCGCGATTGTGAGGCATCTTTCCAGTTGTGTATAAAATTCGAAGAAGAGACTTCCTTAAAGTGTTTCGCTAAAGATTCAGCAATTGTTTGAGGATCTGTAATAATATCTTGTTCAACCTTTAACCCAGGAATCGTTTGTTTCTTTCTTATTCCTCTTATGAGGCGTATTTTATGCCATATTTCATTCACCGGAGTTTCGTTGTTTATTGACGATATAAACTCTCTCCAAGACTTTTTTTTGCTATCCTTTATTACTCTATTAGCAATAGATCTTAATCTTTTGAATTCTATTGCATCTTGGGTAGACCTAGTCTTTCTGAATTTATTTAGTGCTTTTTTCTTGGCTTTTATAGCATTGCTACAACGTTCAGACCAACATGGAACACCCTGGCGTTTCGGATTGTTTTTAGCAATCGGAACTGTTTCCATAGCTATCTTCAGAACTAGCTTACTTAAAAACTCAGCTTTTTCATTTGAATTTAAATTTTTAAATTAATACATAAGTCAGCATTTATTTTCTATGAGTTTTATTCATAAAATTTGGTACAGCCACAAATAGTAAAAAAAAAATGGAGTAGAAAACCTCAGATAAAATGGAAA
The DNA here is from genome assembly GCA_911387785.2 of Aelia acuminata. Taxonomy (NCBI): domain Eukaryota; kingdom Metazoa; phylum Arthropoda; class Insecta; order Hemiptera; family Pentatomidae; genus Aelia; species Aelia acuminata. The sequence continues at coordinate 87,767,456 of OU426983.1, read as the reverse complement.
AATAATAAAACTAATTTGTCAATTTACACCTAATGACTCTTACACCAGTAAGAATTATCATAAATGCCAAGCTTACTGTCACCAGGGAAAATATAGTACAACTTATGAAGAGGGGTTTCTTATTGAAGGGAGCAAGATCTCATTATCACTCCAAAGACTGAATCCCAAAGATGTCGGGGAGGAAAGTAGGCAGAGATGACTGAGGCGTTTAGCGTGGCTCTAGCTTAACTAAACAGGTTCCACTTTTAAAGAGCTATGTGAGCGGAAGCCAAAAGTTGCAATCCAATAAAGCTAATCAAGGCCCTGATTTTAACGAAAACAACAACATAGTACGCTGAAGTCGTAAATATTGATCCAAATGAAGCAAGATTAAACTCACGAATATGTTATCAATGCTCAGCCATCTTTGTAATTTCGTTTAGGTGGTGATCATAGGATCTTGGCGAATGCATGAAAGTGAAGCCAATCGTCGCTAATGGTACTGGCACTGTCAGTATTATGACATAAGTCCCAAAATGAAGTCAAAGTGTAAATGAGGCTAAAGAGAGAAAAATCCCAAGGATGTAAAGCTGAAACTCCTTCGGTTTCAAAACTAAGGCCTGCTTTAAAGATATTCATCATCACTTATCTCTTTTCAAGGTTAGGGGATCTTACAAAATATTTAACTATATTATTTTTGGACTGTAATTCTAGTTCCAAGATAGGATTATGTTGAGCTACCTAAAAAGACTGAGTTGAAAGAGAAAAATATTATTTCATAAATTAATATGTCCAACATTTCATTTTTGCATGACATCCGCAACACTGAAATACCTTTTATTTGCATATTCACTAATCAGACGGTGGATTCGATTTCAATTACATAGCTAATAGAGTTACCGGTTGATCAAGAACTTACCAAGAATTATCTCTTTCCGTTGTTTTTATATTTTACGTTTACAAATTTTATATATTTATTCAATTGTAGTTTATTTGTTATGAATAATTCCCACAGTTCTTTGCTTGATACATTTTTTAGACTTTATTCAAACATCCAAAATAATCAAAACCCTCTCCTATATTATATGATTTTTTTTTATTAACTGGAGAGATATAAAAAATACATAGCTCTTAGTGGCCATTAGTTTTGATGAATAAGGTATCAAATAAAAAAGAATTTCACAGAGACAAGAGAAACAGCACTTTCGATCCATAAATTATTACAAGGGCTCCAATAAAAGCACTGAAAAAATGTTTTGAAATTTTTAAAATGGTAAAGTTGATGGGTACCACAAAAAAAGTAAAACATTTGTTAACAGCTACTTCAACATAGCCGTTATTAGCAGTGTAAATTACTCAATCAATCAAAAGTATATGATGAATAGACTTCAGGAAATATATTGTATGGTTAATATAAATAAAAATGGTTTGCATTGGTATGTTTTGTTTTTGTAATAATTTTAATGTATTAGGAAGAAAAAATATAAGTATCTAATGTGTGAATACTCACAGGGGTATGCGATTAATAAATCTTTAGTTTTTACTTATCTAAGGATGGATTAAAAAAATAAATAAAGTAATAATTTAATCTATATCAAATATATTGGCATCACATCTTTGGTTATGATAATGATTGATATCCATAAGAAGACAAAAGTAAATAAACTAAAAGTTGCTTAAATAACTATATCTAAGGAAATAATTATTTAACTGAATTCTAAACAATTCAGAAACATTTTATAGCACACAATATTATTTTATTGACATGACTCTTTTACGAAATGATAAATAATTATATAAGTGGTAAGAAATAGATATCCTAAGTTGCAAATAATGTGGACAGGCCTTTTTAGAGGAAGGGAAAACAAAATATTTGTAAAATAACTTGTTTGTTTATTACACTAACAGTTTTTATTATTGACATTGAATAACTTACATCACAGTTAACCATTGTTCTCCAGTATCAATAAATATCATCTCAATGATCACAAAAGCACAGAGATAGAGAGAAATTAAAAGATTGAATTTTTTATGATAAATTGACATTTTTAATTTGCAACAAAAGAGGAACATGAACACATACATAACACTTAAGTTTTGTGAAGTACCAAATTTTTGTTAAGGGTTGTCAAAAAATTGGTTAATTTCATAATTTGAAGGTCTTGCAAGAAATATATATGCTAATACCAAATAAAGAGAAAGGTAGTTCAGAACTTTTAAAACATGTAGTCATCTAGCAGCAATTAGCACAATTGCTCAATTGTAATCAATAATGCTAACATAAAATATTAAAACAGCAATAACATCACAAATTCATGAAAGTTTCACAAAATAAATCTTAGAGCATCCATAGTTTAGTTTATACATTATGATGTATAAGTATTTAAAAATATCAAAGTAAAGTTTTACAAGAATATATGTTAACCCATTTGTGATTGATAAACAGAAACAAAAAATAGTTTTACTTACAGCATGATGCTATGACGAACTTTCCAATCAAAATAAGAAGGATTTTATAGAACTGAATATCATTTTGAGTAAGAATGGCACTTGATAAGCCACCTTCATAGATTACAGTTTGATCAATGGAAATCAAAGTGTCATTTGGTTCTATTAATGGGTTTTGCCCAAGAGGTATACCTAGTCCTATACGAAATAATTCATCGATAATAAAAAGAGGTGGAACTCTAAGTAGAACATCCACTAAATTTAAGACTAAATTTAAAAGTTTTGTTTGCAAAGACATCTATAGCAAGCACAGTCACTGCCCCACGTCCAACTTTCTGAATCTATATTTAAAAATAAAACTACACAGAAAATCTGAAAAGTCACCAACACTACTAATGATACTTCCACCAAACTAAATGAACTTTGAAGCCAAAACAATGAGTGCCCGTTGCAGAAACAGATGTTAGTCAACTTCTGATAAACAATGTTGCCATCTTGTCTACACTGGTTAAGAACTAAAACATGTCTCTAAATAATTTTCTTATTAGGCAAGTTTTTAAATATGAAAAAGTTAACAACTTAAAAAAATATTTTCTATCAGTTTCCAGGTTTGCAGTATAAAGCCCAACCATATATATAAATAATTTCAAATTCTCCCCCCTTCCCTCTTCACTGTCGTTCCTTTTGTTTATAGTAGGTTCGTTCCAAGTTGATTTTTCTAGCTGTTTTCTGGTAATTCGCTGATAGGTTAGTGCGCATGTCTGGTAAGATAACCATCAGAAATTTTAAGCTCACTTGGAACGCTTTTCTTACGACTTTCTGATAGATAGGTTCTTCTCCATCGGGCAAGGTTATCTCTCCTGCTAACTTAGTCGCTTTACTATAGTCTTTTTCAAGTATTTAAGTATTATTCCGGAATATTTGATTCATCAATGTAAATTTAGATTGGGTGGGGTTTGTTCTAGGTTTATTAAATTCACTAGTAAATTAGAATCATTTACTATCTTCATTGGGTTCATGATTTTTGACATTTCTTTTCATTTTATTGATTGACACATCATTTAGTGCATCTGATATCTAATTTTTAATCAAATAAAATGTTTTGATTTAGGGTTAGCCATTGTATCATGCAGTGATATTCAATAAACACAAAACTCTGGTAGTTGATTTTAGACACAATTCCCAACAAAAAGTTAATTTGATGCCTAATCCTGTTGTGATTGAAAAATATATAAAATAAAATTCTAAAGAGGGTTTAGGTTCTTATTGAATATTTAAGGGCTGCTTAAATTTTTGAAAGATTATTGAAGTTTTAGTCTAATATAAAATAGACATAAAACAGATATGAATTATACTCATTGTTAAAAGGGAAATCTGAAGATATAATTAGGATGAGATGTGATACTCAATATCTTAAGAGGTTTATAATTCCTCAGTACTCTGATGGAATACAGATTCCATACTCTTAGTGAGACTTATTCACCATTAAATCTCTGCAAAAAAAGTTGATGTTTATTGAAGAATTTATTATATGATTGAATATTTGGCAAAAAATGTGAAATGAAGTTTTGTTACTCTATTTTTTTACATTATTTGGGATTCAGTTCATAATGTCTCAACTGTGAATAAATTGCATTTTTCAAATAAATAACTATTTATACCTAATTAACTAGTTTATTCATAAAGATTATCCACCTTTTGATACAATTCCTGGTACCATTAATTTTATTTCATATAGCTTATACTTAGGTGCATTAACTTTTAATTAGTAATGTGGATTGATTCTAGTCATGGAAGCTCTGCTAATCTTAGGTCTCCATTTTGATAATGGAAACTAGGAACCTATTGAATGGCAAAATATATACCTATCACTACTGCGGAAGAAGAGTGCCACAATTCTCACAACTGAAATTTTATAGAAGCACATGTTATGATCATTATTACTATCTCACAACTCCATGGAAGACTGCTAACCATTAAATATTGGATTTAAAAATTATTTTTTCCCAGATAATATTATTTTATATCTCTTAAGCAAAGACAAAAATGTTTGTACAGTGGCAGTCTTCATCCAAAGGAGTGATACATTTGTAATATGAAGGGAGACCTTCTTTAATGAATAGAAAACACCTTTCATTTAATAAGCGTTAAATTGCTATATAGAATTGAATACAAAATACATGATTAGAATATAAAATTAATAATTACTAAGTATTTGATAACAAAAAGATATATGGGTGATTCTTAAATTATGATGGTATTTGTGTCACAATTTGATCAGTTGACAACCGCCTGAAGGAGTTTTAAATTTTGTTTTCTATTTATTACCTCATTGGTTACGAACACTGCTATCTAATTTTCAAGCGCCTAAAGACAAGATGACATTAACTAAAATCAACAACAAAGCTCTTTTTGTCTGTCACAAAGTAGCGGTCATGTACTTTGAAAAATAATTAAACCCTTTTACTTAACAATAATTCTAAAAACTCAGGCACCAATCTTATCAGCGAACTTTCAGGATGCAAAAGAAAATTGGCAGGGGTATAGGCAAAGTACAACAGCTTTTCTCATTGTCACATAGTTGTGAGGTCACTCACTAGCTAGTTTTTTAAAAACCAATCCCTCATAAAATGGAATTTAGTGATGGGAACATTTGGTTATGAACCTGACTATAAGTCAAGTCACATCATTTTTCCTAAATTTACTTCAGTTGCTTTCAGGACGTGGAGGAAGGTGTAATGCTAAACAATATTTTTATAGTGAGTCACTCCCTATACCTTATCAACATGATTAAAGTTAACTAAATATATACTTAACTATTATCATGTTGATATATACAAACTATACATATACTTTATTTATTACAGTTTTATAGACCTTTCAAATCTCTTCGCAGCCATGACCTCCTTTTAGTAAATTTTGTACCAGTTTTGCCAAAATTTATGATAAATTACCAATTTGTCACTCCCTAGCCTGATAGTGATTTTGTTTTAGCTAGGGAGTGACAATGTTGGTCAGGGAGAGACTTGCGATTAAATTTATAACTTTGTTCTGTTGATTAATAATCATTGTCAGTTCAGAGTTGTTTTTCGATTAAGTATGCATATCTTATAGCTCCCCCATCCCCCTCAAACCGCCAAATAAACTTTTGTTTCAATAGTTAACTTTCTTAACTATTTTGATGGTAGGGATCGATATCATTATATCTCTATAAGAACGAGATTGACTTTAGACAAGACTTTGAAATTTAGATAATTCTTTTGAGAAGATTTAAATTAATATAATAATGTCATATGTTACATTTTGTCACTCCCTAGAACATTACTTTTTCTGAAAATCATTATCTCGAAAACTATGAATATAAGTGTGTGCACACTTCACATCATTGGTAAGGAGAAAGTGACCAAGCCATCTGCAACCAGAAACATAAGAAAAGATGACTTTGAAATTCCAAAAAAATTAAAAGCCAAACACCACCAAAATTTTAGAATCACCCATATCACACCATAAAAAATTCAATTATCTGTTCTGAATTTCATTGAGAAAAATATAATGCATGAAGTATTGGCATCGATAAGGATACCATTTCAATATTTAAAAAAAATGTCTTTAATTTGTGAAAAGCAAGGAAATTGCTGTGAAAATAAATTAGTGAAGGTGTGCAGTGAAGAACAAGATCTCAAAAAAACAATCATCTTTTATTAACAAACAAACAATTTTATATTTACATAACTATACAGGTAACGTGTAAACAACATTTATGCTATTATTATTAAAAAAAACATTTATGACATCAGTTTGCTGCATTAAATGGAAATTGGTCAAAATACTTTCTAGAGATGACTCCTGTTAATAAATTAGTAGTATTGCCATGTTACTTCTGGGTGTACCTTATATTGCACCATTAAAGAGTTGCTCGGATCTCAACTCAAAGGACTCCTTTGGGGTTTATTTATCACTGAAAAGCAAGTGAGGGTCGAAAGCTGGAATCAAACAAAGTATTCGAAATGAAATACAAAATCCTGGTGTTTTTCTTGGTAGTCTGTGTAATCTATCTGTTGAGCTTTCCACCGCGGATATATATAAAATATTAAAAAAAAAAATTACATATACATATATATAATATTTTTTTAACTTTAATTGATCCCATTCAATGTTGAATTTTGAATGTATTTTTTGCCTTATGAAACCATTCTTCATTGCTTTGTGGCTAGTTGGATGAATAAATAAGAAAGTCTTCTAGCTCTGAAAATAAAAATATTTGTTTAAATTTTAGGAAAGAAATCAAAATTACATTCAATCAGCATTAAGGTCACACCTGTTATTTTCTCAGGAGGAAACATCCTGGATTTCACAATATGTTGATTTCAATATTTCATAGATCCTAAAATAAATTAATTAGAAAATTAGAAATAAAATGAAGTATAGTAATAGAGGAAATAAAATGAAATATAGTAATATAAGAAATAAAATGAAAACTATCTTATATCCCTTTGACAAATATTTTTAGGAAAAGTATGAAATTAAAATAAAATACAACCTGTTGAATCAAATAGTTTTCTGGTTCAATATTTACATATTGTCACTTATATTTTCAAAATAAGAACAAGCTGAGAAAGGAATATTACACTATCAGGAAAATATATTTGACAATATATAAAATCACTAAAAAAATTTACAAATAAAAGATCATTAGGATGGGAAATATTTGAAGAAAGAAAATAAAAGCAAATATTGAGAAATCAATTTAAAAGAGTATTGAAAATGAGTATGTGAAAGTTCATCCTCAGGATAAAAATTATATAAAATAATGGAAAACAGGACTTTATTCCTTTAAAATTCACCAAGAAATTTCTGGAATGCATTATATTTAATTTATAAAATTTAAATAATTAATTATGCAAGAGATAATTCTAAATATTAAGTAAGAGAAAAATAAAGTGCTTACTTTTAAGGTTAGAATATTGGGATCCTGGACACAAGTTGTCAAAATTGTAGCCTTCCCCACCAAGGTTAGCTGGGCTAGAAAAAAAAATTCATTGCGCATGTCGCTGACGAGCTGTAAGAGAAAAATACGCTGACAGCTCTGGTAATAAGCAAGTGGTTATCTTACAGAATTCTGGCTGGCTTGGAACAGCTTACTAGTAATAATCTTACTGTAAGCGGCTGGGTGGGAACGCTAAAATCGTACTGCGCATGTCTCTAGCAGTTATCTTATGGTTATCTGGCTGGCTTGGAACGAAGCTAGTGCCTAAGAAAACTGCATGAATATTTTTCCTGAATTAAATTATATTTATAATTAGTCCCAAAACCAATTTTTTATACATCTAGGACGATGGAATTATGATGCAATCAAAAACTTCATTAAATATAGATTTATTTATGTATAATATAAAAGTTAAATATCTAAATTGTCATCTATGTATCTGTGACTAAGTACAATTAAGTTATATGGTACACTACAAGCTATTCAATGCAAATATTTTATTTAATGCAAAACGATTTTTACCTTATTAGCCACTGATATTCACTTTGAAGGATCCAAATAATAACCTTGAAATAATTATGAATAGTTTAGTTTATGAATTTAAAGTTTACAAAATTTAGAAAAAAAAATTACAATCCCTTTTATGAATTTTAATTTACTTTTAAGTATATCGCTCATAGTATTAATTTTATTATTAAACAGGAGCAATCAATCATTTTAAATACTATTTGTACAATATTTCATTTAATATCATACTCAGGATACCTTTCGATTTATACATAAATGTGAATTAATGTATTTCATCATGTTCTAGTACTTGGTTCTATATATATATATATACAATACACACACACACACACACACACACACACACACACACACACATATATAGTATATATATACTATATATAAAATCATGAATGTAATAAACTATAAATTATAGAAAAAGTTTAAGAATAAAAAATAGGAAAGGATAAACATGAGATAGATGATATGGTATTTTTTGTTTGTTAAATTATTATTAATCTGCATACAAAGCAGCATCTTCATTCAGTTGCCATAGTTGTTTGAGAGAGATCACCTTTTTAGCCTTCTAATATCCTGGTGTGTGTCCGCCATATTTCTTATTGTACTGTCCGTATGTCCTTTCAAATAAATAGCTTTTAAATATTGTGTCGCATAAGAACAGGACACTGTGAATGTACTAATGGATACCTTCTTACAGGTTTTGAAGCAACAACCTGTGAAAAGCATGACAGTACACTTCAAACAGTTAAGCACCTCCTAAAAGACTGTTACCTGTTCAATGCTATGAGACAGAAGATAAAATTATCCAAAAGCTTGAAAGAGATTTTGGAATGTAAACATCAATCATATCCCTATTTGAATACCTAAAAGAGGTAGAATATTATAAGATAATTTAAAAATGAGATAATAATATGACCCTTTAAGGTTGAGGCTAACAATCAATAAACAAAATATCATTTTATGATTATTAGTAATTAAAGGCTAAAATGTTTGTGGAGAGAAATAAAAAATTACTGATTGATTCTGAGTGATGGTAATTATGATCTTATAATTATCAATTTTCCATTTGTTAAAATGGGTAGGTAATTGTTGGCTTAAATAAAAAGTTTAATTATGACAAATGTACAATTAATCACTTCCGAGTGTTCCCTTTGCAGCTATTATGGCAAATTAATAACCTTTATTAGTTATAGAGGTACTTTAGATTATTTTAAGATCATCTTTCTTTTAATTAAAAATGATTTATTGAATTAAATATTGATATATTAACCAAAAAGGGCTAAAAATCTTCTTTCTTTTCTGTCACCTTAACTGAATGTTTGAATTGTTTTTAATAGTAGGTTTAAAGTTAGATGTTGTTACTAAAAAATACATCAGTATGATAAACAACTGTTTTTTTTTTTTTTTTTTTTTTTTTTTTCGTTTTCGCCTCTACCCTAAAGGGTCATTGGCATCTAATGGTGGTTTATACCCATCCATGGAATCCCGAGTATTTTAGGACCTTGAATAGAGTGGTGACTCTCTCTCCACTGTATTTCATAATTTCTTTTAGAGAATCAGAAAGTCCAACTTTTTTCCTTAGCTTTTCAAATTGTGGGCACTCTAACAGAAGGTGTTGTACTGATAAAGGAACATTGTCACATTTTTCACTGGTTGGAGCTTCTTGCCTCCTAAGTTGGTAACTGTGTGAAATGACAATGTCCAATTCTTAGAGGGCACAGCATTACTTCTTCCCTCCTTGATGTTCTGTAGCTTGTATTCCATCTCCTACAATCAGTTTTTACCTTTGTTAATTCTCGAGTTTCTCTCGCTCAACTCTTCTCCCAATTTGCTAATTGCATTTTCTTTGTTTGTAGCGTCCAGTCTTCTAGGGTAATCTTATTAAGTTTACTAATTTCTGTTCCTTCTTCTAGTCTTGCTAAATGGGCTGCCTGGTCAGCTCTTTCGTTGCCTGGAATGCCGCAGTGGGCAGGAACCCAGACGAAGTTTATGGTCATGCCTTTGCTTTTTATATCCCACCATTCATTGAGGATTAATTAGCGAATTTCGTGGGCATGGACTATCTATGGCAGCCACAACGCTCCAAGAATCCGTTATAACAGCCCAGTTCTTTTTCCTGGATTTCCCTATCAAGTAGAGAGGATTTAGGATGACTGTCGCTTCCCCAGTGAATATTGTGATTTCCCCTGGATTTCGCTATCAAGTAGAGAGCATGTAGGATGGCTGTCGCTTCCCCAGTGAATATTGTGCTTTCCCCTGGTAAGTTAAATAGGAGCTGAATGTGTTTACTACTCACAGCGCAGCCAACTGTATCGCCCACTTTTGACGCATCTGTATAAAGTATATCGCAATGGTTATATTTTTCCATTAACCTTAAAAACGATGACCGAACTTCTATAGGGTATGTTTTGGTGACCTCAGCCATTGATCTATTGACTTTTGGTCTAACTCCACTCCATCTTGGTATTTTTAGATTCGCTAAAGGTCTAATATTACTTAGGCTCATGCCAGTTTTTGTTAATGCTTCGTATATGTCCTTTAGATAGAGGTAATTCTCAATTTCTTTGAGACCGCGATTATCCAATCCTTCGGCAAATAAGTGTTCGGTTAGATGATGGTGTGGACAAGCTTTCAATTTAGCTACATATTTAAGAGCTAAGAAGTCTCTTCCTTAATATGCTATCGACTGGAGAGGTTCTGAAGGCTCTAGTGCAAATTCTAAGGGCTGCAGTATGTATAGAGTCTTAGCTCCGTAATAAGGTTTTGTTGGCAGTTTTGTAGATCTGGGCTCCGTAGTCGATTTCACTTCTTACTAATGCTTGGTACATAGTAATTAGAGACCGTCTGTCTGCACCCCAGCTAGAATGAGAGATGCATTTGAGAACCCCAAGCCTTTTTGTGCATTCATCTCTCAGCTCCCTGATATGGTGGACCCAGCTAAGTTACCCAGGTAAACTATGCTTTTCAACATATTCAATAGGAGACCCTTCTATTTCAATTCTAGGATTTTGCAGATGGCATTTTCGTCCTCTACAGATATGTATACATTTCGATTTCGAAACGGATAACTTAAGTCCTGATCTCTTTGTCCAACTCTCTACTTTTTCCATCGTTTTTTTTAACTACCATTGGATATAGGGAATTGAGTTGCTCCGAGCTGTTATGACTTTATCGTCCGCAAATAGAAAACACTTTGGACTGGAGCCTCTATAGTGGACATTACTCCGTCAATGGCTAAAAGAAAAAGTGTTATGCTTAGAGGCAAACCCTGTGGAGTACCATTTTGAAATAAATAGTTGGAAGAAAATGTGTTGCCTACCCTTACACAAAATTCTCTGTCGTTTAAAAATTTTTTAATATAAGTCCGCATACGCTGACCGAATCCCAGACCTTCCAAGATCTTCAACACCCGCCCCCTTGCCATCGTATCGTAGGCTTTCTCAAGGTCTAAGAATATTGCGATTAGATGTTCTTTATGTGAGAAGGACTCCTGTGCTTCTAGGCTTAACGACAGCAGCGAGTCAATTGTTGATCTTTTAGCTCTGAATCCATATTGTTGCGAAGAAAAGACATTCTTACTTTCCAGAGCCTCCCTTAATCTTTTGTTCACCATTCTTTCCTGAACTTTGGAGATACAAGAAATTAAAGAAATGGGTCTGAAGTCTTTAGTTTTTTTGCTGTTTTCTCTTTTCGGAATTGGGACAATGATGGATTTCTTCCAACTTGAGCAAATTTCCCACTGGCCCAGATTTCGTTGTAAATATTAAGCAGATGCCTTTTTCCGTCTTCGGGTAGTTGCTTAATGAACTCTCCCGGAACTCCATCCAAACCAGGGGTTGATTTTCCCTTGGATTCTTTCAGTGTGTTGTTTAGATCTTCCATCCGACATGGTCATCGTATTTGTCAAGACATCCTTTTTCTACATTATATTCGTGTGTTGATTGTATAATGGAATCAGTCACGTCAACTGTAATGTTTGAGAAGGATGCATCCTTAAAATGCTTTGCTAATGATTCAGCAATTTCCAGTGGGTTCCAGTTATGATTCTCTCGTTAACTTCAAGTCCTGGAATTGATTTTTGTTTTTTTATTTCTCTGATGGATCTTGTCTTGTTCCACAACTCATCTGCTGGAGTCTGACTGTTGATGGAGGAGATGTATTCCTTCCAAGATTTTTTCTTCCAGTCTTTAATAACCCTATTAGCGATAGCCCTCAGTCTTTTAAACTCTATCACGTCTTGTAAAGATCTAGTCCTCCTATATCGATTTAGGGCACGTTTCTTAGCCCTTACAGCATCCTTACAATTTTGGTTCCACCATGGTACAGCTTGATGTAATGTATTGCTTCTGGCTGTTGGAACTGTTTCTTTGGCTACCTTGAGAAGACATTCCGTGAAGCATTCTATTTTTTTATCTAAATCGTGGATTTCTGGTATAGTTTGTAGTATTTTTATAATGGATTTGCCATATGTTTCCCAGTCTGCTTTTGCGTATTTCTCACATGGCCTCCCATGTTTCGATAACAATTGGGAAGTGATCACTTCCGAATAGATGGCTCTTGGTACTCCACTTACAAACTTTTGGGGCGTATCTAGCATCAGAGAAACTCAAATCTATTGCCGAAAAATTATTGTTTTTAGGGCAGAAGTGGGTGCTATCTCCTGTATTGGTAGAATTGTTGATGAATTGTTCTCCAGAAATTTGACAATGCTTTTTCCCCTATGATTGAAGTCTGGAAGGTTAGAACCCCATAAAGTGTTGTGAGCGTTGAAATCCCCCATCAGAAGAAGAGGTCTTGGTAACTGCCTCACGATGGTTTCTATGTCTTCTTCAGAAAATCATTGTGAGGGAGGTATGTATATATTACATACTGTCAGGGGTTCTGTTAAATATAGCCTGATAGCTAGAGCTTCAAATAGGGTTTTCAGTGACAACACTTCACAATATACATTCTCTGTATAAGGCTACCCCTCCCCACGTTTTTTGGACTGTCGGTTTTTTCTAAATATTTTGTATTTATTTAGTTTTACTTTTTGTTTTGCGTTGAGGTGGGTTTCTTGTAAACAAATACATGTTGGATTTTCTTAAGCTATTAATTTTCTGAAATACTCAATATGTCGGAAAAATCCGTTAAAAATCCACTGGACTATTTTTACCATGTTGAGTATTTTCTTTTTTAAGTATTGCGATTCCTCCTATTGAAGATTTTTTCATGGATTTGTTACAAGCTGTTGTTTCTTTAAAGTTATTTTCATTTAATAGTTTTAAAATTTTTGTTGACCAAATTTTTATGCTTCTATGAGCTATGGACTCTTTGATGTCTACCAGCATTCTTGTAAGCCCTTCTTTGTCTTCCGTGAATTGTTGAATTAATTGCATTGTGTTGCAAGATATTTTTTAAATCTGAATCGTTTCGTATAATAAGCATATTTCTTTAAATTTTAGAGGGTAATTGTTTTCTGTCAGTAAATTGCGAATGGGTTCTAAAATATTTTTCGTAGTAGGTTTTGTATTTTGTTGTGTATTGATTTTGCCTTTTCTGGATGCATCCGATAGTTTGATCTCGTGTATTTTATTATTATTGCTTTGTTTATTTGGGATTATCTTTTTTGAATTAATGTTTTCTGTTGCTGTTTCGGTTGGTGTCACTGTGCAGTTTTTAATTTCTCTGGTTTTGTCACATTGTTTCGTAATATTGTTTTTCTCTATATTGTATGTTGTGGAGGGTTTTTGGTCCGTGGAAATATTATTGTTAATTTTGATACTGTTTTTTGGAAATAGTAAAATATTGATATTCAATCTCAATAATGCTTTTTTTTTTTTGGTCCTCCCCTTCCTCGCGCGTCAGGCTATATGGGGTTTTCTGGACCAGGGAAGTGGGTGGGGGATTGATGCTGAGTTTTGTTAAATTTCGTCTGGCTCTGGGTTTTGAACTTGCTCTCATCGCGTTCCCAATCATTTGTTGCCTTGGGCAACGCATATTTTCTACCACCTTTGCCCACTCGGCCATCCCGCCACCCATTTCAATAATGCATTTGATTAGCTTATCCAATGCAAATGGTATCTGACCTTTTATCCAAATTTATTGACTCTAAAAATCAATTTGAGAATAAAAACACTAACAAAATTCTGACTTGAAAAATAAAAAACAGTTTTTTTTTTTAAAGTTGATGATTTCCAATAATGTTGTATTTTTTTCATGCAAACTACTCTATAGCGTGTTAAGGCAAGTGACGTAGAGAAGTTTTGTCCCCATCACTAGTCTACTGAATGCCATCAACAACTGGCCCTCCAGATTAGGGGAACCCAGCACATGGCATTATATTCTGGCCACCCTTCTTCTTGAGGAAATATAAATATTTAGGAGGCCAGTTAATAATAATAAACAGGAGGCCAATTGTTCTGAGGTTATGAGGCATATTTTGCTGGACCAATCATCTGCAAAATAGATCTAATTGATTCAAAGTTCCTTAAGTGGTGTCAGACCGGATGTAATTTAACGTTTAAAACTGAGGTTTATCTCATAAGGACATTTGGCTGGCTAAATGGAGTAGTTGGACAATTATGGGAAAGGAGGAAGAGATATCAGCAGAGATGATAGCTTATTTTCTTTGGCAGCACTCATTAGACATACTTGGTGTAAGTGAGATAAAGAAAAAAAAATAAACGGACTGCAATAAGATTGCCAAGAAACCATGTTATGATAAATTCAGGAGTCCTATTTAGGATATATATACAGGAGACACCAGAGCTAACGAAGGTGAATGAATAATCTTGAACAAAAACATATTAGCCAAGACAGCTTCACCAGGATAACATTTATGTATTTAAAAATAGCATCCAAATAATTAGACACTATCCATGATATACCCTCACTGAAAATTCGTTCTTGACAAGGAACAGTTATATAAATAGTTCCGTTCTGAACTGGAACGGAAAGTTATTAGGAACCAGAACAAAAATAGTTCCATTGGTGACAATCCCATGGAATGATGGGTATGCATAAATGTGAACAAGCGGAGAGTTATGAAAGCTTTGGTCAGAGTCTTCAGAAAGAGTATAATGAAAATATCAGGTCTTCTTGAAGAAAATAAAAACCCTGAAAGATATGAAGGCCAAGCATATAAGAAATGTAAAAGGTAGCTTAGGTTAGATTCTGACGAAGGAGAAAGATATTCTGAGCAGATGGTGGCAGCACTTCATGCAGAGGTTTGATGCAGAAACGTGAAAGAGAGAATAGAAGAGAAAACAATCTACAAAATGTGATGCCCTATTTGGGAAGAATAAGTAGTCAGGGGAATTGAAAAGATTAAATTAGGAAAAGCAGCGGGGAGTGATGGCATCTGCCCAGAGCTTATTACATACGGAAAATAAGATATGATTGAATTGCTTCAGAGATTTTTTGATATGAAAGCATTCCTAAATATCAGGAGTACTCTAATTTTATATTAATATTAATGGCTGTCACTTATTTGGATACTATCCAAATAAGAGACAGCCAAAGTCATAAACAGAAGAGAATCGGGAAGTTTTGATATAAAAAAGGTGTAAAATAGTGAGACAGCCTAAGCCCTCTTCATCTTATATTGCTAATGGATGAGATCCTAAAAAATTGCAGAGAGCAATGGCACGGGCAGTAATTGGGAAATGTAATCTTCTACCAATAAATCTTATTTATAAAGACAATACAGCACCCATAGAATAGATCTCCAGCAAGCAGCAGTAAAATGGGAAATAGAACCAAGAGGAAAGGCATGATTATGAATGCTAAGAACAACATTAAAAAAGCTAACAGCATTTATTACCTAATCTGCAACACGGTTGTTAAGAAACATGAAGTCAAGAAAAACGGTAAATCTCCACATTTTCTAAACAATTTACCTCTCCACATTCTTATATGGAATTAAAACCTGGGTTCTTGACGAAAATTGAGTCTCAGCAGCTGAAATGAAATATCTTGTAGCTGGCAGAACCCAAAGGGATCTTATTAGAAATGGGTGAGTACAATTTAGGAGTAAAACCACTATCAGAGATCCTTGAGAAGAAGCAGTGGTTCTCCTCAAGGTTATTTCAAGTTAAATAGCACAAGTTAAAGTGGTTTGGCCATGTCTACCAAATCACTGAGAATCGTGAACCATCCAAGTTCCTTGAAGGAAGGCCCACTTGCAAAAGACCGAGAGAAAGATCAAGGGTGATGTGGATAGATTGAGTGGCCCGAGTAGGTGAGAAGAGAGAGAAGCAACTGGGTGCCATAACAGTGATAAAAGGTTACATGGAGATGTGGCATGCCTCTGGGTCAAGGCTCCTCCATGCCAAAAGGAACACAAGAAGAAGGAAAAGAAGAAAAAAAAAAAATTCTAATAAAGTTGCGGTGTTTTACATACAGACTAGACTCTATCCTGGTGAGGAAATTTTTAAGGAGAGGCAAAATTTAAATAAAATTGAATTTTTCAGTTCAAACAAATAGAATTATATCTTTTCTCAGGTAACACAAAAAATATTTTCATTATGTTTTTACGTATAAAACAATGACTATATTTAGAGATAGCAGCCTTTTGGGAGATGGGGATTATCTGCCACTCAAGGGAGCGGCAAGAATAAATCTGTTTCTATTCTTATACCAAAATAAGTGGAATTTACTGTTACTGAGATCAAACTAGATCAGAAGAGATCAAGAAGAGGCCAATAAGAGGTCAACAAGAAAAGAAAACAGGCCATTGAAGTTTTGATTGGCCTCTTTGTTGAAGCAGGACATTAGATCAGGATGAATTAAGGCCAATGTGTATGCTTAGGTCAGGCTCTACAGGAAAGCACCTCACACTGCTCAGCGGTAAAAGAGGTCGCGATTAAGTAAGTGTATGCTTAAAAATAAAAAAATAAATAATACAATATAACTTTGTTTTTTTTTGTTTCTTAACTATAGAATTTAACTAATGAAAATGGTTGAGGAATATTTCAAGTTCATGGATATCAAATATCAGACTTGAGTTCATTGAAGTATTTCTATATTTTAGAATTGGCATGAATTTTATCCCTTGATTACTTTTTCCATTAATTTTTTTTCAATAGCATTATAAAAACATGTGCCATACTAATTTAATCTGAAACAATTTAACTTGGTCGGGTCAAACATGTATTCTTAACTGGCAGGCTTTTTTCTTGTTTTATCAGTTGTGAATTCCATTGGGTTAGAGGTTCTCCTAGGAAACACTCAGCCTTTGTGAAGTGAGTAATCAGATTAACTGATGAGCAACCAGAAGTTATAAATATTTAGGAAAAAAATATATTGTCATCTGTGGTTCTTAGGGATATTTAAAATGAAAGTTCTCTAGTTTAGTCAGAGAGCTAGTAGATCACTAGCGGCCTCCAAAGACAGATTGTTTGTTGATAGACACCCTTTGTACTATAATTATAGATAGGCTCCCTCTGTGGATATGCAAGTTCAAAGACCATTCATTTAGAATAAATATTAAGTATTTGTCCAACAGGAATTCCTTCCAAAATCACCATTGACTCTTGACTATAAAATATTATAATTAAATTTTATAACAATATCCAGAGATTGCAATATCAACATTGTTGGAACAGTATTTAGCAAAAGATTGCAACTTCTTGCTTATGCTGATGATCCATTTGGATTCCATGATCATTGTTGGATGTCCTTCCAGGTTGTCTCTGATGGATTATTAAAACTAAGGGAAGCAACTAGAAAAATAGGGACTAATGCCAACAAAGCAAGGAAGTGATATATGTGGTCACCGACGAAATGACCATTCGGAACTATTGGTAACGATTTTCCTTTACAGCTCAGAAAGTTCGACTATTTCCAATGCTGGTTAGCAGAATTTAATGGTCTTTGAGAGGAAGAATTTGCTTAAAATCTTTGAAGGTGTCAAGGTTGCCTAGGTCTGGAGATATCAGATATACCAGGAGCTAAAGAATTTATAAGGAACGAGGGTGGTTCAATAAATGTGGCTCAATAGATTGAAATGGTCAGGATATGTTTTTGGAATAGCTGAGAATGACCGGAGTAAGAAAATAATTATTAATCACAGAATAATTTTACCAATGAACAAGGCGTAGAGGATAACATCTACGCCTTGTTCATAGGTAAAATGATTCTGTGCCAACTGGATGCCTGCTGGACAAGATTGGAACAACTGGTGGAGAATGGGACAGGAGCCCAAGATTCGGCATCGAATTGTAGCGCGAACTAAATAGAATAGACATTAAACGGTAATAGGCGAAATATTGATGGTTAAGGAGCATAATTTTATAATTTCAATCAATTAATAAAATTAAAACTGATTAATAAATTAAAAAAAAAAAAAATAGGTATATCAAATACCTATTGTGTGTTGCGTAAAGTTCGGTCTTCTAGTTGGCAATAATACATACATGCAGTCCTAAAACTAATTGGCTTATAGCCTTTAGAACTAATAAAGGCGTCTTGGATGGGTTTTATACAGGTTACCACAGGAGGTGCAACTATCGCAGTTTAAGTACTTATGAGAAAGGCAGAAATAATTTCGATGAAGCAATGGACCCAATATCTTCTTGTAAAGCAGATTCCGTCAAAAATAACTCAGGATTTGTCCTGTTCATCCTCCTCAAGCATGGTGCTGAATCGTGTTTCTTTGTCTACCTGTGATGGTACTGATATTATAACGACCATACTATGAGGTTCTCTAACCTGTCAAACGTATATAGATGAGATCAGATTTAGAGATCCCATTGAGGATTCTTGTGCTCGAATATATGATCTCCATATACCAAGCTGACGTATTACCTTTCAGCTGGCTAAGGGTTCTATAAGTATTCTGTGGGTTCTGAGTCTTAATAAACTTGCGGCTAGCTGTGTATTTTGTTATTATAAATAGTGCAATAGTGAAAATGGGCTCTAAAAACATTCTGTATCCAACCTAATTTGAGCAGAAATTGACTTCTCCTCAAAAACGGCTACCTAATATTTCTGTTACAATAAAATCCTGAATTGAAATAATAGCAAGTAACAACTCGTTCATGCCATCTATCAGACGCATAGGGACGCAGAAGTTGAGGGGATATAAGTAATGACAAGCCGTTAGCCTATTGTTACTTTTTCTAAACCCCTGCTTCTGAGGTGCTTTAGGCAATCTGAAATTTGCAAGAACGTAGTTTTAGCTCAAACCACATGGTCAAAAGTCAATGGATGGATCGAAGTTGTTTTCCTTATCTTACCTATCAACCTATCAATTCCTAACTTACTATAAAAAACCTTCGAATATTACGGAATAATCTCACATCACACATAATTCTATGAGTCAAAGAACTAAAATTATATGATTCTATTCCTTGTATGCATCGATTGTGGTTGCTTGGTGTGCGGAGGGCTATCTGCGGCGATAGCCAATTATGCGGAGGGATACGCCATTGTCTCTCTCACTCTCTCTCTCATTCTCTCTATCTCTCTATCTCTCTACCTCTCTCTCTCTCTATCTCTCTCTCTCTCTCTGAAAGCTGAAAAGCATGCTTCGCTACGTCCACTGATGATTGTAGATCAGGTTCTACCCAGAACTGAAAAGATTAGATATCTAGGACTGGTGGTGAATTACTCAATGAAATGGCGAGACCAGGCTAGCCTTGTTGTGGGCCGTGTTCACGGAGTACTGCACTCCCTCACGAGATGGAAACGCTTCTTATCAGTGGAAGCCAAGAAGAGGATAGTCTCAGCACTGATTCTCCCCATTGCTTGGTACTGCGACACTGTGTACTTAGACATTGCGAACTCGGAAGACGCCAGAATACAGAGAGCGCTCAACGCGGCAATACGTTTCATCTTTTGTATTAAAAGAGATGAACACATTAGTCCGTACATAAAAGAATTATTCTGGTTGCGAGCTAAGGAGTATAGGAGGCTCAATCTGATGTGTGTCGCAAGAAGAATCCTTGACTCTGGAACTCCCGAAGACTTGCACAATCGTTTTAAAGTAGTAAATAGCGAGAGGCTGCAGGGCAGATTCCAGATACCGGCATGCAGGACAGAGATGATGAGGAACGCCTTCCACGTCGCGGCAGCGAGAGAGCTCAACAAGCTTCCGATAGAGGTGAGATCGGCGTCTTTCTTCCGCAAGGCTTGTCTCCGACGATTCTTGGACGCGGGCCGGTCGAGTGCACCTTAACATATCCCATCCATTTCCAATTACCCAATCCCCTTCCTTCAACCCATTTTCCATTTGTATTCATCGTTCATTGATAATTATCACTATCATTATTTTTAATTTTTTTGTCTTTTTGTTTATTTATTTTTTATTATTATTATTATTTTTTTTTTTTTTTTTTTGCATTTTACTTTTTTACTTTTAATGTTTTATATATTAGTTTTTCCTTAGAAGTGTATTTTTACTTTACTCCCATATATATGTAAGGAAAAATGGGAAAAATGAAGAAGGGCAATGAAAATGATATGTGTCCTTATTTTTGTGTTTATGATTTATTTATAAGCTCTCATCTTGTTTTTATATTTTACTTTATCTTATTAAATGAATTATGTTTCATTCATTGCTATAGTCATATGCATATATTTGTCTGTAAGAAATGGCCTAAGGCCCTAAGACAATAAAGAATCAATCAATCAATCTCTCTCTATCTATCTCTCTCTCTCTCTCTCACACACACACACTTATGAGAGAGATTCACCGTTTCCATCGGTAAATCTCTTGTTAATCGTACTTGTATACGCATTACCTTAAATAAAGCTATTATTAACTTACTTCGTAAACTATCTCATTAATGTCAGCTATATTCATTTCTAGTTTAACAGTTTCTTCTAACAGCTAAATTTTGCATATGAGTGTAACGAGACTTATTTACGCAATGGAAGTCGTTGAAATAACATATAGAAAATACTCTTTTTATAGAATTATGTACTTGTGATTGGCAAGTATGACTCGTTTAATGTGTTTATGAGTGTGCATAAAAAATGTACCGAAGTTACAAAGAACCTGGGGTAAGGATAAAAACTTTGGTTCAAAAATACTTACTCATAGTTGAACCGAGTAATAAACCACTTTAGTTACTATGTTCTTAAATTTGCTTAATGAAGGCCTGTTATTTTGACAAAGTGATTGTGCATTTGTTAGGTTTAATTTTTTTTTTCTTTAGGCACACTATGCCTTATGAGACCTTTGGCCGCGCGGTATGGTCGGTCTTCTTGCAGACATTTGTGTAGCTTGCGGGAGCAGGTGCAGACTGCATGGAAGGGGTAGCCCAAACTTCAGGTTGATGCAAGCCATGGTCACCCTTGCTTGCAGCGGCAGACTGCTCATAGCTCCATCAATCCCATTGAGGCCAATGTCCTTCCCACCGAAGGCGTCAGCTCTCTCGGGTTCAAGGACCTATATTTCTTTCCTCGAAGCATATTGTCCCTGAACCAAACCTCCGGCGGGTTACTGACATCCGGTAGAACCACACACGGGGATTCTCGATTATACAGACACATGGGAGGAAGGTTTCCCACTCCTACGGCCGGTCGGTGTGAGACGGCTCTGGTAGACTGCTGGGCCTCACATACGCGGGGGGGGGGGGAGGCTTTCACTGCGTGGATTCATCTGCGGGCGGTCACCCGAATGGAGCGGTCACTCATCCAAGTACTAGCCACGCTCAACGTTGCTTAACTTTGATTACCTATTGCAATCGCCTTTGTTCACATAGCCATCCCGGTTTTAATTTATTTATATGAAAATAACCATTAGTTAACAAAATTGTAATTTTAAATCCCCTTTAATAGTGAGCATCCGTGACGGCTTGTTCCTCTTTTAAAGTGCGATTCTTGAAATTTTTAATGGCCGAGGAATAAAGAAATAATTATGGCGCTATAATGGAAATAACTGATAACCGCTTGACTAAGATTGAATATGGCAGATTGGATATTAATAATTGAGGTTAAGGGAGGCGGTTGCTATAATGGAGAGGGGGGAGATAAGGTATTGAGGAAGTGGAGGAGGCAATAAATCTAATAAAGACATAATTCTGCTCCTGCTGCGGGGCTAATGGTCCTTCAGCAGCGAGATAAAACTCCGGGCGCCATCTTGACTAACAGGCCTGCCAATCACGGAAGCTCACTCAACCAAAACCTCCCAGATAAGGGGGCATAAAGGCCCCAACCCTTCGGCCCAAGCTGATAATAAAAAGTCTGCGGGTGGATGGGAGGGGGGGGGCGAATTGGAGCAAATTCCCTTTTCACGGCATCTTGAGCCGCAGCCCCCCCCCCTTCCCCAGCGAGGAAATTGCTTGCCGATGGAAGGAAAAGAGGGGTCGCCTTAATACCGCTAACTCAATATCTCCCACCCCCTTCCTTTCACACAGGAGGAAATTATATTTTCACATTTCACACCTCTATTAGGGGATGGGACACGCTTGCCCTGTGAAGTACTCCACCTTCGAGGTTATTTTATTATTTACTTTTAATCTCTTAATAATATTAATAATTTTAATTAATTTAAATTTCAATATAAGTAATTTTAAAATAATTGCCACATATACACATACTATACATAAATATACATAAATTGATACCTTTTAATACATAAATGGTCTTTCAGAGGCAATCAAACCTTATTTACAAAATTGATTGTATACATTGTCCAATGAGTTTTATTGGTATGACGAGACAAAATCTTAAAAACAGAATATATCAGCATAAAAACTCATGTTTGGATTATAAAAATAATGAAAAAGGCAGAAGGAACCAAAAACTGCCCTTTCAAAGCATTGTTTCGAAAATAAGCATGCTTTTGACTTTGATAATATGTAGGTACTATCATTTTACATCGCGATGATTCGGAGCGCAGGTTGAGATGTTTGGAGGCTCTCTACATCTCAGAGAATTTAGATAGTGTAGTAAACTTTGTGCTGGAGATTTAAATAATTTTTTTCTCTGAAACAATTGGAATTCTAAAGCAATGCTGTGAGAAACCTGACTCCAAATCATCGTGATTTTATATTTTTTTAAAATAGATATTCTGTTTATATTTTTATGTTTTATTTTTGGAAAAAACTGTTTTTAATATTTTGTAAAAATTGTAACTTTATAATGGTTTTTACATAATATGACCTTTTTTATATTTATATTTTGATAAATATTTATATATCTAATTTTATAATTTTATTATTCTGATATTGGTGTAAAAAAAATGTATTTCATTGTTATGGTTAGTAAAAACTTAATTTATGTAATGTTGGTATTAAGTACTGATACTAAATGATAGACCAACGTAGCCCCAGTTGATGAAGTGTTCTTGCACAGATTACTTAAGAAAGTGTTTATATATAATTTTTAAAAGAATTTTAACTTTTATTTATGTGAAACATTTTATATATATATTTAATTAATCGGATGGTGAGTTCCCCAATATTAATTTTATGAATTTTTAGTGAAATAATTTTAGAATATTTATAATTATACCTTGGTATATAATTATGGTCTATGTTATATATAATTACAGCCCTGATGATGCCCGAAGGGGCGAAAATTTGGCTCATATATATATATATAAATATATTTGAATTTGAGACTATTTGAGACCCTTTTTACTTTCACTTACCTATATATGAAATATATAGTAAGTGGAAGTATTGCGATCGTGAAAAATTTCGACTTCCGGTTTTCAACGGAAATACACGTTTTGGGACCCCTTGAGTCGAAATAACCAAGTCCCGCGAAATGGTCTGTGTGTGTGTGTGTGTGTGTGTGTGTGTCTGTGTGTGAACAGACTAGCTCAAAAACTATAAACCGTGCGAACCTGAAAGTGGGTATTTAGTGTATGTATATGCCCGCGATGTGACAGCAAAAATTTCATCAAAATTGCTCAAAGGGAGGGGGTAGTTTACTTAATAACTTTTTACGTTTTTTTCGATTTTCTCAAAAACGGCTCTAACGATTTTGATTAAACTGAGTATTTGATCTATTTATATGCCCGAGATATGACTGTAAAAATTTCATTAAAATTGATTAACCGGAGGGGGGACTTTACTTAATAAATTTTGTATCATTTTCACGTGTTTTTTTTTATTTACTCAAAAACGGCTTTAACGATTTTGATCAAACTGGGTATACGATGTATGTATATGTCCGAGATACGACTGTAAAAATTTCATCAAAATTGATCAACCGGAGGGGGGACTTTACTTAAAGAATTTTATCTAATGTTTAGGTTTTTTTTTACTTTCTCAAAAACGGCTTTGATGATTTTGATGAAACTGGGTATTTGATGTATGTATATGCCCGCGATGCGACAGCCGAAATTTCATCAATATTGATGAAACGGAGGGGGTACTTCATTTAATAAAATTTTTCTTATGTTCACGTGTTTTTTTTATTTACTCAACAGCGGCTGTAATGATTTTTATCAGACTGGATATTTGGTGTATGTATATGCTCACAATGTGACAGACAACATTTCATCAAAATTGGTCAAATGCAGGGGGCTCTTTATTTCATAACTTTTTTTTCCAATTTTTACATTTTTTGGAATATCTCAAAAACGGCTTTAATGATTTTGATAAAATTAATCATTTTTAATCAAAATCAAGTCATCTTTTTTATATTATTTATAAAAATGACAATTAAAAAAACATGTCGATTTCTAATGTAAGTAAGTTGGTAAGTGAAAGTTGTGTGTTGCGCGCATCGCACCAGATTTTTTTCTATATAATTGATTAGTCTCCTTCCTTCTATTGAAAAATCTACATATATATATATTGGGTTGTAAAAAAAGTTCGTAGCGTTTTTCATTATTTTAATTTAATCCTTTCTGTGTTTGTTAATCCTGTTTACATGGTCAATAATGTTTACATATCCTAAAAAGGGATTAGATAACGTTCTTTTATGCATCTGTTTCAACCGGGATCTTCTATTGTTCAAGTGTATTGTGTTAGTCCAAAATGCTGGAGGAAAAAATTCATTTTCGCCTGTTGGGCATATAAGAGGTTGATTACTGGGGATGAAAAATGGGTCCTGTACAATAATGCTGTGAGAAAAAAATTCTGGGAAAACGAAGTGACCCGCCGTTAACGACTCCAAAAGCCGGATTGCATCCAAAAAAAGTTATGCTGTGCATTTGGTGGGACTGGAAAGGCGTGCTTTATTATGAGCTCCTCTCACCCAACCATACCATTGATTCGGCAGTATACTGTTCCCAGTTGGAAAGATTAAAGGCGGCGGTTGAGCAAAAGCGTCCACCATTGGCTAATCGCAAAGGCATTGTTTTTCACCACGACAACGCCCGTCCTCACGTGTCTTTACAGACTCGGCAAAAATTGTGGGAGTTTGGCTGGGATGTGATAACCCACCCACCCTATTCACCAGATCTTGCCCCAACAGATTACCACTTATTCCGGTCTCTCAAAAACTCCCTCAACGGGAAACAATATAACTCGCTCGAGGACTGTAAAAAGCACATAGACGAGTTCATCGCGCAGAAAACTGAACAGTTCTGGGAGGACGGAATTACAAAATTACCTGAAAGATGGAAACAAGTTATAGATCGAAATGGGTCATATATCATTGATTAAAAATATTTACATGTATCTGAAATTTTTAATTAAATATATTCTTAAAAAACGCTATGAACTTTTTTTACAACCCAATATATATATATATATATATATATATATATATATATATATATATATATATAAATGATGGCAATGATAGGTCGACAAAATAAATACCTATATCAATTTTATCGAATTCGATCAATTCCTTTCACGTATACTTGGTTAATAAGATGCATAACGTGCATAAAAATACAAATCATATTGTTTTTCAATGTAATGTCCCCCGATACTTATACACTCATATCTGTTTATTATTTTTTCTAAACCCCCCAAAAATAACTTTCTTCTTTAACTTCAAATCGATGAGCTCATTTTTGAGGTTTGGGAATAGAATGCAGTCACTAGGGGCTAGATCTGGGCTGTAGGGTAGATGGTTGATAACATCAAAGCCCAAGGTGTCAATCGTGGCAATCACATGACGAGAGGTGTGCACAGGGGCATTATCATGAAGCAGCATTACTCCTCGGCTCAGCTTCCCCCTCCTCTTCCCCTTGATTAATTCTCTTAAACGGGTCAAAACATTACAATAATATTCTCCTGTGATTGTTACGCCTTTGTCTTTGTAATCAATCGTCAGGATTCCTTCTGAGTCCCAAAGCATTGTGGCCATGATTTTTCAGGAGGGTATGACTTTAAACTTGACAGGTGGCTTTTCAAAGTGCTATAGGAAGGGGACGAGTCCCCAAACACATTTCTTAGACGTTCAAAAATTTCTAAAGGCTTTATGCCTTCTTTAACTAAAAATTTCATCACAGATCTGTCCTCAATGTTACTAATTTCAATGGCAAGAGCAAACTAGGAAAACTAAAAGTATTATAAATAATAGACAAGAGACAGTAGGATTATAAAAATTTGTGTACTATAACTATAACTATTGAATAGGTATTAGTCCTAGGAATGATAATGGATTAGTCCTTTATATTAATTTCTTCCTTCATTGACAGGCCAAGAACTTTTTGACCTGCCCTCGTATATTAATTCAATAGCGTAATTGGAACAGCTATTGTGTAGATGCTTCAATACACGTATCTCATCGTCATCGTTATTGCTGCTAAGAGAAGCTGATATATCATATGCAAGCGCTCTCCATTTTCGCTAGTTCCAGAAATAAACCTTTGATGTACATTACAATAAGAGACTAATGTCATAACCATTTTTTTTTAGTTTATTAAACACCTCACTTGTTTCTATTATGAAAACATCACTATTGGATGCGTAATCAAAGCAGGGGCTGAAAGATCCAACGAACTTGCACAGCTGAGAAAGAGAAAGGACCGGTGGCCAGAGAGGAAAGGACAAAGAAGCTGATAGTATCGCGACAGTGACCAATTAAATCTCGTCTCTCACGGCCCCTGTGCGCAATAAAGTCGCTTGCTAACGCAAAGACATTCAATCATTAGTACCGTTAGCGTTCTGAGGGTACTGGGTCAACCAGGCAATGAGCCATTCGAAGTTTAGTGTTAGGAAGCCCTGACCATCCACGGCTTTCATGATTAAAATAATCTAACAACAATTATGAAAACAAGATTCAGTTAAAATATAAAAATAATATTATAATCATTTACATATTACAGAAAATATATTACATGTCTAAAATCCTTTGTCCGATATAGCATTTTCAAGTCTAGCTGCCTGGAAGGATTGAAATTTACTTAGTGGCGGACCCATGAAATGGAACTTGACATCCCCACCCTGATGGCTAGGTGGGATTAATGGTAAACAAGAAGATGATATTGAAAGGTTTTTAAAAGAATATATGTATAATGAAGATATGATGCGGAAACAGTCATTTTAAAAATTGTCTTAAGTGTCATCATCTGTACCTTTCACCTTCATTTTAATCGATCTTAAAATGCAGAATCTTTAGTTTGTTTAGCGTTCTTAACCTACAAATATAATTTATTAAATAAATATATTTATTTCTGGATTCTATTTACTAAGTTGATTGTTGATTCATGATTTCTTATGGCTGTGAAGTGGTTTCTTGGATCCTTAAGATGGTCTTCTCAATGAAGCCTCTTACCTTCTGCTTGTCCCATTCATCCAGGTCCAACGTGGCGGCTCCTCAGAGCTCAATGGTGCCAACAAACCTTGGCTAATTCCTCTGTCATGGCCCAGCTTTTGATTTATACGGTGCCCGACGTGAGAAACAGTCTGTCCACCCACAAAAAAATTATTACTCGCCATAGGGTGGGGGAAAAAAAAGAATTCTCTCAAAGGCATCCATTATCGAAGGAGATGAGGGATGTTGTTACTCTTTGGAATAGTCACAAAGTCAGCAATCAAGGAGGCCATTCAAATTATCGACCCCTTTCTCCTCTCAGATATTTACGACCTGTTGACAAAAAATGAAGTGCCTACGCGTAAGTCGTAAGGTCTGTTATTTTTCATATGTTCAAAGGTGTTCTGTGGCGAATAAAACAAAAAACAAAAAAAATACATAAAGGATAAAAATCGATAAACTTTACTAAGAGGGTGTTTCCTATTGTGTCTTAATTGCAAATTTTTAAACAGAGAATTTCATGTAAAATTTATTAGGTAATAGATATTATTTTCTAAAATCTTTTATTATTACTTTTCTTTTGTTCCCTTTGGTAACTGACGAATACTGAATATTTAGTTAGCTAAGTACTTACAAGGTGTTGAATAATAATGAAAATGAATAATATTTTTTTTTTTTTTTATTAAAACATATAATTAACAACAATACAATGAATAATAATATTGTATATAATTCAGCCTATAGTGTTAAAAACTAGAATAACCAGAACTGTCCAGAATTAAAATGTCCAGAGCTGCCAAGTAATGATTATTTAACTCATTTTAATCCAAAACTTTTTAGTAAATAAATATAATCCTAAGGAAAGTGTTACCTACTGTATTTAAATCTAAAGTTTTAGGTTTTCAATTTTCATCATTACTCCATTTTCGCTTTGGTTTTGTGATGTCTAGAATTTTATATATATTCATTTTTTTTTTTTTTTTTTTTTTTTTTTTTTTTTTTTTTTTTTTTTTTTTTTTTTTTTTTTTTTTTTGGGACTTTAAGGCTTTCACTGAAGCCCTATACTGCCCATACTAACACCCATGGCACTGGGTGATACTTCTACGAAAGAAAAGCACCACCCAGGGCGGGACTCGAACCCGCAGCTCCGGCATGGGAGTACGGCGCTTTACCGCACAGCCACACCGGGCCCCAATTTTATATATTCTATAGTGGATTAGCGATGGTATATTTTTGAAGATTTTGTTATATGTGTGTATAAGAAGCTGAGTTTTTTGAAGTTATTATATTTGCTAGTTCAGCATTCTGGGCTAATTTAATCTTAATAACTTGTTAGAGTAATAATTTGGAGAGTAAAGTAAAATTTTGGAAGTTGGAAAGTGAAAACCTAATTAAATAGAATGTTGATACTGTGATCTCAACTCAACATTTTAATGTTAATCACCTCGCACGTCGCACACTGGGAAAATTTTGTGATTCAGCGGTAAAAATCTATAACTCAGGACCCATTATGTTAATGAAATAATTATTTTTTCATTGTTGAGCTTGAGATTTTCTTTAATAGTGGGAATTAAGAAAAATATTTATACATAAATGTCATCACTCTGGGTATTTCAAATTAATTTTTAGATGAATACTTTCTTCAATTTAATTTAAATAAAACAGTTTATTAGGTCGGTAGGAAATTATTCAGTATCATTATCTATTGAGCTTTCTGCTTATATAATTGTGTATATATATTTGCTCCTTTTGAAAGATTTTTAAATAATTACTGTCTGAAGAGAAAACTATCCAAAAAATTAAATTAAAAATATTCCGTTTTTTAAGAATTTTGACGGAAAAAATATTGTCAAATAATTTAACTAGAAGTATATTTTATGATTTAGTTTAATTCGAGCCCGAAAATATATCACTGGTGTTTGGTCAAAAGGCGTTGTCATCGAATGTGAAGCTTAAACATAATTTATTACAGTCTCTGTTGAAAGAATTATATAATAGTTTCGTTTAATTAAAGAATACTTTCTTTTTTATTCTGGAATAAAAAAATACATTCAAAAAGAATTTTTTAATGATTTTCAATAGCTTGGAAAATCGTTGTTTAAGCTCCACATTCGATGACTTAACCCTTTTGCCCAAACACCAGTGAATTAATTTAAATCATTTCAGTCATTTTATGCATCTTTATATAACACATATGCTTGATGCATTGCAAAACAGCAAAAAAGATGTAAAAGCATAAAAAAAAACTTATCAAAATTTTGAATTATTTTTATTACTTTTTTTTCGATTTATTGTAGTTTAAGATATTCTTGATTTCCTTCAGGAAGTAATGTAACTAAGAACCTCCATGGGTTGTAATGGTGCGGGCTATTTTGCGCGCCATCCCTAACCTATTATTTCCTTGTTGAATACGGTTTCATTGTTGAAGAACGGTCAACTAGCAATTATCTAGTACGGATTATTTTATTGGTATGTTAGGATATAATCGGTCGTCCACAGGATTTCGTCGAGGGGGGGGGGAGCAGGCTGGTAAAATTCTTATACCTGGAGGAGGGTTTTGCTCATTAAATGTTTCAAATATGTTATTATTTATTATTACTTATTAATATATATAAAAAAAACTTAATGATATTTAAAAGTTGAATTATTTGTTTATATAATGCTTAGTGATTGAAGTAAATGAATACGAATTTATTTAGTTTCTACCTTTTGCATAAATTTCTAGGGGGAGCAGCTGGCCCCATACGGAGGTTCATAGATGTAATGATGATGAAGCTTTAAATAAAATACATAAGAGGCATTCCCATGTCACATCAACACACTTTTTCCCTCACCATCTCAGTTTTAATGAAATTGGGTACACAGGATACCTTCCTGTAGACTAAGAAAAATACCAAATTTCAGCTCAATATCTCAACCGGTTTTCAAAATATAGCTATGTAAACCCATGGAAAAACACACAATTTTGACCTGTCGCGTCATCTGGAAATTGAAATTGCAGCAGCTCTTCTAGGCTAGATAAAGAGTTGAAATTGATGTCATTTTAAAAGTGAATCTTTTACCTGCCTTATGACATGCATGGTATGGTTTTTTTCCATCCACAAGCAAAACTCAAATTTTTCAATAATTATTTTAATCATGAACCCATTGCTGTCCCATCATAATTTTTATAGAACTTATTAATGACAGTCTTTCCAACTCTACTGATTTTTTTCAGATTTTTAAAAAAATAGGTTTTTGAGAAATTCAAATTTGAAATTTTGATTCATATTTTGAAAAACAAATTTCTCTTAAACCCTATTGAGTTGCATATCATAAGGAAGGTAAAAGATTCAGTTTTTAAATGACATCAATTCCAACTCTCTATCTCGCCTAGAAGAGCTGCAATTGCAATTTCCAGATGACGCGACAGGTCAAAATTGTACGTTTTTCCATGGGTTTACATATTTTGAAAACCGGTAGAGATATTGAGCTGAAATTTGGTATTTTTCTTAGTCTACAGGAAGGTATCATATGTACCAAGTTTCATTAATATCTGAGATGGTGAGGGAAAAAAGTGTGTTGATGTGATATGGAATGACTCATAATTGAAATATTGTTTTTAAAATTAATTTTGCCTTAACTTATCTAGGTATATCATCGGACTACCCCCTAACCTTAAAGGATTCTTATTTACCTGGAAGCGTTTTGGGATTTTTTTTTACCCAACTGACAATTAGTCCCAGGTCTCGGGCACAATAGAATATATAAAAATAATCTTTCAGAATTAATTCACCCCTACAGAGGACACACGGCGATACTTGAAAGACTCTGATGGTAATAAATCAAGGAAGCGTCAGGTAGCGACGCCTGAAGAAGCTGCAAGATAGCGTCCGAAAGGTGACAAAAACCGTCCATTGTCGTAGGATTCATTGAAGACTTGAGGACCATTATAGCTTATCGTGGGAACGATTGACTGCCCCAAGGAACTTTTTTTCTTTCTTTCTTTTTTTGCTGTGTATGATATCAGCTAAACTCTATACCTAACAAATTACATATTCATAATTTTTTTCTTTGGTATCTAATCGTTTACATCAATTTAATAGTTGTGTGAAAAATTTCTACTGAAATGTGAATCATAATTATTTAGTGTTTATTGAGTATTTTTGGCAGATCGAAAGTTTAAAAAAATTCTTTATTCAGGGTCTCAGCTAAGATTTCTTTATCTTAGCCAAGCCTACTGTTTTTGTTTTTTTAAGCTGAATTAATTTTTAGCTATTCTCTAGTAATAAATATTATCTATGCAGATCTACGTATTGTTACATATTATCTTCATTCTGCATTGATAATATATATTATATCTATGCGGATTGAAGAACCTGTAAGAGATCACATCTCATCTCATGTCAATAACTTATTTAAGGAACATTTTTTTTTCACATCACAACATCTTTTATTGATTTTTAGTATTAATGCAATGAATGTATGAAACAAAATTAAATATAAATATTTAGGTGTTATGAATGCCCGTGTTCATAATGCCAAATTACCAAGGTTGAAAATGGAATCCTAAAAGGGATGAAGAATAATCGTTGCAATTTATTGAATAGTACTATTAACCCTTTCTATCAAACTTCAAGGTTGGTGAGCCTAAGATAAAAAATTTAGAATTTTTTTAACGTGTCGATGAATTAAATATATAATAACAATCTCGGACCACCAACAGCTCGATGTATTATTAAAACCTTATCAAATTTTGATACCACTACTGTTAGCCATTACTAACAAAAGCCAGAGACATAAATGTAATCTTTTCTTATAAACTTTGGGTCGTTCCTTCTGATTGAATGCAAATTTTGGATAGTTATTATAATAAATAGATCAAAGTCGCATTCGAATGAGAAGCGAATCAGTCGATTCATATCGATGATGTTTTTGAGAAGTATAAATCCAAAATTGGCTTTAATTTTCAATTAATATTAATCAGCAGCTTTGGTAATTTATTATCAAGAGGTGAAGGAATTTCCCTGAGAAGGAATTGTACCTTAAAGATCATTTTTAAATACACAAATAGACACTGTATAGGATATGGATTATAATCTAGTACATAAGATCAGGAATAAATAAGATTTCGCTCAGATATATACCGATAACCAGAAATAGGTTGTCAATTCGATAGGAAGAAGCAGTGAAACATCAAAAAGTGTTTTCTATATTTTCTTTACTCTTTATAAGATATCAGCTATATGTGGTTAGATAACGCTGGAAAGGTTGTGGTCCTCCCAGGTAGATACTTGGAATAGTTTTATCAACGATTATAATAAAAAAAGTTAATGATCCGATTAAGGTCGAAAATGTCTCAATCTGGTTCCCTTTGAATCTGAAATATCTAACAAGATTCTGGGCAACTGACAGAATAAGACATGAGAAAATATTTAATTTGCCATAAACAATTTGATTATTTAACTTTAGATCAGTAATGTTTTTGATTAGGGAATAACATCTGTTCGACTTAAAACACGTAAAGTTCCTCGAATCGTTTTAAATCCGATAAGTGGAATGGTATTTATCCAGGTATCCAGCAATGGCTACTCACTTCAGCTTTCAGTGATGCCTGGAATCCAGTTCATCCGTTGACCCGAGAAAGCTTGCAATAAGCGATCACATTACCATATCAGTAAGGTATGCACGCAGGACATTATATGCAACCTTTCAAGAAAACGTATTTTCTGTTCTTGAGCCGTTCCTATTAATCGTGAGTATTGGCTGAAAATGTTTGTTGTAATTATTACTTAGTATTACTTTCACTTCCTATCAATATATGAAATTTATAGTAAGGAAATGTATTGCGATCGGGAAAAATTTCGACTTCCGGTTTTCAACGGAAATACATGTTTTGGGGGTCCCCGGAGTCCAAATAACCAAGTCCCGCGAAATGGTCTATGTGCGCGTGTGAACAGACTAACTCAATAATTATAATCTGTACGAAACCGAAATTGGGTATTTAGTGTATGTATATGCCCGCGAGGTGACGGCATAAATTTCATCAAAATTGGTCAAACGGAAGGGGCACTTTATTTTTTATTTTTTTTTTAACGGCTATAACGATTTTGATCAAAAACGTCATGTTTAATGAGAATCAAGAATTCTTTAATATCAGGTTAGATTTATCATTATAAAAATTTTAAAAGTCTTAGCTGTTAATAAATATTAGGTTGGATGATAATTTCGTTTAATGTATTACTAATTTGAGTATTTCAATGATGACAGGTCATTTAAATAATAAAGATATCGATATAATAAACAGATATAGATTTCATGGTTATCTTGGATTATTAGCTTGTACAGGGGAATAATAATGTAAGAAATAACTTGAGAGCACTGGTAAATAATTAGCATTGCTGATGGTATATTGATTAAAACCATTAAGCTATCAATGACCTTAAATTACTCGTTTGGAGTTGTTTACAACCGTAATCTATTGAAACGGACGTATTTTCTGCCTTTAGCTCACTACTTTATTAGCGCTCGGCAATGTGAGCACGCCTTATAAATAAATTACTTCTACATAATTGAAACTTATACGGATGGCAGATTGATACATCAGGCTAATATAAAGGTAGCGTTGAAAAAACCGGAAATTTTAAGCCCTAAACAGGATCCGCTAAAGAGGCTGGTTTACAAAACGGGTCTTATTATTAAGTGGCCACTCCTGCTCTATCCGCCACCAAATTTATCTACGACACTTGAGCGGCAACAGTCGAATATAAATACAGCTCCGTGACCAAATACATAATAAATTGGGACACGAAGAATAATAGTACAAAGGGATATATCAAGGATATAATGTTCCTTGTCCGCCCACTCAGTCCTCGGTCGGATGTCGGCGTCATTTGTTGCCCGCCCTTCCATTAACGTACCCTTTTAGAATAGTCTTGACAGTATTTGTTGGTTTGGTGCATTTGAATATCAACATGAAGCTCATTTTACAATATTGTACCTGCAGTTGATAGGTTTTGGCGTACATTGTATCGCGCCTTCAGTTGGAAGGATATGCAATTGTCAACGCCGTTTAGTATCCTGTACATTGAAGGCACTACCCTTTTTTTGTCATTTAATCTTTTATCTTTATTTCCTGACTTGTTATTCTCAGATGTTGATTTTGAAAATCCGGAAAAGTTATAGAATAAAATACTTAATTCAGGAAAATTCTTGAATGAATTGATTTAAATAGAACTTCGATCAATAATTCAATCTAATGTTAATCTTTATTTTCACTAGTCTATTTTATTTTATTGTTGGTATTTACTAATGCAAACTCTTGATTATCCGTCGAAAAAATTGGCTCGGATAATCAGATTTCCAGGATAAAAATAAGAAATCATTTTAATTTCGTACAGCTTAAATACTAATATTGCTTTATTTTTCACACATCATTGTGTTCAAAGTAAATTTAAAAGAAATATCCTAAAACGGAATAAATATGTCTGCGGAAAGCTGTGAATTTCAGAGAGAATATTAATTGGTTTATAAAGTCGTGAGATATGCACGAAAAATTAATATACT
This sequence comes from Aelia acuminata, assembly GCA_911387785.2. NCBI lineage: Eukaryota > Metazoa > Arthropoda > Insecta > Hemiptera > Pentatomidae > Aelia > Aelia acuminata. The sequence goes on along the minus strand of OU426983.1, from coordinate 87,732,370 downwards.
TTTTTTAAAAGTCATTATTTGTATTCATGGTGACTAATCAAGTTTTCATAAAAACTTAATAGAGACTTGATTGGACAGATAAAATTAGAGGTATATGAAAATAAAAACTGTTTTATAGTGCAGCAGTGAGTAGGTAATTAAGTAAAAAAACACTTCATGTTCTAAATATTTAATATTATTTATTTTAATATTATTACTTCCGTACTTGAAGTAATAATTCACGGTTTCTGGAAAGCCGTCAGAGAAAAAAAATCGAAAATTATTCTTCATTTACTGAAACGTAATTACCCCTTCTATTGATTCCCGTTCACGATATTTAGACGAAAACTGTAAAAAATAAAACTCGACTATTGATTAAATAAGGATTTATTTTTTATCAAAACTAAATCAAAAAGTACTTAAGACAGTCAAGTTTTGCAATAATTTAGTACTCTATAACGTTCAGATAATGAACAACAAAAGGAGGTAAATAAAAACCTGTTTCCTGTGAAGTTGCTAAATGGCATTTAGGTAAGGCGCACATTGAGCTGTGCCACGCAGGCGACGCAGAGCAGAGCAGAGCAGGCGGCACGAAAAAAAAAACTGCGTCGCACAGGTACCCGCGCACATTGGAGAGCAGTTTCTGTGCCGCAGTTTTCCGAAGGCAGGGGCTTATTTTGTGATAGTATGTTAGATTTATTGAATTCAAGCTCAGAATCTGATTCGGAAATAGATTTAGAAACCAAATAAATTGATATATCAAAAGTCATGGTAAAAAATATTGTGATAAAATGCGTAAATGGAGAAAAGACCAGGAGACGAAAGAATTTGCACACATAATTTTCTTAAAACAACTATTTCCGCCTGAGTCTGGTCATGGAAGCTCATAATTACATTGAAGTTACTATTTAGTCTTAGAGACCCAATGCTTCAAATAATAACTTATGGTGATGTTTAAAATCATGTAATGATAGGTCTGGCTTAGCTCTAAGTTTGTAGAAGCTTGTTCATTATATCATATTAGGCTCAAAATCATTGCGTGTACAATGCCTCTTAAAATCCTCTTATATGATTTTAACAACATATCATTATGAAATAAATTTTCATTAATCTCTTCTTTATTTTTATTAGAAATTATTTCCGATTTTATTTATTTAATTATTGAATATATTATTCACTATTTTTTATACTTTTAATTTTTTATAAATATTTACTTTTGTTTTTTATGTAAATCTTATCTTTCATTATCCACCAATACTTTGATTATTTGGTCAGTTGTAATTTTATTTTTGTTCTAGTCAGTTAGTTTCTAAGGGATCTCGTCTCACAATAAAGTTTATTTTTCCTTCTACTCCATTCTGTATGAGAATATTAATAAATTACTCGTATGTAGAGATTATCAAAAGGAAGTTGTATTTACTTAAAATTTCTTATTAAAAAAGTCCTATCGAGGCATGGTCTATTTTCTCCTCTTTTCGATTAATCGTTTTTGATTTTCTAAATAGCAGTTTTCTTTCTTTCTTACTCAAATATATTTATAAAAAGAAGAAATATATTTTATGATTATTATTTGTTTTTAATCAACATTTACGTTAACTAAATTTCCATAAAGCCTATCTGTTTTTTCGGTGAAATAAAATGAGTCAAATTTTCCTGAGATCATAATTTGTTGAATCGTTTAATGGAATTTTAGTATCTATTAGAAGAAAACTTGATTTTCAATTTTTTTAACGTGTCAAGACGAATAAAAACTAATCAAAACCGGAAAAGGTATTACAAATAATATAACAATATTAAAACTATTTAAGCAAAAGTATCTACTTTTCGACCTTCAGAAAGGCCCTTATCTAAATTTTAATATATATTTTTAAATAATATTACAACTACAGCAGACTCCCGATTATCCGTGGTATTGGGTAGCATGGCAACCCATGGGTGGCATGACCCCAAAGGTCAAAAAACAATTCGTGAGCAAAATGTTTATTAACAGATATTACATACATACATGTAAATAATTATGTAATTTATAAAGTTTTATCACTCATTGTATAATAAAATCACGAACAACAATCACAAACAAGCTATGTAACTGCTAAGGCCAGGTTGACAAAACTGACGTGAACGAGGAAATGAAATGATGAAAGGAAAAAGTGGGATGGGAAGGGAGTTCTGAGATTTGTGACTAATAGACTTCGGGTATTACACTTATTGGCGAGGACACTTAAGTAAACAAACGGTCTGTTCTGAGAGTGGTGACTCATGCACTTTTCGGGTTTTATGCGGCGGGTACACATTAGTAAACGAATTTTTTTCTAATTATAAAATGATTTGAATAGTGAGGTAACCCCTCTTAGTTAAATGTTTAATTATTAAACAAGCAATTTCTGTTTTTGTGGGGGAAACTGAATTTTTATTTGTCTCAGTTAGAGGCTTGTTCATGTTTCACCTCACGGGAAAGTGTATACGCGATTGTAGAAATGTAAATTAACAGAAATTGCTTGTTTAATAAACTTTTTTTCGTTCGTGTTTTTCGTCGTAACATTAAACTCATCTACCGCTAGAATAAAAAAAAAATCTAGAATGACCGCGGATTATCCGCAAAGTAGATAATCCGCCAGCGGATAATCAAGAGTTTACAGTACATTTTTCATCCTGAAATTGATTTTATGAAGTTTATTTGAATGAAGTTGAAAAAAAAAAATTATGATTTTGGAGTCTAAAATGAAAGAATACATATATATTTTTTAAATTATTGTTTTTTTAAAACCGTTTTTTCCCCCTATGCTTATCTAGAACACCCTAAAAATACAGAAGACCTACTTAGTTTCATTAACCTTCTAAAGAGTAAAGTAGTACTTCACAAACAATAATTTAAATGATAATAATAGGAATTAAAATAATCAAATATCGAAAACTGCGTCGCATCGGCACAGTTTTCTGTGGCAGATCCACGAGTGCCACATCGGCCTGCTCTGCTCTGCGTCCCAATGTGCGCGGTTCCTATATATTTCACTTTCCACAAAAACTGCTCTGCGTCGCGAGTGTCTCAATGTGCGCTCGGCCTTACACTCCTGATTCCTACTCTTGATTGGAGTAGATTGGTATGCGTGATTGAAGGTAAGTGCATACTTGATACGAGTAAAAGTGTAGGAAATAATTTTTATCATGATAACGAATGAGGAGTACCTTTAAATTGGCCCTTATTTTGCTTTGATCCGGGGACGTATTTAATAGGGGGGAGTCAGGGGGCCTGACCCCGCTCAAAGTAAAATATTAACAAGAAAGAATTGCAGCAATCCGAACAATTTTAATGAATCGTGTGAGACAGCAAGGCTGGGGTAGGAAGTGATTCCCCTGTATGCTTGAGGGGTAGAGGATCAATGGTAGCCATTTTTCTTCATCAGATGAAGGAGAACGCTAAAGGTGGTTCACACCAGGAGCTCTGGATAATAATCCAATGATCTTATAAATAACAACTTTGTTCAAAAAATAACATCAACGTGGAGGATATAAATAACTGAAAACATAATAAAAATGACAGATGAAGTATATCAGACAAACTATAAAATGCAGGGAATGGAAGAAGAGTTTTTGCTAAAATAGAATTTGAAGTACGGAGAAAGGACAATTATAGAGCCGTTAGGAGATGAGGGGGAGGGGGAGAACTGTGAATTAGGAGGGGGGAGGTGGAGATGAAGCGGCAGGATTCTGTTTTGTCAGTTTAATTATAAAGTGGGTAACTGTTGAACAATGGCAACTGGAGTTTACTGAGACAATTTCCTTTGTCCGCTAATCTGTAGGCAGTCTAATAACGGGGAGCGGCGGCGGCGGTCTGGGTGCGACATAATGGGGCAATCATATAGACTTGTTACATAATAGGGGAGGGTCTTATCAGAAAATGGGCCGTTTCGGCGCCCGCCCGGAGGAAATTGGAATAAGAAAACTCGGGCGTAAATGAAAGATAGCCTCGGGCGCTGACACTTGCCTGAAAACATCATCTCCCCCCTTCTCCACCCCCCTTCACCCCTCCATCCACAGCCACCTATATAGCATTCTCCTTCTACTTTACCCTTGTCTCCTTTCGGAACCATTCCACAACTCTACCGCTCAGTCTGGTAGTTATAGAGCGGGGCGATTGCAATTAAGAAACTAAGTCAATTATGTCTACGAAAGATCCTTTGATAATTAATATATTACAAATTTATTGAGAATCAATAAGGTAAAATTACATCCATCAGCTTTAGTTTTAATAATGAATAACTGATAATTAAAAAACATAAAAGCTTATAACTTATACCTTAATATTGAAAATTCAACCTTCCAAAGATGATAAAGATCTATTCCAAAAATTTTCGATACTTCTTCATTAATTGGGTAAAGATTATTTAATGCGATTAAAATGCCATCCCATGATCAGTAATTTAATTGTACATCATATAAGTTGTAAGGCTGATTTGTGAAGTGATTTTAAAATGTTTTCAAGGTTTATAAAAAAGTTATAAACCAGTTTTGGCAATAACCAATTATTTCTTTATAAAACCGGCCGGTTAAATATCAAGAAAAAACCTATTCAACCGTAAAAGTTAGGTTTTTTTCAAAAGCCTACATCCCTACATTGAGGGCCAAGCTGTTGAGGGGAACTGGACACTATTTCCTCTAACACAACCTCAGCAGGCAACTGAACGGGTGGAAAACACCAGTTCATCTTGCTCAATTCAATGTGGGAGGAAATGGACTTTCTCTGGGAGACGGTTGCATTAGTTCCAAGATTATTAAATCCTTTCATATTTAGCCATTTCTTGTTAATATGGATAATAAAGGATTGTTATTTACTCCAAATAAACAAAAATAAAGATAATTGCCAAGAAGATTATTAGCCGTTTAAGCCTTGTCAGATCGTATGATAAAAGCTTCCTTAAATTTATGAATACTTCATTATGATTAAACATGAAAAGTTTAATTTAAATAGGTAGAACCGTTTTTGAGATATCGTAAAAAGAAAAATAGTTAACATTTTTTTCCTTTCTTAAATCAATTTTGATATCTTTCCTTTGACGTTACGGCCATTTCTCAGAAACCCAATTTCAGTTTCGGACAACAAATAGTTTCTGTCTGTATACAGAAAAACACACACACAGACCATTTCGGGGGACTTGGTTATTTGGATCCAAGGGATCCCAAAACTTGTATTTCAGTTGAAAACCGGAAGTCAAAACTTTTCATATAAACTAAACAGCAAAAAAAAAAATCGGCGCACCTGGAATTTTGTCGTTTATTTCTTCATAGTGTAAATAATTTAATTTCTTCGGTATGTGCCAAGTAAAGTATACATCATATGAGATAACAGGTGGAAACAGATTGAAAAACAAACAAGAAATATCTGAATAGAAAAACAATTTTATTTAAAAAACTCCATCTCGTATGATATAATAAAATATTCTTCGGCAATTTTTCTTTATTAAATTTCTATTATTATTATTTTTTTTTTTCGAATAACGGGTGATTCCTCCCCTTGCTTGTATCACAGCCTGGATTCTAGTCGGCATGTTGCTGATTAAATTGGCAACTCTTTCCTGTCCGATGCCGTCCCATTCTTCCACTAACGCGGTTCTGAGGTGTTAAAGGTCCATTGGTAGATTGATTCGCCTTCGGATGCGCCTCCCTACCTCATCTTATAGGTGTTCAATGAGATTATGGTCGGAGCTTCGGGCTGGCCACTGTAGGATGCTTATACTGACTTCATTAAGATAGTCGGTAACCACTTTTGCAGCACGTGACCGTGCGTTGTCATGTATTAACATGAAATCGTTACCTATGAAAGGGGCAAATGGCACTATATATTCTTCCAGAATTTCGGACTTGTACCTGTGTACAGTTAGATTCCCTCTCTGGAACACATGGAGATCAGTCTTCGCCACTAAGGTGATCCCACCCCAAACCATTACAGGCACACCACCGTAAGGCACCCTTTCGGAGATATTGCAAGATGCAAATCGCTGTCCTGGCCTTCTCCAATGATGATTCTAACCCCATGATCTGAAGCAAATAGTGAAAATATCGATTCCTCTGAAAACAGTACTCGAGCCCAGTCGTTTACTGTCCACACTGTGAGATCCCGAGCAAACATAAGACATGCCCGATGTGCTGGGATCAGCTGAACTCCCGTAGCTGGGGCCATTGATTGAAGGTGAACTTCATGAAGCCGCCTCCGTACCCTATCCATACTGATATTCACATTTCGGGCAATTCGAAGCCTTTGGTTGGTCTCCACGGCTGTCTGAAAGTGATTTCTAATTGGAAGTGCATCACAATAAAGCTATCGTTAGCGGGAACTGTCGCAATTTTGAACCTGGCCACCTGGTTATGTTACCAGTACCTATATACCGCTGGACTGACCTGCGAACGTTGCTTTCCGGCAGCCCTAAGGACCTAGCCACATAACGCTGGCTTCTCCCATCCTCTACCAACGGGATGATGTTTCGAACCGATTCGATGGGTAAAACCATTCTGAACAGCAAACAGGATAAGAAGAAGAAAAATGGCTTTAAAAAAAAAATGGAAAATAAACGTGAATTTAAAAATGAAACGTAACTGCAGATGAACTAATGAGATCATTATTATTCCTACGGTAATAAAGAACTTTGTTCGGGATTATTGATATGAAAGTATTTCCAGCCATTATCTAACCACACCAAAACAACAAATACGCTCAAATCGTACTTTAAATACATACCATTCGAAAAATGCAGGGTGCGTCGGTTTTATTGTTGTTTAATTTATATTTATATGAAATTTAAAATTCCGAGGAGGAGCCAATGGGTGCCGAACTCCCTCATGCTATTTCTTTATTCACTTCTTTATAGTTACATTGATACAACCTCTGATGACTAAAATTGTTTTCAATTGTTTGCCATTTTTCATTTTGTTTATGAAATAAGTATATACAATATAAAAAAAATTCCACCCAGGCTAAAAACAAACAATATTATTTATTCTCAATATACTTATTAATATTTCATTACTTCAATTATAATTATATTATTTAAAAATTATTTAAATTCACAGGTTTCTATTAAATTATTTCAAAACATCACCACCCTACATAAGATAGTACCTACTGCCTTCCACAGAGTCAGGCTCTAATCACCCTATTATCCTACATTTAAAGGATCCTATATTCTTTCAAAAATTGAAAAATAATATTTATTTAAGCCGGTCCTATCTTTTGTAAAAATATAAGTTAATTTTCTTGTTTTTTTTAGATATATTGCCTCTATTACATTGAGACTGCTTAGGAGGGATTGCATTTTTTTTATGTTAAATTGAAATAAAGCAGTCCGACCTTGCGCAAAGACTTAATTTAATTTGGATGATTTTTGGATCGAATTATATATTTTTGAATTTCATGCTGACATGACTAACTATCCGTTTTGTTTTTTTAATTCCCTTACATATTATTTCAAAGAAGTATGGAAAAATAAAAATTATCAATATCTTTCTAAGGGGGAAAAACAACGATACAATTAGGTACAACCGAAAAAAGAGCAAACAAATAGAGGACAAGATGGCGACCGTGGGGCCGGTGGAGCAGGCAGCGATACGAAGGAACACTTCCGCTACCCGCAGGAAATTACGTCAAGTGACTGGATATGCTTATCTAGCGGGTGTCCCTTTCAGGGAGCTTCCGCCGGGGCCCACGGGTGGGCATCGAACCCCTGGGTCCGCTGCCTCCTCCTAATTTGGATATTTTCCTTCTCTGCCTCCTTTAATATCCGCTCTTTCATAATTAGAAGGAAATTATGTTTCTCATGGCCGGTGGGTGCCACAATGCCACTGCCATCACGATCAATTAGTTTTGATTCTGTAGGCCGTGCCGGAGGAAATTAGATGGTGGGAACGAATAACTCTTGGTGTTAAGGCAAATGTATCGGGTTAAATTACTCTCTTCATTGTAATTACTTATTTAAAAAAAACAACAACAATCAATTAGGAATGTATTAATTGCATCTTTAGCGCATAAAGTGCATTGATTTTTCTTTTATTTCTTAAAGTTATATCCAATAAAATAAATTGGAAATAGAAAACATTGCTGAATGTTTTATAAATTAAAGTTGAAGCGACTAAAATCAATCTTTAATCAACAGAAAAATGTTATACCGGATCGATTCATAAAAAAAAAAGAAGACCAAAACAGTAACGGCTGGCTGCAAAATTGTTTTAAGTAATGGGGTCGCCTGTGGTGTAGTGGTTAGCATGGCAACCTACAATGCTAAAGATCGCGGCTTCGCGTCCCGTGGTGGTCCTAGGCTTTTTCAGAGGGAGTAAAAAATCCTTAACTAGGCCGTCCCTCGGATTGGACGTAAAATGGAGGTCCCGAGCCTGTGCGACGTCAGGTACTCGTTAAATATCTCTATCCTAATTATAACTGGATAAGAAAAATTGAGGACTCCCACTGTAGCATCTTCCGATTAACCTTAGTAGCATAAAGGGACGGTAAACAAACAAACAGTTTTAAGTAATGAAAACATATCGAGGTTTTTAAAACGACAACATGCAAACGAAAAATGGTTGTTGTAGGATGTGGAACTCCCTTTTCTTATGAGAAATACGCACATCGATAGAAATGCCATTGTACGAAGTAAATTTCATACATCTAAATAAAAATCTTAGTATCTTCCCATTTAAAACTGAAGGCGTGAAAGTCAGCTTTATGTTAACTGAAATAAAATAAAATTAGTTTAAAAAATAATCCACTGTAACCCAGCTCCATTCAGATTCCTCGAGATGTTTGAAATCGCTCGTTGATGTTTGTATCGTATTTTTCTTGAGGCTGGAAACATAATATTATTATTCTTACATGGTTTGTTAAGTTGAGGACTATACTCGGAAATCAAGAATCAAGCATTTGGCAAATTTTAAAACTGCCAATAACAATATTGAAATTTTGGTTTCAGAGAACTTCGACGCTTCTCAACTTATAAACTACACTATACAACATATTTCAGCTCCTGCAGTCCAAAGAGTAATTAATCTAGCTTCATTCATTTAAGATGCCGAATATTATATATACAAGGAGAACAAATAGTATGAGAGGTTCCTTAAAGGTTTATAAATGATGCATAGATAAATTCCTGCTTCCACACTTCCAACCACCGTCCAATGTCTGAACCCAACTACACATCAGACTAAATGCAAACCTACCACTTTCCTCTCAAGCGCTTTCAAAATTTCGAAATCGAGGAAATTTCTCCTTAGAAAAGAAAACGTGAGCTAGGTACCTTTGCAACCGAAAAATAGTAACTTCTTCTCGGATAAAACTCAATCATTGTCGTACGTCCACAAAGACGACAAATTTACCTACCTCCAATTGATAAAATCAGGGTTTGAAATTGGCTCTTATTTTCTCGGAAAGAGAATAATAGTCAAATCTGGACTTTTATATTTTTAATAAATAAATAAAAATATGATATGATTTTGTGACTTTTATATTTCGGGTCAGAAAATAAAAGTCCTGACATGATCTTTATCACAATGATACCTAATATAAGAGTCAAAGCTTGATTTTCATTATTTAAGGATGAATTTATTAGCTTTTTTATCGGATTTCTCCATATTGCTGTACATTATTGGGTTAACCTTTTTTTTTGGAAATCTTATAGGGTATAATAAATCACCTTATATTGATCTTAAGATCTATTATTACATTATCAAGGCTGCTGATAAAGAAAAAAATATCGATATAAAAACTCAGGCTCGCTCAGGTATCGATTACAGCTTATCCGAAATTTACAATATTGGGGTCGATATCTATGTTAATTGGGGTGCTCATTATGAAAATGATATAGATTTTTAGATTACGCGCTCAGGTATCGATTTATTTCAACTTACGCGATATAAACGATATTGGGGTCCACTCATAGGTTATTTTAGGTGCTGAATTTGAAAATGATATCGAGTTTTCGATTATGCGCTCAGGTATCGATTTATTTCAACATACGCGATATAAACGATCCTAGGGTCCACTCACAGGTTACTTGGGGTGCTGAGTTTGAAAATGATATCGATTTTTGGATTACTTGGTCAGGTATCGATTTATTTCAACATACGGGATTTAAACGATATTGGGATCCACTCATTCGTTATTTGGGATGCTGAGTTTGAAAATGATATCGATTTTTCGATTACGCACTCAGGTATCGATTTATTTCAACATACGCGATTTAAACGATATTGGGATCCACTCATAGGTTATTTGGGATGATGAGTTTGAAAATGATATCGGTTTTTCGATTAAGCCCTCAGGTATCGATTTAATACTACTTAAGGAATATAAACGATATTAAAGTCGGCATTGGGTAACGAAAGGTGTTATGGATAATAAACTATTTACAAAATTTAAACTTATGACCACAATATCGTTATCATCGTGTAGGTTGTAATATATCGATACATGAGCGCCTAATCATAAAAAAAATATCATTTCTTAATTCAGCTCGTTCCATAACCCAATGCCGACTTTCATATCGTTTATATACCTTAAGTAGTATTAAATCGATACCTGATTGCGTAATCCGAAAATCGACATTATTTTCAAATTCAGGACCTCTAATAACCAACCTATGGGCGGACCCCAATATCATTTATATCGCGTAAGTTGAAATGAATCAATACCTGAGCACGTAATCCAAAAATCGATATCATTTTCAAATTCAGCATCTCAAATAACCTATGAGTGGACCACAATATCGTTTATATCGTGTAAGTTGAAATAAATCGATACCTTAGCGAGTAATCAAAAAATCGATATCATTTTTATAATCAGCACCCCAATTAACCTAGAAATCGACCCCAATATTGTAAATATCGGATAAGTTGTAATCGATACCTCAGCGAGCCTGAGGTTTTATATCGATATTTTTTCATTATCAGCAGCTCTGATAATGTAATAATCGATTTTAAGATCGATATAAGGTGATTTATTATACTATAAATACACTGGGTCAAAAAAGTCTCCATACACTAACCCTGTTTTAAATTTTTTTGAAATTTTCCAGAATTTCAAGTAACAAAATAACTTGATTACTGAAAACAACTTATATTTAAAGTAAATATTTATATATTATATATTAGCAATTTGTAAATTTTAAATCTATATAAAAAAATGGTAGGCACAACATATCAAAACAATTAACCAACATGTCAAAAAAGTATCCATACACTTGAAATATTTGTATTCTACAGAAGAGTTAATGGTTTTAATAATTAGTATTTCCTCCTTTTTCTCGAATAACCTCAATTAAACGACTTTTCTTCGAACTTACTAATTTCTTGGTTAATTCTTGATCGATAGCATTCCATTCTGAGAGCAAGGCATTTTTAAGTTTATTTTTGTTATTAATGACATGTTTTCTGATTCTCCTTCCGATTTCATCCCACAGGTGCTCAATTCGGTTGAGATCAGGACTCTGAGGAGGTGTATGAAGTTGTTTCGGGATGTTCAAAAGAAGCCATTCCTTGACAATCTTCGCAGTATGCTTAGGATAATTAACGTGTTGAACGATAAATGAGCCTCTAAATCCCAGATTAATGGCACTCGATTTCAAATTAGTTTTTAAAATGTCTAGATAGAGATGTTGGTCCATATTACCATATATAAATACTAGGTTTCCTACCCCCGAAGCACTCATGCACCCTCACACTAGTACGCTGCCTCCCCCATGTTTAACATTTTTTGACTTTAAATGTTCACCACGTTACCTCCATACACAAATCCTCCTATCTGATGAAGGAAAGAAAACGTTAAATTTTGATAAGTCAGAGAAAATAACTGATTCCCAAAATGTTTGTGGCTTATCTAAATGGGTTTTTGCAAATTCTAAACGTTTCTTCTTGTTAACCTTGCTAATCAATGGTTTTTTCCTTGGCACATGACCATTATAACCATTTGATCTAAGTATTTTTCTTACTGTTTCTGGGACAACATTTACATTATAACGGTTTGAAAGCATGCCTGCTAATTTAGGAGCACTGGTCATTGGGTTTTCCCTTATTTCTTTTAAAATCGCTCTCCTATGGATTCCATAGGAATCCGCCTTTTTCTGCCGAAATTTCTGTACCACCTTAAAATTTATGCTTGCAATAATAAACTTTTATCTCCATTATAAATTTATATGAACGCACTCATAATCATAACACTTCTATTATACGCATTTCGATAAATTGTTTAGAATATTTTCTGTAAAAGTTTAAGCAGATGAGTAGGAAGAACACAAGGAATTTGCAATCCCATTGGAGTTGTTAAAATTATGAGAAGCAACCAGAAGTAATGGCCCAGTCCGAATTTAATTAGGCCGAGGTACTGACCGCAGCCGTTTTTGTCAAAAGGCGGCCCCTTGTTACGAGCCAACAATCGTTAATTAAATATAATGAATGGATTGTCGATGAGAGGCTGGGTGAGCCCAAAGCCACCTAATTGGATCCAGTTCGATCCTTGCTCAATTAGTTACTAGCCTCTATCGTACTCCTGCCACGGTTCCACAATCGATAAAAAAAGGGATATCAATCTGTATCATTTAATTGGTAAGCAATCGGAAATGTGATATACAAACCGGCTTGTTTTCAGAACATATTAATAATTGTTAAAAAACAAAACAAAAAAAAACAACAACAATAAATTAGGAACAAATGGACACTTTGATGGGTGTTCGTAATGGCCCAATTTATTTCGTGTCGTTGGCTAGCTCAAAAAAATTAACGCAGTCATTTTAGGCTACACAATTTCAGATTTTCTTTATTAGATCCCAGGAAAATATTAAATCATTGTCATTCTCTTTTGAACATCAAACGAACATCGTTTGACACGAAAAATCGTTATTGTAGAATCACATTAAGATTTATAAATGTTGCATTTCTTTCTTTTTAGGTCTTTCTTTTTATATAAGATCAGCAAATTGAACTCAAAAAACATAATGAGAAAAAGATATACCTATAGAAATAAATGATAAAGTCAGATTACATTATAATTTATATTGTAATTAAGTGATTAGAAAAGTGGCGTCAAATTACTAAAAAATGCTATACATAAAAACTGTTTTTTCTTGAAAATTAGATTAAAATAATATATACACACACATATATTTCCCCATTTGATATTAAATGGAAGAATTTTTCCATTAGTTCTTTAAGTAATATTTTTATACTATCTTCACCGCCCAAGAAGATTGTTACACTCCCCAAACTGATAAGTCATTATCATGAGTACAAATTCTAATGTTTTTTTCAAATACATACAAAAATTGTGAGACCATTAATTGTGTTATAATACCATACGCCTCATCAGCATCTAATTAGAGACGATCAAGGCATTTACTTTATATTTTTTAACACTGGATTTAAATGATTTGAAAGCAAGTACATAGTTCCTAGCAAGAAGAAGTAGTTCCTAATTATTTATTTGACAGTAGATTATTGAGAAAAAAAAAATACAACAAACTACATGATATAGGTCTTATCCTATTTCAATTTCAGCCATTTGTAATTGATATAACTCAAAGAAAATATTGGAAAATCCTTTTTAGCATATGGAAATATTGGAAAATCCTTTTTAGCATATGGAAAATATTGGAAAATCCTTTTTAGCATTCTGTAATGGATGTGAACGACAGTTAGAAGTAGTGTGATTCTCAGTAAAATCACGTCTTACGCCTATCAAACTTCAATTTCTATTTTGAACAACGTAGGCTATTCCTATTGAAAGACTGGGCATGACAGTTTTTCTCACTTCCGAGAGAAAATTAGTAATTTAAGTAGAGTATGATGAGTATCGCTAAACTAATATCCCAAGAAAATGAAAAAACGTTTTCTCCAGATGGAAAACTTGATACAGTAATTCTAGACGGGAAGAATTAATCTCTGCCGGCTCCCTATCGGGTACTGCGGGTTCTCCCATGGATACCAACTCACCCGATGAGAACAGTGTAGCATATAGATAACAGAATTCAAAACTTTCCCTAGATTGAGGCAACTTAGAAAGGACAAGTCAATAGAAGAGATGAAAGCAAAAAGAAGGATGATGAAACTCCCTCAAATAGCAATACTAATCTTCGCTGAATATATGTCACAAGATGCAACCAATAAAGTTAGCAAAATAAGAAAAACAAACGTCCATGTATTGAAATAAATTGAATAATAATATAAACCACATAGAAGTCTTGAAAAGGGACTCTCTTGGCTGTCAATTTGTTTTCATATTGATGTTCGTGATAAACTTACTGTATCACATTTACAGGTCTAGACTCTTCCAAATAAGTTAGTGACAACTCAGAAACCTATTAGCCGCCCACCTTGAATGGAAACGCTCTATTTATAGCGATAAATTGGAGCAGATGAGTCGATTACCAATAAATAACTGTTAGTACACCATGGAAGGTGAAACAACCCTCTGTATTCATCAGGCAGCGCTGAGGTGTCGTCGCAACCGTTAAATGGGGCTAGGTTGACCGCAATCCGAGCGACCAAGACATACCTGCCGCAGCTGCTTCCATATAGAAGACAGATTTCTAGCTATGAAAGAACCTAGCGAGCGGTGTCTCCTCTAGGCCCATTCCTGGCCGCGGCCGACAACTCTCTCTTGGATTCCACGAGGAGCTGGACGGGCGAGCACTGTCGCAAACCGTGATGGCGGTCGTAAAACGTGACGAGTTCTGCTAACTGCCTTTAATCCAACAAGGCACTGGATCCTATAATGGCCGCCTCGTTTGCTACTTCCTTGGGCTTTGTGGAGTATCTTTATCTGATATGGCGAAACGCGTATCATTGTTTGTTGTTCGCTCGGCAAATAGGTCGTATCGAACACACGCTATTGCTAATAGTAGCACAGCCCTTCTCCATAACCAATTATAAGTATTCAATTTGTCTGAAATAAGCTAAAAATCATGCAATTTTGTGTCACTTACAATAAAAGATAGCTGAATATTTATTGTTTTTATTTTACAGGCATTTTTTACATCTTTAAATTATTACATCTTAATGATAGCCAATTGGATTCACGGAATCATTTTTGATTACAATAGTACGGATATATACGCTCAATTTTGAATTTAAACCGAATCTAATCCCAAGTAGGTACGATAAGGAATGAAAAATAAGCTTGGCAAAGAGTTAACGATGAGGGGGCCGTAAAGGCGTTGCTGTTACGACCTTAGTACATTCTTTTAACGTCCCAACAGCCGTTGAAGCCAGAAATGTTTTTATCAAGATTTTAAAAAGGCAATTTATACCGATTGGTTGACGGGACCTATCGACTCCATTACAAGGTTGTTGTGCATTCACGGCTCACCCATTGGAATTTTCCAATCGAAAATTTCTCGTTTTGTTTGTCGATTTATTCCGCCCTATCGGCGGTAGATCCCAGAGATAACCGATTTATTTAAAAGTATACAGTAAATTGCCGGTATTAGTATGGTAATGTTCCTTAGGGCAGGTCAGCCACAGCAGTTGATCATTAGCCATGCAAACTTGTTCCTCGGGCGCTGAACTGATATCCAATGGCCGTTTTGGGAACATAAAACAGCTTTATCTGCTTGTACAACTGTGACATTGAGTGGGTTGTTAGGATGCAGCCATACCTCCTATGATAAATTATGGTGAAGGATAAAATGAAGGATATGGTGGCGAACCATTTTTAAATCGTTTGAAAGACACAACTAAGGGGACCATATTACTCCCCTCTCAACCTTTCTCTTCTCTCTCTCTCTCTCTCTATATATATATATATATATATATATATATATATTAATAAAATATATATATATTTTATTAACGCTCATAAACTTTAATTTATTACTTATATCAAATTGTTGTTGTTTTTTTTGTTTCTTTTAAAATGAAGTCATTTATTTTATTTATTGTTTAATTTCTTAATTTTTGCTAATAGGGTTTAATTTGTATAATTATTTTGTTTCGATTTTTTTCTCTCTTTTTAATAATTTTGGTTAATTGAATCAATCAGATTAATGATGCGATGTTTGTTGGAAGACAAATGTTTATTAGGCCGTCTTAGTGCAGATGCTTTAATACGACAGCAGTGCTAATAACAGTAGTGTTGTATACACTTGTGTATACAAATCCAGATCGTAACAGTCCACTGACTTATGTAGACGCGTCTACGGCTCTCATCTGCCCACTGCAGTTTTGGAGACCGAGCTTTCACCCACTGCGAACTGTATACTGCCCAAGCACTGACTTCTTCATCGGATGAAATTTATCAGCCTACTTCGGCCTTATCATTCTTCGACATCGCCTAGCGATCCAAGTAAATATATTGACATTCTTTTCATCAATTGACATTAATATGCATTTAGATTAAATTAAATTAATTGATTCATAACATAAGAAGCTTCTTTTCGTTTATTTCAATTTCATTTTATTTTATTAAATGATTAAAATTTAATTTTGTTTGTTTTACTGTTTTATTTGGGGAAATTATTTATTTGTTTTGTAAAAATGATTTCATTTTATATTAATGCTTTATTTTTAATGATGAATAAATGTTTATATTTTCGGATTCCTTTTTTATAATCAATTGTTTACTTATTTTAATTGTTAGTTTCATTTTGGAGGTCCATTACTTTCCGAAGGGAATTTAACATATATTTATATATATACACTTACTAAGTCTCTGCACACCCTCAAGCTTTTTGTTTATTTTACCTAAAGATACCTTATGAGCCAGATATGGGCAACGAAACTCACATTTTTTTTTTGCATAATTTAATCTATTTTAATGACCAACAATTACATTAAATATAATTTATTTAACTTATAAATTATGAGGAAAATTACATAAAATGTCAAAATATTGATGCGCCAAAAGTCTCTGCACGCAGTTGAATTAGCCAAGATACTGCTATGTATACAGTTTGCACATTATCCCATTCATCTTCCGGCTAATCCTAACTTGCCAGTGTTAATTTGGGCCCAAACAGTTAAGACTGTGATAAAAAATGAAGGTTCCAACACCGATTCCCGACCAAATTGTAAATTTGAGGAAACTCATACAACTCATACAGGTAAATAGGACAAATAGTCAACAGGGGCTATAATACGGTAAGGTATGTCCTAAAACGGTATGAAAAACTGGGTACAATGGAAAGTAGATACCGCTCTGGCCGCCCCCCGTACTCCAAGCTCATCACAAGAGGGCTATCATAAGGACTTTGGCCGAAGAACCCCACACAAGTGCTCTAAATTTAGCAGGTATGGTACAAGAAAATTACAAGATTGGGGTATCTGCACAAACGATTTAGGACCCTAAAGAAAGCTGGCTATAATGTGCGTAAGCCTAGGTGTTGGCCATTCATTAGTAAACAAACCGGATATTGAAACTGCAGTTCGCAAAGGAACATGTAAACAAGCCCTTATAGTTCTGGGAACGTGTTTTATTTATTGACGAGAGGAAATTTAACATTCATGGATCAGATGGAAGGGGGAAAGTTTTGAGAAAACCTAACAAAGAGCCCCTGGAAAAAAACATAGTTGGTACTGTGTAACATGGTGGAGGGAGTGTTTTGGTTTGGGGGTGTATGTGTGCTGCTGGAGTTGGTAATTTGAAATTTATCGACGGAATAATGGACCAACACGCTTATATAAATATTTTGAGGAGTAATTTACTGGAAAGTTTAATGAAGTTTGATCTCCAGGAAAAATTCATTTTTCAACAAGATAAGGACAGCGCGGAAAGTTCAAGAATAGTTGCTCTACAATGCTCCACAGCAACTTAAAACACCTCCCTAATCTCCTAATCTTAAACCAATACAACATCTGTGGGATCAACTAGGCCGTCAGAAAGTAAAAATTAAAATAAAGAACAAAGACCACTTAAAAAGAGTACTAAAGGAATTCTGGGGTAAAATTACGCCAGAAACTACAAAGAACTAGTTCACACCATGCCAAATAGATTATGTGAAGTGATAAGACATAAGGTAGGAACGACTACCTATTAAAGTTGATTAGGCATCAATAATTAAGCTTCAAGTTGAAGAAAAATGATGTGTGCAGGGACTTTTGGCGCATCAATATTCTGACATTTTACGTAATTTTCCTCATAAATTATAAGTTAAATAAAGTTTACTAAATTTGATTATTATTAATTAAAATAGATTAAATTATGTAAAAAATGTGTGAGTTTTATTGCCGATATCTGGCTCATAACCTATCTTTAGGTAAAATAAAAAAAAAGATGGAGGGTGTGCAGAGACTTTTGTTAGTAAGTGTATATATATATATATATATATATATATATATATATATATATATATATATATACAATTTTTCTACATCTTTCCTGAACCTCAAGATCCATAGAAAGTGCATATTATTTAAGATTTTAGAACATATAAATCAATGTTACGTATATATAAACGGATATTATTATTCTAATCCAATTAAATACTAAATTTCTTCACGCCGTCAAGGAAAAAGGTGTACTGTCAGATAGTATAACCCTATTAAAACCAGCTTTGAATAAGAACAGCTGATTTTTCTGTTTTTTTTATTGTATTTTTTATAGTAAATGGGGAAGTGTAACGCAAGCTAATGAGCTAGAGGCGAAAAAAAAATTAAAATATTTATACATAACTAGATATCGATTAGACATAGAGGAGCAGGTGATCGGCTGAATCCTAATGTGTTGACAACATCGATTAGTATTCAGTACACTTGAAGGTTCATTAGTGACCGAGCCAGATGTATTTCTGTCAGTCGGGCCAGTGAAGAAAGTAGAAAATTACTTCAAAAACATTGTTTATTAGCACCCCAAATTTTTAAGACACTTATTAATATGTTTTTCCATCATAAAAAATAAAACATATAAAAACTGAATATTTAATTTTTGTACCTATATATGTTTATGCATAGTCCGTCTTCTGTTGTACATAATAATTTTGATAATAGTCCAAACTCATATTGGAACTGTTAACAACGCTACTGTTACCTCAGTGATGACAACAGTCTGTTCCTACATAAAACTGTAGGCAGGTACATCTTTCATACTTCACATATTTTTGAGTTTTGACTTATCGTTTAGAACTTCAACCGTTAATTCAGCCTACAAAAGAGGCAGTGCAAGATTGGGCATTGTACTAGTACGAATGAGGAACTATTACTAAATACTATTATCATTAAATACTAAATTATTTTGATATAATTAATTTTTATTTAATTCTTTATAAATAACTAGAATGTAAGAAAATAAAATAGTATTGACTGATTGGGGGAAGCCACAATTTATGAATAGCGAACCTTTATGCCACACCTTATCAAAAGTTTGATTGATATCTAACGGAACGCCAGTGCACTTTTTATTTATTTACTCTTAATAAAAAAAAAATGGAATATTTTTTAGAATTTCTTGTTGGGCAATCAGGAAGAAATTTAAAATTATTGTAATGAAAATTATGTTTATCGTTTTTAAATTCATTTTTCCTCCTTTCTTTGGTGTCGAAAATCCACAGCAGACAAAAGAAAACAAAAATCGTTTTAGACTATTATCCAGGTTAATTGAAAAAAATCTCAAAATAAATAAATATCGTTAACTAACATTTTTTTCCCTCCCCTTCCTCGCCTTGTAAGCTATACGGGGTTTTCCGGGCCAGGGGAGAGGGTGGTGGATTGATGCCGAGTATTATTAAATATCCCCTGGCTCCTTGGGTTTTGAACTTGCTACTTTCAGGTTCCCGATCATACGTTGCCATGGACATCCCGCCACCCTATCTTTAACTAACATACTTACTACATCACAAAAGTACAAGGTAAACTTTGTTTACCATTGGAGGTACTGGAATGAACTATGAGTTTCTGTCAAGCCCTAAAATATGCTTGTTCCAATCAGAAGTATTGAGAAAAAATAAAACCATACAACTGCAAGGAATTGTGCATCCCAAAAGTCCTAGATCTGCATCTGTGCCTATACCAGGATACAACAAAAACATAAACTCTCCTAAAAAGTTTATTTTTTTGCATATTTTATAGCTTACCGTACCCCACACACCGCCCGTAACAGACCCAGTGCTAGTAATTATTACGAAATGAATACTGATCACCACCCACCCCCACACTAACTTAACGCGATCGCAACCCTTCGGTTTCGAGCCACACACTTGAGTGATGACTATACTTCAGTTACCCAACTTCATATATCTCCTTATTGTCTGTTCCTACTAACTCCTTAGTTATTAGGATAGTCCTGTATAGTCCTTAATATCCTTTAATGATTTTCTTGTTATTTATTATTTAGGGAACTTTCGATATTTAATATATAAACGCACATTCTTAGAAAGGCCTCTTCATTGATGGAGGTAATTCATTTTTTCATTTTATTTTTTAATTTAAGGGAACTAAGGTTTTCCCAGGCACAAATGTAGACGGCGCTATTTGTCAGGGAGGAGGGGACAGACAGACAGACCGAGAGGCAGCTGATCGAAGACAGCCACTAATTGGTGGTATAAATCTGTGACCACCACCACAATGGCGGTCGGCCTTGCGCTGTCTCAACGGCTCCCAACCTTACTCCACCGCCTTTCTCAACGACCATCCAGAATATCCGCCGTGTGTATGTTATCTCACTCCGTTCCGGGTTTTGATGATCTGTGTTAAGATACCATGGTTTGGTGGATATACAGCGAAGTTTAACTTATTGGTTTTGGCAACTTTGTTCCTACTTGTTGTATTATGTACATGAACACTGTCGTGAAAACTACCTTTCCCTTAAATTTAGATTAATCAACCATTTGCTAGTTTATTTATTTAGAAATTAGTATTTCTTCAAATTGGCTTTTTAAGAGTAAATATTCTTGGATGACTTTGAGATCAGACATTTTTTCCCTTCATAAAAGTGAAATAAAACTTGTTTAAGCATATTTCTAATAATATAACGAACATACGTGACAATAACTCGAACAACCTACCTTTTTACTTTCACTTACCTATATATGAAATATATAGTAAGTGGAAGTATTGCGATCGTGAAAAATTTCGACTTCCGGTTTTCAACGGAAATACACGTTTTGGGGTCCCCTGTCGTTTGAGCCGTTTTTGAGAAAATCGAAAAAAACCTAAAAAGTTATTAAGTGGGGGACGGCTCTAACGATTTTGATTAAACTGAGTATTTGATCTATTTATATGCCCGAGATATGACTGTAAAAATTTCATCAAAATTGATTAACCGGAGGGGGGACTTTACTTAATAAATTTTGTATCATTTTCACGTGTGTTTTTTTTTTTATTCAAAAACGGCTTTAACTATTTTGATCAAACTGGGTATTTGATGTATTTATATGCCAAAGATGTGATAGCCAACAACCCATCAAAATTGGACCACAACAACGCATTAATTTCTAATCTAAGTAAGTTGGTAAGTGAAAGTTGTGTGTTGCGCGCACGCACCAGATTTTTTATTTTTAACATCGTCCTTTTTGAATATCGCTGGTCCCGTACCTACCCCTAACTAGTTGATTCGATCTCAGTATTCACAAGGTTTGTTCCAACAAGTTGTTCAACCACATTCACAACTCTTTCGCAAGCGCAGTAAGCCTTGACTAACTGCCGAGTGTTCCAAAAAAAGTCAAACCTCTTTTTGAAGGTGAAAATTATTACCCCCTTTGGGTTTCTTCTGAGTTTGCCTAGTGTAATTTATCACAGTCATATTAACAGTCAGTATCTCCCATTGAAACAGTCAAAAAGTGGGGGAACAGCGTTACCCCTTGAAATCGGACATGCGTAGCTGTTGTACATGCGTGTTGGTCTGGTTCTTGGAACAAATTATACCGTGCTACAAAAGACATTAATTTTGTTCTCATCAAATTTCATAATTTTTCGGAGCCTTTAATTAGATTAATTTTAATAGGAGACGCTTATAATTTTGACAGATAAACTGAATAGCTATCGGAGAAGATAGTGAAAAAGGTATTTCGATCGGACGATATCTTCAAGTATTAAGACATCAAAAGAAATCATGAGTATACTGAAACCAAAAAGACGCCGAAACTCACAGTAATAACTTAATTAATCGGAGACTCGTTAAAAGACCCCCAAGGGGCAAATAAAGAGGGTTACCAGATGTGAAAGAGATTATGTTAATTCCTGACGACCAGTAGTTGGGCTAAATCACTGTGGTTAGGCCCAGTAATGAGGCAAAGTGGCGAATAGATTTATAACCGGTCATTATTCTCCTAATCGAGGCAGCGGTAATTTTACTAAACTAGGCCCTGGTAATTTTTTTGATTAATTTCCTCCGGATCCGACACTTTATCAGAGATTTACCTTCGTCCACACCCACCGTACTCTTTATCTTAGTCTGATTAAAAAACCCACCCCTTCTTTAATTATGCTTTTTTTTAATAACTCTGCTAACATAATTATTATTTTACATTAAATTTAATTATATGTTTGTTAATGTATATAAGTAATAAAGCTATCCGTGTTGTTAAATATTATTAAATTTTCCATATACGTAATATGGAGTATAATATGCATAGAATTAATGACTTTTTAGAAACATAATACAGGGCTAAAATGAATACGTTTTATTTGAATATCTCTATCTTTATTCATTATCTCTTCGTGGCATTTCAATAATAATATATTTAAATTAGGCATCTAAGACCTTCTGGTCCTTCTAGTTAGAACTATGTTAGTAGTAAAATTAGGTTTACTTTGATATTGAGTAGTTAGTGGTTGTCCACTCTCGCCAACACTCGGAACAGAACGGAGCGCTGAGTCCATCCCATAGTCCAAATAACCAAGTCCCACTTGGAAATAGTCGGTGAGAGTGTGTGTGTTATCCTACTAGCACACAAACCTTACCTTTGTGTACAGCATATGGTCCGTCAAAATTGAGTAACCAGAAGTAGCACTTTATTCTATGAATTTCATCATATTTTACAATGTTCTCAAAAATGGTTCTAACAAATTTGAATAAACTCATCATGTTTAATAAAAATCAAGTATTCTTTAAAACCAGGCAGGTTTTATCATCAGTTCAGAAATGTTCTTAAGGGCTTAAATGGGGAAGGAAATATTTCTTTCTATAAATACCTTAATTGAAAAATTTAAATTTCCAATTAAATCCAATAAATAAAGGAAATCGAACTATACAAAGTCTTTATTTGTTATAGCAATAACATAACAAATAAAGAAATAGGTTTAAATATCAGATCATTAATAATAAGATATGATCTCATTGATAACGAGAAGAAGAATTACAGTTGTCCAAATCCAAAAAGTTGTAAACTTGGGTTTGAAAAATCTCCATGTTGTGAAACATATGTTGGTAATATTGTTAAATTAATCGTATGGGCTATGCGTAGAGCAGTAGGAGGCGAGCCACTGCCTCCCAAATTAGCAATATTTATATCTGAGGTTTTTTATTTGGCGCCCAAGTTAGGGAGCGGTCGAGACTAATTAGTTCCATTTTTTCTCTGTAGGTGCCGTCCGTGGAGAGTGCGTGCACAACACATCAACCTCCTCTCTACCTTATAAGGCTTTGCCCTGTTAAATTTAATTAATAGCTTATGTTTCCAGCGGTTTTGTTATGTTTCTCTCCGGGCGCTTTCATTTTTTATTTCTTTTTCGTTTCTCTTTTTTCCATTCTTTCATTTGATATTGTTGAGAGGATGCCGAGCGGGTAGTCACTGTTATTAATCTATTGAGCTCGAAAATTTAACAGAATATAATCGGGAAAACAATGCGACTTAGTGAGGCTATGAAAAACTACTTTGACAATTCATTTAATTTTATTTCCTAATTGAACACTGGGGAGAACCGTTATCAGGTTCGAATCTCAGTTTTAGGTTTTTTCACTTCAGATTATAAAAAATATATCCTCGGTATTTTTTATTTGTCTTTATTAAAATAAATCATTATACCTTGATTCAGATCTTGGCACTTGCAACAAAAAATCATATATTCCGCGATGACGTAATTTATTAAATAATCACGTCATGGCTTTTGGTATTCCATTGCTATAGGTATAACATGCCCTTATGAGTTCCATGTTGATCTTCTTATGGAGTCGACCGTCGGATCCAGAGACTGCATTTACAGAAATACGTTAGATCCCGAAAAGTTTCTGTTTTTGAACACTTCTAATATCCCTGAAAGACCAATTTGAATCCTTGCTAAGAAGAATGCTCCTGGATTACCTCTTGTTCGCTTGGAAGTGTTGACGTGGCAGACTTGGAGAGGCTGAACGGTACAGGGCAGAGAAAGCCGAGGTAAACAAACCGATAAACATTTATCGACTAGACGATAGCAATGGCGTCCGTTTCTAATTGCCCAGCTTTCTTGTCGCTTCCTTAATCGGGAAGCTAATTGCGGGATTCGCATGCGCAGCGCGTCACACCTCTCCCGCCCCTATCCTTTTCTTCTGCTCTTATGTTCATTAATGAAAGCACCGTTCAAGTCGAGCAAAAAGCACCCTTACTTCTTTGATAATTGTTATTAGCCCTTATGAAAGCTGAATGTTTTTTTTTCTCTTAGCATTTTCAACAGCCCAAGTCGTCGCTCATGAAGACTATTAATCAACGGTTCTGCCTGAGAAAGGTTACTATCATGGTTCCCTGTATGGAACCGTTGAACCAGAGGACAAGGAAAGTTTATCCGAGAGGATCTGTGATTCTATTCAAATAAATTATTTACTTCTATGTAAACGATTAGAAATCGAATATACCCGCGATGTGACAGCAAAAATTTCATCAAAATTGGCCAAAAAGAGGGGACTTATTATTTAATTACTTTTGTCTCATTTCCACGTGTTTTTTGTATTTACTCAAAACCGGCTTGAATTATTTAGATCAAACTGGGTATTTGATGTATGTATATGCTCGCGATGTGACAGCAAAAATTTCATAAAAATTGGTCAATCGGAGGGGAGACGTTATTTAATAACTTTTGTCTCATTTTCACGTTTTGTTTTATTTCCTCAAAAATAGCTGTAACTATTTTGATCCAACTGGACATTTGATGTATATATATGCCCGCGATGTGGCAGCCATAATTTCATATCCCGTATTATTACTGATGATTTAGGTCTCTTGAAAAAAAATAAGCAATAAGGAATCGAAAAGTACTGAGAACTTTCATCTTTTGCAATAAAAATACTCCATAACTTGTGGAGCTATACAAATATAAGCATATAAATGAGGGAAACTGTGTGAAGTTGAGGAATAGCGTTTACATATTATCGAAACATGTCAATTTCTAATCTAAGATCGTAATTGAAAGGTATGTGTTGCGCGCATAGTGCCAGATTTTTTATTTAAGGAAAGCTTTTGAGAGACCAAGTAGATCCGGCCCAGATATATGGGTGATTCTCATTTTAGGGGCAAGTTTTAGTCCATTACAACTTTTACTTAAATGGTTAAGCCTAACCTGATTTTTTTTCCATTGCTATACGGTGAAGGTATATTTCTTCATAATAAAATATTAAAAATGAAAATATTAATGAGTAATATGAATTTATAATTACTTAACCTACTAAAATGTCATTATCACGCACTGTCCCACTCTCGATTTTGTTGTAAATATGTATTTTTTTTCTTTTGAAACCTACGTTTAATGATAGTGAAATTTATTTCCACTCATAAGGAATAACTGGAGCATTCTGAATTATATTTTTTGTTAATTTTAGTTAACTGTAAGTATGTTTACGTAGTTTCGAAACTTTATCCCTTCACTTTGACGTCATCACCACTCACGAAACAAAACGGCAGAGATAAAGCCTTGAAAAAGTATAGTGATCACCATGGAGTTTAAGGAAAAAAACCTGTGGATTAACCGACTTCAGTTGGGATGTGCATGTGCCTCGTAAAAAAAGTTACGTACTTTTATTGTTGTTATTACCACGGCATGTATTAACACGGTTTCTTTTCAAGTTATTTCATTCTTTATGTCATATTTGTTTGACTATCGTTTGTCTAAGTCAGTTGGCAAAAGAAATAATCTCAATTAGTTACACAGCGGTTTTGGCCGAATAAAATAAGTGGAAATGTCATTACCAAGTTGAAAACTCGTGTCATTCCCACGCCCGAAAATTAGCTCGGTAATGACATAAATTGTGCCGTAAATGTTTTTATGAAAATTGCCCATAATCTGAGAATCACCTATATATATCGATTAGGTTAATCGGGGACAGGTTTTTGCTTAAATTATTTTTCGATGCCTTTTAAAATATATAAATATGATTTTATGTTTCGGAATTTTTTTCCCGTAATGAAAAATAATTATGACAATTCTTATGGTATCATCCGATTCTGCATTAAATGTGGAATAAACTAAACAATAAATGCAATTAAGGCACTTTTACAATTAGTCATTGACGTACATAACTGATTCGTTGCCGAGGCAATGAAATTATTGATTGAATTATCTGAATTTCAAGCAATGATCATGAACTGCTATTATGCTATATTTGCTGTGGGTGGGTCCAAATACATGTAAATTTTTTTTATTTGTTTTTTTTAACCACACTAAAAAAGTTCGAAAATAAAATGTAAAAATTGCCCGTAGTTTGAGAATCACCCATATACATATATTAGATTTTCGATACATATATTAGAGATAAAAAGGAAGTGGTGGGAGTTGTGCAAAGTTTGATGTGCTTAAGGATTCCTTCTTGAATTGTGGAGATGGGTAAGCATTAATTCAGCAATGGTTTAATTTCTTTTAGAAAGCTTCGTATGCCCCTAAATCATCATAACAATAACTAAACCCCAGTCTTTATACTATAGCCTCAGCTTTAACTTTTAATGAGTTGTCAAGGGACTGTTTTTATCTATAAAAAATGGTCATTGTATCTACCTGTGTATTAACCGTGACAAAATCATGTATTAAGAAAATTATTGAATAACGGTGTAATTTTGTAATGTTTAATAATGCTACAAAAAGTAATAAGAATTTTTTTATTTCTTATTTAAATTGGACTATGAAAATTAAAAAAAATCAATGTCCTTATTGATTTTCGAATAAATTAACAAGTATTTTATCCTTGTTGGGAAAGTGAAACATTCAAAATTATTACTTAGTAAGGATAAACGTACGTCAGTTGAAATATGTTCAAGCGATTTCTCAATTTGTATGAAACCAGTAGCTATAAACAAAATCAAATTAGTCGTTACTGACCGGCGTGGGAGTCACCCGTAGTCGGGTAAGCTCACGAGATCGTAAACAATTGTTACGATATAGTTCAAGAAAAGTGATTGCCTATATAAGAGTATATTTAACTTCATTATTAGCATAGACCTTCAATATTTAATATTTTCGTCATTGTTGGAAAGTGGATTGAATACTACGGTTTAGAAGGGGGACGGTGTCATAAAATAGGATACAATTTTAATACTTATAATAAATTTTAATGATATCTACAATAGTGTTTGCAGTAATTTAAGCTTGGACCACCAAAGGAAAAAAAAACAGAGACCTTTACATCTAATATCGATGAAAGTTCTTTTTTGAAGCTATGGGTAAGGAAGAATTGCTTTTTAGTCAGCAGTAATGCAAAAAAAGCAGCAGTAATGCTAATGGTGATTTCACCGTTCGATACCAGGGTCTACTCCTAATATTTTCTTTTAATTCCGAGTACCCACTTTATTGAGACTGCTAGTGCCACGGGACCCTAATGGGGTCCCAAATGGGGTCTGATTTAGTGTTAAAAAGTGCCCCACCATATCCGGATAGCTCAAGCATAACATTTCACTGACTTACCATTGAACCGCCATCGTTCCAAACTGAAATAAAGTATAAAAAATATAATACAATAAATCAAATCTATCCTAAACATTGTATGACTGTTAAAAAATCACATTCTTGCACCAATTCTGCGTTATATTTAATGTTTGCCTAGCCTGAAGACTCCCGAAAATACGCTTATGATATTCTTCTTTATTTTTGTATTTAGAGCGGTATTATGCGCGTCTTCTTTGTAATAGGACATTTCAACAAGTAAATAGGTTAGTTCAGAGAATATCTTATATTTATAAAATGAAATTTCCCTTCACTCCGAGATGCTGAAAGAGAAATGTAGACCTCATGCTGCTGTTCCTTTGCTCTTAAAGCTAAATAATTAAAAGTGATTTGCTAACATTTGATAAATCGTTTCGATTCATGCAATATTACCTAACTCCATTTTCGTGAAAATGGGTCAAGTGCTTTTACTTCATATATCTGTGGATACTTAACAGACTTTTTGGTGCTCGATAGATAAGTTGATTAGTGCGCTGGAAGTTGAAGAAAATCACATGAAAGCAACACAGCCTCATATTCATTTTTATTAAAAAAAAAAAAAAAAGACAATAAATTTCTTAAAATGTTCAATGTTCTTTTTTAAAACTTCAAGCGTTCTTAAAATTCGATATGATAATGTTAGTTGACTGATATCCAATAAAATAGTATCGTATGTCCTCGTTGTTAGACACGTTTGTTGCGGCGGTGGGGGTATCCTGAATTGAACGGGATTGGTCCCAGGGGTCCGGCTGCTGGGATGTGCCACAGGTGATATCGGGCGTCGGGGTCCGATAGGAATGCTCCGATGAAAGCGTTATCTTTTGTCTAAAAAGTGAATTAAATGAGCATCAAGGGCATTATCTCTTGGTAAGGATTGGAACTAGACATAATAGGCGCAGTACAGGCTCCCGGGGTCCGATATAGGATATACACCATACTTTATCGAAAATCGGACCTCGTAGTCCGATTCTAATAAACAACAGAATTTCAGCTGTTAGCAGCATTTTCTGCACTAAAATGCAATAATCTATTTAAAAATCGACTAAATTGTGTTTTTGAAGTGTTTTGATCTTCGGACATTTTCAGGTGAAAATCGGCTGTTAAGAGAGGAATGTAAGATATCGGAACCCGGGGACCGATGCCGCACCTATCGTTTTAATAATTGAAAAAGTATATATGTACTTATAATACAATAATTATAAGATAAAGTTAAGCCTGAAATGCAGTGCATTTTTTATATTTCTATCCTCTCACCAGGTTCTAGGAAACTATTATTAAATTCATTTCTAACAAAACCGAATTCGAAAGACCGTTCTAGAATACAATTAAATTCAGTTATCCAACACAGAATGATCCGCAAGTTGAAATTACAACAGATGAAGTATACCAGAAACTTTTCCTATATATATTTCATAATGAAACGAATAATTTTTTTTTTGAGTTTTTTTTTCCCGAAAAACTAGCAAAACTGAGTTAGTTGTTTGAATTGCCACGAAATGCTTCAATGTTTTCCAAAATCATTCATTCCAGGAATGATTATAGTCACACACGTGTACAGAATATCATTTTGTTTTTTTGGTCTTCCTTGAGTTCCTTTTTCGAGATGATTAGATGATAACATCTCGTGAAGAGCACGTTGTCGTTAGCCTTAATATGCAATCAGCATTCATCATCTTATACTATAATAATAAAGCATAAAGGAATGGGCGGAAGGATTCGTACTTCCGCATGGAAGGAGCTGGAGGTGCTCCTCGGACAGCCGAAGCCGTTGTCGACTATTAGCCCCGAGGCGTTGAGGAAGGAGATAAATCATGAATCTCTTTTCGAGGCCGGTTATTACCGAGTCCTCCGCGTTATCGCTTTAATTAGTTTTAAATTAAATTATAAATCAATGGCGGCCATTCCACTGCCACCGCTATTTGTCCCCTAATGGTCGCTATTACCTCCAGCTACCTGTGTTTGACTTATAGCCTCGGGGGGTAATAACTAATCTCCTCCGCTTCTCCCTCTCCCACTTCGGCTCTCTGGATATCTGGAGTAGGGGAGACCGAGGGGAGTTGAAACAATTTTCACATTTTGTTTCATACCCCAAATCCTATTGATAGAACTCGTATGATATTAGTACCAATCGATAGGGCATTCTTTACACTTGCGAATGGCAAACATAAAGAAATTGTAAGCTTTAAATATTGTGGTCAAAAACCCACTTTACCGTAAGAAGTCATCTTGTTTCAACTCCCCTCATACCGAGGTGAGATGAAACAGGGGTCGAGGAGAGTTGAAACATGTAAATTTCGAGAAGTATTAAGGTCTGTAAAATAAAAATCTGGTGCGTGCGCCCAACACACAACTTTCACTTACCAACTTACTTAGATAAGAAATTAATGCGTTTTGTTAATTGCCACTTCTTAAAGTTATACATTTTTCCACATTCATTTCTTATTTTTGTTTTCATTTGCTCAAAAAAAAACACTAATTTCTTTTATTATTAAATAAAAGTTTTTACTTGTGATAATTCGGCAATGCAAGCATAATACTCCAAATCGTCTGATTTTATAATTCTCTATGTACTTGTTGAATATTTCATTTAGTTCCCACGAAACAAATAATTTTCATTAAATGAATAGTACATCTTTAATTATAACGCATTGGTTTGCCATTAAAGGCGTACGCCGCATGCGTGAACTCTAGGTGTTTTATGAGTTGACGGAATATTTTTCTTTTTTTCTCCTGTATATGTTTACTTGATTTTTTTCATATATCATATTTAGCCATTTCTTATTTTTAGGCTTGACGAGAGACGCCTTATTGAGTTAATTTCTCAATATAAACTAAAACAAAGGTAATTAATCTAATCTTAATTTGTGGCTGACCACCATTTTTAAATTATTTTTAAATAATTTATTTTTTGAAGAGAAAAGATTTGGCTCCGCCGGGAGTCGAACCCGGGTCTCCTGCGTTACATGCGAGGATGCTAACCGCTACACCACAGAGCTCGGCACAAGGCAGAGCAAATCCTTCCTCTTCACTGATACCTACTCACCCCTATCTCACAAGTTTTGCGAGTAGTAGCGGGAGGTGGACAAATTTTGTCCAATTTATGGTATTTTATTGACTTAAGTCAATTTTTTAAATTATTTTAATTAATCTAATCTTAATTTGTGGCTGACCACCATTTTTAAATTATTTTTAAATAATTTATTTTTTGAAGAGAAAAGATTTGGCTCCGCCGGGAGTCGAACCCGGGTCTCCTGCGTTACATGCGAGGATGCTAACCGCTACACCACAGAGCTCGGCACAAGGCAGAGCAAATCCTTCCTCTTCACTGATACCTACTCACCCCTATCTCACAAGTTTTGCGAGTAGTAGCGGGAGGTGGACAAATTTTGTCCAATTTATGGTATTTTATTGACTTAAGTCAATTTTTTAAATTATTTTAATTAATCTAATGTTAATTTGCTCTGCCTTGTGCCGAGCTCTGTGGTGTAGCGGTTAGCATCCTCGCATGTAACGCAGGAGACCCGGGTTCGACTCCCGGCGGAGCCAAATCTTTTCTCTTCAAAAAATAAATTATTTAAAAATAATTTAAAAATGGTGGTCAGCCACAAATTAAGATTAGATTAATTAAAATAATTTAAAAAATTGACTTAAGTCAATAAAATACCATAAATTGGACAAAATTTGTCCACCTCCCGCTACTACTCGCAAAACTTGTGAGATAGGGGTGAGTAGGTATCAGTGAAGAGGAAGGATTTGCTCTGCCTTGTGCCGAGCTCTGTGGTGTAGCGGTTAGCATCCTCGCATGTAACGCAGGAGACCCGGGTTCGACTCCCGGCGGAGCCAAATCTTTTCTCTTCAAAAAATAAATTATTTAAAAATAATTTAAAAATGGTGGTCAGCCACAAATTAAGATTAGATTAATTAAAATAATTTAAAAAATTGACTTAAGTCAATAAAATACCATAAATTGGACAAAATTTGTCCACCTCCCGCTACTACTCGCAAAACTTGTGAGATAGGGGTGAGTAGGTATCAGTGAAGAGGAAGGATTTGCTCTGCCTTGTGCCGAGCTCTGTGGTGTAGCGGTTAGCATCCTCGCATGTAACGCAGGAGACCCGGGTTCGACTCCCGGCGGAGCCAAATCTTTTCTCTTCAAAAAATAAATTATTTATAAAACAAAGGTACTTTATAGGAAAACAAAAAAGGCCCCTTCCCCATTTAAGCCCCCTCAGAAAATTTTAATACTGATAAAATTTACCTGATATTATTAAACACCTAATTTCCATCAAACATGACGAATTTTATCAAAATCATTAAAGTAGTGTTTGAGATAATCGAAAAAGAAGGTAAAAACTGGAAAAAGGTTATGAAATAAAGTGCCACCTCCCTTTGACCAATTTTGATGAAATGTTGGCTGTCACATCTTTGGCATATACATACGTCAAATCCTCAGTTTGATCAAAATCTTTAAAACCGTTTTTGAGTAAATAAAAAAAAACACATGAAAATGATATGAAATTTATTAAGTAAAGTCCCCCCTCCGGTTATTCAATTTTGATGAATTTTTCACAGTCATATTTCGGGCATATCAATACATAAAATACTTAGTTTAATCAAAATCTTTAGAGCCGTTTTTGAGAAAATCGAAAAAAACATAAAAAGTTATTAAATAAAGTACCCCGGGCATATACATACACTAAATACCAAATTTCAGGTTCGCACCGTTAATAGTTTTTGAGCTAGTCTGTTCACACACAGACCATTTCGTGGGACTTGGTTATTTCGACTCAGGGGACCCCCTAACGTGTATTTCCGTTGAAAACCGGAAGTCGAAATTTTTCACGATCGCAATACTTCCACTCACTATATATTTCATATATAGGTAAGTGAAAGTAAAAATGATGATATAATTTAAAGGTTTTTATTACAAAAAAACTATTGAAGAACAAAACAAACTTTTTTATTAATATTTTGTGCAGATATATCAGTTAAGTAGATGACTACAGGTCTAATACAAATAATCAACTCCTAAAGTAATTAAAAGTACCATAACGTCCTATTCGTAACATTAATTAAAATAACAGTGAAATAAACAAATGGTTTTAAATTATAAATCTTTGAAATAAAATAATTATTAACTTTTATCCGTTTTTTAAGTATTAAAATCAGTTTTGATCAATATTTCTTCAAATATTTATGTTACAATAATGTCACAAATGTCAAAAATAAAAATAATATGATAATAAAAAGGGTCGATCAGACAAGCAGTAGTGGCAAACATGAAGTTCCCCACTAGTGCAAGTTTCATGAGCCCCGTTGTTGTATTCCAGTCATTGCACCCATTTTTATTTGACTCTGCTATTTGAAAATGGCTCTATAACAAAGTCAAAAGGATTCTTCTTGTTCTACAGAATAGGTGCTATAGTAACCGATGTCGGTTACTAATAACCCTTTGCGGAAGTCGTGCCACTCACTTATTTTTGTCCTCGTCGGGCAAAACGAGGTGAGTTGAAACAGCCTGTTTCAAATCTCCTCGGTACGAAAAAACCTCCCTATTTTTAATCAATCCACAATCAAGAAGCAACTACACAGAAATCAATTTTAACAAACATATATAATAAATCTTTAGTTAATGAGCTTTCGAAACATATATAACTTAAGCCAAAATACAAAACCCTTATGAAAATAAAAAAAATAACGTATGCATAATAAAAAAAACGTAATTTTCACGATTTTTGTTACACGGCACGCAGAACTCCATAACCGCGCGACTTACGCCACTGACGCGGACTGACATGTCAGCGGGCGGAGGGAAGTGATTTATAAGCGAAGTTGCAAAATCGCTAGCGATTTTAAGTTCCGAGAAATCGCTACTTTTTCAACTCACCTCTGTTTCAACTCGGTATCCCCTAGGGTTCGTTGTCGTTGGCAACCTAATCAGTTAAATTTATCTAAAATGAAAATTGAAGATGGAGTTCCTCTATTAGGGCATTTTGGGAAGATTCGATATCAACCTCTATAAGCTGAAGTTTTATACCAATTAGCCTATGATTCGCCAACTCGAGGATTAAAAATATTAATTTAAAGCTTCCAGCATTGATAAATCTGTGAACCATTGTACGAGTATTTCATATGATTGGAGGCTACGGATGGAAGCGCTCCCACGCCTAAGAGCTGGCAGGTGGAAAAAAACATGAAGATTTTACTTATGGGCGGATCCAAGGGGGGTCACGGAGTCATTAAACCCCCCCCCCCCCCCATATATTTTTGCCTTTCATTACTTTTGTATTTTTAAACGAAGGTGCAATTAGTTGGTTACTTTGCCCCCAACATAACTAACACTATAGGTTGTTTAGATCGCATTCCTTCTTAATACAATGTAATAATCTCATATGAAAATGGTGCTGTCAGCCAGTGATTATGAGACAGGGGGGTCATAACCCCCTTCAAATTTCCCACTAAAGCCACCCCTGATTTTATTTAAGTTTTTTGAAACGAATTAACTTCCAATTTTCTTCTACAATCTCTTATAGACCGCGATATTGATGATTCCTGACAATCAGATAAAGAAAGAAACGGATATCAAATAAAGGGAACAGAAGAAACTTTGATCTATTGAGTAATCACTTTTTGTTTTAGTTAGGCCAATCATACCTTGGATGAGCGATATAAAAATAGCCTGATAATTACAAACTTAGTTTGCTGTTTGGAGTTTTGGAATCATTTGTAAATACTAAAAAATTACATGCTCTCATAAGAATTTAGCATCTTTAAGTTGGACGACCATCTGTTCTTTTTAATTTGCATTAAACCCATGTAAAATTGAATAGATACATACGTAATAGACGTATTATTTTATAGAATGAAATACCATGACATTGCTTGAATTTAAAGACAATCTGATACCTGATAACTCAAGGGTAATAATTATAAACAATAGTTACATTGATTTTTGTTGATTATTACAAGGATCCCTAATTAAAATTATTAGGTATATTTTCCTAACGTTATCGCCTAATTTCTCTAATCAGTGGAGGTGTCTAATAGCCCCAGCTTGTAATAAAATTAGAATAATTGTTTTGATTTTTTGCGGCACATTACCTTACATAAGATAGTTTGTAATGCGAAACCAAAATAATAATATTAGTTCTTTTTTTTAACGCCATATTATTTTCTTGAATAAGATAAATAGCTATAATGATTAAACATAATGAAGTAGATTCGATAGGTATAGGTTCGATTTCATGGAAAAAACTACAGAAATAAATACTTCAGAAAATATGGAGCAATGCTTCCTTATAGGTGTTGTAGATCTAGTCAAACATGTCGATCAAACTCTAGATAACCAAGAATATCAATAAATATTTATATTTAGTTGATAACTATACATAAATGTGGCGGCTACTCCTTTTATTTTTAGGCGAATTCGCATACTGCGGTGGCTCTAAGATTTTGTAATGGGAGTAAAAAATCCTTGGCTATGCCGTCCCTCGTATAGGACGCAAAATGGAGGTCCCGAGCCTGTACGATGTCAGGTACACGATAGAGATTCCTATCCTAATTATACCTGGATTAGCAAAATTTAGGACTCCCACTAAGCATCGTCTGATTAGCCTTATTACCATAAAGGGATGTTAAAAAACCAAACATTTCCTGTAATATTGATCCTCAGGATCCCGTAGGCTGCAATTGCCCGGTTCGTAGAAAGGTTTTCCTTAAACTTTGATAAAAAAAAACTCCTTAACTAATTGCCAATCCCTTAGGACATGGGCTAGTTACACCATTGGAAGAAAATGACTGAAAGATGTTGCCAAGTACAAATATAAATTCGAAAGTAGGTACCTAATTGAATATTAATTATAGAATTTAAATCACCAACGTTATTTATTTATTCACTGAATATTAATCTTAAATTGATGAATGCAGGTTTCAATATTAATATTTACTATATTAATCATAATTTTTATTTTTGAACTTGAGATAGTTGCCAGTAGTGGAGGTGTGGACCCTAGCGATATTTATTGGAATGCTAAAACCCAACGTCAATCACTCATCCCTCAGAAATAGAAACATTTTAATTTCAGAAAGAGAGATCGGTTCAATACGTGAAGGTGACCTGAGAGAATGACGAGATGTGTAATGGTCCGCCCTAGAATTCCCTGATGGTGATGCATTAGTTTGGTGTCTCTAGGAATAATTCCATTCAATAAAATAGAGCTGAACCTCCGTCCAATTCGATCTAGCGGCTCTATAATGGCTGCCCCTAGATCATCTACATTCCCCTGTCCACTCCATCTATTTATAGAGGTGGGGAGGTTTTCTGCTATTCGTCGTGGGATGTCAGCTTGCGTCGGATATCCTATATAAGTGCTAACACCAACACACAATCACACCTGTTCATATGTCCATATTTAATAAAACCGCAATATAAAATGATTTGACTTCATGCA
Source organism: Aelia acuminata (assembly GCA_911387785.2). Classification (NCBI taxonomy): domain Eukaryota; kingdom Metazoa; phylum Arthropoda; class Insecta; order Hemiptera; family Pentatomidae; genus Aelia; species Aelia acuminata. The sequence continues at coordinate 87,696,167 of OU426983.1, read as the reverse complement.
AGAGCATACATAAACATTATTTGAAAATAGTTTGCGATCGAACGATCTACATCGATAAATACCAACAACCCTTCTTATGACATATTGAGTTGTACCTATACACCATTATCCTTGTGGTTTTAATTGTGATGTTTCCCTGATCGAGTTTAAAATGTGACTTAAAAGTACCCAATTTGGAAGGCTCTAGAAACATCGAATATTTTATTGTTAAAATTCTAATCACCTATATTAATTATAATGTAATTAAAATATATAAATATTATAATTATAATATTAAGTAAATATTATAATATTAAGTTGCAATATCCCAGCCAATCTTAAAAAAATAAAATAATCGGATTTTCAAAAAAAAATTTAAAATCTGACATGCTAAAAATCATCCATTCAGATAGAAAAATGCGATTGAAAATGATGGGCTGTCGTAAAATCATGTTTTAAAAGTTTAGTTAGCACTTATCGTGGTTGGCAATGTTTTTATCTATTAATCATGGCCTCGTCAACAACATGCAATATATATGTGAATATAAACTTTAATTGTAACAAGACAGGATATGGAAACTCAAAAAAAAAAATATTATTAGAAGGAATAATTTTTATTCTCTAAAAATAATATACACTTACTAACAAAAGTCTCTGCACACCCTCCAGCTTTTTATTTATTTTACCTAAAGATAGGTTATGAGCCAGATATTTGCAATGAAACTCATACATTTTTTACATAATTTAATCTATTTTAATTAACAATAATCAAATTTAGTAAAATTTATTTATCTTATAATTTATGAGGAAAATTACATAAAATGTCAGAATATTGATGCGCCAAAAGTCCCTGCACACATCATTTTTCTTCAACTTGAAGCTTAATTATTGATGCCAAATCAATTTTAATAGGTAGTCGTTCCTACCTTATTTCTTATCACTTCTCATAATCTATTTGGCATGGTGTGAACTAGTTTTTTGTAGTTTCTGGAGTAATTTTACCCCACAATTCCTTTAGTACTCGTTTTAAGTGGTTTTTGTTCTTTATTTTAATTTTTACTTTCTGACGGCCTAGTTGATCCCACAGATGTTTTATTGGATTAAGATTAGGTGGTTTGGGAGGTGTTTTAAGTTGCTGTGGAGCATTGTAGAGCAACTATTCTTGAACTTTCCGCGCTGTCGTTATCTTGTTCAAAAATGAATTTTTCCTGGAGATCAAACTTCATTAAACTTTCCGGTAAATTACTCCTCAAAATATTTATATAAACGTGTTGGTCCATTATTCCGTCGATAAATTTCAAATTACCAACTCCAGCAGCACACATACACCCCCAAAACAAAACACTCCCTCCTCCATGTTTCACAGTACCAACTATGTTTTTTTCCAGGGACTCTTTGTTAGGTTTCTTCAAAACTTCCCCCTTCCCATCTCATCCATGAATATTAAATTTACTCTCGTCAATAAATAAAACACGTTCCCAGAACTATAAGGGCTTGTTTACATGTTCCTTTGCGAACTGCAGTTTCAATATCCGGTTCGTTTACTAATGACTGGCTTACACCTAGGCATACGCACATTATAGCCAGCTTTCTTTAGGGTTCTTCAAATCGTTTGTGCAGATACCCCAATCTTGTAATTTTCTTACACCATACCTGCTAAATTTAGAGCACTTGTGTGGCGTACTTCGGCCACAGTCCATATGATAGCCCTCTTGTGGTGAGCTTGGAGTACGGGGGGGGGGGGCGGCCAGAGCGGTATCTACTTTCCATTGTACCCAGTTCTTCATACCGTTTTAGGACATACCTTAACGTATTATAGCCCCTGTTGACGATTTGTCCTATTTACCTGTATGAGTCGTATGAGTTTCCTCAAATTTACAATTTAGTCGAGAATCGGCATTGGAACCCCCTTTTTTTATCACACTCTTAACTGTTTGGGCCCAAATTAACACTGGCAAGTTAGGATTAGCCGGAGGATGAATGGGATAACGTGCAAACTGTATAAATATCAGTATCTTGGCTAATTCCACTGCGTGCAGAGACTTTTGGCGCATCAATATTTTGACATTTTATGTAATTTTCCTCATAATTTATAAGTTAAATAAATTATATTAAATGTAATTGTTGATCATTAAAATAGATTAAATTATGTAAAAAATATGTGAGTTTCGTTGCCCATATCTGGCTTATAAGGTATCTTTAGGTAAAATAAAAAAAAAGATTGAGGGTGTGCAGAGACTTTTGTTAGTAAGTGTATAAGAAAAGATCAGTTTAAAATTATATAATATAATTTTTAACTGATCTTTTCTTAAATCTTATTTTGAGAGAATAAAAATTATTTATACTTTATTCTGTCTTTTTTCAATACATTTCTATAGGTACACGATCCTCGGTGTAGCAGATGGTACCGATTTAAAAAAAGTTGTTATATCTAACCCCATTATCTATTATTAAATATATCCGAAATGTCAATTTCACTCTCTCATTACATTTTAAACAATTGATATTTATTTTCACTAAAAGACTGAATAAAGTATTTACTAAAGAATATATATCAAAAATTAATTTAATAATCATCGTGGGTAACCGCTTTATTTTTAATTTTCGGGCCCCTTTGCGAGATCTTTGGAGAGGTATCAGTGAAGAGGAGGGGTTGGTTCCGCTTGGATTAGAAGATAAAAGAAATTTTCTATTTTTTAACTATTTTTCGTATTGGCATAACTATTCTATTTTTCGTATTGTTGAAATAACTCTTGGGCGGATTTCCTTTTAACTATATTTTTTTTGTTAATGTCGTTTTTTTCTTATCGATACTTAAATTTTGATGTCGATCTTACGATGTTTAGTTTTGTAAAAGGATATATATGTTGATGAATCGATTTTTTTACAACATTCGAAAGAGATGGTGGGCCGTTTAGCCACAGCCATCGGAATGACCGAGCAGGTGGAGCAATAAACAAAAAGCCAGATATAGATGGCCATTGAGATTCGAAAACCCTCCCGAGTGCTAATAGCGATGGCCGAGGGAGAGGCACACTTTACAAGCCGGCCACTGATAGAGCCATGAATTATCCCGGGGAGATGGAAGCCGAACAAGATGAAACACGGAGGCTGGAAAGTCATTAGGGCAAGCAGTACTATCCATATTCATGCCCGCTTATTATTTCCTGGCAATAGATATATTGATTTATAATTTAATTTAAAACTAATTAACCAAGGGCCGACTAATAATAGGCCCCGAAAAGGCCCGCTGATTTATCGGTAGCAGTTCCAGTAATAGCATCACCTCATCCACAACCGGCGATATCTTGTACAAATACTTTCTCAATATTCCGTTAGTCATTAGCTTCCAACGGCCTCCCGACCATCTTCTATTTATTCCTTCAACATCGCTTATGAAGAGGCGGATTATGCTATACGCTCGATTCCATTTCCTCTTTCATCCATTTGAAGTTTTAATAGCTGACTGCATGCCTCATCAGCCAGCACACTTTCTATTTCTTTCCGGATCCATTAATATTTTTTTATTTATTTATTAAGTCTACGGTCATTTCTCGGAATAAACAATCCTTATGTTTTATACCCGCCATTACGCTCTTATATCCTTTAATTAGCTAGCAATTATTACTAGAGAACACGTTGGCTTGCTACGATTTAATCTTGTTAAGTGGCTCACGTTGAATAATAATGCTATATTATACTTTCATCGTTAGCTATCATTAAAATATAATAGTCGAACGTAAATATGTACTTAGTTGAAAACATTCTCAATTCAAACGACTCAGCTATATGATTTAAAATCGGTGACGATGTTTCGATTCAACGGCTCAACTCATGGGTTCTTTAGCCAGCTATACTTATAACCCAGTTATATAACCAAACTAAAGTTATATTAAAAAATGAATGAAATTATTTATGTAAATAATAGATTAACAGCTAACCAATGTAATTCAGCAAAGGATATAAAATTCTTAAGGCCTATTTGCGCGGTTAATAAGTGAACTAAAACATTTTAATCCCAAAGACTTTACTGTGTAAGGGGAGTAATCGTTCTATGTTGCTTCGCTTTTTACAACGTTTTCAAAAACATTGCCGTGTAAGCAAGTCCATCTCTTTAATAATTATTTATATTGTAATCTTAATCAATTTTCACATTCATATTTTGATGACATTTAAATTTATAATTAGACTAATTAAGATCTACCTTATGCAGTTTTATCACTTGTTGCACCTCTCGTATTATTTGAAAACTTATCATTTATTGAATTGCCTACCTTTTACTTTTTTTCATTTTTTAATTATCTGTTTCTTTTGTTATTTTTGTTGTTTATTGTGTATTTATTCTTATGATATTGTGTAGAGTCAGTTGGGAAAAATGGAAAAAAATACAATTATTTTTAAACTTCAAATCCGTCCCTGCCCCTTTGGCCGATAATCGTATGGATCAAATCACGATTGGAAGACGCCACAAAAGCATTCTTAAGTCTTTGAGAACATTCAGAGGAGGTAATGTACTTACACGTGACCGCGATGATCTGCTCAATAGCGGAGTCCGAAGGTGCATGAAAGCAAAAAGTGCTTAAGCTCAAAAAGCTGATGGAGCTAAAAACTCAACATAAGTACGCTGAACTGAATTGAAATAAACTGGACTCTAAACTTAGGGACTTTAGTCAAATCAGTGGGATTCCTTCAGTGCAGTTAGATAAAACCGGAACAGGAGCGCTTGAAGTTTAAACACTTCTAAGTTGCTAACAGAGAGGAAACCTAAACTGAAGATATTTTGGAAAAACTGAGACAAGCTGAAGAGAATAAGACTCCAAAAACGAAAAACAATTTCAAAAGTGAGATTCCAGAAAAGATTTAGGAGCAGAAGGTACCCAGGAAATTGAAAGACATGGTTGAAGAAACAGACATTGAAAAGCAGCTACTAGATCGCATGGTCCTTAGATTCTGACGAAGATGAAAACTTTCATAGTTTTCAGCTTCATTTCAACAATACCTGGAAACTGAGGGGTTGTTAGATGAAGCATGGATAGCCGACTGGCCTGAACGAATAAGTTGTTGAGGTATTGGGTGCAACAGAAACAGAACCAAAATATCTTTATATGAGTTGACGTGTCCTAAGGACTCGCGGTCATTAGCCTAAAAAGACATACAAAATACAATTTCACATTAGTCGAAGTTCTGCCAGTTTACGTTACTACTGCCGGACGTCCTGTCGGGGTCTTTTAGTTTGATATTGATTAGATATCGATATAGGTTTCATCAGCCTGTTACAAAACAAAATGCAATACACAGGGTTAATTTCTTGAGTTCAAAGTTTTAAGAGAACATTCTAGGAAAGATCACTGAATCCAATCTGTCATTGGCTGGCAGTATTGTAATAGATGCAGGAAGTGGCAGTTTTGGATCCACTGCAATGTGAGGAATTCTTGTAAGATCAGATCGGAAAATATATCAATTAGATTTGTTTCAAGTATTTACTGCCTATCAACAGCTGCTGAAATGAGATTAATACTATCAAGACATATAAAATGAACCAACAACAAAACGAAAAATGTCCAAACTGGTTGGAAGATAAAGCCATTTAAGAGAGTGTAGGGAACGGTAGTTAATTTAAAATAAAACCGGCAGCCGCGGTAGAAGCCGCTGCTAATTAGGCGGGAGGAGTGTTCTCCCGCCAAAATGATGTGTGCTTGCCGCCGGCGGGAGTAGGCTAATAAGGCCGCCATTACGGAGACACGGTCCCTGCATTTAAATACAATCGGCGGTGTGGAGGGAGGGGGTGACGTTTTTTGTACCCCCTCTTCACTGACCGGACCAAGAGTCTACATAATGTAGCAGCTGGGAAATTTGAATTTTACCGAATCCCCAGTGGGATCGAATACACACTCGGGAGGAAGTTGGTCGCGCTAGAAGAATAGTGCAGGGTGATCGGGGGTCAAAGGTCAGCAATCGAACATTGTGGAGCGAAGAAGCTGCCGAGGGGGAAACAAGGCTTCTTGGATCAACGGATCTGTCGAACAGATGTTCCTCAGGAGTCATCTTGTTGTCGCGAGATGGACGTTGTAAGAATGGTCTATTTGGAATACCTAATGCCCGCTGCCCAGCGTTAGTTGGGCCAGCAGGTGGGGTCTGCGGGGTTGTGAGCTAGTGTGTAAGGTGTTTGCGATCATCGGTCGAGGTGATTGGAATAAGCAATAATAAACATTTTAATAACTCGCCATCCCATGATGCAAATCGAATCAAATAAAATGGTTTTAATTTTCATTCTAAACTTTTTTTATTCGTGTTTTCCCGAAACATAGTAGGTACATTCTATTGCATCATATCGAAAGTCACCAGTGAAGGGTGAGAGATAGGTTTTCGGTCCGTTTCAGAAACACTAGAACACATGAATATTTCGAGGGCGTCTGCATTTTGTCTATAATAATTTTGTTTCAATAAAAATATATTGCGTATTTAAATAAATGGATCAATATCGATTTAAATCGATATTTAACTTTCAAAGTAAAATTTTACTTCATCACAGTCATAAGAAAGTAAATATATTGTTTCATCGTTATTTTTGTTGAATAGAGTTTTTCTACAATACTACGTTTTTATAGTTTTTTCTATAACAAGGGCGGATCCGGGGTCACAGGGGCCATGATCCTTCCCCATACATATTTTCATTTTTTGTAATTTTAATGGAAAAGTGCAATTAGGTAGTTACTATGCTCTAAACATAACACTTTAGGTTGTTTAGATCGATATCCTTCTTAATACGAGGTAATAATCTCATTAAAAAACGGTGCTGTGAGCCACGTGATTATGAGACAGGAGTGTGATGACCCCCCCCCAGATTTATTGTTGAATCCGCCCCTGTTCTATAATATTCTTAATATTTTGATTTATGTGGAACGAAAAGAATAGGTGTTAAATGTGAGAGTTCAAAGGTAACTAAGATATAATAGTTTAATATTTCCTCTATCGGAGTCCAAATATCCAAGGTATCTATTTCCTTGACGGCCGAGGGTAGTAATAGCGAGGGGCAACGATTGAACTGACCACACACGGCAGTGGGCCGTGAGAGCCCCGAGGTTAGGAAATTGTTTCATCTCTAAAAGAAAAAGTTAATTAGCCGGTAGCTCATAAGGGACGAACTAATTACAGAGAGGTCGTTAAGTTAATAGTAGGATCCCATCATTGAGCTAACCAGTGTCTTCTAATGACGGGGCGGCTCCCGCTGCCTCTGTGCTCGTGCGCCCTCGTATCTCTCCTTGTCTTTTATTATCCGCTTCCCGGAAGGCCATCGTGCTCCGTCCATCATGGAGTATTGCACATCATTAGTGTTTTTTTTTTTTTTTTAAATATTAGGTTACTGGGGGTATTAAGGTATTAGGGCACGAGGTTATATTCGAAGTACAGAATTCATTTTGCGAGGGTGCGCGAATTAGCTAACCCAATCCTCTTTTCGGTTTAATTGTTGGATCAAGGAAGAGGGCTCCACCCCCTCAGGAAATTTTTTTTGTTACTTAATGATAGAATTTAATTTGACTGAAAATAAGGAAGTAAGGTAAAGAATAAATAATGCGTAGAATTTTAGATGTAGGAAGGGAATATAAAAGTAAAAAGCTAATTGACAGATCCAAATAAAGGGCTGCTACAGGCCCCCCCGTTGGGACTGCAGTCCCATTTACAACCGGCTGGATCCACCGATAGTTCAATTCCTTAAGAATTGGAAATCGTTTGGTATGCAGTGATTTTCAAGAAATTTCTGAGGAAGAGAAATGATGTTTATTACGTCAAAATGTACACCACATTTATCAAATACTTATTAAACTATTTCTAAATATTGTCGTACTTTACCGGAAGTATAAGCATCCCTTATCCTTCGATTTTTAAGGCGTTTGATAGGAAAATTTCAAAATATTGTAGATTAGTGGAGGATGGAGGAACCAACCGCGTAAGAGATGAGGATATATATATAGGAATAATTAAGATTTAATCATTTAGTTATGATGGCTAACCGATGTAAGCACCCTAAAGGTGGAATTGAAAATGATGACTTTAATATTTTCACACTAACTTTCCTCAAATATTGGGCAATATCTGACAAACCGCTATTGGAATATAAATGCACTAAGAATTACTGTATCTGACCATGTGCAGATTTTGTATTTTCAATAAAAAAGTGTATTGCTTTCATGAATAAAAGTATCTTCACATTTGGTTACCTTACCTTGAAATTCAAATTGAAATGGAGTGAGTCCATACATATTTTTTAATCTGTTTTAGGGAGTAGCTATGTGGTAAGGTATTGAGCTACTATGCTGGATTGGGAGGACATTTAATATTCTCTGGGGCGGAGAGACCCTCCGGGGGCAAACCTTACTTCTATAAATTGGGTGCTCTTAATTGATAAATTAAGGGGGGGAACAATGGCAGTTGGACGTGATCACGGTCCAATCAGCACGACCGATCGACAAAAAAAAGAAATAGTTCCTTTTGCAGTACGCAAGAACCTTCATAGGTTGTAGTGGTACAGGTTTACTTATAAGTAAGTACATGACAGTTTTATGGATGTGGTAAACCTTAAGCAGAATGACGGACATGGATACTACCCTTCGATGAAAGAGGTAGATGATCCTGTCCCTATTGGATAAACAAGCGGGCCGAAGTGGAAGGCTCAATAAACACGTTGCCAGGTGGAGTGTGGAATGGCTCTATAAAGGCTAGATATGTCGCCACTGGAGCTCGTTAGCGGGACCGGGGATTTGCGACTCTGTCTCCCCGGTGGAATCCCATCCCATTTGCCCCTTCAAGCAGCTAAATGCGACCGCAATCCGTCTAGCCCCGCGATTTAGTGGATTGTCGTCTTCCACCCCTGTTCTCAATCGGAACGCTGGCTCTTGGTTTTGGCTGCATAACAAGAGTCGGATGATAGTTTCGCTCTATTCGAGATGTTTGTAATGATTACTTATTTATTGTTCTTAAATATTTTAATAGTTACCGTGAATTCCAGCATAACAAGTAAAAACTGTTGATTTTTAACAACTCTCAAATGCTTTGCTGCGGTAGATTAAGAAGTTCCATAACAATAAATGCAAAGGCTCTTAGACGCAAATTAACAAACTAACCTGTAAAATTTTTGCCAATAAATTATCATCATAGCAACACCAACATAAATTGCTGGGACATTTAATTCCTCCCATAACAATGTATTTTAAACGGATTTGGTCTCTTAAGACTTGCCAATTTATTTATCAGTTAGTATAGTCTCCTGCCAAAACATTGTGAGGGTCGCGTCCCTCCAACGCGTAACTCACGTGCGGTGGGTCACGTGGTTATATTTAATGATGGTATGTTATATCTTAAGTTAATATCAGAAATTTGCTTTTCATCCTCTTGGACTGATCCCTAAGCCTCTTCATAACATCAATATGATACAAAAGGAACAAACCTTTATTGGTCAGTAGGATAGATAATACCGAAAGAATAATAAAAGGTTCATGAAAATAAATAACATACCCTGCGTAGATAATGTTATTGAGTCAATTATGCTGTAAATTTAATCCTGTAAACCTAACAAATTAGTCGATCATTTACTTTAGGTAAAATACAAACTTTCCAATCAAAAACGCTTCGACTTTTCACTCGTGCTCCGTGGTATGTTAGTAACAAACTAATGGAACTATAATAAAAACTATATGGACATCCCAACAGATTTATACAAGACATGGCCACAACACACATGCCAGAAAACACCTGAAGAAGGCTGAAATGGAGCTGGATAAGGGATCTCCTGGACTAACCTGTTACAAAGGTTCAAGTTAGGAGTAGATGCCAATGGGTATCAACCTCCCTCATGCCTGAAATGCCCACTGGCTCTATTGTTGGCACATCTGCTGATTGTTTAATGTAGATTAAAAATATAATAGAAAAAAAAATACTTTAGGTAAACTTTATAATGGATATATAAATTCAGTGGGGCGCCCAATTTTCCCTCTTCAATTGGAGTTAAAGATCGGCTTATCCTTTGAGTGATTTCCTCGTCAATGCACTTTGAGGACATCCCCAGCACTCGGATATAATGGGTGTGAGAGCCGTCCTAACGAGATACCTCTCCATATTTGATGGAGCAGCCACCTGGCTGAGTCCGCATTTACATCCCTCTTCCCCCCGGCCGTCTTATCTTTGCCAGGTTTCCAGAATAATCTCCATCCGATAGTGTTCTTCCTTGCAAACCGGCGGTAGATGTTGGAACCAACTCAAAATTGAATCCGAACTCTCCGTTAGAAATCATCCGGAAAGAAAGCTATGTTCAAAAGTACTTATACGTGTATGTAAATGGGAACTTTTAAAATTCATTTGAAAAAAAAATATAGCCAAACGTTTAAAAGCGATTGGAAAAAATGGAATGAATATGTATATTAAAAAAACAAGGAAAATTAAACGTGAATGGTGATATCACACCATCCAAGAATCCGCTCCCTGCAACACGTTTTGAGAAAATGAAGAAAACGGTTTTCAACTTTCTTATGATCCTAAAAAAAAATAATCTATTTTTTGCCCTTTTTCAGCTGTAAAATTCAAACAATATTAATGTAAGGAATGTCATTTAGGAATATGTGTTGAACAAATAATCATAACATGTCCTACGTTAATAATTCTTAATTTAAATACTGCATTACCTTGTCAAAAGACTTACGGTCCTATTTAGACTTTGTATTCTGAAGCCCTTCCAAATAATAATATTGGCTGATTTTGTAGCTCAAATGGGAAAACAAATGGAATTTTTTGAATATCAAAGGAAGATTTCTTCATTTCCTCAAAAGTCTCACTCTTGCATTCAAGGTGCGAAGTGTCAATATCACAAAGGTACAACTGCTTACCGTTCTATCACTATCGCAATTAGAGTTTTTGCGATCATGTAGAATATAGAGCACTCTTTTCTATAATAAATAAGTGGGACATTCAGGGTGTAAATATGTTGAGGCATGGTCTTGTGCAGAGCCCGGATTTTTAGGCAGTAAAAAGCGTCAAAATATGCCAGTTAATATGCATTACAAAAATATAAAATATGAAGCAAAAAATGCAGCATAAATTCTAAAAATATGCTATTCAACCATTGTAAAATTCAAAGATACTAAGGTGCATAAAATATTTCACAGGAAAGAAAGTGAGGAAGAATTTAGAAATGAAACTAAATGATTTTAAATTTTGTTGAATCTTAAACAAACAAGTATTTCTGATAATAAAATTAAACGTATTTAAAAATAAGTCAAACTTACTAGTTAACCAGAAGAATACAAGAATAGCAAAAAAATAAAAATATATATAAAATAAGAGAATAGATCAATAAAATGATCTCAATTAAAATTAACTATTAAATTTATTTATTAACTTAACCTTCTATCGTTTAAAATATTTTTTTAAAATTCGGAAATGATGTTTCGACATCGATGTGTTTAGAGCAAATTTATAAGCAGCTAAAATTATTGAGAACAATTGAATTTTTTTTTATTCCTTGGATTTTTCATAGAAACTTCCTTCTTTTCTTTTCAAAGGTTCTCCAACATGGTCTGGGATACCATTTATATTGTCATTTACTAAAAAGGGAGGTGGAATCTTGGTAATAATTAATTCGAAGAAGAAGAACTTATTTATGGCGCATAACCACGATCGAAATTGGGAATCTTAGCTCCTACGTTGGATTTTACTACTATATTTCTATATGTATTGTTTACTTTATTACATCATCAAAATATGCAAACATATGCAGTTATTATCAAATATGCAAAATAAAACTTGGCCAATTAGATGTGGGTACTCTTATTCATAATCAAATCTGGTCAGCTATTTTAAAGAAGCATGCAAACGACATATGCAATTGATTAAAAATCCGGATCCTACTCATGTGCTGTACTATTCACACCTTTCGGCTGAGTCGAACTGATGTTTCAAAATCACTGTTTGAATCTGATGATGATTCCATACAAAGGCAATATAATTTTCTGGTTCAAATACAAGAACTAAGTATGAATAGAATAGAATAGAATAGAATAGAATAGAATAGAAAAGTCCTTTATTTAAATAACAAAAAAGAATTTACGAAACTATATACATATCTAAGAACAAATTTTGACATGGCTTACGCCGTCTGCCAGGAGTCCTGAAAATAATAATACATTCATAGAGAATAAAGAAAATATTTACATCTTAAGAGTATTCAGATAACAATAATCTTCTGTATCTTATTGCTTCTTTAACATAAAAGTAAATGTCATTTAGTTTATTTTTGTTAAACAATTCTATTAACTCTTCTTTATTGATCAATATTTTTCCAAAATATTTCAACCTGATGTAATTAAAAATTGGACATACTCCAATAAAATGGACCATGTCTTCTATTTCATTTTTGTTACAAATGGTACAATAATAACTTACTCCATCTACCCATGGTTTGTAATTTAGGTCTAACAGTTCTCCTTTTACTTTAAATATTATTTTTATTATATCTAAACTGTTAACGTCATTTATGTACGATATTGAACTGGGTAATAAATCTTTATAGAGTATATGATAGTCAGATTGTTGGGCTGCGGCTAAACAATCACTTTTAAACTGCTCTTGAAAGAGACCGATGATTTTATTAGTTTGTTTAACTAAGTATGAAATAGAAACTGTACTAATTTGTAATGGAAAAAACAATTTTATTTTATTCGTTTTATGTTATCAAAAATCTGTATTGAATAATTTATTTAAACCTTGTTATAGACTAATTTTATTGGCTGTTAAAGGTGGTATAGACTCATACTTGAAAATTTAACAAACTTTTTGTTTCCATCCTCTCGAATCGAACCTTGTTAATTAAAAATGATAGATACAACTTTATAATGGAAAGGTAGCCTAAACTGTGCTAAAAGCGGAGGTTCCAAATCGCCCTGTAGGTATATTAGGCTGCAGTTGGGGATAACTAAAGAGCGAGCGCTATTCCCCCGGGCCTGCCGAAAATAGCCGAATGAATAGCATTCCTTCTCCCCGGCTGGATTTATTATTGGCCGTCCTCCGATTCATCCCCTGTCGTCATTAGCAGCAGGGTATTTAGCCTGGATCAGATTGATGGCAGCTGGGCCCCTTTGTTATTCCAAGTGTCACCTCGGGAATCTTCTCTCAACAGCCTTGTATTAATTAATGTACTCGATTAAGTACGATTACCTGATATTAAACGTCACTGAGTGGAAGATCTGAAGGTCTTTTAACCAGCATTTTGAATATACATGATATTAAGTAATTACGCTGTGAATTTTATCATTCTATGTTTTATTATTAGTCCAGGAGAATATAAACAAAAATGTAGAAAAATCGGCAATAATTCCTACAAAAGGTTTAATCGTTTAATTGCTTAATTTGTATCCCAAAATGATTATCCTAGGCTGTCTGTCTCGACGGATTTCTTGCTAAGGTAGTCTGTGGGAGAGGTAAATATACCCCCGATCAAGCCGTGTTTTTGTGTTTGGACGGCTATGTCTCGTAAATTATCCACAATATCAAAGATATGCTACCATTAAGAGTTATAGGGCATTAAATACTGCATTGAATGAAACCAAACGCATGTTTTTTGGACCACCCGTTCCCATTTTATAGCTCATCATAGTAAGACAAGTTTTTCTTTCTTTAGTCTAAATGAATGTCTGGGTTAAAATGTATAAATAAAAAAAAAAAATTTTTATTGCCGTTTGTTTTAAAGTAGTTCAAATGTACAAGAAATCTGAAAAACAAAATACGCTTGAAGCAAAGTAGGTTAGATAAGATTTATTATAAAGTAGCTGACCCGTGGGAAGCATTCGCACCCTAACATACCTAAATCCCACTTAATTAATTTATACACCGTATATTTAGTATCGGATAGTGCGTATTTAGTGCTTCATGGGGATGGATAGGTGAGGGTTGAAGTAAAGCATAGATGTGTTTAAATTGTAGATTATTTATTTTTTAAAACATAAGAATGTACAACCGGGCATAAATAACCCAAGATGTTTCTTTGCCCCTAAACAACAAACAGCACCAACTGAAATATAAGATTAAGGTATTTACATTATTACTTGGTATTTACTATGTATCTAATAATATGACTATAATATTTCTATTAATAATATAATAATTAATTATAAGAAATCGCTTGTTTTTGCTAGTAACTCGCAAACAACGCAATGTGGTAAAATTATGCCATTTAGCGGCCAAAAATCTATAACTCCTGATTAAATGACGATAATCAAAGATAATCGGCCAAAAATCTATAACTGCTGATTAAATGACGATAATAATTCTTTTTTCATTAATGAGCTTGGCATTTCTTTTAATCGTGAGAATAAATAAAAATATAAATTTAATCATTCTGGGTATTTAAAATTAATTTTAAACATAATCCTTTCTTCACTTAAATTTAAATAAAATAGTTTGTAAGGTACAGGGTTATACATGGAGAATGAAATGAGTCAGGATTATTATCTATTGAACTTTATGCTCATATACATGTTTTTTTTCAGGCACTTGTTCCATTTGAAAGGTGTTTAAATAATTATTGTCTGATGAAGAAAAAATCCAAAAAATTAAATTAAAAATACCCTATATCTGTGATATTTTTTTTCTATTGAGCCTTACTTTTCATAGTATTGCACCAAACATATTTTATAAAAAGAAGAAGGGCTGTAGAAATATTGGATAAAAATGGGTTTTGATTTCATCCACGTTGACTATGTAATTAATGTAAAGAAAGTATTTAAATTGATATAAATTCTATTATTGGTAATACATAGTTGGTTCTGATTTTTTTCACAGTGGTAGAAGGGTGCCAAAATACTGTAATAGAATTCGATCGATCAGCGGTATGTCGATTTTTAAGATTTTAATATTTGAACTTTCAATATAATGTCGGCCTCGAATTAGGCTAAATTATAAAATATACTTATCATTGAATTATGGGACAATATTTTTTTCCCTTAAAATTCCTAAAAAATAGAGTATTTTTAATTTATTTTTTTGGATTTTTTCTTCATCAGACAATAATTATATAAACACCTTTCAAATGGAACAAGTGCCTGAAAAAAAAACATGGATATGAGTATAAAGCTCAATAGATAATAATCCTGACTCATTTAATTCTCCATGTATAACCCTGTACCTTATAAACTATTTTATTTAAATTTAAGTGAAGAAAGAATTCAGATTAAAATTATATTTAAATACCCAGCGTGATGATATTTATATTTTTATTTATCCTCACGATTAAAAGAAATGCCAAGCTCATTTATGAAAAAAGAATTATTCGGTTATCGTAATTTAATCAGGAGTTACAGATTTTTGGCGGCTAAATGACAAAATTTTCCCACTGTGCGACGCCAGCAATCGGAAAAGTGTATATAACCAAAAATGTTCATCTCTACAAACTGAAATAAATGACAATTTCGAAAAAGCCTTTCGCTTCCTATAATTCGCGACCATTTTTGCTGAGAATACAAACATGCCGACGAAGATTTCATCGAAAAATTGTATATTACCGAAAATGTTCCCCTTGAAAACCTGAAAAGAATGACGCCATTCAGAAACTTCTATGATCACTTTGATTTTTAAAAACCGCGGTTTCGCGACTACAACTCGTAATCGATGTCGAAATGAGTAATGTCTATATTTTTCCGGTGTAGTGGTTAAGGAAAGCTTTCAAGTGATGCCTTAATCATGAAATTTGATGAAGTATTAAGGAAGTTTTGGCGTAACGACAAAAAAAAAAAAAAAGACTTTGATTTAACTATTTTTATGCTAACCACTACACCACAGGTGACCCCGCTAAAATCGTAATAATTGGTGCCTTTGGATTTTTAAAAAATCAGAGAAATCGTCATAACTTCACCAGGTGTCCACCGATTTTAAATAAGTCTCCTAAAAACTTTGGATAGGTATATAACTCATATCATTCCGGATAGGCATACCTGACTTGAAGTTATCACAACTGATAGTAGGAGTGAAATGGGCTTAAATATTTTTTCAGAGAAGAATAAAATTTATATTCGTTTTCAGCACCTCAATTTTTATGAAATTCGTTTCATGTGGGCTTTTGCTTTTTTTTTTTTCCAAAAACAAAAAAGTTTTGATAACTCAAAGACGGATAAACCGCTCCGCACATAAATCAAAAGAGATTTAGAGCTTTGTTAACTACAAAAATTGGCACAAACCCGACGACCGAACATATATTAGAATAAGAGACAAAAACTAAACAAGTTTGTAGAGTTTTTCTGCTATTCCTTATACAGGCATATAAGCTCAAAGTAGTTTGAAATAGAAGTAAATCAGCTTTCTAACGCATGTAGTAACGTTGAATCGGAGAATATCAAGAAGGTTTATTAATGTTTTCATAAATAACTGGTAAAACCTCTTGAGAAATCCATTCCAAAATCAGTATTTCTTTGAAAATTCTTGAAATAAAAAAAAAAGACCTCAGTTTGGCGCTGTTTTTGTCCGTAGGTTTTCCAGCCTACAGGATACCCGTGTGTGGCCGAACAAGATAACGTTAATGAGTTCGAACCTTCAGCGCTAAATTTGAGCTCTTCACAATGTTAAGAATTTCCCATATAGCCGTAAAGGCTCGATATGGAAGAATTAAAACTATTTGGGTATATAACTGGATTTATATTATCCCAAAGATAAAGGAACGATATCCTAGTTTCCTTATGGGTTTCGAACATTTCAGAAGGAATCTTTTCTCCTTGCATCAACACGAGAACTATCTCTCGAGGTAATTATTTGAAGTAGAAGGTATTGAAGTATCGCATGTCAGTGGGATATGTTGGCCATTGATGAGGATTTAGTAGTGGCTTTATTGCCCTGCTCCCTAGGGGCCGCCATAGAGGTAGCAGCCAGCGAGGAAGGAATGCCGAACGACGGACATTGGAAAGTCTACAATGGTGACCAGTGTCGGCTAATTAATGGGGCAGCAATATACTGCTCTGTCCCTCTGTAAATGGAAGGCCGCCTTTTTTTCATTCTTTCTTTTTTCTTCTCGAGAGCTGTCCATCCTTATCGATTCCAAGTCGATTTCGATCTGGCAGCTCTACCTTAACTGTATAACTGGTCTTTAGTGCTTATGGGCTCCCGGGTACAGTCTTATGGATTTACAGCACTTTAGTTGAGCTCTTCTGCTCAAAGTGGACAGTTCTGGAGCTTTCTAGTGGACAGTAATGCGCAACAGGATTTATCCCGTACATCTGCATTTGAAATCAGGTTCCCCTATTGCAGAAAATTGATGGAAATAGGGCATCTGAGTGTAGTAGAAGTATAAGGCATTAAATAGAAAACTATATATCTGACCGATTGTATGTAATGTTGATAACATTAAATAATATTACGAAATTCATTAAGGTGAACGAAGGATCAAACTGTGTGTAATCCGATTATTGATGTTGAGTCTATACTTCTTAAAAACAAAAGCCGTAAGTTTTTCAATTTCTTTCTTTTCGACGTTATTGTTAGTATAAACCAAAATAATGAGAACTTATTAAACATGTGGGCAATACACATGCTAAGGAGAAAAACAGTAACTCTAAAACTCTATCATTGAAAATTTTTCCATTAGATACCCTATAGAAAACTACTAATACGTTTACATGGAAAGGATAATTCCCCCCACCCACAGCCGAAAAGATAAGGTAAGGAAGAAAAAAAATTCAGCCACTTTATATTTCCTATACTTTTTATTTATAGTTTCTAACGAGATTACTATATGGCTCAGGAGCCACGAACTAGCATTCTCTCTGAACCGCATCATACTTCGGTATCGATTAAGTTTGTTTAAACTACCCTAAAGAATGCACGAGTCTGTTTAAATCCGCACAACACAAAGTTAGGGGAGCATAAATCCCACCTCTCCGAAATAAGAAAAAAAAATTAATGCTGTAATCTTAAGTATTTAAATTTACCATGCAAATTCGAAAAAAAATTAGTAAAATAGCGAATAACTTAGTGCTGTTGTCTTTGTGATAGTACCTCATAGACATACACTCGGTCATCAGTAAGTATGATAAGTAGGACCCCCACCCAGTCATCACCACTTAACCCTCCCCCCCCCCTCCCCCACAAAAAAGTATTCTACTTCAAACGATGTATTTATTTAATATATGTATATAAATATATACATACAAAATTGTTAGACATTAATAAACTGTAACCTTAAAAAATTATTTCTGCACACCTGAGGTAAGCATCTCCGTTTTTGTAGGAATTTATAGAATAGAATTAAATTGTGCACAATGAATTTAAATAGATCATAAATATTTCCAATTACTAATTGATGTCAAGAATAATGAGGAAAAAGTTCACTATGCTGTCACTATAAGCAAAGACAAAAACACATTTTCAAGCTCTTGAAAATTGGCTCCTCTGAACAAATTTAATTTTTTAATTATTTCAAATCAAACAAAAAATAACCAAGCAAATATATAACTATATATATATATATATATATATATATATATATATATATATATATATATATATATATATAAATAAAACAGGGCAAATAAATCTGAAATGTCATAAATTGGTGACAAATGACTAGGTATATGTTTAAAGTTAAAACAATGCTGAAGAGATATATTTTCGACTATGCATTTGGATGTTGGCGAATAGTGGAGTAGATTCATATCCGTTCTGTTAACTTTTCAAGGTGGGGTTTGTGGAGAGCCATGTGTGCCCGCCTAATCGTGTGATAAGAACTGAGCACCTTCGTCGGGGGACAGATGGTTCTTACAATTGGGAATTCCGCATTTCCTTATATGGTTCCTAATTTAATTTATCTTCAGTTATATCATATAAACCAGTAATTAGCATTTAAACGGTTACATTGTATAAAACAATGAAATTGTATTTGAAACAAAAGACCGTCCTAATATTCTGTCACAGCAAACTCTGATCACAATAAAAATTTCTTTTTTAACAGTGTTAAATAAATATATACAGGTAAAGATAGTGGGGTACGTGTTTTCTTGAACGTTCTACTTTAATCAATATTTTCTACAAGTTTGTAATAAGTTTCAATTTCTCTCATTTGAACATAAGTATGTAGCTTTTTATTTACACCTTTGCACTCGAGGTCTCCGGTGCGGAGCCATTTAAAATTGTCTTCAAAATCTAGGGCTCCGCTACGGAGGCAATGCAAATAATTTTCAGTTTTTAACATATAAGGACATAAACACATCGTAAAAACTATTTATGGGATATTTCGCTGTTGGTGATAAATGTCGGTCGCGGCTCGCGCTGTTTTTCATTATTTTTTTTGTACGATAATCTTTTAACATCCGCTATATTTGCTTCTACTTTAACCAGAAAGTTATTAAGTAGATTTTCACATTTTAGGAGCTTTTCTGACTGGATATCTGAGAAAACTTCAACTAAAAGGGTCCCATCTCTTAATTTTTTAACTGTTTTTACTTCTCCAATTGGATTTTTTATGCTTTTATATATAATAATGATAATGATAATAAAGGGGGCCGGGATGGCCGAGTGGACAAAGACAGTTGCAATAGGTAATCAAAGTTAAGCAACGTCGAGCGTGTTTAGTACTTGGATGGGTGACCGCCCCAGTTGGGTGACCACCCGCCGATGAAAGCCACGAAGTCCAAACTCCCCCCTCCCCCCGGGCGTGATGAGGCCCGTCAGTCTACTGGAGACGTCTCATTACAGGTCCTCCAAGGTCAACGGGGGTTATGTGTTGGGTCAATCACCCGACCATGTAAAAACTTTACCTGATTACGAAACCAAAAACTAGCCTCGGAACTGATTGTCTAAAACTGGTAACGACCCCGGCTTTGTATAAAGGACTCCGTCTTGCCTCATGGAATGTTCGGAGCTTATACAGACCTGGAGCCGCCCAAACAGTAGTGGAGGAAGCTAAAAGGTACGCTACTGACATAATAGCCATACAAGAAGTTAGGTGGCCCGAGGATGGTGAACTCACTATCGATGGGTACACGTTATTCTACAGTGGAAGGAACAAACAAAACTTTACCGGAGGAACTGCCTTTATAGTAAGCCCCAAGGCTCGGAAATCAATCCTAAGCTTCGCCCCTATTAGCGATCGGATAAGTGTGCTTAGATTCAAAGGAAGATGGTTCAACATCTCCATCATAAACGTCTACGCACCAACCGAAGACAAGGGCGATGATATGAAAGACGATTTCTATGAGCAACTTGAGCAAGTGTACGACGGTATTCAACGGTATGACGTAAAACTAGTCATTGGGGATTTCAATGCCAAGATCGGAAGGGAGCGTCAGTTTCGGCCAACAATTGGATCGCACAGTCTTCATGAAACGAGCAGCGAAAATGGAGTAAGATGTGTAAGTTTCGCAGCTGCTAAGAATCTGGTAGTCAGCAGCACCAAGTTCCCACATAAGGAGATTCATAAGTATACATGGACAAGTCCTGGGGACAGGTGGAGGAACCAGATCGACCACGTGCTGATCGACAAGCGACACCAAAGCTCCATTCAAGATGTGAGGAGCTTTAGGGGAGCCGACTGTGGTTCGGACCATGCCTTGGTGGTAGTCAAGTTTAACCAAAGGCTTAGACGAATCCAGAAGACAGATAGCGACCTGAAACGAATAAGATATGAAATCCAAAGACTAAAGGATCCGGAGACTCAATCACGATTCCAAATAGAGCTGTCCAATAAATTCGAACTTCTCGACCTAGAGAGTACGCCGATTGAGAGTCACTGGGCGGAAATTGAAAAGGTCGTGAAGGAGACAGCGAACAAGGTGATAGGAGTCCAGGCTAAACGTCAACCAAAGAAATGGTACACGGAGGAATGCCGTAAGGCTGTGGAGGATAAAAGGGCACTGAAGATCCTCAGCCTAGGCAAAAGAGACAAAGAATCCCGAGATAGATATGAAGCTGCTCAGAAAGCAGTAAACAAGACACTGAGAAAGGCAAAGAGAGAATTCTTGTCTCAAAAGCTCAAGGAGATAGAAGATAACTGGCAGGGCGGTAAAATATGTGAATTCTATGCTGACATCAGGAAAGAAAGAACCGGATACATGGGTAGGAGCACTCAAATGAAAAACAAACAAGGCAAACTGACAGCAGTCAAAGACGAAGTGCTCGGAATCTGGAAGGATTACTTTGAGCAGCTGCTGAACAGTGAAGATCCCTCAGAGGACGAGGACATGGACCACGCTGAGGACCATCCCAGCGATGTAGTAGAGGAGCCGGATCTACTGGATGTACAGATGGCGATTGAGAAGGTAAAGCGGCGAAAAGCCCCTGGAATAGATAGCTTACCTGGTGAGCTATTCAAGGAAGGGGGTGAGTCACTGACGAGCCATCTACACCAGCTCATCCTGAAAATATGGAGAGTGGAAAAGATCCCGGACGTTTGGAACACAGGTCTCATATGCCCAATTCTGAAAAAGGGATCCATGTATGAGTGCGAAAACTATAGAGGAATAGCACTACTCCCTGTCGCATACAAAATCCTGACCTACATAATTCTAAACAGAATGAACCCGTACTATGAAAAGTCCCTTGGCGACTACCAAGCAGGGTTCAGAAGAGGTAGAAGCACGTCCGATCAGATCTTCATCCTTAAACAGATACTCGAGAAACGTTGGGAAATAAATCAAGATGTGCACGCCTTATTCGTCGACTTCAAAGCAGCCTACGACTCGGTCGACAGGAGCTGTCTTTGGAAAATACTGACGGAACTGGGTTTCCCAGGGAAATTGGTACGATTGACTCGGGCGTGTATTAATGGATCCCGATGCCGAGTCCTGGTACAAGGAGAAATGACTGAAAGCTTCGACGTGAAGTCAGGATTAAGACAAGGCGACTGCCTATCCCCGATGCTGTTCAACCTGGCCTTGGAAAAAGTTATCCGAGAATGTACCAAGGCAAGCGGGGGAGTGCACGTGGGGAGAATGCATAAGTTCCTCGCATATGCGGATGATGTGACTGTGCTAGGAAGTAAGAAAGAAGACATTCAGTCACTCGCCGGTTCCCTGATCACCTCAGCGAGAGACATCGGCTTACAAGTTAATGAAAATAAGACGAAGTACATGATAGTAAGCCGAAACCTACACGTAATCGACGATATAAGTGTAGGAAGCTATACCTTCCCTAAAGTAGATAACTTCAAATACCTCGGATCTACAGTAACCTCAATAAACGACCAACTAACAGAGGTCGACCAACGAATAGCCAGTGCCAATCGTGCGTTCTTCTCGGTCTCTCGAGTCCTAAGATCTAAGAAAATCTGCCGCCCACTGAAAATCAGGGTCTACAACACAATAATCAAACCCGTGCTAATGTATGGGTGCGAAACTTGGACACTGACCAGCACGTTACAAGCAAGAATCGAAAGATTCGAAAGGAAGGTGCTAAGGTCAATTGTAGGCCCGAAGTGGGATAATGAACTGGGACTCTGGAGAAGAAAGACTAAAGAAGAGATTATAGTGGAAACCCAACAATCGATAGCGCACGATATGAAAGCTAAGAGGTTAAAATGGGCGGGACACGTGGCAAGAAGCAACCCGTCAGGCTCCCTCAACATAACGATGAATGCAACAGTGGTCGGCACCCGACCACGAGGGAGACCCAGAACGAGATGGGCTGACATAATCAAGAAGGAAGCCACCGAACATCGAGTGGTGAATTGGAAAGCCATCGCCCAAGATAGACAGAGGTGGAATAGGCTAGTTGAGGCGGCTAAAGATCTTCAAGGTCTGTGAGCCAACCGAAAAAAAAAAAAAAAAAAAAAAAAAAAAAAAAAAAAAAAAAAAAAAAAAAAAAAAAAAAAAAAATGATAATAAAATTATAAAAAAATATTGAAATTAATATTAAAAAAAATTTAAAAAAATTAATTTTTTTTTGTAACTATGTGTTCTTGAAGCTTCACAAATACATATAACCTAAATTTCATTACAATTCCTCACTTTGTTCTAAAATTTTACTGTATAATATTACATTTTCGCGAATAAGTTGCGTCGAGTTGCCGGTAGGCAACGTCCGAAAAGGTCCCGAGTGCAAAGGGTCAATGGTTACTTTCTGTCCGAATACTTATTAATTTATTTGATGACCTTCAAGATTTTTCACCACAATTTGATCAATAATATTTTTCAAAAGAACGATCCTGATCATGATTCGTGTCGGTATTATTTGTGTCCAATGGTTGTGTAATTTTCCATTCAAACCACTGCAGAAAATCAGTAAACAGATTATTTTAAGGAAGGGGGGTGCGGGGAAAGAATCATTCCCCAAAATAGACACTTCTTCAATAGTTTAAATTTTACCAATGAATTTTGATGCTTAAAAAAAATGTGCACTCTTAAATTGCTTAGGGGAGAGCGGGGTTGGTTGGCAACAGTTTTCACTTTTTTGATTGTTGAGTCATTCCTGTTAATATAATCCCAAAATGGCTGATACCACTGTAAACCCCAAGTATCATAGTACTTCAAGTATTTTTTTCAACACATAATTTTTAACACTATGATCATAGGAAATTTAAGAATTCGTCATGCCAGAGTATGCCAAATAACCCCCCATGTGGGGCAGGTTGGCCTAAAAGGTAGTGTTGTTTGGCCATCTCATTCAAGTACTGTCTGACACATATTATTGTTATTAAAAGCTGCACTATAATGATATAATAATTTTGATCGGTTTTTATCAGGTTTTAAGGGAAAATAGAATAACAATTTGCTGCATTTTACTATACGGCTGCATTTATTTTAATTGAACAAAATTACATAACATTTCAAACAGCAGAAATTTGAAAAAAGTTACGGCTTAGAAGCATCATTGCATTAGAAAAATGCAAACATTTTCATAAAACAAAACGAATTTAACACATCTTCAAAAACTTTAGGTAGCATAAATATTCTCTGGCCCTTCAATCGTATCATGAGGAATTGTCTGCGGTGCACTAGTTTCATTTTAATGGTAGCCAAGTGTAGCTGGTTCATCAATAAGCTTCGATTGCGGCTGAAGGTGATCTTTTATGTCATTATCTTTAAAGATTCCGTCTAAGTTTAAACTGTCGTCTCTTTTTGAAGGAGATGATACGAAGTATTGCTCTCCTCATTCTCGCTAGAACTAAAGACAAGTGGTAGTTTCACCTTTGTTTATGTTCACCTTACTTTTGTGACTTGCTATTGCGCCAACAAACCCCAGTTGAAGATAGAAAACTAATCCCACAGGAAAAATCATATGAAAGATGGCTGCCAGGACAGGGGAGAACAACCAAACAAGAAACTGCTTAGTTGAAGGGTTAAGTTTTTCAAAGGAGTTTGGGGCTATGTGAGCAGAATGGGAATCGAATGCCAGGACAAGACTCCCGAGGTCGAGCGGGTCACATGGAACGATTGTGGCGCCTTCACTACAGTTGTGACGGAAATTATAAGCCAAAGACCAACCTACCCCCTATGCCAACCAACCCCGTTCGCCCCCTATATTTGTTCATTAAACCATTCTTAGATATAAAACCATAAATGAACCAGTTAATTGTTCTATTCTGGTACCCTCTCACTCCAGTACACTATCGATTCTTCCATCCTTAGCTCAACTTTCAAAACATTCTCATTCGCATATTTCCTAGGTCTGTAGGGCTCTTTTTTTGGACTTAAGTCTTAGATTGTATGAAAGCCTGTCGAAAGGAGGGCCTTATTCTAAAAATATGATCACCGTCGTCTGCTTCCACTGATTTGACATCACGAAATATCATTATGATAAAATGTTTATACCTAAGTAGTTTTTCTATGGAGTCTCATTTTCTGTCTTTATCTTTTTTCTAAATTTCCTTTATTTTTCCAATCTACCTTCTTTAATTTGGTAATCTAGATTATATTTGTGAAGTAAAAAAATAGCTTTTTGAAGAACCATAAGAACTGACTCCTGATTTAATTCCTAATAAATTTTACAAGAATGATTAATGCCTTTTAGGTAGATAGGTGCGCGTTTTAAATCAATGAGGGTTACTCTCAGGAAATTCATGCACACATTTATTTTTGGTAAGAAGGTACTTTTGAAGTTCGGCTTTTGGATGTGGCTTATTTTGCGCGTCTTAGTTTTTTAGTGAGGACCCTATTTCAATAGAAAAAGGATCCGTTTGGGGTTTATGAATCTCTTTCGAGCGAGGGTTGCGTGCGGATGACGAAAGGTGGGATAAAAGTAAAGAATGGGATAAAATGTAACCAACAAAAAAGGACGTGAAAGGAGTTCGCTAATATATAACCTGTCGAAGCCCACTAAGCTCAGAAGCCGCCCTTTGAAAGTTATACATTTTTCACCTTCTTACTGTTCGAACCACCAGAAATACTTTTAGTTGCCATCCATTGGTATATTATAGTGTGTCTGTAACGAATTTAAGCTAAAGGAGATAAATATCGCTTAAGTGGATGTGTCTAATTTCGCACACAATTTTTTTTCACTCCTATACGTTTCAAGTTGCCAAAAATTCTTTTATGTATCATCATTGGGAGCATAAGTGCATTTTGGGTAAAAAATTAAATCAATTGGAAGATTCCGGTTTTCGGAACTCGAGTCCCTTCTTTATCAATTGCTACTAGCTTTTTTTTTAAACCTATTTTCTTTCCTGTGTTAAAGTTTACCGGTCTTTATTTTGTTTTTAACTTGTATTCTATAATGTACTTTATACTTTATTTCGACAATATTGTTGTTTATTGGTATTAGCATTCTTAGACGTGTATTGAATTTATTACTCCTTTTGTTTATGGTTATCTAGCTATCAAGATATCATGAGCACTGTTTTAAAGGTGGATTTCCCAATTTTAATCCACCCCCATAATTGTTAATTTAACGTAATTATTAGCATTTAAAATAATTAATTAGAATAAAATAGAATTCCCAGTTGGAAACGCTGTAAGACAATGGTGGACTTGATCTTAATGTTTTAATTATTATTATTATTATTTTTTTTTTGTCTTAGTCCTAACTTTGTCAATCGTCAAGGATTATGGTAGGCAAATTTTATTTTTCAGTTTTGGAGAGTAGCATTAAACATTATGGTTGTATAGAATACACTTTTGTTTTTCTTTTCCAAACGGGGCTCCCTAAGAAAAACTTGTCTGGAGGATGTCAAAGTCTCAGAAGCTTGTTTGGGCATTCGCTAATGTGGCCGGTTTTTCTTAGACTGTTGAATTTTGCTCGCTTGTCTATTCATCTGTAATCGAATTTATGACACGTTCTTCTCCACACTAATAGCTCTACAAAAAAGCATAAAAATCGCTTTTGCATTCGGATTGTTTACCGGTCGTCCTTTTTTAGTTCCGGAGTTCTATCTTGAGGTATAAGAATATTATATAGGAACAGTTCATAAGCTGTACATTTTGTAGATAAGAGACAAGTGCTAGTGAAGCAGAAATGCATTTGATGCCTCATTGTGGATATTCTAAATGTTATTCATTACGATTACTTTCATTAAACTGCTGACCATATCGTCATGGGAATGGACTCATTCGATCCAGGAACATAACAATCAATAAAAAAGATAGATGATTTTCAGCTATTGATCTTTATACCTACCTTTTCACACCGCGAAAGTATCATCGCTGATTTTTTTAATAATATATTTAAATCTACTGAAGCTGTCATTAGCGGCATTAATAATAATTACAAAATGAGATTTTTAAAATGTTAAAATATTTACAAGGCCAATCATTTTGCAATTATTAATACTTACATAACAATTTTTATTTTTTTTTAGGCATTTCAATTCATTTGAATTTTTCTTCTTCATCTGAAAGTGCTTCAGCCAGAGTGTGAATTAATTGTGTCTTCTTCTGATGCTGGAGTATAGGCCCCATATGGTTGCAATATGTTTTAGTGTAAGTGTTCCATGATTTACGAATGGTGTTTCCCTTCCTCTCATTAGGTGACAGTGTGTGAAGGCTGTTGCATGTCCTATTAGTTTTGTCATGAATATATCTTTATGTCTGGAATATTGAATTGAAATTTGATGGGGGGGGGTGTCCATGACCCCTCGCTATCTCATAATCACATGACCACTTGACCCCCCCTGGATCCGCGCATGATTATGTGAGGGTTGTCTGATTGGAAAAATCTATGTGATTCTTTACTGCCTTTCCTGCATCTCCGAAATGACTTTTCTTGAAGTTTACTCCTATCACTATTTCCTAAACAATTCTCCTTAGCAAACTGTCTCCTTAAAAACTCGAAAAATGATACTCTTGAAAACTTTACAATCTAATTATCTTTTCCCACTTTTTAAAATCCACTTTAGTTAGGACTCATCTATTCCGGATTTGCTGCCGAACTAGCACATTTCCGGTTGAACTATTTATTTTTTGTCTGTAAATTCGTTGCATTCTAGGAAACAGGGGTGTTTAGTGTTGACAATTCTGAATTTTCTAGGCAGAGAATTTTTATTATAACGCTTATTGAATTGTAACTAAATATATTTGAGGTTAAGTTTTTTTGTCTAATGCATTATTAATATTTTAGTATCAAAATAATTGGTTAGAAACTTCCCTACAAAGGGATATGAATTGATTTAAGAAACTGATTAAATGAAACAACGTACCTACCAAAGGCGTTAGTCTACTATTAAAAATGGAAATCACCCATCACTTCGCAAAAATGGATTCTTTAATCTAATAAAAATAAAAATATAATATTCTGCTTGAATCATGGCACACTTATAATCATGGCACACTTGAATCATGATGTGCACACTTGAAGATGATTCAATCATATAAGCACACTTGAATCATGGCACACTTATACGATAAGAAATTTCGCCATAGCTTTGAGGAATAGAAGAAAAGTTGCCCAAGTAATCAGATTAGCGGACATTGCATTTGTCATATCCAAAGTATATTTAATCTTGATTAGTTAAATGTTACTTTGTTACAAAGGCGCATGTATGATTTCTGAGTCCTGGCAGGCCAGATTTAGACCCCTAAACTTGATGCGATTGTGACTTCATGCACCTAGGACGAAATTGTTCAAGTAAATTTAGATGTTTTATAAATGGGGGAAACTGCTGATTATGTCTTTACCATAATTATATAAATTTAAAATGGTAAGTGACAAGGGCGTACCCAGGATCAAAAGTAGGGGGGGGCAAGCTAAAAACTAGGGGGGGGGCAAGCTATGGTCGTTCAGGTTGTAACACTTTACCGCGGAAAAGGTGAATGAAACCAAAATTGTGTATAATTATAGCAGTGCTTTATAAACCATGTTATTACAATTATTTGCTTGAAAAAATGTATTCTATTATTGCTTCCAGTCTTAAAAGCCTAAAAAATTATTGCTTCCAGCCTTCCAGAGGGGGGCAGCTGCCCCCCCCCCCTGCCCCCCGCTGGGTACGTGTCTCTTACGCCCATGGTAAGTGAAATGATAAGCATCTTCATCACATCTACCTTTTAGGGATTTGACTTTCCCTATATGATAATGTGTAAACACCATTCCTCAACTTTACACATTTTTTCCATATTTATATGCTTATATTTGTTTATTCCATAAGTTATAGAGTATTTGTATTGCAAAACTTGAAAGTTCTCAGTACTTTTTGATTCATTATTGCTTATTTCTTTTTTTAAGGGACCTAATTTTATCAACAGTCTAGTTTTTTACTGCGGGTTGCTTTTTGAAAATATATCGTGAAAGTGAATCGATAGAAGGTTTATTTACGTCTCATAGTAAAGTTTGTCTCTTACGCCTTACTGGTAACCAAGAACGATTACTGGTCCTTTTAAATTATGAAACTAAAGTTTCTAAAGTAAAATATAACAAATTAAAGATTATCTTGTACCATATTTTCACATCCCTGTCCTGGCATTCTCATAAGAGATCACTGTCAAAGTAAATTATTATAATTTTAACTATATAATAATTTCGTTCACGCTGAAAAGTTTGAACCAATATCGCCATTGCTTATCACATCAACACCCAACAACCATGAGTTGTGAAAAATTAAGATTGTTTATGGTCGAATAACGTTCTTGCACAGTTGTACTTTCTTACAAATTTCTGAACCATGTTCAACTTCCAAGAGTTGTGTTTATAGCTATTGTTCTGTTAAAATGATTTTGTTTTTTTAAATGACGAAATCTGTTACGATTAAAAGTAAGAGCGAAAACAAGAAGAATTTATTTCCAAGTCTATCGGCGCTAAAAAGTTTTGGAATAACTAGTTTGTTAAAAAATTCCTTGTGCATTAGTAGATTTAAGATCAAAGAGGGAATAATAATCTTCAAAATAAAGTCAATAGTTTCTAATTACTTAGATCCGACTTTCTGATGATTTGATACCGGTATCACTCCTTTGGTTTTAGGGCACTTCAATTTTGACGTTCTCGTAATTATCAAACATCCTTGATTTTAATAAATGAGACATTAATCTAAGTGAATGCAATAAACAATATCTGGGCTAGAAGCAGGATAAGAATACGTTTTGTCCTTGCAGTTCCAATAATTTTTCCTTAGCCAAACGAGAATGATGTGCACGGGAATTTTCACGTTGTGAAATGGCTCCATTTCTGTTCACCGTAGCGGGGTTCTTGCACACAAAACTGGATATGCCTGTCTAGCTATTCGTAAAGGTTCGACAACCAGGAACAAGCCTTCGAAGTCGTATAAAACATAAGCACCAATTTTTTTCTTCAACAGATCTTTGCTAAACTCTGGTGCTGATTTTTATGTTTGCTAGGATTTTTGAAAAAATCCATTTATATATTTTCTTAGTTTTACGCACGTCGCTACTGATGTCATTTTTCGCATTCTGGAGCAAAATTTCGCATCAATCAACACTATCTCAACAATATCAACACGCTGCTGTGCTGGGCCTCCGTCGAGTCGCGGGTCGGATCTTGCTTGATTTTAAAATTTTAATTTTTGAGAAATATAAGTTGGAATGTTGTGTTCAGGCACACAAGAGGGACCTAAGGATTTGGGTAACAACAAAGTAGATTATAGAACAAAAAATGAAGGGAGAAAATATAGTAAGATAACCATGAAATATGGCAGGAAGAGGTTCTTAGTGATGATCAGCTCGATAGAATACAATGGAAGGAAATCATTTGGGGACCCTCCGGTTTAATTAATGGAACAGTTACAGTAGCATTGAATCAAATACCTTCCATGAAATTCCTTCATTGTAAAAAAAAAAAAAAAAAAAAAAAAAAAAATAGGGTGAAGCTTGCGGGTTCTTTTCAATTAAAAAGGAGTTTGGACTCTCGCTAGCTCTTCAGAGATAAATAAACTCCAAAATGTTTTTTTCAGCTGACATCGGGGTATCACTAAAGGCTCCAAACTTGCCGCGCCCACGAGTAACATTTTGACTTCAGCAGCTTTGATGATATTTTTTACTAGACATATAATAGGATATAAGGCATGGGGAAGGGCGGCACCCAGCAGTACCTCTTCCCTGGCTTTTTATCGTAATCCTGGTCTGTTAAAGAAGAAGATCTCTCATCCAACGCCTTTTTGATATTTCTGTGCAAGTCATCTATAGCCATATCTCGTATAAGGAGGTTTATAAGTTTAATATTTGTGCGTTTAAGGTAGTGTGAAAACGTTTTTAAAGAGTCTTTATGTATTGGTCGACTTTTGGTATCTGTATAAGTCACGTACCATGGTGCTTTTTAAATGAGTCGTAATATTTGTTTTAAATTATATTTCTTAATATATGATGCGAATAAACTATGAAGATGCGTCCGGATACTACAGGAGCATCCAGGGCAGTGAACCTGAAGGCGGTATTCCATTGAGAAGTCGAGGAGTACGACAGCGAGCCCTCACACGTGTGGGAGAATGGTGGTGGTAGAGGCCACGCCCTCCGGCCAATGGGAGCTCGGTAGGCGTGGCCTCTGGATATACTCGTCAACGGCGGACAGATTGACTGGCCTAACGATGCCGTAAGTCTTTCTCTCCTAATGAGTGTCTACCTCTCACTGGCTCGATATCTAGGTAATTGCCTACTGTCTCCACCAATTAGCTCTTTAGCTTCGGTAGCTCACCTTGTTTATCCTCCTCTCAAGAATTTGTGTTCTAATTGGAGGAGGGATATGTCGTATTATTATTATATGTATATATAAAAAAAACGGTTACTCAGTTTGGAGAAAAAGAACTTGAGGCTAAAAAAGAAAATTGTCTTATTGAGTAGTCCTCATGTTTGGTATTATACCGTACATTCCAGGCTCCTGCAATAAAAATTATACTTTCAATTAACATTATTCTACCAGGCAACTGAAGAGCTAAGTGGATGAACGTGCTAATTTCCTTTGAAGAAATTAAGATCTTTATATGTATGGACCTGTTATCTTCTCGTTTAAACATGGCATTTTTATTCTATTTTGAGTAACTAAACTACATTACTAAAAACAACAATAAAAAAATAACTGTTCGAAGCTAAACCAATTAGGAAACTAAAAACTTTAAAGCTAATTTTCTCAAATAAGCTTTTTTGTTTCATAACATATTCATCTACTAAGTTCTTCAATTGTTTTACAAGACAAAATAATATTTCTTCATCATAATAAATATTTATTTTAAATATTTATATTATTTATTATATTATATTATTTATATTTATTTTAAATATTTATTTTAATATGAGCGAAAATGATCAAATTCACTTAATAATGTTTAATTTTCTCACTAATGTCATACATCTTTTGATAAGAATTTTGATACAACTTTGGAACTACGACTCCCGACC
Source organism: Aelia acuminata (assembly GCA_911387785.2). Taxonomy (NCBI): domain Eukaryota; kingdom Metazoa; phylum Arthropoda; class Insecta; order Hemiptera; family Pentatomidae; genus Aelia; species Aelia acuminata. Next base: position 87,664,461 of record OU426983.1, on the reverse strand, counting down.
CTAACTGAAAAGGATCTCTTGGGGCTTCATTATCCCTATTGAGCGAGCGAGGCGAGCGGAAGTCGAATAATGGCATTAACACATTCACTCCGGGACTGTAATCCACGCTCCTCGCCCATTGGCGGCTAAACTTAATGATTTTCGCTCTATCGGATGGGAGTTATTCAAGGGCATTATGCAATGTTAACAATCCAACAATAATAAAATAAACAATACAATTCTACCTAACACCCAACAGTCGTGGAAAGTTTTGTAATTGACTGAAGTGTCCGATGCGGCAGTCTAGTGCGTGCCATCGGTGGTACACGCAGGCGTGAACGTTTTTAAGTAAATGGACGCGATAGAAAATTGATTATATCTCGGCCACATATCCAGTCGAAATAGGCCACCTACATGAGCCGCTGATTTGATGGACCAGTGTAGGAAACGGAACTTTTCGCCAAGATAGTCAGAGCTTTATCAAGTTATTTTAATACAAATTATAAAACTCAAATGAGGTTTTAGCTAAGCTAAGAATTAATTTTTATTGCTTTGAATAATTAAAGATAATTTTTTTAAAAAATAGACTTTCTTTAAAAATGGCTAGACTGCCGAAGCTTCGAACGTTAATAAAATAAGTGAGGGTGTAATTGAGTATCGATTGGTAAAAATTAAAATACACGTTATTTTTTTAACCAATTAACATCGTTTAAAACGGATATCATTCATTGATAACTTATGACATTTATTGGCAAACCATCCATATTTTCAACTTAATTTTGTATTCGAAACTTTTAAAATGTTTGTTGCTATTCACCAGATAGATTGACTCAATGGAAATATTACCGGTGTAAAATTTTTCTTGTCGGTATTTGAATTGATAAGAGATCTACTAATTACATAGGCTAATATCTCTCGTCTGTTTTTCAAAATAAATAAATATAGAAAGGGTTTGAAGACATTTAATTTGTAGGTATATTGGTATAACTTTGGAAGTGCGGCTCCTGAGCGTTGCCTATTTTGGCGACGTTTCCTGTAGCTCGGTTTCAACCGAAAGGGACCCTTTTGGGGTTTATTCATCCCTTAAAAGTGAGCAAAGCGAGGGTGACTAAATCTCCCAGGGGAGAGCTGGGATTAAATAAAGTTAATCAACGCGCCTTTTAACTGAAAAAGACATGATCGTGATTTCGATGATATCATGGTCGCATAACATCTCGAAATAGGCCGCGTCTAGGATCCACTGTTCCAATGGATTCCATAATTAGCATAAAATTTCCAAATTCCAGTATCCATAATTAGCACTAGTAATGCTGTTTTAAGGCTGATGTTTTGATAAAAGATGAAGTTTATGATTAGGGATGCAATCAGTTGAGTATATTGGATGTAAAGGGGGTTTATATAGCGAACAGCAAAAGCAAAGAAGAGGTCCTTGGATTACTCCTGAAAGTCCGGTGAAGTAGCATTAGTCTTCAAATGGCTGAGCTGAAAAAAATACTAAAAATTAGAGATTGAATGATAAGATATTTTCCATTCTACTGAAGAATAAAACCAATTCGCGTATTCTTTTGCTCTGTTATGGAATTTAAGCATTTGAGTTTCATGCACTAAAAACGCTGTCGAATTTTTTTTTAATGTGACATACGATAGTTAGCGGTCTATATGACTGATAACTGCAATAGATACCAATGCAATTAGATTATCAATCTACTGTATATCACACTTTAGGAACTTATTATATTATTGGTAATAGTTAAGTAACGGGTTTTATAAAATTGATATAGTGCATGTAATATATGTAATAAATAATGTTTGTAATAAATGTGGAGATTCTATCGAATGCATTGTGAATTGAATTTTGAATTTGAATTTTCATCCCCTCGAATAATCATTAACACATAATTTACTGATAAGGTTTCAATTTAATTCAAGTTAATAAACCATATCGCTTTCATAGAGCAGATAAATAATTTTTGATTAACCTAAAAATAGGATTACGATTAAAATTCTCAATCCTAACCATGTGCCTTCAAGTAACTGCGCCCTTTGCCACCATGTATGGGATACTGTTATATGTGCACCAAGTGTTCAGAATTTAGGTAGTTTATTCTGCTGCCTAAAAAAAGTTAACATGAGTCTCTATGCAAATAATAAAGTTTTAGAGAAAAGAAATATAATATAAAAAGAGCAATCGATTATTTAATTTTTTATTGAGCAATTTAATAAAGATTGATTTGCCTTATTTAATTTTAACTAACTTCCTTAAGTGTTATTAACCACATTTCTTTGTAAGGTTCATTTCTTAATTAATAAACTCAATTAATTTTTTTTCTAATACTTAGAAGATCTTAAAAATGAATAGTTAATATAGTGTAGCATCAAATAATCCGAATTATCGAATAGAAAATATAGTTCATAAATTTTATAATGTAAGTTAAATAATATTTTACGCACGTTGGGGGGGGGGGGGGGTCCGTTCAATGCATCTTGCGGGCCGAGAAAACAATTCTTTTACATAATTTCAAATTGAATAAACAAATTTCTGTGGTCTAAATGGCTGTTTGGATTGAGGTATATCAATCTCTGTTTTATTGTGAAAAAAATAATTATAAAACAATGCTAATGGATTAAAGAAATTCAAATTTATAAGAAATCGAAAAAAAAAAGAAAAGGCTCTTCAAGTGAAGTAACCAAATAAATTTGACTAAAGAAAAGGCTAATCAGATTAGTTTTCAGGATCTTCAAAAGCTCCCACATACTAATACTTAAAGCAAAAAAAAAAAATTGGAATTGATTCCTTTGGAGGATTTTTTCCATAGCGATTTCTAAAAAATTTGTAGTCCCACAAGATTTTCTGACATAGCATTTGTTAGCAAGCTTCTTTACTATTCTTCCTAACATATCAACTACTTTAAGATTAGACACCTGAATATGGAATAAAAAATGAAAACTTCTTTTAAAGTTTTTATGTTTTATCCATGGTTCTGTTTCATTTCCCGATGTCGAATTGGTGCCATTTTATGTAGTTACATAGCTCTGAATCTCTGTTAAGTTAGGTGTAAGGTGGGTGGACACCTGCTGAAGTTAAAACAATTTTTGTGGTATTTAAAAAAAAACCGAAGGCCCTAAGTATGACGATTTTCGCATTGGCTACAGTATCAGTAGGTCGAATGTTAAAAGATATGTAGGGGAGAGCGGGGTTGGTTGGCAACAGTTTTCACTTTTTTGATTGTTGAGTCGTTCCTATTAATATGATCCCAATGGGGCTGATACCACTGTAAACTCCAAGTATTAGAGTACTTCAAGTATTTTTTTCACAACATAATATTTAATACTAAGATCATAGAAAATTGAAGAATTCGTCAATTCAGAGTATGCCAATTAACCCCCTATGTTGGGCAGGTTGGCCTAGAAGGTGGCGTTGTTTAGCCATCTCATTCAAGTACTGCCTGACACATATTATTGTTATTATAAGCTGCACTATAATGGTATAATAATTTTGAATCGGTTTTTAACAGCTTTTATGGGAAAATAGAATGACAATAGAAGAAGATAGAAGTCGTCACTTTTTGCATAAGAAAAATTGCTCTCATCTTCTTCGCTGGAACTAAAGACAATTGGTAGTTTCACCTTTGATTATGTTTACCTTGCTTTTGTGAATTGCTACTGCGCCAAAAAAAAAGTTGAAGAGAGCCAATTAACCCCACAGGAGAGATCATATGAAAGATGACTGCCAGGACAGGGGAGAACAATCAAACAAGAAACTGGTAGGTCGAAAGGTTAGGTTTTTCAAAGGAGTTTGGGGCATGTAAACAGAATCGAAGTCAAATGTTTTTCCATACCTTTAAACCAACTTTACTGAAAATATAAAAATTTACTTGCATATTGTAAAATCAATCAATGAAGCACACTCTTATCTACACTGTTAGCATCGGATTGAAAACCTAGGACAAGACTCCCGAGGTCGAGCGGGTCACATGGTACAATGGTGGGGCCTTCCACAACAGGTGTGACGGAAACTATAAGCCAATGACCAACCTACACCCTATGCCAACTAACCCCGCTCTCCCCTATAGATCGTTAGAGTGAAGTAAATTTAAATATTTTTTAAAAGAAGAATCAAGTTGATAATTATTTTCGCACCTCTTAAAGCCCAAAAATACGAAATTTTTCATCGCAATCGAAAAATGAAATAGATACTTGATATTTGGGGTCTTCATTATTTTCAAAAACTAAGAAGAAACTAAGAATTATAAGATAATTTCAATACTACTAAATGAAATGGCCACAACCAGGCCTCCGAAACATGGGCGGATCCAGCGAATCGTAAAAGGGGGGCTGCAGTCCTAAAGGGGGGGCTGCAGCCCCACAACCCTTCGTCTGGATCTGCTTATCAGCTTTTTTACCTTTCCCACAACTAACATTCTACTTGTTCTGCACATTATTTGTTCTTTAACTTGCTTCCTTACATTAAGGAAAGTCAAATTCTATCTTTAAATGACGAAAAATTTTCCAAAGGGAGGGGCTGCATCCCCCACAGCCCCCCCCCCTGGATCCGCCAATGCTCCGAAAACGAATTAGTACAAGAGATAAGACATACAAACTTTAATATTTATTTTTGGAACAGTTGCTTTTCTTAAAGTATTTTTCAAAAGATTACTAAATCGGCTTTCAAACGGATATGGGTATAATTCGGTTAGTATATTGTTATTTTTATTGAGACGTTCTCAAAAACAAATTGTAGCTATAATCACTATGACATAATACATTTCTGCTTTTTAATTTTTTTTTTTTAATATATGTGAATAGTATTTTGTAATAATTTTTAATTATATTAATTTATTATAAATTTTTGTTTTAGGCAAAATAATGTTTAAAAAAAAATACGATCCTTTGCCATCTACAGCATATCAATATATATATATATATAAAATTTCCGATACTTGTTTCTAGTAATAGGTTATGAAACTAATATACAAAAATAAAATTATTAAAAAACGTGAAAATAACTTTAAATTGGGGTAAATATTTATTATTTTAAATTTTGTTCTGTCAGATATTTTTGAGGTCTTATGTTTTATGTTTATTCTATTTTACTACCTACATAATTCGTTATACTGAAACAAAAGTGGATATGTAACCTTGTAATTTGTAGGATAACATCATTGGGACATTTCCCTATTTATTGAGATACTTATATTGAGATATATAAGGGAGTCAGGCTCACAAAAGAATGACTAAGTTGAGCCTATTCTATATGGCATTGTTTAATAGCTTACTTTCACGCCTATTGTCTATTTGTGGAGTTAACATGTTGACTGAGTTGGAATTATCGAATTACCACCAGCGGGTTTCGAACCCAAAGGCAAACCCCTCGAGATGAAGAGAGCCATGGTGCCCGCTCCAAGTAAGGCCTTGTGGAAATATTGCTTGGGGAGTCGCAATTTATGGCGCCACGCCTCTTGTATTTACTAGCCCTTGCATATTCGTGCTTGCACGTCCGTGGCGTCGTGATTCATGCCACGATAATGTAGTCTTACCCGGTCCGAGTCCTTACTCTTCCAGCCTCTATCGACATTCAATGTGCTCTACGGCGTATGGCTTATCTGTCATGGCGACGTCTCTATTAACTTGCTTACTGCCATTTGCGAGTGGCTGGGTTTGGCAGGAATATGGAAAGTAGGAATGCTTAATGGATGGTCTTTCAACCCAAGTTTGCGAGGCCGTACGTTCGAGCTATTTATTTGGAAGGCACTTGTAGCGCTCGGAGTAATGGACTGGGTTTACTAATTTCCATATTATGACATTTATATTCCGGAAAAAAAACCTCCTAGTGAGGTTCAGGGAAAAAAAAACACTTTCACAGATTATAAAGGACAAAGCGGAAGGGCAGTCAGTGGCTGTATACCAGTGTAAATTTACAAGATACTTTTTCACCGAGCAGCACCACATACATCGTTTGTTTTGACCTGACAATATACTTAGATTCAATTCTAACAGTAAGTAAAATAGGTATCATTGTCATTTAGGGCACTGACTGCATATAAAAGCTTCAGAAGACTAAAAAAGGAAATGTAAAAATCTCAGTTCTGGTAAATAAGATAATGATATCTGGCCCAACTATTTGTTACTGAGTCTGGGCCTCCTCCAAAATCCATCTCCACCCTCCAAAATAAAGGAGGGTACGTCCATCTCCCGCTACAGATTCGATCCACCTCATGTTTGGTGTCCCCAAACTTCGAGTACCATGGATTCCTTCTATAGCGAATATGGGGAAGAGTGTCCTATTTTCTTGCCATGTGGCCAGTCCATCATAATCTAAGGTCAAGTTTGAGACACCTGAGACGTTAAAGAGAAAGAATTGTACATGTCCAAATAAAATTCTTAAATTATCTACAGTTAAAGGTTTACTTATCCATGGACTCGTTCTTGTTTTTTCCCTAATTTTCTACCAGGCCCTCTTTGCGGCCTATGAGTGTTGTTAGCGTAACGTTATTATGCTCAACGCTAAACAACACAGCTTAAAACTTAATTTTAAAAAAAATGGTTTAAGTTGGAATTCTACTGATTTTGTTTCTATTGATTTAATTATTTAATTAATAGTATTCGCTTTAACTGAGACTCTTTGTGCAACGGAAACGTTATCCAAAACCAGGGTGACTTACGGCTGATGATGCGGGAAGGAAAAGTTTTTTTAAAACCGCCTGTTCTATACTACGCCTATTTTTATTGGTCCGAAGTACTATCCTCTCGAATATTAAGAGATTAGTTTTCGTCTGCCTTTGTTAGATCCCAGCCTTCTGAGATATATATGTGTAATTGTCGATCTTAATGTTTTTAGATAAAAAAATTCATTTTCTTATACCTTGTTAGGTACTAGGTAACTGTTGAGTGGACTTATATTGAGTTTAAGAATTTTACTTTTAAATTTCCACTTCTAGTCAACCTAACAAATTGCATTTAACTTAATCCCTAAAATGTATATTTGGAGGACCATTTCCATAAAAACAAAGTACACAATAAAACTAAAAAAAATGAATATGGTAATGAAGGTGGTAAACACATGGTAATGGTAAACACGGAAAGAAGCTTTGTTCACCTGGATGTACAAACATCTGTTCGTAACAATGTGATTTGTGACAAATTCTTGAAATGTGATTGATGATGGAAGAAAATAATTAATTTAGGTTATAAGAATAAAGAAATGTTTTAGAAAAAAATGTATAGGAAATAGAAAAAAAAATCCTGTCTTAATTACAGAATATCTTGTTGTTTTTATTGGATATAACCTTAAATATTTGGATGTAACTTTGAATATTTGAACAACTTTTAACACGACACTTGCAATGTATATAGCATGGAAGGAAAAAGAAACACTGGTTACCCAATTATACAATGCTATCAAAGAAATTAAGAAGTATAACAGCGGCCAGCAAGAGAGCAAACAATTAGTTTTACTAATTCATATTATACTAAGTCAATTAAATAAATTCTTAAATAGACAAAATAAATAAATAAATTCTTAAATAGACTATACTAATTCTTATTTTACTAAATTATCTTACTAATTCTTGTTTTAGTGATGTTTATTTTATTATTTCGTAATTAGCTTTACTAGTTTGAAGTGACTCGACAAAGGAGGGAAGCCAAGACCGCATGACATAAAAAAAGAAAGTTGTAAAAGACTGTAGACTTTAGACAAAAATTAAAATATCAACGATGCTGGGCACTTAAAGTAAGTGCGAGTTTGATTTTATACACGAGTACGAGATATGAGGTATAAATATAGAACGCATGATAGGAAGTGCTGCCATCTGGCGGTGTAATGAAGGACTAGGCTTATCAGTTCTATCTAAACCTTGCTTAAATACTGAACAGTAAGTATGTATATATTTAAACAGATTAATAGGTTTTATGAATAGATATAAAGTAGCAGTGAGAAGATTGATTCAGCATGCCAGTGATCCACAAGGTTTGTACAGCCAACAGAAAAAAAAATCTATTACACGTAATATCTTTGATACGCGGTCTTAAGGGCTTAAGTCAAAATTTTTAATTTTTCAGGAGAGCAACAGCAAAGTTCAAAACATTACGTAAAATCTAATTATTAATATTATTTGTAATTGTCATTTTTAGAACACAATATAATAGTAAATCTATCTGAAACATACATTTATTTCTTGACTGATCGTTCCTGATTAGGTATTTTGGACTTATTTTGACTTAAGCTCTTTTCACCGCAAACCTCTTCACTTTAATGCGTGGTGATTAGGGCTAAAATAAAAAATTTGAATTTTTCTGGAGAGCAACAGCAAAGCTTAAAACATTATGTATTATCCAATTATTGATATTATTTGTTATTTTTATAAAACAATATAGTAGTAAGTGTTTATGACATAAAATATTAATATCTGACGCCTACATTTATTCCTTGTCTGATCATTGACTGACTGCACACCTCCCTCTTCACTGCACACTTCCTTTTGACTGCTCACTTCATGAAGTACTCTAACTTTAGTTGTGCCTTATGTTACACAATCTCAATGATAATAAATTTATTATAAGAAAAAATGAAGTAGCACTTATAAAAATGATAGCAACTCATCTCTTTCTTAATTTTTGAAAAAATAAATCAGAATACAACATTAGAATATTGTATTAAAGTTGTTTATTAACGAAGTCAAAATTACAATTTTGGAATTAACAAGGATTTAATTTGTTTAACATTTTACCCTTTATAATCGCTTAAGCATGTTAGGACATACATAAACCATAGTTGTGGTATAGAATAATGTTACATTACAAAACATACTAATGGCATAAATGAAGAAATACAAAATTAAAAAAGTCCATTCTCAAAATTCCATTTCTTTTATTTGGGACTACTCCAGCTCAACTTCCAGAAGGTCAGGATCTTCCGCTTGGATAGCAGAATCTGTTGGGAGTTGTCTATAAAATTGTGAAAAACTGGTGGTATCAGAGGAAGTAAATCCATCTGATCTTTTTCCTTTACCTCAGGTATAGGAACCATGGACTTGTACTTTTGATGATCCTGCCCTACGGTAGGCCTCCCTATTTTTCTAAAACCCACTGACTTGAAGGGTTTTTCTTCTGTTACAGAGTTCTTGTACAACAGAATACGGTATTCTTGAGTGTACTGAAGCGACTGAACATTATGCCAGGAAAAGTCCCCATCCGAATTCTTCTTCCTTAATACTAAATCTGTCTTGAGAAGCTCTGAAAAAACCAAGAAAATCTTCTGGTTTCATTTCAATTACTTGAAATGGCATTTTCTTTCCGGTTCCCCTAACTAGCTGAAACCAATCGTGAGGATGGTAAATTGGGATTTTTAGCTGTTTTTTTTCTATCATTAAGTTGTCAACATCACACACATTGAGTGGTCAACAACACCCCACGATGTACGTCATTTCCATTCTAGGCCATATGTTGACTTAAGACCTTAATACCAGGCAGGAAGTTATAAACTTGACTTAAGGCTATAATATCAATTGGTACAGCTAATCGATTTTTAAAGTTTGACTTAAGACCTTAATACTAACCGGTAGCTCTGATTTCGTGCTATAATATTACGAAATAATCTCCAATTGCTCAAATAGTGACTTAAGCCCTTATGACCGCGCATCAAAGATATTATACATTGATATAGTAGACATTATAATATTAAAAATATAAAAGAAATTATCAACGAGTAATATAAATCATGAGCATCAAATGTCTGATGTTAGATCAATAAACAGCTAAAAGGCAAACCAATGGTTACAACCAATCCCAAGCAAACTATGAATTACGTAACTTGTCATGGAAAATAAAAGAGAACTAGCTAACTTTTCGATTCACTATTGTGAGGGAACCAAATGGCATTTTGATGAAAAGAGGGTAGCAGATTGGCGATTGGAGGAGGCCCATTGTGGAGCCATTGAAACAGATCTCTGTTAGTAAATCGGGCGGGTAGTCATATGCCGCGATAGGAGGGTGCAGCATAAAAATGATCGCAGCAGTTTTTCCAGCTCCGTTCGATCTATCTGGGAGCTGTCTCCTGCTCATTGTGGCCGCTGTCCGTTCAGGATATCGCTTCCGACGTCTGCGCTTCTCAATGCCGGCTTAGCTCTTATCGCGCCCTTCCATGTCCCAGTTCGGCTATTAATTCTACCTTCATAAATAACGGTTCTATATATTCAATAGCTATTGCTAGCTTTCTAATGGCTTTTATTTAGATGGGAATTACATCGCTATGTAGATATAAAATAATTTTGATTGATACTAAATAAATAAGTCGGAGAGATGAATAAGACTTTTTTAACTGTCTTTTTCCTAAAGCTGTGACTGATTCTGTTTTAGACGTAATTTTTGGGAATGAATGTTCCGGGTTCATTTTCAAATTTTTGTGGGATCGGGAGGTCAAACTCTCTAGGGCACACTCAGCCTGGGGGGGGGGGGGGGCATTTTAACAGGTTTACGAATTGCTAAAGATAAATACATTTTTACTAGGGTTAATTTTTTACCCAGGAAAGATGGAAAAAGAGGAACAGACCACAGCAAGAAATGTTAAGTATAGAAAGGTAGATTAACCATATCGTTAATCTACTTTTAAATATACTGTATGTCGCCGATTTGGCCCGGTCCAGATACCAATTATTTTACAATAAACTCCCGAACCATCCGAACCCTCTTGTTTCCAGCCTCGCTTCTTCCTCTATTAAAGACAATCCTTCTAGGCGTCTGAAATAGTCCTGGTGTCTCTTCATGCATGTTATTGACATTTTCCTTACTGATTGTGATCTCATTAAATGGATGTATTATATGTAAATACAGTTATAATTTCAATAAATCAAAAAAAAAAAAATATACCCTTTTATAAAATTTCATTAATCTAATTACCATTTTTAAGAAGAAAGAATTAGGAGGAAAGCGAGAGAAACGCGGCATCCCCTTTATTAAAATATGAACTACACATCACAGATTTGATGATGAAGTATCAAAATATTTCATGCAATTACTAACTATACATATCTAATAAATTATTCATAACAGAAAAAGAACTGCTTCAATTCTTTAAAAAAGATGGATTAACTTTTTATAAACCTGCATGAAAATAAGCGAAAAACCTGGCATATTGCTATGACAAGCTCAGATTTACAGTTGAAATATGTTATTGCCAATATGACTGTCGTTATGTTTATTTTAAATAAAAAGAAAAAGCTGTAAACATCACTTGACGGTTTTCTTTATAAGCGCTTAACTTAACTGAAAACACCATACTACGGTGTACTACTGCAAGAGATAAATGGATCTAGCTGATGAAAGCAATAGTGCTGAATCCCAAGAAAGCGATAAGGTTATGCCAACAATAATTACGTTTTGCGCACCTTGCAGTAGTGTGGACCTTGCAAAAATTTTTGATGAGCTACTTATTTATATAGCACGAGTATGCTCCCACCTTGATCTTCTTCCATCCCATGCTAATGAGCACCTATATCTCCACTGAATGTCTGCTTCCTGTGGTCGCGTCTTCCTCTTTTCAATTTGACATTCATGATTCCTCAACATCGAGAAGAGAGGGATCCTGAAGAGGATAGCTAATACCGAACTCTCGGTTAATTTCCTCTGAGTGGCTCATTGAAGCAGGCCAGGGAGGAGCACCGGGTGGTTGATGACTTAATCAGGAGCGATGAGCGGAGAGCGAGGCGACAGTCGTGACCGAGAAGTGTCGGGCGGAGGAGGCTGGCCCGCGGGGCGACACAATGCTCTCACGACTCCCTGCCGTGTTCAATAAACATGTCGTCATCATCACGTTCCCTATGTATATATCTCCTATCTGCTCCTCCAATGAGCTCCTCCGTCGACTGATTGGGGTCCAGTGTGGTCTCTGTCTGTGTAGGTACGCGTATTCCTCGATGCGTCCGTATTGCTCTATTTGAGCAATTGAGTGAAAATTTGAAATTTTCAATTAGGGATTGAAACTTAATTCTTGCAAGGGATATAATTGATCCTTAACATGTCAGGTGCGGCATCGGTCCCCGGCGTCCGATGTCTTACATTCCTCTCTTAACAGTCGATTTTCCGAAAGTCCGAACACTTCAAACACTCAATTTAGTAGAATTTTAATGAGATTATTGCCCTGAGTAATAAAACAAGACTATTGCACGGCATCACCCTTCCGCTTCCGATAATATTGAAACGACTACCTTTATGGTTATCTTTAATTTTATGTGTTTGATTTTATACTATGTAGTTCTTTTTAATTTCTTTGCCATTCTTTAATTATTGCATAAATATGAGAAAGAAAAAAATATTTTTTTTTAGTACTTCTTAATAAGTCTGTATTTATAAATAAAACTTACTGATATTTGCTTTATTTATTTTATATAAATTCATTTCTTTAAAAAGAATTTTTTTTTTATAGAGTGAGTGGTTGCAGTAAACGACTCCAAAAAATCGTTTTCACATTCCAAAAATTATCCATTTGGAGAGTGATCAAAATAACAGCAGTTAAATTTTTTATAAAATATTTTCCATAAAGTATGGCGTAAATCCTGTATCAGACCCCGGAAGCCTGTCCTGCGCCAATTATGTCTAGTTCCAATCATTACCAAGAGATAATGCCCTTGAGACGCTCATTTAATTAACTTTTCAGTAAAAAAATAACGCTTTCGTCAGAGCAGCCCCATCGGACCCCGACTCCCGATATCGTCTGTGACTCATCCAAGCAGTCAGACCACTGGTATCGATACCGTTCGATTCAGGCAATTTAGCAGAAGTAAGTCGAGAAACAGTGGGCAGAAGATTAAGAGAAAAAGGTTTATGGCCAAGAAAACCAGCCAATAAGCCATTTCTTAACAAAAAAATGAAACAAACTCGCCTAAATTGGGCGCGGAATTTTGAAAACTGGACAACTATTGGAAGAAACTGATGTTTTCGAATGAAAGTCAATTCAACATCTTCAGTTCTGACAGTGCTCCATACGTAAGACGTTAGTCAAATGAAAGATTTGACGAATCTTGTACGTTAGAAACAGTAAAACATCTGGCAAGTTTGATGGTCTGGGGATGTTTTTCTTACTTTGGAATTGGCCAGATAACCTTTATAGATGGGGCTCAGAAAAATATAAACAATTTTTGGAATTGAGTTTAATGAGTTTTTTTCTAGTTCCCACCTTACACAATGCGGAGAGTTCCTTTTTCAAGATGAATGTGTTCCGTCGAGAGCCAAATCGATACGTTAATTATTTATTTATTTTAAAAAATGTCTTAGCTCTAACATACATAATTTTTTATTACCTTTACCATTGTTTTTTTTGGACAGGTAAAGCAGTTTTTAACAGAAAAAGGGATCTCCACGCTGCCATGACCAGGCAATAGCCCTGATTTAAATCCTAAAGAAAACTTGTGGATGATCATGAACAAAAAAAAATAAAATTAATAATGCATAGCCTAGGAATAAAGATGAGCTAAAGCAGGCAATCGAAAAGGTGTGGAATGTGTAGGTTGGCGAAAAAACTATAAAAAATGTGATCGAAACAATCCAAAAAGGATCTCCTCAGTGATCAGGGCTAATGGAGGTTCCATAAAATACTTGTTAATATTAATATAGTTTGATAAATTTATTTTTAATGTTTTTATACGATTTTTGCAAATAAATTTATGTAAGTATGTAAAAAAACATTTTTGTTAAATTCCTCGTTAATTCCAAAAACTCTATTTATATTTTTATAATTATTATTTATTTGTTACTTATGTTTTAACGATTTTTGACGGCTAGTAACACACTCTTTTCATTAACAAAACATTTTAAAATTATCAAAAGGTATGAACAACATTGGTTTAAGGAGATCCTTCATTCACACAACTCCAATTTCTATGACCACGACTGTAGTAATACTTTATGAGTGTCCTAACCTCTCAAGGGGGGGGGCACTCCCCCCGCGCCCCTCCCCTGGTTCCGCTACTGATATTCACAATCAGCCACAATAATCTCCATGTAATTAAATATAATCGGTGCTTTAAATTATAACAGTTCAATTACTATTCAGTTTTTAGAAATATCTGCTGACAAAGGTTTGGTTTCCGATGAACTACTAGTTTTTTCATCAATTATTTACTGCCAGGACGATTTTAAGGGTTTACGGGTGTTGTTAGCGTACTGTAATTGTGCTCAGGTTTCAAACTACAAAAAACTATTGTTCAAAAAATGATTAATATTGGACTTCTGCTGTTTTCATTCCCATTGACTCAATTATTTAAAATTTAGTCGTAAATTTAGACTGTTCGTGCCCAAGGAACGTCTTCCGAAAAATGGGTTGGTTGACCCACGGCTTTTGAAGAAGGATAGAGAAATTCTTTATTCTCAGTGATTCCAATCCACTTTCGTCTAATTATTAACCAGACATGATTTGATAATTTAAAATAATAGGAGTGAAAAAAAATTACCCCCTTTGATTTTTTAAAAATATTTGGTAAAAATATAAAAAATTAAATTTTTTTGTGGAACATTAAGATATTCTATTTTTTACGGCTACGTTTTCTGATAATTTATGTATTTATGTATTGGGAGGGAGATGAAAGATTTCATAGCGATATTAAAACTATGGAGGATCGCTATGAATGAAAATGGGATATGCACATGACAGCAAAAGGGGCAACTCCAAAATATGTTCAACAAGGTCAGGAAAAAGAAGCGTCGGAAGTATTGAGTAGACACATACGTTCTTGTCCACGCCAACGACCCTAGAAGCCCCAAATAAATAAATAAAAATTAAATAACATAAAGTGGTTCCTGTTCTACCTCGAGTTTAAAATATAGTATCGACATTATTTTTGAGTGTAGATTCAAGGAAATATACATCCGTTCCAATGATTTGTTAATGAAATTATAAAAAGAAAATATAGATCTTCAAGCGTACTACCATAGTAGATTGGTTTACGAAACAAATTACGTCAGATTCGAATTCAGAAACTTAAAAAATTGAAAAAAACAAAAAAAGTATTCCGTAATAAAACAAAAAATATCACTATTTCGTCATTTTCAAGAGGGGGGGGGGGGTTGCTTATCGATGTTTTATTGAAAAAAAAATTACATATGTAGTTCACTTCAAGTCTAATCAATTTCTTAAAATAAATTACGATAATATTTTCTTAGTTAAAAAAAATGTATATATACATTTACCTAACAAATTATGGGTCTTAAACCAAATAAGGTAACTTAGTTCAGTACTTAAATAAAGTATATATTATGAAATCTAGATATTAATGATATTGATTTATTAAAACTTTTAATTTTTTTGTTTAATCTTTTTAAACAAAAAACAAACAAAAAAAAAATTTGAGAAGCAATTCTAATAGGTACAATTTTTGGACCGCTGATTGGTGATATCTTTTTTTCGACAACAACCTTGTTTCACTGGCTTTTCCCGCGTTGCTAATTTCGAAGGAGTATTTATGTAAGGTTCGGAGTGATCAATTACTTTATTTACAGTGGATTTTGCAACATCAAAGGGAGCCGAAAAATGCAGTAATTTGTTGATGTGCTTAAAACGTAGCGTAATTATTGAGTGTTATCAAGTATAACATAGCGGCTGTGTTTGGGCACTGTAAATCTATCATGGGCGTTAGGTAATAGACCGGCTTCAATTAGGATAAAATCGATGATTGGTTGTAAAACTATCAAGAGAGATTTTTAATTTGGGGTATTCTAAATCATTGCCAAAAAAAAAAAAGTTCAACTTATTCTACCATTCAATTGAAGAAATTTATGTCATATCATGGTATATGTGTTTTTATACGCGGTTTCAGCTAGTTTTGTATGTGTTTGGACATTGTAATGAGTAATATTAATAATTATAAGATCTAGCTTTAGTAAAATGAAAACACACCCCATTACATATTAAACCCGTCCAAACCAACCAGATCATATGTAACGGACACCCAAAAGTTCAGTTTGATATTGCTTCGACCAACTCGAAGAAGAATAGATACGGTATATTGATTATGGGTCCACAGCGCTTGTGTGTCTGAAGATCAAGAGTTCATATTTGGATGTTATTCGAAAGTGATCAATATGTTCTGATAATAAAATTTAACATGTGAGTGGGTAATATTAAAGGGCCCTGTTAAATTTGTTTTAATTTGAGGTGTTCTAAATCATTACACAAAAAAAGTTTAACTTATTCCTATCTTTTAATTGAAGAAATTTATGGCATATATGTTTTTATACATAGTTTTAGTAGTTTCGAATGGGTTTATATTGATTTTGGATTTTGGGTCCACTGCGCTTGTGTGTCTGAAGACCAAGAGTTCATATTTGGACGTTATTCGAAAGTGATCAATTTGTTCTGATGAGAAAATTTTACATGTAAGTGGTTAATATTATTGGGCTCTGTCAATTTTGTTTCTCCTTCTTACGAGCCATCTAAATCAAGAAGGAAAAAGTGAAACGTTTGTTTCAGTTTATACCGTGGGCCATGGGGTAACGTTGGTCCAATAAAATAAAAGAGATTGTCTATGTTGTACCTATTAGACAAAGTCAGAGTGACTATCACTTATCCATTTCATTATTTAAATAATAAGTGATAATTGATTTACTTAGTCCAATGAAGCTTTTATTATATCATTTAGATTGTTGGGCCCATGTTACTCCTAAATGGCTAAAGTACCCCAACTATATTTCGTACGTGATTAGATGTAAAAAATTACCAAGTCTTTACCAATGATATTATTTGTGGAACAATATATAATCAACAAGTTTTTGATTTCTAATGTTAATATAGTAAGCTATTATAATTAATAACTTTAACCGTCTTCCACTAAGTAAGGGTTTAACGTATTTCAAAGGCATAAATCTTTTAACGTTTCAACTGTATCATAGTTTGAAATATTTGCTCTTTTTTATTAGGTACATAAATGAATGGTTAGAAGTATATACACGAAAATATGAATTTTATGCTACCATCCGTAATAAAGCTCCTTAATTAACAACTTCTTAGACATTTCCAATCACAAGCTTCTTATACTCCATTCCAATTTCCCATTTACGAAATTATGATCTTTTACCGAGATTTGAGAATTTATGCCCGCTGATTTAAAATAAAACTATAAATATTAATTTAATGGAGGAATAGTTAGTGTGATTGGGTCCATTATTGCTTCGTTAAATGACCGGCTCCCGTTGGTGGAGTTGCAGGCTAGATTAAGTTGGATTATACAACTAGAGAATCATGGCAGCCATTTGCCTTTTTTACGATTGTATTGTGGCCAAGTACAGTAGTGGCTATTAAAACCAACTGCGACAACGTTTTATAATTGCAATAAAGCTTTGTAATTATAAAATGCATTAGGCCGAAGGAGCTTTGGTAAATTGGAGCCGAACCATTAGGAGAGGTAATATCTTTTCGAAGGGGGCAGGGGGATATATAGGCCGAATGCAAAAAATTAATTGATCCACTAGCAGGTGAAGAAGCTGGAGCCGCCATCATTGAATCCTCGGCCTTTTTGTTCCATCTCCTATACGCCGTGTAGGCTTCTTCTGGAGTCATTTCTGGTCCTGCTACTGTGGATAAAGCGATAAGCCATAAGAAAAGTAGAGTTTTCTACTGAAACTCATCACTGGTATAGGATTGAGTGGAAGCTATTGGCCATAAGGCAGGCTTGGCAAAAACTACATATCCTATCTCTTTCGGACAGTTCTTCTGCTGTGTTGTTCGGTTGAAGCATGGCCGGAGAAAGAAAACGATAAAGATTGGCTTAGCAGTTAATTTTAAACAGTGGTTAAAACTGGTACAGGTTTTTAATAACAGTTATAAAGGGTATAATGCATATACATAAACTGGCATATTTAAATAGATTAGAAGGTTGGAAGACCTTATTGCTGTTGGAGATGATGGCTGGTGGAGCTACGTGTTGGGTCAGCGTCACAATCCTCTTTACTTCCTAACTTTACTCTAATTACTTATTATTATTATTGACTTAATTACGTATAATAGAAAAATAGAGTGGGGGAGTTAGGTAGAGATAATCATGCTACTATACTCTGTAATAGTGAAATAATAAATATTTTCAATATAATAATAATGAAATTCAAAAATAAATAAACGAATAATTAAATACATCGAGTAACTGTACCATTAATTGACAGTGCTCCAATAGTTGAAATTTTTAGAAAAAGTATGAATAATAAGATTCAGGGTTGATTATTTTGGTTCAAAATATGATGGTAATTTGCCTTAGTTACACTAGTTAGCTGTGCTGCCATCGATATTAGTTTGATTAAAACTCAAGCTTATTTGTGAAATGTTATAACGGCGAATTTTCTAGTGGCCTGAAAATTTGGTTTCTGCTTCCCTGTTTGATTAGGGTGGAAGTCAAGTAAAATAAATAAAAGTAAAAACTTTTAAGTTGGTTTATTTGAGTTCAATTATGTTTTAATTAATTTTAAGGTATTCATTAAGTTCATGAGAATCATTTGATATCCTTTTTAATATTTATACAATGTTTTAGGGCTTAAATGTAGGTTAAACTATTAGAACAGAAAATAATCCACAATTTCAATAGTTGACATCGATGTTAATTACCGCCTGAATTAGCAAATAGTGTTCCATCTGGGGGTGGTTTATGGAAATCAGAGTCTGGACTACTAGATAACAGGTGTCTTATTTTATGAATTTATAGCTAGTGTGCTCTATCCATGGATCATTGAGAGCAGAATTGCATTGCCAATAATCCTATTCCTGAAGGAATAGGCCACCGTGAATTGCAAAGAATGGCGGATCTTTTCGATGGAACTGTGTCTTTTAATTTTGCTGCCACTTATTTTATTTAAAAAAATAAAAATTCTCATTTTTGATCGAGGGAATCTTAATTATAATGATTAAAATGTTGTTTTTAATTTCATCAACATTGTTAATGTTAATTATTATCGTCTCATCTGAGTCTTCCCACTTCCCAATTTTGCAAATAACATATGATTAGTCTATTAGTCGCATTAGACTATTAGTCGAACTCTATCAAAATGATACAGATTTCATCTAACCAATGAATGTGGCCTTCTTTAATTGTCTAAAAGAGCACTGGAAGAGTGAAGTTCATCATTGGAGAGTCTAACATTGTGAAAACCCAACATTAAAAAAACGAAACTTCCGGCCATCCTTAACTGGATGAGCTCATTTTCCGTTTAAATATGTTTGTTAAATACGTTGTTTGTTTTTTTTTTGTCTCATTTAATCTTTTTATGAATAAAACAATTAAATTCTAGAAATGTTATTTTGTTTTTATTGATAATTTACTAGTTTATAAATAAAAAAAATATTAAATTATTAATGCAGTCCTGATTATCTATTAAAAATCATAGCAAATCAAAAATTAATGCATGTGTCAACTTTAAAACCATAAATGTCAACTTTCCAAACCTTTACATTTTGATGTGCCAACTATTGGTTCGTTTTAGAAGTTTCTAAGAAATCATTTTTTATAAAAACCGTAAATGTAGGTAGATCATAGGATAATGTATTCCTAGTTTTCTAAAGGGATTGGCCTAACTAAATTCATAACAAGATTATCCTAACATCAATAAATTGGTAAACAGTGTCAAAAATATAATTTTTTTTCTTAAACTGTGAACTATTGGTACAGTTATCTTAAATCATATTAAATAAATTTGATTATAATAATGAAATTCAAAAATAAATCAGAAATTGAATTCGGAGAGTTTTTGTTCATTCGTTTAACGCCTAAGCATAGAAACCTACTGTAAAAAAATTAAATTTAAATTATTATATTGTTTATTTTCCATTAGGGGAGCTTAACTCTACAGCGCAAATAAAAAAAAACCCTTAAAGTTGTCAAAAATAAATATAATGTAGATTTAATTCAGTAGACTAGTTATAACTACGTATGAGAAATATTACAAAAAAAATACTGAACTAAAGGTCATATGAGGAACACTTTGGTAGCCCCAATGCGTTTAAACTTATTTCTTATATTTTTCCACTTACATTTCAAGTTGAAAAAGATGACTTAAGAGAAAAAAACGTAATAAAATATTGAGGAATTACTTCTCATTTATCTCATAAATGTTTTTATTTTCATAAGAAAATCATGGATGTGCCACGTAAATACTATCAATTATTTAAATGTATAGAATTTACTCTTTACATGCGGAATTCTTTAGGTTGAGCGTTAAGAATAAACAGTATTCTTTACTTTGGAAGCAAAAGATTTGTTTTTTAATTTTATTTATTTTTGTTTAAATGCGCTTTAATTTTTAAAACATAAAAGAGAAATACCAAAGAAGAATAAAATTTCAAAATATTTTAAATTTGAGTCAGCTGTTAGAGTAACCACGACATGTCCATCGAATCAAATTAACGGAAAGGCGAAAACAACTCTTTGCTATTTAGTTTAACCATAAAATAAGTTTCCAACTAGATACTGTAAGCATTAAAGATGCTTTAAGAGCAAAAATGGCATAAATAACATTAGGAAATTACTTCTCACAAGTTTATATGTTTTTATTTTCATAATAAAACTTCATATAAATATTGTAAAGCAATATTAATTACTTTAACCTATGACTTAAGGATTTATTTAGGAGGAGGTTAAAAAACACTTGTGATAATCATTACAATTCTGTTAACTGCTTTAACAGTTAGCAGCTAGCTTTAACAGCAGTTAATCATTAACTGCTGTTAACCAAAAATTGTGTTATTATTTTCTCGCATCCGTTCTTTGTAATTCAAAGGAATATATTAAGAGTTAGGCTACATAATTTAGGGTATAATTAATGATTGTTTTCTCCCAGCAACTGAAAACATTGGCAATTATAGTGGAGCTGTCAGAATCGTCATACGTCCCAAAGTCACTAACGCCCTGGGGTCGGACCCAAATGGGACCACACAAGTAGCCCCTGTTTTGTGACAGGTGTTTTCTTAGCTTCTCATTGTTTGACTTCCACTTCTCACCTTTTCGGGAAATTACCTCCCATGGGAAAGTCACCCGGGATAATTGTTGTTATGTTAGGCGGTTTATATTGGACTATAACTGTCGTGAAACAAGCAGAAATGCTGTTTATCTAAGTTTAGTTATGTCTGTAATCGCTTTCATTAAATTCGACTGTTCATTTTAAAACAGGAAAACATTCCTTTTTGACCGAAGTAAAAATTATTTTAAAACCGAAGTAAAGTAAAAAAAAAATAAATGATTGAAATAGCAATGTAATGATTTCACAAGTTAGCAAGTTTCTTCTTCTAGTTTAAATTATATCTTAACTCTCATTGATTAAAATATTCTACATAATATACATACATATACATAATATACATACATAAAATATCCCGAATTTTTTAAACAATTCAAATGCCAATCAGCAAGAATAAATAAAATGTCATGTTATACCTTATTCACCCAGATTCTATTTCGTCAAGATAAAAGTGAAGCCCGTTTTCTTAATGCGATTTAAAATAGAGGAGAAGTAACTTTAAGCATGTTACGATAATAACTTGATCGATAACAAAAATCCCGAAAGATGCTAGGAAGTTTTCTGAATAGTAATATTAATAATACAACGATATTAAAAAATAAAATAAAAAATAAAATAATATAAAAAATAAAAAATATTTAAATTTAAAATAAGGTGGTTACCAACGAAAAATGGGGGTCACCAGTGGTGTATTGGTTATTATAGAAACCTACAATCTAAAGGTCGCGGGTTCGCGTCCCGTTGTGGCCCTAGGATTTTTTAGTGGACGTAAAAAATTCTTGTCTATGCCGTCCCTCGGATAGGACGTAAAATGGAGGTCCCGAGCCTGTAAAGATCCCAATGCTAATTATACCTGGTTAGGCAAAATTTAGGACTTCCACTGTAGCATCGTCCGATTAGCCTTAGTGGCATAAAGTTACGTTAAAAGAAACAAACAAACCAACGAACATTTATTGCTAGAAACGACATGCAGACGTAGATGTATTGTCATATAATTTAAAATTAATTAAAATATTATTCATTCTAATATAGTATAATTAATAATACTAATATATAATTAACTAATAATGGTAATATTTATATCCAATAATGCCTATGTACGTAATTTAAGCAATAATACATCGTAATAATAATCTATAATAGTACTTAATAATAGTAATATAATTATTTATAGTAATGAAATTAATAATAGAAATATAAAAATCATATAAGCTAAATTATCGTCCCGTCTAAATAACTGATGACTGATACACGATTCTTCCAGATTCCTAACCGAATTAAATTCCTGTTTCAGTCTTAAATTCTTGGCAGCTCCGGTTCGACGCTACATTTAAGAATAAAATGACATTGTTAGTCAGCCTGCTTATATTAGCTATGAATGATAGTAGTCCAATATACTTTCCTCAGCTCTTATATTTGATTGGTGAATCAGTGAATTTCTTGGCAAGCTCTTCTTGTTATTTTAGCTGCATATTTATTTGAACGTGAACGATATTTTTTTTTTTTTTTTTTTCAGCTTACTAGTTGTAGCAAAATATTTAAAGTATTCTTCATTTTTCTCAAATCATCTTATTAAAGTTTGGTGATTAATTTAATATGACGAAATAAATAAAAATTAAGCTAATTTTCACCAAAAAAGTCACAAGTTTGTTTAGTTAGGCAACGTTTTGGCTCCTAGAGCCATTTTCAAGCCTGTAAGCATTTTTTTCAGAAATTATTAATTTATAAATATTACTAATGTTTTTTTCATAACATTTTGCTGTTTTATATTATGATATGTACCTACCATGCATCACTTTCGATTATTCATAGAGAGATTGGAAAGTAAACTTGTGACTTTTTTGTGGTGAAAATTGGCCTAATTTGTATTTATTTCATAATTGTGTCTTAGATTAGTGATATGTTTTGTATTAAAGAAAATAAATTTATTTCAATTTCTTATAATAAAAAGAAAACATTGTTAAGGTGATATTACTCAATGTTCTCTGCCACCTTTACAAAGTTTATTTAACATAAACTTTTTAGATTCTGAAAAATAAGATTCTTGTTGACTTGGAGGATTCAAGCGTTATGTGAATAAGATGGATCAAACATTTTTTTGGAACCTTAATTTTTTTTTACTAGGTGGAATAAAATTTTAAGCGTAAAAAAAGGAAAAATTACGAACATACATGTGTTGTTAATAAATAAGGATAAAAGCAAAGGTTCGTCATTGAAAATGTGTGAGGTAGTAATATAAAAAAATAAATCAGAAAACATCACTCATTAATTTTATCTAATTAGTCCGCCATATATTTCTAGCAATAATTGAGAATAGGATATAATATAAATGTACTATATATGCAGCGTTATGAGTGTTTGGTCCAAATTAACAAATAATTTTTTTATTTGTTTGCACATGACTTTGCAGATTTTTACATTTAGCAGATTAGTTTATTTAGCACTTTAAGCGATTAGCAACGTCCTGAATGTTAAATTTATTCATCAAGGCGTCGTCTTAAAAGCCTTACAAATCTGTAAAGTCTTGTGCACATAAATTGAAGAAATATTTTTTTAGTTTGGAGGTAACACTCCATACGCTGCAGTCACAGACATTTAACATTACTTATCTGTGAAGTCGAAAAAATAGGTAAAATGATATTACAGAAATAAGTAAGATAAAAGGTACTAGGAATTATTTATTCATGGCTTTTCCTTTACCGTAATCAAGCATGAATTTAAGATTTCACAAAAATGGAAAATTGCAAATAAAATATTTTTTTCTGTAATAATTTAATTGTTGTACCGATATCAAACATCAAATTCAGTATTCTGAGAACGTTTGATTTGCTTCTTGTTCGTTTTACGATTACATATTACTGGCAGTTACTTCTAGGAACAGTTTTACATAATCTACCTATGAAAATTTTACAACAATAAGCTATAAGCTGTAATAAAGTAATAATATTTCGATGATAAGCTATTAACAATTAGCTTATATCCCTTGTCGTCAAAGTCTAGAATGTTTCATTGTGGCGATGAATTACAAAGTTAATAACAGAATTATATAGTGACTTAGAATGGATCCGTTTCGTTTGGTAACATGGAATTCCGAAATAAATAGAGAATTTTCAAATTAACGTCAAATATGTATTCGATTCAAGCACTGGTGGAGCTGTTATAAGGCTGGCTGTAGGAAACCCGCAGAAGGAATAAAATAATTAACTTATTATTATTAAAATAATTATCACATATAATTAAAATAATTAATAATTATAATTATTCACATAACGCTATAATAAAATTATCATTATTAAAATAATGGAACACCTTATACTCATATATGTGTGAGTTTATGTGGAGGAAGATACGCGGAAATAATTCACCTAAATTCAATTTAATTCAGGGATTTTACCTTGGAGGACCTGGATTTTTGTAGAAAATGCAGCTTGTTCCGAAAAAATTTCCACAATTAGAAGATTTTCGTTTTTGATTTTTTTCATTTATTCTTTACTAGCTGTATATCCCGGTTTTACCAGGGAATTTTATTTTACGGTCGATTTCGTAAAAAAACAATGTAAAGCGAGATCATAAAGATTTTTAAAACAATAAACAATAAACAACCCAGAGATCGGCTGCTATTAAAGTTATGCAATTTTAATATGGACATGTGTTTCCACCTGTTATGAAAGAACTAATGAGCGAAATTTGAGAATTTAGGACAAACGGTATGGATTTCTATAAAGAGCAAACAAGAACAAGCAGAATATCATCTTTATTTATATAGATTTTTGTTGGAATTGTCTGGCAATTTTTCAAATACTTCAACTACATTTTTACTTTCACTTACCTATATATGAAATATATAGTAAGTGGAAGTATTGCGATCGTGAAAAATTTCGACTTCCGGTTTTCAAAGGAAATACACGTTTTGGGGTCCCCTGAGTCTAATTAACCAAGTCCCGCAAAATGGTCTGTGTGTGTGTCTGTGTGTGTGTGAACAGACTAGCTCAAAAACTATAAACCGTGCTAACCTGAAATTGGGTATTTAGTATATGTATATGCCCGCGATGTGACAGCAAAAATTTCATCAAAATTGCTCAAAGGGAGGGGGTACTTTATTTAATGACTTTTTAAGTATTTTTTTCGATTTTCTCAAAAACGGCTCTAACGATTTTGATTAAACTGAATATTTTATCTATTTATATGCCCGAGATATAACTGTAAAAAATTCATAAAAATTGATCAACCGGAGGGGGGACTTTACTTAATAAATTTTGTATCATTTTCACGTGTTTTTTTTATTTACTCAAAAACGGTTTTAACGATTTTGATCAAACTGGGTATTTGATGTATGCATATGCCAAAGATGCGATAGCCAACATTACATGAAAATTGATCAACCGGATGGGGGACTTTACTTAATAAATTTTGTATCATTTTCACGTGTTTTTTTTTATTTTCTCTAAAAAGGCTTTAACGATTTTTATCAAACTGGGTATCTGATGTATGTATATGCGAAAGATGTGATAGCCAACATTTCATCAAAATTGGTCAAACGGAGGTGGGACTTTATTTCATAACTTTGTTTCCAATGTTTACGCTTTTTTCGATTATCTCAAAAACGGCTTTAACGACTTTCATCAAATTCGTCATGTTAAATGAAAATTAGGTGTTCTTTAATATCAGGTAAGCCTTATCATTATTAAAATATTCTGAGGGGGCGTTTTGTTTGGGGGGGGGGGGGGTTGGCCTCTTTTTTGTTTGTTTGTTTCCTATAAAGTACCTTTGTTTTTGTTTATATGGATAAATTAACTGTCTCTCGTTACGCCTAAAAATAAGAAATGGCTAAATATGAGATATGATAAAAATAAAGAAAACATAAAGAGGAGAAAAAAATAAAAATATTCAGTCAACTCATAAAACTCGTTGAGCCCACGCATGTGGACTACGCCTTTAATGACAGACCATTGTTCATAATTAAAGCCGTTCTGTTCATTTGAGAAGTGGCAATTAGCAAAACGCATTAATTTATAATCTAAGTAAGTTGGTAAGTGAAAGTTGTGTGTTGCGCGCACGCACCGGATTTCTTTCAAATACATCCTCCTTCTTTGACAAAAATGCCAGATTTTTAAATATAATCTTTAACGCTTGGGGCCAGTCAAGGCGGTCTTCCATAGAGTTGAGAAACAGCAATGTTGATCATAACAAAAGCTTGTAATGTAAAATTCCAGTTTTTTAGATCGTAGCAATCTTCTTCCAAAAGAGCGATATTGTGTTATTTTGAAAACAGCTTTATTCATTATTATTACAATAGGTCGAACTGTCCGTGGGAAAATCATGGGTTGGTTACGTATCGTATAACAAATGAGACCAAAACAAGTATAAGTGAATTTCAAATCCTAAGACTCAAAGGAACCTAGAATATATAAGTTCTGTAAGACTTCTTTCGGGACTTATATGTTGTGTTGTTAGAAAGTAAATCGCAACCAAACTAATTGAAAACGCCAGCTTTTAAGATTTACTAACATGAGTGGTTTGGTTGTAATGGTCCAAATACCTATCGCTGCTTGGAGGATTATTATATTTTCATTGCGAAAATCGAGCCCTGCGTCCCTGAAAAGTATGAGACCAAGGTGACTTTTGACCTTCCAGGGAAGAAGCACAGACGAACAATTGCTGCGGAGACCCCTGGGGACAGGCAGTCAAAGGCCAATGATGGCCAACCATTAGCAACGAGATAAGTGCACTCGGTAACCTCCCAGGGCGGGTAACGGGACCTGACAAGGTGTACCCCAGTCAGCTCGCCTGTCGGATTACCACCGGGTCACCTCTCCTTCCAGGATTAGTCTTCCCCGAACTATGGGGGATACCTGTCAAGGATCATCCCCAGGATTAGTCTGAGGTGGATGCACCAGGGGATGAGACGCTAAGAGGTCCAGTTTGACAAATTGCTAAGAGGAATCAGATTCCACTATGTGAATTTTCCAAGTCCTCATAATTTTATCCACGAAGGAAAACGTAAACTAAACAATGATTGGTCTCCCTCAAAATAGTGTATCATGTAGAAATTGATTAAGACTTCAGCAGTTCATCAACCCTAGTTAAGAGCTAATCGACGAAATAATTTTCTTTTTTCTATAACAATATAATAATTACAATAATTATAGTATATGTATTTACATTTGGGTCAAAGCCCCACAAAAAGGAGTGTATGCTTCTAATATCTAGTAAATTTTATAAACATAATGTAGTATAATATAAATGAACATAATATAAATAAAAACACTACAATATAACCTAGTTATATAAGACTATAAATATCAAACAAAAGCTTAAAAACAAGTTACAACAATGGGTACAGGCGAAAAATAAAATGCATATATTAAATTCATACATGAGTTCATAAATATGAAAAAACTAAAAGCTAACAGGAAATAATAAATGTGGAAATATAAAATATAATATACAGGAAATATCAATCTTCAGATATAAACTTGCTCAGGCTAAAGCCTATTACAAAGTACCGTTGATTAGGTAAAAGTGGTGTTGGGAAATTTAAAAACTGGAGTTCTGAAAAGTTACTGATGATAGGCGAGAAATATTTTCTGCCTCGAAGGGTTGGTTGGATATATGACATAAAAATGGAAGGGAGTTTCATGTTCAGACTTACCTCATGTATACATATAATTTACTATACTATATCACTGGTGTTTGGTAAAAAGGGGTTAAATCATGGAATGCGAAGCTTAAACAACGATTTACCAAGCTATTGAAATTCATTATAAATTCTTTCTGATTGTATTTCTTTTTTCCAGAATAATAAATGAAACGATATTCTTTCAACAGAGACTGTAATAAATTATGAATTACGAATAAAGTATAGTCAATTATAAATTTTAAGAAGACAAGACAAAAAAATCTGGTGC
Organism: Aelia acuminata; assembly: GCA_911387785.2. Taxonomy (NCBI): domain Eukaryota; kingdom Metazoa; phylum Arthropoda; class Insecta; order Hemiptera; family Pentatomidae; genus Aelia; species Aelia acuminata. Next base: position 87,636,592 of record OU426983.1, on the reverse strand, counting down.
GTGCGCGCAACACACAACTTTCACTTACCAACTTACTTAGATTAGAAATTGACGTGTTTTGCTAAATATCATTTCCCAAAGTCACACATTTTTCTACATTCAAATCTCATTTTTGTTAATCGTTAAAGCCGTTTTTGAGTAAATAAAAAAACCCGTGAAAATGATACAAAATTTATTAAGTAAAGTCCCCCCTCCGGTTGATCAATTTTGATGAAATGTTGGCTATCACATATTTGGCATATACATACATCAAATACCCAGTTTGATCAAAATCTTTAAAGCCGTTTTTGAGTAAATAAAAAAAAACACGTGAAAATGATACAAAATTTATTAAGTAAAGTCCCCCCTCCGGTTGATCAATTTTGATGAAATGTTGGCTATCACATATTTGGCATATACATACATCAAATACCCAGTTTGATCAAAATCTTTAAAGCCGTTTTTGAGTAAATAAAAAAAATACGTGAAAATGATACAAAATTTATTAAGTAAAGTCCCCCCTGCGGTTAATTAATTTTGATGAAATTTTAACAGTCATATCTCGGGCATATAAATACATCAAATACCCAGTTTGGTCAAAATCGTTACAGCCGATTTAGAGTAAATAAAAAAAAAAAACACGTAAAAAAGGTTACAAAATTATCAAGTAAAGTCCCCCCTCCGGTTAATCAATTTTGATGAAATTTTCACAGTCATATCTCGGGCATATAAACAGATCAAATACTCAGTTTAATCAAAATCGTTAGAGCCGTTTTTGAGAAAATCGAAAAAAACCTAAAAAGTTATTAAATAAAGTACCCCCTCCCTTTGAGCAATTTTGATAAAATTTTTGCTGTCACATCGCGGGCATATATCTACACTAAATACCCAATTTCAGGTTCGCACGGTTTATAGTTTTTGAGCTAGTCTGTTCACACACACACACACACACACACAGACCATTTCGCGGGACTTGGTCATTTGGACTCAGGGGACTCCAAAACATGTATTTCCGTTGAAAACCGGAAGTCCAAATTTTTCACGATCGCAATACTTCCACTTACTATATATTTCATATATAGGTAAGTGAAAGTAAAAACAATTTTGTGACTTTTGCCCAAACATGAATGATATTTGAACAAACTTTTTTATTAAGATATAGTTCATGAAATGTGGCGTATAGTCAATCGAATCTGAGATAATCTAATTCAACAGAACTGTTGTTAAAAAAAAAAATAAGGATAGAAGTTTTGTTTAAAAAACAAAACAAATCTCTATGAAAACTGTTGAAGGCTTGATAAAAAGGGACAATCATGCCCTAATTTTATAGGAGAGGCTAATAAGCAACTATTCCATTTTATTACTTTCACTTACCTATATATGAAATATATAGTAAGTGGAAGTATTGCGATCGTGAAAATTTTCGACTTCCGGTTTTCAACGGAAATACACGTTTTGGGGTCCCCTGAGTCAAAATAACCAAGTCCCGCGAAATGGTCTGTGTGTGTGTGTGTGTGTGTGTGTGTGTGTGTGTGTCTGTGTGTCTGTGTGTGAACAGACTAGCTCAAAAACTATAAACCGTGGGAACCTGAAATTGGGTATTTAGTGTAGGTATATGCCCGCGATGTGACAGCAAAAATTTCATCAAAATTGCTCAAAGGGAGGGGGTACTTTATTTAATAACTTTTTACGTTTTTTTCGATTTTCTCAAAAACGGCTCTAACGATTTTGATTAAACTGAGTATTTGATCGATTTATATGCCCGAAATATGACTGTAAAAATTTCATCAAAATTGATTAACCGGAGGGGGCACTTTACTTAATAAATTTTGTATCATTTTCACGTGTTTTTTTTATTTACTCAAAAACGGTTTTAACGATTTTGATCAAACTTGGTATTTGATGTATTTATATGCCCGAGATGTGACTGGAAAAATTTCATCAAAATTGATCAACGGGAGGGGGGACTTTACTTAATAAATTTTGTACCATTTTCACATGTTTTTTTTATTTACTCAAAAACGGTTTTAACGATTTTGATCAAACTTGGTATTTGATGTATTTATATGCCCGAGATATGACTGTAAAAATTTCATCAAAATTGATCTACGGGAGGGGGGACTTTACTTAATAAATTTTGTATCATTTTTACGGGGTTTTTTATTTACTCAAAAACGGCTTTAACGATTAACAAAAATAAGATATGAATGTAGAAAAATGTGTGACTTTGGGAAATGATAATTAGCAAAACACGTCAATTTCTAATCTAAGTAAGTTGGTAAGTGAAAGTTGTGTGTTGCGCGCACGCACCAGATTTTTTTTTTAATCCGTCCAGTTATTTAAAATACTCGGCGGGATTGCCGAGAAAAATATTGACGATAACGTTTTAGATTTTTCATTGTAAAATACGCTATGTTCAATGTTTTTTTTTTTGGAAAATTTAAGGAATTCGCTTTGTAGCTTAATAGGGTACTGAATTTTTAAGATTAATCAAATTTTAAGGAGACAGAAAACTCTGAATATTGTGTGATTCCGGTTTAAGAACAGCCAGAAATATTAGGCTTGTGAGCTAGAAAGTTTTCACAAAAGTGAGTGATATTGAAAAATTATATTGAATTTCCTATTCTTATATCAATCTAGATCATCCTTCATTTATGTTTATTTTATTTCCGCAATCCTACAAATCCATAAGTCCCAGCCAAAGGACACCTCCACTTCGACCAAAAACGATACTTCAGCGCTCGGAAAGGACCCTCCACATAGCGAGGGCTGCAGGAAGACAGCTCTCAAGAAATGTGTGAACCGATATGAAATGAATCTGTTGCTAATTTCCTAACAGACGGACAGAGCGCCGACACTCGAGAGATGATATAAAGAGGGTCTGAAATATGTTGCACGCTCGGGTGGCCTTCACCCTCGCCCTGTCAATGGCAAGCATTCGTTCCGACGTGTCCTCTCTCTAGTATTTATATACTATTATATCCCCGGCCTCTATTATATTCCACTATATATACAATGGGGCAGTCGGCTAAACGTTCTCATAGGAGGGTATAGGTACCCGCTTTAGCAGCGCTTCGGCCCGTGACAAATTTAGCCATATCTGCTGTATGATATAAACTGTTACGGCTGATATAGCTCACATCCGAAAATCCACTTCATATCTGCAGCTGTGCGGTTGCGTATATAACAATAACGATGGTGTATTAATCGAAAAAAAAAAACAGTCGTTTTCTTGTTAACGGATCTCCTTGGTCGGGATTAAAGAAATCGTTTGTAAAAAAAAAGTTTACATAGAGTCACCACTTTTTTACCTTTTTTTTGGTTCCTCCCCTTCCTCGTCTTGAAGGCTCCACGGGGTTTCCCGGGCCAGGGGAGAGTGTGGGGGATTGATGCAGAGATTAATTAAATTTTCCCCTGGCTCCGGGTTTTGATCTTGCTATCTTCATGTTTCCAAACAGACGTTACCATGGGCAACGCGTATTTTCTAACGCGTTTGCCCACTCGGCCATCCTGCCACCCCTACATGGACTCACCTGTGGTACAGTGATTAGCATGGCAAATAGTGGTCAGCATGGCAACCTGGACTAAGGGCCCGCGGTGGCCCTAGGATTTTTTAAAAGGAGTGAAAAATCCTTTGCTATGCCGTACCTCGGATAGGACTTAATATGGAGGTCCCGAGCCTGAGATATCAGGCACTCGTCAAAGATCCTTATCCTAATTATACCTGGATAGGAATAATTTATGACTCCCAATGTAGCATCGTCCGATTAGCCTTAGTGGCATTAAGTGACATTAAAAAAAAAAAAATGTTTACATTAACCGAATAATGAAATATTCTAAATGTAGTCTATTTCATAGAAAATAGACTTAATTTCTGAGGTTTAATTCTCTCCCATCTACATTTATGTATCAAACATCGACCTGGTAGTAGGTAACGTGATCTTCATTCGGATCGATTCCTTGATCACAAAAACTTAAAACGTAAATAAATTTTTTTGATTTTAGGACACAAATTTATTTGACTCACCTCCATGAATTAATGCTTCCCTACCTTCGGTATAGAGGAAGCAACATGAGATTTCAACTTCTATTTATCTACATTATACTGAAATTTTAGGAATTAGTATAGGCTAAGTTAACTTTTTTTTTTTGGATATCTAAAACTTATGTTATTTGCTACAACTACTGAGATTCAGAGCGTAGAGGGAAATGATTTCTAGAGGGGCCTAGGAGTGGCTAACTAAAAACAAAAAACATAGTAACGACCCCCGGCGCCGCTCCTGATTGAGAAGGCTGTGGTCAGCTACCTGCACACCGGTAACTGATCTTAATGGCTACCGGTCGCGCCTCGTCTATATTGCACCGCCTCGTCGTAATGGATCTCTATTAGTTTATATAACTTCTATGGATAATTCCCTTGATGGACAATTTTTTACAAATCGGTTTTAGACCTGACGAATCTGTCCTCTTTGCACATATTTTGAGAGGACTCTAGTCACATGTAATGACCGACACAAAACTTTTTATATTTTCCGTTCTTTGCATCAGCCTTACCATTACTCTAATCTTAACAACCTAAAATATTGTTCAATAAATTGTGAAAAAATTGTAGCTTATTGAAATAGAATGGAAAAAATAGAAATTTTATTTATTTTTGCAGCTTAAATTTTTATAATAAGATATCCAAACCAAAATATTTAATTTGTAAAAATATTTAGCACTAATGCAGTTTTGTGGATTGGTTTCTATCCGATCTTGATTGGTCCGGATATAAATAGTTTTGTCGCCTTAATGGTATACAATCACATAAAATTACATTTTATGTATCATTTTACTGGCATGTCTAAAACTGCTAGGATTTGTATTTTGAAATAAGAGAAAAAATACAAGAACAAATAGCTTTCGTACATTTACTTCACTTATTCTTTTTTTTTTACTTTCTGTCTGTCGCGCCTGTCGCATATAATAAGCGACAATCAGCAATGAGATGAAAACTGCTGTGTGTTGATGGCATTGCGAGGTTTGAAGGAAGATAGTGCCCAGCAGCACACCATGCCGGCCTTGTTTCAGCAGAGGAGGTCTCACATCCAAATCCTTTTTATCCTTTTTAGTCGCCTCATAAAAGCCGTGTCAGTCAGAATAGAGGGTTCTTATTTGTACGCCGATAGTTGTTAGTTATAGTGCGTATGTAGTATTTTGTTACAAACGAAGGATTGTAGTTTTTGTAAGTATCTTGTTTGCTGTACCATAAATTTGTGAGCCGTACGTCCATATGAGTTTCAGTAAATATGTGTATGTACTATGTTTCTGTCTGATTTTCAATTTTGATGGTTTTGATAATAGTGAGTACAGTGAGTATAGCATTAAATATTTAATGTATTAAATATACATTAAATTATATTATAATTTACCCCGCACCTCCCTCCCTTTTTTTTCTCATTCCAATTAGCAATTTTTACTCATTCGATTTGATTTGCTATTTTTAGACTGCCCCTAGTCAAATAGCTTCCCTAACAATACACTCACTATTGTCAATTATTTCAATATATATATATATTAAGCTTTATATATTTTAAAATTAAAATTTAATATATTAAATGTATATTTATTATATTATTTCAATCAATAATCCTAAATCGAAGAGTGCAGCAATTAGGAATTAAATCAATTTTCCTAATTTTTGGGAGATTAAATGGGAAACGTTTTAAAAATTAATTAATATATCTTATTTTTTTTTATTTCATTATGTTGTGTAGGTATTTATTTTTAATAGTGAGGCATCGAGAAGCCCCTGTTTTATTTTCAGAGTTATCTGGGACGAGGAGGATCAGGGTGGATTAAACTTTAAAGCTGCCTCTTTATTACGCCCCTTAGAACAAAAATTAGGATTTTTCGAACAAAAATCTACACATTCTGCAGTATTTGTTCTAAAAGACTGTTGTATTAGGAAAATTAATATAATGTAAATTGTAATAAATAAATCCAAATTAATGAAATTCATTCGTACATCCTGATGCTGTGTAATACATGATATTTACACTTTAAACTATAGTGAAATTCATAATGAATTGATTTAAAAATCAAAGAAATTAGAAAAAAAACAACAGACAATGGCAATTCTCCGATTTCCCTATCTATTCATTTCTAATAACGTTGCTTGGTGGTGGACACCAAATCTTTCCTTACATAACTACTAACACTTTTACTATTACAGGTGATTCTAGCATTATATTTCGTCTATTTTGTTTACAATGTATTATAATTTTGAAGAACAACGAGTTTTTCCTTGACAGGCATGTTATAGGGAACATTTTCCTCAAAAATTATAAAGCTCCAAAAAAAAAAAGTTATAAACTCCAATTTGTTTGTAGCCCTTTGCATTCGGCACCGTTTCGGACATTACCTACCGGCAACTCGACGCAACTTATTCGCGAAAACGTACACCCTGAAAACGTAATATTATACAGTAAAATTTTAGAACCAAGTAAGGAATTGTAATGAAATTTAGGTTATATGTATTTGTGAAGGTTCAAGAACACATAGATACAAAAAAAAAATATATATATTTTTAAATTTTATATTTTTTTTATAATCCATGACATACAACAATGACTTTTCTTTTAATACGTATTTCATTATCTTACATGTAAAAATGATCTTTTCCCTAAAATTGTTTCGAGTTGCTGGTAATATGACTGAAAAAAAACTTCGATTGCAAAGGGTTAAAATATTAACGTACCATAAAAATAATGAAAAAAAACCGCGAGCCGCGACCGTCATTTATCACCAAAAGCGAAATATCCTATAAATAGTTTTTACGATTTGTTTATGTCCTTATATGTTAAAAAATGAAAATTATTTGCATTGTCGCCGTAGCGGAGCCCTCGAGTGCAAAGGGGTAGAAAGACACTGTCTCTTAAAACAGCCAACAAAGTCTCCTTCTTGCTGCAAAACCTTCAATAATCGACAATTTCGCTCACTCTTTGAACAATGCTATATGTCAAATATTGCCTATTTATATATTTTAATGTTTCTGATTGCGCTGTAAGAGTGGCATATCCTTAGAAAATCGTCAAATTTTGTAATTCTATATTTGTATAAAATTATAAACAAGATTGTCATAAAATAAAAGGGACTGTTTACAATTTTAAATTAAGTCATTTATAGTCGCTAAAGCGATCTGATCTGACCGGTGGCAGCGGCGGCTCATAATTATATTCTGATTTTTTTTTCTACTTTCAAACTTTAAATTCACTCTCCTGGAAAATCATATTTTTGGAGATACGACACTGTTGAAAGGAGTGATAAAATCTATTTATTAACCAAGTAACAATCCCTTCAGTATATGCGATTCCTATCATTCTGCGCGAATATCTTTATTCATTACACTCTTTTCTTTTAGTTATTCTATTAATTACTTTTTTAGTTATTCACCATCGTTTTATTATTATTAAAGTCGCATTGCACAGAGGAAAATCAATTAAGACAAGTTCTAGGGAGAGAAACGCGGATTGCCGATCGGGAAACCCTTCCCCCAGCTCACACTAATGGGCAGGACAAGATAGAGATATTTATACAGAGAGGAGATGAGCGGTGGTGGAGGATAAAGGATAAAGGTAAAGGGTAAAGGAGCCAATTAAAAGGACGGAGGGAGAGATGTCCTGGGAGAGATGTGTATTTAAATCTGAGGACCGATGCAAATCCCTCTTAATTAGTGGCCGCTGAGGGCTCTGTACTCCTCCAACTCTACTCAATTACATCTGCATTAGCTTCGGTTTCCTAGTCCCCGTATATCTTCGTATTGTCCCATGTCGTCCCGGATATCTGTCAGCCTTCGAGATAAATTATCTGGTTAAATTGGGTTGAGAATCGGGTTCGTTTATAATTTTAAATAGATTTGACAAAGAAAAAAAAATGTTAGAGCTGTTGGTTGGATATAAATTAACTGTATTTTGCTGACTCAGTAACTACATATATACATATGCGTAAAACTTTCTTAAGATCATACATGGAGATAAGTGTCTTTGGTAAATAAGGTAAAATAGTTATGTACAGTTTTTCTGGGCAGCGAAACTTAGTAGGCGACAAACATGTATATTTTGAGGGGAGGGGCGTTAACTTTTTTTTTTTTATGATTAAGAAGAGACTTTATTTATCATATCGTAGAGCAGAGTTTGATATTGATAAAGACTGAAAAATCATAAAAAGAAATTATCTCGCTAATAACAAATTAAAATTTATTAATTAGCGATTATTAACACTTCGATAATTCTATCAAGGATTTACTAAGTATTTCATTAGTTAAATTTGTCGCGTTTAAACCCAACTATTCAATACCGGTAATATAAATTAAGTATAAGTATAAAATAATTTTGCGAAAGAATTTAACTATCATTTATGATTTTAATGAATAATTTTTTTATTAAATATTAAAATTATTATTTAAATTATATTTGATTCAGATGATCTGGAACAATCTTTTTCTGAACCTTTGTAAAACTACTACACGAACTAAAGTGAAAAGTTTCGATACTATTCAGGTACATTATATAACTAATTTAATTATATATTTTATAAACAATAAAAAAAAAAAAAAAAAAAAAAAAAAAAAAACAGCGAGACTTGTTGATTAAGAGTTCGTTTCTGATTTCCGCTAGAGTTCTTTATGCATCGAATTCGAGTGTTCTTGACATTGAAGAAGTTTGGATGTTTGACGGGTTTCTTTAACCGTTTTTAAGATAAAAATATAGCTAACGTAGTACGGAAATCATTAATGCTTGGGGAATAAAGAGCCAAAAGAAATTAAAGATGTCATCAGCGAGTCAACTGTTTTTTTCCGAATACGAGCCCTAAACAGAATCGATTTAAATCCGATGTAAAGCAATACGCTGATTATACTTTTTTTTTTGTGATGAGGCAACAATATTTTACCCCCTCCGCGATGAGATGCCCCATTGCAAAGAAGATAACGCGATTGGTCCCCCTTGGCCCCCCTGACCAACCCCTGCAGAGCAGCCCCTGGATCCAATAGACTGCAACCCTCTCCTCAGTTCCCACACCACCGCCCCATGTCATCGAGCAGTTTACAAATCATCCCTGAATCGTAATTAGATAAATGGGTGCCGTTCCGCGCGGTCATCAAGAAGGCAATGGGTGTTCTTATCTAGCGGGGAACAGGCCGAATCATCTGGTGCCAATTCATGCTAGGTGACAACAATCTAGTCTGTATATCATGTATCATAGCGAAGTTTATCAACTGGATGGTTTATAGTTCGGTGGGTTTAACGGGGGTTTAACTACGACTTAAATAAATGATTAGAAGAAGAAGAAGACGTTGGATTGATGGATGTTTCCAGCATTTCCAGATGACTTCCAAATCAGCTAGTACTAACGATACTAAGCTCCCTTTCTCTGTCAGGTCCCGATATACAATGCTCCCTCCTATACAGGAGAATAAGCGGGACATTCTTTTCGATACTTATAAGAGACATGATCGTAACCGACGATAGGGCCAACTTTATAGACCACAAATTATAAACTGTTAGTTTACATAATATAAAAGCTTACCAATTTACAATAAGATTTTGAAACCTTGAACTTAAATAATTTTGTCCGTAATGAATACCCTATTTGAACATTGAATCAGAAGTAGTTCTATTGAATTATATGTTTCGTATCATAACGAACCATAAATAAATTAAAACGTAAATCGACTTTTTTGGACAAACCTTCGTCAAGAGGGTTTCTTGAAGGGGTTTATTTATTTTATTTAATTATTAAAAATCTGGTTTTATGTTATTTTTGTTGTCGCTAATTGATCAATATACTGATTCCCATAACAAATATGAGCTTCATAATTGAAAATTTGAATGTTATAACCAGTTGACGAAAAATATTCGTTCATATTAAAGCTATTTCTTTGGTTATATTTTGATTCGAATTGCTACCTTTAATAATAACCATAAAAGCCAGCTTCTGTTAATTGTTCGCCACTGCACCAATCGACTCCATCTACCTTCCTCATATTAGTTCTTGATCGAACAGACCCAACTTTACGGCGCACATCAAAGACATTCGCTGAGGAAAGTCTTCTCCTGGAGGAAACGATCTCGGGGATGGAGCTTATAAAGTCTTAGTCGGCACTTAAGAAATACAAAATAAAAGAAATACAATGCTTGAAGCAAGAAACTAAGTAACGAACCATCTTGAGAAGCTACTACTCGGAAAGACTAGTAACCTCTCCCTAGCGCTTGGACATAGGTAGTTCTTACTCTCAGAGGATCCGAATATTTACATTTAGTACTGATTAAAACTGATCTTATTATTATTTAATTGAAAATAAAATTGATATATTATAAGAAAATACATTTTCACTTGGCTGGATTATTAAAAGAAAATAGCGAAATGAAATCTCCCTTGTTACTCTTTTTTTATGCTCACCGCATTTCTAATATTTCTTGTCAAGGTAGGTTGTTATTTTATCAACCAATGTAAGGTTACTTTTATAAATTATATTAAAGAAGGAGAAAAAATACGAAAGGCGTTTTACTACAAAATTGCGTGCCTTTTTGTATCTAAAATTTCTTTTAATTTATTTTTTGAAGAGAAAAGATTTGGCTCCGCCGGGAGTCGAACCCGGGTCTCCTGCGTTACATGCGAGGATGCCAACCGCTACACCACAGAGCTCGCCTCAAGGCAGAGCAAATCCTTCCTCTTCACTGATACCTACTCCCCCTATCTCACAAGTTTTGCGAGTAGTAGCGGGAGGTGGACAAATTTTGTCCAATTTATGATATTTTATTGACTTAAGTCAATTTTTTAAATTATTTTAATTAATCTAATCTTAATTTGTGGCTGACCACCATTTTTAAATTATTTTTAAATAATTTATTTTTTGAAGAGAAAAGATTTGGCTCCGCCGGGAGTCGAACCCGGGTCAATAAAAGTCAATAAAATATCATAAATTGGACAAAATTTGTCCACCTCCCGCTACTACTCGCAAAACTTGTGAGATAGGGGGAGTAGGTATCAGTGAAGAGGAAGGATTTGCTCTGCCTTGAGGCGAGCTCTGTGGTGTAGCGGTTGGCATCCTCGCATGTAACGCAGGAGACCCGGGTTCGACTCCCGGCGGAGCCAAATCTTTTCTCTTCAAAAAATAAATTATTCACTCCCGGCGGAGCCAAATCTTTTCTCTTCAAAAAATAAATTATTTAAAAATAATTTAAAAATGGTGGTCAGCCACAAATTAAGATTAGATTAAAATTTCTTTTAGATATAAAAAGGTTGTATATTTAATGATTTAAAAAAATAAATAAAAAGAATTTAAATATACAATAAAAACATGAATATGCTTATCGCTGAAATATATTAAGCAAGGATTATGATTAAGATAGCTCCTATAAAGTGCACTGAAGCAATATAATTCAATGTTAGACACAATCATATAATACTTATAGTCTTTTTTTTGTCGGTACACCATAACTTCCTTTCATTCATTTCATGAATCAGGCATCATTTTAAAGCTTTCCTTAACCGCTACACCAGAAATATATAATATACAAATCACTCATTTCGCCTTCGATTGCAAATTTGCGAGAAAATCAAACTGGCCGTAGAGGTTTCTAAATGGTGCCAATCTTTTTTATGGTTCAAGAATAAAATTTTAATTAACTTAAACCCTTCGTTTGCGAGTTGTAAGTGAAAATGGTCGCGGGGCTTTTTCGAAGGTTTCATTTTTTTTCAGTTTGTCGAGACGAACATTTTTGGTTATATACACTTTTCCGTTGTCGCCGTCGTTTGCGAGTTACATGCAAGAACTTTCGATTTCTGTCAATAGAATCAGAGCACTCGCTCTCCGCGAAACCGATATGTGTATTCAAGTATGTGGTGTTTTCCAGTGTCCGCTGTAAAACAACCCCACCAACAAACAATCACCGATGACCATATCGTAACTTGAAACATAGTGTTCAAAGAGGTCCTGTAAACACGTAAACACTATGAAAATAGATACCTTAAACTTAGGTTTCAAAAAATAATTTACAATTTAAACACATCTATTCTTTACTTCAACCCTCACTTATGCCCATTATGAACTATACGGTACTAAATATACGGTATGTACTTTATTTAAGTGTGATTTAAGTAGGTTAGAGTGGGAATGCTTCGCAAGGGTCAGCTAGTATTTATAAATAAAATCAAACAAATGTAGAAAATATATATTAATATTAACTAGAAGTTTATTTACAGTAATGGATGAAAAGGATGAAAACCATAAATCCACATTCTGCAAAAAAATAAAAATTAAAAAAAAAAGTATGGGGAATGAAAGTTGTGTACTTATCCGATTCACAGAAACTCCTCTTTTTTCCCCGAAACAACTAATCATTCTGTACTGATAGGCTACTTATTTAGATTTATATATGCGTATTTGTACATTACAGATCTAGTATCCGATGGAAGGAGGAAGTTAGATAAAATAGTTTATCAGGGGTAAGTTGATATTCGTTTTTCGCATCTCATATAACACCCAAACACGAATTTATATAGCTATCGAAGAATATAAAATCTTAACTGAAAATTTTCGATGTTTTTTATAAAACAAAAAAAATGTATAATTTCCAAACGGCTGCTAAATTCACACTTGCCTCAAACTAGATTTAGGGCTTTACATTTTACAAGAAATGGCATGAACCCTACCTCCCAAAACAAATTTGAACAACATATATAAAATTAGCACATTTGAAGATTATAAATAACTTAAAAGTTCCTGATATAGTAGAGCCAACTATATTACTGGTTAATCAACTTTTTAAACTGATATACTAACGATGAATTTGGAAAAAAAATCTTTAGTTTACTCGTAGTTAAAGCTCGAAAATGATTCTAAAATATTAAATTTAAATAACGATATAAACAATTAGTAAATAAGACATGTAAAGAAGTAATCATTGTACATAACCGAAATTATAAATAAATTGGAAAAAAAGTCCCTCATTAATTCTCTGTGTTGGCGTCACCTATGGTGTTGTGGTTAGTACCTATAGTACGTGGGTTCGCGTCCCGAGGTTTAATTAAATAGGAGTAAAAAATCCTTGGCTATGCCTACCTCGGATAGGACGTAAAATGGAGATCCCGAGCCTGTACGATGTCAGGTACTCGTTAAAGTTCCTTATCATAATTATACCTGGATAGGCAAAATTTAGGAATCCCACTGAAACATCGTCCGATTAGCCATAGTGGCATAAAGTGACGTTAAACAAACAACAACAAAGTTCTCTGTGTTTATGAAAGCAAATAGGTTAAGATGGACGGTACAAATGGTATACATACATACATCCTGCAGCTGTTGCGATTCAGGAGAAAGCCTTACGACAACAATGAATGGTTCAAGAAGAAAGACACAGTAGGGAAGGCCAATAATCCCAAAGTTATTGGAATAAACATGTTCGAGATCTGTATTTAGCAAAGTGGAGATCAGTATACCAAAAAAAGCTAAGGAGAAAGCTAAAACAAAGACCTTTGTCAATAGAAGATGTCACTTCCCTAAGAGAATTTTAACCAAACACTATAGATAATTTTTTGTTTTCTTTGAGCAAATCGTTCATCGTCTGGTACATAGATTTAAAATCTACATTTTGGACATTCATTCATCTATAAATTTCACTAGCTTTCACTTTGAGATAAAAATTGTTTTTTTTCGCCTCAAAATGGCGGTTCGGTAGCTTCCAGATTCTCGTTCACTTCATTCTCCTTTAAGAACTAATGAAGACCGGCGAAGATCCGAGAACAATCCGAAGAGGACAAACAGGGAGGAGACTGAATGGACAAATAAAAAAGATGGAGTTAGTTGAAAGTTGAGCAGGGACAGGAGGACTAGAGCTAAACAAATGACTCCATTATACATTGTATTCAGGCCATTCCCTCGGCGGCTCTAATAAATATTTTTTATTTATCCCCGAGAGCGGACAATAATTATCGCGACGGCTCTCCTTCCTTTGTCCCGCCCTTTCCTCTTCCTCGCTCCCAACTTGTGCCTCATTACCGTCTCAATCCTCTTGTCCCTACTGATGCATCTTTCAAAGAGAGTGCTTTGAAAGGGCTTTCTGTATAAATGTGCGTCGCTATTTAAATATACAAAAAAAAAAAAAAAAATTGTGCTCCATTAACGTTACTGTTACATTATTTGATAGGCCAATTCACTTCTTAAGTAACCCAAAGGTCTACCTAGCTGTTCTATTTAATAATTGAATAATCTAATAATTGAAGCGTGAAAATGCATAAGGGTACAAGTGCCTTAGGAAATTTTTACAGACATGATGTGAATTATACCCTCTATGGTGAACTACGTTCAGTGCTTACACCCATGCAATCTTTCAAACGTAGAGTGATGCCTTGCATCATATTTATATCACCACTAATATTCTATTAGGAAAGTTGAATCGTTTGTTGTTGATTAGCCTACAAAGGCTAATCGGACGATGCTATAGTGGGATTCCTAAAATTTGCATATCCAGGTATATTCGGATCTTTAACAAGTACCTGACATCGTACAGGCTGGGGACCTCCATTTTACGTCCTATTTGAGGGACGGCATAGCTAAGGATTTTTCACTCCCTTTAAAAAATCCTAGGGCCACCACGGCTAACCACTACACCACAGGTGACCCCCAAGTGGAATCGTGTATTGTTAATAATTAAAATAATACGCTAAAAAACAAAAACACCTAGGTAAATGAACTATAAATCTTGTAATTCCATTTATAACGTTCGAACTACTAATTATTATGGTTTGAATGGGGCATTGATGTTGGATGGCATTTTTATTTATTATATTTAAATGTGATTATCTTTAGAATCCGACTGTATCTTAATAGGTGGGTGACCGGGATCTTGAAATCATTTTATTTAATTTTAATACTAGAACCCTTCCAGAATCTTTTCAGGATGTGGGTCAAACGTTTTTTTTATAATCGCTACATAAAAAACCAAAAAACAAAACAATACTTTCGCATCAAAGAAAAGATACTGATACTTACTTAAATCAGATTATTCACAGCTCTACTTCTATAACTATCAATGGTCGTATGCTCGATTTTTATTTACTAACTTATTAGAATTCCATTTTTCTTTAAAAGAAGCAATTTTCTACCTCTTTAGGAACATTTTTCACGGGATCTGGCGACCAAATTGTTTTGAAGCGTTTAATCATTAGTCAATGAGGGTCTTTAGAATGTTTAAAGTACGGGGTTAGAATATAGATCTAAAAAACATACCCACTGGTAAAATATTTTTTTAAAAATCTTAATTTGAATTGATTATGTTCTGTCTCAAGGTAGAAATTCAATGATATTTCTAAATTAGACTTTTTCTAGGCCGTATTTTCGCCAGGAATAGAGGATGAACCAAGAAACAAGAGGGTCAGGAGTAATCGGTGTGAGTTTATTGTGAAAGGATATTTCAGTAAATATTCTGTATACTATATTCTGCTTTGTGAGAGTATTCTGAGTTTAAATGAAGTTATGCGAGCCCGTATATATATGCTTATAACATGAGGGAAAAATTGAATTTGATAAAAAGTAATAATTAGGATCAATCAGAAATAAGGACTTTGAAAAGATTAAAAAAAAAAAAACTTAACAGGAGTGGCGGTAAAAAGCCTCTTTAAGAGCAGACGGAAGTTGTAAATAAGAGTTTAATGGTTGGTGCTTTGCTACAATTACAGACACAAAGCCCTGCCGCAGAAGACACAAGGCCAATTACAGAATAGCTGAATGGACCCAACACAGATGTGCCTCGGCGCCACTCCTAATTTGCAACCGGCACATGTTGGCAAAAAGTCGACCCACTTTTGAGGAGGAGATTTGTCACTGACGGGGCCTAATTGCGGAGGTTGGTCATTGGTCACGGCTCTGCACCGGGTCCGGCCCCGGTCATTTTGGCCAACCATTAAGTACTCGCTATTACCTCCACCATTACCGAAGTACGCTCCCAAAACTGAAACAAAGTGTTTACCGGACCGCTTCAATAACAGCCCACCCCCAAAAGTAGGGGATACAGATAGCCCGTAATTTCGCAAAATATATTTTCACTATGATTTGCCAAAGTACAAAGCAATAAGCTAAATGGGGTACACTTCAAGGTCGCTTTTCCTTCAATGGCAGGCCCTAATAGATCTTTTAGGTCAATCGACCTTATTTTTTCTATAACTCTCGGTCCTCTAACAACTAATAAAGCTTATGATTTTTTTTTGAAAAAAAAAAAACTCCGGTTTTGGATGGATTCAGAACTAGTGTGGATTGTATATCAGGCCTGTCTTTTATAGTGTTTATAATTTTAGTTTTAACCGAATAATATTCAGTGTTAAACCGTATCGCAGTAAAACAGTAATATAGTACCGATAAAATTACTGATAGGTAATTAATAAACTATGCAGTCAATATCGCTTGTTGGCAAGAAGATGGTTACAATTCAAAAAATCTGGTGCGTGCGCGCAACACACAACTTTCACTTACCAACTTACTTAGATTAGAAATTGACGTGTTTTGCTAATTATCATTTCCCAAAGTCACACATTTTTCTACATTCATATCTTATTTTTGTTAATGGTTAAAGCCGTTTTTGAGTAAATAAAAAAACCCCGTGAAAATGATACAAAATTTATTAAGTAAAGTCCCCCCTCCCGTAGATCAATTTTGATGAAATTTTTACAGTAACATCTCGGGCATATAAATACATCAAATACCAAATTTGATCAAAATCGTTAAAACCTTTTTTGAGTAAATAAAAAAAACACGTGAAAATGATACAAAATTTATTAAGTAAAGTCCCCCCTCCGGTTAATCAATTTTGATGAAATTTTTACAGTCATATTTCGGGCATATAAATCGATCAAATACTCAGTTTAATCAAAATCGTTAGAGCCGTTTTTGAGAAAATCGAGAAAAACGTAAAAAGTTATTAAATAAAGTACCCCCTCCCTTTGAGCAATTTTGATGAAATTTTTGCTGTCACATCGCGGGCATATACCTACACTAAATACCCAATTTCAGGTTCCCACGGTTTATAGTTTTTGAGCTAGTCTGTTCACATACACACACACACACACACACACACACACACACACACACACACACACACAGACCATTTCACGGGACTTGGTTATTTCGACTCAGGGGGTCCCAAAACGTGTATTTCCGTTGAAAGCCGGAAGTCGAAAATTTTCACGATCGCAATACTTCCACTTACTATATATTTCATATATAGGTAAGTGAAAGTAAAAATTGTTTTTTTGTTGGTAATTGTGTTACAAGTTTCGATTGAATTCTATATTTTACCATGTACCCTCAAACAGCGATCAAAAATAGTTTACCATTGGGCAGTTAGAACTAACTGTA
The DNA here is from genome assembly GCA_911387785.2 of Aelia acuminata. Lineage (NCBI taxonomy): Eukaryota > Metazoa > Arthropoda > Insecta > Hemiptera > Pentatomidae > Aelia > Aelia acuminata. The sequence continues at coordinate 87,619,221 of OU426983.1, read as the reverse complement.
ACTCAAAATTAACATTCTACCTACGTTAACACGATCATCCCCCTCATAAAAGTATATGGTAGTTGGCGCCTTATGCGAACAGAACTATTGTGACTATATTCTGTCATTGTAGGAACTCAAATCTGATATATTTTGAGTTATAACAATCTTCTTGTGCGATACTATCATTATGATGATAGATAGAAATAACGTTTAATCATGAATAAGAGTATATAATACTCAGAAAACAAAACAAAATATGAAAATACTATGACGTAAATAGACAATGGACTAAGTCCGTCTGTCGAGATATCCTAGCTTCTTATAAATATAGGTTGCGATTATTTATTTATATATATATATATATATATATATATATATATATATATATATATATATAAGTAATAGAAGCCAAATAATAAAAAAAAATTATTTCATAGATACATACAGGAAGATTCCTCTTATATAAATGACCAAATTATAAAGCTAGCCATAGGAGACTTTCTCCTCTGCCGTGTTGGGGAATCTATTTCTACGGGTTACATTAATGAGTCATTTCTTTACTATATTTTGTTACAATTTTGAGATACAGAAATAGTTGTTGGTTACATTTGCCGTTTAGGATATCTAGGGTTTTTTCCATACTCAGAATCCGTTTTCCAAAACAGTTTATCCTGATTTCTGTTAGAATGGGGCATATAATATTATCATTATTAAAGCCAGTCATCCCAGCGAATAAGCGATTGAGTCGAATTTAGCCCAAAATGGGTCAAGTGGCTTAAAAGAGGGTTTATTCGAAGTGAATAAGTGTAAACGTCAGGTGTTAATTTAAAAATAAAGTTATTATAATTTGCGTGAAATATGTCGTATTAGATCGGTGAAAAACTAGTTAACAATAGTATCTCATTTTCTGATAAGATCTATTTAGTTGATTTAATAGGTGTAATTAGTAGCCATTATTTTGGTATTTAATAAAAAAATCTGGTGCGTGCGCGCAACACACAACTTTCACTTACCAACTTATTTAGATAAGAAATTAATGCGTTTTGTTAGTGCCACTTCTCAAAGTTACATATTTTCCACATTCATTTCTTATTTTTATTTTCAATTGCTCTATAAACCCCTCAGAACATTTTAATAATGATAACGCTTACCTGATATTAAATAACACTCAATTTTCATTAAACATGACGAATATGAAGAAAATCGTTAAAGCCGTTTTTGAGATAATCTAAAAATTAGAAAAAAAGTTATGAAATAAAGTGTCCCCTTCGGTTGATCAATCTTGATGAAATGTTGGCTATCATCTTTGGCATATACATACATAAATACCCAGTTTGATCAAAATCGTGAAAGCCGTTTTTGAGTAAATTAAAAAAACACGTGAAATTGATACAAAATTTATTAAGTAAAGTCCCCCCTCCGGTTGATCAATTTTGATGAAATGTTGGCTATAACATCTTTGGCATATACATACATCAAATACCCAGTTTGATCAAAATCGTGAAAACCGTTTTTGAGTAAATAAAAAAGACACGTGAAAATGATACAAAATTTATTACGTAAAGTCCCCCCTCCGGTTGATCAATTTTGATGAAATGTTGGCTATAACATCTTTGGCATATACATACATCAAATACCCAGTTTGATCAAAATCGTGAAAGCCGTTTTTGAGTAAATAAAAAAAAACACGTGAAAATGATACAAAATTTATTAAGTAAATTCCCCCCTCCGGTTGATCAATTTTGATGAAATTTTTACAGTCATATCTCGGGCATATAAATAGATCAAATACTCAGTTTAATCAAAATCGTTAGAGCCGTTTTTGAGAAAATCGAAAAAAACTTAAAAAGTTATTAAACAAAGTACCCCCTCCCTTTGAGCAATTTTGATGAAATTTTTGCTGTCACATCGCGGGCATATACATACACTAAATACCCAATCTCAGGTTCGCACGGTTTATAGTTTTTGAGCTAGTCTCTTCACACACACACACACACACACACACACACAGACACACACACACACACACACACACACACACAGACCATTTCGCGGGACTTGGTTAATTGGACTCAGGGGACCCCAAAACGTGTATTTCCGTTGAAAACCGGAAGTCGAAATTTTTCACGATCGCAATACTTCCACTTACTATATATTTCATATATAGGTAAGTGAAAGTAAAAAAAAAAAAAATCAATGCTTAATAATGAAAACCTGATTTTATACAAAAAACAAAATTGATTCAATCACTTATTCACTGTATGACAGTTGGATCATAATATCTAATATACAATACAATTATACTATTACTTCCTATATAATCTTTTTATACTTATTAATCTGCCCTTTATCTCCGATGTTATTTCCATGTACAGCAAAACATGTTGTTAATGTCCTCCTTATAATTTTTTATATTATATTAAATTTAAAATATATTATAATTTTTATATTATCCCGATGATTTGCTTTACCTGGATGCATAGAAAAACAAAGTTTTTAATTCTGATACAAAAAGAACTAGTGTCATATCATTCTTCAACCTTCACAGCAATAACATAAATCTTCATTTTTAATTTTTATTTTAATTGATCTATTTTTGAAAAATTGAACTACCTCCCCCCCCCAAAAAAAACTTTTAAATAAGGTTAATACAATTTAATGTTAGTTCTAAAGAATTCTGTGTTGTATCCGAATCGAGAAAATAGAACCAATTCATTTCCTCTAGAGTCTTGGGAAATGAGAAAAAAAAAAACTTAAGTGGCCCTTAACTTTGGTAAAATTAATCGCTGCCCTTGTTGGACACTAGGGCTATCTTCAGGTCAGATGGGGATCTGCACCCCGTCGAGGGACAAGTGTCTTCGGCGCGTTTGTAGTCCTAGCATGGTCTTGTGTTAGAAATTGTAAACTGGTTTCTTTTTAAATAAAATACAATATATATTTAATTTTATATAAACCACACACACACACTCATAATATATATAAGGGTCATATGGGCATGATGGGCATCTGAGGCTAATATGGGCAACATATGAAAATTTAAAAAATACGCACAAATGTAATTGTAGAAACTGCCTGAACTTGATGTAAAAGTTTATAAGCTTATGCCGGTACAAAAACTTTGAAATGTAAGCTTAGCCTGATTTCACAAACAATGAAGTATATTGACCCATGATTCAAGTCATACGAGCTTTATTGCGCACATTAGTAGGATTAAAAGTACGTTATCTGTAAGCAATCTGTAGAGAAACTTACCAGTCCTTGGTCTATCTTTTTTTCATGGCAAGGGTGGTAATTTCACTATTTGTGTTGGTGTTCTAGCTCCCTTTTTAGGAGATCTTATATCTGATCTCATATTGAATGTTGATGCAAATGGCATCTCTGTCTTCAGAGTAAAGGTACATAATACATAAAACATTTTAAAATCCTTAAGTAGTAGTTACAATTAACATTATATTCTTGCCGGATGCCAGGGTGTGTTTTTAGTAATCTTTTAGATTTATTGAACTTTTTATTGTAAATAAATGAAATGGGTGGTCACAATACCATATAATTTATAAATGCTTTTTATTTCCTTTCCAGGTTCATCTGAGTATTTATTCGCAGATTAGCTCATCGATTGTAACCTACCCCAGCAGTTCTTGTGTTACCTTCCAATGTTTTTGAGATTTTACTTTAGTAAAATTGTTGTAGGCTCCAAGAAAATACCGGATTCACTAAACCTACACATTAGCGATATCTACTCATTATTATCGAAGAACACAAGGGCGAGGAAACGAGTAAATTAGGAACGGAATCCTTCTTCCCTTCCTTGAATATTATTATTCGGGAACCCTTTTAAAATTATTCCATTTTCCAGGGGCCGTTATCGCGATGACAGAAGAAGCGGGAAATTGTTTTCATTAGGGCAATTTTCCCTGCTCGGGGCCTGAAGACTGTTTTATTGTGAAAATTAGCAGGGGTGGGAATAAGATCCCCTCCGCGGAGATGCTATCGCTCCCTTCAAAGACTTGTAATTTACTTAAGCCCTTTAACTAAATTCACTCAAATTTCTTTTTGTCCCCGGTCAATTCAATGAAAATTCTGCAGAGTTTGCGCCTTGTATTTCAACAGTCAATTGACCATTATAATATTCATTATTTTTAGCAGAACAATTTTTAATATTTCCTATTGAGGAGATACTTGGATTTCGAAAAATCATGATTATCGATAGATTATCTTTTTGAAAAAGACTGAATATAATTATTTGTGGTATATTTCGTCCCAGTGAATAATTACATACTATATTGAATCTCCAATTTCCGATGATTATGTAAATATGTAAATAGTGAATTGAGGATATATCTTTTTGATTTTTGTTATATCTTTTAAGCTCAAAAGCTGATCAAAGTTTTATACTCAACATCCAAATGTTAATCTTTTATTTTTTCTTTCAGTATTTTTTCTCAGTTATTTTTATTGTATTGCTTTTCTTTTTTGTGGCTACTTTATATTTTAATTCTTTATTTATTTATTGCTTTTATTAGATTTTTTCCAACTAGCCAGACAAATGACCATTAATTTTGTTCACGCCTGTTATTCTTAGGGGATTAAATATCCCAGAATAAAAATGACTTTTCTTCTTCTTATTCTTCTCCTATATTTATTAATGACCTTATGGCCCTAATTTGCCACAAACAAACCATACTACAAAAAAGAGAATTTTTAATTTCACTTTGTCAACAAAAAAATGAACAGGATTGAAACGGTCTTAACCCGTTAAACTAGTAGTCTGGTCTTTTATTGTCTGGAGAACACGGAGACCTATCGTTTTCACATTTACCTAGCCGACAAAAATTCTATATTTTCTGAGTTATATGCTAATAAGCTTCTCTTTTCATCATATCTCTTTTCTAGGGGGTTACTTGGGGATCAGACATTTTTTCTGAACGGGAGGAAAAGGTAATCTTCAAAATGATACCTTAATCATCGAATTTTATCAAGTATTAAGAAAATTTTGCTTAACTACACTAAAACACCTTCCTATATATTTAGAAGTGGGGATCTCAAAATACCTTCTAGAAATAATATATATAAATGTGGATCTCATTGATTTATGCAAATTTAAAAAAAAATTATTCGTCTGTTTTTACATTTTGTAGTGTCTAATATGAGCTATTATAGCTTTAAATTATCATATTTATATATTATATACACAATTAAATTATTTCTCTGTCTTGATAACATAAAATTTATTATTATGATTTTTAAATATTTTAGAAGAGAAAAGATTGGCTTTTGCCGGCCAAAAGGGATATGAACCAGGGTATCCTTATCTATAGTAAGGCGGTCTTGCAACTTGAGCTACCAGGCACATATCCCGGTCAAATCAATCCTTTTCTTCAATGACCTCTTTCCCACCGATCTCTCAATTTTTGTCCAATTTAGTGATGTCTCTTGACTAATGTCGATTTAAAAAAAAAATATTCATTCAATTATTTCTCTGTCATCGTAGCAGGAAATACGTTATTATAATTTTGTTGTGGTTATAAAATAGGCCAAGGCTGACCTTTTCTGATCTTATAAAAAATATTTTAATATTATGTACATACATTTTTATGTCCTTATATCATGTGGGGAGGAATACGACAATCACTTTAACGTATTATATAGATAGATACAGTCCAGTTAGCTTACCCATTTTTACTTCTGGGAATTTTCGTTCCTTCTGTTATTACCCTGGTTTACAAGGTTATTAATTTACATTAATTATTGATAGGCTGTTAATACAGGCTGATAAGCAAGATTTCTGCAAGCAGACGTGGAAGATGAGGAACGGCTGAGATATGGAAGAAGAATGGAGGAGCCTCGAGGAAATGCCAGGACAATCTGGCGATGCAATCTCCGGCCGTGCTGCAATTAGTAGCGAGTGCCGACTGGCTGGCTCCCAGATGCCGGTACAGGCTTGTCACTCAATACCTTTGGCCTAAGGACTAGGGTCCCTTTGTCCACTCTTAAAATTCGGTGTTTGGAGGTTTCACAGTTTTAAAATTAAAAAGTTTTTTCCGCCTCCTAAAGCTATCTTATGGGAATACAAGTCTGTATCTAATGGAGTTTACAGCACTATTCTGAAGTCAGAAACAAGGTCGACATTCCAACATCGATTTAACCCTTCATGGTAAATAAATATTAAAATGAATAAAAAATAAAGAATAGAACCCAAGATAGGCCATCATGCTTAAAAATCCCCTTATTCAATTCCTATAAGTAACCCCTTTACCTGAGTTTTATATTTAATAATTACATTCTGTGATTATTTTGAAATAATATAATTTATTAATCAAAGTTTTATGATGTCTACTGTTTCTGTATTCAGAGATTCTAGCTATTGGCAGACGAAGGAACCATCACCTTTCCTAAACACAAAAGAAAACAATAGAAATACTCGATGAATCAAGCTGAAGATTGAAAAATGATCTGCGGCCTATTCTCTACTCTATCATATCTTTCTCTTGAATGGATTCGGCAATAAATATGTTCCCAATGGAAGAAGACCCAAAAATCTTTTGAAAACCACATCTCTGAATATAATGACTTCACAACCGCACTATATAATATCAGCTTTCATAACCACAACGGCGAACATAATGGCTTTGGAATAGCACCCTGAACGACATCATGGACTCTTTCAAATGTCACTTGACTTCATTTTTTAAGAGTTGACGGTAAGTCATAAGAAATGATCTGGATGATCGGCTCAGGTAACATCTACTACCTGGCTGATCCTATTCACGTCACTGCTAACACCACTAGACGTCAGGCAGCTCAAAAAGGTTTCCTCAACAGGTAGTCATCTGTTAGAGAACTTGGAATATGATAATTATGATGCTTAATATAATTAAAGGAGATCAATTAGTAAGCTTCTGAGATTCTACGCTCCTAGGCCAGGTTCGGGTCCCAGGCCTTGGGAAAGTTCTTACTTCGAATCTCCACTCTATTTTTCCAGGATTTAATGGTTACTATGATCTTATCATTAAAAACATGAAGATAGTTATTAATCATGAATAGATATCATAGCAGCCTTTGGCATTAATCCCAAAAGTCATTTTGCAATTTTTAGTTGTATTTCTTCTCCGTAATATTGCCTGTCTAATGCAAAAATAGTCTAACTAAAAAAAAGCGACTTTTTCGGAAAGCCAATGAATTTTTCCCTCTTCTTTTGATATCCGTGCTTCTTTATCCGTTAAAACATTTCTGTAAAATAATCACTCTCGCGGCCTGTAAGTGGTCTTGCACAGAGATAGTGGAGGAAACAGATAAATCGTGAAAAAACTAAGCAGCATGTCATTTTGAATTAGACCAGTCTTGCATTGAATGTGAAACAGAAAGACATGAGCAGTTACAAATTCGGCAAAGCCTCTGAACATTTTTTCTGTCTTACAAAAAAAAAAAAAATAATTTAAAATACTTTAACCATTTTTTGAGACCAAAAATTTAAATCTAGTTTTTTAGTTAAAAAAATACAACTATTGTTGTAAAATTAAGGCTGAAATTTGTTCATGAACTTTTGCCTTTAAATTGCATTTTAAAGGTCCGGCCAGACTCGAAAAATATATGAGATTTTTCTTAATTTCGTAAATATTTGAATATCCCAAAATAACTAGGTATACCTAATTTAAAATATCTTGAAACATTTACTTATTTGAAAATTAAAAATATCTAACATATGGTTGGATTGTAGGAAAATAGGCAATAATAATACATGAAGGAAGGTTCACAAATTGTAAGCTATTCGGTCTCAAAATATTTTCCTTTATTGACCTTTATATAGTCATAGTCACAGTTATAGGCTGACGTTTCGCTCATGTTTGAGCATTTTCAAAGCTAAAAAATCAAAAGGGAAATCACAGCTTTGTGGTATAAAATTATTTTTAACAATTAAAAACATAATGAATATTAGTACAATTTTAGGAAAGTAATCTTACCACATTCATCATCTATTGGTAAAAATCACAAATTAAAAAAAATTGTGTCATTTGGTACAATAAAATTTATATATATATAGGAAGAAACCTAATGGTCAAAAATCTTGGTAATACATTAAGCTGGTGTAATCATAAATAGTATTAAAACTATAAACAGTGACTGATCTGAGATGGACATATGTAAATACATATATTTCAAAGAAAAATTAAAAACAATTAAAATTATAATCAATTAATAAAACTAACAGAAAAAATATCACAGTCTTAAATTAGTAGAGGTTTAAAAATGACATAACAATATACATTATCAATTATTACAATTTACATTTTTATTGATTTATAGATATATATATAATTATATGTACAAGCATATTTGGTGTTGTAAATTTGAAGGTACAATAAAATTAAGATGTAAGACTGCATTATTAAATTTAAAACTTGTTTATAATATTACCATAAAATTTTTTTATTTCTGAACCTTCTTTTCTGCAGTTAACTAAATTGTTTATGTTTTTATTTATATATATGCTTTCCATAATTTCTCTTTTTTTCCTGTGTTTTTGTGTGCAGATTATTTTTGTTTTTTGGAAATTGAATTCATGATTAGTAATTTTATGGTGCTCGACTAGAGCTGAATTGATTTTTGACTTTGGCTTTAAGCTGTATTTATGTTGGTTTATTCTACTTTCTAGGTTGCACCCTGTATGGCCCAAATAAGATTTATTACAATTAGAACATGGTATGTTGTACACAATGTTTGTTTTCTTCATAGTTGGGATTTTGTCTTTCATGTTTGTATAAATAGTTTTTAACGGGTTTTTTGGTTTATAACTTATTTTGAAATTGTCTTCGTTGAATTTTTTGAAGGTGTTACTTATTTTTGATGATAATTGGGGTACATACGTTAAGCTAACAAATTTTTTTAAGATTGGTTTAACACTTTCATTGATCTTATTTTCAGTGGTGTCATTGTTATTATATTTTATGATGTTTTCATTATTGGAGCTATGGGGGACACTTTGAAAATAATTGGTGATGCTTTTTTGTGAGGGTTTAGGAAATTTGTTATTGTTTCTTTTATAATTATTGAATTCATTTTTAGAAGGGAGAATAAGTTGTTTTGAAGTGGTATGCCTATGTTCATAGTTGTTTGTATGACTAACTATGTTATTTCTAATTATATTTATCTGGGTGTACCATAGTTTATTAATTAAGTTTTTTGGAAAACAGTTTTCTTCTAAAATATTATATATTATGGTTTTTGTCTTATTTAAATGAATTTCGTCTGTTAAAACTATTGATCTGTGAATTAAGTTCTTAGCAACGTTTATGATTTGGTATCTAGGGTGCATGGAATAATAATTTAGCAATCTATTTGAGGACATATCTTTTTTATACCAATTTGTTGTTATTTTTGTGTTGTTTCGAGACAATGTTATATCAAGAAAGTTAATGGACTTGTGTTTTTCTGTTTCTAAAGTAAATTTTATTTTTTCATGCTCATTGTTAAGCATATTTAAAAATTCTGAATTTTGATCTATATTTATAATGACTAACAGGTCATCAATATATTTGGCTATAAAAAGAGGTTTATTATTGCATTTTTTAATAGCATTATCGATAATATAGTTTAAAACGATCCCTGATAAATTTACAGATAATCTACCACCCATTGGTAGTCCATATGTTTGTCTATAGAAGTTATTATTATAACTGAAATAACCGTGCTCTGTACAAAGCCGTAAACCTTCGAGGAATAAGGTTTTACTTTTTATGGGTGTGTGAGGTTCAATCAATAATTATAAAAGAAACAATAACAAATTTCCTAAACCCTCACAAAAAAGCATCACCAATTATTTTCAAAGTGTCCCCCATAGCTCCAATAATGAAAACATCATAAAATATAATAACAATGACACCACTGAAAATAAGATCAATGAAAGTGTTAAACCAATCTTAAAAAAATTTGTTAGCTTAACGTATGTACCCCAATTATCATCAAAAATAAGTAACACCTTCAAAAAATTCAACGAAGACAATTTCAAAATAAGTTATAAACCAAAAAACCCGTTAAAAACTATTTATACAAACATGAAAGACAAAATCCCAACTATGAAGAAAACAAACATTGTGTACAACATACCATGTTCTAATTGTAATAAATCTTATTTGGGCCATACAGGGTGCAACCTAGAAAGTAGAATAAACCAACATAAATACAGCTTAAAGCCAAAGTCAAAAATCAATTCAGCTCTAGTCGAGCACCATAAAATTACTAATCATGAATTCAATTTCCAAAAAACAAAAATAATCTGCACACAAAAACACAGGAAAAAAAGAGAAATTATGGAAAGCATATATATAAATAAAAACATAAACAATTTAGTTAACTGCAGAAAAGAAGGTTCAGAAATAAAAAAATTTTATGGTAATATTATAAACAAGTTTTAAATTTAATAATGCAGTCTTACATCTTAATTTTATTGTACCTTCAAATTTACAACACCAAATATGCTTGTACATATAATTATATATATATCTATAAATCAATAAAAATGTAAATTGTAATAATTAATAATGTATATTGTTATGTCATTTTTAAACCTCTACTAATTTAAGACTGTGATATTTTTTCTGTTAGTTTTATTAATTGATTATAATTTTAATTGTTTTTAATTTTTCTTTGAAATATATGTATTTACATATGTCCATCTCAGATCAGTCACTGTTTATAGTTTTAATACTATTTATGATTACACCAGCTTAATGTATTACCAAGATTTTTGACCATTAGGTTTCTTCCTATATATATATAAATTTTATTGTACCAAATGACACAATTTTTTTTAATTTGTGATTTTTACCAATAGATGATGAATGTGGTAAGATTACTTTCCTAAAATTGTACTAATATTCATTATGTTTTTAATTGTTAAAAATAATTTTATACCACAAAGCTGTGATTTCCCTTTTGATTTTTTAGCTTTGAAAATGCTCAAACATGAGCGAAACGTCAGCCTAAAACTGTGACTATGACTATATAAAGGTCAATAAAGGAAAATATTTTGAGACCGAATAGCTTACAATTTGTGAACCTTCCTTCATCATTATAGCGGTCTTTTAATTTTCTTCTATTTGAAGATTAATACTTAATGCAATAATAATACATTGTTATAGTTCTTATAACAAGAATTAGAATGCCGTCTATATTGTTTAACTCAAGATATTTAAATTGTGAATAAATTCATAAATAAAGAAATAATTATTAGCATGAATATGAAGATGATTTATATATTTTGTTTATCTATGGTTAGTTAGAATTTTGTTCTAGTGCCAATGATAATATGTCTTAACTATGTAATGTCGTTTACTAACTTATTACAAATTTATTACTAATTAAAAAGATCTTAGAACATAAAAAAGAAAGAAAAAAGTTAGAAGTCGGGTCTACACAAGAGGCATCTCTAGGACACATACCAGCTACTGGTTTAGTAGAAGAAAAAAAAAACGGTAGGGAGCTATTGGTTGGATTTATGGCCACTTAGGGTCGGGAGCCGAATTTATAAATACAGGGTTTTTTACCAAGGGTCGCCGCTGGGGAACACTTCACACGCGCTAACAAAAAAAATCCATTCACTATAGATCAGGGATAGGTTAGAGTGTATAGTCAGATATATTGCCACCGAAGCGTTGAGTATCGGTTTGGTCATGGAAGAGATCGAGGCAGATGGGCGAAGAAGACACCTTACGTGTTCTCAACTCGCGATGGGGAAAATCGAACTTTTAATGAATCAAATATTTAAATAAACAAATGATAAATAAAACCAAAGTACTCCCATCAATTGTGCGGTCCTATGTTTGTTTATTAATTCTTATTTAAAGAAAATTATTATAAATAATAATAGGAATATAAATTGTAATTTATTAGTTTGGGATTAGTGAGCATAATAAAGGCTCCTTTTCATAGCTGTCTGAAATTCTGCGTAAATCCGGAAAAAAAAATTTTACTTATCAAAAGATATTAACATAATCCTATACCAGGTGTGTAAATATGAAACCGGAATTCGCCAATGATAGGAGTTAGCAGTCAATATAATCTTCTAACTAATCCGTCAGTGGTGTTATCTGCTTTGGCCTACATGTAATAAAGAGATCCAATTGATACCAACATCAGTTTCATTCTATAACCGTGTTTTTAGTGGCGTTGAACATTTCGACTTTTGTGCCAACAAATCAAGATTTGCGGACAGCATTTATTTTCCGTTTCCTTCTAAAAAAACTTGGAGCATTATCACATAGGATGCTTGTTGAAGCTTACGGGGAGCATGCCCTAGGCAAATCTCAATGTTTCGAGTGGATCAAAAAATTTAAAGATGGATTTCGATAAAAGAAACAAAGACCGTGGAAAACCACAAAAAAAAACTTTGAAAACGCTGATTCGCAAGCGTTTGTTGGACAATTATTGCATGTGACACGGTCTCCATTTGTTTGAAAGGCATGGAAAAGATCCAGAAGGTTGGAAAATGGGTACCTCACCAACTGAATGACAGGCAGCAGAAAGCTCGAAAAACCTCATGGCAAATGCTGCTCGCCAGGTACAGAAAAAAAGTCATTTCTTCATCAAATTGTGACTGGTGATGAAAAGCGAATTTACTTCGAGAATCCTAAGCGTAAAAAATCCTGGGTAACTCCTGGTGAACCATCGGCATCGCTGGGGGAGGAAGAAAATGCTCTGTGTCTGGTGTGATCAGATGGGTGTTACCTACTATGAGCTGCTGAAACCTGGGGAAACTGTTAATACGGAACGCTACCTACAACAGATGATAAATTTGAATAAAGATTTGCGCCAAAAAGTCCCAAATATCAAGAAAGGACACACAAAGTGATCTTGCTCCATGACAATGCCCCATCACATTCGGCTAAACGGACCAAGGAAACGATCCAAGTGTTTGGTTGGTAAATTCTTCCGCATGCGGCTTATTCACCAGATTTGGCCCCATCCGATTACCACCTATTTGCATCGATGGGACACGCACTAGCTGAGCAGCGCTTCACTTCTTATGAAAATGTACGAAATTGGTTACGTGATTGGTTTGACTCAGAAGAGGAAACATTATTTTGGCGGGGAATCCACAAATTGCCTGAATGATGGGAAAAATGCATAGATAGCGAAGGACAGTACTTCGAATAAAAAAGTATGTATCATTTTTACACAATCAACTCTTATTTGCTATTTGAAAAATTCCGGTTTCATATTTACACACCTGGTAGGTATAGAGCAAGACTAATGTTTGGGCGATTTTATGTTTCTTATTTCAAGCTATTTAGTATATTATTTTATACTTAAAGGGGTGACTATTACTTTTTCAAAGTGACACACAGCTCTAAGGCAAGTTTTTGGTATTTTATTATTTTATTTTATTTTTCCGTTATTATTATGATCGGTTATTGTTGGTTCGTCTTAACAAACTTTTAAAATGCTGTCTTCTGTAAGATTTTCAGGGGTATATTGATAACAGGGCGTTTCTTTTTTGTGCAGTTATCCAATCGCCTTGTTACATACTTGGTTTTATATTTTGGTTACATTGTTATTGATGTACAAGTCTAATTTCAGCAAGGGTTTCGCACAATTTTGTTAGATGTTGTATGGGCATTATTATATTATTTATTAAATAAAAAATGCTATGAACAGATTATAAATGCAATGATTATAGTTCAGCTATGATTGAAAGATTGTAAAGATGATTTTACTATTGTATATGAACGATACATAGATTTCTGGCCTTTAAGTGAAGTGAAGTGAATAAATTCAATAACAGGTGGGTTTCATTACAATCAATAAATTATTTTCCAGACAAATACTTACTTAATTCTCTTAATATTATGAATCTGGAGGATTTCAACCTTTATATTAAAAGAGGCAATCGTTAACTCTTTCAAATACTCATAATGAAAAGCGGCTTATAAGAAGTATACCAATGAAAAGCATATTGGTAATTTTAAATATACGTTGTGGTGTCATTTACTTGCCTAACACCACCCATTACTGTATCAGCACGTGCCAATTGGCTACTCTGGCTTTGGCTACTCTGTGTAGCCAATGGGAGCGAAGGATGAAAGCCACCTGGGCCTGGATGTTAGAACAGATGAAGATATCCTCGGCATGATGGATCCAAAGCCATTGTCAATCCGTGGGCTAAGTGGGTGAGAGGCAGTAGAGCCTACATAATCCCTTTCATTATCTATATTACATAATAACTAGCCAATGGCGGGGAAGGACCGTCCCATTTATCCGGAGTACGATACAGGAGGTTATGGCTCTCTATAACCCCAAGGAATAAGATCACGGTCCATTGGCTCCCCTCGCAGAGTGACGGCTCCATTAGGCTATTATTAATACACATTAACTCCACTATAGTTGAAGGAGAGTTGATATATAGCTATGGAGTCTATTATGTCACGGCCTCAGCTGGTCTGCACTGGCAGAAAAAAGAGGGGCAGATGAGGATCCTGGGAATCGTTGTGATTATGTAAACGATTGAGGATATCCTCCTATGAATGGGATTATTGTATAAAAGTAGCTTTGTTGGAGACTCGCATGCATATTATATCGTCAAGAGGTTCGAAAAACAGTTTTAATAGGTAAACTTAATTGAAATATCAATGTAAACGGCAAATTATAAATACTGTAATTTGATCAGAAATAAATGACGAAAGTTTTAGATGAGAAGAGTCCCTATGGTCCCCAACTTTTTTGTTTTCTGGTTTATTAAATCAAGCGATTCCAAAAATGGCCTTGTTCTGTAAATGTGGAGAGGTTAAGGGTGTCTACAGTCAGGCAGCAACCGCTACTGACTGCTATGTAGTTATGAATCTCACCGCAAGAAGGCGATAATGCTTATCTTTATTTCTAGATTTGCACCTTCTCATCAAAGTGGCTTTTATGCCTTCTTTTTCTACCTATTTCTGATATTTAACTCCTTTTCAACTTGACCTCTTCTTTTACAGCGTAATATTGCTATTTTCCATTGTTTTTGTATTCGACAGTCATTTAGTTTTGTATGATTCCGCCTAATCAGCATAGCGTCACTTTAAATCTTGAGTTCGTACTGTTCAATTTCCAGTTAAGTAACTTATCGTTTTATTTAAGTCCTGTTTACCGTTTTATTTTCAAGTCTTTTTACAAACCACATCAGTCTGGTCAACGTTTAACTTTTAATTAATCTAATCTTAGTTCGTGGCTGACCACCATTTTAAAATTATTTTTAAATAATTTATTTTTTGAAGAGAAATGATTTGGCTCCGCCGGGAGTCGAACCCGGGTCTCCTGAGTTACATGCGAGGATGCTAACCACTACACCACAGAGTTCGGCTCAAGGCAAAGCAAATCCTTCCTCTTCACTGATACCTACTCCCCCTATCTCACAAGTTTTGTGAGTAGTAGCGGGAGGTGGACAAATTTTGTCCAATTTATGATATGTATTGACATAAGTCAATTTTTAAAATTATTTTAATTAATCTAATCTTAGTTCGTGGCTGACCACCATTTTAAAATTATTTTTAAATAATTTATTTTTTGAAGAGAAAAGATTTTTTGAAGAAAAAAGATAAGGACAGTGAAGAGGAAGGATTTGCTCTGCCTTGAGCCGAGCTCTGTGGTGTAGTGGTTAGCATCCTCGCATGTAACGCAGGAGACCCGGGTTAGACTCCCGGCGGAGCCAAATCTTTTCTCTTCAAAAAAATAAATTGTTTAACTTTTAGTTTTAATGTCTTACTTTATTTCTCATACTCGTAATAGTCATTCTCACTGTTTCGCTTAAGATAAGTTAATATATAAGTCATATTGACTGCTTTTAATAGCACTGTTGAATTGTGTTACAAGTGTTTATTGATAAACTATTGATGTTTCTTTCAATAGAAACTTCAAGAGTGGACAACAGTGCCACCAGAGTTTTCTCTTTTCCTTATTTCCAAACCATTCTGGTTAACTGCGAGATTCCTGCCATTTCCTCTTTCTATCGTTTCTTTGCCTCTCTTATCTCATTTCTCTCACTTCCTTGCTTCCTGATTTTATTACTTTTTGCTATCATCAACCACAATTCAAGATTTTGTTGCACAACAAGTTAAGCATTTAGGTGAGGAATCCTTTCCTTTTTGTTTATGTTTTCCTATTTCTTTACAGTTCAATGCTTCAAGTGTACCTTTAGTAATTTATTTAGTAGTCTACTATAAAAATTAAAGATGAATAGTTGTGGTAGAGTGGCAGGGATGATGCAGGATACCATGCCATCCAGATTCGAAGGTGACCGAACCAAAAACTGTTCTATGCCCAGGATATATTTCTGTGATTTAATTTAACAAAAGATTGCATGAGCGTAACGTGTCAATCTCTTCTATGGAAACTATCCATGGTTAGTTCTCCAATGAGAGCCGATAGAGTGTCTTATTCATTTATGCTAGTGATAGAATAAATTTGACCATTGTCCTTTATCAGGAATCATAGAGAAAGTTTTATTAGAAAATAGTAGAAAGATATCTGGGATTGGGCGAAATCCTCGACGTTTGGAAAACTTGTGTAAGATTTAATTTATTGTGTAATGATAGATTTTGAAGAATTTGGGAATATATGAAGGACTTTGTATTGCGATGAATAAAAGAGGAATTAGATGATTTGGTGGTGCATCTAAACTCAAACATCTATAATGTCCAATAGGATGGCTTTAAATACCATTGAACAACGTATCTAAAACATAAGAAGTAGAACTAGAATTAGGTGCGCCAACCTTGTGTATGCAGATGATGTGAGAAGAAGAAATTGAAGATGACCACTGCCTAAAAGACCCAGACCATCCTCGGGGGGGGGGGGGGGGGAGGGGGGATATACTGCATCCCCTATATATTTTAAAAAAAAGCATTCAAGGCGATATAATGCACCCCTCATTTTGGACTTTAACGGAATGAGGGTGACCATAGGTCTGAAAGACCTTACATGTGGGGGCATCTTTTGGGGCTTCACTTAGTAGAGCAAAGATGACGTTTTGAACGGAATAGCACAATTTTTATATCGGTCAGCGATTGGCAAATATGACATTCCTCATCCAAAACAAATAGAGGAGGGTAGATTCCTCATTTTAAGCGGTTATTTTGCAACTAGCTTTAATTACTCTAATCCATAATATGACATTCCTCATCCAAATCAAATAGAGGAGGGTAGATTCCTCATTTTAAGCGGTTATTTTGCAACTAGCTTTAATTACTCTAATCCATTTACTTCTTATTTGCATGCCAAGTCTTATGTATATATAAACACAGGCGTTAATTTCATAGTACATTAATTTCATCTTCGTTGTCAGCAACGTTTTTTGCGTTCTCAGGTATACAAGTCAAAGTACAAAGACTTAGGGCCGTATTTATGAACGATCCTAAGGAACGCCTTACTAAAGGCTTCCTTAAAATGCACACCTTTAGGTAACCTTAACACAATTTTCATTTCATAAACTTTCCTTTACGCTTTCCTATCTTAAGGAAGCCTTAGATCCTAAGATGTTCCTATAAATTTGATCTGTTTTCCTTCCTTAGTGTTAAGGTAGGTGATTAGCTACCTTTAGCTTCTCCTTAACTATTTAATAATAAAAATAAAAACAGAAAACAAATATCAGGACTTAAATACTTATTAAAAAGAACCGTTTATTAAGAACAAAACGACTTTTTGGAAATATTACTTTATTTATATGAGGTATAAACAACAAAGGCGGTGAAATATTATTGCACTTTTTAAGGCAAATAAAAATTTTAATATTGGTGAAATATTTTTCTTTTTTTCTCCTTTATATATTTATCAATTTATCAAATGTTTTCATATGTAGCCATTCTTATTACTAGGCACAATGAGAGACAGATAATTTCTTCATATAAGCAAAATCAAAACAAAAGATGTATTATTTTCAATTAATGCATACTTATTTAGTATATTGATAGTATTACTTAAGTGTACAACTTTAGTCAAAACCATTTTGATGCAGATGCTTTTGAATCTTTTCCATTTCTACACTTCTGTAATTATGTTTCAGTAGCCCGTATTAGAGCTGTAATTGTAAATATTTGATTAGTTGGTGCTATATACATTTGAAAGAATATTAAGTGAATTCATTTTTTTCTTCTGCAAGTAGTACTGTAATGAGCAATATAATCTTAATTATTGATAGTAAAGATAGTTTCACTCAATTACTCATTGACAAAACAAAATCTTGATATGAAATATAGACTGAATACAATTTGAGAAAATTAAATGTAATTTTAATAGTACCAATTTAACATTTTTAAAGTTTATTAATTTACTATGCCTATGCCTGTTTTACATAAAAGGCTTTCAAGGCTTTCATGGAATTTGTTGAAATTAGATAAGTTATGTATAACAAGATTTTGGAAGAGTGGTAAGAGAAATGTAAAAAAGAACAGAAATAAAGTGATAGACAACTTTTATTTATTATTATATAAAAATGAAAAATAAATAACAGAATCGTAATACACCCTAATAAACCAATTCTTTATAAAATGTCAAAACACATGTACATCCACTAAGATTTTTCAATAATTAATATTGTGATACAAAAGTAATAACATTCTAAAGTAAACAATCAGTTTTTAATAATTCATATAAGAATATGAAGTTATTGAAAATAAATTTCACCTTATTAAGGAAACTGAAGCTTTAATATTTCAAATTTCCAACACACAGCTTTTTTAAAATAAGTTGGTTACTAATTTATACATATCTAACATTTACAACTCCTTCTCATGAAGAAGGTTGGAATTAAACCATCCAAGAATATTTTGAAGAATATTAAGAAATATAAAATAAATATACAATAGTATATCACAAACATCTTAATTATAAGAATATTGCAGTCTCTCATCCCTCAAGCTAACCTCAAGAGAAATAAAGTATGAGACAAACACTACCTAACATTGTTTTATCTCACTTTTTCACTCTCATTTGCATCTTCATTTTATAATAAAGATATGTATTTTTGATTGTTATCCTGAAGCATCCATTAAGTTGTTTTGAAATCGGTTAGATGAAACATTTTATACATTTGTTTGTTCTTTTACACTAACAATGTTTGCACACTATTCAACTTTGAGTGATTTCTACTCCAATTATCATGTTCTTATAGTTCTAGAGCTGTAATTGCCACATTAACTACTTAAAACACTCAAACAACATAGTAAACAAGAGTGAAGTTAACACTGATGTCAGGTTAGGGAGGTTACACCTAGCGGCGGAGTACTCTTATCAATCTTCTCTGATTGGTTGTTTAGTTAAGGTGGCCTTAAATTTGCACCTTAATAAATGCATACTTAGTTAAGGAAAGGAATTGTTAAGGAAGGTTCATAAAATGATAATTATCTAAAGGAACACTTAAGATTAAAGGTTAGCTCAACATAGGAACCAGTTAAGGTTACCTAAACTGCTTCCTTAGGAACGATCATAAATACGGCCCTTAATGATACGGCTGAAGTTCAACGGGCCACATGTATTTATTTTTTGAGAAAACTACAGCATAAATACATGCTTTATAAAGATTTAACTATATCTGTCTTCAACATAGATGGTTCTTGTCCGTTTCAGATGATATAGATGGTTTTTTCTTTGTTCCGTTCGGGTTTCGGCTGCATTAATTCAATTTTTTTCTAATAATAATTTAATAATTATATAAAAAATGAAATTTTGTTGCACATCACACCTTGTCAACATTTGGGACTTTTTTTATTTCTGCCATGCCAGTTATTTTTAAATAATAAAAGTATATGTTATAAAAAAAATCTAGTTATATTTGAAGTGTTATCATCCTTCTGCCACATATCTGAATATGTAATTATTAATCGGTTAATAATTATAATAGTCAACACCGGTTAATAATGAGCTCATAAAGATTCATAAAAAACTTAAACGTGTAAACAGCACTATACTTGACTGATTCCGTTCCTGTTTAAAAATGCCTGGCGTAGTTAAAGTAAAAAAAAAAGAAAAGCTTACATTTTACTATAACATAGTTGGTATATTAAGTTTAAGAAGCGTTTTCTTAAATTTCAAACAGCACTCAAGTTTTAAATATCATTATGCATTTCGAAACGCGCAGGTAAATAAAGGGAGATTTATTCTGCATTATAAATTTTGAATTTGTTTTGAGATGGCAAGATATAGGAACATTAACGACCGGAGGGAGCGGGCTAATAAAGACGGTCACTGAAATAAATGATTCAAATGAGGACGGATAATTAACCGAAGGGAGACAGGTAGCTCCATTAAGGGGACCAATAATAATTCCCCTCCTGCTACTGACACAAATTGCTCGACCAATCACATCGCTCTATAGTGCCCGCCTTTATCGCCGCAATAAACCTCCGCCGATAGTTCTCTTGTTTATTGCGCAGGCGGGTCAACAAACCTCAAGCACAAGGATAATATTGCTTTAGCCCTTGCGCTGTAATATAATATAATTAAGCAGTTATAGTCAGCTCTAAAAAGGATAGATCAATTAGATATAATGAGACTTTGAATTTATTTATAGTTATTGCTAGCTTAGGTAAGTTGTTAGGAAAATTTTTATTCAAGTTCGATAATTGGTGGCCATTTCAGATATTGATGCGAATTCTTAATTAGGAAAATACTCTGACCTGCTGCTACCTTCATGAGATTGGTGGTGTCTTCACATCTTCCCATTTGAGCATTTAAATTGAGAATTTAAAAGCAATGTGCACATCCATCAAAGGAAACTTCTATTCCGTTAATAACCAATAAAAATCAAACACAATTATCTATATCATACAGCTGTTCCTTTTTTTTTTTTTTTTTTCCAAAACTTCATTCAACCTTTTACAAGAGGGTTTCGCGTGTAAACCCACTATATCGCCCAAGGACAATTATATTGTTCAGTTTTGAAAGAGCACATGTCCACTTTGTTTCAATATTCAAAAATTTGACGCCATTGGTTCTAACATCATAGAACTTTCTATTGTTCAAACGGCAAATCTTTAGTCTGCTCCATTGCAAATCAATGTCAAATATGAAACAAATATAGTTCTTCAATAATTTCCTGAGGAAGAAAAAAGTTTTTACAACCTCCTGATAATATGGCCAACAGGCAACAGAAATTGCCTATCTTAAAGAGAATGAGATAATTTAGTTTAATTACATATATTAAAAGGAACTCTTGAAATGTGTCACAGTTTTTATTATCTCTTATAAAATTAGGCAAAGAGGACATGTGCCCTTATAAAACAAAACGATTCAATTAGGGGATTAATAACTAATTAGAAGCTGCTTATTGTAGTATTGTAGTAAGTATATGTAAAAATTGTTTTAGTTATTCTTCAATATATATCTGCAAACATTACTATTCACAGATATAAATTTGTTTGTTTGTAAGTTTGTTGTTGCTTAGGAGCGAAAAACTGCAGCGCTCATCAACGCCCATGTGAAATTGTAATTGCCTGAACATGAATGCCCAATTTTTTTATATTTTCGGTCCTAGTATTAACAACATATGTTACTACTAAACGATTCGAAAGTTGTTGAAATGAATTAAAATTCCTCTAATAAAAATTTTCTGAATAAATTTCACTCCATTTAGCTGAATTTTGTATTCATAATATTTATGATGTAATATTTTTCTTATTTTGTTACAGACATTTGAAACTATTTCAGGTACACATTGGACTCATATTAAACATGAAAATTCTATCTCCTCTTTTTACTGATTACATATTCACTTGTACAGATAAGCTAATCAATTTTTCAGATATAATCTGTATTAATTTTTCAATTATGGACTGTATACTCATGGGTCTCATTGGATCCAGGAATATTAAAATTATCACACAAACATTTTTATGTCCTGACCTCAGTCTTTTGGTAAAGTAAACTGGAATTAACTTCGTCTTTTTTTTGTGTAAACAACAGCTTAACAAATTAAAAGAGATTGGCTATTACACTATTAGAGATGGAAGGTCAGTTTTATTATATGTTTACTGTACTAGGAAAGAGTTTTAAAGTAATGATTAAAAAAAATAAAAGAAAACCCTAAGGGGATATAGTAATGAAGACTGGAAACCGATTTCTTTGAGATTATATTTTTAGAGGATACAGACGGAAATCATTGAATTTTATTACTAAATAACATTTTTAGCTCGATGGATGACCTTGCTCCATCGATTAACACAATTAATTATATCGTTAATTAACAATTTCTGTGGATGGACGCTGCCCCGTTGACATACCCTCATCAGCGCCGCTGGGGGCAGCCGAGATAACCGGAGCCTCTAATCTCTCAAATAATTAAGAGGACAATTTGAGGGGTCAAGTCCCATCGGGGCCTCCCTATCGCTATTGCTCCAGATATCCCAGCATGACGCCAAACCCCGAAAAATTCTCGACTAATATCTTGTTTGTTATAGTTTTGGCTAAAAATAGTGATGCTATCTCTGCCATTCATCAGGCGTCTCTACATTAAGTGATTTTCAACATCTTATCCTATCCTAGTTAATGAAGAGATTGTAATAATTTTTCAAATACTTTCAGAGTAAAAGCTGAAACACAATGAATAAATTTTAGTTTTTATTTCCAGATTTAATTACCAAAAAAAACAACAACAAAAAAACATATAATATAAAAGTCCCACATTGGAACCAACAACTAGTTGGAACAAACTGTCATAGCACGTGTTTGTGACTACGAAGTTCGAGTTCCATCCACAACGTTCTAGAACATTCTGCTTACGACTATATATAAGGAGGGATTGACTGGACAGTTAGTCTTGGTTTTGAAGCTCAAGCCGTCTGATTATTTGTGTGTTACAAAGTGATAATTTTTGTAACATGTTTTAATGTTTGTGTTGTTATAATTTGTGTGGCATTGACAATTGTTATTTTTCTTTGAATAAAAATAGTTAACCCACAAAAGTGTTACAATATATATTTTTTAAATTAGTTTTTATCATTTTTAAATAATTATGAATTATGATTTGGTATAAATGTATATTCCCGCGATGTGACTGCAATGTCATCAAAATTGGTTTTTTACGTTTTTTTTTCGATTTTCTCAAAAAAGGCTCTAACGATTTTGATAAAACTGATCAAAAACTGAAAGCATATGCATGATTTCATTTATGTATATGCCCGCAATATGACAGTAAAAATTTCATCGAAATCGACCAAACGGAGGGGACACTTTATTTCATAACTTTATTTTCCATTTTTACCTTTTTTTCGATTTTCTCAAAAATAGATTTAATGTTTTTGATTAAACTCGTCATGTTTAATGAGAATAAGTTTTCTTTAATATCAGGTAAGCTTTATTATTATTAAAAATGGTCAGAGGGGGCTTAAATGGGGAAGGGGGGTTTTTTCTTTTCCTATAAATTACCTTCGGTTTTGTTTATATGGAGAAATATGTCTGTCGTTTCACCATAAAATAAGAAATGGCTCAATATGAAATATGAAAAAAATCAAATATACATATACAGGAGAAAAAAGAAAAATATTCCGTCAACCACGCATGCGCAGTACGCCTTTAATGACAGACGATGTTTATAATTAAATATGTTCAGTTCAGTTAATAAGAAATATGAAAAAAATCAAATATACATCTACAGGAGAAAAAAAGAAAAATATTCCGTCAAATCATAAAACACCTTGAGCCCACGCTTGTGCAGTACGCCTTTAATGACAGACGATGTTTATAATTAAATATGTTCTGTTCAGTTAATATAAATTATTTGTTTCATAGTAACTATGTGAAGTCTTCAACAACTACATAGAGAATTATAAAATCAGACTACTTGATGTATTATGCTTGCATAGATGGAATTATTCAAGATATATGAACTTTAGAAGAAAGGGATCTAATTGATATTTTTGAAAATGGTTGTGGTTGTAACATAGTAAGGTTTGATGTATCAAAGCTGCAAGACGATGCAGTTTCTACTTCATTAACTGAATCCATTGATGCTAAAATCAGGAATATAAACCAAAATGGAACAATTGACGATCGGTGGAATGCATGTAAAATAGCAATGAAGGAAACAGCTAAGTCGATGATAGGAACTGAAGAAAGATTCAAAAGAAAAGCTTGGTTTGATGAAGAATGCAAGATGCTAAACCAAAGAAAAAATCAAGCATAAAGAACAATGGTTCAGAAAAAATACATCAGAAGATATGTGGAGGAGTACCGAGCCATAAGGAGAAGGGAACTCATGTCCGCAGGCGCAAAAAAAGGCAATGGGAATGCAAAATCCTCACGGAAATCGAGAATGACAACAAATACGAGAACAGCAGATGTTTTTTTCAGAAGGTCAATGAGGGTCGCAGAACTTATAAACCTCTAAATCATGCCTGCAGGAATGAAAACGGCTCTTTAATCACAGGGGGAAGGAGCAGTTATGGATCGATGGGCTGATTATTTTGGGGAAATGATGAGAAGAGACCCAAAACAAGAATGTATAGGACCTACATTTAACATAGGAGATATGGGCACTGAAGACTCTGTTGAACCTCCTGATGAAGAGGAAAAGTAGAGATGCAATAGATAAGCTAAAAACCAATAAGTCACTAGGAATTGACAGTATTCCAGCAGAGCTGTTTAAGAACAGCGGGCATGAAATGATAAAGTTTCTGCAGGAACTTCTAATGGACATATGGAGGGAAGAGAAACTTCCTAGCGAGTGGAAAAAACTATAGTCTGTCCGATACACAAGAAAGGTGACTTATTAACATGCAGTAACTATAGGGGCATATCTCTCCTTCCATGTGGATACAAAATCCTATCTCTTATCCTATTTAGAAGACTCCTTCCATATGCTGATCGTGAATTAGGGAAATATCAGAGTGGATTTCGCAAGGGAAAATCTGCTTTCGACCAGATATTCACCCTGCGCATTTTAATGTAGAAAACGAGAGAGTTTCATATTCCAACTCATCATCTGTTCATAGATTTTAAACAAGCATACGACTCTGTGAACAGAGAAGAAGCTTACAAGGCAATGCTGGAATTAAATATCCGTCCTAAACTGGTTCGCTTAGTGAAAATGACGATGGAGGATAATATCTGCTTTGTGAGGAAATCGGGAAAACTGTCAAAAGGTTTTAGAACGGAATCGGGGGTTAGACAGGGGGGTGGCCTTGCCTATCTCGTATTCAACTTCTCTCTTGAAAAGGTAATAAGAGACTCCGGGATCCAGGCAGAAGGAACGTTAATAAATAAATCATCGCAAGTTTTAGGATTTGCAGATGACCTGGACATTGCCGAAAGATCCCTCAACGCTGGGAAGGAGGCTTTTGAGGCACTGGAAAAGTCGGCGAGATACTTGGGACTAAAGATTAATTTCGATAAAACGAAATACATGAGTACCCAACCTCCAGAGGAAGGTGCAGATACATATGTTACACTGGGTTCACACCGAATCGAAAGGGTAAAATCATTTATCTACTTAGGATGCCAAGTGAACCACCAAAATAACATACAAGAAGAAATAGAGAGGCGCATTCTTTCTGCGAAACGCACATACTTTGCGCTCCAAAAGCACATAAGGAGCATCATATTGTATAAAGCATCCAAAACTAGAATGTACAAGACGCTTTTTAGACCTGTACTTACGTACGGTTCAGAATGCTGGACGATGACGAAAGCCCAAGAAGAAGCTCTACTGAGATTCGAAAGAAAAGTACTCCGCAGGATATATGAAGGGGTATGTGAGCAGGGATCCTGGAGGAGAAGAACTAATGCAGAATTAAGTAGTACCTATAAAGATGTCAATGTCATCATGTACATCACATTTGCACGACTCCGCTGGGCTGGGCACGTCATAAGGATGAACCAGGGCGAGATTCCTATAAAAATTATGTCGGAGCAAGTATATGGAATAAGGCGAGTAGGACGCCCCAAACTTCGCTGGGAGGATTGTGTGGCTACCGACTCCAGAAGTCTGCTTGGCATTAGAAATTGGAAGGCAGTGGCATGCAATAGGGAGGAATGGCAATCCTTGTTGGAGCAGGCTTTGACTCATCAAATGGGTCGTGATGCCAGATAAGAAGAAGAAGAAGAAGTTAGTTGTGGAATGTGATTAGACTACTGCTACACTTTCAATTGATAAAGAGATCGATGTTTATTTAATGATTGCGGTAAGGTTTAATAATACATTGTGTTAAAAACGAGCGTATCAAAATTCTTTGAAATAGAAAATCCGGTAAAAGTTTAATAATTCTGCCTCCTCCACCACACTCGAAAGCTATCCATGATAACATTTACGTCGAATTAACTTTCTAATAATATTATACTGCCCTGCTATAAATAAATACAGTAACTCAAAAATGAAGAACTACTGGACCATTTTTTTTAATCTTTGGTTAGTCTCCATTCCAAAAAGTCGAATGAATATTAACAAATTAGAAAACAATAGGAGCGAGGGGTGTGAAAATGGTTTGAGGTGTTATAGCGAATTTTAAGATAATGGACTAGTTGTGTAATTCTTGATTCGATGATCAAAAGCTCTAAAAAGTCGAAAAAAAAGAAAGCGGAAAACTAAAGTAAGCGATTTATTGCTTTCCTATGGACTATCGAATGGATTATGTCACAACTAATCCAAAGATAGTACAATACGAAGTGATGGTAGTCCAATGTATCAAAATTTTTGAACTACTGATTTTTTTCGTTGGTATGGCAGCACATCACCTTATAAAGACACGTGTTTAATTTTTTTTTTTTTTTTAATTGATGAAGTATTAAATTGTTACTTATTGCCAGTCCTAATTTTTTTCCCTAGATTTTTTAATACTTATTCTACTTTTCGGTGTGGAAACAAATAAAAAACAAATCCTTAATAGGGCTGATGTTGAAAGTCAAATACCTGAATGAGATTTTAGAATAAAAACCATCGATATATCTAAATCGGAATAAAAATATTTTTCAAACTTTGATTTCGGTTTACTCAAAATAGGGAAAATTTCACATAGTCTTCCTGTCTTTCCAAGTCCACAAATATCATTGGTCGAAAACCTTTTTTTTTTTTTGTATTTATTATCATGAATTTTAACATTATTGTTAACAGCTGTATATCCCGGTTTTATCCGGGGAATTTCATTTTTCTACTACTATAACGGTCGATTTCGTAAAAACCAATGTAAAGCGAGACCATAACGATTTTTATAACAATAAAAAATATACCCGGAGATTGGCTGAAGTTATGCAATTTTAATATGGACAGGTCTACGCACCCGGTATGAAAGAACCACTGAGCGAAATTTGGAGAATTTAGGAAAAACGGTATGGATTTCTATAAAGAACAAACAAACAGAATTTCGTCTTTATTTATATAGATTATTATTATTATTTTTTATGCACAATCATTTTCGACGCACTCTTTTCCCAAATAAATGTAGAATATCCGAGGTGAAATAAAGGTAATTTTTTTTACATTACTGTTGGGAAAATGAAGCCTCGTTAAAATTGAATATTACTAATCTTCGTGATTTTTGTTGAAACAGAAATGTATATTTTCATTTTATTCCACACTCGGTTTCAAGTGCTGATGTAATAAAATATTCCATTTTGCTATTGATATTTAATAACCTACGATAAATCCAAATGCGTTATTCCTGATACTTCCATTCAAAGAGAAAATAATGGATATTGTATACGGAAGAATAAAATGTAACATCTTCTAGAGGCTCTAGAATCCAGTTGGAAGAGTGAATGGAAGATGGAAAAAAAAAAATAATAATAAGGTAATTATATCTAATGACTTCCTCTTAGGCTATACAATAAACTATTCCTTTATATCTTAATAGCGGAAAATAATAGGAGGATCGACGGGTTAGGGAGGCTTGTAAACAGATAAGTATGAAGATTTACGATCTCAGATTAGCTTTTACGAGTGTTAGTTGATAAGATAATACTGTAAATCAGCTCCTTCTCAGAATTGGTGTGATAATTCTTTCAATTTTTCTTTGTTTTTATTTTATTTATTTTTTAAGGGGCAGACCACTTGGCCCCTATATGTACGGGAACTGCTAGAGTATCTTACGTCACTAATGGAAAATTAGTATCTGTGTCGAAACCTTGAGGATTCGATAGATCGAAATTGAAAAATCACGCCACACTCGTCCTACTCTCTGTGTTTTAATCCCGGTTTTATTTAGAATAATGTTTGTGATACGAAATTTGAATTTAAGCTACACTCAAATGAATCGATACTCTTGAATATTGACAATAATTTTACTTTTTGGTAATTAAAATTAGAAAAGATTGGTTAAGTAGATTACATTGGTTGCGAGTAGGCGTTAAAACAAACTTATCTTAAACATTAAACCATAAACCAAATTGAACCATAAATGATGAATAAATCCGTTGAATTCGAGTACATGTCAATGCCTTATTTTCCACATTTATTTCCAATCTTCTCTAATTACACTATTTAAAATTATAACACTAGTTGTTTATAATTAGGTTCTGATATTTCTACGGCTATACTTTGTTTATTTTTCTCATTAAAAGACATTGAGTAATTATTTAATTGTATTACAGTTAAAATTTTTTTAAACAATCATTTTAGAAGTCTTTTGTTTCCCAATACTTTCAACCATATTCGTTCAAAATTAACTTTTATTATATTTAAATGATTGTTATATAATTTTTATCTATAATACTATCCCACCAGTCAGGTCTCACCACATTGTAGTAACTAGGAATGGCCCCACGGTTAGCTCTATTGTAAGCGCACTGCGAAGGAGATGCAGAATACATGAGTTCGATTCCCTGGCAGTGCCCAATATTTTCTCTTCCAATAAAATTATTTAAATATAATAAAAACTAATTTCCAACAAATATTTTTCATATCCATGTTCCGAAAATTCTTATTCCAACTGTTGAAAAAAATAATAATAAAAAAAAAAACACCAAAAATATTTTTTTAGAGCTAAAAAATTTTTTTCCAATAATTATTCTGTATTTTTTATTAGAACAAAAAAGATTGGCGAAGGTATTTATGCAAATTTGCTGAAGATCCGAGATCGATTCCCAGCCTTGACCCATCTTTTTTCTTCTTATAAAATTATTTAAATATTTCCAGTTTAGCTGACAAAAACGTGGGAGGAGTCAAAAAACAAAAAAATCTAACTAATAGGATAGTTGGAAACTAAAATAAAATAAGATAAAAACTTGCATGCATCAGGAATTTATTTAATTTCTTTTTTTTTTTGGAAAGGTTTACAATTAATTTGCTTAATTAACAGGCTTGCTCAATGGGAACAAATAATGGAATAGTAAAAATAAATATTGAAAACAAAATAAATATGATCAGAAAATGAGTTAAAATATCGTATGGAGCTATACTCGAATTTTTTAATTTGAAAATCCATTAAAAAGGTAGGTTCATCTATACAAAAATAAAATTATGTAAGCCTATATGATATTGCTCAAGAATATCTTATGAATAAATACTTCCAAACATTTAATAGCTTAAATGATCATAAAGTTTCCGAGAATTCATAATTCCACTTTTCTATCCAATTGTTAAAGGGATCATAAATCGTGGCCCTAACGAAGGTAAGTGAAGACTTATAAACTCGTAAAATAGGAGACAATAGTACCAAAAGCATTGACTACAGAAGCCTCATTATGTTGGTAATACCCCTGTCAACAGGCAACTCCTGATAGGATCTTGTTTACCTAAGTTGATGATAGCATCTACCACAGATGGAAGGAGATATCGTCGAGGGAAGTGGATCGGGATATGATCTCTTGATGCTTCAATATCCAAAGGGTTATACCTACTTCCAAAATCAAAGGAATGTTCTTCGGAGAACAATGCCTACCCCAGTACCCCACATATTTCTAACCGTACTGTTACAGATATGTTATGCTTTTAATTTATAAGTTTACTTGATAATCGCTGAGTTCGAGGCGGGCAGTGTATTATTTATTTACAACTGCTGTGAATCTATGTAGCGTTAGGGAGACCTTTCCTTGGGCTCACCCAGCCTCCATAATATTGGCAATGTGTGGTCAAATCACATCCTTTCAAAACTGTTTACTAACAGATCGCACACCTTTTCCACTGAACAAGGATCTTTTTTGGGTTATGTTGTCTGAGCTTTTTTAATGTGTACATACTAAAATTAAAGCTCATATACCGATTCTGGTAATGTATTTTTCCTTCATAATTCCATTCCATATTTAATTTTCTGTATGATCCTCGGGCCTTTAGCCTTGAATAACAAAACATCGAAGTTATATCTGAGAATGAAGTGAATAAAGGGTGATTTATTACTTTTGAAATTCCTTTAGAAGATGGTAGATTTAAATTAACGTTGAATATTTCAGTAAAATTATTTTAAAAACGTATTTATGTAAAGTTTCGCATAGAAAGTGAATGTTATGTTATGGTATTGCATATTTCCATTACTGGATATATACTGATAATCCAATTATTATAGAGCTATTATCGTCGTTTTAAGTTTCTATTATTTTCCTGTCTCATACTCAGGAGGTAACATCATCATATATATATATATATATATATATATATATATATATATAGTTATAACATCATGTCATTTGATTTTTACTTTAAATTTAATACTTTGGATAAACTCCTCGATTAATTCTTTTTTTTTATTTTTTTTTTTTTTTTTGTACTTATAGAGACAGGATTGATAGATAATATAATTGTTTAAACATAGGATCCTGATCAGCATGCATAAATGATATCACCACTTAAATGTTACAAATATCAAATTCAAAACATGCATAAAACATTTTTAAAAATAAACCGTATCTACTTAACATCTTAAACATTGCATTAAAGACACCGCATACTTGTGCGAATTATGTTGCCAAGATAAAAGATAGGGTCTTGGTGAACGGTGAAAATCCAACACTCGTTGCAACCGACCTTCAACATGCAAATGTGTATATTACCTTTTTTTTCAGATGTTTATCCTAATAGCACGTACCGCGGGGATCGGAAAACAATCTCTACCATTTAAATAATCATCCGATTTGTGTGATGTATTAATTTTTTATTTGCACGGTAATATGCCTTGAGTGGTGGAATCGCTTGGAACAGGAAATTCTTATATAAGCCACCCATTGTAGGTGAGATGACCTTTGAATTGTACACAATTTTTTTTCTTGGAAGTCTTTTTTTTCCTCTTCCCTTCTCCTGTAGTGAAGTATAAGAAGTGGACCGAGGATTCGTTAAAATGCTTCGACTTCCAGGCATTCCTCGAACAGGGAACCTCCAGAAGAAAAAGCCAATTAGGCGAATTAAAATATCTGAGATAAGGTTGACGAGATGACTCTGTCTGCTGTTGGACCCTCGGATCTGGGACTGCTAGTTATGTCAAACGATAGTTACAGCCAGTAGTGTGCGTTGGATTCTCTAAAATGAAAGTGATTTGTACAAAAACTACTGAATCATTCATATCACCGTTAATCATGGGCGGATCCAGCCTATCGGAAAGGGGGGGGGCCTGCAGCCCCACAGCCCCTTATTTGGATCTGCTAATCAGCTGTTTTACCTTTATTTTCCTTTCCCACAACTAAAATTCTACTTGTTCTGCACATTATTTGTTCCTTAACTTGCTTCCTTACATTAAGGAAAGTCAAATTATATCTTAAAATGACGAAAATTTTTCCAAAGGGAGGGGCTGCAGCCCCCACAGCCCCTTCCCTGGATCCGCCAATGCCGTTAATAAGTTATAAAAACATATTTAGGCAAGAGAGAAATGGATTTGTTAAGGTTAGTAATGTCATGTTAGTAGCTACCAAGTAAATAAATCGGTTAATAATATTAAAATCTTTAATCCGAACAATACCAACCTAGTGTAGATAACCTCTTCATAGGATTTTAGAGACAAACCATGGGCGTTGGCACTACTTTTCAAAAAGTGTGAGGGAGTGAGGCAAGGGCGTACCCAGGATCAAAACTAGGGGGGGGGGAAGCTAAAAACTAGGGGGGGGGGGCAGCTATGGTCGTTCAGGTTGTAACACCTTACCACGGCAAAGGAGACTGAAACCAAAATTATGTATAATTATAGCAGTGCTTTATCAACTAAGTTATTACAATTATTTGCTTGAAAAAAATGTATTCTATTATTGCTTCCAGTCGTAAAAGCCTAAAAAATTATTGCTTCCAGCCTCCCAGGGGGGGGGGGCAGCTGCCCCCCGCTGGGTACGCCCATGGAGTGAGGTGCATGAAAGGGTCATTGTACAAGATTTAAAATATTTTGAAAAGGGAATGAGGTTTTGAATCTTTATATTTAATTTTCTAATTTAAATTCTAGATGAAGAATACATTTGTGTGATTAGTAGATAGATAGATAGATAGATAGAAAATACTTTTATTGATACTTATTACAAATTACAAAATTTTATATTTACAAAAGTAATTACTGACATAGCTACGGCTGTCTGTCAGGAGTGCTTAACAATGGCTCAACACTTATTAAGTTATTTAAATAATGTATTAATAATTAAAATTTTCGATTAGAAAGGAACGATAGATGTAGGTTTCCTTTAAGTAACCCACTAGTGCTGCCCAATTTTCACCATTTAAATATTTGACCATTTCAACTTCGGTCATGGTGACTGCTCCAAAATATTTTTTCCTCATCGCCTCTAAGATTTTACATTTACCTAAATAATGGAATACATCTTCCTTCTCTCCAATGTTGCACATAGAACAATTGTAATTCTTCCCCTGAATAATTGGTTGGTAATTCAAGTTAAGAAGTTCACCTCTAACTTTAAATATTATACTAATATCAGATATAGATAAGTTAGAATGAATATAATCAATATTAAAAGATAATTGTTTATAGATTAGATGATATTGGCCGTTTAATGCTCTTTCTCTATAACATGTGTCATAATATGTAATCAGGCTAGATTTCAATGCTTTTAAATCTTTCCTCAACAGCTTATTAGAAGTGAAAACTGGGTTGAAGTTGCATTTAACTTTCTTGGACCAATTCAACCATTCTCTAAACCACAATATTTTCTTTTTGATAACTTCTTCCGCAACCAATTTTGTTAGACGACATCCATCTAGATCTAAAGTCTTCAATATGTATTTGAATTGCAATTCAAAAGTAAAAACATGAATTGGTGAAATTTTGGCCTCTATATGTATCATGTAATTTGGAGTATTTCTCGGCAGTCTAAATATTTTCTTAACGAAGGTCCTCTGGACACTTTCTATTTTATCCGCATATTGATATCCCCAAACTTGACTTCCGTATGTAAGAATCGATCTACAAACCGTTTTGAAAATTTCATATTTTACTGGAAGAGTAATATGCTTATTTATAAATACGTTACTCCAAACACTGTTCAGACCAAGTAAAGCATGTCGAGCCGTTAGATTGAAATGATCTGTAAGTGTCAAACTTGGAGACAATACAATTCCCAAATATTTATATCTGTTAACGACCTTGACCGGTTGATTATTAAACTTCCAAGATTCATATTTACCAAGCTTTCCTCCACTTTTCCTAAAAACCATGATATTTGACTTGGATAGATTTACAATCAAATTCCAAGTTTTAACATAATATTCCAACTCATTTATCATGTTTTGTAAAACCAAAGCATTATCGGCAAGGAGAACTATATCGTCTGCGAACAGTAGGAGTTTTATTCTGTAACCTCTAAGCCATATTCCTCCGCTTAGACAATCTTTGATATCATTTATAAATAAAGTAAATAATAATGGACTCAAGTTGCAACCTTGCTGAACTCCGGATAATGTTTGAAAAGTTTCTGATCGGCCACGTTTACAGCAGACAGACAATTTAGTATTCGAATAGAGACTTGCAACAGCTCTTATAAATTTTGTTGAAACCGCTAACTGTGACAGCTTGAAAAGGAGAGCATGCCTATCCACAGAATCAAAGGCAGATTTGAAATCTATAAAGAAGCAATAGATTTTCTTGACTCCTTCATGCCATTTCAATTGAATCAAGTTAG
Organism: Aelia acuminata; assembly: GCA_911387785.2. Lineage (NCBI taxonomy): Eukaryota > Metazoa > Arthropoda > Insecta > Hemiptera > Pentatomidae > Aelia > Aelia acuminata. The sequence goes on along the minus strand of OU426983.1, from coordinate 87,585,252 downwards.
TGAGAACAAAAATATTATCTACTGTTGAGTAACCTTCCCTGAATCCAGCCTGCTCCTCGCATAACAGTTTTTTATCTTGCACCCATGACTTTAGTCTTCCAGCCAATAAACTCGTGTAAACTTTCTTGATGGTATCCTGTAGGACTATTCCTCTATAATTACATGCCTGATTTGGATCTCCCTTCTTAAACAATGGTAATACAACAGCCTCGTTCATACTGTCTGGGATCGACCCTTTATCAAAATAATTATTAATCAATTCTAACAGCAATTCTAGGAAACTTTTAGGAGCGAACTTGTAAAACTCATAGACAATACCATCTAGACCAGGTGCTTTACCATTTTTAAATTTATTCAAGGTAGAAAGTAGTTCAGTAATATTGAAAGGACAATCAAGGCTAACGTCTTCTTGTAATGGAGCAGCATAATGGATATGAGTTACAGTTTGACTCGGATTAAAAACTTCACTGAAATGATTGACCCAAACATTCATTTCAATATTATCTCCAAATTTTCCACCTCTCTTTTTCAATTTATTCACTTGAGACCAAAATTCACTCGAGTTTTTTGAATTTTTGATTGCATTAGCTGCTTCTAAATAATAGTTTTTACGTTTCTGTTCACAAAGATCAAAATACTTTCTCCTCTCTATAGTATACTTCTGCTGAACAACCTTTGCTCTAGTTTTTCTGAAAAGATTTAATAACTTAAATACTCTAGTTCTATTTTTTAAACAATGACGATCAAACCAAGGTTGAATTTGTTTGAATGATTTGTTATAACTTTGCATATACTTAGCACTATCTCTTATTATCTCTTTTAGGACAGTTAAATCTATGTTTTCACAAGATTCAATTTTCTTTTCCACATTGTTCTTATAGTTGGCACTTTTAGAAAGGTTCCAAATTAGTTTTGGATTATTGGGTACAACATGCTCTATTTTTTCTTCTTGTTCTAGTTGTATAATCACCTCAATTGCCATATGGTCTGACCAGATAACGCTTCTTATAAAGAAATCTTTAATTAATCTGATACTGCTAACAGATATTAAGGCGAAATCTATTACTGAGCAACCCCTAGGGCCCAAATACGTTAATTCCCCAAACGAATCACTCGGAGATCTCCCATTTAAAATTAAGAATCCATGATCATCACAAAAATCCAAAACCAGCTTACCTTCCGAGTTTATTATATTATCTTTAGAGCATCTAAATTCAGAAAAACAACCCAGATCCAATGTGTCTTCCTCAATAGGCTGACCACTACCTAATCTACTGTTCCAATCTCCAATCAATAGAAACTGTAAATTACTATTACTAACAATAATATCATAAAGCAGACCAAAATCTTCTTTCCATGAATTTGGCGCTAAATAAATTGGCAAAACATGTAAAAAATATTCTGAACTTATTTTAATCTGGAGTACATCGATATTATTTAACGTTATAAATTTACAATTACCTCTAGTTATTAATTCATTTCGACAACAAATCAATATACCACCTTTCGCCCTTCCAAATTTTGCAATTCTAGTGGCTGAAACCCATAAAAGCTTATAATTTAGAAAATATTTTGAATAAAGTTTTTCATCATTATCTTCAACAAATGTTTCTAGTAAACAAAAAATATCATAATTATTTAAAAAATCAACAAAAAATTTATCTTTAATTTTATTTTTAAGGCCACAAACGTTATAACTTAAAATATTCAGATTTTTTAAACTTACATCAGGGTAAATATTTGTTTTTGTTTGACAGACAGCCTTTACCTGCTATTTATTCTGTACACTCGACGATGTTAAAGCATCTAAATTAGAACTAGCATTAATTTCAGACTGTGTTGACGATCTTAAATTTTTAGAATCAGCTGACTGCTGTTGATTGTTGTGGGCCGCTAATCCTTTACGAAGCCTAGACACTACCTCTGATAACGCCAATCCAGTCAGTCTCTCCAGTGTGCTAAGGCCGTCCGTGCCGTTGTAGAGTAAACCTTCCTCTTCCGACCACGTAAAAATTGTTTCATCAAATAAAAGTTTGTCTCCTCTAACCTGAATTTTAATGTTCCTGTTTCCTGCTCTATTCCTAATTTCTCTTCGTATGGCAAGTAATTTGGACTGTTTTATTCTAGTAATGGGTGCGAGGTCTCGATTAATATTGATGCCTGTGTTTTTTAATTTTTTAGTGTTATATAATATTTTTTTAACGTCGGCACTGGTTTTAAATTCCACAAGAAGCGGCCTGCTTTTGAGTTTTGGCGACCCTATGAAGTAAGTTTCGTTTATTAAAACATTCTCTACACCTAAGACGTTTTGGCAAAGATCTTTGACCTCATTTGACCCGTCTTTATTCGAGTCTATGACTAGACCCTTAAAAATTAGATTTTTTTGTCGGAATTTGTTTTCCAAATTTTCGATCTGATTTTTTATTTCTGCATTTTCCTTCCGTACGATGTTCACCTCTTCCTTAAGCTTTAAATTTTCACTGACATAACCCATTATAATTTTTTCTAATTCGGCCATGTCTGATTTGGTTAGAATATTTTCAAATCTTTCACTTAATTTACGGTCTAACATGTCCGAAATGTCTTTAAGTAACATTTGGCTTGAGGTACCCTCCATTTCGTGTGAAACTTGTATCGTAGCTTTTGTTCTTTTAACCACTTTTTCCTCAATTTTAAGCTCTGGTGAAGATTTGCTTCTTTGTCTTTTATTTCTTGGGGTGAGAAACTGAGCAATAGAGCTATTCTTGTCGCCAGGCATCAAGTAATTCACTCTATGGTTTATATAATAGACAATGTCAATAGAATAAACTTATAGCTCACCTTTAGCAAACTACTAAGATCTAAAATTGTTTTTCAATCGCAATGTAGTTCAATTCAATTAAAATTTGCTTCTAAAAAGCACTAATAACTTAATTTTTCCACTCAAGGTATCAAACACAACCGTTCACTATGGCGGCCAAACGAGCACTCTTGTGTGATTAGTATTCCACCACGTATACCATGAAGATTTATCAGCTAATTAAAAGAGTATTGGAAAATGAACTTGAACCGCCACAATATTCAAGGGACTGAATTTAAAGATTTTCAGACAATCGACCATTTAATATTTTTATTTAGTACACAGTTGTGCTTAAAATACTAAAAATATGAAACAAAACCGGTTTAAGTAAATGCGAAATAAGTACCAATTATTGTCATAGATAAAAATAAAATAAACAAATTTGTAAAAATAACGGTACTATTACTGCTATGTAACTCTGGCCTATTTGGAGCCGTTAAGTGTGGTCCAGATCTAAGCTGATAAATAAAACCCACTGGGGTTTGATTATCTCTTTCCTGCGAGCGAAGTGAACGGAGCTTAAAAGCAGCGATCTAATAAAGCAGATCAAGGCCCTTTTTTAACTGTAAAGGACGCGATGGGAGTTCGGTAATATAACATTCGCATGACCAATCAAAACAGGCCAGGCCCAGAAGTGACATTACTAGTATATATATAGTATATAGAAATACATATTATTCACCACAAATAAATTACTAAACATAAGAAAAGAAGAGGAAAATTAATACGCGAACAAGAGTTATTTTGAAATGCAAGGGATAAGAAAGCAAGAGTGTAGATTAAACTGTGGCACCCAAATATCTTATTATTAGTACATTTTATTTTTATGGCCTTGATTGGCATGTGGGTCACAGAATCTGCACCGATTCGGCACCTATTCCTTCTAGTATCAGATCATATTTATTTCAAGATCCTCATTGCAAAAAAGAATCATCGACATTCCAACTCGCTATTTTAGTAGGAGGTGGTATTTTCTCGTTATAAAGGGTTACTAAAAAGAGAAATGGTATATCTCTCTTTCTCCAGGTATATCTTTACAGAAAGGCAGTTTTTAAAGTTTAATAATGTAATATTTCCCCTAATTCCCAAATTCGGCCTGACATGTCAATACACTTTATTCATTGCTGGGAATATTCTGGCTATTGAATGGGGTACTATTTGAATTTCAATGGAAATTGAATAGGATTACTTTTCTGCTCAAATCAAATTTATGTATGAAGGGGAGGGAAGAGACCCCTCTAGTTGTAATGGCCAACATATTGCCCTTGGGGGGTGCAGTATGGAGCAGCCCATCCATCACGGGAGTGCCTGAGTGGGCAATTCGAGGGCAATTAAGGTGGGGCCAGGTGGGACAATTTGTATGGAGCGCTACCTGGTCCAGGTCGAGAGTTCATTAATTTCTATGGAGCGCCGGTGAAGAGCTGCGATTTGACACCGTCGCAGGGCACTAAGTGCGCTGTTGTGTGGGCGTGAGGCATCTGTCCTCCCCAGTGTGGTCTGTTTGTTAACCGCCGTCCGCTTTGTGAGCGCATTTTACACTGGATTCTATCTAAGCGCCTCCAACAGCTGTCTTCTCCAGAAAGTCAAGGACCATTGTATCTGGGTCGAGGGGAAAGAATCAACAGACTAGAGATCAGTAGCAACAGGCTCCATAGTGTAATCTTGGCGATGCAAGTGCACGCAGAACAAGTGTGAAACCACAAACTCTTCAAAACATGACCAACTTTTATCAGTGTGGTAGAAAAAGAAAAACTGTAACAGTACCTGTTACATCTTATAGCTTATCTACTGCCTTCTCTCAATCTCTAAAGGTGACGTGCTTCTAGCAGGGAACTCCATAAGTCCTATTTTGGAGGGGACAATCCTTGTTCTAAGATGCCTAAGCAATGTGCAGAATATTTATGCAGCTGTTTATACCGTTGAAAAGTTTAGAATTTGAAGAAAATAAAAATATTTAGTTTATAAAGTGTTCCAAGGTCACTGATATGAAATATGGATGTAGCAAAAAAAAATATATTTCTACAATCAGATTCCACAGTAATTAGTACCAACTGTCTTAAAACTAAATAAAAACTAAAAGAATTACATAGAATTTCTTTAATTTCTTATAGCAAGAGAAAAAAAAAAATAGAGAAAAGCCGAGAGAATCGTTGTGAGAGAAGGTGAAATGCCTGCTGTTAATTGTTCGGAAAAAAAAATGGCCATTAGTAAAGTTTAATGATTAAAGTTTTCTGAAATCAATATTTTCATAACTATTGAATTAAATAAATAAATATTAACCGTCCATTCCTGTCTTTATGAAGATATTCTACGATTCATGTTTACGATACGATATATCATCAAGCTATAGTGTAAAACTCGATTTTCAATTCTATAATCCCATAAAAAAAAAGTCAAACATCCGCGGATAGTAAAGAGTCCATGAATTGTAAAGCCAATTAATTCTTGGTGCACCATTGTATGAAGTACTAGCTAAGTACTGGAAAATAGCTATTTTACAACCGATAAACAAAAAAGTTTTCATTGATGAAAAAAGTTTTGTGTTACCTCTCCTTAAGGAGGAAGGTGGCACTTAAGATCGCCATTTAAAAAAAAAATGATATCTTCTTTTAGCCTTTCTTTTTTTAGGTATTTTTATCTAGCTAAAATGCTCAAAGTGCTTCATTCATTCAAACAAAAGTCGAGATTAGGTGCATAATATAACATAATATTTTTTTTACTAATGATTGCTACCATCAAACTTAAATATCGTTTCAGTAATTCGTCACCTTCTTTTTAGAAATATCTGGGATTCGAGTGTTTCTTTTCACTGTTGCTAATTATATAGTTTTCTTTGGTTTATTATATTTATTTGTAGAGAATGATGCTTATTATTAAAAAATTGTTTTGTTTATTGACGTTTTATCTTCGTCTGGGACAACAGGTATTCTTGTTTCGTTTTATTTATATTTCTTTTCTTCTTTATATCTTATTTTAACAATAAGTATTAAATTAATAACAGGTAATACAATTATAAAGTAATATATTAATAAATATAAAATTAGTATATAAATAACGATAACATTATAATCAATTAATTAAGAGATGTTTCAGAAATGAGAACAAAAATTTACTTTCGCTGTCTTGAGAACGTTTCCAAGCAGATAAGACCTTCATCACTGAACGATAACATAATGACAATATGCAGGTACGTTTCAACAAGTTCAGGCACAAAAAGAAATAAAGAAAAATACACAGCTGAGGTAGCAACGCCTACGTACAAGATAACACTGATTGGTTAATTAAGAGATATCCAATGTTTTTTAATGAATTCGCACGGTTGTCAAGTTATCTTTTGGTACATGGGCACCCATTTTCTTCCTCAGCTGTATTGGGCCTGTTCTTGATTTATTGAGGAAATTTTTGTTTTATTTTAGAGTTTTTAATATAATCTGCTTTTTCATTTCATCATCTAATTTAATAAGTTTTACATTAATATTATAAATTAAAGAGTAACGCGGCTTCATGCAAATCAATGTGATTGAAAGCATATCATGTAATCGTCGAATCAATAAATGGAATAAACTTGACTCGCTGTGATTGATATCAACAGAACTCAAGGCAAACTATATGCATTAGGAAGACTCTTAGGAAAATTAAAATATAAATAGGTGGCAAAATAAAAAATATAGATACAAAATTAAAATATAGGAAAGGAGTTTTTGAGTATTTTTACTTTACCCACAACAGGTACTTTTTGATATTATTAGTGATTTATTTAACTTTATTTAATAACATACGTTATAACGTTATTTAATAACATATGTCTATTTTAAGAGAAATGTATATATATATATATATATATATATATATATATATATATATATATATATATATATATATATATGAGGTTACCTACCTAATACGTCCTAGGTTTTAAGAAACGTTGAAGTTGTTTTTGTTAATAATGAATCTGATACAACTGAGTCGTGTCCTTAAATCGGAAGAAGGGGCATTTAAGACATTTCAAAGGTTGAGATTATTGCATAAAACACGGAAATGCAGAAGAGGGTGATACTTTATGAAGCTTGATTTTCACCAATGATGATCTCCAGCAATTAAATGCAGTTTGAGAAGTTGCAGATGCAATATATTAAACTAGCATTTTCGTTTACATTTTAATCTTTTTAAATACATTACTTTAATCATCTTTTCTAATTTAATATTAAGATAAATCACTCTTTTATAAATAAGTAACAGTTACTTATTTATAAAAGAGTGATTTATCCAGTTACTGGTGTGAGTAAAGTAAAAAAACCCGAATTTTTTAATGAACATATCACTCGTCCAATGCATAACTGGTCTAACTAATAATCTAAGTTTTTAAATTTTTTTCACTAATTTTCTTCCACCATTTTTTAGCAAGATCGCTCACAGACCGCGATAGTGACGATTCTTAAAATATTTTTGACAATCTGATAAAGTAGGCAACAAATATCAACAGAAAGGAAAAAAAGAAACTTTAACATCGTAAATTGTTAGATAGTTGTGTATAATATATTATTCAGATATTATTTGTATTAATAATTAATTAACAAGCTTTAAAGTATATAGGATATTAGATGGTATTCGTATGAGGTTTTACATAAAGATGTACATATACTTAACTAACAAAAAGCATTGACACCAATTATATGCCAGTTGGAATAATAGAACGGACTTTAATGATTTTTTAGCCACATTTTTCAATCATATAGAAGTATCTGATAAACAATGATTTACCTCCAATTAACTGATAGAAATTTCCGAACGCTGATCAGGAATTTTAATAACCCCAAAGACGAAATACCAAACATCCATTTCGATCTAATTACACCGACCTTAAGGCAAAGCTTTGAAAAGAATTCCTACACAAATAACAATAATTCATTCTCATAGTATATAATTAACCAATTAAGGGGTACTGTATTAATCCATCACCATGCGTGACCCGGTTGAGCTCTGAGCTATTTTGAAAAAGTCTGAGAAAAAAATTCCTTTTTTAATATAACCAAATTATATACCTAATTAGTGTTATTTTCGAATTTAATAAGACGTAAGGATTTTTTCTTGATTCCTCCTGATGCAGAAATAACTTCTGTATTTTTATTCTTATAAAGAATAATTTGTTTTATTATCATTTATTTATTTATATCCCATGTTTTAAATTTGCTATCTGCAAAAAATTTTTGCAACGAGCAAATCTGTGATCTATACTTATGTGTGATACATTGGCGTTATTTATTCTCTAGGCCTCTAGGTCTCTAGGCCACCGACTCAACAACCGTCGGGGTGGATTGTGTGGATTTAAGTGTTTCTGCTAGTGGGTTCATGTTGAAAGTTACTCTTTGATGGAAGTTTTTGTATAACAGTGTGGCTGTATCGATTACTGTTAGATGTTAAGGGCCTTGTGTATTAAGTCATTAGTCACGTAATACGGTGCATCTACTATCCTCCGTAATACTTTTGATTGAAATGATTGGATCCTTTGGATATTTGTGGGCTTTGCAGTGCTCCATAACTCTAACCCGTATGTCCAAATGGGTCTAATGAGCATGTTGTATATTGTAAGTCTGTTGGTTAGGGATAATTTAGAGCGTTTGTTTTGAGTCTTTCTGATTAGTGTGACGTAGGTTTTCCATGTCAGTCTTTTGTCCAGGTGAAGTCCCAAGCATCGTACTTCATGGGAAGTGGGTATGGGAATATCATTAAAATATACCTGAGGACACAACCCCTGATTGAGAGTAAAGACAGTAAATACGCTTTTTAATTCATTCATTTTTACTCTCCATCTTTTTGCCCAACCCGAAATATCGTCTAGATGATTTTGGAGAGTCAAACACGCATCGTTTGGGTTTTTGTGGGATGTGAGGAGGTCTGGGTCGTCAGCAAATGTAGTTAGTAAAGTGTGTTCTTGTTCGGGTAAGTCTGCAGTGTACACATTGAAAAGAAAGGGACCAAGTACGCTGCCCTGTGGAACTCCTGCTCTAATACGTATACAGGGTGTCCCACGAATGTTGTGTCAGGCTAATAAAACCCAGAGTCTTTGGAATTTCAAGGCGAAAATCAGGGATCTTATATTGCGTCATATTAGTTACCTTTTGAAGATATTCAACTCTTCCAGATTTTTTCCAGTATTGCTGGAATGGCTCCAGTACTGGAAATTTCACCATAAGTGACTGGTTTTTATGACGGATTCTGATGGGGAGTCGAATTCTAAAACTGTTTTGTATCGGTTACTTTTTCAATCAGATGCACCCTTACATCGATAACAGGCTGATTATTAACCATTTTCAAATTTTATATCTAATAGTGTTATGTATTTAAAAAATAAAAATAAACATATGATATAACACATGTAAATGTCAGCTGTTTCTTACAAATATTTGTTCAATCTGTATTTCTTGGTTATAAGATTATTAGTTTGTCAGTATTTGTAAATGTAAATTGGTCAATTTAAAAATATGGCTCATTTTGTAAGTCAGTATGACATGCTCATGGCATTAGGACGATGTGGCGGAAACTATAGAGCAGCTGCAAGGCTGTATGCAGAGCGTTATCCACAGCGGCACCATCCCAAGTATCAAGAATTCTCAGGCATTGCTGACAGGATAAAAAGAACAGGTACAATTAAGCCTTATAGTAAATATTGTCACCGTGTCCGTCCAGTTTTGAATAATGCTAATACAGATGTAGTATTAGCTTTAGTTGAAGAGGATCCGCAGATGAGTGTAAGGGATATTAGTAGGGAAACTGACATATCCCGAAGTTCGGTACATAGGCTTTTAAAAGATGAAAAATTCAGACCTTACCATTTTTCAGTGCGCGAAAATGACTTGGACCAGCGATTGAGGTTTAGCCATTGGGCACAAACAATGATAGCTGAAAATCCTAATTTCTTTTCTAATGTGCTTTGGACAGATGAAGCTACCTTTTGTAGCACTGGCTTAATGAACATGCACAACGCATAATATTGGTCCAAAGAAAATCCTCACTGGATGTTACAACGTGACCAGCAACACAGGTGGAAAGTGAACGTCTGGTGCGGCATTATAGGGGACCAGATCATTGGACCACATTTCTTCGAAACATCATTAAATTCCATCAGCTATTCGAAGCTCATTGAACAAGATCTTCCGATTTTACTGGAAGAGGTGCCGCTTGAAAAACGTATGGTGATGTGGTTCCAACAGGATGGGTGTCCGGCTCACTATTCCATTAGAGCTAGGAACGTAATAAATCACATGTTTTCCAATAGATGCATTGGAAGGGGTCTGCATATTAATTGGCCAGCAAGATCTCCGGACATTTACATGTGTTATATCATATGTTTATTTACCTTTTTTAAATAAAAAACACTATTAGATATAAAATTTAAAAATGGTTAATAATCAGCCTGTTATCGATGCAAGGGTGCATCTGATTGAAAAAGTAACAGATACAAAACAGTTTTAGAATTCGACTCCCCCTCAGAATCCGTCATAAAAACCAATCACTTATGTTGAAATTTCCAGTACTGGAGCCATTCCAGCAATACTGGAGAAATTCTGGAAGGGTTGAATATCTTCAAAAGGTAACTAATATGACGCAATATAAGATCCCTGATTTTCGCCTTGAAATTCCAAATACTCTGGGTTTTATTATACTGACACAACATTCGTGGGACACCATGTATAACGAAAAAATATATAGTTAGATGGTAATATTCATTTAATGATAGAATTCCGGTCTTTTGAATAGGAAAGAGAACCAAGCGGATTTAATGACAGCGATAAGTTTAAATAAATAATTATAGCGTGTTAAAACTAATGTATAAAAATTATTTGAAATCGGATCAACCGTTAAAAAATTAATAATCCACCACCCAATACCTTTAGCCGTCCCATTTTTAAAATAATACGATGAGGGACGTATATTTGTTGTTGTATATCTATGGCTTTTTGATTGCTATGAATATTAATCAATGGTTTCTATTCGCAAAACATAAAATGTGATTATTAAGCATTTAAATTATTCCACTTGACGGCCGATATCGAAGCCCTTATCGGTGTCGGTTTCAGACTAAACAGACCATTATTTTTGCCGCTCCTCTTAATTATATATCCATTCATATCCTCTATCAATATTATATCAATGGCCAATCCATAACGAATCAAATCGGTTCGCAGAAATAATCTGACATATCTTAGTCGTAAAGATAAAGCAGTGCGTGAAAATTCTCACGTAGACCACCATTATATGGGTCAGTTGTATCCAGTTCATTTTTAGTTTGTTTGATGGGCAATTAGAATGCTAAATTAAATAGAGCAATAAAAAAATATGTATCTTATTGTTCCGAACCACAGGGTATGTGGAAGTTTATTAAAGTTAGATTAGGTCATGGGTCATAAATGAGGTTAAAAAGACAAACATAATGTTACGATATTTATGATAGAAACTTTAAAAAACAGCTAACTTAAAACTTTAATAAGCAGCCCTTCTGATGGACTAAAATTCGGATGAAATTTGGAGAGTAATGTTAAATAGTAATCTGTATTAATTTCATAAAAGTCCTTAGTTATAAAAAATAAATATGCTTTTACCTTACATTAATATAAATAAAAGTACTTTTTTCCTGTGAAAATAGTAATTGAAGTGTAGCAGGTTAGAATGGATTGGAATTCATCATACAAAGAATTAGTGAACACTTTCTTAGGAGCTATTATGAAATATATTACTCTTTATTTGTAGAATTATAAGTAATACCTAACCGTTTAAAATAATATAAGACATGGCACTATTAGGCATTCTACAGCCTTAATTGGAATATAGTTTTTGGATTGAAAATTTAGAAGTAACATCACTGTAAATAAGCTGATTTAATTATAATTTTTTTTTTCTCAGAAACTTTTCATTCTATTTCTAAATGTATTATTTATGGTATTTTTTCCATTGAAGCAATTGCTTATTCAATGTAAATAAACCAAGAAATTGCCCTCTTATCTTAAAATAGAAAGGCTTAAACAGATTCAAAACCTCCTCAAAATCCGAATTATTTCATAGTTCGTCCTTCTGTCGACCATTTTCCCCTCATCTTAGTCTTATTTATTTTACAACCAGTTGGTTTACATACATTTTTATTTATCAAAAAAATTATAAAGCTTCATATTATGTTTATTGCTTGTGGTCGATAAAAAATCGGACTGAACCAACAGGGAATTAATTTCATCTATCCAGGATTTTAGAATGTTTTTTACGGTTCCTTATGTTCAGTTTCAATTCGAAAAACCAATTGCTAACAGTAAAATATTCTTGATTTTGTATGGGGAATATGATAATTTTCAAAATAATATTAATACACCAAAATGCGAGTATTAGATCAAAGGTAGGTATTAGTGTAAATCTAAGCATCTTCTGCAACCTACCATCTTACTCCGTTACCATGGGCTACCGAACTTTATTGTCGCTTACGTCTTTTTAGCTTCCCTTTATTGTCTTGTATTTAGTGTTCACTTTGTTTATTATCTTCTTTTATATTAATTTTATTTATTGTGTTTTTCAGATCTGTTTCTTTATTTTCTATTTTCGTTTTAAGTGTCCCCGATCTCCTCTTAAAAGGACCCTCCGGGGTTTGCTTCTCTTTAGAGCGAGCGTAGCGATCAGCCCTTTTTGAAACATCGTGGCATCCATTTCAGTTAAAAAGGGCCTTTATTAGACCTCAGCTTTCGTTCTCCGTTCGCTACCGTCGCTTTAAAGGGTGACAAACCACCAACAGGTCCTTTTCAATGGAGTTTAGGGACACACTAAATTGGAAAAGGGCTAAAATTTTCATGAATAAAAATTTATCAGGTCAAAAAATAGATGTTGTTGAAAATGTCTTTATTTAATTCGCAACACCAACACAAGGTTAGCGTCTTATCAGTGTGTGTAATGTCAGGGAACAAACATCATGGCGGATGATTCGGGGGTGATTGGAATAACACATGATGTAATGATGATCCAAATACTAGTTCTGGTGGTGGGGAGGTTGCTTCGCCAATCCAACTTGCGTCCAGTCAACAACTTCCTTCAGTTGATATTAATTCTAGAATTACTTAAGTGTAGAAAATCGATCGCTTTTTATCCTTTAATTTTATTTATATTATTCCACCAGTGAGGAAGGCCAAGGTGTGAGCGGGAGTTCTGGGAAGGCCCTGCCCAGGTGGCACCCTTTCCATTCCGTTACGTCTTCCTCCCCCGACAAGAAACTCCCTCGACGACAATGGAAGGTTCATTAAAAGCCAGTTTGTCCTTTGTAGGGAGGTAGCCCCGGGGCCATTGTGGTCCCACTTCAACTGCAACAATGAGCGCTTCCCTTCCTACGTGTTTACCTACCTGGTCGCTTAGCTCTCTTTATCGCCACTTGAAAATAATACACTCCATTGCTAAGGGTCTATTATGGAGAGGCGTTCCAATGTAACATCCTACAATAGAGGAATCGAAAGAGACGATGGTATTTAAACTCTAATATGGAACACTTTCCACGCTGAATTTCCATCCTCACTTACCTATGACAGTACGAATTGTTAAAGAAATCTTTTCTCCTTTTTTTTTTAAATAGATACGGATCCAGGAGAGGTCACGAACCCCCTCCCCCACCCCTCAAATATTTTGGTAATTTATATTTTTTTGCATTTTTGAAGGCATAATGATAATAAATAGACACTAAACCTTAAACGTCCTTTTTTGATTGATTAGATTGCAGTCCTTTTGATTGAAAAATACAAAAACTATAGCTTTGGCGGGCAAAATGCAGATAAATCCGGCGCTGATGCTTTCTGAGATAAAATTAGAAATAACAGCATTTTTCTAGTGCGGCTTAAATTCCTAATAATCTTAAAATCTGATTAAAGCTTAACTATATTGTACGAACCATTTATGCAATACAATCATTTATGTAACAAGAGTGGTGAAAGATTGAAAACAGTAAAAATTTACCCCTAATTTAACATCTAATACAAAAGGGGTAAAAATTGTATTCCAGTGGCCAATGAATGTTTGGAGAAGTTGGACTCTTCAAGTGGAGTTGTTTAAAAAACTTTTTGACAATACCATAAAATGGTTAAACACTATTTCTTAAAAGTTTGAACGAATCAATAGTAGGTACATAACATTTCTGAATATACAAGAATGACAAATAGGCAGATGAGGTAATTTATTTTAATCTATCTAATGCTTTTTAATTATCTTTTAAATTGTTTTAATTTTAATAATTAAATTTAATTTTATAAATAAAAAAATGAATCAAGGAACTTGCGATATTAATAAGTAATTTTTACCTTATAAAGTTCTGTAGCTATAATATATTTTTGTACTAATAGTTGTTTGTTATTATATAGAAAATTAGATTAGGTGCTTCGTTTCTAAATTATTAAAAAAAAAAAAAAAAAATAGACTAGATGATGGCCGTCTGGCCAAAATGTTGTCATTTAAATAAATGAAATTATGAAAAAATAAGATGTTCTGGTGATTGCACCTACCTAGTGGTTTACGAGTATATCTACACAACAAATGGAACAATTTAATCCCAGGAAATTAGAGGACCAGTTATAAATAGGAAATAATTAACCCCTGTATTTTGTGATCGTTATATATCTGTATCTATCTACCAACTTGGAGGACTCGGTTCATTCTAATACTCTTCTTCTCTTTTAAACTAGATCCGATATAAGATACGGTAGCCCAGGTATGGTAAGTGCTCTAGTTTCATTGACATTGTTGTCAGTGTATATTGTGACAATTTGAATTGTCTCGAAATTCTTCAGTAGTCTACAAATTTCCTTTTCTATACATGGGAAAATCGTTGCATACATACAAGCATACTTTGTGTTACAAGGATAATGTTGAAATATCCTATTATACGCTTATAACATTGAATTATTTGTTATTTCTTTCAGCTATACGCTGCGCACAATAGATAATGATGGCATAAAATTTTTCAATTAATTTTAATCTCTCGTCAAATTGTTTAGATATCTTGAGATTATTTCCTTAATTAATGTTGATGTTTGGGTCAGGGTTCCTTATGACGCACGCCAGTATCTAATCCCCCACCTTAAAACTAAATTCTTTGGGGAATTTTGTAATATTTACCGCATAAAATGATGAGTCATTTTAAAATATTTTCCATATATTCTACTTCAGTTTTGTTTATTGAAGTGCAGTATTTAATATTTGAAAAACTTATGAAAATGAAATACTTTAGATTGGATGTTATTGACGGTAGATGTAGTTTATAGAGAAGTTAGTTATGAACCAGTCAATAGTCACACACAAAGAAAGAAGATGGACTAAATTACTATATATTTTTATTAAATACTTGTATATACTTGTACTCATGCGATATTTTTTAAATTAAATATATGGTTAACAACTGTAATATATTTATCTTTGGAGGATTTTAAACACAGCTTCAAGTCTCCCAATGAGCAGTTAATTGCTAGGTTTCCCTAATTTAGCAATCATCAGCTCATAATCAAATGGAATTAAAAAACATGATCCTCTAATTGGGATGAAAAATGATAAAAATTGTCTTTATTTAACAAGCTCAAACGTTCATGATGACCCACCTGCTTCGGTTGAAACGTAGAATTTTTAAATAAACAATATTTTGACTGAAATCCCAACTCTTTATCAGCTCACATGGAATTTTTAAAAACAGTTGACCATTTTCAAACATTTACCTAAATTGAACATGTATTTATCATTAGAGCGTTAACATATAGGCTCTGTACAATACAATGATTTACTCTTATTGGTGAGTTTTCCACACAATTGACCAAACAAGCTGCCCTATAAATAAATCGTTTTGTTTTTCGCTGTTGTTGATTATTCTCATATTTATTTTTTCAAGTAGTAAGCCAAAGCATACGTGGAAACCGAAACCTCAAGTAGAGGAAAGGAAGGCCAAGGAACATTCACAGATCATATTTGCAGATCGAATTTTCGCCTATTCGCCAGGCATCTTAAGGATACGAAATTCTTAAATAAGGCAGTACAACAGCAAAACATTAGATTCATTACTTTCAGGGTTATCCATGGAGTTTTGGGAGTAATGAATCTCACCTTACAAAAATTGTTGAATCCTGATGATGCCTGAATAGTTGGAAATTAGATCTGCAGAAAAAATTTGCAATGAAGAAAAGGGAGTCTATGCAGTTCTAAGCATCCTATTCAGAGCAGAAAACTGAATGGACAGGCCCTAGCGGGATGCATGAGAACTGCCAACTTACAAGGAGCTGCCACAAATCCTTTGTGCCCCTTCAAGTAATCCCAGCAGCCATTGATGGATCTCGTTCTCACGACCCTTTGCTCCAAACCCAAATCCTGCTAATCCTTGTTCGGGGCCGAGGAGGCAGCACGCGCCCCATCAGGCCCACTTTCACAGGTGTTAACGAAGGCAAACTGGAGCGGGCCATTGTCCGGCGGGTCCTCGACTTCGCCGCGGGGCGTCTCCGAGTCAATAGCCGCCATGAATGGAAGCTCCCCTGACACTTCTCAAGATATATCGGTCGACGGTTAGAGTGTATTTTCTTCAATACTCGGCTATTTTTTCCTTGTTCGTTTGGTAACAGTGAGGCACGCGCCCCCCGAGTGAGAGAAAAGTCAATTTGGCCTTCTTTGAAAACCGCCATGGTCCTCCACTTCGGGGTCGTAAATTATTGAAGAAACACCTTCCACTCTTGAGGCTGGATTCTTAAGATCCCTTTGGAACAGCTGCCTCAGTTGAAAATAAACATTTGTTATCTTTTGGTTCACCTTAACAAAACATTTGTGGGTTAAATGTGTTTGAAAGTAGTAAGAAGCGAAAATTCTAATCAAAGTTTGTTTTTAGAAAAATTGCTTTAGCATATCTGGGAGAAAAATAATATGTTTAAATTTATTTTATCATAATTAATAACAACACTTTGGGCAACATTCTCCTTTTGGAGTTTTTTTTTTGGCCAATCATACTATAAGAGTGGGAGTTGTGTCATCATCA
The DNA here is from genome assembly GCA_911387785.2 of Aelia acuminata. NCBI lineage: Eukaryota > Metazoa > Arthropoda > Insecta > Hemiptera > Pentatomidae > Aelia > Aelia acuminata. Next base: position 87,568,396 of record OU426983.1, on the reverse strand, counting down.
AGGCGTGTGATTATCACTTATTCATTTTATATGGAAAGAATAAGTGATAATAGCTCGCCTCTATTTAATACACCATAGATAATCTTTTTTAAATAATTTTATTTAAAGAGAAAAGATTGATGGTGGCTGGAAATCGAACCCGGTCTCTGCATCACCGTTTGCAGCTTAATTAAAGTTCCACCACTTAACAATTGAGGTAACCTTGATGCCTATGCTTGCCGTGTCAGCTTTCTCTCTTCAACGACCCATCTTTTCTGTTTCCTTGATCTCAGAGTCCCAGTGCCATCAAGTTAGCATCAACTCCAAGTTATAAATTATCTCTTTGTTGCTGAAATAGCACGCGAATTAGCCAGAAAAAAGCGCTGACATTACAAAATCGTAAAAGCTTAATCCATTTGTTTGTATTATTTTGTTTTTTCTGTTTTTTTAGTGGACTTACGAATGCAAAGTAGTAGTGTTAGTATATATATGTGTGTGTGTGTGTGTGTGTGTGTGTGTGTGTGTGTGTGTGTGTGTGTATGTGTGTGTGTGTTTGTGTGTGTGTTAAAAGAAAAAAAATCAGTAATTAAGGCACAAAAGCACCTTCAACACAACATAAAAGGAACTACACAAATTTGTGATTTATTTTGTGGGTTTAAAATTTATGTTGTGCATTTTTTTTATTTTAGAAAATAAAATGAGGGTAATAAATAGAAAATAAAATAAATTTCTATTTCACTAAAAATGTAGAATATAAAAAAATTGTTCAAGCCGTTTGGGGCCTGTTCTAGATATATTTTTAAGGTTGTGGGCCTCCCTTTATAAATTTAGAATTATCCTCTAATCAAATTCCGAAAACCTAAAATTAAACACAAATTGATGATTCCAATTAGCAAGAAACTATTGTATACTATTATATTATTTGTCCTTCCTACCGCATGTTGCTGCCTGTTGCTCTGAAAGTACTTTTGGAAGAACATTTCCAGTTCTAGATCAATCATCGGTCATGGGAGACCTACCTCGGGTGGAAATATTTATAAAATCGCGGCAGGAACCGGCTCCATTCCCACAGCTGTTGAATGCCCTGAATATGTTTGAATATGTCCAGCTGGTTCGGGTGACACTGATCGATCTGCGGTAGACAAGAGGCGATCATAATGCTCTTGGTCAGTAAGACGGGTTATCATGGTGACCGTGGAAAAAGAATTTACTTAAGATGTCTGACATACCTCTACTGTTGGAAGGGCAAAAAAGAAGTATGTATCAAAAAGGAGTATTTGAGTAGATAAAATACCGTTACGGAAACAGCAGTTATACTTATTTCTAGAGGTATACGAATTATAAGAATCAACATAATCTAAACTTGAATGATGTCTAGAAATAGATGATCAAGATTATGAATTTTCTCTTTGGCCACTTCAGTTCATTTTATTCAGCAATGGAAGTTATGAAGAAAGATGATACGTGCAGATAAAGAACTAACGAAACGTATGTGTAAATTTCCCCTTATCATTGTTTTGACTTTATTGACCTCCTGTCATAATACATTAGATAATTAATTTAGGTAGGAATCCTCCACCCCCTCTTTTTGTACAAATTGCATATTTACAGTTCTAAGTATTGATAGTTTATACTTTTCTGGAAGACTTTTTTTAAATTCCTTTTGGTCTTTTATTATTCTAAATTTATATTACAGTGAAAATTCATTCTTCCTTTTTGATATATATATATATTTTTAATACATTAAAACATCACAACGTTTCGAGGCTCATTGCCTCATCTTCAGGTGTACTGCAACAATATTTTACATAATATTTACAACTTTTTTAAAAAATTTTAATTTACAATCATTATAAAATTTGGAACATAAACATTTATGACTTAAAATCCTATATTACATTATACTCATTATATACATACCAAAATATATGTTATAACTATGCAATATATCGATTCCTTAAAATCTCGTCAAAATTTTTTGGATATACAGAATACGTTTGACCGAACATGGAAAAGGTTTATAGTTGATACCTTACTTAGCATTTTTCTCACGAATAGATTTTTTCAAATAAGAATCGGTAATTCTTTTTCACAAGAATTCGAACAAGAAAATGGAGTTCCACAAGGCTGCGTTCGGAGTGCAACGCTTTTTTGTATATGTTTTAGTCAGGTGTTGAAAATTATAAAGTCACCAGTTGAAGGCTTGCTGTATGCTGATGATCTTGTGATCTACACAGAGGGTAAAGATGTAGTCTCCATGCAAGGAAATATTCAATCTACTCTAAACCTTGTCTGTACGTGGCTTGGGGAACATGGCTTTAAAATTTCCACGACTAAAACCGTTGCAATAATTTTCAGCAAAAGACAACCGAACATAATTCCATTTCTGTCCATAGACAACCAACCAATAGCTCTTTCTAACTCCGTCCGGTACCTGGGAATCGTAAAAGCATCGAACTACGATCGATCCTATGGTCTCAATCCTTACCTCAAATTTAAAATCCGTTTTAGATATCCTTTCTCCACTGAAAACCCGAACCTTACGTCGCTCCGCTGCAACTTGGCTGACTCCTGAAATAAAGTGTAGGATAAAAAGAAGGGAAGCTAAAGATTATGCGTCTTTCAAAAAACAAGGAAATGTGACTCAATCCGAAACCCGATGATCTAAATCCCTTCACTTCCACAATTCTCTTACCAATGCCCACGATCCAGAAAAGAAAATGGAGAATACTCCGACAATTATCCCTACCAGGTTCCAATAACCCTAGCTCCCTTCAGCTCTCTCCAGATGATCTCAGTAATCATTTCTCATCCTTCGTTTCTGATTCATCCCAATCTGCTGATATTTATCAGTCGCATTTTAATCGGGAAATTTTTTTTTTCTCACATAACCTACGAAGAACTACTTACTGCTATCCCAAAATCCCACACCAACGATTATGGTTCCGATTATGATATCCCAGTAAAGCTAATAAGATCCTGTCTCCCAGCACTTATAGCTGTTCTTTATCACATTTACAACTTTTCTTACAAAATTCCATGTTCTCTTCGTCCTGGAAAACCACTCTAGTCCGACCGTTAAACAAAACGGCAAACCCTTCCTCAATGAACGATTTCTGTCCAATCTCTTTTCTTTCAAACCTCTCAAAACTCGTTCAAAATTAACTATCGAACTTCCTAGATGAACGTTCCCTCATTGACACTCTCCAATTGGGCTTTCGATCTGGCTTCTCAACTCAATCTGCTCTCCTGAAAATTAGCCATGACCTCCAAACGTCCATCGAACACCGAAAAATAACTATCCACATCCTTCTTGATTTCTCCAAAGCATTTGATACCGTTGACCACAATATCCTTCTCACCAAATTGCAAAAGCTCCATTTATCAAGCAGCACCTTACATTGGTTCAAATCCTTTCTTTCAGACCGGTCACAGTTTGTAGTCGTTCCAGGCCAACTTCCATCCAAGACACTTCCCCTCTCCTGTGGTGTTCCGCAGGGCTTCTCTCTATCACCCACTCTGCTCGTCATTTATGTCAACGACCTTCCTCTTCTGATCCATCACTCCCAATATCACATCTATGCAGACGAATTCCAAATAAACCTATTCTTCCCACATTCCGAGTTATCGTTAGCCACATAAAAGCTTCAGGATGATTTCAATCGAATCAGCCTCTGGGCAGAGGTTAACAAGTTAAAGCTGAATGCAGAAAAACGAAAGCAATTTTAATAGGCTCCAATCACCTCCTTAAAACCGTCCCTAATATCCCTACCCTGCTCCTAAATAATGATTCTATCAAATTCTATCCTACTGTCCAAAACATCGGTGAAACCTTCGACCACACCCTTTCTTGGAAATACCACATCTCTAATGTATCCAGTTGCACCTTTTCTACCTTAAATCAATTGAATCATCTCCGTAACCTTCTTCCATTTGAAACCCATAGACTTCTGGTCACTTCCCTGATATTTCCCCACTTTGACTATTGCTGTACGGTCTATGGGGGTATCTCCGGGGATCTCGAAGCAAAAATCAGACGTCTGATTAATTGTTTCGTACGATTCATCTTTGGGATCATAAGAGACGTCTTCATCTCACGTTTTTAGGAAAAGTTAAAGTGGCTATATCCATCCTACCTCACAAATACCTCCTGGCATCATTGCTTTACCAAGTTATCCGATCCCGCCGTCCTTGATACATCACCGAAATTCTTCAGTTCAAATCCTCTGTCCAATCCCGCAATAGCCGTTCTAGGTCTTCAGATCTACACTCTGCTTTCGGAAGATCTATCATTCTCCGGTCCTCATGCCTACGGAACTCTATTACCTATTTTATCCTTCATTCCAATACTCTCCCTACCTTTAAATCCCTCCTGTTCTACCATCTCCTATCCACCCAGTTTTCCGAACAAGTGTAAACAAGTCTTTCCATATTCTCAATTTTAATTTTAAATGAGTATAGGCCTTTATTATTTATTTAAATATAAGGTCCATTTACTTAGAAAATTAAAGTTTTTAGAAGAGGAGATTGTTATTTTAGAAAGAGTTTATTGTTATTATCCACCTTTTATTCTTCATGGATCCCCTTAATAAGGTACCCCTGACCTTATGGAAAAGAAAGAGACGAAAAACAAAATAAAGGCCTAAATAATTTAAATTGAAATAGCCCAACATAAAAGTGGTGCTGACATTTTATTTTTAAAGTGTTTTAATGATGAGGGAAAAAGAGAGTAATAAGTTGTAAAACAGAAGCTACTGAGGAATATAAATTAAATGTATGTAAAATTTAATTCAATTTAAACTAAATATGATAATAAGCACAACAAAAAAAAAAATAAATAAATAAAAATGGATTATTTTCTTCATTCACAGCCAATATGAAAAGAAAACATAATAAGAAAAAAGACTTAATCATGTTCCTATCACCTCTTATAATTTACAGCCATCATATCATTGCCTGCTAAGCGTCCGATATTTTCCGCAATCGCTCATAATTATTAATGTGGTAACAATTTATTAATTCAACGCTTCAACAAACAATTAACGAGTTATCTCTTGGCGTCTCATTGACCTCCACCGATAACAGGCATCGTCTTCATTGAAGGGTTAAATTTTCATTGACTCAGATTAGGAACAAAAGATCAATTAATTAAGGAGGCAAACTGATATTCTTTATGTTTTTCCTCTTAATTACTAGTTTACTGAAAAACAACAACAAGTAAACCAAAATAATAGCAATATGAAGTTATATAAAATTAAATTGACTGATATTCAGTTTTTGTCTATGTATTTTCATTTTTGCCTGTCAACAACATTCAATAATATCTTAAAATCTAATGATTTTCCTGAGTACTTAATAAAAACACTTATCAATAACAATGCTAAAACCCAAAATCTCTCTAACAACTCTTCACAACCTCCGATCTCTACTTTCCAATACAGATCTATCCCATATATCCCCATTCTCTCAAACAAAATTAAAAAATCCTTCTCGTCTAGTTTCCCACACATGCGCCTAGTATTAAAAAATAACAATAAATTAAAAAATCTCTATACCAAACTCAAAGACCCTGTACCTCTCCTAGACAAGTGTAATGTAGTTTATCGTATCCAGTGCTCCACGCTTAATTGCAACAGTTGCTATATCGGTGAAACAAAAAATTATTTTAAAAACCTTATTTATCAACATAAATACAGTATTTCCACGCGTAATTCATCTACATCTAAATTAGGGATGGAACATGCCATTGCCCACAACCATTCCTTCGACTTTGAGAACCCCTCCATATTAGCTACTGTACCTAACCACGATAAACGACTCCTCTCAGAATCCATTTTCATCCATCTGGAGGAAAAAAATAACCCCGTAAATCACAAAACAGATAAAGAGATAATTTCATCCACTTATTCTAACATCTTCCTCATCCTCAAATCCTAGTTTTGATTTAGGTATCTGCAATTATCTCTGTACCTCTTGTACTATTATTATTTTTTGTATTGTATACTTCTTTCTGTATATTTTCCAATTTTGTATGCATTGTTACATTATGTATTATCTCATTTTTATGTTATTATTTAGTCCAGACACAACTATTTGTATAAAATACCATCTATTTTGTTAGTTTTTAAAATATTTTTGTTCACTCAGTTGTCATGTGCCTTCACTTCAAAGCGTTGGATTTTCCCCGTCATAAACCTTTGAAGTCGGCAAACTAACCCCCTACCACTACCTCTCACCTTATTTTTACCTTTAGTCTTAGTATCCACCTGGACTCAGTAGGTAAATATCAGATTCTATTTTATCTTGTTAACCAGCCACTTATTTTAATATTCATGTATACACCATCTTTTGTATTATTATCAGTTCTGTATTGTATCCATTTATAGTCACCCTCAATCATAGATACTCATATATTTGTTTTCTTTTAGCCCTGATGAAGATCCACAAGTTGGATCGAAACGTTGGCTTACCACAATAAAATCGTAATTGAAGATTAGTTGACTATCTCTCACCTCTATTATTATAATTATTATTATTAATTTAATTTGGTATAACTTCATAATGCTGTATTGTGGTTTACTAGTTATTTCTCAGCAAACAATTAACTAACGAGAAGAATATAAAGTTTAACATTTACCTTCCATAATTAATTGATCTTTTGTTCCCAACCTGAGTCAATGAAAATTTATCCCTTTTTGAAGGTACTTGTGAATCTTTGTGTTCCCTCTGCAACCTATCCTTTGACTAAGGTTATCTTGTGCAACGTACATTTGTTATCAATTAAGTCTTTTTCTTTTGATTGATTTATTAATTGTGTTTAATTCTACAAAAAATGGCTTTAATAGATCTCAGCTTTCGAGACCCGCAAGCTAAGCTCAAAAGGGATAAACAAATCATCGACGCACAGTGGAAAAATGTTGTCATTAATTGGCCAAAAATCTATAACTCCTAACCAAATGACGATAATCGAATAATTCTTTTTTGATTAAAGAGCTTGGCATTTCTTTTATCAGTGAGAAGAAAAAAAATGTAAATACCATCAATCAAAGTATTTCAAATTAATTTTTATATGAATCCTTTCTTCACTTAAATTTAAATAAAGTAGTTTATTATGTATAGGGTTATACATAGAGAATGAAATGAGTCATTATTATAATCTATTGAGCTTTCTGCTTATAGACATTCTTTTTCAGGCAAATAATTGAAAGAAGAAAGAATCCAAAAAATGCAATTAAAAATACCCTATTTTTTAGGAATTATAACGGAAAAAAATATTGTCATATAATTCAACGAGAAGTATATTTTATGATTTAGTCTAATTCGAGGCCCAAAATATATTGAATGTTCAAATATAGGGATTTAAATCTTAAAATCTATATATCGCCGATCGATCGCACTTGATCGATGAAATTCTATTATGGCATTTTAGCACCATTCATCCTCTACCACTGAAAAAATTAGAACCAACTATTGCCAATAATAGAATTTATATTAATTTAAATACTTTATTTTCATAAATTACATAGTTAAGGTCGATGAATTTAAAACGAATTTTTATCCAATAATTTTACAGCCATTCTTCTTATTTATAAAATTTGTTTGGTGCAATAATAAAAAAGTACAGATTTAGCTTAAAATAAATTTTATTTTTATTTTTATTGAGCTTTACTTTTTTTCAATGGAGCTCCAGATTATTTAACAAAATTCTTTCTATCCAAAACGTGCTAAATTATTTCGGTTTTAATCAATATCTGCAACCGAGCAGTGCCTTAATTTATAATCGTATAAATTTTCGACCGACCAATGCCCTGATCTGTGGAGTCCCAACTCCAAAACCGACGGTTTCATAAGTCAAAATATTTCACCTTTCTTTATATGATAACCTCTTCCTAACAATGGGGGAATTAATCCCGGGTCGACTCCTAAGGATAGCCCTTTGTCAGGGATACTGTTTACGCTAGCGGAGGGGCGGGGCGGAATAAAAAATACGATCTGGATCCCGCCGAACCCCGATGAAGACAAAAGGTCGGAGCGGCAATGCCACGGTTAGTTGGCGATATTGTTGCGGTGACAAGGCCTCCTGAATACGCTACTGATTAGGCCGACAATCGGACAATTACCTCCCCATCGGTGTCTCTGATACCATTGTACTCCCGTGTCCCACTCCGCTGTCCCTAATGAGCTGGCTTCGTTACTCTCACAGGGCCCGCTCCAACAATAATAAATTATAATAATAAATATCGAATTATTTATCTTTATGCTCCGTATGGCCTACGTTCCAACAGTCATTTATATTCCTATGTGGATTGGAGAACAGGCCGCAGAAATAACACCCGATAATTGTCCTTCACTGAATCCGATATATATTAAAGCAATTTATTTATTTATTTTACTTATACCACAAAAGGTTCATTGCGGGTTACTCCACAATTCTAACAATTAGCCGTTATATTTCTTATTTTTCCTATTTCCCGTTCTGTGTCCTTTAAGATATCCCACACTGAGAGATAATGCGCTCGACTGTCCTAGGCACGTGGCATGCGCGTTGCTCCAACCAGCAAATCTTCTATAATGTCCAATTAATCCCTTAACAGCATTATAGGTCTGGAATATATATTTGAATACTTATTTATTAAATATTATAACAATAAACAAAATTAAACGGGTCGAGTTCGGTAACACTGGACAGAGCGATGCCCCTTTACGGGCAGTAGATCACTCACGCGGAGCTAGCGTGGGTGCCGTATTAACAGGCCTGCGTCGTCGGCAATTACCGGCTTCCATTGTGCCCTCTCTTCTCATCTCAGCCGAAGAGGTTCAGGTCCGATCCTCGCTAATAGCGTAGCAAGTGTAGAAGTGTCTCGACTATATTCGGGAATAATCGTAAATTCGTGATTACTGTTAAATATCTTTTAAAGAAGGCTCAAAACATCCTTTGATTAATTTCGATGTGGTTTAGGAACACCTTCACACTTCTTAAGTCTCTAAAATAAACATTCATCAAAACACAGATTCAAAATATAACTTGCATTTAATATGTGAGTAGTTTTCTATATCCTGACAGCTGATTTTTTAAGCTGTGTTTTTCTAATTCTAGAATGTACGTTTTTTTACCTTTTTTTTTATATCTCTATCATATTAATATTTTTATTTATAGTTTTCCTCTTTAGAATCAGCCAGTGCCAGCATTGTATTTTCTCATTTGATGCTATAAATACATTCATAGGCCATATATTTATATCACTGGATTGATAGGAAGTGATCATAGAACAATTACCGGCTTAAAAGGGGTAAAAAAAAAATGATATAACAAGAGATGAAAAAAAAATTATAGTACGAACCTGAAATTGGGTATTTGGTATATGTATAAGCCCGCGATGTGACAGCAAAAATTTCATCAAAATTGGTCAAACGGAGGGGGTACTTTATTTCATAACTTTTTACGTTTTTTTCGATTTTCTCAAAAACGGCTGTAACGGTTTTGATAAAACTGGTTATTTGATCTATGTATATGCCCACGATATGACAGAAAAAATTTCATCAAAATTGATCAAACCGAGGGGGCACTTTATTTCATAACATTTTTTCATTATATTTGCGCGGAATAAACGTGTTTTATGAGTTGACGAAATATTTTTCTTTTTTTCTCCTCTCTATGACTATTTGATATAAAATAACTTTAACGATTTTGATTACTTTTACTTTGCTTACTTTACTTTTACTTTTACTTTTGATTTAAAATAACTTTAATGATTTTGATTAAACTCGTCATGTTTAATGAGAATCAAGTTTTCTTTAGTGTCAGGTAAGCTTTATTATTATTAAAATGTTCTGAGGGGGCTTATTTGGGTAAGGGACCTTTTGTGCTTTCCTAAAAATTACCTTTGGTTTTCTTTATATGCAGAAATTATCTGTTTCTCGTTTTTCCTTAAAATAAGAAATGGCCAAATATGAAATACCATATGAAAAAAATCAAATAGTCATATAGAGGGAAACAAAAGAAAAATATTTCGTAAACTCATAAAACACGTTGAGCCCGCGCATGCGCAGTACACCTTTAATGAGAGACGTGTTTATTATGAAAGGTGTTCTGTTCATTTAATGGAAATTATTTGTTTCATAGTAACTATGTGAAGTTTTCAACAACTACATTGAGAATTATAAAATCAGACTTGAAGTATTAGGTGTGCATTGCCGAAATCTCACAAGTAAATCTTTTATTTAATAATAAACAGATTTAGTGTACTTGAAAGAACAAATACAAACAAGTACAAAATAAGTAAATGAATGTGGAAAAATGAGTGACTTTGAGAAACAGCATTTAACAAAACACGTCAATTTCTAATCAAAGTAAGTTGGTAAGTGCAAGTTGTATATTGCGCGCATCGCAACAGATTTTTTACTTTGCGATTAGTTATGGATGGGATTAGTCAAGGTATATGAACCTTAGAAGACAAGGAATCCAATTCATATTTTTGAAATAATCAAGTTAGTTGCGGAACGTGATAGTACAACTGCCACACTTTCGGTTGATAAAGAGATCGAAGTTTATTTAACGATTGTGGTAAGATTAAATAATAGAGTGTGTTAAAAACGAGTGTGCCTAAATTCATGGAAATAGGATAATCCGGTAAAAGTTTAATAATCCTGCCTCCCCCACCATACGCGAAACCTATCCATGACAACATTTACTCTCATTATCTCTGAGCGAGGGGTGTGAAAATGGTTTGAGGTGTTATAGCACCCTGACAAAGAGAAAAGCAGTATCTCGTAAATATTAAGATAATGGATTATTTGTGAAATTCTTGATTCGATAATCCATCCAAAAGCTCTAAAAAAGTCTAAAAATAAAGAAAATAATGAAAGCGGAAAACTAAATTAAGCGATTCGATTTATTGCTTTTCTATGGAGCATCGAATGGATAATGTCACAACTAATCCAAAGATAGTACAATAAGAAGTGATGGTAGTCCAATGTCTCAAAATTTTTGAAGTACTGCTTTTTTCGTTGGTATGGCAGCACAACACCTTATAAAGACATGTGCTTAATTTCTTTTGAAATTTGATGAATATTAAATAGTTAATAATCATCGCCATCCCTAATTTTTTCCCACTATTTTTCAATACTTTTTCTACTTTTTGGTGTGGAAACTAATAACAAACAAAATCCTTGATAGGACTGATATTGAAAGTAAAATACCTCGATGAGATTTTAAGATAAAAATCATGGATATATCTTTTTTTAAGGAACGAAAACTCTTTATTGACATTATTACATTCTGTCTCATTCGAGACATTGGTAATAGTGCTAATTGATCACATTAATACATTATTTACAAAAAAATATAAATATAGAAAAGAAATAAGAATAATAAGTAGAAAAGAAAAGAATAATAACTCAAATAAAGAAAAAAAAAACATCTTAATCACATTCATACACTATTTACAATCAGGCTGGAGAACCCGGAGACAGGCTTTTTCCTCCACGGAGGAGGGAAAAGCAAGCCTCAAGAGGTTCCCGCGCTTCTCTCTCAGTCGCTTCTCTGGTATTAAAGCCAGTGGAGGCTGAGCGAGGGCGCAATAGCCACAAGCACACCTGACTTAAGCGAAGAATCTGGCCATTGCCAGAACTCCGGTATGTACATATTTACAAAAGGTCACGTGGCCACTGCTGCCTTACCCTTCGAGGAGGGTTGTAGGGATGAGTAGAGCTATATAGGGATTGAGCGGTAGGATTAGGACGATGGGTAAGGTTACTGTGAAATTTGGAGAATTTCTTCGGGATCAGTTCTTGAACGAACGGGATATCAAGGTCATGGTTTAGGGTTTTGTTGGATACATAGAAAGGAGCATTGACTATTGTTCAGAGGAATTTGGACTGGAAGGATTGGATGCGTTGGATGTTAGAAGGTTTAGCTGTTCCCCACAGTTCGATGCCGTAGGTCCAGATAGGTTTCATAATGGTTTTGTAGATAAGTAGTTCGATGTTGATTGAAAGTTCTGATTTTCTGTTCAGCAGTCTATAAAGTTGGCCAAATCTTCGGTTAAGCTCTTAACACACTTCTCTTTCTAAGTATGTTGGTTAAGTGAAAATTGTGTGTTGCGCCCATCGCACCAGATTTTTAATATAAAAGTTTCAGAAGCATAAAAACTGTATTTTGCGTAAAATACCTCTGAAAATCACTGAGGAATTCATACGAGCCTTTCGGTGGGAGATAAAATTTATTAACTGAATATATTTTTGTTTTATGTGATATATGGCTTTTAAAAAATATTTAAATTATTACTTATCTAGTCTTCCATATAATTGTTAACTCAATTGTCAAGATTAATACGGGAATGTTCCGTGTATAATTTAAAGGATTATTTTTCCTTTTACTTAATCTTTTTGAGGAATACCATCAACGAAATTAGTGGTATTCAGCCTAAACAGTATCTCCTTTTTTCTCCTATTTTTCTCCTTGTTTCTCTTATTGTTTTACTTATCATTTATAAAAACATGTTTTACCTAAAGTAAAATTAAGTTTTAAAATTTAAGAAGTAAGAAATCAACATGAAAGAATTCTAAAACATTGATGCATCATGGTAATCATGGATTTCTTCATACGTCTATTAAACAATTCCTCGACCTTAATCTCCGATAACCTATCCTTCCTATTATTATACAATAGCCAGTACAACATACGATTCAGAATATATAATTGGCGTGATAAAAACCATAAACAATAATAGCGATATTTCCATATCTCAACAACCCTTACCTGAATTAACTGATCAGACCAGACTGCGATTTTCAACCATCCTGTCCTATTTCATTTAATATATCTTTGATTGGAGCCTAAATATATATAAATATCAATGTAATAAAATAATACATATAAGGGTATTGGGTATATGTATATGCCCGCGAAATGACAGCGAAAATTTCATCAAAATTGATCAAACGGAAGGGGCACTTTATTTCATAACGTTTTTTTCCCATTTTTACTTTTTTTTCGATTTTCTCAAAAATAGCTTTAACGATTTAGATTTAACTCGTCATGTTTAATGAGAATCGAGTTTTCATTAATATCAGGTAAGCTTTGTCATTATTAAAGTGTTCTGGGGGGGCTTAAATGGGGAAGGGGCCTGTTTTGTTTTCCTATAAATTACCTTTGTTTTTATTTATATGGAGACATTATCTGTCTCTCGTTTCGCCTTTAAAATAAGAAAAGGCTAAATATAAAATATGAAAAATCAAGTAGACGCATACTGGAGAAAAAAAACAAACTATTCCGTCAACTCATAAAACACGTTGAGCCCAAGCATGCGCAGTAAGTTTTTAATGACAGACGATGTTTATAATTAAAGATGTTCTGTTCAGTTAATGAATTATAAAATCAGACGACTTAGAATATTATGCTTGCATTGCCGAATTATCACATATAAAAACTTTTATTTAATAATGAAAAAATTATACAAATACAAAGCAAAATAAGTAAATGAATGTGGAAAAATTTGTGACTTTGAGAAATTGCATGAAACAAAACACGTCTATTTCTAGTCAAAGTAAGTTGGTAAGTGAAAGTTGTGTGTTTGTGATTTTTTTTTTTTGTTTTTTTAAAATCGCTACCGTCTATATTTTTCATGCGCCAATATAAGCGTGAAATATATTTCAGAAATAATATAAATAGTCTTAGGGAAACGAAATAATAAATAAATTATAATATAAATATTTTTATTGATTCACCGAAACAAATCTCGTCTCATTGGAATAAACTATTGAATTTTTATGACTTAAGAATATTTAGGACTAGCTGTATATACCGGTTTCACCCGGAGAATTTCATTTTTTAAATCTATAAAATCTATAAACTGAGACTTTTATCGACTCAAATGGTGGATTTTGTAAAAAACAATGTAAAGCCAGATCAAAACGATTATTATAACAATAAGGAATATACCCAGAGATCGGCTGAAGTTATGCAATTTTAATATGGACAGGTGTTGGCACCTGGTCTGAAAGAACCACTGAGCGAAATTTGGAGAATTTAGGACAAACGGTATGGATTTCTATAAGGAAAAACAGAATTTCAACTTTATATACATAGATTATAGCTGTATATCCCTGTTTCACACGGGGTTTTTCATTTTTCTAAAGAAACGGTCGATTTCGTAAAAAAAAAAAAAAAAACATTGTAAAGTGAGATCATTATGATTTTTGTAACAATAAAGAATATCAGCTGAAGATCGGATGAAGTTATGCAATTTTAATATTGACAGGTGTTCGCACCTGGTCTGAAAGAACCACTGAGCGAAATTTGGAGAATTTAGGACAAACGGTATGGATTTCTATAAAGAACAAATAAACAAACAAACAAACAGAATTTCAACTTTATTTATATAGATTAATGTTCTTTGGGACCCGTTTAACGAACCATAGCTGACTTTGAACGCACGATAATGTATTATCTTCGTATCGTGAGACAAACGTATAAAAAAAAAATCTGGTGCGTGCGCGCAACACACAACTTTCACTTACCAACTTACTTAAATTAGAACTTAATGCGTTTTGTTAATTGCCACTTCTCAAATGAACAGAACATCTTTAATAATAACGCATTGGTTTGTCATTAAAGGCATACGGCGCATGCATGAGCTCAAGGTGCTTTATGAGTTGACGGATTATTTTTCTTCTTTTCTCCTGTATATGTTTACTTGATTTTCTTCATATATCATATTTAGCCATTTCTTATTTTTAGGTGTGATGACAGACATGTGATGACAGAGTTCATTTCTCAATATAAACTAAAACAAAGGTACTTTAAAGGAAAACAAAAAAGGCCCCTTCCCCATTTAAGCCCTCTCAGAACATTTTAATAATGATAAAGCTTACCTGATATTAAATAACAACTAATTTTCATTAAACATAACGAATTTGATAAAAATCGTTAAAGCCGTTTTTGAGATAATCGATCAAAAAGGTAAAAATTGGAAAAAAGTTATTAAATAAAGTCCCCCCTCCTGTAGATCAATTTTTATGAAATTTTTACAGTCATATCTCGGGCATATAAATACATCAAATACAAAGTTTGATCAAAATCGTTAAGGCCTTTTTTGAGTAAATAAAAAAAACACGTGAAAATGATACAAAATTTATTAAGTAAAGTCCCCCCTCCGGTTGATCAATTTTGATGAAATTTTTACAGTCATATCTCGGGCATATAAATAGATCAAATACTCAGTTTAATCAAAATCGTTAGAGCCGTTTTTGAGAAAATCGAAAAAAACTTAAAAAGTTATTAAATAAAGTACCCCCTCCCTTTGAGTAAATTTGATGAAATTTTTGCTGTCACATCGCGGGCATATACATACTCTAAATACCAAATTTCAGGTTCGCAGGGTTTATAGTTTTTGAGCTAGTCTGTTCACATACACACACACACACACACACACACACACACACACACACACACACACACACAGACACACACACACACAGACCATTTCGCGGGACTTGGTTATTTCGACTCAGGGGACCCCAAAACGTGTATTTCCGTTGAAAACCGGAAGTCGAAAATTTTCACGATCGCAATACTTCCACTTACTATATATTTCATATATAGGTAAGTGAAAGTAAAAAAAAACCAATTGAGAGAGCTTTAACTATTATTAATTTCTTTCGTAATATACGAGAATTTGTAAACAATGAACCATCTATACACACACAAAACATAGATATACAATTTAAAACTAAATATACAATGCATCAGTTTGAAAAATGCTATGAGGTTGTATTACAGGATAATAATTTATAAAGCATGTCCTCTAGAAACATTAGAGATCTGAGCCATCTAAAGAAAGACGGTGAAATTTATTTCCCCCAGACTCATTCCTTCCACACTTCCCTTAAAATACACCAAGAACGATAAAGAGTGCTCAAAAATAACGCTGATGAAAAAACGCCCCTCCAAAGTGCTACAAGAAGGCGATACATCGGATGTTGGAGGTGGCATCTGCTGTACAGTCGTTTAGTGAGATGTGAGTGCCTCATTAGCGACCGGCTCCAGGAAGTCTCATGTGGCCGCTATTCTCAAACTTGTGTCGAGTTTTTGTTTTGAAACGCCTGTCCTCTCCTCTGATTGGTGGACGTCAACTAACTGGGTGTGGTCTCCAAACTTCAAGTGGGAAAAACAAAAAACAATTTATCCTCCATTATACCTCTAGAGCATCCTTTATGTTATTACCTAAATAATCATAATAATTATATAGAAATAATAAAAATTCAGTTTAAATCATTTAACATTACACTAAACAAATTAACGTTTGCCATAATTTTATCCATCTGTGTCAGTAAATCTTTTTCATGGCAAAAAGCTCCTAATCTGAAACAGTTAAGGACTTAATTGGTACTTTACAATTTAATAAGAGAATGTCCCAATATTAATACGCATAGTTCAGGTGAAAAACCTGTTATGTGTTTCTGAAGATATTTCTTTGATTAATGTTAAATTTATGTTATTCAACCTGGAAAGGTAGTTAGCTTGTCATTGATATCGCTAGACAGGCTGGTCAACCTGCCATTCAATACTTTCACTTCACCAAATTGGTCAGCTTTTCATTTATATCAGCGGAATCCCTGGTCTACTTGTCATTTATTTCACCAGAAAAGTTTATCATCCTCTCATTAAGCTCAGAAGACTGGCTTGCCAATTGGTCATCTGTTTCAGCCGACAAATTATTTATAGAAACCTTTAAAAGAGCCTAAAACTGTAATGTCTCAGGATCTACACCCTGACTCAGGTAATACACACGTAAGCGGGCCAAAAAGATTGCTTTAGTACCAGTAGTGTCCAAATCCAGCTCTTCTAATTCCCTTCTCAGCTCCTCCATTAAAAGTTCTCTAATCAGTTTGCCTGGGATTATTTTTCGTTAAACCCTACACCTGACACGAGTTGTAACACTACCGTTGATTTAAATAATTTTATTTGGAAAAAAGTATAATTTACAAAGCCAAACAAACAATAAAAACTCAAATTAATAAGACTGTTACAAAGAGTATCAACTAGTAACGATACAGTAAAACAGAAGTAACGATATAATTCGATCTTCAGCGCAAGACTTGTCCATTTCTCCTTATATTTAGTCTGAATTCGAATATTCTGGAAGGTGCTCAAATAGCATAGAAAATTCTGGAACAATCAAGAACAGGAATTAGAACAGTTAGTAACTTTCCTAATAAAAAGTCTAGAACTCTTTCCATTCATATGATTTGTGTTCCACCTTACTATACTTTCATAATGATAATAACCGTAGCACGTTTTTACAATAAATTGCGTGTTATACCAAACTAAAAATATTGTATGTTGTTATGTAGTAATTAGTTATCGTTAGATAATTAATTTATAATTTTTAACTATTTTATTAGAAGATAATAGATTCGACGGCCGGGAATCGAACCCAGGTCCTCTGCATCTACGTCGCAGCGCTCTTACCACTGAGCTAACCGTGAGTCCGTTCCGATCGTGATCGAATCTTTCTCTTCTGTGATCTCTCCCTCCAGGTCTCGCCACATTGTAGCGAAGTACCGGGGGGCTGAACAATTGTCCAGACAGACGGGATCTAGTTGACATACGTCAAATAAATACATTGTATGTTGTTATGTAGTAATTAGTTATCGTTAGATAATTAATTTATAATTTTTAAACTATTTTATTAGAAGATAACGGACTCACGGTTAGATCAGTGGTAAGAGCGCTGCGACGTAGATGCAGAGGACCTGGGTTCGATTCCCGGCCGTGGTCGAATCTTTTATCTTCTAATAAAATAGTTTACCAACTAAAAATACTTCGGTAAAATCATTTAGCGTATAAACTATATCTTCTTAATCAAAAGATCGAAAATTATACCATAAGTGACCGATTATAGAATTTTCAGATTTGTAATAGTAAGTATTAATGTTGATAGTAGAGAAGGGAAAGAAAAGCATTGAATATCCGAACAGTAAGTTAAGTACAAAACTAACATTATACGGTAGTTGCGAATTCCGCCACCGTCGACCTCCATGATTTGTGGCTTATCCGCTGGACAATTAGCTTAGTAAGAGATCCGCGGTAATTTACATCCCATTTACCTCTGATCCTTGACTGGGCCGTTTATCAGGATGGCGTTAGGATTCCTGAGCCGTCGAAGGCACGAATCGGAATCCGGGGAATGGGCCAAGATAATTCCCCGAGGGCCGTGACACCATAATGGAGAGGTATAAGAAGAGCCAAGGGGGCGGATTCCAAGGGGGGCCAGGGGGGCAGAAAGGGGGGACACCCGCCTGCGGTGACAGGGCCGCAGGGACACCCGCTCCAGGCTGACATTTAATTAACCCTTTTATTCCTACGCTTGACCACTTTGTTCCATCTAACAACCTTTACCACCTAATCTGCATCCGTTTACACGTTGTCACGGCCTGATGCTAAGTGCCGGTAAATGTCATTGCGTTGGATACCTTATAAGCAGCTTCGTCTGATGGCGACATTATACTGTAATGCACACTTTACAATAGTTTTTGAATTTCCACGAATTATGCTTGTGTTATTATTTGCGGACCACTTTCATACGTAAGTTATTTTCATCAATACTACGGAAAGTGAATATCGGTAACTAGTCAATTCTTACAAAACATGCCGAGCTTGAAAATTTCCCAGAGTTTAAGACACTTTCCTTACATGTCATAAATATTACTTTCTTAATCTTCAATATATTATTTCTAAAAGGTATTTTAAGGTATCGTTTTAAAAATTACCTTCCCCTCCAGGTAGGAAAAACAGTCAGATCACCAAGATAACTCCAGGAGAAGAACTACGATTAAAATAATACTTTATTTGCCTATAGGTCAAAAACTATAGATTTTTTTGTTGATTGTGTAAGTACAAAAGTGAAAGATCTTCGCATTCCCTAAAAAACGGAAAAAGAATCATGAAAATTGGACAAATAGCAACGAATTTTCAGCCTTTTGGATCCTGTAATTGTTATAGTTTAGTTAGTCTCAAATTAAAGCTGCAGGGTCATCAATTATGATCATGGTCATCATGTTTTTATAATAACAAAATGATATTGAATATTTTATTTTGTTTATTGTTGTAAGAAAATGAGAAGATATGATTTAAGAATCGGAAAAGACTATTTTATATGTCTTACGTTTAAAAACAGCAGCTGAAAAAAAAAAAAAAAAAAAAAATATCACATATTTGACAAAATAAATAATGTTATCAAATCAAAGGCTTTTCAATTGCGGCCTTAATGTGTATACTGACCTGGGTATGTCAATGTTAATTTTATAAAACTGATAAGGGGATATGCATCAACCTAAAATATCAACTTTGATTTTCTAATACATAAATATTACAGTAAAATATATAAATATTAAATATAAGATTGCAACTTTGTTATCCCTAAAATGTGAACAATGGTATGAAGAAAAAACCTTAAATACCTCAAGAGCTTAAAATTCATGCCCTACATTTAAGAAGAGCAGTCGCGGATAATGGCATGGGGAGCCGAAGCTACGTAAAAAAAAATCAAATAAAAAAATATATTGTAAAGATAAGTTATTTTGGTAAAGCTATCGTTATGCTACTTCCAGGCGTGGCCTCTTTTCGAAGTTTATTTGACCGTAATATAACCTTACTTCCAGCCCGTGCCATACGTTAATGACCGCTGACATATGACCATTTTGGCATATTCATTACATTTTGGTTTTTCTAAACAATACAAATTAAGTTCTGTTCATATTTAGTTAAGTGAGATGACTATGTTTTTAGAAAGGTTTCATTCATAATATGGATATGAAAACCTCGATACAGAAGGAATGCAACAAAGTCTAATAACTAAAAAAATAAATAAAATGTGCTTACCTACTTTATTTTACTTTCGAAAAGTTAATCGAGACAAAAAATAATTTTAATAGCAAGACATACATTATATAACGTTGTGACTTAACCTATTATGTCGACGACAGATAGCCAGGAAATGGAGGGTCATTAACCAGAAATGTTGCTAGGAATGAAAACAGAGAAATAAATTGTGTTATCCATGACGGAAATTCCTTATTTAAAATAATTTATAGTCATTAAGGGAAGCCATTACACGAAGTTAGTGGACGTTTATTTATTTATTTTATTTTTTCATTTTTCGTTCTCATAGGTATATATCAGCTATATAAAATGGAACTTAATTAATTTAAAATATTAATTAAGATATAAATACATCCATTTAACTTTCGTTAATTTGGCGGGCCATTTGGACTGGGCTTATGGGCGTGTTTGTATAACAAACGGCTCAGGGACCGGGCCAAAAAGGTTATGAGAAATCATATTTTAAAGAGTTCGTTCGGAAGAGAAAAAAAAGAAAGAAGCATGAATAAAAAAATAATAATAAAAAAAAAAAAATAGCCTCGCCTGTGTCTAAATGTGAGCAACGCGGAGGAAAAGATATCCGTTATGAAGGATGTCTTAATTACGGAGATATCCAGGGGTTATATATAACAGAGGAGTTGGCAGGGCGCCGCGTATGTTTGTATTATTTAAGAGCCGGTATATCTGTCTTGTTCTCTTATAGAACACGAGTCAGTATTAAGGCAAGAATTTCTCTGCACTGATTAGATGGCTCCGATGGGGAGGGGTAACAAGCTGGCTCTATGTCACTTCTCTCAGGCACTTCTCTTCCTAACTATGCCCCCAGATTACTATATAATTCTCCTCCAAACTGATTCACAGATGATATACAAGTATATATATATATATTTATACAGTACCGGTCAAAAAAAGTTTAGACTCACCCTTAGATTTTGTAACATAAATAAGTAACAACATTTTATTTATTGGACAACGTAACAACTATAATTTTAATTTTAATTTATTTATAACTAGCTTTAATATCCTGGTTTCACCCACGGAATTTTGAAAACAATGAGAAAAGCCGTGGGTCCAGAAAAGTTCGTTAAGACAGAAATAAGTTTTTTTTTTACTCCAACGGTTGATCTCGTAGAAATCTAATGTAAAGCGAGATCATAACGATTTTTATAACAATAAAGAATATACCCAGAGATTGGCTGTTATGCAATTTTAATATGGACAGGTGTTCGCACCTGGCATGAAAGAACCACTAAGCGAAATTTGGAGAATTTAGGACAAACGGTATGTATTTTTATAAAGAACAAACAAAAAAACAGAATTTCATCTTTATTTATATAGATTGTATTTCGAAACAATCATATAATTTTTGAAATGTTATCTCTTGAGTTACAATTATTTTTTTAAACTTGAAGATTGTGAATTAAATACAAGAGAGTCTAAACTTTTGACCGGTACTATATATATATATATATATATATATATATAGTAAATTCTATTAAACTTCTCTAATAAATTCTAAATAACATTAAAAAGAAATAAAATTGAGTTAGCAGCAGAATATGAAAGAAAAAATACCGTCCTTATGGATGTGATGAGAAAAAAGTAGATTAAATGAGAATGCTAAGTTTAAATAAATAAACGTGTTAAAAACAAATGTCGAAATTCCTTTAAAACGGATCAGCCAGTAAAAATGGTAATTTTCCTTCCGCACCCCATACCCCAAAAAAATCCATGGTTTTTTTTGGGGTATGGGGTGCGGAATCTTAAATGGAATTAACCCTGTAACACCCGAGAATGACTTTCAAGTTTCATGGAATTGTAATGTTAGTAAAGTTACTAATTACGCCTCTAACCATAAATACCCCTACTGCTCCATTATGGTATTCAGGGTGGAGTATAGTGATTGAGAATTTACAATAAAAAATAAAATAATTATTTGGGAAAATTTATATATTTATTTATTTATTTTTACGTTTTTTCATGATGAGGAACGATCCGTCTAGACCGGGATTCGAACCCGTATTTTCGTATCGCTGATACGGCACTCTTTATCATTGATGATTATTATTGAATGACTATTTATCCGTTCAAATCCCGTACGATTTTTCCTCTTCTTAAATAAAAAGCATATTTAAAAAATATAAACATAATTTTCTAGTGCTCAGCACCACAGTTCACAGTTTATTAGCTTTTTTTAATTTTAGTAATTAACGCCGTTCTGCTTTTGAGATGTGTTAGATATAACTAAATCAAAATAGTGTTAGATGGGCGTATTATGATAGTAACTTTGTTAAAAGGCCTCATTACAACCATGAAAATATATATAATACACCAAGAATCTTAGTGGAAATAATTAAGATGTCGCTAATTAGGAAGTTGTAGAAGCCGCTTTAAATCTGCCCTCACATTTTCTAATTCCTGTTTAAACGATTGCAGCATAATTACGTCGTTATGCCCCGGACCGCAGGCAGACCCGGACCGCAACCCCTCAACATCGGATGACGTCCCGAGTAACTGATCTCAGAATAACGAGCCCTAATTATGAGGGAATTGTAAAGGGGGGGGGCTCGATTTGTGGCAAAAACAAAGAGGCCACAGAGGGCTCAAATCCTCAGCTAAGGGCCAGTCACTAAATAGAGGAAAAAACACAAATTGGTTTAGCTATGTATGTTCTCAAAGCCCTTTGTCATGACGTAATAAGATTAATTCGCTTCCCTTCCCTACAGAGCTATCTCAGGCCTTTTTTATTATTATTTTCTTTTTTATTTAATGTAGAAGAACAGGTAGGGCGATAAGACTGATCAAAAGAGAAAAAGCACAAACAACCCCTTCCTTAATACGATTTTACTGATCTCGTTATTTTTCAACGGAGCGAGGCTTAGCGTATACCATGCATGCTCATGTGTGTAGTAGATTCGTTAAGTCCGCGAGCTTTGACGGGGGATAATTCTTTATTAAAGAAAATTAAGAATAATACTTCAAAAGGAATTGTTCGCTTAAACTTACCCGGCTTATTCTGAAATAATTCATTCGTAAAAATGTTTCCCCCTTCAGAAAAAAAAAAAAAAATGGATTAAAGAAGTATAGAAGAATAGCGATATACCCTATTTAATTTTTTTTTTTTTATATTCTACCAGCTTTGTTTTCTATTTTTTTATTTCAATTTAATTGGTAGCAAAATGAACATGGTGAGCTCACGATACGAATTTAGCGCTTAATAAGTAAGAATCGAACTCTTGAATTTATTCCCTAACAATTCTTCACAGAAAGTCGCATGAAGTGAACAAGGTTCAATATTACTATTATAAGTGTTACATCAAAGGGTTCACAGACAGAGAGATTCAATTATTGCCAATAAGTAGAAAAAGAGGTTAACTATTGATTTATTTTAATAGTATTGTAACGTTAAATAAAAAAAAAAAAAACATACGATTTGAAATCCTAGACCGTTTGTTGGAACAAACTAAGCGGTTGGAGCAAACTGTTTGGATCTAGATTGTTTTACGTCGTTCCACCAGCTTCTACAGAGAATCTACATCGTTCTAGACCCTCCTTACAAGTATTTATAAGGAGCGATTGACTGAACAGTCTTAGTCTTTGTCTTGACTATGAAGCTCAAGTCCTATGTTTGAGTGTTATAACGTTATCATTTTTGTAACCTGCTCAAATATTTGAGTTGTATTAATTCGTTGGCATTGATTATTGTTATAATTTCATTAATAAATGTTTGTTAACAACACATAAGTGTTACAGTATTTTTTTATTTGTGCATGGCTGAAAAAAGTATTATTAATCGTGAATTATATGAAATTAATAAACTTTGGTGTTCGAAAAATTCATAAGAGGGATAAATTTAAAAAAGGGCTATGGATTTATGATAAAGGCACTTTTTTTGGTTGTAATGGATGTGTTTGTGGATCATTCTGAACTACGGATCAAGGGAAAAGATAGATAAGACCACAGAAAGTTGGATTTGAAATGAACATAAATTTATTATTTATAATTCCGATAAAACCTTATAATATAATCTGGCGGTATGGATTGCGCCATCGTTCTTGAGGGGGAATTGGGTGTACAATGTAAGAAAGATAGATTAGAAAAATCCACCGCTGCTCCGGAAGTACGCACACTTCAAAAAGTTAAATTTTTAATTTAATATTTTGCAAAATTAATTTAAGGGCGGCTCAAAAATTCATTTACAAGATGTATGCTAAATTTACCATATGGTTTATTCATTCATACGAATTGGATTTTTTTATTTTTTGCTTATACTTACTATCAAATTTCGATCACTATTTAAAATAATTAATGAATGATATTCAACTAAAACAATATATTTTTTTAGTTACATATTTTTATATTTAATAAAATTTTAGATAAAAAGTCCTAGAAGATACTCATATAGCTATTATTAATACTATTATAACCCGAATTTTTTTTGACTCATCTATTTTTTTTTATTATATACTTTATTCAATTGCATCCTAATACTCCTTAATAGACTGGAAAACGTACGAGAGTTGTAAACGTGCCTATAAATCTCCTGTAAGGGCCTTTACACTTGCGCAAAGCTAATCCCGAACGGCCCTCTCGTATTAGAGCCAATAGGTGAGGATAACAAGATGCAGACACAGAGGACAATGACGGAGGATGGAGCAATTACAGACCGATCCGCCCAAAGAGTTGAAGGAGTCGCTAGAAATGAGCTAACGAGCCCTTAAACGCTGGAAATGAGCAATAAAGTGAGCCGTGACCGAAATAGCGGGAGCAAGGAGCCTCATTACTGGCAGCCATTAGGGCCTCGCTCAGATATATGGCTCAGTATATTTAGCTCACCCCCCCCCCTTCCCCCCTCGTCTAATAGCCGCGGCGTTTAGTCCCAACAGCTCCTTCTTCTTTCTTCAGGTGCCTGCGAGAGATGGAGGGGTACTTTGGGATAATTATATGCTTACGAGAATAGTGCCCCTGGATTTTCAAATAATCTCTGTTTTCTTTATCATTCAGATCAAAAATCAAAACTTGAAGATTTATCTATATTCCTCTATTATATCTAAGGTATCTGATATCAGAACTACCTTTATTTAAAAAGAAAAACTTGACTTTTTTTATGAATTGAGATATTTGCTGAATAAGCGCATAAAGGAATACATACGGAATAACATATATAATCTCGTATATAATTTCTCATTACTGCATTCATTCATATTGTACATGCATACATTCATATTATATACATGCATTCATATATTGTGAGCTGAAACAACAGATGATGATTTCAGACACACCGAAAGATTTCAAAAATATTCTGGAACCACTACATTCACGTACCTATTAATACGTTACCACATGTTTTGGGATAATCTAAGCCTTCCTAAGATGTACCATTCTGAACTAAGTATAAGAAAAGATGAGCTCTGGGGTTTTTTTTTTTTTTTTTTTTTTTTGGCATTGGATAAATCCATACAGCCAGAGCTCTGGGGTTAGACTTGCCTTAACATCAAGTTTTGCAACGTTGTTATCGATTTGAGCTTTAATTGTTTGTTTGATGTTGGAAATTATAACTTTACGTCAATAAATAAATTATTATTATTATATTATATATAATTTAGTGTTACAATTTACAATACAGAGAACTTACTTTTCAGACCCGAATCATAGAACCTCAAAGCTAATAAGATTTACTTTATCCCCCTGAAGAAAACCTCCCCGTGAAGAAATTCTGAAAATTTAGGGGGGTTTAATTGGCTGTTTAGATATAATTAAATAAATAAAAAATTATTCAAGAGACTAGTGAGGCTGAATGAGAATACAAACCAAACGGCAATGAAAATATAATATATGTAACGTTAAATCGTTAAGTAAAAGAAAACAAAACATATGGTTTAAAATCCCAGACCTTTTTTTGGAACGAACTAGCGGTTGGAGCGAACCGTCAGAGCACGTGTTTGGAACTAGATTCATCCACGAACGCCTGGAAGGTTCTAGAAGGTTCCTTTTACGACTATGACCAATTAGTCTTAGTTTGTGCCTTCATTGTGAAGTTCAAGCCATATGATTTGTGTTACAAATTGATAAGTCTTGTAACCTGCTTTAATATTTGAGTTGTTATAATTCGTGTGGCATTGACTATTGTTATATTTTCGTTGAATAAATATTGTTAACCCATAGAAGTATTACAATATATAATAATAATAAACAAATCGAAACTCCTTTCCAAAAAACCCATGGAAGGTTATGGTTCCAGGAAGTACTGTTTCTGGGTCCAGGGATTGTGCCAGGACGTGATTTGACGGAGATAACATTCAACGGACCTTTAGGACGATCCGCGGCAGAATAGGAATGCCAACGCTCTGTATTATTAAAGAATCCTCAGATTTTAGGCTGACCTAATGTAAGTATCACAATTTTCTTTGTCAAATAACAATATTTAGTACCGTTGATAAGAAAAACAGTGAATCTAGGCGATGAAGATTTGTAATTTTTATTGAACGTAAAATCCTATTTCGGCAGAAACGAGTTTTCCTAATTAGATTATTTGGAAATTACGTTAGTTATGATTTATAATTATATGACATTTCAAAAGATTTTTTTTTTTTTTTGTAAATCTCATACAAGTAAAAGATGAAAAGCTTTAAAGAAGATTTAAAAAAAAAATCTACCACATAGATGAATAACATTTTGTAAATGTATATGGTCGAAATTCATGAATTTATAAAGTGTGAATTAAATAAACTCAAACCATGATAATTTCGACTTAAATAGAAGGTTATTGAAGAAAAAACCACCCTCGGTAGGAGAAGAGCTGTAAGTGAGCAAAGCTGAATAAAAAAAATAAATAATTGCTATAATTAGACTGAGGGAGGGAGGAGCGCTATCTCTGCCACCCCATTGGCTCAGCTCTTCCCGCGCAATTGCACAATTTTCGCGGTGCAATTACCAAGGATCAATATGGCCCTGGTGGCTCTTTCCGTCTCATAGGCCCTTCTTCTTCTAGAGCTCTACCAATACCGAGAAGGATTTCTATTATCTTGCATCTTGTACCATGCATGGAAGAAATGCATTTATCTTGCATCATCAAGTTTTTCTTTGATCACTTTGATCATTTTCAGTGATTGTGCTGATAAATTCTCTATAAAAGCATATGTAACAAATTTAACATTATATGTATTAAACTTCACAGAAAAAAAGAAATATGCATTCACAAAAATTATAGCCACTCTGTAATATTTTTGCAACTGATTTTAGTGAAATTAAAATATCTGAACTCGGTATACTTAAAGTTTAATCAAATATAACTAACATATACTCTAATGTAATTGCAATATTGCTGTTCAAAAAGAATTTCATGTACAGGTAATAAAGAGTAGTAGTACGAAAACTGGTCCTTGGGGTACTCCTGCTCAAACAGGTCTAATAAAAGATGCTCTGACCGATACCCGACGGAACTATATCTGTATTTAATAATTTACTCATATTTCTTTCTAATTATTATTAACTACCAAAAAAAAAAAATGATATTATTTTATTTGCTTTGTCAGGTGTGGTTGCTTATAGAGCAATATTTATTTGGTCTTTCTAGCTTGATAAATTTATTTCTTGCAAAAGAAAGGAATGTGGCTAATAAATTAACGGTTAAGAAATAAGAAGTAAATTAACTAATAAATAAATGAAATAATAAATAAATTAACCGATAAGAAACAAACAACAATATTTGAAACAATATCGATGAAATGAATTTCCCCAGCACAGGCTTATTGTGATTTGAATTGTATATATTTATATGACATTCGAGATAAGGATAACAGTCTATTGAATAATACCTACCTCGCATTGTCCCTGAGAATAGGGACAGTTTCGGACAGAACAAATCATAAGCGGAGTGAATTAATTCTAATTCTGAGTCCCGTCAAAACTGACGTTTTGACGTTCCAATCGTTCCTGACGTGGCTTTGATAACGGGGGCGGAAGGGACGTAACGCCTCCCCGATCTGGTAAAAAGGGAAATTGAACGAGAGTAATCTGTGGCCGCTCAATTGACGGGGCGATAAACGCGCCAAAAACCGGATTTTTGGCGGGCCCGCTAATTCAGGAGCGAGGAGGTAGGACAATAGGAGGAGATAGCGAGGACAATGGGAAGGAAGCCTATTGGCTAGCGCTACAGCCAATCGGAGGGGCCGCTGTTATCGCTGTCAGGGATCCTTGTTATCAGTTATAAGAGGCTGTGACAAAGGCTTTGAGGCTGTCAGTCAGAGCCAACCCCTAATTGTCACGAATAATTAGCGCTAGCACTATCTCGGCTATCGCGATACACATTGCTCAGTGTCCCTTCTTGTTTTGCTCCATTAATTTAATTTCGCTCTTTGCCTCCTCTCTGCTCAAATATAATGTGTTGTATATATCTAACTGCATAATTGTCTGTCTATTTCAATGATATATATTTATTGTAATAAGAACCTTAAAATAATGGATAATTTTATAAAAAAGAGATTTTTTTCAACTGTTTAAGGATAGAAGATAAATTGATTTAACGATAGTGACCGTGTAAAATGTCAAATGCAAGAGGAACTTTTATTATTTCGATTAAAATCATTATAAAATAGTCATGTAATTTTATATTTATTAATCCATGTCCTAATTTAGTTATTTATGATTGAATCATCGATAATTTATATATTTTTAATTAAATTATGATTAGCTCTCACCTAAATATGAAAAGAAAGATTTAAGTAACTGAAAATTCTGAAATATGTTTTCCTTCGGTTATATTTGCAATTTTTTTTATATAACAATATTGTTTAAATAATCGTGGATTTTTAATTGTAAGTCTATATTTTAATTACATATACATATAAGTAAATGCATTAAGATTCGTAAGTAAAATTACAAATGCAGGCCTTATAAGGAGTGAGGTAATCGGGCGGGCGGTGATGCAGGACTTGTGCTGACATACTCTGGCTGTCGACTCCTAGGAGGAGCTAAGTATTCGTGGTGTTATTGAAGTATTTACAGTACAAAGTTGTTAGTAATTCAAATATTTCTTAGTATCTTATAACATGGCATACAACATATATCACTTTTATAATAATATATAGCCCTTAAATAATGAAATATAATATATCGATCTATTTAAATAGAGCATAAAGAGCACCATATTTTTTCCTGCCAATATATAAAATTAAACAATCTTGAAGTAAAGTTATTTAGATCGAAAAATGAGATAATCCTCAATATTTAAAATGAGACAGAACTCGAAATTTTCAAAAGGAAAAACTTTTGAAGAGTTTTTCTTATTTTATTTCTTTGAAAGACATAGTCCCAGAAAAACGTGGCAGTTTATGGGATGGTTGAGGTCAAACATTTATAAAGGGAACATACAGTATACATACAAAGCTTTATTAAATTTATATTCATAAACACTACTATGTATTGGAAACTTTGCCAAAATTAGATCTGTAAATTTATATCACTAATCTGATCTTTTTTTTAATTTAATTTTTTTCAAAATTTAAAAAGAAAGTTGTCATCACAATTCTAACTTTCTCCCTTAAAATTTTAAATGCCTTATATATAGCCGATTACTATTTCTGTATTGTATTGGCAAATGGCAATAAGTCCAATTTTTGTACAAAAATAGATTTTGGGTTTGGTATGTTTGTTATCCAAAATATGATCTGATCTAATCTAATCTAACGGCGCTATGGTCCTTGCAGGACCCTGGCCTCCTCAGCAATCCTCTTCCACTCCAACCTGTCCGCAGCTGCCCTTCTCCATCCAGAAACACCCAATGACCGAAGGTCTTCCTCCAGATCCTGCAGCCAACGCAGTCTTGGTCTACCTCTACTCCTTTTACCACCAGGGTGTCCCTCCATCATCATTTTCGGGAGCCTACCACCTTCCATTCTTTGTACGTGCCCCAACCATCTTATCCTGGCACTCTTGATGGTGGAAACAAGATCTGGAGTTCCATACAAATCTCTTAACTCCGCATTTGTTCTCATCCTCCAGCGATCCCCTTCTTTGGTAGGGCCAAAAATTTTTCTGAGGATTTTCCTCTCCCATGTGCTTAGCAGCCTTTCATCATTGTGTGTAAGCGTCCAGGACTCGCTCCCATATGTTACCATTGGCTGAAGGACCGTACGGTACACTCTTATTTTGAGGGTTCTGGATATCTCCCGATTGTGAAAGATTTTCCTTAGGGACCAATAGCATCTATTGCCAGCTATTATCCTAGAATTAGCCTATTATTATCCTCCGTGATAACAATATGATGCCAAAATATGATATTGGTTTTAAATGAGATTTCAACTCTGCCTTCTGTAAATTTTTAATCTTTGCTGTAAATTAATAATGCTGACATCAGCATTTGTCGAAACACTACAGATTTAAGAACTTAAAATATTTTGAATGTATCTATTTGTTCATGTAAATAACATGAGTATGTAAATTGACCAAATACCTAGCCGTTTTCATTTAATTTTTTTTTTACCTAGTTTGATCAATA
Organism: Aelia acuminata; assembly: GCA_911387785.2. NCBI lineage: Eukaryota > Metazoa > Arthropoda > Insecta > Hemiptera > Pentatomidae > Aelia > Aelia acuminata. Next base: position 87,538,031 of record OU426983.1, on the reverse strand, counting down.
TCCAGACAAAACGATTCTGAAATGGCATCCACGAGGTTGCTTACCTATTGTAAGCAATAAAAAAAAAAAAAAAAACAACTTTACGATATTGCCAGTTTGAATTAACGACATCATAAAAAAAGAACTGGATGAATGAAATACGCATCAACACATTCGGGCCAAGCACACGGATGTAATAACTTATAAGATATATATAAATGCCCATTCATAAATACGATATTAATAAACATTCCCATTCATAACCGTTACCAGATGCACATAGCCGATGAATGTGGGTGGTCCAGGTGATGAAGACGAATATTATTAAGGATTGGAAGGATAGACCACACGCACTGCTCCTCGCACGCACAATTTCCTCCACAAATTAGTGTGACACCACCGACCACCCTCTGCTGTTCGCCTTATTCTCCTAATATTGACCCTGAAACATGACTTCTTGTACCTGTGTAATTTTTGGGAATGGCCATTTAGATTACTCATTAAACTTAAAGTAGGTGCAATTAAAATATTATTATTAATATGTTTTAGTCATTATAAAACTATATTAGGTTTATTCATTTCATTCATTAATAGTTTTATCACGAAAAATCATGGAATTAAAAGTAAACGAATGAAACCTGATTATCATATCCTTGTTTAAGCGTAAATATTTTGTATTAGTTTTTATGCAGCATTTATGCTTTACAATATCTTAATTGACAGATATTACTTAGTCGTTTAGATCCATTGAAAATGTACTTTTGACTTTTTGCAATAATTTGATTGTATCTAAAATTGATTAATATGCAAAGTGATTGAGTGCTATTCCCTTCTAATGCCTTTTTCGATTTATAAGATTTTTTATATATTTTTTCCAATCGACTCAAACCATTAACATTTCAGTGGTCAGTGCGATGTGGCAAAATGACACGGAATTCCAATAAAAAGAAAAGAAAAAAAAAAAGCTTTTAAACCAAGCAAGCATACAATTTGTGATATAGAATTTAAAGTCATTAGAAAAGAAAGTTAGTAAATTGGTGGGCGAACCAAAAAACATCTTCTTAAACGTCTCCTTCTATAAGGCATGTCAGCCCTGGCCATGTCATTAATAAGTCCATTGTTATATTTCTGGAATTTGGTATAAAATAATCTAGAATAAAGAGTTCTTGTATGATGGACGATATTTGGTAATTGTAAGTCGGTATATAGAGTTCTTTTACTAATGTTGTAATGTGCTTCATTATTGGTCTTAAAATTTTGGATTGAATGTTTGTAGTTTTTATAAGTGAATATTTTTGGTTGAACCATAAATCTGTGAGGCTTATGTCTGTATCATTTTCAGTAAGTATGTGTATTTATTAAATTTCTTTTCTTATAACTCTGAATTCCATAACTCAAATTTATGCCCCAGCTAGAGCCTTTCAAGCATTACTCAAGTCCATATAACTTTCAGTAAGTGTCTGTATGTATCAAGTTTCTATTTGATTTTCGATTCTGAAGATTTGGAAAAAAATGAGTACGATATTGTCAGCCGATTGTTTAAGGTCTGTCTGATTGTCATCTAGTTGCGACAGGTGCAAGCAAAAGTATGAAGTAAAAAAATAAAAAACTTTAAATTATTAAATTAAATCTACGATGAAATGCTTTGAATATTTTATGCTTATTGAAAAATTAGTGTCAATAATAAACCGTAAAATATTGAATATGAGCTTTAATGGTCAAAATGCAACAAAGACACGCTTGCTTTATGTTAAAGCATAATTAGAGCTCTGCAATTATGCTTACTAAAGCTTTTGAAAAATTATAAATGGTTAATTAACCCAAAAAACCTCCAAACCAAATGTGGAAACGTCATTAATGACCAAACAAGCAGCAGTCAATCCCTCAACCCAGTGACGTTGACAAATGACCATTTACTCAGTTAACATTTGGTGTTTGTTTAATTGGAGAATTTTCTCATTTGCAGATCTTCTTATTTTTAGAAATATGATTTTGAATTTCTTTTGTTTCATATTAGGAGACTAATTTTATTATATTTGAAAGCCTGAAGGGCAAATTTAATGGAAGGCGATATCAAAGAAAATATATATATTCGAATAATATAAGATTGAGACCATAAAATAAGCCATCGTCAAAGCTTTCTGTTTTTCTTCCCCTTCCTCACCGTTTAGGCAATACGGGGTTTCCGGGTGTGGTGGGGAGAGAATTAATGTGCTCTGGCTCCGGATTTTGAACCGGCTATCTTCAAGTGCTTTTTCTAAATGCTGTTAGCATAGTTTTATGTATGCTGCTAATAACATCCAAAAGATGGAGATGTATTATTCGGGAATATACCATAGAAAATTGGAGCCAGCGGTGGTTGAAGACTATAAAAGTAATGTATGACGACACCCTAAGAAAATACTTTCCCACCGTCGGTTCCAGACCAGAAGCCACATGGGTTGTCCCTGACTATTGGGTCTCACAGTTCCTCACGGGACATGGGGGTTTCCGAGCGAGCTCGTGGAACATGGTAAGGACGTCGATCCCCTATGCCCAACTTGTAATGAACCGGAGACCGCTGAGCATGTCTTATTGACCTGAACTGCCTATGAGACACTGAGATCCAAGCTGTTGAGGGAGACAGGGCTCTACATCTGACTGCTAACGATCCTCCTCAGTTGATGGCGAAGAAGAACTATCCTTTATTCAAAGCCTTCGTGGACGTGTGGAAGGAAGCTATTGGCCCTAACCACTTCAACTTGGGACGGAGAGATGAAGCTGCACCGGAAAGACCGCCGGACTGAAGAGATGAGGATTGGACCATCACTGGATTAAACAGAAAAACATATGATCTGTGCCAAACATATGATCTTATGTCGAACGTTGTGATATCTCTCCCTTTCCCTTAGCCAGGGTGAACCGCGTATAGCCTAAAAGGCAAGGTAGGGGAGGACCAAAAAACAAAACAAAAATGTACATAATAACAATTTCTATTAATAGAAGTAATTATACTCTAGAGGACGATGCCATGACTTTGTGTTTCTCAATCATAAAGAGAAAGGATGGACTAGGACAATGCTCCAGAGCGGGAGAGGTAATGAAGAAAATGAGCCTAATTTTCATAAAGTTGTATTTAGCTGAGCAGCTGCTGGTTACGGTGATATACATGAATTTAGAATACAATAGAAGTCAATATAAAGTAACCGTGGCCCCCAGACCGATGAGAACCCACACGCTCGAGTGGAGACGTTAAAACAAACCATTCGGATGACGAAGAGCTGGGCCCCGAAGACGGATGCTGTTTTGACCGTGCAGTGGCTGTGGACACCGCCTGAATATCTAATCCTCGGGTAAGAAAGGGCTGTAATTGTCCTCTTCACTCAAAGAACCTCAGCTCTCTATTAGAGATCTTTCTTCTTTCAATTACCGGAGTGAGGTAGCGAGGCGGCACACCAGAAAAGGCCATGCCCATTTCTCTTTGTCTCTTCTCGACTCTTTCCGCTTTGGAAGGGTGGGTCTCGGAATGTAAATGTTCCTAATTGTTGCAGCTTTTACTTACTTAAAAGTCTGAACCATTAGTCAATTCTGACTTCTTTGGCACTAGTAGCAACTCACTGAGTTAATAACATAACCTTTCGAAAACTTCTGGTAACAAATCATTAATATTGGTTGGTATTCAAATTTTGCCACATGGCTATTTTTCTCTCACTCATTAAGCATTAACGATACTAAAAAAGAGGCTGGAATAGAAGCGCTGTAATTCACAAAGCTTTTCTTTGTCATCCACAGGTGAGAGCATTGATGCAGACGATTGGTAATTATCAATCCAATCCACAGAGAACAGTAAAAGAGAGGGGGAGTTAAAAAGACGACAAGGAACCATTTTTCGTTGGAGTGCAAGAAGACATTGATTCAGTTCACTGAGACGTACACAGCCTGTGGACGCCAATGAATGCCACATTAATGATGGTCTGAACTTTTATTTAAAAAGAAAAAGTAAAAGTAGCTACGTGTAGGAGGAGACTTGTGGGTCGAGCCTTTGCTGATGTATTAAAGCCAAACCTTATAAAATTAATTTTGAATATTATCCGTAAGGTCTCTTTAAAAAAATGTCTTTTTCCCTTTAAAAAGGATTTCCTTAGGTTAATCTATAGTTTAAAGCAAAAAATTTGCTAGCAGTACACCATGTATACCCATGCCATACCATGTATGTAACTTATTTATGAGTAGCGCAACTGAAAAAGGATTTTTACCCCCTTTTAAAAAATCCTAGCACCACCTGCCGATCTATCAACTTGCGATCTGGTGTTTCGTAGTAGACCAAGCTAACCACTAAACCAAGCTAAACCACTAAACTACTTGAACTAGTCTACCTAAATCCCTCCGAAGTTGCTAAGTTTTATATTCCTTTCTTATTTCACTTAGAGATGTAATAAGACCTTTCAACGTACGTACGTAATTCAAATTACTTGCCAGGGACTGGAGATGACGGAGGAGTAATAATCGTAAATTATGGCATTCAGGAAACGCGGAAGGGATATCCAACGAAGAGAGACATTAGATGACTCAGGGAGAGGTAACATTAACCACGAGCAAGGGATTACTTACTTAGCTCCCCGATTTAGCCGACCCTAAAGGGGCTAAATTGTGATTGGCTAAAGGCCTTATCGCTATCAAATGGAGCCGGAGGAATCAAAACGAGGCGATTATTGGTTCCATAACGCGACCCCCTAAATGGGCTTCGGTGCCGCTGCCATATCCTGCCTTCGGATCCGGGCATTACCTAATGAAACCGTTCGCTGCTTAGGGGATCGTCGCATCACGGGGTCTAGGGTCATCCAATAAGGGTATAATGTAGCCATACTATGTTCAAACATACCTAATCTGTGATGACAATGATCTCCCACAAATGTAGGACGTTTATCTATCGGCCTAGAATTGAATGGTATATCTTGAAAACTATTCCTGTTACTGTATAATACCATCGTAGGGATGTTATCTACAATTTTAAAAATCCTTTGCAGATTCGAAAATTCAACTTAACTAAAAGTAAGTATCAATAACATTACATTTGAATGTGTTCTGAGTCTTTAGTAAATTTTATTTGGTTCTTAGAAGGAAGTCGTCGTTAGTTTTCCAGAAACCAATAAACATATCATTAAAATTATGATTACATTTTAAAAATTATATACATCAAATTTTTATATTTATCTAAGAATGAAATTGAAAGAAGTTGAAACCTCTCCTACAGAACTAAATTATGTATTCTGTGATATCGCTAAAGCTCATCAATTCTTTTGTACTCCTATTGATTATTTACAATTTTGGATGTCAATGTTAAGCCTAGATCAATTATAGTATTTACACAAAATATATATAATTGTAAGTGTAAGAATTACTATTTAATGTACGTATAAGTAATGTAATGTAATGTATGTAGGTATATGCATTTAAAAAAAAATATTTTATTTGTTAAACGTAATGGAAATTGATTTGAATGTTTGATTAGTTTTAATTCTGCATTTTTAATTATTCCGCAATAAATCTTTTAAAATGTTGGATTTTTAAAATATACCAAAGGCTACAGCTAGCTAGCAGACAATGTTCATGAAAAGTCTTTCGAAATAACGATATATTGCTTTAGGCTTTTTTTTTTTAAATTTATTAGCTCATATCATCTCAACAAATTTATTTCTATTTTAGTTTTCTCTTTAGCAACAATATTGTAATTTACTTTAAGTCAAAGTATAACTACCAGAGATCTTTCATAAATATTCAGCCAGAACGATGAGTATTATTCTGTTACGTTAAGAGAAAAACTAGAATAAAATTGTTTTTTATTTTTTTTTTCATTTAAAAACAGATGCTACTAGATAACGGCGAAAATTACTTCCCAATGTTATTGCTAAGTGATCAATAATGTTTATAGCAGAAATGCAAATATTATTTTTACGGCCAGCCAAGTAAAGAGATGGAGAAAGTGATTCGAGTACCGTTGAATAGCTATTATTATGGATCCGACTGGAACCATTTAGTGACTCGCGTAATGTATGCATTGCTTTAGTTCGTAGCGAAGTTGTCGGTCACGCGGGGTATAATGTTTAGTTCGCTTCTGTTTTCATCATCTATTGGCCAACACCTGCCTCGATAATGTCTCCACTCTAAGCATATAATTATTTTCTATTATAAAAAACCTATCATAATTATTTCCGATATCTTGTTGTTCTCTGATATTGTACCTTTCATTTTGTATGTAAATCAATACTATCAAATTTTATCAAGTATATTGATTTTTAATGACACCCTAATAACTAGAAAAAATACCAGAAAAGAATAAGTTTAAGTTTCATAGACAATAATTATTTGAAACTGTTTACAACCCTACTACCAAAGAGCAAGCAGCTTATTAAAAGAAGAGACACGTTTAACATTATAACACTTGTAAGTTGTAATGTGATTCACTCCATAATTTCAAATTAACCAATTTCTAAGTCATATAATATTATGTAATATTTAAGAACATGTATCACATTTTATCAGGAAGTTTTACATGAGCAGTTGAATTCATTAATCGTGTCTCGTTTAAGAATGTACACTATTTAAAAATATTAAAAAAAGATTAAATTTAAAAAATGCTTTCTTAATACAGCTAATAGATCAAAGCATCATTTGCTTAGGATAGTGAAGTACTATTGTAAAGCATTGAAGCACTTGATTTTTATTTTAATAGACTGGTTCAGATTGCTTAATTATTATTTAATATCATTTACTAATATTACTAGTGAATAATATTTATTTAATAGTGAATTCGCAGGATTTGAATATCAGTTGCATCAATTCATGAATCATTAATGGCTACAATAATATAAGGTTACTAACATGAGCATATGAGCCTGACTACTCCTTGAATTTAGCATTCTTTAAAAATTATTTTAATAAGTATAATTATTTTCACGATATAATAACATTAATACAAAATAAACGGGCTTAGATTAGGCCCGTCAGTTACTTTTAGTAGTAACTGTTATTATTTGCTGAATAAAAAAAAGTTATTATATTGGAAACGTGTTATTAAATTTATTGAAATATGCATTTTTAATAATATTTAGAACAAATAATTGGTATACTTCTTCTTCTTCTTCTTTTAACTTTCTGCAGGCCAGTATTCCTTTATGTCTATAATTATTCTAGCGAACAAATCCTCTCCTTGGTTGCGCTGCCTCTACAGGAACTCACACAAATAAGAGTCTATCATTGTTCTGCGTGTTCCACATTCTTTTTTATTCCTTCTTTTCACCTTCGCCCACAAGGATTCTATTGTTTGGGTGTATGCTCCTGTGAGGGGATCTAGAATTTTTTTGGAATGATTAACTGTTAGGTGTTTGTAATTCATTCCAATAATTTTGTCAATCCCATTATAAGACTTCCACATGTCTGATATTATTACTGTCCCTGGTAAGATGGAAGACTTAATGCAGTCATGCAGAGTTTCTGTAGTTCCAGCCTCTACAGCATATAGGAAGCAATAAAGGAAATAATCTCACTTGAATGATTAATGTTTATTATTATAGCATATGTTCGATTAAATTATCTAAGTACCTAGGAACATCAAATAGTAACAGTTACTACTAAAAGTAACTAGCGGGCCTAATCTAAAAGAGACCCGAAAAAAGGAGTAGATTAAATTTTAATTACCTATTTAATAGCTCCGGAATATTATGTGTTGCTTTATAATGTTATAATTAAAAAATAATTATGTTTTATTTGAATATTAGTAACAATATAAAATATTAGTTCTTGACTTTGGCAATTTAGATAGCATTAATTATCTATAACATTCATTATTTGCCCAAAAATAATTAAAGATTACCTATACCAAAAAAAAAGGAATTGTTTTAACCAAATCACGTCTAAACGGTAAATTTCCACTTGCGTAATTATCCCCTCGTGTGTAAGAAGTCGTTTAATTAGTAATGGTTGTTTTACAAATGTGTCGCTATTGTCAACCGCAACGATGGTGAATAGCATTTAGTTAACAAACGGTCCGGTGTGAATCGTTAATTGGGAATGTTAGTTGGCCTTCCGAGTCAATTGGTGGGCCAAGTCCTGTTGGGTATTACTACTGTTTCCAATTTAGAACATAATGGATGGCTTTTCTCCCTTTCTGAGGAGACCGGGTTTTGTGGACAGTTGAGTTTCAGGAAGGGCCGAAATTTATAACTTGTGATGTCTACAAAAGTTTTTGTTGCTCTTTTCGTTAGGCAGGGCGCTACGGATATAGTTTTGAAGATATGTAAATAGCGAGTTTATTATGGTAGCTTCTGATAAATCTATTTAAATAAGTCCCACCCTTAAAATTTCATATAACGAAATAAAATAAACGAGAACTGTTAAAAAGTTTTAATACTTTCTGGAAATCTTTCTTTACTTTATCTTTATTACTGCCCCTTGGTTCTAAAAGAGCCAATGTCCATTTTTACCATTCCCAGAAAATGCCAAATTAAATTTTTCAATTTATGCAATATATAAAAGTACTTAATAAGTATAAAAGTACTTCTTCTAGGGAGATAATTTTTTTGCATAACTCGATTTCTCCAATTTTGGACATTGGCTTGTTTAGAACCAAGGTACAGATTTATTTAAAACTATTATTTTTTCAGTCTTCATAGGCTCTATAACAACTGTTCTATATTACATCATTCATTTTTGGGCAAAAGGGCTAATTCATAAAAAAAAAATTTTGTCTCGTATTTTTAAAATTCATAATTGACTATAAATTCCTCTTTATTTATAATTTATTACAGTCTCTGTTGAAAGAATATAGTTTCATTTATTATGTATATATTATTATAATCTCATGTATAATTTATAAATGTTACAATCTGAACGATCATCCATGGATTTCCTCCCTCCCTAGTTTTGATTCAACGTACGCCTTTGAACTAGACCTAAATCCTACAAGTCAAATATTTCATATAGTTGTTTTATACCTATGTTGTTTTTTTATTCTATTTATTCAGTTTTCTCTTTGAGTTCAACTGAATCCCCCCCCACCACACTAAATTATAAGACCTAGTTGGACCGATTGCTTTTTAAAATCTCGGCAGGTAAAAATCGTTTATTCATAATCTAGTCTAAGCAATTTAAATAAAAATAAAGAAATGGTTGATGCTACTTAAACATCCCACAGGACGTTGTTATTTTAGAAAACATCTGCTCATTATGTTTGCCTTTGGTTCGGAGCCCGAGGAACCATACCTAGGTTAACCAGGAGCTTCATGGAGGATTTTGCTGTGGAGATAAAGGCCGTAGCAAACTTGGCGGAGAGAATAGTCCTGGACACCCTGGGAATAATACATCACCAAATACATGGTGGTATCTGAATTCGAGACTGGTGAGGGGACATGTATGTATATAAGTTATTTATTTATTTGTGTATTTATTTTTTTGTGTATTTATTTATTTAGTTTAAGCATTAATTATTTATGTAATGATTTGTTAAATTTTAATATATTTTTTTTATTTCTGATTTAATATGCCTGGTAGTGTGTTGATTTGGTTTTATTCTTATTTATATTGATGCATGATAGATATATTTTATTCAAAATTTTTAATATTTTTTTAAATATTTTGATTTTTATATGTCTATTTTTCGTTATTCAAGAGAGCACTCAAGGGTTTGAGTAAAAGAGAGAAGGAAAATGGAAAAATAAAAAAAATAAAAAGTTAAATAAAAAATAAATAAAATATAACCCTATAGGTATTCATATGTATGTATATGTATATATATGTATATATATATATATATATATATATATATATATATATATATATATGTATACATGCATGGATGTAATTATTATTATATATTACTACAATAAGATGTTACAAATAGTCTAAGATAAGATGTATAGTATGCTGTGTATTAGCAACCCAATGTAGTTGGGCAGCATCACTTTTATGATGAATAAAGTGTTTCTCGGTCTCTCTCCCTCTCTCTCTCTCTGCTTAAGACTAGAAACTGCTAACAAGACTAGAAAGTACTGGAGTAATGATAGTTCTATATAGTTCCAAATGGTAAAGGAAAGACCGTATTATTTATATCAATTACCACTGGTTATATTTAATTTCCAAATTTATCAAAGCCTCCTTTCATTGAGATTTATATGTCAGGTAGGAAGGCTTCACATAGCTGAGAAACAATAAATTATTGGTTGGAAGGATTGGGTGGTTCATGAAGTCAGATATTTATTGCCTGGAAGAACAAGAGGGCATCTTCATTCGAAATATCGCCTGTCTCGATTTCAAACCAGGTAGCCGCTGGAAATTAAAGTTTCCCCAGAGCCAATATATCAGGGCAGCGAGATCTTCCACTTCTTGGAGGAAGGTCGCCAAACAGATGGCCCTTGTTACCTGTTGTGGACTGGTTGATGACGTTGTTAACATAGCTGCCGAAAGGAGCTCACACTCGGGAGATGGGCCCCGCGATAAGAGGACCGAGAATCCTTTTTCCTTTTGTGATCCGCTTTTTGTATTTCTCCTCCCCCCCCCCTTGGCCCCCTTCGCCCCCCGGGCCGTCCTACTCCCGCGTCCACGGCGCTTCATTAACAACGCCAGCTTCCTATTTCGGAGAGAAGTAGGAGTCCTTTATTTTCCTGCTACCGGGTTGATCGAAAGTTAACGACCTGATCCTATCTGTCGTTCGGATTGGGAGGAAATAAACGAGGATATGTGTCGAGGGATGGCTGGAAACCCAAAAGGCTGTTTTCCAATGCTAACCGTGATGAACGGGCCGAAATTATCTTAAGGCTTCTGGGCCCGAGAGGCATTTTGGGGAAACAGCTGCCAATTAGGAATAACATAACAAGCAGTCGTTTTAATTTTATTTTGCCTAATCAGGAATCCGGAATTTTATTCATTCTACAAATCACATCCAGACAGTGAATTATACAATATATTTATTTCTAGATAATTACTATAATTTGTTTTATTTTATCTCTTTTATATTTCAGAAATAAGTCATTAATTAATACTAAATCCCATGTCTAGTTTTCTAAGCTTTTAAATATTTATAAATATACAAATTTTTATAAATCTAAAAATATAGAAGTCTATAGTCCATTAATTTAGACCCATAGTTATAATATTTATTAAATATATTTAATTGATAAATATATTTAATTGATTTCTTATTTCATATACAAATATATATATTTGTATATGAAATAAAAAAAACAATTAATTTACTTAACCGAAAACCGTAACATTAGTCGTAACCATATCTCTGACCATAGTGGGGAAACGCATTTTAGGGGAAATGATTACTTCATAAAACCAGGGACAGACTAAGGTCTCTGCTACAGACTATGGACAGACAATAGAGACTATGGACTATATTCATATCGCATTGATTTTTTTCTGTATTTATTTACTATCTGTATATACCGGTTTCACCCGGGGAATTTAATTTTTTAAATCTATAAAATGAAACTTTTTTCGACTTAAACGGTCGATTTCGTAAAAAACCAATGTAAAGCGAGATCATAACAATTTTTATAACAATAAAGAATATACCCAGAGATTGGCTGAAGTTATGCAATTTTAATATGGACAGGTGTTCGCACCTGGTATGAAAGAAACACTGAGGGAAATTTGGAGAATTTAGGACAAACGATATGGATTTCTATAAAGAACAAACAAACAAACAGAATATATGCGTAAAGAATATGCAAATTTAAAGCTTTATAAAAAATAGGCTCATAGTTTTTTGATAATTTCTTTGTAAGTTTTGTGATTATTTTATATATCTAGATTATTTTATTATTATACTCATATTAATATTTTTGAAAATCTATTTATATACAAGCTTATCTAAGTATGACTCTCATTTGACATGAAAATCTACTCTTACTTATAATCATTTTGTTAGCTGTGGTATATTTTACATCACTCAGCCACACATTGTAAAATATTATCTGTATCATCTGTACCTAATTTTTATCAAATGCCTGTTTCATGATGGGAATGGTCTCATTATATTAAGAAGCATATAAGTTAATAAGCATCTAATGGAATGCTTCACCCAACATGAAAATAGAACGGGCTATTTTTAATTTGGGCAGATTCGGCAGATCTCGAATCTTATTACAAAATTTGTACCGTATTTTTCATTTTTTTCAGCCGAGTGGTTTTCTTGTCTGCATAAGGATTAAAATAAAAAAAGTAAAAAAAAAAAAAAAGAAAAATCAAATAAGAAAACCACGAGAAAAACGCCCTTCCCCTCATGAATATCAGCTGTTTTAATCCATAAATTTATCTTACATAAAGTTACTGAATACAATGCCTATGATCTTGATTCAAAAACTACAACAGTAAACTATTTTTTAGGACAGTAGTCGGTATGAAGAGAAGACATATGCGAAAATTAGCCCAAAAGCGATCCCATAAACGCCTACACGTGTTAAGTCAAATATTTTGACAGTCTCCTGTTTCAATTAGGGCGGGGGCAGTCTCGTTAGCGTGGCAGTGAGGCCCGCCATATTGCGCTGCTGCACTCCGGATAACGACCGGAGCAATAAATATAAAGCGCAGAATACTCTCCTTTACCTTCACATGTTTCGACTCCTCTTTCGCCAGCCTCATCACAGCCCGGACATGATTATGATCGAGTAGGTTCCGAAACGCCTCGTTTGAGCCACGACTCCCGACTCTCTATTTGACACCCTCCCGGCTATCAATCTCTCCTAATGAAATCGCCAAACGATAGTTTGACACAGTTCAGATTGCTTCCGCTTCTAATACTTCTTCCCAGTCAAACAGAGGTTCGTTAGACTTTGCTGAACTTTCGAGGAATCTTCCAGAAAAGGGTCTGCTTATGAGAGACCCTGCTATTATGATCAGTCCATAAATCTGCATCAGGTCTCTAATTTATTACCCAGCCTTGCTTCGTCGGGCACCTGTTCCCATAAGGAATTCCATCCGCTTATTGATCTAATTTTGAAGCTTTTTGCCTAATCAGAAAATAACTCATTAGCAAAACGAAAATCAATATAAGTTATTTATATGATCGGCCAGCAATTTATTAAGAATTTACTTTCAAATCTTGTTTGGGTACTTATGTATCGCCAACCCCAACCTACCGTTACTCGCGTTACCTCGCTGAACCAACCTTGTAGCTTTTTTATCGGTTGCCTTTTTTAGTTACTCTGTTCTAATTTTTCTTTTAACCCTTTTTTTTCGTTTTTCAATCAACATCATTTGAGAGAATAATGTTATTTTGACAAACCTTTTTATTTTTATTCGTAAGTTTGAGAGTAAGTTTTTTTTTTCTTTTTCATTTTACGAATAGTATCTTCAGTACAATTTTGAATAAAAATAAAAATTGGAAGTCGCCACTACACTATCTCCGGCCAAGAAATTTGTAAAAAAAATTTGTTATCATTTACTTTAAGTTATACAAGGTAGTGGTAGGAAATACGGGATAGTATTTCTGCTATTTTTTGTCTGTACTTATCCAGAACAATCTGTACATATACTTAGCTTATGTTTTTTTTTTTTTTTTTTTTTTTTTTTTTTGGGACTTTAAGGCTTCCAGTGAAGCCCTATACTATTGCCCATTCTAACACCCATGGCACTGGGTGATACTTCTCCTACGAAAAAAAGCAGCACCCAGGGCAGGACTCGAACCCGCAACTCCGGCATGGGAGTAAGGCGCTTTACCGCACAGCCACACCGGGCCCCAAGGTAGTACTTATATAGAGACACAAAGCTTAGGTGCTATCAGTGTAACAGTAGCCTCAATAATTAAAATTGGAAGATTTTATTTTAAAATTATTGAAGATATCAAAAAATTATTTAATGTTTCGAGAGAAAAGTCTGCGATTAATAACTGGGGCCATCTGGGATTAAAGTAATAAATGGAGGAGCGAAATGGTCTCAACGAAGAGGTTAAGATGGACAAGACATTGGAAACCCTTCCTTCGGAGGGGGACGTAAAATAGAACCTGTATCATGTCAGGTACTCTTTAAAGAGCCCAATTATATCTGCAGAGACAAAATTTAGGACTCACACTGCAGCAGCATCCGATTCACCATGAAAGCATGAAGTGGCGTTACATAAATAAACAACAATAAGAGCCTATGTAGAAAATCACGTGCCTGATCACATTACGACTCCAAAACAATGGGAAATTCCGCGCTTTTATGAAATCAGATTAGAATGATGTGCGATGTATTCACAGTGACTGTAGGAAGTTCATTCTCAAAAGGGGGCCCATCGAGGCTTATTTTATTATAATTTTCGATTTGCAAAGTTATATAAGGCGCTATGCGTAACTCTCGAAGGAACTAACTCGACATCTCAATGTGATTCGGCGACATTTCTGAGATATCTTTCTCATATGAGCCTCAACGACCCGCCCTATAATTGGCCACCGCCAAGTTGCCCTATACGGTCGCTAACGGTAACGGATACCTCAAAGCACTGCCTTGCTAGGAGCCGTCGTTAATTACGGTAATTGTCCACAGCGCTAATTGATTTAACAGAACGAAAATCGGTGCCTGCATTCTACCGGATCATTATCACCTCTCCCCTCTTAGCTTTAAACTACCATTAGTTATACTGCGTGATATGAATTCGAGTTACATCACTTTTCGTTGAAAATGGTATCAAGACAATTGAGATTTAGGAGGATAGCATTTCGATTCGTAGTAAGAAAACAATATGTATATCCACGAAAATTATTTTTAAAAAGTCTGGTGCGTGCGCGCAACACACAACTTTCACTTACCAACTTACTTGGATTAGAAATTGATGTGTTTTGTTAATTGCCACTTCTCAAAGTCACATTTTTCTACAATCATTCCTTATTTTCTTTTATTTGCTCTATAAAAAACACTTACTTTTTTTTTATTATTATTTAAAAGTTTTTACTTGTGATAATTCAGCAATGCAAGCATAATACTCCACGTTGTCTGATTTAATAATTCTCTATGTAGTTGTTGAAAACCTCATTTAGTTACTATTAATAAAAATAATTTCCATTAAATGAACAGAACGGCTTTAATTATGAACAATGGTCTGTCATTAATGGCGTACTCGGCATGCGTGGGTTCGACGTTTTTATGAGTTGACGGAATATTTTTCTTTTTTTCTCCTCTTGATTTTTTTCATATTTAGCCATTTCTTATTTTTAGGCGTAATAAGAGACAGTTAATTTCTCTATATAAACAAAAGAAAGGTACTTTATAGGAAAACAAAAAAGGCCCCTTCCCCATGTAAGCACCCTCAGAACATTTTAATAATGATAAAGCTTACCTGATATTAAAGAACACCTCATTTTCATTAAACATGCCGAAGTTACTCAAAATCATTATAGCTGTTTTTGAGTAAATAAAAAAAAAAAAAAAAAAAAAAAAAAAAAACACGTGAACATAAGACAACCCCCTCCGGTTCCCCAATTTTGATGAAATTTCGGTTGTCATATCTAGGGCATATTACCACATCAAATACCCAGTTTGATCAAAATCGTTAAAGCCGTTTTTGAGAAAATAAAAAAAACTTAAAAAGTTTTTAAATAAAACTTCCTTCACCTCCTTTAAACTTCACCTCCTTTACAACTCTCGGTGTAAATGAAACTTTAATTTTAGATACTATGAATATACAATAATAGCCACAGATAGGGGCTTCGAGAGTTCCAGACAATGAACCTGAGAATCTAGAAAACTTAATAGTCGTTATTTTGCTCAAAATGTTCGCAGAGATTAAGGACTACTATCTACTTAGACCTAGAGGTTTAAAATAATCGCATGCGATTTAAATATCTTTGAAATTGTTTATAAAACATCAGTCCAGGTTCAATCTTTTATTGCAATTTTGAATTTAGAAATAAATAATGAAATGGTCTGATAAATGAAATTCTTCAAAGAAATCAAGCTCTGTATTTTTATCTAAATATCTAATTTCTTAAAAATCTTATATATTCTTTTTTAAACTATGAAAAAAATGAATCAGACGAGCATTTTAAAAAATAAATTAATTCACTTTACCTAAATTATTAGAATCATCTTTTAAATTTTAACTCATTAGAATGATTAAGAAAGATTACTATAACATATTTTCCTATGGTATTTAACTATTCAAAATAAGCATTCATCAAAATATTTTACATGATTATATTTTTGGAATCTTAATACCATTTTATTAATTGAGAAAATCGAATAACTTACATATTTGATGTTTATTTAAAAATCATTATATAATCCCAATGTTTTATAGTTTTCTCCATTCTCTTGGCTATTCTTTATAAAAAATACAATTTATTCATTTTTATAAGATTAAAAAATATACTGTGCATTACTTTATGCATAATAACTATATAGCTTATTTGTGCGTGTTCATATCTCGAAGCCTATATGCACACTATTGTCGATTAATATAGAAAAGTCCAAAAATATAGGGATAGGTACCTAATATATTTTTCGAACTAATACAACCATAACAAAATAAAACTGAATGATCTCAAGCACGAAACCTTCCCTTGTTGGTACTGTCCATTTGAGTGTCAACCCATTTTCTTTCATAGATGCATTTATGTAACATTAATATTAATATTTTTCCAGTATACTTATTGGCCTGATCAAATGATTCGCAAACCACATTGCTCAATGAACTCATAGCCTTAATTTAGACTACGTAAACAAACCATAGTATAGAACATAGTTATTGTGTGAATGATTTACCTTACAGCACTAATATAAATGCCCTTGACTGAATTTATTATTTCGTTAAATAAAAAAAAAATAAATAAAAAAAAGATTCTTAATTAATTTTTTTTTTTTTTTTATTGTTTTAGATAGTGATGGGACCTTTCGCTTTTCCTCTTATGTAATCGACAACAAGTCATTAGTTTTTGAGTTATGTGCGAATAAAGTATTATTTTATTCATAGCTCTTCTACTAGCGTTATCTGAAGGATCTGACTATTTCCCACCTGGAGGGAAAGGAAATCTATAAAATGGTACCTCTATCGTCGAATATGATTTAGTACCTACCAATAAAGTTATGAAGAACCGACACAAAAAGACCTTTTTTTTATTAATGTTAAGGCTCTAAATTATTTTTTTTAATTCAAAAATAGTTTAAACCTTTTAAAAGTATGTTATTTGCGAACCTGTAAACTTCAGAAATGTAAAATATTAAAATTAACACGGGAATGGTACTTTATAAGAAGAAGCTGGGTCCACCATATCAGGGAGCTGAGAGATGAATGCACGAAAAGGCTTGGGATTCTCAAATGCGTCTCTCATTCTAGCTGGGGTGCAGACAGACAGTCTCTAATTACAATGAACCAAGCATTAGTAAGAAGTAAAATCGTCTACGGAGCCCAGATCTACAAAACCTTATTACGGAGCTTAGACTCTATACATAATGCAGCCCTTAGAATTTGCACTAAAAATTGTATGAAATGATTCGCATACCACATTGCTCAATGAACTGATAGCCTTAATTTAGACTACGTAAACAAACCATAGTATAGAACATAGTTATTGTGTGAATGATTTACCTTACAGCACTAATATTAATGCTGTGGCAGAATCGATAGCATACATGCAGAATCTGGGGAACCGTCATTATATTTAAGAAAAGACTTCTTAGCTCTTAAATATGTTGCTAAATTGAAAGCTTGTCCACACCTTCCTCTAACCGAACACTTATTTGCCGAAGGATTGGATAATCGCGGTCACAAAGAAATTGAGAACAGCATATATCTAAAGGACATATACGAGGCATTAACAAAAATTGGCATGAGCCTAAGTAATATTAGACCCTTAGCGAATCTAAAAATACCAAGATGGAGTGGAGTTAGACCAAAAGTCAAAAGATCAATGGGTGAGGTCACCAAAACATACCCGATAGAATTTCGGTTATCTCTCTACTTGATAGTGGAATCCAGGGAAAAGAACTGGGCTGTTGTAACGGATTCATAGAGCGTTTTGGCTGCCATTGATAGTCCATACCCACGAAATTCGCTAATTATAGAAATCCTCAATGAATGGTGTGATATTAAAAGCAAAGGCAAGACCATTAACTTCGTCTGGGTTCCTGCCCACTGCGGCATACCAGGCAACGAAAGTGCTGACCAGGCAGCTCATTTAGCAAGACTAGAAGAAGAAACAAGAATTAGTAAACTTAATAAGATTACCCTAGAAGACTGGACGCTACAAACAAAGAAAATACAATTAGCAAATTGGGAGAAGAGATGACAATCACAATGACATCACAAATGACCCTTTAGGGTAGAGGCGAAAACACAAAATAAAAATTAACACTACATTATAGGTGTTTCAAGATTATCATGAAAAATAAATATCTTAACAACTCTTAAAATGCTTTGTATGCCTAATATTTATTAAAGGAATGTAATAATACTAATTTTTAAAGAAATTGAGGCTTTAATACGTTATTTCAGATTCTTAATTTCCCAGAAGTGCGCATCCGAAAAATTGGGTTCCCGAAGGGCAATGATTTGAAATATACTAGCCCTTTTTACAATGTCTGGAAATGAGACAGAATGTAATAATATCAATAAAGAGTTTTATTATTATTAATTAAAAAAACTAACCATTTCTGACACATTTTTACATTGAAATTTGAAGAAAACACCTAAAACTAATATACTATATCGTCGTCACCATGCTAAAGTAACGAATATGCATAGTTTTTTTTTTTGTACATTCGTTACTTTAGCATGGTGACAATATCTACCCTCAAGATGAAATGGTTTAATTTTTTTTATGTAATCTTAACATCGTCTTTAAATAATATTCACACCTCTACCACTGAACTGGAGAGCTCACTTCTTCTTGTACGATGTGTTGATACCCCTTCGGCTCAGAGTATCCTCTTGGGCGGACTCTTAAAGCCGCTGTGCCACGGGAAGGCGTACCAATAAATCCTCCCCATAAATCAGGCAAAGGCAATAATTAAAGCATGATTTGTACGAATCTATTACTTCTGGAGTTATTGATTGCCGTTTAGCCCGGTTCTCATTTGTTACGATCATGTCCGGCTTTAAGG
Organism: Aelia acuminata; assembly: GCA_911387785.2. Classification (NCBI taxonomy): domain Eukaryota; kingdom Metazoa; phylum Arthropoda; class Insecta; order Hemiptera; family Pentatomidae; genus Aelia; species Aelia acuminata. The sequence continues at coordinate 87,518,993 of OU426983.1, read as the reverse complement.
CTCCTTCTTAAATTGTTTTCCTTGTCGTAAATCACAGTTAATGGGCGTCGTGTCCTAGATAAAGTGAGCGGGGTATCCATTACGTTTTCAAATTTTGAAGAAATCCAATTCGCTGTTCGTACCGAGATATGAGAGTCGCTAGCCGCTTGTTTTGCAGAGTTGTTTTTTCAAATTTGAATTCTTCTAACAAATGTGAAATTTCGATAATGTTGTGACAATAAATATAAAAAAGCAAATTTTATTTAATCTTGTTTAATGGTAGGGCACTGATAAGAATCGATATATGGTTTAGGGGAGGTATATTTAAGTTTTCATCTGCCCTGCCAAACTGCCCTGCTTTGGGATTATCAAGTCTAGTCCTCCCAAGGCCATGTAAGTTCTAAGGTAAAAAACATAACTTTTGCCAATATGAATTAATAAAAATATAATTTTTAATATTATTTAATCAAGGCGCATACGGAGGATCAGGGAGAGAGGCGTGAGAATTATAGAAAACAATTACTGCAATTAAGAGTTATAAGACTGATGATTATTTCATTGGAGGAATTAGATGCTGTATATCTCAATTCCTTCTACGATATAAACAGTAATCTCACAATTAATCATGTAATAGGTTTTTCTATCCTCCAAAAGATGAGATTTTGATGATTGAAAAAAAAAGAAGTGCAGAGGAAATTTCTGGATCCACTGGCAAAAGGCTTGAGGGAGAAGTAGAGTCTATCAAATTACTAAAAAACCATTGGGTGCTAAAAGAAACAATGTTGCACTGACTGTGGATCCCATTGCAATGAGATTACTTCCAGAACCATCTTCAGGTATTATAAGTAATACTACAATCAGAAAAATTAGCACTTAGAATTAATAGGTTACGTACGTAGATTAATAATTAAGATTTGTTTTCTTGCGAAATGAATACCAGTAATTTGGGAGAAGTGGTGTTTATCAAACTACTATGAAGTCATGAGCGAAATCATATCTCTCGTGTTTGCCTTTATCATAATTCCTTGCTAGCATAATACCTATCGTGTTATAACATAACACCTTACATAACATAATATTATCTAATTATACCTTTTCAGATTCGTTCCACAAAAAATGCGGCATTGCTGGAACCAATTAGAGGATCCTGGACTACCGAAGGGCCCTTCGCCACAGCTGCCGATATCACTGCTGGCAGTTAACTAGTCAGGTGTTTCCTTATCTCCAAAGGGCAGATCTAGTTAGCCCTATCTCCGGGTCTATCGGGGCTCGGGGGGCTTGAATTGGGTAATTAGTTTAGGAGAGGCTTGCGGAGCAGTATGTTATAGCCCTCCCGGCGATGGATTAGTGACTGGGGACAATGGATGCGTTGTTAGTCCTATCTTCGCTCCTCATCTCCTAGGGCACAACATTAAGTTCTTTGAGCTTAAACAGGGCTCAGCATTATTTACAGGTCCCCCCTAACCGAGCTCTTCTTCCCAAGGTATAGGATTCGCCTAGAAAGCTATACTCAAATCATTAATTTGGTCATTTGAAGCACTTTAGTCAATCAGATGCAGGGCAACATCATTGATCAAATGAGATTCATTCCAACGATAATAACTCTCAGAACCACGGAACAATTCAAATGATGTTGGAGGATTTCAATGCATCTAAGACTATAAAATGCATCGTAACAATTCCTAAAATGCAAGAGAGGTTCCAGGATTAATGTTTTCCACTCGTAACACAGATTATAGTTATAGCCATGGCTATTACCCACAATCTCTGGAAAGAGAGAACTCGCTGAACCCTAACAAAATAAATAATTCCATACAAGAAGCCGAGATAAAAACGGGAATGGTAGATTTAAAAATAGAGGGTAGATAAAAAAAGGACATACAATAAATGCTATATTGTTACATAAACAATTCAGTGCGACTAACAGCTGTTTTTTTCACTGCCTCGCTGATAGCGAAAGCCGCCGAAAAGCGCGGTAGTGATAAGATAAGAGCGGAGTTTACGATCCTCCCCTAATCTAGCCGGCACTTTACAATCTGCCCTGTCTCTCCCTCTCTCACTCCGAGTCCACTCAATGTCCACTATCGTCACCACGCCTCGTCCTGTTTATCGTTATCCCTCTTCACCTCCGTTCCTGGACCATATGCCTCTCGATTGTTTTTAGGCTCGGTTGGTTAGAGTCATTGCAGATAACCCTGCTGAGTGGATTGAATTTACTAAAAGGGGAATTTTTGTGCAATTCATAAAGAATTGTGTGAGATTACTGACTGCTTACACAAAGTACCGACGAGATTTGTACAATGAAAACCCATTTTAACTAGATTTGATGGGCTCTAAAGCTCTTTTTAGATCAGAAGATTGGAGAATTACAATGAATGGATCGACTTTTATACTCCTAAACGATGATCTATAAATCTATAAAAATCTTGCAACCCTGCTATAAAGTTAAAATATTTCTTTGACAGATCTTAAAAATAAAAGATTTGTTAAGCAAGAAGTTAAAATAACTTTTCGAACGGATCTTTCAATTCTAAGATATTCAAGATTCCTCCTGTATCAGATAAGGGAGTTAGTTTACTTCCTCGAGGATTCATATCCTCCAATTTATTTTTACTTATGTCCCAATAAACTTTAATTTTATAAAATGTTTTTGTTTGTTTTAGACGTCCCTGTTGCCACTCAGTTTATTGTGCTGTTATTTTCAAATTAAATTAGCGTTGCTCCTGATCTTGTTTGATAAAGAGCACCGACATTGACACGATTGTTCATTGTCCAGTCGGAGACCTGCCACTCTACGACTGCTGAGCACGCTAAACCTCGCTGTGCAACTTTTTGATTTTTGTCTCATTGTTTTTTTGTTTGTTTTCTTTTGTGTTTTTTTTTTTCGAAGGGTTCCGTGATCGTTTGCCACGAATTCCAAAGCTGCTTTATCTCCGCATATCGCATTGAAATTATGCAAGGGGTCGCATGTGCAGCGAGCTCGGAGGGACAGTTTGTTGGCGGACTAATAAACTTGTCGCTTTGTTGACCTTAATAATCGCTCGCGTGAGTTGTCCGCTCCGTAATGTGGAAATAAAAGTCGGACAATATTGAGATCCTATGTTTCAGGAAGTGGGCATTAGCTCCCTTTATTTATTAATTAATGTAAATTAGTAGTGGTTTCGTATCAGTGTTCGCATTAGGTCTTAGTTAGTGTGACTTATCTCGAAGTTTCTTTCCACATAGAGACATTTTTATGAGCAATAACTTGGTCTCTCAACAGTATGATTGCTTAAACTTCGTAAATATAGCCACTCTAAGTAAAATTAGACTCATTAGGAGAGCGCGATAACCTACCATTACAAAAATGGGAATAAGAAATATGTTTTTTCTGTTTCAATATTTTACAGAACTTTATTTGATTAAATCTGAAGACTTCCTTCAGAACCTTATATCGCCAATATGTAAGAATGGTGAACAAGTAAAAAAAAAAAATTTGATCGTTATAGTATTTATTTATAGAGCATAAACTGTAAACTGATAGTAAACAGTATTGCTAATATAATAAGACTTTCTCTTTGCATAAAGTTTACAATATTTCATGCATTGGAGCATAAATTGTATAAATTTAAATTTCTAAAATTTTTACTAGTATCACTATTCTTGTAGATCAGCAATATGCCAGCAGGGTTGGCAAAACGCTCCCCCTACCCTTCTTACGGAATTATTTCCGGGCCAGGGGTTAGAGTGGGGGATTAGTGCCGAATTGTGAAAAGATCACCATGCGCCGGGACTCGCAAACATCTTGTTATAAAGATCATTCAATGCAAGTAATGCTTTGCTCGGCCACCACCACGAGGAGCTCGCATCTGAAAAGGAAGCAATATCACCAAATACTACTCCCGTACTATATATAAATTACCCAAACAATTGTGATTCTTATATTACTAATGTTAAAAATTATATTTAAGTGAGATATTTGTTCAATATTTTAAAATAAGAGATTTTTTTTTATTTATTTTTTTTTTGTCTTCTTCCACAAATTTAAAAAATAAATAAATATAACTTTAAGAAAATTAGAAAGACAGTACTTTCCCATTCTTAGCCGTATTTCGGTAATTACGAATGGTCATTTACGACATTATAAGCAATACCCTACGCTCATGAGGATCGCAAATTATTGACCTGTTAGCAAAAATAAACATGTTAGCGGTTTCGAACTCATTTTCATTTAACAGTTAAATAGACCCTTTTGAAATCGAAGGTGCTCTGTCAGGTAAAGTACTTAGCGATACCGTTAGACAGTAGCCCGTTAGCCAGCCTGACATCCACAGTCCTGATATCCACTTCAGGGAAGATCGACTAAACGGATCATGTGCACAAAGAGGGCTGGGAGGTGGAAGGTCTGACCACCATCCTGTAAACAGCAGCTTATCTTCTCTGGGGGTCTTCAAGGCTCATGTTTTAAGTGGACTGAGTCTTTAGTTGACTTCTAAGATCTGCACTGACAGGAATCAGTGGTCTTTTGAAATTTCTAGGCTTGTAATAAATATTTGAGGCGTTCCTGTTTCAAAATAACCACATCTAAAGTTGCTGAGAATAGCATCTTTTCAAACCCAGGACTTCAGCCCTTTGCGCGCATGGCATGCATGGAACCAACTGTTACATGTAAATTCATTCTTGAATGTTCATAATTATGAAATAATTTTATAAAACCGTTTGTTTGTTTTCTTTTAACGTCCCCTTTTGCTACTAAGGCTAAACTGACGATGATATAGTGGTGATGATATATTTTGCCTAACCAGGTATAATTAGGATATGGTTTACCTGTATCGGACAGCCTCAGGATCTCTAACGTCCAATACTAATTACCCTTTGTAAAGTAAGCTGCTATGCTAGGCACTACACCGCTGGTGATCTCAATTTGTAATATGGAAATTATAAATATTATTTAGAATTAAATATAAAAAAATTTAAATAATTTATTTTTGAAGAGAAAAGATTTGGCTCCGCCGGGAATCGAACCCGGGTCTTCCGCGTGACATGCGTGGTATGCTAACCATTTCACCACGGAGTCGCTTCCAAACGGTGCCAAATCAACGGTGCAATGGTTGGCATGTCATGCGGAAGACCTTTGATGTCCAGCAAGAATAATGTAATAAGAAACTGAATGCTCTCTTCAGTATATTACTTTATCCATAATTACGAAAAAATATACGTATATTTCTCTTGAATGATAAATATTGATATGCATATTTTTAATCGAATTGACGCCAACAGGTATCTACAAATAGATTCTTGAATTAAAAATGACTTATCATCAACTTCTCTTATTTAAAATGTTGGAAGTTTCAGCATTTAAGCCATTTTCAAGATAAATATATCTAAAGAACAATTTAATTCTCATTTCGATAATAGTAATTTTAAGAACCAAATACACAACTAAGAATGCAATGGTCATGCGTATTGTCAGTTGTGTATTTAACATTTATATTTTCGTAATGATTTGTAATGGGTTTTTTGATTCACTAACTTGGAAAATGTTAAGCTTAGCCAACATGCCTTAACGTCGGGTAGAATAAATAAAATAAGTGATGTGGTCAGGATTAATTTTAGATATTTAAATTAAAAAATAATAAAGCTACCAATTACTTATTTATATTTTTACTTTCACTTACCTATATATGAAATATATAGTAAGTGGAGGTATTGCGATCGTGAAAAATTTCGACTTCCGTTTTTAAATACACGTTTTGGGGTTTTTAAATACACGTGTTTAAATAAACTATAAGCCGTGTGAATCTGAAATTGGGTATTTAGTGTATGTATATGCCAGCGATGTGACAGCAAAAATTTCATCAAAATTGCTCAAAGGGAGGGGGTACTTTATTTAATACCTTTTTAGGTTTTTTTTTTATTTTCTCAAAAACGGCTCTAAAGATTTTGATTAAACTGAGTATTTGATCTTTTTATATGCCCGAGATATGACTGTAAAAATTTCATCAAAATTGATAAACCGGAGAGGGGACTTTACTTTATAAATTTTGTATCATTTTCACGTGTTTTTTTATTTACTCAAAAAAGGCTTTAACGATTTTGATCAAACTGGGTATTTGATGTATGTATATGCCAAAGATGCTATAGCCAACATTACATCAAAATTGATCAACCGGAGGGGGGACTTTACTGAATAAATTTTGTATCATTTTTACGTGTTTTTTTTTATTTACTCAAAAAAGGCTTTAACGATTTCGACTAAACTGGGTATTTGATGTATGTTTATGCCAAAGATGTGATAGCCAACATTTCATCAAAATTGGTCAAACTGAGCGGGCACTTTATTTCATAATTTTTTCCAATTTTTACTTTTTTTTTTCGATGATCTAAAATACGGCTTTAACGATTTTTATCAATTTCGTCATGTTTAATGAAAATCAGGTGTTCTTTAATATCAGGTAAGCTTTATTATTATTAAAATGTTCTGAGGGGGCTTTTTTGGGGGGGGGGCTTTTTTGTTTATTTGTTTCCTATAAAGTACCTTTGTTTTTGTTTATATGGAGAAATTAACTGTCTCTCGTTACGCCAAAAAATAAGAAATGGCTAAATATGAGATATGATAAAACCCAAGCAAACATATAGAGGAGAAAAAAAGAAAAATATTCAGCCAACTCATAAAACTCGTTGAGCCCACGCATGCGGAGTACGCCTTTAATGACAGACCATTGTTCATAATTAAAGCCGTTCTGTTCATTTGAGAAGTGGCAATTAACAAAACGCATTAATTTCTAATCTAAGTAAGTTTGTAAGTGAAAGTTGTATGTTGCGCGCACCAGATTTTTTTCTAATAAATTTAGAATGTTTTTTTTTAAAGGTAATTTATTTATATAAACATTAACTTTTTTAATTATAGTCGGTAACATTATTATTTCTCACGAATTGATTGCAATGAAGAATCGATGGATATTGAAGGTATAATAACGATAACACTTAATTATATAAAAAGTTATGTAACTTTTAACTCAAAAGTGATCAGACTTTATTGTTAACGGGTGTGGATCTACAAAACCATACATAAGGTTAAAAAAATAATAACAGGGAAAAACCTGTTAACAAGGATAATAGAATAATTAAATTGTGAAACCCGTTAAGGCTAATCCGTAGGGATATCAGCGATAAGATCGGGGTTGACATTTAATTGCACATTTTCCTTCAATAATAATCGCTTAAGCTCCCCTAAATCAGGGCGGATTAAGAAATCAGCATCGGATCTGTGTACAGAGCTTTATGGACTTAGATACCGCGCGAGCCTTCGATACTGTAAACAGCTCAAATCATATTAGCGTCGGCTGCCACGTGACCGCGGCCATCCATCACGCGCTCTGTGGGAATCGTCGGCTATGTGTTTGCCGTTCCCATGTCCCCTCGTGCTAAGTGAAGTTAGCGTCTGTTAGCAGCCTTCCTTCGTCTTCAAGGAGCTCGGTATTGTGTCGCGGACGGGAAGCTGCAAGCCTGTGCAGTCCTCTGCAGGTCCTAACGTGTTCATTATCTCCTCGTCACTTTCAATTTCACCTTTCTTCCAGCCTGTCTGTTGCCTCGGCGTTGGATAGGACTAACCAACCATTATGTAAACTGTAAATTTACATAATGTACAGCCATCGGCTAACATTTTATTATTCTTAACTTGTTGTTTATTCGCACTTGTCATAATAATTTACAATTTGCAAATAGTCTATTCAGTTATTCACTGTAACTTCATATTCAGTTTAGTAAAGCCAAGAAAGATCTCTTGTCCAACGACTCTTCATATTTTTGGCCACAGAAACTCTACTTCTTTTATGATCTCACGTAAATTATACTTAGGTTTATTAAGAACTAGCTGTATGTCCCGGTTTCACCCGGGAAATTTCATTTTTCTTTTACAAAAAATACAACATAAATAGCACTAATAGATTATAATTCTAAAGCTTTCGGATATACTATATTTTTAGTTTTTAGTATTTACTAAGTTTTTATCGGATAAACTATATTATATATGCTGGGGCATATATAATTAGGTTTTTAGGTGAACCTACTGCAACGTAAAACTGACCATGAAAAAAACATTGGGAATCCAAATTGATGACACTTGATAAAATGAGACTTTTTTCGACTCAAAAGGTCGATTTCGTAAAAAAAAAAAAAAAAAAAACTGTAAAACGAGATAATAACGATTTTTATAACAATGGCTGAAGTTATGCAATTTTAATATGGACAGGTATGAAACAACCACTGAGCGAAATTTGTATAATTAAGGACAAGCGGTGTGGATTTCTATAATAAACAAACAAACAAACATAAATATATCTTCATGTATATAGATTTAGTCTCTGTAAACTAGATACCTTTAATGAAAGAATTGATTTATGGGTTTAAAAAAACCTGGAGGTTGAGCGTGGTAAGGATCAGATCATTTCTTTACTCAATCATTGGCAAAAATATGCAGGGCTTCAAATCGATAATTAAAAATATAAAAATAAAAATCATATGCACTCAAAATTTCCATCTGGAATGATTTTTATTAAGAGCTATTCTTATTTTGTATCATATCTGGATAACTTAAAACCGGTCCAAGTAAGTCCAAATATTACGATTTAAGCTAGACTTGATAAAAAAGGTCTGTTGATAAATCCTGACTAAATAAGGCGTTGAAGTTAAAAGAATACTCATCATCCTTATATGATATTTTGGATTACAGTAATTATTGATTTCAAATTTTAAAATAGGTATTTAAAAGACAATAAAATGTGTATGTATTAAATACTAAAGCCTGACATCCGTGTGTCGTAGGGTATAGTCTTAAATTTAATAATCTCTGAAGATATAATAATTATTTTATTTTTCAATGTGTTTGAATGTGCAGGAAAAAACCCTCAAACAGCTAAGAAGTGCCAATAAATTATACAGATATAGTAGTGAAAAGGAAAAATATATCCATTTCCGGACTGACCCGACTAGTTCCAGATATTTTAGCTCCACAATATATTTCTGACATGCATATGCTTCAACTTTCTCCTATTTGATTGTTAATTGAAATAAATAACTGAAATTAAATAATTATTAAGAGGCATTTTAGTATCAATTAAGGCTTCTGATAATCCAACTAGAAGCTTCAGTATTGAAAAATAAAAATCATCCTGGAAGATTGTTAGCCTTGGAAGGGGGCCCATACTTGTACATATCCAACAAAGTATGGCATTGTTTCCCAAAAATTGTTCAAGATGAATTCAATTAATCACATTATTTCTGTCTCTTTTCGTGTTTAGTGCAATTGAAAAGTAGTTCACTCACATAGGAATTTTCCTCATATTCAAATAAACTGGGATAAGCGCATTGAACTAATTGATACAAAGCACATAAGGATAACAGGGTTATCTCGATTTTGGTTATATCGGCCTCAGCACTTTAAATTTATGGCAGTTCTTTGCTATCTTGCCACATTTGCGTCAGTCCATTACTAGGAAATGACCTTTTCTTTTCCTTTTTTATATTGACAAATATAGCTGTGGTCATAATTTGTAACCCTTTAATTAATTGCTTTAAATCAATAATGTGTCAGCAGATATCTTTTTTCTCACTTTTTTTTTGCCTAAAATATTATTCTCCATTAAATATTATCATAGATTACTAATAAATATGGCCCACGATCTATATTCCATTAATAAGATATAGATTTAAGAAATTATTTATTCTTTTAAGATAATTTTATTTAAATATGTTATTTAATTTATATAAATATATATAAATTCGTGTATATTATTATCCTTAATCCAATTATTATGGGTTATAAAATCTTCTTCTATTCTGCATAAGACTTTTCATTTTCGTCACTTACATACTCCCTCTGTCGAACAAAGTACACCAGGAATATCCCCCCCCCCACAATCCTCCCGGTACCCCTCATCACTTAACATTTCTTACATCAGAATTCAATACTTATTCCTTTCATTTTGAGAAAACGCCAGGGCTCATTTTTAGAATAAAAACAATTACCTTTCGGGATCACCTGTGGTGTAGTGGTTCGCATGGAAACCTACAATACAAAAGTTCGCGGGTTCGCGCCCTGCGGTGGCCCTAGGATTTTTTAAAGGGAGTAAAAAATCCTTAGCTATGCCGTTCCTCGGATAGGACGTAAAATGGAGGTCCCGATCCTGTACGATGTCAGGTACTCGTTAATGATCCTCTATCCGAATTACGGATAGGCAAAATTTAGGACTCCCACAGTAGCATCGTCCTATTAGCTTTATTACCATAAAAGAACGTTAAACAAACAACTACCTTTCGTCTTAAAATGTCCCCGGCTCATTCAATCTTTCCAAACCTGTAATATATACAACGGATAAGACCGAAAATTAAAAACAATATGCTAATTTTATTTCAACAATTTTTTGTTGTTATGATATTCTATTAATGATACTTATTATGTAGGTACTTATAAATACTTATTTAATTTATATGTATATATATATATATATATATATATATATATATATATATACATACTTCAAACTTGATGAAAAATAAAAATAAATTTTCGCGATTTGATTAGATTTTCCCCCCACAATTTTTGGAAAATTTTTCCCCCCTGATCTTCCAATTCTTGAACCTTAAAGTAAAATTAACTTTTAAACATAATTTTTATGTGCCTCTAATACTTGCTAAGAACCGAAACTTTGGGATTTTGCCTTTTCTTCTTACTTGGGATAATAAAGGACTGTATATTTACTTCAAATGAACAAGCTACTTAAAAGGAAGATTTTGTTTTAGCGGTTAGAATCCTATCAGATCATTTCTTCAGTGATAAAATATACCTTATATTAAAAACTAGTTCATTCTGATTAAATATAATGATGACTTATTGGTTAAAACTGAATAAGTTTTTAAGAAATCGTGAAGAGGCATAAGTCGTTGGAATAAAGTGCACCCACGTTAACTCAATAATGACGAAATCTTCACTTCACGGGCATTATACATATCTCAAGTACCTAATTGTAGTTTAGTAGGACAAATCGTTTATGAGCCAGTCTGTTCACACACACACACACATAGACCATTTTACGTGACTTGTTTATTTGGACTCAGGAGACCCCAAAACGTGTTACATTTAATTAATTAATTCAACGTGTTATACGTATTTCCGTTGAAAAAATGATTTTCCCTCAGTGTAAATTTCATATACAGGTAAGTGAAATTAAAAATGTACAGAAGGAAATATTCTTTTATAACGGTCTGTCAATTTTCTTTAATTAACTTAACGGAAAGTACGAATATATCTATATATGTGTACGTGCATATAAATACAGTTAATTCAGCCTCTTGGTTTCCAACTGTTGAGGATAATAGATAAGAGTGGTGCAAATGATGTGATCTGTATGCACCCATGCATATTTTATGCAACCTAGTTTTTTCCAGAAGCCAATTAATTTCAATGATGCAATTTGATTAGCATTTTATTTAAATTTTAAATTTATCATTTTTTCATCAATATTCCGTGTCCTGAAAAATTTATTATATAAACCAATATAATAGCTCTATTATTTATTATATATATATATGTATATTGCTTCTATATTGTATGTAAATGTAGCACATACTCTAATGGATATGTTTAAAAATATGGGAAATGTAAAAAATATGATTAATGATTGTTATTAAATAAACGTGAAAAAAAGAAAAAATCAATTTAGTTCATCTTAGCTAAAGGTTTGGTAATTGTGATTTTAAAATTTAATACGCTTTAAAAGTTTTGGTCTTGATAAATTATTATAATTAATAATTTTTAATTAATCAAAAATAAAAATAAAAAGACTTAAAGATAGCAGCGAGTCTATAGATATTGTAAAAAAAATAATTTAAAACTTCTAAGATATTTAGGTAATTAATTTATTAAAAATAGTTTTTCCTTTTAATAAGTTTTGTTTAAATCAACAGAAATAATTAAATTTAAGAAACTTATATTGTAAAAATATTATTTCTCTCTTAGGTATATTGGCATTTATTTATATAAACAAAAAATAATCTGCTCATTATATTTAATCTTATAAATGATACATAAACTCATAATTTTTAATCTAGTATTTTAAATTTTTTAGAGTTTTACTATTTTGTTACATCTTATTCCCACTATCCACATAATGTTTTTCAGCATTTTACCTTTTTTTTTTCTCCGAAGTGATGAAGAATTATAAATCTTTCCTTTAATTTGAAAATAATACGCACATTAATTTAAGTGTTATTCATATCCATATATATGTGTGTGTGTGAGTGTGTGTGTGTGTGTGTGTGTGTGTGTGTGTGTGTGTGTGTGTGTGTGTGTGTGTGTGTGTGTGTGTTTATAAAGTCCTGTTTTTTTTAATAGACAAAGCCATAATATAGCAGAGTAAGTTCTTAAACTTAAACTTCTTATCCAATGATTTCAATCTATGGGTGCTCAGTTTTTTGTTAAGTACAAATTGTATATATTTATATTGTTGATACTTATATCTTTTATTAAACTTAATTTGATTAATAGCCGTAGATAAAAAGTTCTGTAAAATGTTTATAGATTATAAACTGTTTTAACAGTTATAGTGGCCTGGTTGATCAAAGATATAAATAAAAATAATTTGAAAATAAAAATTATTATATATTATTAATTGAAACAAAATTTGTAATACAATTTATTTATTCAAGTGATTTCTTACTAAGTAGAATAATAAATTTTACCCAAATCTCCGAAACTAGGATTACCAAATCACTCATATTTTAAATTTTAATAATATTCCCAAATGTTCAGATAATGAATTTAATAATCAGAATCAACTATTAGAACTTTTTTTTGCAATTTATAGCAATTATTTAACATCAATCGAATTTCTACTAAGAAGGATGAAAAAAAGAAAAAAAAAAAAAAAAAAAAACGAGACAGTGCTTTTAAACTAAATAAAGCTTAATTCTCAATATATAAGAACATATAATTACTTGCAACAAGTTTAATGGTTTACATTTCAATCTCAATATCTACTAAGATAAATATATATTTTTAAATTACTGTTATAATTGTTATTTATTTATTATTTTTATTTACTGTTTATTCCCCCATCTCTCATAATCAGGTGGCTAACAGCACCGTTTTTTAATGAGATTATTACCTAGTTTTAATTTAATTTCAATAATTATTCAATTGCATTATTCTCTTAAAAATACAAAAAAGGGGGGTCATGACCTTGCAAGCCATCAGAAATATTGTAAGGAGTCAAATTATAATGAATCGCAGAGCCATAAGCTATTGAGCTTGGATTTTAAATTATATTTATGGATAAATGTATTTATCTTAGGGTAAAATATAATTTACGGCATACTTTACTAGGTTAAATTAATATAGGTAACATTTAGTAAATACCTACTGTATTCCAGTATTTCTTCATAAGTTTAGAAGGGAAACATATTTCAGTTTGAGAAACCACAATCACTACTAATATTAGTTTTCGAACAACATATTTTCAAATGCGTTACTTTAGCATTTAATTGTTTACAAATGAAAAATCAAGTAATAAAATATTAATGAATATCTTAATTTAGGTTATATCTTAAAATATATGTCGGCTTTCCAATACCAGTTGCAGAGGATAAAAAATAAAATGAAAAATCAATTTCTTTCAGTTATACGTAGTAGTCTTGCATTCAATACGTTTTCTAGTTTGATTTTGTCAGAAGGTGATTATTGGAAGCAATATTCATATCCAAAAGCAAATATTTATACCTACCCAAATTTTTAAGTTTTTAAATTTTATTTTTATGTAAATATTTGAGTTTTTTCATTAAAAAAAAAAAAAAAAAATGGTAAAGCCTTCCTATTTTACTTCTGGGTGTGGACTATTTCAGGAGGTCACGTTTCCCTGATTTAAGAGGATACTCATCGCGTTCTTTTCAGTTAAAAAAGGGTATTGATTAGCTTCCCAGCTTTCGACTTTACGCTCGCTCCTTAGATCGGTGGAGATCGGGCCTAAACTAAACCTCGCGATTTTGGCTTTGCCCAGAATAGGGAAGCTAGTATCGAAAAAATTATAAAGGCATTATAATGTAACTAATAGGCGGATTCAGGGAGAGGGCTGAGGGGTCTGCAGCAAATGTTTTGAAATTTGAAGATAGAATTTAACTTTACAATAACTAACTAAGGAAGTTCAAATAGAAATAGAAATGTACGAATAATAGGATTATTCAGTATATTAATAATATTTAAAGGTAACTTAAGTAAGAAGTAATTTTAGGTAAATAATATATGCAGTATTAACATTAACTGTAACAATAACATAACTATGATATACCTAAGTATATGTAGAAATCTATATAAATAAAGCCGAAATTCTGTTTGTTTGTTTGTTCTTTATAGTTTATATCCGAAATTTCCCATATTTCGTTAAATGATTCTTTGATATTAGGAGCGAACACCATATTAAAATTGCATAACTTCAGCCGATCTTCATGTTTTTTTTACGAAATCGACCGTTATATTAGGAAAAATGAAATTCCACGGGTGAAACCGGGATATACAGATAAAAATTAATGTAATTAGGTAATGTTTAATTAATTTAATTTCATTATGCATTGTTTTAAAATGTGTAAATCAAATGAAAAATATTCTTGTCAATCGCAGGAAATCTTTTTAATGGCTAAGTTAGGCTCAAAATGTTAACGATAAAAGTTTTTTAATGAATAGGTGAAATTATTATTGGTGGGATGTAGCCTACATATGAAAGGGTCGGGGCAAAATAGTGCCAAGCAACATTTTTAACAAAAATGAACTGTAGCTGCCGTCTCTTGTATATTAAGTAGTACTATATGTCTATGATAGAAATGCCACCTAAACATGACTATAGAGGCTCTATATAGTCATATTTAGGTGGCATTTCAATCATAAAAATATAGTCCTACGTAATATGTATACAGCAGACTGCAGCTACAGTTTATTTTTGTTAAAAATGTTGCTTGGCACTATTTTGCCCCGACCCCTTCATATATTAACATTAAATAAATTAAATATGGCACCAAAGTTTAATTAAGGGATGAAGAAAATCATTGTAAAATAATTTCATCTTTTTAAATAAAGATGAAATTCTATTTTTTCTTTATAGAAATCCATACCGTTTGTCCTAAAGTCTCCAAATTTCGCTCAGTGGTTCTTGAGTTGATAAAAGTCTCATTTTATAGATTTAAAAAATGAAATTCTCCTGGTGAAACCGGTTTATAAAGCTAGTTATAAATACATACATGAACAAAAACAAAGCAAAACAACAAACTCAATTCCTTAATAAGATTGGAAATAATTTTTTTTTTTTTTTTATCATAATGTTTTAAATTGTAAATTATTCATTGATCACAGTAGACCTTAGAAGAAGGCACTAGACAAAAAAATACTATATTTTAGGTAACGATTCTTATTCCTTTAATGAAGGTTTGAAAATAGTTCCTTAGAATTAAGCTAGAATAGACTAATTAGAGCTTCCCGTGTATATAATAAAATAAACGCCATTGTCGGGCTATTAGAGATAATTGAAATAGAGCGATGTACAATAGAGGAAATGCAAGACAGTTTGCTGGTGTGGGAACCGCAAGGGGGGGACAGTGAATTATTTAAAATAAACAGCACGAACATATCCTTAGCCATTTGACATGTTCATTACCTTAACAAACCTCGGCTACTGTCAATTTACTTCCTACACACAAAGGAGGGGTAGTCGGAACAAAGACGTCAATAATTAAGTGGGGGAGAAGGGGAGAAAAGTGGTAAGAGTAGGGGGTGAGTGGGAGGGGCGGGTGGGCGTGGCCTATGTCGGGGGGCGGGTCCCAAGGAGGGGGGAGCCCTGAGGAGGGAAGGCCAGTCGACGCGAAGCTCTCAGTCGAGTGTGACATGCCCGCCTGAGACTTTATGCTGGCAAGCCCGAGTATGACTGTGCTTAAACTGCCCCAGATGGAAGAGCGCAAGTCGCCGGAAGCGGCCAAAGGGATCAGCTTCAGCGTGGCTGCGCTGCTTGCAGACTCTAGGAGAAGCCCTAGCCCGGAAGAGGAAGATGACTCCGGAGAAGAGGAGTTGGACGTGTGCCGCGACAAGAGCCCGGAGCCGGGGTACAGCCAGCAGCAGCGTGTGGTCCTCAGCCCCGCCCCCGGCCCCATCCGGCCCACGCCGTTCACCGCCTTCGCCGCCGCAGCGGCCGCCGCCTACGCAGGACTCCCGCCCCACGCTGCCTCCTGGCCCGTCCACCACTTCCCCGGCGGACCCGTCTTCCCGCCCTTCCATGGTGGCCTATCCTCCTCTCCAGGTAAATAATTAGCAATTTCTTAAAGTCTTTAGTGATAGTCATGAATTACTATGTAGCAGAACGAATGATTTGCAAGATTCGCGTTGACAGTTAAAATCGCCTTGTATACAATTCATAAATTTAAATGAACAAATTTCAGTTCTCTTTCCTTTTTAAATTAATGTGGACGTCATTTAACAACCAAAACCATAAAATGAGCACAATAAGTTTGAAGTGTTTTGAATGAGCTAAAGACCCGCTAGTTTTAAATTAAACAAAACATGCTCATCCTCATACTTTCAATGCAATATCAAAGTTATAACATATCTTTACTAAGAGACAACAAATCATCAGATCATTGAATAATATCAGTAGTTTCAGTTTGGTGGCATGAAATCACTAATTTAGGAAAAGATAAAACTAGACAAAAAATTGATTTTTTGCTACAAAAAATATATAATTATTTGAAACCGTGCGTATTTTTCAAATCCATTAGATTAGGGCTTTAATTTACTCAAAAATGTGCAATGATAATTCTGTTCCATGCCATCCATTAAACCCACCTCATTAACTTTGGTGTTTACCCAAAAGAACCCAGTTTTCATAATTGTTGTTCGGATGTAGACATAAACAACTGTCATTTTGATTATTATTATTTTTTTTTTGTAAAAAAAACACCATAATTTTCCATAAAAATAACATACGACTATATTTGAATATACAATTAAATGACATATATTTGTCATAAATGTAAGATTGATTATGTGTGAGTTTTTTTTTTTTTTTTTATCCAATAACGATTCCGAGTGGCTATTTTATTTTCTATTTACGAATACAATTTCAAAAATTGAACAATTTTATTTTAAGATAAAACTTACAAATGAAAATTACAAAAATAATAACATAGTACTACTGTTTTTATTTATGCTTTATTGATTCATCGTCAAAATATTTCGAAAACAACAACAAAGATGTTGTAAATAACAAATTAATCAGATCTCTTTTGTTTTTCAACCTTATCACATCTAAGTCATGACAAAGAGACGCCTCATTGTGTCACAAATAAAGAAACCAATACTACTGTAATACGTTACCAATTATATAGATAGTTAGAAATAGATTACAATCACTTGGTTGTCATCAAAGTTTTACAATAACATAAACTTTGTTAGTTGTAGTAAAGTGTAATTTATTAGTTGTAATTAATTTCTTTATGAAGAAATATAACAATGATACTTAGAGACGTTGTGTGTCGGATCGATCCAGAAGTCTGACTCACCGTTTTGTAGTACCTGTATATTATTTTCTGCTTGTCCGTTTTTGTGACCCGTCAACTTCTGTAGTCCGCTTAAACTTGTTATGATATTCTCTACTGTTTTTTCTGCAAGTTAGAATCAAATAACGATTTGACATTTAACACTAAGAGAAAGTTTGGAATCATTTATTTCAAATCATTCGTTCTGACCCATAAATCTCCTCATGTCAAATCTAAAAGATTTTTTTCAATTTTTTTTCTTGCTATTACTTTGTTTATTGCACTGAAAATAGTTTCAGAACCAGTGAATCAGTGAGTTCTTAAATAAATCAAATATTTACAATGTCATGGGACTAAATCCTATTGCTATTTGGATGATCAAGGAGTAAAATTATGTGCCAGAATAGTTTCACATGTATTTGTCTATTAACTACATACTACATAACTACTTCTCACTACTTACTACCTAGATGCTCAAGCTGTTTTTAAAATATCAAAATACTGAGTGATCTATCTCAAAAATAACTAGTGAATTGGATATGTTTACAAATGCAATCTGTAGAATAGCACTATATATAAATACAATATTTTAAAGCAAATTAGGGAATTTTTTTAAATTGTTTTTTTGTGATAAAAATGAAAATTTGTAAAACATCAAATGTTCCTTTGAATGAATTTGAATCTTAGCATAAATAGACTTTATGACATTCAATAATGATATATAGTATTTTTTATTAAAACCTATTGGGTTTATATAAGACATATAAATACAGCTAAGACATGTACACAATCTGATTCTGAAACTATTAGTTAAAATGACATGTAGATATAACTCTACTTATATTATTTATCTAATAATATTTTTAATATTAAAATAAAATACTTATTTTAATATTTATCTTAGTATAAAATACTTACTTTGCGCTTAATAAAAATAATACTACATTGTTTCATGAAACGAATCTCAAAAAATGGCCAATTATTATATGAAAAAGGGAAAATTAATGTCTATTTAAATTAACTTTATACTGAAAATATTAAATATATTTAATGGCTTCTTTCACTTCATATTTTTTTTTAATAATTGCCAGAAATCATTTATTGCATTTTTTAAATCCAATCGGGATTTATTATTTTGTTATAATTATTGCTCAGCTGATATACCTAACTCATTGTCTAAATGGTTATTATTTGAATATTATTCAATGCTTTAATGTTACAAACATATCTCTCTACTTCATTTAATCATAGATAAGAAACAGACAAAAAACTTTTTTTTTTTTAATTATAAATTAAATTAAATTGTATATCAAAAAATGCCATTCCCTTTGATATAGCTATCTCTTATATTTTCTAGTGATTTTTATATTTTAAGATATATTTTATATCTTATTGTAATTGTATTGGAATACCCATTTTAACTGTCTGCAATACCAATCATAGATAAATTTATATATGCATATATATTTTTGATAGTCACTTTTGATCATTATCTATTAACAATTAAATTTCTTGTCATTAAAGAAAAACCGATATCCTTAAGTAACTTTTCTTTTAAAAATGTAATATAAATGTGCATTAATTTTGCATGCTCATTTTAATATTGATACTGAGAATCAGTTACTGTATCAATCCAAACAAGACAAAGCTTTTTCAACATTATAATCTTCCTTTTACTAAGTTCAGCTGTGAAAAAATCCTTCTAAGAATAAAATAAATTTAAAAATATATTCTTTAGCTATATTTTTTATATTTCTTAAAAAAAATTGTAGAACTGCTTATTTATGCATATATTTTATGTAATAATGCCAATAATTTCATTTCCCGACACATTTTTTATGTTTCCCGATCGTATTAAGGTATGATAAATTGCAAGATTATTGAGACTAATTAGATCCGAGTGTTCATTTAAAATAATTAAGGGATTTTATAATATGAAAGAATTAACAATTTGTTTTCACACATAGCAATTAGTCCTCAGGTTTCTTGTTCAGGGTTGACATTTGAGAAAAGGCTGCTTATTAAAGAAAAAAAAAAAGAAGTGGTAATTGCGTAAATGTTTCTAAAACACAAGATTGAGTCCCTGTTTCACATTAAAGTCGCCAATGTAAATGCTAACGACATGCTGAGATTCGTTAAAGATAATCGGCTACATGTATAAGGACGGAAAACCCGCCATAACTATTAGTATAAAAAATAAATATACGGGAATACAAATTAACACATTAGCCTGAAAATACTTAGCTAATTGGATTTATAAAGGAAGGCAGGAAAAAAAAAAGAAATATGTGTTGCAAGATTAATGAGGGGCATAAACTATTTGAGTAGTATAATTGTCCAATTTGAGAGAGCCGCGGAGAGCATGAGAGGGACTCTCGGGCTACCGGTTCTTACACTTTCACTCTCCCCTGATTTACAATTATTGTCGGTGGTATCATTAGGGCCGATAGCCTTCTGAGTCAATATTGACCGCTGAATAAGTCTCTCTCACCGCTCCTTGATGCCTTTGTTCAATAATTTTCTTCCCGCTGATACCCTCCATTACTAACCGCCGGCCGCTGTGACAAACTTATTACCAATAGTAAATATTCCCCGCACGGCTACCAGCCAATTACAAGAGAGGTAATTAAATAAAACATAAAACGGGCAGTGGGTAATTAATAGCGAGATCTGGTCTGCAGTGGAGGAGCTCCTTGATCGTAAATCAGCCACGGCCATCTAGCTATGGCAGCCATATAACTGCCGTTTCTCTGATCTATTACCCAACTAATGGATAATGTTTTTTTCTCCATTCTTAATGCTGAAATTTTAACTGAAAACCCTATTTCGTTTCAATAATTTATTACATAATTCAATAAATTCTTATTATTCTTCGATATAAACAATGCGGATAAAATATTTTTTATTTTTCTGTTCTGCCTAAGATCGGATCCGAGTTACTCCTGGGCATACGCAGCCTGTATAACCCGTTTCGTCCCAACTGCAGAAATACGAATTTCTGGTGTTTCCATTTATTTCTATTTTGATAATATGCCAATAACATATGATTGGTAAAAAAAAAAATTTGCCCTTCCAGGCTCCTTTTTCCAAAAACACACCATTAACATCGAAAAAATCGAAATAAAAAAATAAAAATAAAAACATTCTCTATTTTTTTTAATATTACTACATTCTTTTAATCTAGATTAGACAAACAAAACATTTTAAAATTTGTAATTTTTGTTATTTATTTATGATGTCCCTGACTCACTAATAATTTAGTGTGAATGTGTGAAATTTCAAGCTTTTAGTTCATAAAAACCATACTTCAAAACAGTATTAACCATCTTATACATTTTTAAAATACTTTAGAACCTTATCGATTAATTAATGTAAAAAAGAAATAAAATAAAAAATATCTTATTAATACACAGAAAAAATATTATTACTAATGGTGGGTAAACGCATCTATGGGACGAAATGGGTTAGTTGAAAAATGAATGAGGAAAACCTGGTGGTTAAGCGTGATCATGGTCGTATCACCTCCTTGCGCTACCGCTAATAAAGAAGTAGAAGTTCCTTACAGACTACTTACTCAGGGCCTTCTACGGTTTGTAATTGTACAGGACTTTATTTAGGTGAAGATTTTTATTTTTACGATACAAATAGGTATATATATTATATCATGTTATTGTTCTCCAAAATATGATTGCAGTTTTTCAAGGATTATCCTTAGTATGTATAATGTTACAGGACCGAAACATGGAAAACATGAAAGGGCCACTTTAATTTCGGCGTTCAATCAAAAACCAAAGAATATAGACCAAATAAAAAATATTTTTTTTTTTAAGGTGTATAAAAATTCTTAAAATCTTGGTTTTAATTAAGGAATAAATTTGAAAAGCCATCTCAAGTAATTTTAAATTAATCTAACTATAATTAACTAATTTTAGTTCATTTATTTATTTTATATGACTAATTTAAATTTTCCAACCATAAATTCTTTATTTATTTTTTAAATGTAGTAATAAAATATGCGAAGGATGACTTTGTTAAAAAAATCGCTATAGTTTGTAAACATTCGAGTAAAAAAAAAAAACTTAATGAAATCCCTGATATTAACAGACCTACAGCGTTGAAGAAGCCTCGTAAAAACATCTTCTGTTCAACATTCTAAATTATTAATAATCCTCAATTTACAACTTGTTCGCTTTTCTTTAAAATTATGAATAATTTATTTTATACCGTCATAATTCTTCCGATGATAACATACAACTACCATAAAATGTTTCAGCAACGGGAAATAAAATCCCTAAATCCCATTTATAAATTTTTACGGGTCAACATCGTAAAAAATAAGTTAATCAAAGTTTCTTTATATTGTAATGGAGGGGAGGGCGGTAATGAATCGTAATTTTTAAATACGAGATGATGCCTCATTGTTAAATTATAAAAGATTCCGTTTATATTCACGCAGTATAAATTGGTGATTTGAATGGGTAGCTTGTTTGTAGAAACATAAATGTTGGGTTTATAACTGGATAATTACTTTGGGTGAATATTTCCCCTGTAAGGCTCTTGGGACTGGTTCAATTCTTTTTTTTAAACTGGCCGTTTTTTCTTCTCTGTTTCCTTTGTTTTTCTATTTCTTCTTTTTTTTTTTTTTTTTTCCTCTCGGAGAAACAGGTTCCTACCGGGCTGGTACTCGGGAAGCAATTAATTAGGTAAACGCTGATTCGGTCGCGACCCATTTCTCAGTAATCTCTTTATCGATTGGACCCAACGGTAGCCCGGGGGGGACCTGCGATATGTGTGATGTGGGAGAGGGATTATAACTGGCCCCTGGGGAGCCCCTCGACTATCTCAGCGCTAAACGCCGTGAATCGCCCAATCACCGCGAGCTTACATAACAGATGCGCTTTAATAAGTGACACGTTGTCCCATTATCTACATCTGTTCCTAGGAAGCCCTACCATTAAAACCCATCATGGAGCCCTCAATTATGAACTCTATATCTGCCTGAAACAATCTGCTTCATGATCAAACGATGGCGATGTAGGTGATCGGCGGGACATAATAATTTTAATCAAGCAATGAATTATTCCCTAATTTATAAAATAAAATATTGTCATAAATAGCCTTTTTAAGGTATTAATGGTAAAACTAATTTTAAAAACTCTAAAACCTAGGAGGTATGGGTTGGTTGAAAAAGAATTTTAAAAAATGTAAATTTTAAAAACAGCGCACTTATTTATTTATAAAAATAGTTGGATATCCATATGTACATCATAGTTATTCGTAAATATAATTATTGTGTAAATTGTTTCCTTATATAAATTAAATTTTGTAGGGATAGTTCCCATAAATCCTGGGAACACCTATACTAAGGACCTATGCAACTTAGAAAGAAAAAAAAAAAAGACAAACTTAAAAATTGTAATTTGAGCAAGCTCATATCTGTGGTTAGTTGTTTTTCAAAATCTATATCCTTTTAAGGCTCTTAAAATAGCTTCACCGTCTTTTTTCTTATTCTTCTTGATGATGACCTATGATTTGGTTGGAACCTAGTATTTTATAAATAGTTCTAACAACGATTTTATGCAATTTATCATTGCTACATCTTTGATTTTTCAATCAATCATCAGTAAATTATTAAGAAATGAGCATAGATAGTTTGCAATTACTTTTAATATTGTATCCCCAGGAAAATATGGATAAATAATTTTAGCAATTATGTTTTTCACAGTTAATCTATGATTATATTTTTGCTACTATCTTTCCTGAAAAATCTGTAGATTCTGATCCCCGCACGAATTTCCTTTGATTTTCACTTCTAAACCATTTCTGGAAAGGGGAACAAAGACGTATTTACAATGGGCTGTGGAAAATGATAACAGGGAAGACGGCAATCTATTCCAGGACCCAAACATATCGGGAACATCACCGCCTTGTTTGAGGGATCCGGCTAATATATTCTGCCAAATCGCTTTTACATCCAGCAAATCCTTCGTCCGTCTTGTAAACAGTGTCAGCTGGCCTTTCATGTATCTCATTTTTATCCTCAAGGCTAGAAGAAGTTCTATAGAGTCTTCTATACCATTTTTTTATTTATTCCCATTTCAGAAGGGTGTAAATCATACAAAGGGATATATCGGCGAAATCAGAGCTTTTGATCTTTCTTGGGACACTCTCATAAACGTTTCGCTAACTAACGCTTCCAGTTCTTTACAATAATTTTATCTGTTATTTAAATATAAACTTAAAATAATTTCGAAACAAACACCTGTAAAATACTACTATTTTTTGGAAATGACGTATTTTCTTTGGAACCCAGCCGATCCAAAAACTAATTGAACGTCGACTGGGACCACCTAAGCGGAGGACTAAGATTATAGCGAGAACCAATTTCTTGGGCGTTTGGGTCTCCGCAGGCGGAACGGATGGCTTCCTTTCATCTCTTGGACCAACTTCAAAGGGAAGTTTCACATCGATATTTTCTGCCTACTTTATCTCGATAAATCGAGTTAATCGAGCAAACAATTAAAACGACACTATTGTTTCCTAGCAGCTCCTTCCTATTGTGTTCTTGTATAATTAGTCTCGATAATGACTGCCTTTGTTACGAAGCGTCAGTTCCATTGTCAAATGAAAATCTAAAATTATGTTTTATAATTATAACTTTTAGTTTGTGAAAAAATACTGATTTAATTTTTTTTTTTTTTTTTCGATTATATTTCATTCTCATGTTACAAAGGAACATTGTAGGTCAAGGATTGTGACAAAATGCTTACTAATTTTATAACCGGAAAATAACAAATACTTTTCGTCTTTTTCCTAATCTAATTTCTTCTTTAATTAATTTTTTTTCTATTTATCTTAAATCCTAAATAAAATTAGCTTTATATTTCCGCTTGGTTAAATTAATGAAAACATCAATTCTTTTCAGTACTGTTCTAATGGCATATTCTATTAATTTATTCTAATAAATTAAAGATGAAAATTTCAATAAAGATCCTAATTTTAAACTAGATCAAACTCTTTTGAGAAATAAACTTATCGATTCTATCTTAATTCAATGTAATTCTCAATGTGATTAAATAGGAACAGATTTATTTACTTATATTAATTATAACAGATATATTAATAATATAGGAGAGGTCCTTAAACATAAATTTACGTATTGAATAGTTGAAAATTGTCTCATATTGTTAGAATCTATATAAATAATTTTTATAAACATTTTTATTATTTTAAGTGTGCTTTATGATTTTTTTTTTTTTTAGCCTATAATAATTAAGACAAATCTCCTCCGAAATTTTCTTCTGAAACTGCCCCTGTATGTGTGGATAGATATATTTACTTAATTTTTATTACGATTGTTTTTATTATTCTAATTTTAATTGACCATTAATTAATTTTTCTGCTAGTTTTCTTATTACTCTTCGTAGCATATGAACCTGTCTTTAAGTAATTTAGCGATATTTGGATAAACGTCAGCTTTGGGTACCTGCGTGTTTACAAAACGTCAGGCCGTTGGTGGTCGGTCTTCGAAACTTTATATTTTTTTTTTTGTAGCTTCTGTCCGAGGATGCCTTCGGGTACTGAAATAGATCGCTCCGCCACAAATAGTCGTTAATGAGCTACTTAATGATACCCAGTGAGTTACCGGCCTTCTCATTAATGACACCGTTTAAAAATACTATCCGGCTACTCATCATATCGGTAGCGGGTCATTAAGCTAGGGATACAAAAAAAAAAATTAAAAAAAGACAAAATATAATTGTTTAATGAGTAGACGTCTTTTGACTAATGGGCCGTCTAATGGGAGCTGTCAGAAAAAAAAAGAAGAAAAAAAGTCCTTCTCGCTTTGACATCAAAGGTCTCTTCGTTCCTTATCGGCCCATTGGATATTTAGAGCCCTACGGAGATTTATCTGGCGTATTAAGTTAAATGGTGTTGTTAAAAACTAAATGAAAATATAGCGGCGGTCATGGAGCGCTGACAATCAAGATCTTAACTCCGCACGCCCACTCCCCTCGCGCGCTAGTTGTAAATTATTCTCGCCTTAATGTAGGCTTATAATTTACATTAGAATAAATCAAAATAACCCGATTGAGGGCTTCCTTGATTTGTATTTCGGCCTGGTAATGATAGTTGCTAATATGTATTGCTCGGGGCTTGGGAAAGTACCAGTTCCAGCATTTTTTTCCTTATTTTTTTTTTCCATTTAAATTCATTCACGACACGTTAAGAATAATTCATGAAGCAATGGATTAAAGCGGAATAATTATTCAATTTCAACTCGGTATGGAAGATTTAAAATACGAAATATTTAATTGATTTTTGCTATTAGCTTCAAACGGTGGTCAGCCAATCCTGAACATATATAATTATTCTTGATTTGAATCGGTGGCAAAAAAAAAAAAAATAAAAAGAACAGAAATACTTTTATGTTAAGGGTAAACTGATTACAATTTTATGCATCAATCATTGAATTATCCCACCATGAAGAGCATATTTATGACATAAATAGTAAGATTAATTTGTAAATCGATTTTCCTTAACTAGTTATTTTGAATCAGAGTACTCTCTAAGATAACGAAAATTTCTTAAAATCATTTATAACAATTTTAAAGCAAAAAAACAACAAATATTCAATACTGAATTAATTAAGTAAAATAACAGTTAGAAATTATACAATTTAACAAATATTATGGATTGAAAATTATTTTAATAAATACAATTATAATAAATGTTACTTTCTAAAACCTAAACTGAACAAAAAAGTTCAATAATACCGTTAGATGGTTATATTTCTTTATTTAGTAATTTATCAGAGCCTGATTGGGTATATCATTGACATACACGTAGATCTATAAGTCCTGCACAGATGTACAGATATAGATCCAAGGCTGTTAGCATTTTAGAATCGAAGGCGACTAAGCACAGAGTTGCATTCACCCAGTCTTGTTTAAGAAATATTTATTCAATAGGTTTCTTCGCTTAAAAATATCACTTTAAAATGATACTAAGATATGAATTTTTTAATTTCTTTTGATATCTAGAAAACAAACGGCTAGCGATATATATATTTTAGTAATATGATATTTAATATCAAACTGTAATTTTTGGAATTGAAATTCATTCATTTTATCTATACATATATGATAATAACTTGTTAAAACGCAGTGTCTGTAAATATTCACTTATGTTTTTTAAATTCCGAGATAAATTAAGTTGTGTACCAAAAATCAGATTTTTATCAGATCAAAAGATTTCAAATGAGTTTATGAATGATGAATGTACGAATTTCAAAGAGACACTGATCAAAATATTATAGTCAGAGAATTTTAATATATTTCGTACAAATATTAATGCTGTACCTTAAAAAAAATTAATAATTGAGTAACCCAGCTTTTTCTGCAATCTTAATAAATAAATACGTATCCCTCTATTAATAAAATTATAATTAGGCGAACATTTTTCAGTTGAGAAGACTCTCTTATTTGGACGCAATTAGACACACAATAGAAAACGGTAGCTTGTAACAATATTTCAACTGTTGGCATAGTGTTCGGTCTAGAGGGACTGAATTCAAACGTCTCGAATAGAGCCAAACAATCGCCGCAGACCCACACACCAAAAGCTCAGCCATCTGGAAGGCTTTAAATTCATAATTAACCGCATTCGTATTTACTAACATCTCCCGAGGGATCGGTATATTCAGATTGGTCAGGAGTACAAATGGAAGAAGGGTCACGAAAATAAGGATGTTGTATTGGAGGGAATGTATTGGACTTGGATGTAAATTAAATTCTTTATTATTTTAAGGGAAACTCCTATATTCCAAGATATATGACAATATACAAACTACCACAAAAACTTTAGAGACAACTATACTTCTTAAGCTGATCGCTTATGTTAGTATTTATCCTCCTCTAAATTTAGAAAGAAAATATGAGCTATTACCAGATGTAATCCCTTTCAATGTGACATTTCCCACAGCGTTTTTGCATTCCTACTCATCTATTTAACATACTGCATTGAGCCATAAGCGATTAAGAAGTTCTTTGGCTATGAAGTTGCGGAAGAATCCGTAGCTGATGATGAGATAAGAGGATAGCAAACCATGGGAACCGACGAACAACTATTTTCTTTATGATATTTACCTGAGTTATTTCCATCAATGTGAAAATTATTTTTTTCTGTCAACTAAGAAGTTATTCCCTCAAAGTTCTTATTTAATTCATAAGTGGCATTTACTTATTATAAGAAATTATTAATAATCTGGAGGAGTTTTAAAAGTGCTATATATGAAAATATACTGTAGTAAATAATAGTGAAAGAAAAAAATATATAATTGTAAAATAAAAGAATAATGTTATTTTCCATTCCAGTGTTAATTTTTTTTTTTTTTTAATTCAACAACAAAGGAGATTAATAAATACGAATCAAGAATTTATTGTCTGATTTTTATAGTCGACCCAAATCGGATTATGTATTCCTCATTAAACAGTTAAGAAATGGCTATAGGAATAAAAATGTATCAAAACAAATTTTTTTTATACTATTGCATACAAACATAAATAATGATCATTGAAATGATTTATTTTATTCATGTTCTTTGTTAATTAAAATGCTACGGTTAAAATTACTACCCTCATTAAAATTATCTTCTATTTACGTTCTCTAAACATAGTCTTAAAAATAAATTTATGGTATATTGCATGTTATGCAATAATTTACTGCATTTATATTTATATAACCAGCAAATGTGATAATAACTCCAATTATGCGATGATTAAATTAGATAATTGTACCTTATTATTTTAAGTATTTGAGTCTTTTATCAATAGTATAATTGGATTAAAATTGACTATATTTAAAAATAAAATAAAAGGGAAAATAAATAAAATAACTTCTTCCTATCTACTTCATTATTTATAATTTATCGAGGTTGTTAAGTTGAAATGCCAGGACACCATATCCATTAAAGCGTCTTACTCCAAGGTATGGAAAGCAGTTAAGGAAAAATCACATTAGATAAATGGGATACAACTGTTTACAAGACAATAAACCAGGCGTATAATTTCATGCATACTTATTGCCTATGGAAAACAAAAGTATACAATTAAAAGGTAACGTGAGGTACATAAACAATGTTCAGTAATCTTATATGCTAATTCAAGCTTGGGAGGGAATAAATCGTGCATTGGAGCACTGCTTTGAGGAGAGCATGATCTCAGTGGCTTCCTGGCTTATTGATGTCTTCTCTCTATTCAATTTATTGCTACTTTATATAAATATAAATAATATTTATGTTTGAAAATAATAATCAGATAATTTTTCCTAGTTTACTTCAAATATATCGACTACTATGATCGATGAGTTAGGGGCATTGGCCTTAAAAATAAAAACATGACCCATCGCTATTTTTGGAAATTATGACATTAATAAGACTAATTGGGGCTTGCGTAGCGGGTGGTATCAGGCGATGGACAATCGGGATCATAAATAATTCGGTAATCACCAATTAACCGAAATTATTCAACACTATCGGTCCCAGATAGCTTTCGGTTAGATAAGCGAGATTTAGTAATGCTTGACAAAACCGATGACCTGACACTTCTTTCCTCTTAATCTATCTCATACTATTTTATTAGGGACAACATAATTTTAGGGGAAAATATGTATATATTATTCTTTTTCTTTTTTTTCGCTAACAAAAGGTTTCCTTGAAAAAAAAAACAAAAAACGATCCTACGATCAGATAATGGATTTATTACATCCAATTTAGTCTCGCATCTCCATTTTGCCTCACTTTGAAAGAGCTTCTAATTTTAACACAAAAAGTGTTACATAAAACCTCTTTCAAGAGCAAAATAAATGTTGTTTTTTTCAGGAAAATAAGGCATAATATAGCATTAAAATACTTAAAGGGATATACTTTTTTTATTTACATATTTCAAATGAGATTGAATCTGGTGTATATAACTTCGGTTCCCCTAATTTAAAAAAGAAAGAAATTAGATTGTTATTCAGCTTCAACAATTTAGCTTCAAGTATCGCCTGAAATAACTGAATCGCGTGCTGGCATTAGATTTAATCTACCATCGTCAAGCAATTACTCAAACCAAAATCAGCGACAAATTAATGATATTATTCTTAACTCTTAAGAAACGCTATGACGATCAAATTGAGCTTCATGAATCACATCATAATCAGTGCAATAATTTATATAAATTAATTAGATTAATTAATTGAAAAATGAAATGGTCGGTCATGATTTATCAACTTTCTTATCAATGACTATTAGTAGTTACAGAGAAATAATAAATCATAAAAAAAAAAAAAAAAAAAAAAAATCAACTATCTTTAATGACATAATTTTTATAATTATAATTTTCTTCCTGGAGAGATCGTGATATAATTGTCTATTATTCAGTTGACTGCCAAGTTGCATATTATGCATACATTTGTTTTTAATTTTCGATCATATACCAAAAGTAAACTTACAGGATATTATTTTTTTGTCCTTAAGTAAACATATTAAACCTTAAATTTTATTTTGTCATTATTAATTTTGAACATCCCATTTTACTTTAATTAATCGATGAAGATTAGAAGAATTGTTTTATAATTGTTCTTGCAATGAAAAGCCGATAAAAAAAAAATCCATTGGAACGAAATTATTATTTGATCCTTCGATAACATCTAAAATTGTTTTCGATTAGTCTGATTAAAATTTTTATAGATTATTTCTTTCCCGCATAAAGCAAAAAAAAAAATCTTATCTCTGACGAATGAGTTGTGAAAAAAAAAATTTAGAATATATACAAGATATTATGTAAGCCTGAGATCAGTTATAAAATTAGTACAAGCATTAATTATACCGATGAAGTAACTCTGTTAAAAAAAAAAGGAAAGAAAAAAACAAAGTAAAATTATCAAAAGAGCCATTGAGGTGAAGCAAATGGTAAAAGCGTGATCTTCGAATGACTCGTGCTTCGACCTTACCGTTCTCATATCCAGCTCTCTCTCTTGTGTCGAACATTTGGCTGAACACTTTCGTAATCCCTTGTGCATGTACAAATACGCAAATGGGTCGGCTTTTGTTTCAGGCGTTCGTTATCTTTTTTCAGAATTAATAAATTATATTTCGGCTCCAGACAATGGGCAGTTAACCTTTGTCGGTCATGGAAAGGTACCAATTCGCCTGAAGGTTTTATACAGGTCGTTATTCGGTTGCTTTTCATTTTCGTAAGATTACATTTTTCTTAAATATTATTGTAACAACTACACTGGAGTTATTCGATTCTTTATTTGTTTATATTTTTTTACGAACGGATTATATTCACATACTTTCTCTCAAAAAAAGAGAGAACATATTTTTTTCCCGAAAGATAGCCAGTCAGAAAAAAAAAAAAAAAACTAATCTGAAATATGAAATCATGTCAAAATGTAACAAGGAACTAATAGGCACAACAAAGGAAAACAAAACAATGGGGTATGCCAAAAAATGCTTCAGGCCGTGCGGTACCCTCACGGATTCCTCTGCAAAGACTAATTCTGACACTGCCATGACTACACTTAATTACCGTTTTGACAGGGCAGTTGGCAGGGCTGCGACTTTGGCGGGAGTCCACCGGATCCCCGCTAAACTGTTTATAATTAGACCGCGCCTGGCCTGTCTGTATCTTAATTGTCTGCAAAGTGGCCGATGTCTGTCTCCGGAAGATTATTACCTCTTCCCATCCCGTGCTATATTGCTGACATCTTGGTGTCTTTTTACAGCATCTCCCCTCCTATCTTCCTGAAGAGGAAGTTGTCGTAAAAAAGATTTAATGCGGGTGTTGGCAGACTGAGGTTGTAAGTGCTTAACAACCAAGCGGTGGAATATTTTGAACATCCAATAAATCTTTTTTTGAGTGGTTTGTTAAATTTTACAGACCCTAAACATAGTAAAATCGGCCCCTTGCATAACTCATCACCAAGGACGCTACTTCCTAACAAGTGCCATACCCTTATACCCCTCCGTGGGTTGTAGTGGTACTTGTAAATAGGTTGTAAGTATTTTTAAAAGTGTAATTATAGTGTTTAATAAGACGATTTCTTAGAAACCTATTAAAAATGTCATATATTAAAACAAAATTAAGGTAAAAATCATTAAAATACATAAAGACTATCGAAACCTAAAATTGCTGGAACACCTTTTTCTTTTTTTTTTTTGTGGTACATATAATGTTATTGCTACCAATACTGCCATAATGCCCGAGATTACAAGGCATTACCCACCCATATTACCCATGGATATAACACACCGACACACCATTACCTGGCCCATCAATCTCAACTGAGGAGCTTCGGCGAGATGAAAGCCTCACCTGTTAATTGAGAGCGGTCGGCAAACAGCAATTAGTTAGTCACTCCTCATAATTAACTACATCTTAAGCCTCTGCATGCCTTAAATAGTAATGTGAAATACCAAAAATTATAATATTTTTTGGTTTGAGTCAAAAAGAATGAAGTACAAAAACCGTCTCCTTATATCTCTGGCTTTGAATCCATTTTTTTCCCTTCAATCTATTAGGTATTTATTAAATATTAATAGTAAATAAGTCTGACTATTAAATGTTAATACTACATAAGTATGTGATAAAAATATTTAATAATCCCATTCTCATTATTTATAAACTTTCGCCAAATTAATGGCGTCAATTTATTGATGAATAAAAATATATATACTTTTAATATGACTTTTAAATATGTGTTTAGTATTCTTTTAATCCAGGACAATAACTACTTTGAAATAATAATAATTAATATATGGACATAAACAGAAAGAGCTGTCGGCAAACAGCTATAAAATATAAAATAGTATTTTACTTATGTAATATAGAAATATATATTCTGGAAAATATTCTTAGTACTCCAGAGATAATCTTTTGACGTTTCATAGTGGTATTATCTACACGTATGTGATAGGTGTTTAATATGTTCATATTTATTATTTAATTTACTAAAATCTCAGTGAATTAAAAAAAAAAAAATCAGGACATCTTTGTAAGATATCGTGTTTGTGAGAAATGATTTTAGGAGGGGGAGTTATTTTTTAATTGTATGCTGAACATCAATCAATAAATTTTGTTTATCCTATCTATATAGATATATTTTTTTTTGGAAGAATCGAAGGATTTTATATTTGAGCGACTCCCACTTACCCTTGTGCAGGATTAATATTCTTCCTCTGGTCTTGGCGGTGGCTATTAGAAGGAACCCATGCACATCTCCATAGGCCATCCATCAACATTATCAGATATCTGCCTTTGAAGAACAGGGCAATTAGATCATCCTCAGCTCTGGGATCAAGGGTTAATTACAGCCCTTTAGTAAATAAATCAGCTGGTGACCCGGTTATCTACCGCCGGCCTCTTCGCTCCGAGCCTATTCAAGCCCCCTTAACGATCAAGGGGTGGGTGGAGGGGGCAGAATTAATGGGATTATCGTCTTCAATTTAGAAGAAGTCGAGGGTCGGATGGCTTAGGTACATTATAACAAATATATTTAAGATAACTCATAAATTACTTTCACTGACACGTTGTCTCTTGAAATGTGCTATCGTTTCTCGGATCATTAACACTAATGAGCCAACAAATGTGCCAATGATAAATTAAATCTTCTAATTTAGTCTCCGGATTTAGAGCAGCCTGCAGCGCATTAATATTAAGCCGGAGTGATTATTAATTTTCTAAAAATAAGATATGGTTATTCTTAAAATCACTATAAATATAATATTTTTCAACTGAGCGTTGAACGAAAATTTATGATAAACTTTTCCTTCTCAAAACGTTACAAAGATTCAGTGAATTCTTCAATTATAATTTACAGCAAATCCCTTTCATTACAAGGAGGTATTGGATATAAGTTTAAAAAAGTAATATGGAACAAAAAAAATTACAATTAAAATATCAGGAAGAGAAAAATTAATTTCATTTAATACTTTATTTTAAAATAAATATTCAAGAAAGCATAATTAAATGTTATTAATAAACAATTATATCAATGTTTTTAACTTCAAATATTTATTAATAATTTTATAACGTTGATGAAATTATGATAATATATAATCGTCCACTGTGTGAAGGTTTCTGATTTATAGGAATAAACTGATAAACTTTTTCGAAGAAAAAATGAAAAATATTTGTATATATCTATGATGTCTATACATATCTAACGTCTACGGCCTTGTAAGTCATATATTCCAACTTTTCATGACCAATTTTAAGGATTTATCTTCACTTCTTCCCTGAAAAAATAAAATTATCATCTACTTGTGTTCGTATTCGGATTGTCATTACATTTTTCGTATTCAATATTATATGAGCATTTTATTATTTAGACCCGACAAGAATTTACCACTCTTAGAAGAAACTAAAATCATAATGTTGCCATAACAATTGAATTATTATGATAGATGATAATTCATCTGATAAATCATGATAAAAATCTTTGTAATATAGTCATGACACATCAATTTTTTTTTATTTCACTCTTAAAGTTTAAAAATTTAAATGCCTGTATAAAATAGAAACAACGGAATATTTCATTAAAATTATCTGTTACAATTGCTTTTTGTATAATTTAAATTACACTTATTGTAACCT
The DNA here is from genome assembly GCA_911387785.2 of Aelia acuminata. NCBI lineage: Eukaryota > Metazoa > Arthropoda > Insecta > Hemiptera > Pentatomidae > Aelia > Aelia acuminata. The sequence continues at coordinate 87,484,824 of OU426983.1, read as the reverse complement.
AACAAATATTTAAGTACTGCTTATATTAGGTAATTTAAATTTGTAATATTTGATAAAGTATTATTATACGAGTATTGTTCGTTTTACTTAATTGATAAATAATTAATTTGATTAATAACAAAAAATAATTTTAGAGACCTTTTCAGACATATCTCCAATTCTCCGCTTTACATCTAACAATTTGACCTAAGACCCTGCAGGTTCGACCTCCATGTTGTCTAAATTCCTTATATCCAATTCTAATTACGATCCTTTGAACAACAACGCTATGACGCACGTACTATCTGAATTGACTAAGCAATGTGCTCGGGGTTATCCTCTTTCGTGGGCGGATATCTGAGGGGATTGATTAAAAAATATTTAAAAAAAAAAGGAAAGAAAAAAAATTCTATTAATATACCCTGAAGTCATGGCTATTTTTGTGTTAGGGAAAATTGTTTGTAATTGGCCCGATAGGTTTTAATAATTGGCCGTGATAAAGAAGTGTTAAAGCAATCTCTTCTTGTATATCGGAGGGATCTCTTACCACGTGTTCCCGAAAGGTCAGGCCAATCTTGCAAACAATCCATTAACACTTATCTAACGAATAAAAGTATAATGCTGGCACAATTGCCTACTTTATCTCAGTTGATACTTTTTTTTAATATAAAATTCTAAGAAAATAATGATAAAACTTAATTTAAGCAAATTAAAAATGATTAATATGTTGTTGTTTCTAAATGTAAAAGTAAACTTTTTTACCCTATTTTTCCATAATAATTGAAAAGAAAAAAATCCTATTCTGAATGTCCTATGATATATTAATTACGCAAACATCAAAGGCCGTTCAACGCCAAGGATTTTTCTTAATTAATTGGCAACACTTACCGAGTAGATTTGCGAACAAAAGCTATGAGCAATGTCTTCTGAATTAAATACACGTGCTCTCCAATTACGAAACTTTTTCAATGAAACCTTAATGTGCGGTAATACTCTAATTAATTATCGGGAAATAATTCATTGGATGATATGGTACAATGTATAACGCTTGTCCTTCAAAAGTGACTATTGTCAAGTTCCTGGAGAGTTTTAGCTGACAATGAGTGCCATGAGTTTCATTTGGAATTGAATGAATGCATTTATGATTAGTTAAGTTAGAAACTGAAATACAATAAAATCAGCTAAGGGACAACCTTAATTTGTTTAAAAAGTCAACAAAGTAAAACATAGATAGTCCAGAACTTGCTGATTAATTGAGAGCATAAAGGTGGAATTATCTAGTGTCTTGCTTAATACCAAATGAGACTTTAAATGTCATAGAGTTTAAACTGAAGCCTTAGCTAAAATATACGTTTCTATAAATAATACGCAAACGGTTTTTAAAGAGATATTAGTTTAAAGAGAATAAAATCAACTAGTGCTTTAGCGGCTTTGCAAATCATCTTATCATTGCAAAGGCATACCACGCTGTTTGTCAATAGCCTAAGGATCAAGGATAGAAAGGTGTCAGGGTTCTCTAAATGCTCTCGGGCTCTATGTGAGAAATTCCCGCTCCGATAGCAGATAACAAGAAATAACAGGAATAGAAATATCACCAACTCCGAACAACAAAGTAAAAAAAAAATATATCAAACTCGGGCATATTTTTATTGCCATTCGGATAAGGTTCGTGCGTAAGCTAAGCGATAACCCGCTCCCCTATCAGAGGCAATTAATACGGTTACTGGCTGCCCTGCTAGACTGTCTGTCTTCTACTATCGAGATATCGCATCCTAGCAATTTATATCGTTTCGATTTCACCCAATATAAATATAAAAAAACATATATAAAAAATGAGACAAGGCTAATGGGACAGAATTTAATTGACACCTTCTTAACAATTTGAGGAATTAACCGTTGCGATTGGTGTCGGAATTAATTAGAGTATTTATCATAGCAGTATAATCGATTATACTAATATGAATCGTATTAACAATTGAAATGAGATATTAGCATACAATCACCATAGGACAGGGCTAAGGAGAGGTGTTCTGTCCCTTACTCCGAACAATTCTACTTAGGCAAGATAACATATCAATATCCCAACCCAAGTATTAATCTTCTGTTAATATTTAATTATCTATGGAATGAAAATGTAAACTTTGTAAAGATAAATTATACTCGTATTTACTTTATCCGGTTTTCAGGAATTAAAGTAAATATTATAAATAACCAATAATATTCCTTGCTTAAATCTAGTGTATGTCAGTGCAACGTACGGCGTACTTTATTTCATGTAATAAATATCAGATGGCATTATGTTAATCTTGCATAACTATCTTCTTTTTTAAATAGCCTATGTCGGTACTTTCACCAACTGCCCATCGCAAAAATCAGTTATTTTTAAGTCGATGCATTCAACAACTCTGACTTTTTTTATCAAGAACATGATCAATCGAAAGTGGCTGTTTAAAATTAAAATATTTCATATTTTTTCCTTCTGCTCACAGAGAAAAAAGTTAGTCATTATCTGAATTCATTTTATTCTAATTTTAAACATGAAATTCACTCCTCTGAGAAATCATTTTTTTTTTTGAGGTATGACGTTGTTGAGAGTTATGAACAATATGTGTAGGGATTATAATTGACTATATTTTCGTTTTAATTTGTAATTTAATTGTGAATAACGCTTTGTGGTTGGTAGAAAGAAGAAAATTAAAAAAAAAATTGGCTGTTGGTTCCTTGATATAATGTGTTTGTCGAACACGAGGAAACAGTTTAGCGGATCGTCGATACGGAGGTAATTGTTCCGCTAAAACACCGGAAATAAAATACCACTGCCGGCTATATTAGCCAGAGAGGGCCGTATATCACGGCCAGCTCGATTTGAGATAGCGAAGATGAGTCCATTTAAATTAGCCATATAATTGAATAGCGTCCATCGGGGCGGATAAAGTGAGGGAATAACTCTCGCGGCAACCCGTCATTACCCCGCCTCGTTAAATTATCGATACGGGCTAATTCGGCAGAATCGGTTATATCTTCCATTATTGGCTCTCATTTTATCCCTCGCCTCGTTGGCCCATCAGTGACAATAACCCTTTTGTCGGATTATCGGGATGGCAGTTTGTCACAGAAAGGTATTTTTTTTTAATGTTCCTTTTACGATAGGAGGTGATTTAAATTTCGTTATTCGATGATTTAGAAATAAATCAAACCATCGACAATATTTTATATAAGAGAAAAAAAAATTCATTCTTGCTGAATGTTCTTTACCTTAGTATTAGGATAATGGCTTCCGATCACTCCACTTCTGTTGTCAACCAAATTATTACAGCTTCGACCACAACCCTCCCAAATAATGGAGGATACAGAACTGCACTACTCCTGATGGAAGAACCGAAGCGCTAAGAAACGACTTGTGAAAATACTTGATATAAGTGGAAAACGGACTGACAGATGGAGTGAAACGACCCTTTGTCCGTGGCATTATAAGCTCACTTGTTGGCAGGTGCTGAGATAAATCGAATGAAACTCGTCGAGGCGGTGTAGCCGGCACGACTTTCCAATACCAATACCAGTACCGTACCATAAATCCCCTTTCGAGAGGGGCCGTAGATCTCTCTAATACCGGCTTTATTGTGTCTGGGCTTCTCTGCTTCTGGCATAGCTGCTACTCGGGCTTCTAAGGTTAATCTGTCGTAAGTTGTACAATGTCGAAATGGTTTTACTTTATTGCAAGTGGTTTCAGAATCCATTAGCTGAATGATTGTAGGCCCTACTTAAAATAAAGAACCTATTAAAACACTTACTGAAATCTTACAAATAGTAAAAATAAAATAAGGTGCGGTATTAATACACAATCTAATAATCCAAAACATGCTTTGGATCGATTATCATTCTGATTAGATTAGATTTGATTCTTTGGAAAATCCAATAATCCTCAATAATTATAAAAGCAAATTGAAAATTCATCTGTAGCAACAGAATCTAAAATAGGAAATAATTTTTTTGAATTCGATTAAAAAAACAAAATTTGAACTTTAGTAAAAATCAAAAGAATTTATTTACCCTCGTCCTTTTTTTAATGTTTGAAAAATTGGTAATTAGCTATTAATCGCAACTTTAGCACTGCAATTATTTCATCAACACTTTTTTTCTTTTGTTTTTTTTATATTTTTTCTTGAAGAGCTGTATAACAAGTGCAGCAAAAAAAAAAATCTTTAATAATTGAATCAGTCGTTAAAGATATTCGACATGTCCAAGAAAGTATATTTCTTTGTTAATTTATTTGTGGGTTTCTTGCATTCCGAGAAATATAAATTCAAACGCATTATGTATCTAATTCTAATTCTGATGAAGCATGTATGTCAATGAAATCAAATTGAAATTAATTTGAGAGTTAAGTTGAAAAGTATTTTTTTTTTTTGCTTTCCACTAAATTTGAATTTAAGGACGGGTTTTTCAATCGACCGATTCAGTTCTATCTGTTTTAAATTTTTTAAAAACAAGTTAATTTTGGATTTTGTGGATATATTATTTTAATTGAACATTTATGTTATAAAAGCGTCCATTTTCTTAGGAAATTTCTTTTGTTTTTTTCACCATGTTAATACTAAATCCTCTAAAAACGGTCACGGGAAGCAATTGCGGCTCCGAAGAGAGCCTATGGTCCTGTTTGCTGTGACATCCGTGTAGGGCTAATTGCCTAGCTTCCTTATACTATCGAAGAAAGAGGGGACGTCCAGGAAGGAAGAAGAAAAAAACAAAACGAGGAGGAGTAGATGGGGAAAAAAAAACACGAAGAAATGACCACAAACGCGAAGCCGAAGAAGACCGTTTTATAGCCAATTATGAAGAGTTTGTTATAATTCACACAGTCACTTTAATTGACATTAATTGGTGATAGTGACTCCTTCACCCATGATACGGTTACTGATCTTTGGAACCGGACCGTTACTTCTTATAACGCTATCATTAATAATGTTCGTCGTTATTACTATGTTTGAAAATTATATTCATATGTTCCGTTAATTCGTTTATTTTTGGGGTAAATCAGATTGAGTATAAAATAATAAACCAAAAATCAATTTACAAAAACAAAGAAATCAAGTTTCTTAGGAAACCTATATTTCCACCAAACTTCAATAACCTAGGAAAATTATTAAAGTTTGTTTAATAGAGAAATTTGTTTATTCAGCTCATTTTTTATTTTTATTTTTTCCAATGTGAGAAATTCGAATTAATAACATAAAACGAAATGAATGATATTTTATACTTACTCCGACTCATTAAATGATCAAACGATGTTACCCTAAAATTATTATCGTTTTAGAAATAATTTTACAATGTGGTTTAAAATTTTTTATATTTTATCAAAAAGCTAATTTTAGTTTCTTTATCTCTCCAAACAAAATTTATGGCGCACTCCAATTATTTTATAATTTTGAGTTTCGTATTTTCATTAATTAGCTATCATTTGTTAAAAAATCAAAAATTATTTTTTCCCTAAATTCTAGAAAAGAATATTGAAAATTATTTCCTGTAATATACACTAAAATTTCTAAGTGTATATTACAGGAAATAATTTTCAATTTTCTTTTCTAGAATCAAGAGGAAAAATTATTTTTGGTTTATTTACAAATGACAGCTAAATATCTAAAAACAGTGAGGCTTTAAGGTTTTGAAATAAACGGATTCCTAAATATAAATGTGTATGGCTTACAAATCGAAATATTGTAATATATTTGGTAATTTTGATAAATTAGTTATTTTAATTATAAATAAAATAGCTTGTTGGGATTCAACACATTACCAGATAAAGTAAACATACAGTAAAAAGAATCACAAGGATGGGTTTCCACCACTGGTGGAGGGGGTAACCCCTCGAACTAAGAACCCCATTGAATAGAACAACCCTAAATTGGCGAGAATGGAGTGTTTTATATAGGAAAGTCGTTGGGAAGACACAGTTTAAATCGTTACGAGGGTTGAATGGAGGGTGAAAACAACCCCGAGGGGTAAGTGGGCCAGGAGTGGGGGAGATAGTATATCAAATCCTCTTTGATAGGGTCAATTACCGGGAGAGGGGTGGAGAGGGAGGGGCCGCAAAGATGGCGCCCGTCCCAGCTGCACTCGCACCTGGCCCAATCGCCGCTTTATACCTAATTAATTGGCTTTCTGATTGGCTAAACTGTTCTCTATAGCCGCCTCCTATTGGTTAACTACCGCTTGCGGGATTAATAAGCCCTTGTTCGGATTGTCAATCCGTTTATCTGGTCCTTACCGGTTTGTTTATCTACAGACAATAGCTGGTAGCTAATAGAGTTTCAGAATTGTTTTGGAGAGAACATCTTGATCTTAATAATATCATTAGCTAGTATAAACCAATGAAGTTTAATTGCTCTGAGTTAGTAAGTTATACGTAAAAAAGTATCTCCTCAAATTTATAAAACAACCTTAAAAGGATTATGTTAAGTTTGACACTTGCCAACTAAGTAAATTTTTTCTTTAAAATGAAAAAAATATTAAATTACAATTACATTAAATTTAATCGTTAGTGCATTCTTTCACAAGGGATAAATCCTGACAGAAAATAATTTTTAAAAATTATTAAATGTAATGGAGAAACGTTTAATGTTTAGCAAACCCTGTTATAAAATCAAAACATGAATGCAAATAAGTATAGCCTACGAAATAAATATTTTTTTTGTAGGGCTGCATACATATTTTTTTAAATATTATGTAAACTTTTAATCTCATAAATACTAGTTATTAAAATGGAAATCAAGAATCTGGGGGGGGGGGAGGGGAAGAAAGTTTACCTAACGTAAACTTTTTTCAACAAAGTATCTTTTCAGTCTAAAAAATTCATATCCCTAGCGAATATAAATTGCCTTTTCATGTTTTTATTAAATATATAAATAATTGTAGTTGAGTAAGTTCGGTTGATTTTTTGAATATTTTGTATTATGTTTTTTTGAATTGATTTACAGTTGGAGAAACTGGGGGGCCGGATGAGACAGTAGGAGACCGCGCCAGGCTAGTCCTCAGTGCCGCTTGGAGGCGCCTATATGGTACTTGTATATTAAATTAAATAATTTTAAATGATTTCCCGCCTTGTTAATTTATCGATAAATAAACGAATTATTTGTTTATTAAAATCGGTTTGAAACTCAAAAATAAAATCAGGACAAAAAAATATGTATGAGTAATAAGCTATATTGAATCCTTTATTTTAGAAATTGGATATATTTAGGAGGCTTGGCCGCTGTCATAAGTAAATTAAAAATATTTGTTTAGAAATCTTAAAAATAATTGGTTGCTTTTTTTAATTATCATAGAATTTCATTTATTGTCTGACAAATGGGAATTGCTCACCGATATATACATAATATTAATTTAAAATTTGGTATTCAATGAATGCATATATTTTTTCATTTACATTATAATCCAAAAAAGAATAAAACACTTTTAATATTACTCTTACTAAATTTCAAGTTCTTTAATTAATTAAACATTTGTTCAATTTGTAATTAATTTAATTTGTACACATAGCCATCATCCCTTAATTGAAAAGGGTGCGAAACATGTGCGTGTTTAGTGATATTGGGTAGTGATGGGGGTTAGTGGTTCACCATCTGGACACTTATCTCTAGCTCCACCATGATTCCACTGTTCGGCTATTAGGATAATTTAATGATTCTCTGTTATCCAGTCCTTAAGGATAATTCTGATTTTGTATAAGTTGTATACTTTCTGTTAAAAATAAAACCAAAATATTTACAATGAAACTGTTTTAATACAACAATCATCATTCAGATTTGTATTATCGAAAAAATTGATAATTGGATTTTTTACGGTATATATTTAAGTTGCCCAATTTTCCCCTGACAACAAGCTAACCTCAACCTCTTTTTTTTTTACAGAGCCCAACAACGGAGAACCTCCCAAACTGAAGTGCAACCTGAGGAAGCACAAGCCGAACAGGAAGCCGAGGACTCCTTTCACAACCCAGCAGCTTCTGTCCCTCGAGAAGAAGTTTAGGGAAAAGCAATACTTGAGCATCGCCGAGAGGGCGGAGTTCTCGAGTTCGCTACACCTTACAGAGACCCAGGTAAATACAATAATATATATTCAGATACATAATATATAAAGTCGTCAATAAAACCGATCCATATATTCAATAATGAAATATTTGGCAAGCTTTAATAACAATAATGCATTGATGCAACTAACGTATAATCATGATCATTTCACTAATGAATTGGGATCAACTTTGAAATAAAATCTTAGTTCTAAAGTCAAATTTAAAAGAATGCACACATTGTTGTTCCTTGAATAATCATTGCTCTTGTCCGAGCAATCTTCGCCCTTAAGACAACACCCCCCTTTTCAATAGAGCACCATAAGAGAATAATAGAAAGCGGTTGTGAATTTGTCAGAAGTAACAAATTGGAACCGTGACAAGAGAATGGTACTTCTGAGAAGACTAGAGATCTTTTACGACCCGAAGATGGTCGAAAAGGACTCCTAATGGTCTTGAGTGGTGTTTGAACTGTCGGTCAAAGAGACCCTTCGCTTTGGAGGACTTTTTAGCACGGCGTCTCTAATTGGTTTAGTGGTCGCACTTACCACATGCTGGGGCGGCTCTCGTGGGCCTTTGTACAGGCAGCTTTGTCAGCATTAGCATCTTTTAATGGAGTGTTGAAAAAATAAGGAAAGCCAAAAAAAAAAAAAACATTCAAATTATTAAGGTTTACACCTGTAGGTATGATTTAGATGATCGATCAAAAATAGATGTGTGCGGATTATTACATTTTTATAAAATATAGGGGAATGAAATTTATTTGGACATTTAATAAAACTAGTAATCACTTGCGCATGGTATAGGGAGAAAAAAAAATATGTGAATATTATTAATGATTTAAAAAACCTAAATTCTTCTAAAGCATGATAGCACAATGCAAGACTGCTAAATAAAAAAAAAAAGATTTTTTAGAAGGGCCATCTAAAGTTTTTCTTTTCCCTTCCTTCGATATCTGTCGTCTACTTTATCCGATTGCTAAGATTTTTAACGAGTCTCTATGTGGCATTCCACAGAGATAGTAGAGGAAAATTGGAAGTAATGTGTGAAAAAAAGCGATTTTGAGTTCGACCAATCTTCCATTCGACGAGCGATATTATCCATATGATTCGATCATTATAGATGATGGTATCATATGATCGTATGATAGGTTCAAGATGACATTGGAGCAAAACCTTCCTTTGCAAGTCGCTACTAGACTATGGAGGGGGAAACCCTATCTATACTAGAGGGGAAAAACCTCGTGGTTGAGCTTGATATCGGTCAAAATATATCTTTGCACAATCGCTTAGCACGCAGAAATGCTGCTTTCTGCGCCACTCTATTTCTTGACATTAGGAGGTTGTAGTGGCAGGGGTTAGGTTATCATGTAGCGGTACAGGATAAGAATGGAAAACCCTCCTGCAAATTAGGAACTCTTCCTGTAACCAATGTATCTTATCGTTGTCGTACATATTAAGCCTTGACACTGATTTATGATAAGGCCCATGATCGATGTAAACTAACGTTCTTTTTTTTTTGTTCTTTGCAGGTGAAGATCTGGTTCCAGAACCGGAGGGCGAAGGCGAAACGGCTGCAGGAGGCCGAGATCGAGAAGCTGAAGATGGCGGCGGTTGCGGCGGCACGACCGCACCACCCCCTGTACGGCCCGGTCCAGTACTTCGGCCACGACCAGCTCCTGCCCCACCCCCTCTCGGGCCTCCTCAGGCACCCCCTCGTCAGCCCCCCTCAGCGCTCACCCCCTCCGCCTCTGTCATAGCCTCGTTGAACGGCCGGGTCTGTGTCTCTATGTACATAGTCGTTGTATATTCTCAGTCTGGGTCTGTCTGCTGTCTTGGAGCGAGGCAGGTCCGCAACGCATCGCTGCTGCAGGAGAGAACTCGATATCCTGGGCGATCCCAAACAAAAATAACTGTTGAAGTCAACGTAGAAGAACCTCTCGCCATTCAAACATCTTAGAAACTGTAGAACCGCGTCTGCACATTACCCAAACCATGATAAAAACCAGAAGTATTGATAAAGCCGCGTTCACACTATGTCGATTGATGTCGAGCGACATTGTCGATTGGCAATGTCATCGACTGCAATGGTAACAACTGCAACAGCAATTATTGTAGCATCTTTTGCATCACTAATTTTTGTAGAACTACAAACATTAAAACTATGTTGATTCAATAAGATAATGTTGGTCGACTAGTATGCATATAAATGCGGACTGGTCGAAAATCAACAGTTGTTGATCGAAGTTAAAAAATTTTCTCATATTTTTTCTTTAATTTTATTCTTTTAGATTTATCTCTATTTAAAATAAAAATATTCTACTAATACACAAGCATGTTGAAACCACAATTATATGAGGTTGCTGCGTTTGGGAAATGTGTGACTTCTGTATACTTCATAACATTCGAACCAGGGATTATACGTTTTATGTTTGATGCCTTCACTTTCCCTGGTATATCAATGTTGTTAAATGGATATGTGAACATCTGCGTTACATTCTAATTGTACCTTCTTGACGGATGCGAGAATAATGCTTCTCTTATCATGATGTTATTAATAAATTCTGAATCAGTGCAAAAATAACTTAATAAAAAAAAGAAAAGATTTTATTTATTAAAAATATATGCTTACAAAGTCAAAATACATATTGTATAAATAGAACTCAACCCCGTAAAGCATGTAAATCTGATTAAGATCCATTTTATTTAAGTATATCTGATAGTCCTTTTTTATCTTTATGTTTCATATATGTTGTGAAAATGCTAATATGTGTTTTTTTTTTTAATATAAAGATAAACTGTAACTCTATACTAACCACCACAATATAGTCAAGAACGTAAGGTATTGTGTAACATAGGTGTAGAAGTTATATTTTTTAATCTTTCGTGGTAATCATTGTCAATAGTTTTCAGCTAATTATTTTGTTTTTAAACACTAAAGTAATACTGGTTCTTGATATGTTCCAATTGCTAATTTATTGTAACCCATGTGTAAATAGACAAAATAAGATGGTTTTGTACTTTATTGGTATGTTAATAGAAGACACATATTGTAGATACTGTTGAATGTGTGCAATTTTTTATCATTATTTCTTATAAGCTAATACTGAATAATTCCTTCGAAAATTGAATCTTGTGCCATTGAAATCTGATTGTTTATAGGAATGCTGTTTTCCTCTGATGGAATCGTAAATATTGTCGGAAAATAATGCATTGAAGGGAAATCTCTTGTATAGACTGATGCTGATAATTTATTATTTATTCATTTCCCATACTCGAATTTATGTACTTAAACCTGTTGTAAATAAATTTTATATTAACGAGCGAAAATAAAAAATATATATAAAATACAAAAAAAAAAAAAAAAATTATAAAATAAAAATATTGGAGCCAACAGTCCTTCTGTTTCTATGAAGTCAATGTGATTTAGTTATGATAAATGTATTATTACCTGTAAATATGAAAAGAGCCTGTATTTAATGATATTTAGTGAGTATTATAAATGCATATAAATATATATATATATATAAATATCGATTGTATAGATAAATGTGAAACGTATTATAAATGTATATTAAAAGCTAATTCATATATAAATGATGATTTTACTTCTATCCACTGCACCCTTAGAATATTATAAATATTTATAGATAATGCTTTTTTACAGTAGGTAAGAAGTTTTACTGTTTTATCGATTTATTAGTTTTGAGCAACGTGATTCAGCATTCCACTTTCTCAAATTCTATTTTAAACTAAAAAAGTAAATTTAAAATATAAAATTGATCTAAAATATAGAATTGATATAACATGGCTGGAACTATACAAATGAAATGCTGGTAGATTAACAAAAATATAAATAAATAAAAAAATGATTAGGCTTTAAATTTAGAGATGATTAATGTAAAACTAACATAAAAATTGGGGAGTATAGAGATAATCTAGTTATTTAACATAACAGAGAAATCGAGAAAATAACCTTTACATCAGCGTTCATCCATTAAGCTCTTCAATTATGATGAGATTGTTCTTAATATCTTATTAAATCATTTAATCAACTTAGATATCATATCATGCCTAGATCTTTAGAATAGAAAAAAAAAACACTTCATTATGGACTGAACCATATTTCCTATAGGATAAAATTGCATATACACAAAAATAAGAAAAGATTACATCTAGCGATAAGATGCATTACAGTAAATAATTAATTTATAAAGACGATCTGAATGAAACTGTTTGTTTTCTAATATTAAGTAGATTTATACCCAAAATATTTATAAAATATATTTATTAAATTAATTTGAAAACCCGTACTGCACAATGTTAATCTTCCTCTTTACGGATTTAAGACACACTGTACCTACAGTCGGAATCTGTTTAAAAATTTAAATCTGAGCATGAAACGTCACTAGGGATTACTCGAATAAAGGATTAAACGATAATCTAGAGAACGAATTATTATTCATACTTAAGGTTGAATTAAAAAAAAAAAAACACGCTAAAAAAAGAGTATTAAAATATAATTTACCTAATTTAGGTACATACTAATGATAACAAACTTTATAATTAGAATTTTAAAAAATATTCACAATGATATTTAAAATTTTAAATATCATTTCAATAAATTATTATTTAAATATTATTAATATAAAAATTAATATTGTTATTAACATAAACATTTAAAATATAACAGCAAATGTATAGTCTGGTGTAGACTAATGTAACTGATGCTAAAAAAAAAAAAAAATCAAATAAATGTTTTTATGAAATCCTGAAATTGAGAATAAAATAAGAAAAAAATAAAGAAAAGTTTCAAAAGGAATAAATCATTCCTGTGCCTGAGATAATAAGCTGGTTTGACAGTTTTCGGAATTTATTTCTAGTTTTAAGTTCGTTTTTGCATAATTAGCCTAATGCTAGAAATATTTAACTGATATACGCTATCATAAATTGTGAACGCACGCATTATGTTGGGTCAGAAAAAACACATTAGCCTCCGCATGTTTTGCGGATGAATTAGAATTGCACACATTTATTTAAATATTTGAAATCGTGTAAAAGCATGGAATTTATAATCTGAAATTAGACCTTATTATATATACTTGACATAATAACAACAAGAAGTTTCCTGATTAAAAAAAATATATATTTATATTTTTGTATTCCTTATATAATATTTTATAGTAAATAATTTAAACAGAATCGCTGAAAGGTATTTAATCTTTTAATAATCACAATGCAATTTGAACTTTTGAAGTCGCAATTTCGAAACAAAGGAATTTTCGCCATTTACTATTCCCACTTGTAATCATAAAGTGGGCCAAACAGTTACACACCACACATTTATTATACACCACTATTGCTATGTATATCATAATGACAAACAGTGAAGTGTAGAAATTCCATTTCACAATTTTTTTTTTTTATAATTAAACATAGCTTAAGAAACCTTAAGGTTTAGTAACGCGAATTCTTGGCAGCTCTCAACTACAAAGCGATATGGATATTTGTTGTTTGATGCACTATCAACAAATATGTTGGCTTTGAAAATGATTCCTCCTAAATGGAACATAAACATTTCCGAAAGTTATGTCTACTTTTCGGTGGTAAATAAGACCAGTTCCAAATTTACCCGAGAGGTCTAGCCCATAATAGAATGTTCAGAAAGATAGGTTTTAGTACGCTAAATTCTGCTTATAGATGAAATGTAACTTATTGATCAAAGATTTTTGTTTAAGGATCAGATGGAGTTATTAACCATGGCTCTATATTATATTGGAAGAAATGCACTAAGTATTACAAAAGTTTAGTCTCTATAAAACAGAGAACATAAAACTATGGAAATAAAAGCAATAAGTGTATTGTGTATTTTGTATTGTATTTATTTACACATTGTTTTTTTCATCTGATCTACAAATAAACTATTATGTTTCAAATGTTAATTTTAGAATAAATTTATCATAATTAATAACCTTAACCTCATCTGATCCTTAACCAAAAAGACGTAGGTAAAGATTTTGATAATTACGATAGGTACATATAGAACTAATATATAAAGATTAATGACTGGTAAATACAGGATAACTCTTGCCTAGGTAACATTAAGAAAAATTAAGTTGTAGTAATATAATATTTAAGGATACGAGTTAAATTAGCCACTTGGATTAAAATACCTTACTTGAAAGAGGCACAGCCAGCCTCTATAACCTTATCGGTAAAAGATAAAAAAAGCCTTCTTCGTTACATTATAACGAACACGTGTAATTTCAAACAACAGGTTTAAATTGAGATTTTATAATACTGATGCTGTGTCTAGTCTATATAAAAAAGATGAAATTAGGTTTGTTTGTTTGTTTGTTCTTTGTGGAAATCCATACCGTTTGTCCTAAATTCTCCAAATTTCGCTCAGTGGTTCTATGATACCACGTGCGAACACGTATCCATATTAAAATTGCATAAATTCAGCCGATCTCTGGGTATTTTTTATTTTTTTATTTAATCATAATTTGCTTTCAGGAAAACACCCTATGCAAACAGAGTCTACCGATTATACAAATTATAGATACAAACATTACACATTACATATACAAACATTATAAATATATTATTAATTATTAATATACATGAATATAAAGAAAAATAGAAATATTCAAATGTATAAAATCTAAAACTTAGTTAAAATTGAACATCTAAAAATTAGTCATAAAATTAAAAAATTTAAACATTGAAATCCTTATTATTTACATAGATTAATTAATAACCAATAAATTAACAATTTCTATTATTGATGACATGTAATATGGCTATTGTTATGAGAAATCATCCTACCAAGTCTCTATAGTTTAAAATATTGGTAAAAAAATAAAACAAATTTCGTAAATCTTTTACGCTTTGTGACTTGAAAATTTTAATTCCATTAACATTTTCCATCCCTTGGTAATACCTTTCCCTCAGATTGGAATAAATAGGGCAAACAAACAATATATGATATAGTGTTTCATTATTTTTCGTATTGCACATTTTGCACTCTTGCTGAGGATTAATAATTACAATTTTATTGTTAACAGAAATTTTTATACTGTATCTACCTGAAAGTCTGATCTGCAGTAACAGCCTAGTAAATTTAAAGTTAGCTGGGAGTAGTAAATAATCAGCCATTTGGAATCTATTCAAGAAAAGGTTTATATGCTCGCTATAGGTAGAATGCTCCAATCGTTCTGTGTCTTTATCTAATAAGTAGCATTTATATTTATTCAAAATTTTATTACTATTTGCTTTTATCTTAGCTGCATTATTTTCAAAATCTCTGGGTATATTCGTTATTGTTATAAAAATCGTTTTGATCTCACTGTACATTGGTTCTTACGAAATCGACCGTTTGAGTCGATAAAATATATAATTTACAGATTTAAAAAATGAAATTCTCCGGGTGAAACTGGTATACAAAGCTAGTTTATAATAATCATCAAATTTATTTTTTTCAATTTCGGGCCAAACCAGTATTTTAAATTCATGTGTATTAAAGAATATATGTTCGATATTTATATACCTATTATATTCAGAAAAAAAGGATTGCATCGATAATGTTGTTACTATCGTCATACGTATTCCATACTTTTTGCAATACTCTAAAAAGCTGTGAGTTAATATTAAAGCTTTAGTGAGGAAAGTATTTACGTTTGAGGATACAGGAGCAGTCTTCGATCAAGTGGTTGATCAAATTTATAGGACTATTTCTAAAAGTCAAAATCGGATTGAACGGAAATGGACATGGAACTGAACTTTTTTTCAGTTTAGAAGTTTGGGAGTGATATTTGTTTTTCGTTTTCTGGATATAATATTTCAATGGATTCGGTCAGTGGTGATGGTCATTTTTCAAATTGTACTTATAAAAAAATTCATATCCAATGGAATCCCTTTATGTTGGTGCTATTCGGGTAAGATATCACATTAGGTTAGGATCTCTTAGGTATCGTTGGGTGAAGATCGTATGGATTGCCTAAAGGATGGTAGCAGCGGAGAGGTCGTGCAGCTGCAGGAGCCGAAGAACAATGGGATGGCCGAAGGAGCAGCTCTGGAGGCAAGGTAAATTGAGACATCTCTCATTGAGGATGCAAATTATTTATTAGGCGTGGTAGCCCCGGCGATTCATATGCTGATGAAAGGTTAATTGAGGCCCCTTCCATTGTCTTAGCTTTCAGGTGTTTAATCCTCTCATTAAAATAATTGATATGATTATTCAATATCCGTCGGCTCTTAACAATAGTGAATTATGTTAATGAATAATTATGGTGAACAGTCGTTACCTTATTACTACAGTGTTTCCTTGTCACAGAGTCTTCCCCCAATTTAATGTTATTCTTAAGTTTAGAAAACAATGTCCCATCGCTGTTCCTACACGTGGAAAGCATTATGAAAAACTGATGTCATTTTTGTTAATTCATTGAAGGGAAACCTCTAGTTCTTTTATAATTTCTTGGTTGTTTATATTTTGACAGAGAAGGGTGCGATGCTAGGCGCAGTCTCTAAAGGGTCATAGTACTCCATAAAATTATTTAAAATTCAATGGTAACTGGTTAAACTTAATATCGCTACCCTCAGTATGTCCTATTAGGGCCAAAAAAGTGCCTGATTTGAAGAAAGTTTGTGATCATATAGCCTGAAAGTACTCATTTCATAGACAACAAAAGTGAACGTCTGCCACCTCAGATCGGTTGCCATCAAATTTTATAGGCAAACAAAATCAACATTTTCGAACTTTTTTCAATTTTCCCCTCATAACTCGAAAATGATTTATCGCAGAGAATATTAGGTTCTTTCTAAACCGAAAGGGCATAAGATTTCGCGTCGACTGTGGTCCTCACAGTTAAAATTGGTTAAGTATTTTCGCGAAAAAACCGATTATCAATTTAGCCACTTAAGCGGAGGAAAAATGAGTAACGATCTTGTTCCAAAGCTTGCAATTTGAAGAGGGCTACTCCAAATAAAAAACGTTACCTATGCTAGCTGTAGGATATCAAATTCTGTTTAAAACGAGCTCCTTAATTTTAAAATTACCGCACTCCTGTGAAGACAAAGTAATTAAAACGTGAACGTATTTAAGCTCCTATTGGTCTAAAATCCGTGAAATTGTAGAATTTTTTTTCAGTTTCTCTCCTATAATTCAGCAAATACAGATCACAAAGTATTGCTTTCTTCTTACTATAAAAGGCTAAACTATTGCAAATAGAATAATATATTTGAAGTTTAAATCGGATTAGTGGTTTAGCCGGGTTTGGAATATCAAAAATCTGTAATTTTTACGACTTTGGTGGACACCGTGTTCCAACGCCTCTTACTAAAAAAATTTTAGGGTAAAAATACTAAAGAGCGGCTGATGGGCGTGGCTTGTTTTGAGAGATTATGTGACCGTGAGGTTATTGAACTCCCATAAACTTTTTTTTCAGTTAAAAAGTGCCTTGATTGGCTTTAATAGATTCTAGCTTTCGACTCCCGCTCGCTATGCTCGCTCTTCAGAGATAAATAAATCCCCAAAGGGGTCCTTTTCAGTGGAGATCGGGCCTTACTTTGAAGGCGCCTTAGTGAACGGCGCATAAGCGGCACTTCAGTACTTGTACAATATTTAGTTTAAATAAAAAATATTTTAGATAAATAGAATTTTTTTTTCTTTTCCCTTCTATGGATATCAGTCACCTTCCTTATCCGGTTGTTAAAAGGTTTCAGAAATCATCATTAGCATGGTCTATAAGCGGTCTTACACAGAGGCAATGAAGGAAAATTAGGAGAAAATCATAAAAAAAAAAAAAAAAATAATAATAATAATAAAATCGATTTTTAGATAGACCATTGGATTGGAGGAGTGACTTTGAAGAGAAACTTTTTTTTAATAAATTAATTTATTTATATTTAATACTATTTATATTCACTACTGAATTAAAACTAAATACGTCCATTAAATGTTAAAATAATAAATAAAAATGAAATGGGTAGACTTTTAGAGAGACCATTACAGGATAGAAGCAAGAGGATTAGAAGCAAGAGGACGCATTTTGAGGTAATTGTGTTTAATTTGTAGAGTTTACCATGTATTATTTCCTTAATAAGATTTTTTAGTAATGGAAGGATAGTGTTACCCTATTTTTTAAATTGCATTTTTTGATATTTATTGTACAACTTTTTTTAAAAAAATCATGAAAAACAACAAATAAAAAAAGAATAAAATAAAAAGACAATGTTGTGAGGCCGAGATGGATGAGAGTGGTTGCATTTTTCGAAGCATTATTGGAGCTGATTGGAGCCAAACGTGGCTAGGCAAGTCGATATTTATTTCGTGGTGGATCTTGGTAATGAATCTCGGCCAACCGACTCTTTTAACAATAGTTAAAAATAATTCCTATTTTTTTAGTATCTATATTTTATTTTTGATATCTTGAAAGACTAATGCATTTTGGATCAGAAATAATTTATTTTCTTAAGATAAAGTCTGTAAATGTAAATGAGGAAGATAATATGCCATAGGTAGGTATTAGCTTCTGTTGGTAAAACTCTATGATGTAGCGAAATAACCACTAGTCTGGTGGAAGAGCTGTTAATTATAAGAACTGGAAACATTGGGTGCTGGAACAGGTACCTACAAAAAAGTTTCGGTTTAATCATTTGATCTAAGTGAATAACGGTTATCTGTTTCAAAACCTTTTCACAGTGGATGGTTCGTTTCTTAGGCTAGAACAACGGTCTCAAATTTCGTTTTCAAATAACAGTTAAGACCTTTTTGAAATTGAACGCATTCAGGTAAAGTACTTAGCGATTCCGTTATTGGCGGACCCGTTACTCACTCTCCCCCTACACCATTAGATATCCACTTCAGGGAAGATCTGGCACTAATAGGATTACGGCCTCCTCCTTGGGTAAGACGTTGAGTAGACAGGGGTTGAGGTTGGGAGGCTGACCACCTTACCGTAAACACCGGCTTATCTTCTTTGGGGGTCTTCCTGCATGTTCTACTGGGAATGTTTTGTATTGTTGGTGCAGGGTTGGCGTCTGTTTCCTTAATTTGTCGATAGACTTTTTATAAGTAATAAATGTTGGACACATGTGCCATAGATTATATAATAATTCTATAACACTTTAAAGTCCATTTGGTTTAAATTTTGTTTCCTTAAATTCCGTATTAACGAAAAACAGTAGCTTTCGGTGTCTCAAGCGTCATATTTATCTTAAAAAATTAAAAAATATTCGTCATCCTAATTTTTTGATGTTCCTATATTCATGACAAGATAGGATACCTCACTTCCTATCTATTTTTTATAAAAATGACCATTAATCATTGGCTTATCGAAATCCAAAAATCCTAAAATTAGTAACACAAATGTTTTATCATTTAAAATATGAATATAGCGCTTGAGACACCGAAAGCTTCTGTTCTTGGTTAATGAAGAATTAAAAAAAAATTAAAATGGACAATCTAAAAGTGTAAAAACCTTACTTCGAACTAAAATATAGTACAGTCTATCTATAGTATAAGAACTCTTATCAATTTAAGTTCCTTCATCGATCCCATTTAATATAATAACCTTTTAGGCGGCGCGAAGTACGAATTTTAGACAACGATACCATAAAAAAACACCACGATGTCTAGTTTGTTTCCAGTTTTTAAAATTGTCTCTAATTATATCGCCCATTTTATGTATTAACAGTAACTCCAAATTTTTTTCTAGTTTTCGAAGTTTTATAATAATTTGATTTGGTATTATATAGGCATCCATTTTAGCCCATCTTTAGCAATTTTTCTGTTATTTTATGATTATGATTAAAAGTTTGATATCCTCTTCAGCCCCTCCTAAGAAACACGAATATTGCGCTTTTACAGATTTATTGGCTTAATATTCATGTTTCATAATTATGAATTCATTAAATTAAAGGTAAAGTTCAATAAATTGGGGTATGTAAATAGATGTGACTGTAATTGCCAAATTATTTATTTTGAGATAAACAGAAAAAAATTAGGACTGAACTCAAATTTGTTTCTTAAAATAAGAAAAAAATTTTAGGGCCTAGCTTTATCATGAGGTGACTAAATTTCTACTAAATTATTTCAATATTAGTTCGTTACATCTCTAATTCCATCTCTGATGGATAATGATCTCATTTTTCATTATCGGTATCTACAAGAACCTATGCTTTATCTATAACAATATCGAGTATCGATGTTTTAGCAAAAGAATCGTATCAAAAGAAGTCTGGGTACTTAAGGTATCGTATCGTCCCTGATTGTTGGCACATACAACGTTATAACAGTAGAACTGGGAGACATACTGTACTTCTAATATTTGTTGATGACTCTAGATAAAAAAATCTTCAAGAATAGGCACTTTCTTACCATTAATTGCATTACATTAGTTAATTTTCAATTTTGCTTTCTTCATATTTTCGCAATTCCTGTCTTTTCATGGAAAAATAAATGGTTAAAGGTTAATTTCAGTTTCTTAGGTCTGCAATCCAAACAGCTCCTGATCTACTTGATTGACGATCCCTTAATGATTCAACAAATCGATTATGATCCTTCGCACAGCATATTTCGCACCCGCCATCGCAGTTCTCGGAGGGCCGCAGGTGGGGCCCCCGTTGCCTGGGAACAGCTTGTTTTCACGGTTTCTTGACTCCGCCACAATGGAATCCCATTAATGGTCGCAAGGGATGAATGGACCCCCACGGGCCCATGAATGGGGTCCAGGGAGACAGGTTGCTCATAGTGTACATCCCAGGCAGCCGTGAAATATAATCGACTCTCTCAGAAATGATCCACTGCCTTGAAAGGAATGCTGGATAGACTCTTCGCCAGAGTTGATTTAGGGAATGCATCCTTTGAGGTGTTGGCACCCAGTGATGGATCGCCCTCTTGGTAGCCTTTATATTGACTTGCAACTGCTGAGTTTGCTTTAGTAAACAATATTGTTCTATTGGTTGTCTACTAGTGGGCGAGCAGGTATTAACAGTAGGAGCAAATCACTAAAGGACGTCAATGACAACAATATTGCGAATCTAAATATAAACTATTATGTACAAATATCTGTTTAAAATATACAATTAATAATTTTAAAAGGCTACTGGAAAGTCATGTATCCAATGGTGAATAAAGAATAAAGAACGTTCATGATCCTATGGCTAATCGGACTCCCGTTGTAAGCCCTAAACTTTGCCTATCCAGGTCTTATTAGGATAGCGAACTTTAACGAACACCAAACATCGTACAAACTAGAGACTGTCATTTTGCGTGCAGTCCGAAGGCGGGATAACTTAGGTTTTTTTTATTCCCTTTAAACAATGTAGGGCCTTCTGCTGGACAATGGACCCGAGACCTAGGGAGCTGTCATGATAACTAGTAACCCCTATATTTATTGTTTTTATTATTTATTTAAAAATGAATAAATTGCAATTGCAATATATTGATCGCAAGTTTTATTTATTCACACTTAAATACACCAGATATATTTTCTGTTTTAACAAAATTTTGTCGTTTGCATGATTCATCTAAAAGTAACAAAAAAAAAAATCAATTAAATTTTGAATATTTTTTATTTATTTTTTTTTTTATTGGTCCTCCCCTTCCTCGCCTTGTAGGCTATACGGTGTTTCCCGGGCCAGGGGAGTGGGAGGGGGATTGATGCCGAGTATTATTAAATTTTCCCCTGGCTCTGGGTTTTGAACTTGCTATCTTTCGGTTCTCAATCATATGTTGCCATGGGCAATGCGTATTTTTAAACGCGTTTGCCCACTTGGCCATCCCGTCACCCTATTTATTTTGGGTTATGATATTTTTTATTTCTATTTGGCTTATTACTTGAAGATACTCAACCCGTACATACTATCATACTATCAAAGATCAAAGCTTTATCCCACCTCGCCAACGTTTCGGACCCATTTCGTCCCTCTTTAAGACTCTACAAATATAATTGATTATCTTCTTAAGCTTTAGTATGCGATTTTCATACTTTCAATTTATCTTTTTATTTTCTGTTTTTTTTTTTGTAATCTAAATTTAAATTCTGTTTAACTTTAAAATACTTAACTTTAAAAACTTTAAACTCTGTATTCCTTTCATTAAGACGTTGTCCTCTTTGTTATTAACGAGGAGGAATAACGATAAGATATTATAAAATGGTTTGAATACCTTCAAGAAAGCAATCAAATAGAAAAAAAAATAGAAACAAATCTAAAACAACCGATAAATTTCGGAATAAACATATATACTATTATTAGATATTATTTAAAATATAAATTATAAATTAACAAATGAAGAGTTACGAGATAGCTTGCAAGATGCAGAACATATGGTATTGGTACACAGTACTAACAGATGAGTATTTTTGGTAAATAAGATATTAAATCATCAATCATGATAATTTTATTGGCTCAAAACATAATTGCCTACTCAATTATTTTGCATTATAGCTATATTTAATTAGTGATAGTAGCCGATGAAATAGTTTTTATAAACTAAAAAATAAAGATAGAAACACTTTATTGAAAAAGATATGCTCACCAATTGTATCTATTTCTGACTATTTCTCAAATCGTATAAATATATTGCATGCATATGCTGAAACTCAAAATTGCTCATAATTTTTTAACGACATTTTCTCTCCCTTCCTCGGACATCATAATCATTAAAATAGATGTATAACAATGACATTAAATACTAGCTAATATTATTAATAGCATACAATAACAACAGGAAAATAACAATAAAAAATCTCAAACAACAAGCATAAAGTTACATATGAAAGTGTAAATAGGATGATATAAAAATAAAAAAAATAAAATGTAACATTGTGAGTATCAATAGATATGTATGTTAAAATTATAAAGTAGGGAGTATTGCATTGACAGCCAATATTCTGTTATACATCCTCTCCTCGCACCTTTTTACATAAAGACCTTATTTTAAAAGAAGGTTAATTTAAATACTTGATCAAGTGAATTCACCTTATCTCTATTTCCATAATTGAAAAAAAAAAAAAAAGTTGTGCTAAAAAGGAATAATTGTTCCGATAAGTGCACACATGCTGCCTAGAAGAGCTGACTAATGGCACATTGACCTATCACGACCTGATACCACATCTCGTGAGCTGTGTTCCTTCCCTTCTGGCACGGCCACGCGAGAGTTGGATGCTGACCAAAGAGGCCGAATGGAGGAGCAGCTAGGGGATGAGCTAGGAGCTGGGAGGATTGGGCAGATGAAGAGATTGCCTTAATTGCAGAGATCTCCAAACAGTAATGTCTCCATTAGCTCCTCCAGCTGCCGGGCTATCTGATCTCCTCTAATGAAACAGCTGCCCCTGACGTCATTAACGCCGTCATCTGGGGGTGCCCAGGTGAGTCCCGATGTGGGCGGTCATCGGGGGTCGAGGCTGTTATTGGCTCCTTGCGGAAGGTCATGCGATCGCTCTGCCGCATCATCGCCAAAATGGAAGATTGGGATTGGAACGAATTTTACGAAAAGCCTATCAGACAGTCATTAATTCAAGTCTGCAATATATAACGTTTAATAACAAAATAATCAGGTTTTAGCTATTCCAGCGTGATCAGCACTTCAACAACTTTAATCCAGACCTTTACTATTTGGCCACATCCTTTTATAATAAGTTCCGAAACCATCTAAAACCATTCTAGAAAAGATGATGGTTAGTTTCCGTACAAGCCTGCCGTACAAACATGACATTTTTTCTGCTATATACTTACCATTCATAGGATTTAAAAGAAAATGATTATTAAAAAATTATGTTCCAAATTTTCAAAATATATATTTAAAATGTGCTCCCACCAGACGACAGAAAGAAACTTTGTTTTCTCACTAAAATAACATATTTAATTTAAATTTAAATTTTAAATTATAAATTTAAATTTTAGGGAGCACTTTCCCATTTCAATCATTGTCAAATAAATAATAGTACGTTTTGTACTTGACAGATAGTGGGATATTTTTTCTAAAATTCAATAAAAAGATATTATTCCCATCTGATAGTAATCCTGGTTGCGCAAATGAATAGGTAGGTATACTACTGTAGATTTTTATCATTTAAAAAAAGCAATGTAAATTATCAATGCATCTTCTTTTTAATTATAGTGTTCAGAGAACTCCTCAGAACACATACGCAATAGCAAGTCACTCCAGTGGCGCCATCTCTTGGTGAATGGCAGAAACCCTTGGTCAGCCTGGCAAGCAAAGAACAGGAAAGTTCAGGACTTAATCCAGAGAGAAAGTACTGTTCATATGAAGAAACAGTTCATTCCGTAGAATGGAGTAATTAGCCAAAGGATCACCGGCCACCAGGGGGAAAATGGGAGGACTAACCACCAAACAGATCAAAGAGCAACCACAGCCTGCAGACGAATACCCATGAAACCATAGAATGACAGACGAGGAGCACTGGTCTTCAGTTTCAATAGGTACCAAGCACAACATTCAAGACAAACAATAATGTAAAACTATAAACTGCCAAATTCATTAATAACCCACTAACATAATTGTACCCTATTCGGCCAAACCAAGAGAGTTTTATACAACCGATATAAATACAGTCCAAATTACCACAGATTATCTCAATCAATTCACCAGCCCTAAATTAAGCATCCTTACGACCCAATTCTTTGCATCACAAACCGTGGGTCACAAAACAGACAGGTTGAATGATTGTCAGGATTTTCCGTTAAAACTTTTTTATTTTTAAAAGCCAACGTTTCGATCCAACTTGTGGATCTTCATCAGGGCTTCTGAGTCCAGGGTAATACAATCATTCAACCTATCGTAAAGAATTACAGTTGACTATCTCTCACCTCTAAACTCATCTTCTTTTTAACATTGATGACCGTTCCTCCACCTGGTAAATTTCAGATAGCAAAATTTCGTGATCTTCGAATTTCAGTTTTAAACTATCACACACAGCAGAATTTCATAGAGAAAATGTTCGATTAAACATTTAATCGTAATACTTAAGGTATAAGGACATATTAGTCAAATTTAGCAAATTTTTTTTTCTGAGTTATCTGCTCGTTATGAATTGAATATTCATGTTCATGCAATGCAGTTACTGTTATTTTCACTAACGATAAGTGATATAATGTTAAAAATAATGAATTTTCACTCAGACAAATATATTCACTGTTTTATAGGCAATAAAAAAATTTCGTCGTGTTTATAGCACGGAAATAAGGAATATCAATAATTCTTGAAAACCATTTGTGTGCATCACGGGAAAAAGTCCAGTAAAATTTTATATACAAATATTTTTTTGATATAATCAATGATTACGACGTGCATGATCAACACTAAAATATTTCAATTAACGAACTACTACCAAAGCGTCTAAATTTATTTATTACCAATGTTACAGGAGGGTAGAGGCAAAAAAACAAATATATAACTAAATAACTTTTTTTATCTTTGGACAATATCATGCCCAAGTAACTTAGATGCCATGTGGCGATCAGGTGGTTATTGGGATCATTGAATTCCAGTCATAGCCAAAATTTTCTCTTTAGATAAAATTATTTAAGAGATTATATATATTTATACATTTTTTTTTAATTTACATTATTTGATATCATAAACATCTATTTCTTGTCGGTAATATACTAAGGATCTTGTTCTAAGTATGAAATTATAATTATTTACAATTACTTTTCTTTATAATGGAATTAAGAGTTTTATTATTTTGTAATATACTATTATAAAAAAAATTATATTATTTTTTTACTTTAATTTACCAAAAAACATTAACTTACCAACTTTAAATTTACTTTAACTTACCAAAAAACGAAATATATAGAAAGGGAAAGTATTGAGATTGCGAAAAATTTCGACTTCCGGTTTTCAACGGAAATACACGTTTTGGGGTTCCCTGAGTCCAAATAACCAAGTCCCGCGAAATGGTATGTGTGTGTGTTAACAGACTAGCTCAAAAACTATAAACCGTACGAACCTGAAATTGGGTATTTAGTGTATGTCCGTATTTGTGTATTAGTAGTATATGCCAGTGATGTGACAGCAAAAATTTCATTAAAATTGGTGAAATGGAGGGGGTACTTTATTTCATAACTGTTTACGTTTTTTTTCGATTTTCTCAAAAACAACTCTAACGATTTTGATAAAACTGGGTATTTGATCTATATATATGCCCACGATATGACAGCAAAAATTTCATCAAAATTGATTAAACGGAGGGGGCATTTTATTTCTTAACTTTTTTCCAATTTTAAAGTTTTTTTCTATTTTCTCAAATATAGCTTTAACTATTTTGATTAAACTCATCAAGTATTCTTTAGCATCAGGTAACCTTTATCATTATTAAAATTTTCTGAGGGGGCTTAAATAGGGAAGGGGCCTGTTTTGTTTTCCTATAAAGTATCTTTATTTTTGGTTATATGGAGAAATTATCTGTCTCTCGTTTCGCTTAGAAATTAATGACACAATTGTTTATAATTAAAGATGCTCTGTTCATTTAATGGAAATTATTTCCATATCTATATATATCCATATCTGTCTCTCTTTTCGCCTAAAAATAATAAATGGCTAATATGAAATATGAAAAAAATCAAGTAGACATATACAGGAGAAAAAAAAATATTCCGTCTACCTATAATCAGAAGACTTGGAGTATTATGCTTGCATTGACGAATTATCACAAGTAAAAACTTTTATTTAATAATAAAAAAAAAAAAATAGTGTACTTTATAGAGGAAATACAAACAAAAATAAATAAATGAATGGGGAAAATGTTTGACTTTGAGAAATGGCAATTAACAAAATACGTCAATTTCTAATCATAGTAAGATGTTAAGTGAAAGTTGTGTTGCGCGCAACGCATCAGATTTCTATTTTTTTTTTTTTTTTTTTTTCCTGTGGTTACATTTATCCTACAACACATTAAATATCAACATAAGCATAGCGGAAATAAAGTTATCACGAAAGTTTAATATTTTTAAAACGGAATTTATGTATTATAGGAATATATATAAGAACCTTAAATTAGTTTGTTCTATGAACAAAAAATCTATAAAGGAAATAAACAGTTTTGAGGTCGCTGACTGAACCGACATTTCAGTGCATTGTTAAAACATGAGCACGAACCCAATGCCAGTTCAAATACTTTAAAATAAAACCGATGGCCGGATCCACATTAAGCTGTCAGAAAGTTCCTAAAAAGAAAGGACAGATGTTGGGACTTATTACTTTCCGAGGCTCGTTCCCAATTAAGGCCCTTTATACAAAGTTGAATGGCAGCTTCTCACATTGAAGATAACAAACTCCCGCTATTTATACTCCAATGCCGTCTCCTTTATCGGGATTTTTTCCCCTCTTGGTCGGTTTGTAATTGAATTAGGTATCGATATTCCCTAAATTCTAAAATGCATCTTTGGACTAAATAAAATTGTTGTTTTAAGACGGACAGAATCGCAAGGTAACAAGATTACAAACTGTCTGTTTAACGGCCGAGCTACTTAACTTGCATTGGTCCAAAAATTCTGTTACTTTTTTCCTCCTCAGGATTTCAAAACCACTGCGAACGCCTGCATCTCATATGATTAATGTTTCTGAACGATTCCACGACTGAAGAGAAAACCTCAACTGCTAATTTTACGTAGTAGTTTGTATTATTCTAACTGGATTTTGTAACATGCAAGCTTGTTACTGATGCAAGCTTCACTTTATGCAGTTATGAACCACTTCTGAATTTATAAACGGAATGAATCTCACTCTGAGATTTGAGTATGTTGCTAATCGTTATTTAGCTCATCCTTTCGAACATATCTAGAGTATTAGAGTGGTGTCATTAGTAGTGATTGGGTGAGACGCAAACTAATAACGTTTTGGGACTTTCCATTGTGCTTCTGAGGTCCCTAAGAAAGAGGTGAATGAAGTTCTACATAGGTAGAATGCAAAACCAAGATGACTGAACGGAGTGTTAACATAAGCAGAACTTCTACATTAGATAAAGTCGAAGCACAAACGAGAGCTTTCGGGTGGAGGCCTAGATTCACAAGTCGCTTGCTTTGCCATGAATGAATATTAATAACGCGGTTTAACCAAATAATTAGCAATGCCAAGTAATACCTAATGAAAGTTCTGAAGAGCATTTTAAAATTAATCGTCAAGAATAGCTTTGCTCTAAAACTCTTCTGGGCATACTAATTTATTTTTAAAAAAATCCACTTATTTAATGTGATATAAATTGATAAATCTATAAAATGGAAATCAACTAATGATTTATTTTTATGGTATGAATCTTTGAATTAATTTCAAAGTAATCTTACTATATCTTATCCAGCCATCTCCGAAGGCATTACTCAACTGCTCCAGATATGTTGGAAATAATGAGTTGCGTTACAGGTTAGCAACATGTACAAATCTTACTATTAATTACATCTTACTGATAACTATGATTTGAAATAATTCCAATATCGTAGGATCCAATTTATGAGGATACCTAAGAGATTAATTGCACGAAGTTAATTGTATTTTTTTAAACAATGAGTCCAAAAATTGCCCTGTCCCTCCATATCAACAAACCGATATAGAACGCAATCTGTTTTCTTGCCAATATCAGGTATCGAAGGAAACTTATTTTTGGATCATTCTTTTTATAACGAACAGAAGTCCACTTGTCATTGCTTTGTTTCCTAATTCCCTTCCTTATCTCTTTAAAATTGCCCAAACATCCATCAGCGAATCTCTTTAAAACTACCGACATTCTTATTTGTTATCCACTTATTTCGCGAAAAAAATAAATTAAAATTTAGTCTATTTATTCATTCAAGCAGAATTTCTTTTTAATATTAAGTAGTAAAAAAATTTTGGTGGATCCCCTCGGGGCAAAAGGAGTAGAGTGTTTTCGAGGCATTTCAGGTGGATGCCGAGGATATCACTCAACAGTTTTCCCCTCTTTTATGTTAACGCTACTTGAGTGTGAAGTAAACTACAACCTCCCTCACATATGACCTCGTCTACATTACATAGGGCACGTTCTCTTTCTCATGAAGAAGTTGCTTACATTAAAATAAAAAGATTAAGTTTTTTACAACAGCAAATCGCTGTTAAAATAACAGTATGAAAATAATCAATTTCATTTTTTTTTAGTTGCTTTAAATCAGTATTTTTCATTTGAAGAATTTTTTGAATTAATACTTCCTTCTTATATTTAAAGATGATTAATAACGCATGCTTAAAATGCAGGATAACTTATACATTTTTTACTGTGTATTTTATTTTAAGTAGTCATCGTTTGTTATTTATTAGTTTGTTTATTATCTCTTCACCACAAATATGGCATGAATCCATCTTCTATATTTTCAGTCTCCTTCCCGCATTCCCCTTCTCATCATGTATTCCTTTACACCAGCTTCCCTTCCTGGCTTGATTCAATTACTAGAGCTGTTTAAGTAAGGAGATCTCTCGTCCAACGCCTTTTTAATCTTCCCCTCGTATTTATTGGGATAACAGCTGTTGCCATGTCCATGATGAGGCGATTGTTATGTCCATGTAGGTTAGTAAAAACGTTTCAGAGTGTCGCTGTGTACTGGTCAACTGTTGGCTGGTGGAGGTCCGTATGTAGGGTCTGGTTGGTCACGTACCAGGGTGCGTTGGTTGTGAGTCGTAAAAGTTTTGATTGGAACCTTTGAATTTTATTTAAGTGTGTCTTTTTGGCTGTTCCATATATCTGTGATGAGTATGTCCATATTGGTTTAAGTAAGTATGTATATATATTTAATTTCTGTTTTAGTTTCAGTTTCAAGAGTGGATAAAGTAGTTTCAGTCTTTTTAAGCGTCGTATGTTTCATTTTAACATGAGGACCCCATGTGATCCTCCTGTCGAACGTATGTCCCAGATAGTGCACTTCGTCTATCTGCGATATGAGGTTGTTGTCAATATAAACGGGGGGGGGGGGGGAGCAGGTATGTTTTCTTAGGGTAAATGTGATGTGTTTTGATTTATCATGATTCAGTCTAATTTTCCATTTTTTGAACCAGTCATGCAATGTGTGTAGGTGATGTAAAGTTAATGAAGCTTGTGTTGCGTCCTGATGTTCAGTGATAATTGCTGTATCGTCAGCGTAAGTTGCATTCAATGTCTCGTTGTTAGTAGGTATGTCGTGAGTGTATATGATGTAGAGTAAAGGTGCTTGTATTGAGCCTTGGGGTACTCCCGCCAAGATTGGATAAATAGAAGAAATTTCCGAGCCCTGCCGGACGGAGAAAAATCTATCGAGGAGGAAAGATTGAAGGATCAGAAAATAAGTGAACGGTAATGTGGTCTTGAGTTAAAAGAGAAGACCCTGGTGCCAGACTTTGTCATGTACCCTGAATCATAAATTCAATTTTTAGTTTATTTTAAATATTTTGATTTAATTAAATAATGAGCAATAGAGTAGTTGTATATTTAATATAAATCTATTTATTTCTTGTGTTATATTTTCATAGTTGCATTCAATGTCTCGTTGTTAGTAGATATGTCGTGAGTGTATGTGATGTAGAGTAAAGGTGCTTGTATTGAGCCTTGGGGTACTCCCGCCAAGATTGGATAAATAGAAGAAATTTCCGAACCCTGCCAGACGGAGAAAAATCTATCGAGGAGAGAAGATTGAAGGATCAGAAAATAAGTGAACGGTAATATGGTCTTGAGTTAAAAGAGAAGACCCTGGTGCCAGACTTTGTCATGTACCCTGAATCATAAATTCAATTTTTAGTTTATTTGAAATACTTTGATTTAATTAAATAATGAGCAATAGAGTAGTTATATATTTAATATAAATGTATTTATTTCTCGTATTATATTTGCTTATCTTATATTAGCTAGTATTTTTTTCTTAATTGTGTATGATTTTAGAAACTCATTTGAGCATAATTATTTATTTTTTTAATAATTTACTGCATTTGTTCTCATTGGCTTTTTTCCGTACTAATTAATTTTTTTTAAATCAATTAGTTTTCTAATTTCGACAACTTGAAAATACTTACTTTAATTTTTAAATATATTTTATAAGAAGAGAAAAGATTTGTCCTGGCCGGGGTTTAAATTACTATCAATGAGCGCGTTCCTTGTGATAAGAAAATCCGGGTTCGAATCCCGGCCAGAGCCAATAGTTTCTCTTCTTAAAAAAATATTTATTAATTATTTTTGAGGGCTTCATACATTAGTAGCCAGAATAAGGTAGCTTTACATCTTTTATCTCATGTATTGTTTTAACATGTGATGATTGACATGATATCCGACGGCGCGGTGACAGACACACGATAGAGCGGGTCCGACGGAGGACTAGCGAAAGGAGACGAGGGGCGATACAGGGCGCAGGCCCGCTCGATACAGCCGCCTAATCAGGGCCTTATTGATTTCGGCTTCACAACAATGGCGATTGTTTCTGCTCTCTGTCAGTCTCTTCCTCCCCGCCCCTATCTCTTCCTTTAACCACCTCTGTCTGCACCAGCCCGTCTCCGATACTCCATGCCCTGCTCTGGATATTGTACTCCTGTCCGTCAATTGGGGTTCCATACATTACTGGCGTCCTCTATAGACCCAATGTATTCTCATCGATATAATTTGACGTTTTATTCATATCACCACGATAAAGTATATGCTCTAAAAAAAAAAAAAAAAAAAAAAAAAAAGAAAAGAAACAAAGAGTTGTTCCTCAAGGGCGATTCCTTATTCATTTATTCATTCATTCATTTTCCTAATTTTCATCTACATATATACATAGAAATGTAATTTTATTAACTATGAAAGGAATAATTTTAATTATTCAGTATTTTTTCTTTTAATGAAGAAATCTCTTCCAACGAGTTATCTTGTATTTAATTATCCCAACGTTTCGGGCTTCTGGCCCATCTTCGGGGGTTATCTATTGTAAATTTTTAATATCTATCGCCATTTGTCTATAAATAAATTGTTATAGAGGGTAAACCATACAGTTATTGACACCCCAACACTAACTTAAAGAAATAAGTAAACATGTCCTAATTTTATTTCAAGATATACATGAATCTAATGTTTGAAGGGTCCTGTAAGTGATCTACGAAGTAAGACCTTAACAAACTAACCATATGAATGATTTCACAATTAAATTTACAGGGTCTCAATAACTAGTTTTTGCACTTTTAACAATAAATATTGCCATATAACTTTTGACCCAAAAAACCTCTTGAGTCTTTATAAGGATAGATAAAGAGGAGCTATAGGAAGTTTCATAAAAAGTATTTTTTTTAATTTCACCACAGAAATGTAGTCTTAAGGGTGTCAATAACTTTACGGTTTACCCAATATGCCATTTCTTCATTGTACATGATCCACTTTTTACTAACAATTATTCATGGCTCTGGACTATTTCACTTTTACTGATCTGACTATAGCTTCCAATGCAAACCAAACTCTTCCTCACTAAGGTGAAAGATACAATCAAGTAGAAATTTATTCATTATTTTATTTTATCAAATGCTTTCTCCTAAAATATATATAAATAAATAAAAAAAATTGTACAAATACTATGAAATCAATTTTTTTTTAATTAATATATTTTAGGAGAAAGTATTTGATAAAATAAAATAAGGAATAAATAAAATTTATTTATTTGTTTTATTTATTATATACAATCTCGCCAACAATTTTTATATACAAAATTTACAATATTACAATAAAAATAAAAGGCAATTAAATACAATGCAATAAAATTACCATACAATTAAAATTTACAAATATAATACAAAAACACAATACAATACAAATACAATACGAACAGAATAAAAATACAATAAAATACAAATAAAATTACAATTTAGAAAAGTAAGTTATATTTTCTTAAATACATATACCTATTGTTCTGTTTAAGGAACAGTATTAAATTTCTTAGAGCTGTTTGTTCTATTTGGAGAGTTTCTTCCAGGTTTTCTTTTAAGAGATGCTCTCCGGAAGTCTTGTAGGCGTAACATTCCCGACAGTTAGTATATGATTCACTGTGAGTGGAACCCCTGGAATAAATAATAATACGGAATAAATAAAATTATTAATAAAAATAATCGAGTATAAGCATATGAAAATGATAAGTACGTGCTTGAAATTACAAGAAATTAGAAAGATTAATTAATAAGCTAGACAAAATAATTAAAATAGTTTAGAAACATTAATAAATAAGTGTGATAAAATAATTATATTAATAGTAAAAGAATTTTTAAAAATTTGATGTCTTGGTTACAATTTTACGATTAAAAGAATCGAATTTTAGCAAGGACGTTGTGGAGATTTTAACACCGATTAATTATAAATCATCAAAACATAAAATTAAACCTTCTGAAATGATGATTTTTTGTAACCAAGCCCAATACTGGGCCAATGCCTCCAAAAATTTTATAATAACAGTTCACAAACATTGGACTAATTTCAATTAAAAGTAAATATGCAAAAAATTATGAAAGATTCAAACAATTATTTCTATTTTATTTTCTATTAAGTCTGGGATGTTTCGAAATATACGCTTCACACTTCAAATATTTGTTTGCTTAAAGTTAATGACAACTTTTTTCTTTAAAAAAACACATAAATAGTTAATCAATTTCAATAATCTGGTTGATTTTTTAAAAGATAGAAAGATAAAGGTAGGATAATTTAATTATATTCGTATTGTCTCTTGTTCCGTAAGTTAAAAAAAAAAAAATAATATGGTTCGGGATTGAAGTAAATATTAATGACAATATACGTACCTATATATAGTGGATATTTATAACTTTAGAAATTCTATCTTGGAAGAATAAGATGTTTAAAAATTGTTTAATATTACTATATCCCATTTAATAGGGTCAATGTTGAGAGGTTTTAGTATGTAAGTGGTGTGGATATGACGAAATCACTGGAAAATATTTTCCTCTTGATATAAATAATTTTCTATCTAGGATTTTATCGAATTGGATTTATCAAATTTGGCAACAGATTATAAGGTCTGGTGTGTACGATGATACGATGCGCCTCATCATTCAACGATATTACTGCTGTCCTCCACTGTGACATTTTAATATATGTAAATCATTAAAGAAAAAAATATTATGCTTTAGTACTAATTATTCACAACTATTACAACAATAATTCTTAAAATACCTAATGTTTAAAGTTGTTTCATTTTAATATTAAGCTTTTTAAGAAAATAAAGCTTATCTTAGGTTAATCTGACTGTTGACAGTAGGTATCACATTCAAATATACTGAAAGGTAAAAATCTATAATTTTAATTTTAAAAATTCATATATTGATTCCACCTCTACGTGAATGGGCAAACGAAAATAAATGAATAAATAAAAAACTGTTTCTTTCTGTACAATAAAACTGATTATAGGTAAACTTAAATCATAAGATGAATTACAAAACCTTAATATTTGTTTCAATTGGGGACTGATAATTTGGTACATCGCCTGACGGCATCAAGGGTATTCTGGACGATACAGACCAATTTAAAATTAAATTAGAAACTGAATGGCTACAGTGAGAGACTAAAATAGCCGGAGACATTGGAGCCCATTCATAGAAGAAGCAAACACAAGACGGAGTATAACAGGACAGGTCCTAAACCTGTTCTAGGCTCAGATAACCATTGATCCCATCAACGCTCGCTTGTCGGTAATTTCGGTACGCATCTGTCCGCAATCATTTATCTGTTATTTTACATTCCAATTTCTAAATTGAATTAGCGTGAAGTTATTATTAACAAATATGTCAATTGATAAGTGAGTTAATAACGCTCTGAGCACTTGAATTATCATGCTAGTGTGATGTAAACAAAAATAATTGAGAGTTTCAGTTACACCGAAAGAGTTCTAGAATTTTCTGGAACCGTTATATTCATGTATTAGTACCTACATAATCACATGTTTTGGAATGATCCAGGCCTTTCCGGAATGTTCCATTTCGGATTAATATAAGAAACGACGGACTAGGGGCTTATATGCTCCTTGAACATCGAATCATATGATTACTTTTAATTTACTGTTACACTATACACGGTAGTAACTGTTTTGTAAAGTTGTTACGGATTTGAGTTCTAATTATTTATAGATAAGTTTTGATTCGAAAGAAAAATTGTGAGATGGATAAAAATTGGTTTATCTTCGTGAATATTATTTTTGATTAGTCAAAGAAAACATACGACGAAGTGGAGGGGCATCGCAATAGAATGTTCTGTCACTACTATGGGCATTAAAATTTTAAAACTAAATTTGGCCTCTCCATTAAAAAAAAATTGGTGTAACAACCTAAAATAATAGAAAATTTTCTGTTAGAATTCATTAAAACACTGCAACTTTAAACGAAACGCTTAAAACGCAGTCTGTGTAGTATAAGCTTTGTCCTTCTTAATTAAGCTAAACTTAAGAGCTAAAAAAAAACAACTAAATTACAACTTACATTAACTTAAACTTAAAACTTACTTAAAAAATTTGTTTTCAAGCAGGCATTGATCATCTGATTTCTTGATACACTTAAAAATCATGAACTGAGCAGAGAGCTCAAGTAACTTAACAGAAAAAAAATCTAAATAACAAGAAATATGTGAAACATGAAGAGGAAATTAATTATATCTAATTGATAGGATTCTTAGGAGCCGGGCCGTTCCCCGCTAATGACGAGGCGAGAGAATATGTGACCTTTTTTTATCAATTAATGTCGTGACGGCATCCATTGTAAGAAAGGGCTCCCGTTCCGCGAAGGAATTCCAAATACAGTTGTCAGTCCGTTTGTAGTCTAATCTCAACGGCTATTTGTTTAACAGTTCTTTCGTCAAAGTTCTTTCTCTCCTCAACGGCGCAGAGCTACGTTGTAATATTGATGAGGATAACTTATCTGTTCTCCTCAGAAGGTTAAGAAATACCTATATTGACCTAAAATTATTACAAA
Source organism: Aelia acuminata (assembly GCA_911387785.2). Classification (NCBI taxonomy): domain Eukaryota; kingdom Metazoa; phylum Arthropoda; class Insecta; order Hemiptera; family Pentatomidae; genus Aelia; species Aelia acuminata. Next base: position 87,448,856 of record OU426983.1, on the reverse strand, counting down.
AAAGGCTAAAAAACAATAAAAGCTCATATTATTAACAACGTTACAAAACAGTAATCACCAGTGACAGAAAATTGACTCAAAAGTAACGTTTCCTTCGCTGTTCAACGTAAGACTACGACGCTGGTCTATCGCTTTTTATCAGGGACCGGATTTTTATGCAATTGTATATTTCGTTTGTGTGCTTCTTTAAATTCGCTGACGAGATACAATTACGAATTAGAGTACGCGGATCTAATTGACCAAGTGTTATTTCGCATATTTGACGATAACTGCATCTAATTGCATATTTTGATGATCTAATAAAGTATTTATTTATGTAAAATTTTCGGGTTTTTCGACGACCTGGGTCATTTTCAAACTATTTGTTTGTTTGTTTGTTTAACGTCCATTTTTATGCTACTAAGGCTAATCGGACGATGCTACAGTGGGAGTCCTAAATTTTGCCTATCCAGGTATAATTAGGACAGGGATCTTTAACGAGTACCTGACATCGTACAGGCTTGGGACCTCCATTTTACGTCCTATCCGAGGGACGGCATAGCTAAGGATTTTTTACTCCCATTAAAAAATCCTAGGGCCACCGCTGGAATTGAACCCGCGATCTTATTGTAGATCTTATCGAGATTGTAGGTTGCCATGCTAACCACAACACCACAGGTGACCCCGTTTTTTCAAACTATATCTAATAAAGTAAACAAAACATTAAGAAATATAAGAGTAGCATCCAACGTGGGAGCTAAGATTCCTGATTTCGATTGGGGGTATTCGCCGTAAATAAGTTCTTCTTCTTCGAATTGATGATTACTGAGATTCACGACTTTCCACCTCCCTTTTTAGTAAATAAAAATATAAATTGCATCCAAGGCCATGTTGGAGAAGCTTTAAAAAAAAAAAAAAGGAGGACATTTTTATGAAAAAATCAGGGCTTAATATCATGGAAAACATAAATAAAATTTTAAACGTGAATAGCTCAATTGTTCTCAGCGACATGGACAACTACCCAATAATTTTAGGCGCTTTCGAATCATAAACATATATTAAACGATGGAAGGTAAGGATCCAAAGAAAAAAAATCTGGTGCGTGCGCGCAACACACAACTTTCACTTACAAACTTACTTAGATTAGAAATTAATGCGTTTTGTTAATTGCCACTTCTCAAATAAACAGAACAGCTTTAATTATGAAAAATGGTCTGTCATTAAAGGCGTACTCCGCTTGCGTTCAACGAGTTTTATGAGTTGACTGAATATTTTTCTTTTTTTCTCCTCTATATGTTTCCTTGATTTTTATCATATCTCATATTTAGCCATTTCTTATTTTTAGGCAAACCGAGAGACAGATAATTTCTCCATATAAACAAATACAAAGGTACTTTATAGGAAAACAAAAAAGGCCCCTTCCCCATTTAAGCCCCCTCAGAACATTTTAATAATGATAAAGCTTACCTGATATTAAAGAACACCTAATTTAAAAATTGGTTAAAAAGTTATGAAATAAAGTGCCCCCTATGTTTGACCAATTTCGATTAAATTTTGGCTATCACATCTTTGGCATATACATACATAAAATACCCAGTTTGATCAAAATCTTTAAAGCCTTTTTTGAGTAAATAAAAAAAACACGTGAAAATGATACAAAATTTATTAAGGAAAGTCCCCCCTCCGGTTGATCAATTTTGATGAACTTTATAAGGTCATATTTCGGGCATATAAATAGATCAAATACTCAGTTTTATCAAAAGTGTTAGAGCCGTTTTTGAGAAAATCGAAGAAAACTTAAAAAGTTATTAAATAAAGTACCCCCTCCCTTTGAGCAATTTTGATGAAATTTTTGCTGTCACATCACGGGCATATACATACACTAAATACCCAATTTCAGATTCGCACGGCTTATAGTTTTTGAGCTAGTCTGTTCACACACACACACACACACACACACACACACACAGACCATTTCGCGGGACTTGGTCATTTGGACTCAGGGGATCCCAAAACGTGTATTTCCGTTGAAAACCGGAAGTCGAAATTTTTCACGATCGCAATACTTCCACTTACTATATATTTCATATATAGGTAAGTGAAAGTAAAAAAACTGTACCACAACGTATAAATGTGCTGTACTGTGTAAGGAAGTACTGTTTCTAGGTTTGCGGTCGTGCAAGGGCAATTTGACCGTGATCACGCTTAACCGTCTCCTTTTCACCTTAATTTTTCAATTGTGGGTATCATGCAAAAAATCACACCTACTGACAATCCAAATTTTTCAATTTAAATTTCTCCGTTATATCCCTCACTACCCGTACTCCGTTACCAACAAATCATTACACAAAGACCTAAACATACCATTCGTAACTGACATAATTAAGAAAAATTACAAAACTTTCCATAACTCTCTTGCTGAACATCCCCTGGTACAAACATTACTGACAGATACACTGCCACAGAATCCAACAAGGAGACTGAAACGCCTCTGGAGCAGGAACCTGATACTGTAGAATTGTCGTGGTTGAAGTGTCTTCACAGGGAGGTTTCTCCAATCAAGTATTCAAGTTAATCCTATATAGGAGGTTAACAAATAAGATCACGTTTACAATGTATGCCAAAAAATTGTGCAAAAAATATTATTATTATTAATTTTTCAATTACTAGTACCTACATTTAGCAATGCAGAGTAGAGAACTCAAATTTAGTATACGAGTACCCAAATTTAGAAATGCATATAATAATTAATTTTATTGTTTATTTCACTTGTTTTATATATTTTTAATGATTGTTAATTTATTTGTCTTTATTATAGTCATTCGTGTATTTTTATTGTTAAGTAGTAAGTTTTAATTATTTTCATATTTTAGGTTTAAATGGGTTTAATGTTATTACCGGAAATATGTTTGAACAAGATATATTCAATTTGGTTTCATTTCTAAATAGTCTCCTCTACTTTCATCCTGTGAAATATACATATTTTTAAATATTTTATACACATTATGTGTAAGGTATATTAAAGTTGTTTAATAGCAAATTTTTGTATTTTATGCTGAATATTTTGCTACATATTTTATAGTTTTTTACTGCATAAAATTCCGGGCTCTGCTTTGTATATATGGTCCGCTATGGGCTCACACTGATAGTTATAGAACAATCCAAACATCTGATCACTGTTTAATACAAAGTGTAACTGTTCCAGGCAATTATAGAACTTTTACAATGTAAAGGAAATAAACATCTATTTTTGTTTTACGTCAGAGTATTTTTTAAACATTGTCATGCATTAAACAAAACAAATTATTAGACAATAATTATGTGAGTCGTCTACTAACAAAAAAGAATTATTTTCCAATTAAGATATTCTGGCTTGTATATATTAATTACTATTGCACTTGGCTGACACGACTGAATATTTCAACGAATACTGTAGCTGAGGTCCACCTGAGACATAAACTAAACAAACGAGGTTAAGAATAATTTAAAACGCATTAGGCCAATACAAGTGTCGACATAACGGCCTCTAGTGTTGAATAACTGTGCTCAGCTTTGAAATTGCCCCTGCGATATTTTTGAAAATACCCTTGGCAAGTGTTTGGGTAGCGGCGGTAATCTATGGCTGCATCCCGGCACCTGCATAATTCAAACTCTTAATTCAAATTTAATTCATCCTTTGGCGAGGTGAGGGTATTAATCAGGAAACAAAGGAACTGTTCTACCCCAGGAGGCTTCGCGATGAAGCATTCTTAGCGGACTGTAGCGCTCTAAATCATAACTTACTAAATTTACGGAGGAGAGTCACCTAAACTTTGCCAAAGTTGGACACGGTTGGATTTGGTAGTTCCCTTCCTGCAGTATATTTGGAGTATGGTACCTATGTGGGCATATTGAACGAGGAATAATCCATTTATTTAGTCAACAGGTTATCAAGGAGGGTACCAAATTAGTCTCAACAATACAGTTTTTTATTTATAAGACGTTTCGGCTCTTTTGAGCCATCTTCAGTTCAGCAAAACAGGCAGACAAATCATTTGAAGTCACACAGGGCAGATACAACTCTCAACCAATGTTCACTAACTGAAAGAGAGAGAGTGAACATTGGTTGAGAGTTGTATCTGCCCTGTGTGACTTCAAATGATTTGTCTGCCTGTTTTGCTGAACTGAAGATGGCTCAAAAGAGCCGAAACGTCTTATAAATAAAAAACTGTACTGTTGAGACTAATTTGGTCCCCTTCTTGATAACCTGTTGAACATTTATTTACATTCGGACATTCTCCTCTTGTATGATGAAGAAGAATTCTTTATGTTGAGTGAAAAGCAGAGGCTTCCATACTATAAAAATAAATAAAACATGTATTTCGAATTCACAAATAATTTATTGGATGAGCATTAAAATAATTTATAGGTTGGTAAGGCTCGTTTTTCCCTCACAACTCCCTAAAGCTGGGAAAAGAAAAGTGGAAAAGGATGTTTACCGTCCTTGTCTAGGACCGTAATTTGTCTAATTACTTTCATTGGAAGTTACAAACTGGTAAAAATAGGGAAAATGCTGTTACCTTGCTGTCGAGTTTACCTTTGATAAGAATAATAACATACAGTAACAGATTAATACAAGGTATTGTACAGAAAAAATTTGAAGCACAGTTCTGGATAGAATAGTGTAAAGAATAGCTATTTATTTATTGGTTTTCATGTCTTGATTCGTCAAGATCATTGGCAAAGTATAGAAAAGAATCCATTCTTTACCTACACGTTCACGCCGGTACTGTAATTCATGCCACGGCAGGTCTCGATTGACTTCAACCGTGAAGTCTTTGCACCTTGCGGATTCTTTCGGGGGATAATTCTAGGAGGTTTTTAAATGAAAAAAATGCAAAAATTAAAATTCTAAAGGTGGCCGTTTTTTTCGTTGATTTTCGCTTTTTTTAACAAAATGTGTAAAAATTTAATTTTAATATTTATTCTTCGTGTATCTTTTTTCATATAGTTGACGGAAATTACTACTATTTAATACTCATCAAATATATGTATATATATTGGACTTATTTAAAAGCCCTGAAAAGGGCTAATACGCAATTTGAAAAATATAGGTATCTATTGAAAAAAAAAACATTAGATAGAAAAATAAATTATAAAGATACGTATATATATAAATCAAATTTTTGTACATTTTACTTAAAAAATGCGAAATTTGTTGAAATGAAAAAAACGGCCACCTTTAGGATTTTAATTTTTGCATTTTTTTCATCTAAAAATGTCCTAGAATGATGAAGTCAATCGAGACCTGCCGTGATGCTCCCCGCACATTGGCGGCTGAACTTAAAGATTTTCGCTCTATCAGACGCGAATTATTCAAAGGCATTATACAGTATTTACAATCCAACAATAATAAAATAAATAATACAATCCTACCTCGTATACATCGAACATGGAAATGTTGGGATCGACTAAATTGTCCGATGAGGCATTGTGGTGTAGGCCACCTCAATGTACACTCCCGCGTGAACGTGTTAAAGGTAAAAACAAAAATATATGTTTAACTTTTTCTTGTATTTGTTTTTTGTTAGGAATCCATATGCAACTACAGCCTTGGCCAAAAGTATTAGGCACCTATATTTTCTTAAAAAAATGTAAAGAGGGGAAAAACAACACATACTATCATAATAGGGTTAGGTTTACTAACCGCATTTTTATTATTCATACCAACTAAATTCTTAATTTATCTCTATATATATAAGAGGCTTTGTCCTGACTGACAGAATCAACGCAGAGCAAAAACTACTAATGATAGAAACTTGAAGTTCGGAATTTAGACTTTAAACGCGATGTAGGTAACCACTAAGAAAGGAATTTCAAAAATGTAACCCCTAAGGGGCTTAAATGGCGAAATTGTCGTTTAACTCTAACGGACTATTTTCGAACTTCGAGAAAATATATCTAATTAGGACTCATTTTAAAGAATTTGATACGACGAGTTTAACTCGAAAGGCCATATTGGGCGTCGAAAACCATGTTTTTACAGCCGAAAAATGAAGCGTTCACGACGAGTAAGTCATTTTTTGTTTCGGCGGTTTTAGTGAACTCTCTCCATTGCGCGTGTCCGTCTCTTCTACCGAGCCGGCAGCTCCCCCCTCCAACATTCCACCTACCGGAAGCTCAAATTCTACTAAATCTCCTTAACATCAGTTAACATATTATATTAGATCAATACCAAGATAATGGTCACAGAATTGATTTTAAAGGCTCGCGGGCGAAGCCGCGACGGGGAATGCTAGTACCCATATGTACTCAATGGGATTGAGGATGGGGACTGAAGAGGCCAGTCAAGCCCTTGAATGTTGCTTTTTTTCCGAACCATTCTCTACTTTTGTGTGAAAAGTAGCACGGAGCATTAGCCTTTTGATAAACAATGTTTTTCTGTCCTCTGGTATAAATATTTTTTCAAACGAAGGCTTCAAAATTTGATTTAACATGGAAATATAGGTATCGCTATTCATTCTTCCTCCACATAAAAACATTTCTCCATCACCTGAAGCACCAAATCATTATATTTTCTTCACCATATTTTACAGTAGAGACAACACAATCTGGATGATAGGGTTCGCTTTACCTTCTTCGTACGAAAACAGCACTAGGAGTTCCAAAAGTGTTTACAAAATTCGATATATTTATGTATTTTTAAAAATAACTATATTCGTATATTCTACAATGATTTTAGGAAATTTTGGCAATTTTTAATTTCAGTTTACAAACATTTATTCACCTGAAAGTTGCTTTCATCGGACCAAACCACCTTTGCCCAGTCTTGAGCAGAACAGTTTTGGTGAAATTTTGCCCAGTTAAAGCCTCTTCTTGCGATTGGCTTCACTAAGCCAGGCTTTCTTTGTAGCCTTGCAGCCTTTCAGACCATTCTCTCCCAGTCTTCTTCTTGCTGTCCGAGCAAAAATGTGAAAAGAACACAAGGTTTTCATCTCTTCAGCCAGCTGTTTCGATGTTTTCTTGCGATTCTGAAGAGTTGTCCCCGCCAAAAACTTATCCTCGCGCGTTCCTGTTATAGTTAGAGATGAAAATGTGTTATGCTTCCGATATCGAAGAAGAGTGTATTGAACACTGCAACGAGAGCACTTCATAGTTTTTGCTATCTCGGATTGGTTATACCCTTCCGACGAGATAAAAACAGTTTTCGCCAGGTCAGTCTCACTTAGCTCTTTTACTTTGACCATTTTTAATCATAAAAAAAAAGAAAATTTAATTTTTTTGATAATAAAATAAAAAAAAATCTCAACTGCTACCATTAAGAGAGCTAACACTGTACTGGAAATTTTTGTTTGCATTTCATTATGTTTTTCTAGAGCATTCCTGAGGAGTTGGGAATTGAAAATAATCCATTTAAGGGATCCATTTTTATCAACACAACAAGTTTAGGGAGCTAAAGTTTATATAGAATTATTAACTAAAGTGAAATAGATAATTTTGCAAGGTGCCTAATACTTTTGGCCAAGGATGTAAATAAAATACTTTTTTCGGGCAAGTCGGGTTTTCAAAAGACTGACTCAGCTATGGTTGTACATTTTATTTATGCAATATTCATCACTTTTAATGTGATGAAGCCATATCAATAGATAACATAGGACTACCGAGGCAAAACTTAAAGACACAATTTGTTTGAACAATAAAATTCAGGTTTGTATGCTTATAGTATGGAGTATGGAGAATTATCGACTTTAGTCTTCGTTTAACCGTGCGAAATGATTCTTTTTGATATCAGATTTGACATTTTTTTTTCTTTCGTTTGGTTTCTCTAAGGAGCAAACGGAGCGGTGAGAATGAAAAAAATACCTTTTACTGTTTTCCACAGACTATGGGGGAGAGAGGCGATAGGCGAAAGTCCCCCCTCATTGCATCGAAAGAAATTTAATACGCTTCCTTCCTGATTCAGCCTGATTGAATAATCGAACCTCCGCCCAGGAGCTGGGTGTCGCAGCCGAGGAGAAGTCGGCTCTAGATAAAAAATTAGATATTGATTCGTCGAGCCAATTACCTCCTCCTCGCCCCTCCCTAACACTTACAAAGGAGGAGATAGCGGAATAATGAGGAGGGGATTTATATATCGGGAGGGTTCCTTCCACTTGGCGGGGAGGGGGCGCTTTTATAAAAGGTAAGGTCCCAAGGTTTGGTAAAGAAAGGATGTTAATTGGTTGATCAATTAGTGAGCTAGATCTATTGTTTTGTTATCATAACAATTTTTATTTATTTTTTATTTTTTATCTTCACCTTTACCATAGAGGGGCATTGGCGTTGTGTTCTGCTGTAGCAGTACTATCACTATTTCAGCTTCATCGCTTTTTAACAGTTCACTCAGTGTTTTTTCCATTTTAAGTTTCTTAAATACTCTTTGTAAACTGAACAGTTAAGTAAAAGTTGTTTCACTCTTTAGTGTACAATATTATATTATTGGTATGTGGGTGCTTCTGTGACAATGCCCAATCCTAATGCGATATAATATAACTTTTTCTCTTCTCGATTTCTTGAACTTGTGCTCCATTTTTTGCACTCCAGTTTTATTTCCGTTAGTTTGGACAGTTAGGTTTTCCAGATTAATACCCAATTTTCGTACAGATGAAGAAGAAATGGTTGGGGGTGCGGTCGCAAGGAGCACAAATTTGTGAGAATTACATATTTTATTGTAGCCGACGTTTACACCCTAATTTTAGGTCATCATCAGGGCTAAATGAGAAAAACCAGAAAAAAATCAGAGGATTTATATAAACAAATATAAAATATATCAGCTAAAAATTAACATACATTTTATTATTTATTCGCACCTGTCTGCATAATGCTGACAATCAGCCAATGTGGTGGCCGCATGAGAAAACAATGACATGTCAGGCATGGGAAAGAAAATTGTTCAGCAGCACCCCCTTTCTGGCTTGATTCAATTACTAGAGCTGTTTAAGTAAGGAGATCTCTCGTCCAACGGCTTTTTAATTTCATCCTCGTATTTATTGGGATATCATCTGTTGCCATGTCCATTATGAAATTGTTATGTCCATACAGCTTAGTGTGAAAACGTTTGTAGAGTGTCGCTGTGTACTGGCCAACTGTTGACTGGTGGAGGTCCGTATGTAGTGTCCGGTTAGTCACGTACCAGGGTGCGTTTGTTATGAGTCGTAAAAGTTTTGATTGAAATCTTTGAATTTTATTTAAGTGTGTCTTTTTAGCTGTTCCGCAAATCTGTGATGAGTATTGTCTTAAGTCCATATTGGTTTAAGTAAGTATGTACATGTCTTTAATTTCTGTTTTAATTTGTTTTGAAGTTTTTGAGAAGAGTGGATCAAGTAGTTTCACTCTTTTTTTACGTGTATAATTTAAAAGTTATAGATATTAAAGTAATAAATGAAAATTAAATAAAACTCAAAATAGCTTATCTGAGGTAATGTGATGAACTGTAGGTTGACAGATTAATGTTGTGACCAAACCCCCAACCATTTCCTCTTCATTACATCTAAGGTCAACTATATTCCACCATTTTTTATAGATGTTTTATTTTTATCAAAATATCATTAATGTATTATAAATTATAATATATATATATATATATATATATATATATATATATATATATATTTATATATTATTTTTTGTTTATTTAACGTCATTTTATGCTGCTATGGCAAATCGGACAATGCTACAGAACGAGTATTTGAAACGATATCGATCGTAAACATTATTATTTAACAATTGTTTGAAATAATTATTTTTGGGGTCCCCTGTGGTATAGTGTTTAGCATAGAAACCTACAATACTTAAGGTCGCGGGTTCGCGTCCCGAGGTGGCCCTAGGATTTTTTAATGGGAGATTTTAATGGAAAAAATCCTTGTCCATGGCGTCCCTCGGATAGGACGTAAAGTAGAGGTCCCGAGCCTGTACGATGTCAGGTACTCGTTAAAGATCCCAATACTAATTATACCTGGATAGGCAAAATTTAGGACTCCAAGTTTAGCATCGTCCGATTAGCCTTAGTTGCATAAAGTGACTTTAAAACAAACAAACAACAATTATTTTTAAGAATCGTCTCTAAGTATCCAAATAACATCCGGATTGCTCTCCTAATTATAAAGGATACAGTTATCTAATGTTAAGCCTAGCCGTTATATGCTTTCATCCTCTTAGCCCTCCACCTCCATCCTTCCCGGTCCATTCTCTTCAGCCAGCTCACTTATCTCCGGATCCAACGATCCACAAATGAAGCAGAACTAATTACAGAGCTAGGCTAGAGGGACGACGCGATGAGGAACAGGAAGGGGAAGGGGCATTTAAATAAAGAGAGCTAAGTAATTAGGGCCCTGATCCTTAAGTGACGCAATTTGGTCCGGGTCCAAGGCTTATCTTGCAGGAGCCATTAAAAGAAAAGCCGGAAAAACTGCTTGTTGGCCGCGGGTAGGAGCGCGCTCCCTATCGCCATCCTTTGTCAGCTGCTTCTTTTCCACCTTAATTAAGATAAAACAAATCCGCGCTCAGCCCAACAGTGCTCCCCTTAATGCCCTTATTAGTTCCCTCCTTCGGCTATTTTAGCCTCACTTAAGCCGATCTGTTCAAAAAATAGGAAAAATATCTTTGTTGATATTTACTGATAACGTTTTTAGAAAAACTTTTAACCCTTTCTACGAAAATAAGAATTTTATAAGACATTGCCATAAATTTTACTCTATTTATCAGTCATACTGATCTCCATATTAATTGAAAAAATCTGGTGCGTGCTCGCAACACACAACTTTCACTTACCAACTTACTTAGATTAGAACTTAATGCGATTTGTTAATTGCCACTTCTCAAATGAACAGAACGGCTTTAGTTATGAACAATGGTCTGTCATTAAAGGCGTACTTCGCATGTGTGGGGTCTACGAGTTTTATGAGTTGACTGAATAATTTTCTTTTATTCTCCTCTATATGTTTTCTTTATTTTTATCATATCTCATATTTAGCCATTTCTTATTTTTAGGCGTGACGAGAGACAGTCAATTTCTCCATATAAACAAAAACAAAGGTACTTTATAGGAAACTAAAAAACAAACAAACAAAAAAGGCATTTAAGCCGCCTCAGAACATTTTAATAATGATAAAGCTTACCTAATATTAAAGAACACCTAATTTTCATTAAACATGACGAATTTGATAAAAATCGTTAATGCCGTTTTTGAGATCATCGAAAAAAAGGTAAAAATTGGAAAAAAAATTATGAAATAAAGTCCCCCCTTCGGTTAATCAATTTTGATGAAATTTTTACAGTCCTATCTCGGGCATACACATACATCAAATACCCAGTTTGATCAAAATCGTTAAAGCAGTTTTTGAGTAAATAAAAAAAACAGGTGAAAATGACACGAAATTTATTAAGTAAAGTCCCCCCTCCGGATAATCAATTTTGATGAAATTTTTACAGTCATATCTCAGGCATATTAATACATTAAATACTCAGTTTAATCAAAATCGTTAGAGCCATTTTTGAGAAAATCGAAAAAAACGTAAACAGTTATTAAATAAAGTACCCCCTCCCTTTGAGCAATTTCGATGAAATTTTTGCTGTCACATCGCGGGCATATACCTAAACGAAATACCAAATTTCAGGTTCGCACGGTTTATAGTTTTTGAGCTAGTCTGTTCACACACACACACACACACACACACACACACACACACACACACACACACACACACACACACACACACACACACACAGACCATTTCGCGGGACTTGGTCATTTGGACTCAGGGGACCCCAAAACGTGTATTTCCGTTGAAAACCGGAAGTCGAAATTTTTCACGATCGCAATACTTCCACTTACTATATATTTCATATATAGGTAAGTGAAAGTAAAAACACCAACCGAAAATCATAAACATTTTGCAAACTCATAAACTCCACAAAAAAAAAAATAATAATAATAATGAAATATTTATAAAGATTAGGGCAGATCGGTGTTGGTTGGCATAGGGGGTAGGTTGGCCATTGGCTTATAGTTTCCGTCACACCTATTGTGAAGGCCCCACCATTGTCCCAAGTGACCCACTCGACCTCGGGAGTCTTGTCCTGAGTTTTCAATCCGATGCTAACAGTGTAGAGAAGAGTGTGCTTCATTGATTGATTTTAAAACATGTATGTAAATTTTTATATTTTCAGTAAATTTGGTTTAAAGGCATGGCAAAATATTTGACTCCGATTCTTTTCACATAGCCCCAAACTCCTTTGAAAAACCTAACCCTTCGACTAACCAGTTTCTTGTTTGATTGTTCTCCCCTGTCCTGGCAGCCATCATTCATATGATCTCTCCTGTGGGGTTAGTTGGCTCTCTTCAGCTGGGTTTGGTTTGCGCAGCAGCGATTCACAAAAGCAAGGAAAACATATACAAAGGATGAAACTACCAATTGTCTTTAGTTCCAGCAAGGAGGATAAGAGCAATTTTTCTTATGCAGAAAGTGACGACAGTCTAAACTTCTATCTTCTTTTGTTGTCATTCTATTTTCCCTTAAAAGCTGTTGAAAAACGATTCATAATTATTATACCATTATAGTGCAGCTTTTAATAACAATAATATCTGTCAGGCAGTACTTGAATGAGATGGCTAAACAACCCAACCTTCTAGGCCAACCTGCCCCACATAAGGGGTTAATTGGCATACTCTGGATTGACGAATTCTTCAATTTTCTATGATCTTAGTATTGAATATTATGTGGTGAAAAAAATACTTGAAGTACTCTAATACTTGGAGTTTACAGTGGTATCAGCCCTATTGGGATTATATTAACAGGAATGACTCAAAAATCAAAAAAGTGAAAACTGTTGTCAACCAACCCCGCTCTCCCCTATCTATTAAATAAATCATTTCTTATACAGTTCACATTATTTAGTACGTAAAAAACACCAAAGGCACAAGAGTTGTAAGTGACGATGTTTTTATGTAGTATCAGTTTATATGCATCAGTAAAAATCAATTTTACTTAAATATTTTATAATGAGTAATACTTTGTGTATCATATTTTTAATTATGTCATTTGCATTAACTAGGGTAATATTTAGGTTAGGGTTATCTAGGGTTACCTGTGGTGTAGTGGTTAGCTTGACAACATACCATACTAATACTTTTTTTTATTGCCATTCCTACCTTGCCTGACAGGAACACGGGTTTTGGCAGCAGTTGGATGCTATCCATTTCTGGGCAGCCTAACTAGCAACCAATGTACGACTAATACAAGGTGACGGGTTCTTAGCCAGGGAGGTCGCCCTAAGGTTTCTTTTAGGGTGTTCGCGTTACATAAGATATCGCTCAAATTTGATACATTGAACAAAAAGTCATAAGAAAAACAATCGATAGTGCGATTCATTAGACCGTCACCATTTCTGTCCGCATTAAGGTGTGCTGCAGCCAGACATTCATTTATCTCCAGCATTGTGACGAGTATCGTGATGAAGATCATGGATTTGAAGTCAGAGCTCCCTGAGCGAGAAGTGGAGCGGAGGGGCGAGCAGGCGAATATATGAGGGGACACCACAGCTGCATTCAAGAAAAGGTTTTCGTCATCAACGTTATTTCTGTTGTATCATATCATTAACTGTACTTCTTTAATAAATACGATCGCACCAATTTTTCTAATAGTTTCTATCCTATATCTAATACTTTAACCCAATACAGTCCACAGTTTTTCAAAGCTGCTAAATTGGTCGAAACTTAATATTTTTTTTTAAAATGACAGTTTGATCAAGCAATGTGTGTAAAATATCCTTATTGGCCTTAGAAATGGACACATAGGGCTAATGCATTTTCACCTCACGACAAGGGAGCCACACCCAAAATCCCAAAAGTATAGTCGTTGTCTAAAAATTAAGCATATTTTCCAGAAGTGTAATTTTAGTATAGTTTACCAATAAAAAGCAGTATTGGACCGACACTAAATACCCCCCCTCTCCCCTCCGCCCCCAACAATTCTCTGGAAATAATGGATGACTAATTGTAGAAGATGTAATCAAAATAACTATCAACTGTAAACTTAGAAGCAATATTTAGTTACTCTCTACTCATTCGGTTACATTGACTAATTAGTTTACGTCTATGAATTATGGTGTTATTGATAGGGAAGACACCATAGGAAGACCTAAATATTTTAATACGGATTTGACTTCATTGCTTTCTAACAAACTTAATTTTTTTTTCTTACTTCAATCTTTTTCTTTACCTTTCATCAAAAAAGAAAAAAAGAGGATCACCATTCGGTATCGGAATAGGTTAAGGCCAAACAATATTATTTACAGAGGAGATGGCCACCATTATATTGAAAATGCCCTCTCCTAAGGAGGAAATATCGGAGGATAGCCGTGATCGGAAACCCGGCAAGATAGTGGAGTACATTAGGCCCGAGATACTATATAGATAGCATTATATAGGATATCTAGGGAGGAGGACATATTACTGGATAGGAAATATCGCTGGAGGCCACGCTAATAGAGCATTAACTGGGCCGAGATTGTCGAGGAGGGAACAAATTCAATTTTATCAGCGGTGGGGTTAGGGTCCAATATGGCGGGTAATGGTCCACTTAGGACCCCTTGTTTTAGGATTGTGCTGGCAGGGGGCGGTAATAGCCACCACTGCCTTTTATAGCCTCCTTATACCGCAGCCTTCTGAATTAGAGCTCGGCGCAGTTTACTTAATATGATCTTTATTGTTCCCTGGCTCAGTGCAATGGTAGCTGCTATTGTCTCCTTTGGCTATTTCTGCTCCTCGTTCTAGCCTAACTGCGGGATCTGTGTATCATGGATGGTACTTATTTCTGGAATAGCCGACCCACTGCTCCCGCGCTGAAATCCAACATTTAAAATTTCGAAAATCCTATCAGGTTATAAAAAAGCACAATAAATAAAATAGATTCGTCTTGCCGGGCTCAATCATTGCTATAACAAAAGGCTGTAGATAAAATTAATATTATCTTATTAGATGATTGAACAAATATTCACTTCTTGTGGGTGAGGCCAGATTTCCAAATCGACAATAGCGCCTTCGAATACATTCATTCATTAGTAATAAACGAATAAAAGAAAAGAAAATTCAATTAAACAATGATAATTATATATTTATTTGTTAATTAAAGTATCAGGATCCCTTTTAATTAAGGAAGAAAAAAGTTAAAATACCTACATAGCTAAAAAATAGGATGGCTACTAATATTTTTTAATAATTTTCTCTTCAGATAAAATTATTCGGCCATCCATATTTATTTTTATCGTCAAACATAAAAATGTGCTTCTTCCTCTAATTCTATGAAAATCACCACGCCGATCGGCAAAATTAATGACACTAGTCGAAATTGTCACATTAGAATTTATCAAAAGAAATATTTTAATTTATGTTTCAATGTTCATTTATGGATATTAAACTGAAAACAGGAATTTTCCCCAAAAGAGGTAGTGAACAGAGTGATTAAATATAATCATGGCACTTCCGCTGCTTTAAATTTACAATTTTTCTGATAAATTAGCAATCAAAACTTCGACTTTTGATACTATTCTTCTCGACGGGTGATATATTGATGGTTCAAAACCGACTAAATAAACTGTTAATTTTATTTCTTTTCTTTTTTTTTTCGCAATCAGAATAGGTAAGAGGACGAGGATAGACTGTGCAATTTTTCTTGACCTACATGAATGAATTTAAGAGCTGAAGATTTATAATGTCTTACTTTCTTTTAAATTTCCTCTTTGTATTCAAAGGTTATTTTCATAATCTAACCCCCATCGCTGGTAAATAGCAAAATGTATATGTATTTAGAAACCTCATAATAAATAACTTAGACAAGAACTTCTACCAAAATTTATTTACTTATTAAATGAGAAAAATAAGACTGTGATAGGGGCCATATGTTTATTAAAATAAACGAACACAAAAATATTTAAAAGCAGATATCCCATTTGTTGGCCATATAACCGATGTTTCTTTATTTCCATCCAGAACATTCCTTTAAAAAACGTGGTACCGATTACATAACGAATGTTGAAAAAAACGTGTCATTTTTACAAAACTAACATTTTAATGTTGTTTCCATATGTTTTTCAATTAGGAAATTACTTCAGCGTGTTCTGTCGCTGAACTTTGAATCACAACTTAACGCAATATGGACCCACACTTTTTTATTCTAGTAAGTTACATTTTCCACCATTCCACAAAGCTAATGCTGGATAGAACGTGTTTTTATTGGTGATTGATAAAAAGAAATATGGAATTAGCTAAGCCCTAAACAACCACGGTTTTCCTCAACGTATATTATTGCGTTAGACACCTGACAACCCATTTCGGGAACAATTCTGGTGCGAACCCATTTGTAGGAATTAATCAAGAGCGGTAGAATTGCAGAGACGTTTTCAATTCCCAGTGAGTCACCTAGTGGGTGCAAATTTCCTCCATTTTTCGATATAATAACGGAATAATGACAAGTGTGTGGTGGTGCGAGACTATCAGCTCACCACAGCCACCAATATATTTGTGCCTGGCGTGCCCGCACACAGATAGCACCACTCATTGAAAATAACTCATCCCTTAAATGAAAACAGCGCTCCCCTCTAATTAAAAACCCGAAGAGGCAATTAATTTTTGAATAGGTGGCGGCCCTGGGGAGCGGTGGGGGTGGGGTGGGGCGGCAGGCAGCTCCCCATTGGCCGCTGCTAATTGTCAGGCCTGCCAACGGACTCCGTTTAATTTTACGCTATCCTGGCTTTAGTTTTTTTCCGGTTTCGAAAAACTTCTTCAAGCCTTCTTTCTTCTGCAGTCTTTATATTACTTTTATTTGAGAACCCTTTTTAAAGTAATTAATTGTTCATAATGTAACCTCTTTTAAGTCGGGAAACGTGAGGAAGTCTTTTTCTAATATATATAATCAATCCGGAATATTTTATGAATACTTTGATTGTTGTTTGTGAAAAACGAAAAAAAAAAAATGCTTTTGAGGTACGATGCTTGAAAATCGATCTAATCTGGTAGGAGGTATGACTATTATATTTCATAGGGCGGCAAGAAGATAGTCACAACTCAAAATATAATAATTTTAAGTGATGCAAACCGTTTGAATTAGAATAACAAAACCTACAATGCCCGACTTTAACCACAATAACATTAATAGTTCCGTTCGCGTAAGGCGCAATTTACCATATTCTTTTATGGAGGGGATGATCGTATTAACGTTGGATACAGTTAGTACTTATGAAAAATAAATACTTTTGAGGTACAGTTAGTACGCTGTTTGCGGGTACACAGTAAAATTGAGAATGCAGTTGATACATCACAAGTGATTATCTGAAAAAAACATTTTTTTAAGTTTTAACCATCTTCTTGACGACTTGCGAAATGTTTCAGGAAAAGTAGAATCTCCGGGACGAGTTGAATCTGCTCAGGTCAATTTGTCTCTTTCTTGTAAATAAACACACATATATAAATATATAAAGCTAACAGTGATGAATACTTACGAGTCGGAGCTTGTAACTATCATGCATATATACAATGTATAGTAAGGGAGCGAGTATTCATCCCTGCGGAACTCCTGCTAAGATTGGTCGGACTGAACGAATGTCTCTACGAATAAGTGAAAACTCTTTATGCTGGCTTACAAATCAAATTTCACAACATACCTATTAATGGTTTGGCCACGACTGAAATGCCTTATATGTGCCATTTGAAAAGAAATGAAATTGCATTGTAACGTTAAAAAAAAAAAAACACATGGTTTTTTACTAATTGTTGGAAAGATCTAGTAGTTCGAACAAACTTTCATGGCACGTGTTTGTGATTACGATGTTCAAGTACCATCTACGCAGTTCCACGAGGTTCTAGACTATTCTCTTTACGACTATATGTATATAAGGAGCGATGGGACTGGAGAGGTAGTCTTAGTCTTAGCTCAGTCACATGGTTATCTGTGTGTTACAAAGTGATAATTTGTGTAACGTGTTCAAATATTTGTATTGATATAATTCGTGTGGCATTGAATATTTTTATTTTTATTTAAATAAAAATCGTTAAACCATATAAGTGTTAAAATATATTGGAAAATAGTTATTTATTATACAAGTGACAAAAGTAGATCATTTTACAACTCGAGTGAAACGTTTACCCACACGAGCGAAGCGAGTGTGGTAATTTCACGAGAGTTGTAAATTCTACTTTTTTCACGAGTGTAATATTAAATTTTTTCTGTAATCGTGTAATACATGATCAGATCTAACCAGAATATGAACAAAATTAGGATGTGAAGATTATGGTATGTTGTTGGTAGGTTATAAGCATGGTTGTGAAAGGTTATAGGCATAGTTATAAAACAACTAGTATTAATTTATTTTAACATTTTATTTATTATATATATTTATAGTTACATTACATTCTGTTTATGATATATAATTATGTTTATAATATAATAATAATAATATTTAATCAAACAGTGTTTTTTGAAGTTTTTTAGTAATATCAAAGATGTCTGTTTAAATTAAAATGATTGTGAAGTAGTGCAGTTATAAACAAGTGCAGGTTATAAACAAGGAAGGTAATTATTATTATATTTAAATTTTAAAATATATTGATTATTTCCACCAATAATTCATTCACATTTCAATTTATTTTGTTAAAATAAATTCTTACAATGTTAAGAAACATTTAAAAGCATTTAATTTCCAACTTCAAATTATTTTTTAATTTATACTTATTACTAATTAAGAAGGCAATTCACTTTCTTCACTTGTGAAGAAAGTAATCACTTTCTACACTCTATTGCAAAATGTTTCACTTTCTTCACTCATTTCAGTTTAGTAATGTTACCATTATTCAACGATTACAGAAAAAAATGTATTTATAATATTTTAAAATATATTATTATTTTTTATTATATTCCAACAAAACACAGATCTTTCTTGTGTACCGAACTAATGGTGTTGTATATTACAGGAATGGGGCAGTTCTGGAAGATTTAATATATATTTTTCGACCATACGTACTATCATTTTTCATCACACTACTATTTATTTATTATTTTTTATTTATTTTTTTCCGTAGTGCTAGCGTAAATATCACTAAGAAAAACGACAGTAAAGTAAGTTATACACATTAAAATAACATGCAACATAACAGAATGGGATTATTATTAAGCGTTTTGTAAAACAAGACGCTAGATTGATGTACTGGGTCGACGTGAGACCCCCTTCCCAAACAAAGAGGCCGCCGACAAGAGGGCTAACCGAGGCGTGAAGCGAACAACCAGGCTATGATTAGGTTCGCACCGGCCAGAGATAGCGCCGCAGCGCGTGTCCTTATCAGCTCCGCTGCTCCCTTAATTGTCTGTATTGTGATTGTGAGTGTAGTGACTCAGTATCCCTCGGCAAATCGTATTTCCGTGGGTTGCAGCAGGGGCTGGCCGAAGAGTAACCGACACCGGTCCACGATCTGCATCCCCGCAGTTAGGTGTCCACGTCATCTTTATCCAGCTCCATCTTCACGTCCATATCTCCAGGAAACGATCATACCGATACAATCTTTCGCCCCTTTCGTTACTCAATCAAGTCGAGTTTAGACACCCTCGTTACGGGACTGTATTCATGTCATTTTCATGGCTTATATTTATGTTTACCTCTACTGATAATGGGATACAATCAATTTCAGAAACGATTTATGCGTCTTTTCAGAAAAAAACTAATGAGTTCACCAAATTGATCTAAGTATTAATTTAAGATGGACATACACCAACTAGGACAACGAGGAATTACTGTTCCAGGCTAATTCATCACCCACAGCTTCCAAACAGTCAGAAAATGATCATTAAAACGACCAAGTTTACTCCAGAGATATGAGGATTTTAGTTGACAAAATGATTAACTCTAATTTCAATATTTTCCAGAAAGTACTTTTAAAAATATTTCTGCAAAAAATGGAAAGACAAGCTTAAGAACCTCAAGAAGAGCAGAAATGATATTGTGCCGACTTCGGATCGGGCACTGCCAGTTCACCCATGGCTACCTTCTCAGGGGTCTGGAGGCACCCACATGCCAAACATGTGATGATGTTGCACTGACGGTAAAGCACATTTCCTTAGATTGTCCTCAGTTGGATGATCTCCGGAACAAACATAATATGGATAAAACGCTAATAGAATAGCTAAACGACAATACAAAAATAGTCACCCTATTACAGTACTTAAAAGAAACAAAGTATTATAACATAGTTTAACAGAACACAAAGCCAATTTCTTTTAGGACTATTTTTAACTTTTTATATTCTAATGCAGAGTTTGTCAGAAATATTTTAAATAGGTATGAATTTTCCAAAGAGAAATATTATTTAAAGTACTTTTCTGCAAAATCTTAGGATTGGAATTAGACATTCTGTCAACTGCAGGGCCCAGCCTACCTGCCTGCGGGTTGTAAGCGGTTTTAGACAATTCTCGTAGAATACACGCATTCCTTCATTTAAAAAAGGAAGGAACAGAAAAATTGTTTTTTTCCGTCCAGTGAGACACCGCATCCACATGATTAATAAGAAGTTTATACTATAGATGTACATACTAAGATGTGCATCAAAATAGACAACTTTCTGGTCACCACCTTTAGTAAATGTAAGACATTGCAAGAAGGTCTGTCCTCTCTACCCTGTTTTTACTTTCTAATGTGTATATAGTGTTGAGAAATTATCCATGTAGGACCTACCTTTTTGATAAAATTAGTATACTTAGAAATCGAATGCATTTTAGAAGCTGAAGTTTTTAGCTCAAGTGACATTTAAAGCTTCGTTAAATCCCCCTCACTTCATTATATATATATAGTTGAGAATCCACCTACATTAGGAAGAATACGTTAACTCATTAAACATATCTATCATCTTTAAATAGCTTGATGATTTGATAGCTTGCATTTAAAAAATCGTTCAAACGCGATCGTGGATGATTGTGGAGCCGTTTTGCACAATTATATAACATATGAGCTCATAATAAATAACTGACTAAACTTGTCTTCACTTGATTAAACTTGTCTTTACTGATTGTTATTATGTCTTTACATATTACTATTACTGTCTTTACTTGGGTAAAAATAATAAATTGTCATTTGCTTCGGTGTGAAGGTTATAAGAGATTCCATAAAAAAGATATCCTTCATGTTTAAAAGGTAAATTCTTATCTCTTGTGAACGCGACATTATTTAGCAACTGCTTAAAGGATTACTAAACATAAAATTTCCTTTCATATGCTTACTATTGATGTTTCTTTGCCCTTATATGTCTTATACCTTATATTTATACATATGTTTCTATGATCTTTGCCCAATGCGAGTACTTATTCTTTTATTAAAACTTTTTACCATCTGATCTGATACCAATCGCTAGTTTCTCCACAAGCCTTTTCTTGCCAAATTCTTCTTCTTTACATTTAAAAGCTATATTTTTAGATTTACTTCAAGAAACTTTATTTTTAAAAATTCACGAGTCCTAAGTTTCTGAGGGGTCTATTTGATAATCATATGAAATTATCCCAAAATTTATTTGATATTGAATTTCAATTAATAAAAAAATCTTTAGAGATTCCTTTTGGAATGTTAATGTCGGCAAGCCTTATTGCTCTGGGGCACTTCTAGCTACCTCAACTGCAAAGAGCTTTTTGTAGATAACCTCTTTCTGTTTGGCTAGCTAAAATTACGATCCGAAGGATCAGATGAGGTTAAGTTTATTTATTATGTCATTTTAAAATTAAAAATTAAATTATATTTTTTATTTAATGAAAAAAAATGATTGGATAAAAATATAACGGAAGGAGTTCAATACGTATGGTTTAGAAAAGTTTAGTGTTCTTAAAACTAAGAATACAAAACAACAGATATAAAAACAATAGGCATACATTTTTTATTGTTCTGTTGCTTATCTATTTTTTTCTACTCCTTCTTTTGTACTCATTTCCACACTTATGTACTCAAAAAATACTCGTACATTTTAAACATTTCAATTAAAAAATAAACTATAATTATTAATCTGATCCTCATTTGATTCTAAACCAAAAATGATTGTAACAGTTCATTTATAATAAATAATCAAAATAGGACCATCATGAATAAACCACAATGAATGAAAATTTTTTGGATTAATTACTGGAAGGTATATTAGGGAAGTTTATTCAACAGATATCTTTAAGAGACATTTCATACAATAATGTTTGTTGATTTTATAGTTGAAACAGAGAAAATAATATGACATGAACAAATAATATAACTAAGCCAAATAAAATTGAAAAACCCTTTTTTTCATTCCCTCATAACGTGTCTTTTTAAGATGCCCCGTCCTTGCGTTTATGGCGCTTATATAATTTTATATGTTTTGCCGGATGAAATTTATCTACTTTCAATTAAAAGTATTTTTAGAAAAAAATAAAACAAAACAGTATATACATAAATGCCGTTCTTAAATTTATTGAATCACAGCAGTCTTCGTTTGCATACTTAGATAAGCTATTTGTTTTATTAAGCCGTTTTCCTTTGGGGCCGTGGATGCTAAACTTGAGATTTTTTTAATTTAATTTATTTTTTAGGCAACCATTAATATTTTTTTATAATTATAATAACTGGTCATTGTATTTAATTTTCATTGCAATAATTTTCATTTAAATTTTATTCGTAGATGTAACCAATTAATGAACGTTATATTATAAGAACTATCAATTCAAAATGCTTGGCTTTCCTTTTTTAATTTTTTAATGTTTGATTTTATTTTGCCTTTTTTTTTTTTTCATGCCCGGTCCTCACAGTTTTGTAGTATATGTAAATATTTTTAAACAATAATAAAGGAATTTTTTTTATATTAACACATTCAACGCCAAGTACGTCCTAGGGACATACCATTCGGCGAGCCCAGGTGGCCAACTACGTCTCAGGGACGCACTCAGGTATCTTCTATCCTATCCACTTATAAGTGATGGCCGGATAAGAATTTTTGAAATTTAGTTGGGCAGCCACCTGCACTGGAAGAACAAAAACAAAAACAAAAACTATATATAAAAATTTTCAGGGACAAGAACGAGGAGATTTGTCGATGCTAAACCAGCGCTTGGGCACCACAAACTGAATATTTTTAAAGGCAACAGCGCTTTAAACTGGTGCGATAACAAACTCTTTGGCGACTCTGATGGCCGGCTACGTCTTGGGACGTACCGGCTCAATGATGACCCAAAACCCTCCGGTTACCTGGCTCAACTAGAGAATATGGGGTTGGCGTTTAATGTGTTAACAGATACTGTTTTCTTTGGATGTCAGGATGGCCGAGCGGTCTAAGGCTCCAGACTCAAGGGTAACCTTGCCTACTCTGTAGGTTTGAGCCTTCTGGTCCACTATGTGGGCGTGGGTTCGAATCCCACTTCTGACACATATTTTTGATGGCCGAGTGGGCAAACGCGTCAGAAAATACGCGTTGCCCATGGCAACGTATTATTGAGAACCGAATGATAGCAAGTTCAAAACCCGGAGCCAGGGAACATTTAACAATACTCGGCATCAATCCCCCACCCTCTCCCCTGGCCTGAGAAACCCCGTATAGCCTAACAAAAAAAAAAAAGAAAAAAAATACTGTTTTCTTTTAGAATTTATGAGATACCCAATACGACTGAAATAGTTTTTGTTGGTTACCAAATAGGGATCTTAATTTATTTATCAAAGTCTAGAGTGTGTTAATTTCTCCTGAACTATTATAAATAATTAAACAATAAGATATTATTAATATATCAAAGAACATGGGGCCGGGATAGCCGAGCGTGTAGGAGCGCGACCCGCTGTTGCACGCTCGAGCCGAACGGCGGCGGTTCGAATCCGCCCTGGGAGGGTAAACTTTTATTTCGTGGAGGCCCCACGGAATAAATCTCGACCCTCCCACCATGGTTAGAATAGGTTTGGTTACACCTCTAGAGTAACCCCCCGTATGCCACACATGGCCAGGTAGGGGTACCGAACAAAAAAAAAAAAAAAAAAAAAAAAAAAAAAAAAAAAAAAAAAAAAAAAAATATCAAAGAACAAACATTGGTCCGGGTAAGCCAGGTTCTACTGTATTGTAATTATTTGTTGTTGCTTTTTTTTTCAATAATTAAAGAAAAGAAGAAATAATGAATATATTAGTAATTTGTTCAGTATTAGTAAGTTTTTTTTTTTTTCAATTCCTATTCTGTTCATCAGAAGTTGATAATTTGCGGACCACTACCAGCGATCATTAGCTCGAATCGAAAATTTTCCATTGAAGGTATTAATGAAAACGAGATCCGGGCAATCCAATTTCCTCCCGGACTTATCGAATCCTCGCCCCACCGACCCCCGCCCCTTCGGAGTCGGTTTGTAAAAAACAAATATAAAAAAGAAGAGGGTAGGAAATGGGGCGGATAAAGAGGTTAGGAAAGGAGCTCTCATTAACGGCCTTCATATCTTTACGTTCCTCGAGAGTTTCATTACATTTAAATAAAGTGTTGATATTGGGAGGGGGCCCGCTTTGCATAGACACGCCCTTATCAGGATTACTGACGGGGGTGGAAAATGGCGGCCACCCCACTTCTGTGCTTATTTCAATCCCTTCATCCCCATTGATTCTTCCCACTACTCCTCCGCCCTTCCTTTATTCCCACTCGGCACTATCTGGGTCTAGGCCGTTCGCTACGGCATGGCATGATAATGGCATTCTAATGGGACAGGATGATAGTGGCGATGGTCTGATTGGTCTCGGTTCAAACCCACAAGTTGATATGAAATCTCATTGGCTAGAGAATGAGTATTGGAATTGATTGGCGCTATCTCTATTATTGAAACGAATCTTGTTTAAGTTAAACACAGACCTGTTTATAAATTGGCATAATGACTAACTCTGAGTGTTTTCCTGCAAAATTCTGTCAACTAAGAGGTTTATATAAATTTCGCTTCCTCACTCATGTCTGTTGTTTAAAAAAAATATCTGGTTCCTAAATTTCAACAAGGTTTATATTTATTTTGAGAAAGTGTGAGGTATGTTTAGGAATCAAATCATATTCCATCCCTTGCTTTATCTTACTTATTGGTAAATATATTTCCTTAGATGTGTGTGTGTACAAAAAAAAAGCCTCTTCTAGTTTGGTTCAGAGTAGAAGAAAATTTTTGGGGCTTGTGAAAAAAAAAAAAAAAATTATGTTAAAAACATCTTCCAATGCTTTCGGTCTTATTTCACAGTTGCTCAATAATTTGAACCGTTCACATCGAAATTGTCAATAAAAAGACAAGTTATCTTTTTTATGTCTAGAGAAAAAATATTGGAACTATAAACCTTGGTGCTCTTTTGTGAAACTGTGTAAAAAAACGCCATAAAATGTCGAATGGTGAACAAACTTTTGCTCTGATCTTGTATTGCTCTGAAAAAGAATGTGCAGACTAAACTATTAGAATTACGAGGAATGAAGTGAGAGGTCAGAAATAAAATGACCTCTTTTGTTCTATTGAGAAATTAGGATTTAATTATCTGCACTTTTGTTGTTTCTTGGATGTTTTCACCTTATATAGATTTATAAATATAAATATTTCCATTAATGTGTTTTTTTATATCTGTTATCCCAGTGAATTTGTGATTCAGTCGAACTTAGTCCAAAATGAGTAATGTGGCTATTGGAAGCTTTATAGTGAATAACTACATAAGTCAGGCGTTCACTTGAAAAGTATTTACTATAATATCCGTTAACTTTGCCATGAAGGGTCGGTGAACAATTAGTCAACTCTAACATCTCTGTAGTCACCTGTAGAGTAATATGCCTAGCTATGCTAACAGGTAACTAAAGGTCACGGGTTCGCATCCTCTTTTGGTCCTAGGATTTTTTAAAGGGAGTAAATCCCTCGGATGGGACGTAAACTGATAAATATATTGAGTAGACATTTGTAACATTTATGTAGGTTAAACAATTTTTATTGAATGAAAATAACAATATTCAATGCCACACAAATTATGAAAACAAATAATTAAACAAGTTGCTATTTCCCTTGCTTATTTAAATTAATAGGGTTAGTAAAAAGGTCCGTGGATCTTAATAACATCAAATAATGGGGACAAGCAAAAACAGAAATTTACGCAGTGGAAGTAATTTATTGTTGGTGAATACTATATACATATATACATACAATGAATATAACTTATTTTTTAAATAATACAGGCCTGATTAAGGAGTGGCGTTGGCCGGGAGCAAGGCAACAAAAACGTGGCGGTTACATCAAGCTTCTAAGACTGGCATAAGACTGGGGCTAGAGTGGGGCCTTCTCACCACTAGGGCGATAAGGAGGGCTTAGAGTACAAAGTTTGGCCCTATGTTATTATTTAGCATATTTACATAACTAACATATTCAATTCTCTATTTGGGCACCTAATTACAATAATTATTACATTAAATATTCTTCTTCTTAATATATCCCATACATAATACACATCATAACCCTCTTACGATATATCATAATATAATTACAAATAATTATGTGTGGGTCATCTCAAGGTTATAATATGGCTTGAGATTGAGAACAAGACTAACTCTCCAGTCCGTCGCTCTTAATATTTAGTGGTAAGAAAAGAGCCTCGAAAGTTCTAGGCCAGCGTACATGGTACTCACAAACATGTACTATGACAGTTTGTTCCAACTATTAGTTCGTTCAAACGACAAGTCTAGGACTATTCTAAACCAAATGTTTTGTGTTTTGTTTCGCTGAAAAAATCTTTTTTTCAGCTAAATCTAAATTTATTATTTCAAGCATTATGAGTTTTTGGCATCCTTATTAATCATAAGTAAATATGTAAACAAATTTGATTATTCGTTCATCTCCCTCCTCGTCATTACACCGGATAACTTAATAATTTAATTAGTTGATACAAAATCGACATAAAAAAAAAAAAAAAAAGTTTTGAAGGCTCAGCGTACCTATTGTTAAAGTTGCTGAGGCGATCCGACCCGTTATAATTTTTAACAATACATTTGGCAGCCAAATGGAGGAAGGGTATATAAAGAAAGATGGTGGGGTGGGCGTGGCGGACTTCAATAAATCCCTCTCCACAATACAGCGGCCCCAGATCTGCATCTCCAACACTGTTTCCGAAGGGCTTATTGCCGCTCTCTATGCATGAGCTCCCTCCACTTCGGGGATTGCTTTCTTTTATAGTCCCACTCCACCAGTGTTATAAACGGGCCGTCTCCCGACAAAAGTGGTAAATTCTAATCAGGGCGGGATCTCGGGGGCAATATCCACCCCCGGTCGGAATTTTCTATTAGCCGATCTTTTCCCCGCCCCCTCCCCAACAACTTGTTTGCCCTCAGCTCCCGCTTCCAGTCTATTGTAGTCTTAATAGTCTTGGGGCTCCTTGGATTAGTGGTGCCTCTACAGAGAGCAAGCGATATGTGTTGTTGCGAGGCACAACAGAGGGTAACTGAGAATACATTTCCTGTGAGGCGGGACTAGCTTTATGCATAGAACTTGTTTTTCGCTTTAGATTTCCGAATATTCAAGCTGAGATATACACTATTACAAGATATACCCATAGATATAATCGCGATATACCCATTACAAGTTACTTAAGTCTGTGAGAGGCAAATGCATCAATGTTAAGGGTATGTTATCTTTTTATTGCTGTACTTGTAAACATTTAAATATCTAATTCTCTAGTACATCGTCAAAAAAATGATAAGTCAAAAATTCCAACTTTTCAAGAGGCCAGGCTGAAGGATCCACATTACACAAGGACACACATTCCCATAAATAAACTCATGATCCACTACGTTTGCTCGTAATTGGGTTATTATTAAGATTTTCCTGATATCTTGATATTATATGAGTATTTTTTAAAAAAATCGTTTCGGTTCGTCCGTCGTCTCAACTCTCAGCTAGGGTCTTTTATACGCCCAGTTCATTTTTCCTTATCTTCTGGCTGTGAGCTTGCTTCCTCTCATCCTTCCATTTAGGTTTAGATGTGCCTGTACACTTCTTATTTGCGAGAAACAGTGGTAAGACTCCCTCCATAATGGCCTGTCGGTAATGAGTTCGGTTTTCAATTGTCTGTAACTTCGGATGCCTTTCCTCTACTTGTCTTAAGTTTATTTACTTATTACAGTAGTTATTTTTTTTTATTTTATTATTTATTATTACTCCTTTTATTTATTTGAAAAGCATCAAAAATAAACGAATAACGGATTGATTTGCAATTAGAATTGGCTTATCATTTTTATATCAGAAGAAATAAATCAATTTAGGCTTTTGAATGACATTATAATCTAAAAACCGTATAATCCTTTGACTTGCAATCTAAAATCATAATACGTTAACACCCTTTTCCTGTTTCCAGGAGCTAAAGTTTTCTTGAATGAGGTATCAAATCAAAAATAATTTTACGGAGGCATGACGAATCCTAATTTCGATTTCTAAAATCTTACGGATTCTTAAACAAACGCACTGAAAAAATTGGGAGGTTCCAAAATTTGATAATATAGTCGACGGATCGCAGGGGACAAACGCTGTTGTGTATATTTCAAGGAAGATGCTGGTTGGATATGAATAGAACAGTACCATTTTTGGCTTGGTATACCCCAAAAAGTCAGCTGTTTTCGTGAAATTGGGGGGAGTGGTAGCCTAAGTGTTTGGAGTTGCTAGAGATACTTACATGTGAGTTGAGGTTATATTAGTTTTTAAAGTCAGAACAGAAAGATATTGTGTATTATTTTCGATTAAGACAAGTTTATTAAAGATTAGGTTAACTCTTGCTATATTCATTAGTTTATTGAATCAGTACTTTTTAGTAACAAAATTCAAAAAGAGTGGTTGGTGATCAATTAATTCACATGTTCAAAAGTGCTGTATGTATCTATGATCGATGCTTAATTGTAGATTGGATTTATTGCGGATCAAATTAAAATTGGGGACATACAAATTGGAGGAAAAGGGTCAATAATAAATAATTAATAAAAACTGTCTATTTTACGTACTGCTCCCTGTTATCATATTTATTAAAAAAATATTATTTAATTTATATGGAGGTGGATGACTGTAGATAGCGATTAAAAGCAATTTCATTTATCTCTTCCTGTTTACTTTGCTGACTTGGTTTTGCTATTATGAGCTTTTGTTGATCTTTTGGTGCCTTTTTTTCAGCCCGTATGGTCCATCTCAATCTACCTTATGCTTCTTTCTACACGATCTTCACGATATAAGCTACTTAGTTTCTTTAATCATTCCAACCATCTTGCTCTTTACTCTGTTAAAACAGTTCTTATTCAAGTAGCATTTCTGGCTAACAGGTGGCATCCTATTATTTCTAGATACATGCTGTACATTTTATCGTGATCACCATATTGTATATATCATATATAAGTTTTGTAATAATAAAAATTATATAATTATTCTTTTAACGAAGGCTTAATAAATAATAACTTGAGGTAACATTATGATTATTACGTAATTATACATTTTTTTTTTTGCTTCATACTTTTATTCGTACCAATTAAAGCAGCAATGTTAATTAAAAAGGCAATGTCTGAAAAAGATCAGTTTATTCAAAGAGGAGATTGTTCATTTGATTCCAGTGTACATCATCTTTACATGTAGCGATTTGGATTGACTTAATCTCCGTAATGGGTATAAATTAATAATTAGGAGGAACTTATATTCACACTATTTTTGCCAAACTATAATTTCGATAAAATCCCCGCAGTGCTTCTCATTTTATTTGATTTAAGGAATACAGATTGAAGATTTTTTTTTCTTTTCATCATACTTGTTTTACCTTAAATGTTTTAAAATAATAAATTCATATTTGAATAACTATGTGTTTCATCCTTTTACTTTATATCTAAAATTTTATAATGAAACTTACTTTTAGCAATTGAAATAATATTCTGCACTCGAGGTCTCCGCTAAGGAGACAATGCAAATAATTTTAGTTTTTAACATACAAGGACATAAACAAATGGTAAAAACTATTTATAGGATATTTTGCTTTTGGTGATAAATGACGGTCGCGGCTCGCGGTGTTTTTCATTACTGTTAATCTTTTAACATCGGCTGTATTTTGTGGTTTTATTTCCTCAATTGAACAATAATTTAGTTCGGGGCACCAAATAATCCCTTTACTTTGATTTAGATTCCCATGTGCTTTTACTTTAACTGGAAAGTGAATAAGTAGATTTTCACATTTTAAGAGCTTTTCTGATTGGATATCTGAGAAAAATTCAACTAAAAAGATCCCTCAGTAATTTTTTAACTGTTTTTACTTCTCCAATTAGTTTTTTTCGTTAATTTAATGATAATAATAATTAATTATAAAAAAATATATATAAAATTTAAAACATTTTGTTTCGAAATTAATATAAAAATATAAAAAAAATATATAAAATTTAAATAATTTTTTTTGTTGTAACTACCTATGTGTTCTTGAAGCTTCACAAATACATATAACCTAAATTTCATTACAATTCCTTACTTTGTTATATTATTTTACTGTATAATATAACGTTTTCGCGAATAAGTTGCGTCAAGTTGCCGGTAGGTAACGTCCGAAACGGTGCCGAGTGCAAAGGGTTAATATAAATAATTATACTTTCAACTCATCCTATTAAATGTTTTATATTTCCCTCCTTACTTCTTAATATCAGCCATATCTGTATCACCCTACAAAAGCATTTTATTTTTGTTAAACATTAAAAGTTGGTTATTCAATCGTGATGTTTAATATCCCAATTTAAACTTTTTTGTTTTATTATTACAATCACATACTTACATAGAAATAAGGGCATAGAAATACATCATTGGATTGTAACTTTGCTCAAGATGCTAACAGAGTATGAAATAATGTTTCTAAATAAATTAAAAAATATAAATGGTAAGCTACTTCTAGGAAATGGACGGACATAAATAGTTTTATTTGATTTTTTTATTTAAGAGAAGATTAAATATGCTAAGATTAACGCTTAAATGCTCTTTACAATTTATACAAATTGAACTAAAATATTCTCTGTAATCTTTCTGGAAAAAATACAGTTGGAACAAAATTAATAATTTTTTATGAAGTAAATCAAAATATTATAGCCATTCATAAAAAAGGCGGTATTGTTACCAAGGGCGATAAATAAATAATTAAGTAAAAAAAAATTATGCTAATTAAGAATTAATTAATCGTTG
Organism: Aelia acuminata; assembly: GCA_911387785.2. Taxonomy (NCBI): domain Eukaryota; kingdom Metazoa; phylum Arthropoda; class Insecta; order Hemiptera; family Pentatomidae; genus Aelia; species Aelia acuminata. Next base: position 87,417,671 of record OU426983.1, on the reverse strand, counting down.
AGGTGAGGGTTGACAAGCGAGATAATTTGTCGTCAAGGTAATGAACATTTTATTTTTCACCCCATAACTCAAAAGATTAAACAACTGTTGATAAAAACCAACCCTAATAAATTAAATTCTCGGCGATTATGAATAACTGCCTTCATCAAAAAATACGGCCGGCAATTAAGAGGCTAAAATTTTTGTCTCGAATTTAATTTCGTCCGGGGGAGGGGGGGGGGCGGGGAATAAAGCAAAGCCTCGCTAAGGAAAAAAATATTACCCTGGTTATTATCCGAGGACATTTAAGCAATTAAAAGTTTATTAGAAGGAAGAATATGGCGACCGCTAATTATAATGTTGGGCCACTAATCCCGCCAAAGGGAGCCACCGGATTATGAAGGCGTTTTCTTTACCGCCGGCGGGAAAATTAATAAAGCGAACAAAAGAGGACGGGGGTAAGTTTTGGCGGGAGTTGACAGCCCTAGCGGGAGGGTAATTGTGGGTATAAATAACCTTTTATTGTCCAATAAAGCTTTGGAGGTATAAATATTTATAACTGGAGGGGGGGGGGCGTTGGAAATATTGCGAAAGTCCTCTCCCATTGTGCCGACGCCATTGTGGCCCTTATCAGCCTTCGGAGGGCTTACCTAATAACTTCTAGGGAAATGGCCTTTATCTGCTGGTGTCGGGGAAAAATTATTATTAATAAGCCCTCTGGCTAAGGGTTCTCTCGCTTCTTCCGTTGAAAAGTTGAAGCCTCCGTAATTATTTTTTATTCACAACTGACAGAGCTGGGTTGTCGTTTATCATGTTTTTATAAAAAAAATTCATGTTCTTTATTCTCATATCTCTCAACGCTGAGATATGATTGCATCAGAATAAATAAACAAAATTAATTAATGTCCGAAAATTATTTTTGAAATTAAACACACATGTAAATCTCTACCTCTCTTTACAGATCCCGTCTCCGTTTCTACAAAAAAAGTTATAAGGGAAATTATACAAGTTATAAGGGAAAGTTAGTTTAGGATTTTCACCATGTGGATTCATAAAATTTATCGTTGAAATAAATTTTAAGCTTTCATATTTGATTAGATAGATAGAAATAACGTTTATTCATGAAAAATATTATTTAATACAAAACAAAATAAGAAAATACTAAGACGTAAATAGACAACGGACGCAAGTCCGTCTGTCGAGATATCCTAGCTTGTTATAAATATAAATAGGTTGCAAATATATAACAATAACAGAAGATATGAGATAAGTGGTAGTAATAAAAGCCAAATAATAAAAGAAAAATTATTTCAAATTGAGATGAACTGACATACATACTGAAAAACTCTTCGTATATAAATGATCAAATTATAAAAATAGCTATAAGCGATTTTTTTTTTTTTTTTTTTTTTGGACTGACGCGTAGGGGAATCTATTTCTACTGATTATATTCATGAGTCATTTCTTGTCTGTATTTTGTTGCAATTTTTAGATACAGAAATAGTTGTTGGTTGCATTTGCCGTTTACCATAGGTTAACTACAGTTTCTTCCATATTCAGAGACCGTTTTCCAAAACAGTTTATCCTGATTTCATTTAGAATGGGGCATTCATATTTGATTATAATGGATAAATTTCAGAAAATGCAAATAAAGCTGGTTGTGATTAAAAATAATCTAATTTATTTACCTCAGAATTGGTTATCTAATGTATGAAAATTCAAGGCCGTAAGTTTGTTTCCTCAATACTCAAAAAACTCAAAAAAAAATAGCCAAACAAGAGCTATTTCTCCTTTTTATGCTAATATATCTAATTTTTCGGTTTTATGGAAGATTACGTTTTTCTTCTATAAAAAGAAATCTATTTTGTTTTTGATAACATGGTTTTTCTTCCGCCATATCCGTTGAATCCTTTATAATAACCCGAATTGAAAAAAGTGGATCCCAATGGAATACAGAATGTTCCTTCCTATTCAATAGTGGAGTGTAACTATACCTACAAAATTAATTTGTAAATTTATAATGCTCTCCTACTGCACAGTGAATTTAAAATAGTCTATTATTTTATTTTGTGTTTGGGTAAATTTTACAGAAATATATTAATTTATTTTCAAAAATTGATAATTAAGCCTGATAATTGAAGTGTGGTCGGGCTTGGCTAGATATTTATACACATTTATACGGGCAAACCTGCAATTTAAAAACATTAAATGAATGAAATTAGTGGAATTTAACCCCCTATCAGTATGAGACTTGCATTAAATCTAGGTTTTAATACTCTATGAGCTATCTAATATTGTCCACTCTTATATTTGTATACTACCAACAATGTACAACCCAAGCATTGCCTTGGGATGTGAGGAAGGCTGACAATACTATCTTTATATCTATAAAAATCTCGTGTTCTGATGTGTGTCATGAGTAAAATAGGAAACTACTCAACCGACCTTTATAAAATTTGGCTCATTATATGTAGTTTTGTCCAACTTAAAAGATAGGATAGCTTTAATATCGATTATTGGCCTCAATATTTCTTATTACAAATTAAATACTAATTGAACTCCGATTGAGTGTGATTATTTGTAAGTTCTATAAATTTATGAACACAACACTTCATTTTCTTTCGATATTTAGGGTGGGTTTATTTAGGTTATTATTTAGGTTTAGCAAAAGACATTTTGATAGCCTATTTCAGGTAGAACCTACCGATATGATATCTAATCTTATATGATGATATGTTATATTCTGAATTTAATTAATATGCATAATGGCAAAAGATTACTTTGGTACATTTTTGCTAACTGTCTAGTTTACTATAAAGATTATGTAATGATAGTAGACAACAATGTTTTGAATTCTATGTTTTGTAAATTATTTTTATCACTGGTGAATGTTATTGCGTCATAAAATTCTTATTTTAAAACTTTTAATTTTACGCTGCCTTTAGTAGTGACCTTTACAAGCTCGGTTTATTGAATATGAACTCCATGTTTATTATCGATGCGGTAGCTACGGATAGTTGAATACAGTGTTAGCGCCATATAAAGTTGGAAGAGTAAGGGATTATTAAAGGCGGGTGGTGTCCGGACCGCGGTGCAGCGGGTTAATAAGCCGTGGGGCTTAGGTCGCTCCCGCAGCCATCTCCTTTTTATTGCGCTCCACTCAGAGCCTTAATCAAGCCCCTCCAGAACGTAAGCTCCATTTGATTCCCCCCACCTCACGGGAGCGGATATTAAACAATAATTTTATGAGCGCCCTTCCCCTCTCTTTATGACCGAATACATTTGCCGCATAGCGACCTGCAGCGATTTAATCGCAGCCGCGCGGCGTTACTGTCGTCGATGAGTACCGTTTTACGGCCAGGCAGAGCAAACACAGTAGCTCCTGCCCTAGTTGGACTTTTATTGGATGGCTACCGCCTTTCTGCAAACCTGTCTGCTCTCTATTGGTCATGCTCGTATTTGGTTGAACTCCGACATGGTGGAGGCGAGTTCTGTGCAAGAAACTTTTTCGAAAAATGAAAACACATTAAGGTCGCGATACTAAGACCCACTCAATAATACTTATTTCTATTTTGGAAATATAAATATCGTTGCATTAAAAGTTTCTTAATATATTATAATTCTAAATATAAAGGGAGAAGTTAAATGGTGGCAGATAACACCATCAGGTATTTCATATCGATGTATTATACTCGTACATGGATAATTCCATAAAAACTACTCTCCTACATGGTTCTGCTTTGTATATCTGAGCAAATATATTTATACGGATGCATGTTTGTAGAATCACGATTCAGCTTTAACTTGTTAGTTTCTGCAATCCAGAATCCTTTATCTAAAAGCACTCATAGCCATTGGTTGTAGAAAAAATAAGAAATAAAAACACAAATAATTGTAAAAAAACTCACTTATTTGCTTACAAAAAAGTAAGAATTTTACAATATTCATATAAATGAATAATACTAAACGAGAAATTTAGACAAGTAAATTTATTCCATTTATGCTTTCTTCCCAATATTTAGGTGGGAGGTTATACCCAATATCTCCCCCTTGGACAGCTCCAGCTCTTAGTTTTTCGTTCTAATAGCTCAATGAATCTTTCAATTCATTCTTGATCATTTTATTCTTCTTTCCTAGATTTAAAATTTGATTTCAGTTTCAGTTGGGATCACTTGTGGTGTAGTGGTTAGCATAACAACGTACTTAACCCAAGGTCGCGAGCAAATGGTTTTTACTCCCTTTCAAAAATCTGTAGCCAAGCCGTCCCCCGGAAGGGGCTTAATATTAAAAGCCTTTGCGGTTTCAGGTACTCGTTAAAGATCCCTATCCTAATTATGCCTTGATAGGGCATGGTTATATCGTCAGGTTAGCCATAGCATAAAGTGACGTTGAATAAACAAACGAAGTTTTAGTTCTTGAAATGATTTTCCCAACATTCACTATCATCACCTGATTAGTTGATAATGTTTCTATGATTACTTATTAATGCACTACGGTTAATTTGATTATTTTCAAAGTGATTTATTGCTTCTTTATGAAACATTTACAAGTGCATGGATGAACCACAAGATGACTCAGAACACCTGCATAGATCAATAGATTCATAGCTTTAAATCTAATGAGAAAAGGAAACAATCAAGTAAAGATTTTAATGCATAAATACAATGAAAAAAAAGGGAAAATCAAATATGAAATAAATAAATATAAGAAACGAACTATTTGTAGGAGGATAGGGTTGTGTGGTATAGAAGAGGTAAAAAATTAATAAGGATGAAAGTTGATAAGCTTCAGCACCTCGGGACAGTTTGGAGAGCTCCTAATAAAAGGCGACAGGGACGCGCCGGGCCCTTTAATCCCACCAAATTGCTCCCTATAAAAAAATAAATTATGGCCCTTAACTATTTTTTAGCCAGGGCCGGTGAAAAGGGAGCATTGACTAAAGGTTGCATAAAATAAAACTAACTCATGAGTTTACTGCTTCACCGGCTCATTTTACACAAGAGTGAATTCCCATAAATCCGGATGAGGCTCGGGAGCCGCTCTCTATAGCTTTTATTTAATGTCACCAAGACTAATTTTACAGCCTACTTTAGCTATATTTTTTATTTTCCCTCTTAATGTATTTTATCGCTTTCCTTCTTTCATTTCTTGCTTTCATTTTTCTAGCGGCCTGTTGTGATTTTATTTTATAGTTGTAAAGTTGTAGATCGTTCAAAATAATTCGTTATTAATCATAGTTTTTAGTTATTAAATGCTTTGAGAATGTTAGCAATAACAAGATTTAAGGTCTCTCTAACCATAATTTGAAATATGTTTTTATTTTCTTCAACTCCCGTGGAATGAATGATAGGGTACCCTGAGGAATTAGATCGATATTTGTATTTGGTCTTTCTTAAATATTTAAATTACATTCTATGATTAACCTACTTAACTACCACGTCTTACAAAAGTTTAGTATTCCCTAGGGTATTACTATCGAAATTACTATCGAGATGTTATCAAAGCTTACACAAAGCTTTGATAACATCTCTCTTTACTCCTCTTTACTTTGTTAAGACCATTAATTAAAGCAAACTTTTAACGGGTGTAACAGCAAAATCATTATCTAACCGCATCAATATTTTTTTAAAAATTAATTATACCGTCAACTTAAATTTAAATGTTAAGTTAAGCTGTTAATTTGTTAGCCAAATAATTACTTACCGTCCCACGCTTTGCGTTTTTCATCGGATTAGATAAGGATTTAATGTTTTTTATATTTTTTTCTTCTCATTCAAATTTCTTTGGATGTTTTCTATTTTTATTAAATAACCCGAAATAAGAAAACACACGCATATATACATATATATTTTTTAAGTAATGCTAAATATAAAAAAAAAAAAAAATCATGTTATTTTTCATGTTATGTAAGTTTTCTATCCTTAAGTATGTCAAATTAGGACCATTTTTTATGAAAATAAATTATAATAAATAAATAAATATATTTTATAACACTTATGTGAGTTTAAATAATTGTTACTAAACGAAAATAATAATTCATAATGTTTGAGAAACTATAAAAACTAAATTAATTAATAAGGATACAAAATGCATCAACTTGTTGCGATACTGTGACACTTCGAGATTCGAGATTCAGAACAAGACTAACTCTCCAGTCCTTCGCTCCTTATACTTATTCTGAATTTGAACAATCTAGAAGGTTCCCGACAAGCATAGAAGATTCCCGAACAGTCTTTAACTGTTCCAACAAAAAGTTCAAAACGCTTTTCAACCATATCTTTCACATAAGTGACTTTTGATCTAAATATAGAAATTTACTTTGATATCACTCCTTCAATGTCCGTTCAAATTTAAAAAACTTACCAACTTACTTAGATTAGGAATTAATGCGTTTTGTTCATTGCCACTTCTCAAAGTTACACATTTTTCCTCATTCATTTCTTGTTACTTTTTTTTTGTTTTCATTTGCTCTATAAAAAACACTAATTTATTTTATTATTAAATAAAAGTTTTTACTTGTGATAATTCGGCAATGTAAGCATAATACTCCAAGTCGTCTGATTTTATAATTCTCTATGTACTTGTTGAAAATTTCATTTAGTTACCATGAAACAAATAATTTCCATTAAATGAACAGAACGGATTTTATTATGAACAATGGTCTGTCATTAAAGGCGTATTACGCATGCGTGTGCTCAACATGTTTTATGAGTTGATTGAATATTTAACTTCTTTTCTCCTCTATATGTTTACTTGATTTTATCTTATCTCATATTTAGCCATTTCTTATTTTTAGGCGTAACGAGAGACAGTTAATTTCTCCATATAAACAAAAAGAAAGGTACTTTATAGGAAACAAAAAAAGAAACAAACAAAAAAAGCCCTTTACCCATTTAAGCCCCCTCACAACATTTTAATAATGATAAATCTTACCTGATATTAAAGAACACTTAATTTTCATTAAACATGAAGAGTTTGATGAATATCGTTATAGCCGTTTTTGAGATAATCGCAAAAAGGTAAAAATTGGAAAAAATTTATTAAGTAAAGTTCCCCCTCCGATTGATCAATTTCGATGAAATGTTGGCTATCACGTCTTTGGCATATACATACATCAAATACCCAGTTTGATCAAAACCGTTAAAGCCGTTTTTGAGTAAATAAAAAAAAACACCTGAAAATGATACAAAATTTATTAAATAAAGCCCCCTCGGGTTCATCAATTTTGATGAAATTTTTACAGTCATATCTCGGGCATATTAATACATCAAATACTTAGTACACACACACACACACACACACACACACACACACACACACACACACACACACACACACACACACACACACACACACACACACACACGCACGCACACGCACACGCACAGACCATTTAGCGGGACTTGGTCATTTGGACTCAGGGGACCCCAAAACGTGTATTTCACGATCGCAATACTTCCCCTTACTATATATTTCATATATAGGTAAGTGAAAGTAAAAAAATTGAGGATTTTTAAAAAAGAAAAGTATTGGCCAAATCCACGAAGGCATAGCTATTAGAAAAACACTTTAAGGTTAAAGGGACAGAGTGAATAATTTTGGTATGAACTATTTGAAACCGTTACACTGGATTAAGAAAAAGCTTTTTCAGCTTTTTATTTTATTAGTCTGTTTTTTCTCCCGATGGTTATTTGGAGTATATGAATTGGTGAGTTACATTCTCAAAAATTAATCAGCTACTTCTATATGCACAATGGAAATGTGTTTATTACAAAAGTTATAACTTAAGGACCACGCAGTATTAAACTGAAATGCTTATGTCAAGGGGGGGGGGGGAGCAGGAATGTAGGGGTGCCCCCCCCCCCCAAAAAAAAAGTCTGGAAAAACATTAGTAGAACAGATTTACTCATTTTTTTTTTTTACAAAATTTTCGAGTAGAGTAGTATTTATTTATATACATTTAATAATATTCCTATTCTTTTTGTAAATGAGGTTCAATAAGTCATTAAGTTCTGTATATTCTGGTTTAACTAAATTTTTAATTGAAGTATTTAAGTATTCGTAAGTATTAAAACTCTATTCTTTAACTGTAAAATAGGCATTTCTAATTTCTAATTCTAATACCATTTTAAAGGAAATGAATTTCAGCAAATATCCGTCTGGCAAACAATTTTCCTGGTTCAGAATGCTAGGAACATCTGCTATATAATTTGAGACATGATATGTTTTGTAATTTTCTTGCAATACCAAGGATGAGTACTCGATGACGCCTCGGACGTTATTTCCCGTGATTAGGCCTTCCAAGCGGCTTCTGCGGATGAGTCCTAAACATAACCGGCAGATGGTGGAAGACAAACAGCTCCTAAGTCAACCGAAAGAAGCTACCTAGCTCCTATTAGTTCAGTTATTAGCCCGAACCGGTAGTTCTCCATCGGCCTCCGGATCTTCAAAGGGGCCGATCTTCTGAAACAATAAACCTCCTCCGGAGTACCGGGAAACAGTAAAATCTTCGAGTCGTAAATGATGTCGAAAGGATCTCATCCAACATCGGTCTCACTCACTAAAACTGAAATTTTATTTCTCAGCGGCTTTGGGAAAACGAAGGGTACTTGATCGTTAGGTCGTTGGGACTTCATTAAAAATAAATTTTGATGGGCAGAGCCGGTTTATAAAATTTTATGGCCCAATGAATGTTTTGTGTCGATTTTAGTGGCTTCTAAAGTTAATAACTGGCTAGGTGATGAGAAACACATAAACAATCGAACCTATGAACCTCTCCGAATAACCATGGAAAAATTAATATTTTCTAAAATATTCTTCCTAACATACAAAGAAATAAATCATCAGCAATATATATTGGTTTTTACAGTTAATAATAATAATAACAGATTTTATTGCAAATTATTATTCTTATACTCAAACTATATTCGTTTCATTAAATAAATCAAATTAAAAAAAGGTGTATAAAGACAGGTACACACCGGTCATGGGTTGAGGGAATAGGAGACGAAAGACAGGAAGGTGTGGAAGAAGGGACTTGAAGAAGAGGGAAACTTCAAACATAAAGAAGACCGTAATAAAAAAAAAAAAAAACCTTAAAATGAATTACTTATTAAGTAATTTCAACTTTATGCCTTTTAGACTTAAACTTTGGTGTAAATTCGGCTGAAAAAAGTCAATAATATTAAAACTGCTCAATTAGTTGTTCTTCTGATAAATAACAGCTTGAGTGATGTGCTGTTCGTTAAAAGTGATGTTGTTTTTGGTGTTATTCCTATTGCTATGTTTTAAATGATTTAGCTAGTCCATTACTCGTTGCGTTATTCCCTTACTGTCGTGATTTCAAAATTCATCTTGTTGGGTGATAAGTAGCATTTTTGTTGCGAGGTAGAAGTACCATACCACTCAACGAAAATATTTGAAAACGTTTAGGTAATTTGAATTGGTGGAAAATAAAACTCGAGTTTCGTATGTAATAGGGATCATCCATATACTAATTTCCACCAACCAAAAGTTGACGAAAACGTAAGCAATATTAAGAACGGGTTTCATTCAAATTTAAAATTAGTTGCAAATTAGTAAACCCTCGATATAGCGAACTGGTAGGGGGGTTGATTTTCATGGTTCGCTATAACGAGATTCGTTATAACCGAGGATTCTTTTTTTTTAATATTTTTTTTAGCCAATGGCCGCACTAATTTGATCATATTTCATTCAATTAGTAATTAATTTTTAGATAAACTACATATTAATTAAACAATGAGATTCATTAATTTACCTGCCAAGTTCATTTGAGAGTTCTTTAGCCGTAGCTTTAATAAGAGCAATTTATCAATTTTTTTCCCAAGATTCATAAGCCGCAGAGCGCAGTCGTTTATTAGATGCTGAAGTTAATCCTTGGGCTGCGGTTGAATCTATTTTATCTTTGTTTTTTATAATGGTTGACAATGTTCATTTTGGAATTCCATGTTTTTCTGCGATGGTTTTCTTACTTAGAATTCCCGATTCAATATCCTGGAGAATTTTTTATTTTTCCTCGATTGATAAGGATTTACGTTTGTGACACACGTTTACCAACGAACTCATTTTGTATTAAAAAAAAAACTATAAACGACTACAGAACGCTGATTCGAATAATACAGTCGAAACAGAACTGAGCTAGTTTTGAGAAAAAAGTCAATAGAATAAAAGAGAGAGAGAGCAAAAGGAAATCAGATTAGTTCTGATGTCCCAAAATATCCTCAATACATAAGGGATTTAATCAGGGCAAAGAGAAGAGCGCGTAAAATATGGCAGACTGACAGACGCCCCTCAGACAGACAGATTTTTAACAGACTGAACAATCAGCTCAAAAGAGAAATCAGAAAATTCAACAGAACAAACTATGACTCGTACATTACTGGCCTCTCGACAGACGATGGAAGCTTGTGGAAGCATACCAAAAAGTTGTTAAAGCATCGAGAGGTGTCAGCACCCCTTCGAAGAGATGATGGTTCTTGGGCCGTGTCGGACGAGGAAAAATCCGAACTCTTCGCCAATCATCTTTCTTCTGTATTTCAACCATTTACTGACTTCACAAACACAGATCATGAGAAACTAGTACTTAACACCCTAGACATTCCACTCCAACTAACACTTCCACCACCTTCATTCACACCTTCTCAGGTTGCACTACAAATAAAACAATTACCTAAAAGAAAAGCCCCTGGCTATGACTTAATTACAGCCCAGGCTCTCCAGCAAATGCCCAGAAAAGCTCTAGTGTTTCTAACAACAATTTACAACTGCATACTGAGAACATCGAAATTCCCGTTACAATGGAAATACTCAATCATTAAAATGATCCACAAACCAAATAAAGACATATACAATCCATCTTCCTACAGACCAATCAGCCTTCTTTCTATATGCTCAAAACTATTTGAAAAATTGATGTACAGAAGACTTGTTGACATTTTGACAGACCAAAACTTAATACCTGATCATCAATTCGGTTTTCGCACATTCCATTCAACAACACATCAATTACACAGAGTTACTGACTTCATTGCTGAAGCACTAGAGCAAAAACTATATGCATCTGGTGTATTTTTGGATGTAGCTCAGGCATTCGACAAAGTCTGGCACCAGGGTCTTCTCTTTAAACTCAAGACCATATTACCGCACACTTACTACCTCATTCTTCAATCCTATCTTTTCGACAGATTTTTCTCCGTTCGGCAGGGGTCAGGAGCTTCATCAATTCGTCCAGTCCTAGCGGGAGTACCTCAGGGTTCAATACTGGCTCCTCTTCTCTACATTATATACACACACGACATACCCGTAAGCAATGATACACTGACCGCTACTTATGCTGACGATACTACAATTCTCACTAAACATCAAGATCCTACTCATGCCTCACTAACTTTACAACAACATCTACATAAAGTAAACGACTGGTGTAAATTATGGAAAATTCGGCTAAATCATGAAAAATCTAAACACATAACGTTCACTCTTCGAAAAAATACCTGCCCTCCAATTTATATCGACAATGTCCAAATTTCTCAAACTGACACCGTACATTACCTTGGTCTTACTCTTGACAGAAGGATGACCTGGGGCCCGCATGTTAAGATGAAACGAAAAACACTTAACAAACGACTCGCCCTACTTTACTCCCTTTTTTCTAAAACCTCAAAACTAGGACTACGACAAAAATTAAATACATATTTATACTTACTGAAACCAATATGGACTTACTCTTCACAGATATACGGTACAGCCAAAAAGACCCACTTACAAAGAATTCAGACCTTTCAATCAAAAATATTAAGACTCATAGTTAAAGCACCATGGTACGTGAACAACATTACAATACATACTGACTTACAAATGCAAACAGTAGACCAACATATAAAGACACTCTACAAACGTTTCCATACACACTTACACGGTCATTTCAATCAACTGATTAGAGGCATGGCAACAGCTGATATGCCCATACCTAGGAGATTAAAAAGGCGCTGGATGAGAGATCTCCTTCGTTAAAAATCCAGGTTACCTGAAACAAGCCAGGGAAGAGGTACCGCTGGGTGCTATCCTTCCCCATGCCTAACATGCCCTTATTAAAATTAGCACACCTCACATTTGCTGATTGTTGATATTTATTGACAGGCGCAAATTAAAGTTATGAAGCCAAAAAAAAAAAAAGATTAGTTAAGAGTAAAAAAAACACTTCAATTCTAGAAACTGGAGCTACTTCGTCTTCTCGCATTCATTCTACGTAAAAAAAAAAAAAAAAAATATATATATAATAATTCTCAGGCATCAAATTTAGTTCGCAGTTCGCACTAACCGAGGAATTTGGCTATAACGAGGGGTTCAGCAGAAATATAATGGTAATTTTTGGGGGATAGTATTTTGGTTCGCTATATCGAGGTGTTCGTTATACCCGAGTTCGTAGTAATGAGGGTTTACTGTAATAAAAGATGTCGACTAAATTTCAAATCCATGAATAAGAGAAAAATAAAAAAAATAAAAAAGGGGGATTAGATATCCCTTATTAACAATCAACAAGGGTTTATTAACCCTTTATTAATTAAATTTAGAGTTTTTAAATTAACATATTTTTTGTACAAAGGTTAATATTAAAAATCTAGTTCATAGAAATATTTTTAAAAAATAAAACTGCAGACTGTGATAAGAAAAAGCAGCTGAATTATCGAACTTGTCCTGATTTTACAGATTGTTTCTTTAAAATGTGTTTGATATAGCTATTATATCACAGAAAAAGGGGCCTAACTGTATAATTTGAAGATCGCTTAAAAAAATATTTGAGATGAAGGCCGGACATCTTTTTGTAAATAAAAATTATATGAAAACGCTACAGTGATTTTAAAAGTATAGATATTTATAAAATCAAAAACAACTGCAGCGGTTTCTTTTTCTCCCAGCTGTACACTCTAAAAAAATTGATCTTATTTGAAAGTAAGATTAAAAATCGAACCATTTCGTTTGACTAAACGAACACTTAAAGGAATGTATAATATTCGTGGATGAAAAAAAAAAAAAAAAAAAAAAAGAAAATGTAAAATACAGATAATATCCTACTGTCATATACCGCCAGGTCTAAAATATGTTGATTGAGCAATCCACAAATCTGAAGAAGTCTATCAGAGGATCTAATGTCCTTAGTGATACTTGACAATATCACCGGCTATTTATCTTCATAATTTTATATTTCTTTAACCCTTTTCTACTTCGTAAGATTGTATCTACCGCTTGATGACGTCTCTATCTAACTTCTACCGAACCTCTCCGCGTTGGAATGTGAAGAATCGCTTAATTTTTTGTCATCCCGTCTGTACGTTTTGTTCGAACATGAATTATTGAGGTTGCGTTATTTTTTTTTCTCTAAGATACGATCCTTCATCCTAAAAGGATAAGTTATTACAAAATCAATTTTTTTTTTCAATTTTGTAAACTAGGAAACAGATGAAGTTTACGCACTTCCTTTATTATCATATGATACAAATAAGCGTAGGATAATTATAACCTTGGTATAATCTCTCTAAATATAAGAGGCTTCGTCCTGACTGACAGAATCAACGCAGAGCAAAAACTACTAATGATAGAAACTTGAAGTTCGGAATTTAGATTTTAAACGCTATGTAGGTAACCACTAAGAAACTTCAAGGAATTTTAAAAAATGTAACCCCTAAGGGTTTTTAATGGTGAAATTGTCGTTTAACTCTAACGGACACCTATTTTTGCACTTCGAGAAAAAATATCTAATTTCGACTGATTTTAAAGATCTTGATACGAGTTTAACTCGAAAGCCTCCACGGGGCGTCGAAAACCATGGTTTAAAGCCGAAAAATGAAGCATTCACGATGAGTAAGCAATTTTTGTTTCGGCGGTTTTAGTGAACTCTCTCCAGCTGCCAGCTCGGTAGAAGAGAGGGAGACGCGCACCTCTCTTCTACCGAGCCGGCAGCTTCCCCCTCCAAAATTCCACCTACCGGAAGCTCCGATTCTACTAAATCTCTTTAACATCAGTTAACATATTATATTAATAATAATGATGACAGAATTGATTTTAAAGGCTCGCGGGCAAAGCCGCTACGGGGAATGCTAGTTATATATATACCGTTGGTCATATAAATTGCATTTATACATACATTCATGTGCAAGTTCTGAACTATTCGATGTTCGACTTACAGAACATCTACTTAACAAGGTTATCATTCGAATTATCTACTTGTAAATGAGAAAATGAATTAACAGCATTTGAATTAACATAATCTACGCATATTTTACGAAAGTGAATGATTTTATAACATATACCTACCTAATGCCATTTAATAACAACAATTTATTTAAATGCATATTCAAGTAATATATAATTATGTGCACCCTACTGCTATTTTCCTAGTTCTTTAAAATGTCTTTAAGCTGCGTTTCGTGGAAATAAAAATTCGCTAGCAGTATTTTTTCTCCCCCTCCACTTCTCTAATTTCTAATAATTAATTTTCAACTTTTACGGGTCCATTGCTAACAACCCATAGACTGAATTCAACAACAAATGATATTTCTGTTACATAAAACCAAAAAGTGAATATTGATAGGAACAAGAAGACCAAATTGACCATGAAATTCTTTGTTGGCGAATCGAATTCATATTATAGAAGCGATGGTTTCCATTAGAGGTGAAGTCTCAGAAATCCCTTTTAGTGAATCATGTTGTTCGTTCCACTTATTTACATTATTTTCCGCGTTTTCTGCCTGAAGTCGACTTATTGAAGTATAATGCACATGTAATGAATCCGGATCATAGATTCTGTTCGAATTATTTATGGATTCACCTTTTAGTCAACTTTTAGAAGTTTGATACATCAAGAGTCAATTCTAAAGTATTAATAATACCTATCTAATAAATCGGATTTAAGGATATTTAAATTAAAAAGATTTCGAAATCTTTCACAGCATCTTCATCTGAAGAGGACAATTTTAAATAGTCATCACTTTTTATTCAAAAGTTCTGGAAAAAACACCATAAATAAAATTGAAAACACAATAAATGAAAATAAAACACAGCAACATTTAGAGGTAAAAATAAAGTGAACTGTCAAAATAACTTTTATTATCTAGAAATAAAAGGACTAATAGTAGGAAGGAAAAGTAGAAAGAAACACGCGAATCGAAGTTTTTAAAAAAGACAAGTAATAAAAAAGCAACAATATGCTGTAGTGCGTCCTGGCGATACCTAAGTACTGCAAGTTCCTTTGTATCTAGTACATTTATACGTCGTAATTTTTAGTGAATGATGCAGTAACTGTGAATGTTCTGAAAAAAAAAAATGAATTATTTTTCTTGAACTTTTGTTTTAGTTTCATTGGAATAGAAGTACTTCCTAGGATTAAATTACAGAATAATATTGTATCATCGTTGCATTTCGATCATAACTGCAACTGCCCAGGGCATGCTTTACCCTAAGGTGTGATACAATCTCTTGATAATTGTGCAAGTGGCCAATATTTTCCTCTGTTCTAATATAAACGATATTGTGAAACCTGCCAAATAACATCGATACCTCTGTAAAAGACGAAAAGTTCCGAACCAAGGTACCGCCCGATCAAACTTCGAGCCTAGCCTAAGCAAAAATAAACGGGCCGTTTTCAGGTCAATGTTTGGAATGGAATTAGCTGACTTTGGCCGGCGCCACCGCGGATCCTCTTAATACCTGAAGCCGCAAAATATTTATTCGGGCCTCTGTTGATACAGAACTGGGGTAGTTACACACTACAAATGGATATATTGTGGTTTCAGCGACAGCTGCGAGCCCCACCATCCGGTTTGTCAATGTTTGGGAACCACGGTTATCATTTCCTTTTGCCTTTCAAGAGGTATAAAAGAAAGAGCCGAAACGTTTGATCTTGCGAATGCTTATGAGAAGCATATATTTTTTATTCAAGATTCCAAAGTGTTTAGAATCAATAAAAAAGTGTAATAAATCAGTAAGAGCGAAATGAAATCACTTAAGGTTACTTTATTGTATGAAAACCATAATTAAATTCATTTCCCTTTTCTCTGAATGTAAGAGAAGGGCAAGCTGCAATCGAAGTTCTGTTATGAATCATAATTTTAAAAATCTTTGTTACGTTATGGTAAAATATAATCGGAATCTTAGTTTTTACTAATTCAACAAAATAACTAAAAATTTTAATGCGATAAAAAACATTCAGACTCTCTAGTCCACATATTAGACGATTTTCCAACAGACGAAATTCGCCAGTGTCAATATTCAAATATGTACCTAGGTAGGATATAACAGAGCCGATATCAAAAACTATTAATTCTGTTAAATCTACGAGAGAGAAAAAATAAAACTGGTTAAAATGTCTAATGTCTATATTTGGTAAAACGTTGTTTCATTCGTTATCTTCACATATAATGTCATTATATCATGTTATTAGTATTATATAATGTCATGATGTTTTAAGTTTTGGCTTTTTTTGTTCAAAGATAGAAATTATTATTACTCTCATTCTAAGAGAAATAAATTATTAAAATATTAAATATTAGGTGATAACATAAGCTAAGTATATGTAAAGAATGTTCTGGATAAGTACAGACAAAAAAATAGCAGAAATACTATCTCAAATTTCCTACCAATTCCTCCAAAGTTATGCGTTACTTCCCTCTCTTTTCAATTAATAACGGTTTTCGTAATTTTTTTAATTAGTAGTTGTTTTCTTTACACAATTTGTCTCATAGGATTTGATATGATAAGAGAAATAAAAGTTTAGGCCAATCAAAAGAGCATTAAATTTTCATTAACACTGGATAACTAGTTTTTAAAATAATTTAGTTAAAAGCGTTTTTTCGGGAAATGAATAATAATACCGTTCTATTTTCATGAAAGTCATTGGATCAACATAAACTTTTATTTATAAATGTTCATTTACATGGCGAAAACAAAAAATTCTAACTTTTTGCTCTAGTTTTATAAGAAATCATTAATAAAAAAATACTACTAAAATAATATAGAAAAATCAACCAAAACTGCTGTAATTCGAAAAAGCTAGGACTTGGACTATGCTTTTTTAGGAACCTTTTTGTAGAATATGTATAGTAGAATTACTGGTATTTTTTTTCTGTACTTGTCCATAACAATCTGTTCGATAGTTAATATAATATATGTAAAAAACACATCGCCCATTTTTTATTAAAGCAAATTCACCAATAAGGATTTAAATACCACGATGAATACGTCTAATTACAGATCAACTTTAATAACTTTGTGAGAAAGGTTCAATAAGCTGTTTCTAAAAGTAAATAACAAAAAAAATTTAACGAGGTATTTATTGTGCTATTTAAATACGTAGTTTTAAATTTAATTAAATAAAAAAATGGACATGTTAACCTTCGTGGTACAGAAATGTGATTAAATTTCATTTCAATGTTCATACTCATTATTAATATTCATATTCATATAAATATTTCAGATACACCTAACAAGAAAAAATAAATTTTTATTACAATGGAATTTAAAAAACCAAAAAAACATTATAATAATGAAAAAATACGACTTATAATTAACTGATGTTTTAAAATTAATAATTGAACTCGTTATTCAGTGATGGAGGCAACTTCGCTTACAATAATCCGATTTAAAATACGTCAATTATATTTGACATACTGGTACAAACTTTTTTTTTTTATATTATTTTAATAAAACAAGAATCAAAAATCCTTTCGTTTCATTAACCTTAACTTGAAAACTAAATGTAAGTTAAAATGTGTAGTTAAGTAAGTTAGTTTTAATAAAAAAGCATTTACTCTTCTAAACAGTCTCATAAAATATTGTATTTCATTTCACATAAAAAAAGCTTCTTTATTTTTATTTTGCGATTTGCATACATACATCAAATCAATACAGTCATCAATTCTGCATAATCTTACCTTATTTTCGTCGTCCACAGTGAACACCATCTAATTTATAAACATATATTTATCTTAATTCGCCAAGGCCATGGTAGATTTTTTCTGATTGATTTAGAATTGTCCCGTAACAGTTTGGATTTTAAAAAATTCTCTTTTGATTCAATCCGTTGAATTTTATTCAGAATTAAAATAAAATATAGTCAGTAAGATTGCTTGATTTGCAGAAAAATTGAGAGCTCTAAAAATCATTATAATAGTTCAATTCTGTAATTAATTATAATTATTGGTTGTAATATGATGTAAAAGCGCATGAAACTTGATGTATGATGCCGACAATGAATTAGAAAAACTCATTAAAATAATTATATTAATCAAAAAATGCCAGAGTATTGAGATGTCTGAGTGAGAATTTAATTTTCAAAAATGGCACATTCCCAGACTCGAGCCATAGAATTTTAATCTTAAAATAAGTACCTTTAACAGAAATACCTACCTCATACAGACTAAACATCTGGAGATAGCTCACATAACGTCAACAGGTCAAATCTTAATAGACATAACATTCGATAATCTTAACACGTTCACGCCGGGACTGTTTAATACTTTTCGCTCTATCGGGCGGGAGCTATTCCAGGGCATTATGCACTATTAGCAATCGAACAATAATAAAATAAACAATAAAAAATACTATCCCACTAGTTATGTTTATAATACGGTATTAATTATAACTGTTATTAAAAAATAAATGTATATACGTCGATAAGTATATGAATATAAATATAAATAAATGAATTTACGTTAAATTTTCATTATTTCTATTTTCAGCTATATAGACATTTTTTTCTGCTTTCTTAACGCTTTGGCTGCCATGACATCTGAAATCGAGTAACTGTTCTTTTGTCAGAGAATTAAATATTAATATTGTGTCGAAACGAGAGCGTGACTCTCAGGTATTCTTTTTCGGCAGTCAAAGTGACAAAGACCTAATTATTTGTCAGAGGCGGCATTCTAGTCAGAGCCACCGGTGGTACGCGGCGCCCGATGAGGAAGTCAAGTGTGAGCCACCGGTGGTACACGCCGCCCGACGAGGCAGTCAAGTGTGAGCCACCGGTTGTACACGACGATGTGAACGTGTTAAATTTACAGCTGATGTTAAATTTAAACTGGCGGGATAAAATTAAGGAGAATATGGAGGAAACATGTGACGTGAAATATGAAGTGATTTTTTTCGCACTATGGAAGGTAGGAAAGCTTTTAATTTATTCATGCAGGCAGTTTTTATCACTTGCATTTTAATTAAGGACAGTTCAAAACGATATGAAGGACATATCACCAACTACCTAAGCACTATTTTAATATAATTTTAAAAGATTGCATAGTTAAGTGGTCTCATATAAACATCAATATTTCAAAAATGGTTAATAAAGGGTTTCTGAGCAGTTGCTCGAAACCGTTATTTTTATATCCTTTTAGCAACTCTAATTTCCGAATCAGATAACAGAGAAACGTCATACTATATATATAGAGAAACATCCAGACCTCAAATTAAGTATAAACCACCTCTATTTATCAACTTATTAACTTGGGTACAGGAAATCACATACAATTTTTAAATCAATTCCATTATAGACCCATTTAAAGATAGTTACGGTTGACTATTTTGCTTTAGCTATGATTTATACAGGTATCAGAATGACTGTAATAATATGAGAGAAATATTAACACATGACAGTATATTATGTTGCATGTATTACTAAATTATACATGAAGAGTCCAAAGGTATGAATTTTTCAAGAAAAATGTTATTAAAACTGCTGTTTTGCAAAATGTTCAAGTCGTAGTCAGTCAGTGTGTCAACTCAAAGGCTCATTTAATTCAAGATTTCGGCACATTCAATTGACAAGTCACTAAAACACCTTTATGTTGCGCAACTTGGATTTGTAAAACTCTTATTTGGCCGTAGAAAACGTTTAAACCCTTTATCGGCCGTTTTTCGCACCTTTTATTGTATTATCCGAAGGTACAAGAGAGAGGCTCTTCAAGCTAATGTTCAACTAACTCTCCGGGTCGTAGTGCCATGAGGAGATGATTATTTTTATAATAGATAGTCTTATTAATAATTGAAATTATAATAATTCGCTTCTTCATAAATTTTTTTTCTTTTTTTTGTAAATTCGCATGCCAAAATCCTTCGCTCTTGATAGCTGAAAAATTGGCCTTCACAATCATAATATTTCTCTTAATTTAATTAATTATTTATATGTATATATCGGTTTCAGAGCATGTGAAAGGATTGTTCGGAATTCCTAATCCGAACAAAGAAGATGTGTACCTATGTTGGTATGATACGGTTAGATATATTTTTTGGTAATCGCTTTTTTGATGAGTCGCAGAGAGCTCCACTAGGGCAGGGCCGGTTTCGAACCCATTGTCTCAAGAACTCTTTCATATGTTAACGAGGCGGGCTAAGTCTAAGGCCTCTTCTAGGTCTAAGCCCTTCGTCATTACAACATCCAAACATGATTTATCAATAGCGCGATATTAACATTGGGGTTCTTAAATCAGGAGGAATTAAAGTTTGTTGGGGGTTGTTTTATGGATCCTTTAATTATGGGGTTTATATCCATCACGCTGGGTGTCACTGCTTAGTTAATATGAGGCCCCTGAAAGAAGATGAATAAGCCATGGCTATAAAGCACGGAGCATATGCAAGCCGCCATCAAGGGAAGCCATATAACTAGAGAAGGGGTGCGTAGTTATATTAAATTATATTGAAAAGTATCTTTAATATTTCATTTTTCTTGGGGTGAAATATAAAATTTTAAAGGAGTTGTATTTAATCTATTTATCTGCACCTAGTTATATACATAAATGTATTACTTTTTTTTTTTTAATTTGCTGAATATTCTAATTCTGGAGCTTCAATATCCACTTTATTTCTGCCACCATCACTTAACTTCACGGCCCAAACAGTCTCTGTAAAACAATATCTTCAAAGATTCAGCAGCTCCCCTGAGGGCAGACAAAAACTAAAACCCTGGCCGAATAAACAGCTCACTACCTGCTCTGTAAACATCGGTGGCCTTTGCAGCTAATCTTTTAACATCTGTCTCATCTTCACAGCATTTGGTTCGTCACCTGTTCGAGGTGCCTTTACACTCTACGAACTTTACCTTCGAATACCACCCTCGAACAGCCTTCACGTCGACTGTTAGGGTGTTGGGTTTTTTCCAAGTGACAGGAGTTGTTTGTGATATTAGTGCGCCGTTCTTATTCGTCTTCAATTTTTTTTATTTTTCATATAATATAAAATATGGTGATTCTTCTTCATCATAAGCTAGCTTTGGGTGCGTCAGCCATATTGGTTCGGTTAACGTCACGTTAAGTATAAATGGCTGTTCGTTTAACGCCGGTACGGCAAGGCTTGAAGGAGAACCTAGAGTAGTGAAGGCACCTTTAAGTACGATTTTTCTGTTAATTGTTCACTGTTATTGTTTTGTGTTACAGTCTTGTCTCCGACCCGATTGCAGAATAACTATTAATCGAATTCTTACAATTTTAACCAATTTTGACGAAATTTAAAACACATTGCTTTTTGGGGAGTTATCATAACACGAAGGTCAATTCCACTCGTTCCACACTCGTAAATGTCATCATGTATAGGATTTGGTTAGGAGGGGGAGGAAATAATTGATATTTTTTCCATTTAATCGAAGATCGACAAAATGTTTCTTAACGCATTTATTTATACTTATAACTGTCATTAAATTTAGTTTGACCTATTTATCAATTAAAATAATGGCAGTTTTGCAACCACATTCCGCAGCTCACTCGATTCATATTAAAAGTTGCACTTAAGGTGCCTTTACACCTTACGAACCTCACCTTCGAACAAGTTCTCCTTCGAACCTAGCCGTACGGACGTGAAGCGAACAGCTATTTATACTTCACGTGAGGTTAAGCGAACCAATATGGCTGACGCACCCAAAGGTAGCTTATGATAAAGAAAAAATCTCCATTATCAATATATTTTATATTATCTGAAAAATAAAAAAATAGGAGACGATTTACAACGTTTCACAAATTACACGAGTATCACAAACAACTCCTGTCACTTAGGAAAAACCCAAATCAAAAGTGACACTAGCGCTACCCCCGAACCCAGGCGAACAGATGAAGTACCTAGAACACCCGAACAGTCAACGTGAAGGCTTCACGAAGGTTGTTCGAGGGTGTTGTTCGAAGGTAAAGTTCGTAAGGTGTAAAGGTACCTTTAGACCTCTTGTCCGAATCTTAAGTTATATATAACGTCATACAATGATGGAATGTAAAAATACGGAACTTCAAGGAGAGAATTAAACATGAGTTCCAAATTTTGAAAAATTAAAGGACGTTGAGAATATTGTTGAGAAGTAGACGAGGCTTCTCACAATCTATGCTTCGTCAACAGAGCTAAAAGAAAAAAAATCAAATATTGGCAAGGATCTAAGCCTATTCGGTAGTAAATAAATAAATAATTTAGTAATATTGTTATTCCATTCCCTTTTCTTCCTTTCCTTTTCAAATCACAAGAAACTTTTGCATTTTTTGGTCTTTTTTACTTTAGGGACGCCAGTTACTTTTCATAGTAACATGATCACTATTTGAGATAACAGTTCAGATTATTCCGCATAAAAGTTACTTCCAATATCTCCTTGGTGATTACTACCTTAGTTTTATCTATGTGGGAGGTTACACTGAAAACTATTTTATTCTAAATTAAGCATAGATTAATTTAATTCAACTTAGTGGTGCTCTTGAATCTGAAAAGACTGCATTTAAGGCTCTTCAAAGGTACGGTTTACAACACAAAACAAGGAAGTGCAGAAGGGGGCGCGACAAAAAGGAGCCATCATGACTCATATTTATGGGAGTTGGTTTAGAGGAGGCGATATGAAAAAGATGACTTATTCGAAAGGATGTTAAAATTAATCAAAATGTTTTGGTCGCCTTGTTAATTCTAGTTCTAGTTATGTTAGTGTGCAGAAGTATTTCCATCTTAATAAATGTTGTTTAATTTCTTAATTTTATATTTTTAAAACATATGACATTGATAAATAATATAATATCCAAAATCATAGTTGCTGTAAAAAGTAACTGGCGCTCCTAAAGTAAAAAAGACCCGCATTTTTGTTTGATTATTGTCTGTTGGTTGGGTGGAAAACAAACATTGAATAAATAAGGAATTGAATAAATTTTAACCGTGTGTTTTAAAAATATCAATTCTATAATTTAAAAAATAAAATAAATTTAATATTTATATTTATAATATTTATATATGGATTTTGACTAATTACCGTTCGAAATGCTGTATAATAATTCCCGGTAGATCCCGGTGGGCGACCCGGGAGCTGAGAGCCACTCCTCGCCCTTGCGTGCCTAGAACATAAATAGCGGGAGGATGAAAGGCCACTAATGAGACTTGATACCGGCAATTATGTGTCGTCATCGGATCCAAGGAGGTTATAGCGACGGCTCACTCCATTGTTGCCCTCCTACCTCTCTGCAGCCGACGCTTTTATTAGATGGCCCGCCTCCTTTATCCGGATTATAGCTAATTGTAATTTGTATAGAATGACTTCGGGTACCGAAGAGTGATTCTGATTCATTACTACCACAAAGCCGCATTTTATGGCTCAGGAGGGATCATCATGCGTTGGAAGGCTCATAATGTATAGTCATAAAATATAATAGACTTAAATATTACTCGAGAAATTGAATTTATGGAATCGACTTTTTTGTATAGGAGAACACTTATAACCTACTGATGGACAATATTTACTAACTACTTCTTAACCTAACAATACTGCGATTATGAAATCCGAGGCATAGACCGTACACTTATAAAAGGGAAATAATGAAATAAAGGTTAGGTTTGGGATTTAAAGGCGATAAATTTCTAGATTATTACGTCCTGAAATGAAATTAAAAGTTATTTAACTGCCAGGTTTAACCACTGAATTAATTATTTAACAAAAAGAATACGATATCTAAAGACTGGCTGTTCGATAGAACATCTTCACTTATTTTAAATTAATATTTTTTACGTTGTTGACATTATTTTTAAATTCCTTAATTAGGAATTAATTAAATCCTTCACATTCGCTCAATTATTTTGTGAGGATTGTCCGTGTAGTTTATTATTGAGGCAAGTATAAAGAGTTCATGTAGATAGATTCATAGGCGTAGACTTGTCATTTGGGGGCGAGGGAGGCGATGGACCAATAAATAAGAAAAAAAATCTGGTGCGTGCGCGCAACACACAACTTTCACTTACCAACTTACTTAGATTAGAAATTGACGTGTTTTGCTAAATATCATTTCCCAAAGTCACACATTTTTCTACATTCATATCTTATTTTTGTTAATCGTTAAAGCCGTTTTTGAGTAAATAAAAAAAACCCGTGAAAATTATACAAAATTTATGAAGTAAAGTCCCCCCTCCCGTAGATCAATTTTGATGAAATTTTTACAGTCATATCTCGGGCATATAAATACATCAAATACCAAGTTTGATTAAAATCGTTAAAACCGTTTTTGAGTAAATAAAAAAAACACGTGAAAATGATACAAAATTTATTAAGTAAAGTCCCCCCTCCGGTTGATCAATTGTGATGAAATGTTGGTTGTCACATCTTTGGCTTATAAATACATCAAATACCAAGTTTGATCAAAATCGTTAAAACCGTTTTTGAGTAAATAAAAAAAACATGTGGAAATGATACAAAATTTATTAAGTAAAGTCCCCCCCTCCGGTTAATCAATTTTGATGAAATTTTCACAGTCATATTTCAGTCATATAAATAGATCAAATACTCAGTTTAATCAAAATCGTTAGAGCCGTTTTTGAGAAAATCGAAAAAAACTTAAAAAGTTATTAAATAAAGTACCCCCTCCCTTTGAGAAAATTTGATGAAATTTTTGCTGTCACATCGCGGGCTTATACATACTCTAAATACCCAATTTCAAGTTTGCACGATTTATAGTTTTTGAGCTAGTCTGTTCACACACACACACACACAGACACACAGACACACAGACACACACACAGACCATTTCGCGGGACTTGGTTATTTTGACTCAGGGGACCCCAAAACGTGTATTTCCGTTGAAAACCGGAAGTCGAAAATTTTCACGATCGCAATACTTCACGTTCTATATATAGGTAAGTGTAAGTAAAAATGGCTGCGATTTTTATGTATGTGTTTTATAAACATTCTTTTATTTTAATATCTTTATTTATTACTAGCTTTATATACCGGTTTCACCTGGAGAATTTCTTTTTTTAAATCTATAAAATCTATTAAGTGATATTTTTATCGACTCAAGCGGTCGATTTCGTAAAAACCAATGTAAAGTGAGATCAAAACGATTTTTATAACAATAAAATAAAAATAAAATAAGAATACCCAAAATACCCAGTAATTATATTATAAAAAATAAAATACCCAGAGTAATGCAATTTTAATGTGGGCAGGTGTTCGCACCTGGTATCAAAGAACCACTACATGAAATTTGGAGAATTTGGACAAACGTAAGGATTTCTATAAAAAACTAACAAACAAACAGAATTTCATCTTTAGTTATATAGATTAGAGATATGTTCTTTTATTTTTTCAATTTTAAGATTTTGTCAAATCTGTCAGAAATCCGTCTTCTTTATTTTCCACTTCCTGACATACAATACATAACCACTTGAATATTAAACTACATACAGTATTCAATCTAAAGAAGTTAGTCTGCCCAATCTCGACACAAACAATGTATTTGAGCAATGTTTTCCACTAACTCGTTTCTATTTTTTATCTCGATCCTCATAGAGATTCCTCGGCCGTTCTCGCTGACGCATTCTTTTTAGGTGTGCTCCCATAACTTTGCTGTGTTCCTTTTCTTCATCCATGCAACAGACATGGCCGAACCTAACCGAACCTTCGATTTAAAAAGGAGGTATTTTTTGTCGATTCCTGTTGAACACCCTAAAGTTTTGATTTTTCTAACTTGCTTTTCTCGTTTTACTGACTATAATGCGCAGGTATTTTACTTTCACCCCGGTTATTCTACAGGTGTATTTTTCAAGCAAGCCTAGTTTTCACCCACTTTTCTTTGAGAAAACTTTACTATATTTGGTTTGGAAGATGAACTGCTCTGTAAATGTTATGCCAGTTGCTTTCCTGATTAAATTTTTTGTCGTTGTAGAATTCTGTCATCACAGATATGGTTTGCCTTGTCATTTCTATTTCCAATCTTGTCTTCTATTTCAACCTTTTATTAATAGTGTTCCATAGCTGTGTTTTTCGTATTCATGCCACTACTATACTTATAGTTATTTCGGGACTATTGCCTTTAAAAGTAAAAATAAAAGTGATGTAATATTCAATTAAGTTTTTAACATCTTTATGCCTTGTGCATTAATTCTCAAACTATTTCAGTAACAATCATAGTGGTGGCATTCTTTGTTATGTAAGTGATATGATGGAAGGCTAACATTAAAATGGAACCATTTGAATAGCTAAGGAATGATGTTTGTTTTATTTCAATTTTAAAGTTGCTACAATGACGGGCAGCCCATCGACAATACGAGAGCTCGCTGTGAAGAGATAGCTCACTATTAGGCCAACAGGAGGACATTACAATAAGATTTATCCTCAAGAAAGGCCGTGGCGCAATTACTCTTCCGGATGGAGAGTGATGCGCTCACTAACGAACCGACCGCTATCAGCTCCGGAGTATTCCTGGATGACGATATGCCGCATCAACGCTCCCCCGCGGTCGTATATCAAAGCTCTCAGCTAATTGTAATTTGTATTGTGGAATGGCGCTCGTTTTATTGGAGCGGATACATCGGCCTCGGATATATATTCGGGTGATCCACCTGTCACAGCTTGTTACAGTTATTTATTCTCATTACATTCATCAGCTGCCAGGGGGATTTAATTTAACTGCACTTCATCAAGGGCATGATTGCTTCTGACCGTTTGTCATGTCCTTACATCAGGAACGAGACGGAACGAGATTCGACTCATTATTTACCGGCAATGCTAGAGAGTATCGACTGTGATAAATAGGATAATATGTTCAGTTGATGTATCAGCGAGATTGATTCGGAAGACGCTAGCAGGGAGTTTTTCATGGAAATGGATGCTCTAGGTAATATTGCTGTAAGTATATATTGGAAGCGATGCCTACGTTAAATTCTGAGTTTAGCATGTAAACCTTTACGTGATAATCTTGAGTCAATCGGCGGAGTCAATCGGTCTAAAAACCGTTCTGGGCTGGTTGAAATTAATGCTAAGGCGTATTCACTTATCCTTCTAATTACCAAACATAATTAAACCCATTACCCATACCCGTTATTAATTACAATTGATAACAAATGAAAAGTTATTAGGATAAATATGATCATATAATTTTTGAATACCAGACAAAAAGCTAGATAGCAGTGGTTCATAAAATTAGGGCGATATAGCGGTAGGGATATCGCGGAATACCATAAACTATAGTTAGAGAACTAATGGGTTAATAAATTGGTCGGAAATGTAGAACACGGGCCTTAGGCAGGTCATGTAAGCAGAAACCATATCTGACCCAACCATAAATATAATAAATAATGTCGAAATTACTGTCCCTAAAAATATGTTACATAAACGAAGAAAATCAAAGAAGCCATGAAAGGTCATAAAAAGAAAGAATTTCAATTTTTAATTCATTAAAATATTGATTATCATTCCACTGAAGGTGTTCGCATTTCCTGTCTTTCAAAAAGTATGCTTACATATCCCTTTTATCAAAACTTGAAAATTAAGTGAATGGGCTATATTCACCGCACCTCCGACCGCTTGTTGACTGCCCTCAATGACCAGTCCCCGGTACTAAATTAGCGCGCGGCAGCTGTGGTGAGGAGATGGTAAACAGGAGGACACAAACAGGACGCGAGGAGAAGAGATCTAGGTGCCACTTCCTCAGGAAGTAACGCTTACACTTCTCATTCGACCTTTGATGTCTTTATTTCCTGTTGATAAACTGAGATGTCAGCCACCATCGAAAACATTTCCCTAATCGGACTCTTCAACTTGTCACCGCGAGATGACGACCATATGGCGGCCGTGCCGGGGCTGCGGACCAAGCTTGGTAGTCCAGCAGCTGTGGTTATATCTGGAAGTTGATGCTGCCTTCTCAGTACAAACCTAAATGCTCATGACTAAGTGTTGATCCCCATACATATTAATTTTAATTAAGTACGATCAACAAAAAGTATCAGAATGATTCTACTTATTATAAGGTAATTTAATCTCTATAATCTCCCGCATGTCCGGTCCGATTCGGATAGCAATCCTTTTATACTCAACTCTACTTGATTTCAAACTGGCTTAATCTTACATTTTTGAACAAACCTCCAGGGGAACGAAATGAAAATGTAGCCCGTGACAAGGGGTTTGTTAATTTAAGAACTTCTAACAGATGCTTTGAGTGCTGAAAAACAATTTTTAAAATAACTTAACGTCCTCCAGTATGTATATGGAATAACCCAGATCACATAACTTTAAAAAACCCTTGTTACAGGAGGATTAGTTTAGCTTCACCTTAAGATTAAATACTAATCAGTTATATCTAAGTTATGTTGATATTATTTCAGCTCGTCATTAGATTGTTACTGATAGAGTTGAGTGTGATACTGATTATAAAAAATGAAACAAATATTCTGAGCCAATGGCGGTTCATGGTGGACCTGAAAAATAATCCGGTGGAGGGGAAGGGTCGGTATAGAAAAAAAAAAATGACAAGCAAATATGAAGCAAAAAAACAGCACATTTTTTACAAAGAAATAGAAATTAGGATAAATATAGCATACATAAATGCAACCATAATTGAAACTTAGCAAGACAATTATTTCACTAATTTACATTATGACATTTATTCCACAAATCTATTTTTTATAAAACCTTAAAAAAACAGGGTCTGATTATCAAAATTATTTTTTTTTTAATTAGCTATGCCAATATAAAAATAATAAGTTCTTTCTTTATTGTTCAGACTAATATTTTAAAAGTCGAAATTTTCCACGATCGCAATACTTTCCCTTACTATATATTTCATATATAGGTAGGTGAAAGTAAAAATAGAAAAAACATGTGGTGGGCTTTACAGGTTTAGAATGGACAAATAAAATGGACAAAAAAAAAAATGAGGCAATAAAGAAAAATTCTTTAGGACACTTCTTTTGTTAAAAAATAATATATTCCAATTACATTATGTTAAAATAACTACGATAGTAATGTACATCTTGTTACATTATAAAATCATATCGTCGTCACCATGCTAAAGTAACGAATATGCATAGGTTTATGTGCAACTGAAAGAAAACCTATGCATATTCGTTACTTTAGCATGGTGACGACGATATAATGTATTATTTCTAAATGCCTTTTTGTCGGTTCGCCATAACTTCCTTAATACTTCATCAAATTTCATGAATGAGGCATAATTTTAAAACTTTCCTTAACCCCTAGTCTGGAAAAATATACAAATCACTTATTTCGCCTTCGGTTGCGAGTTATAAGCGCAAAACCGCGGTTTTGGGAAGAAAATCAAAATGTAGAGGTTTCTAAATGGTGTCAATCTTTTCATGTTTTCAAGGAGAAAATTTTCGGTGATATACATTTTTTCGATTAATCCCTTCGTTTGCGAGATGTGAGTGAAAAACTGAAATTCACAGCGAAAATTTCAAAATAGTCCTATAGTCGCCGTTGTTTACGAGTTACAAGCAAAAACATTCAGTTAAATGAATCCATTGGCGGATCCAGGGGAGGGGGGGCTGTGGGGGCTGCTGCCCCACCTTTGGAATATTTTTTGTCATTTAAAGATAGAATTTGATTTTCCTTAATGTAAGGAAGCAAGTTAAAGAACAAATAATGTCAGAACAAGTAGGTTTTTAGTTGTGAGAAAGGAACATAATGGTAAAAAAGCTGATTAGAAGATGAAATGAAGGGCTGTGGGGCTACAGCCCCCCTGCTTTAGGACTGCAGCCCCCCCCCCCCTTTACGATCGGCTGGATTCGCCCATGAAAGAATCAGCGCACTCGTTTTATGCGAAACCAATATATGTATTTACGTAAGCATGTGGCGTTTTCCAGGATGTGCTCATTCTATGTCTCCGCAAAACAAACCTACCAACAAACAGTTGGTCATATCGTAACTTCAAACGTAGTGTTAAAAGAGGTCATATAAACACGTAAATACTATGTAAATATGTAAATACCTTGAACTTATCTTTCAAAAAGTAAATAATCTACACTTTAAATACTTCAACCCCCACCTATTCCCACAACGCACTAATACGCACTACACCAAACTAAATATGCGGCGTGTTGGTACTATAATTAAGTGAGATTTAAGTAAGTTAGAGTGCGAATGCTTAGTATGGGTCAGCTAGTATAAACAAATTTTTAAATAAAATAAAATAAAAACAGGACTAAATATAGATATAAGCTATCTATCAGTTTCAAAATTTAATTCAGAATCGTAAGTGTGTATTTACAATTTTTCGAAAAACTGGAAAATGATATACGTTAAACAGGACGGATTAAATGGTGAGGACGGTGTTAAAATGACGGAAAAAAGGGAGAATAGAAGAAGTGAAGACCTAGAGCGGGTATGAACTTAGGTATAATATAGTGTTAGGGCATGTTCATCTATGAAGTAAGACTTTAACAAACTAACCACAGGGTAAATTTCACAATTAAATCCATAGGGTGTCAATAATTAGAACAATAAAAATTGCCATATTGTAAAACTATTGAACTTTTGACCCAAAAAAACCTCTTGAGTCTTTATGAGGATAGATAAAGAGGAGCTATAGGAAGTTTCTATTTGATCCCTTTATAAAAAGTTTTTTTTTTTATTTAACTTCAGAAATTTAGTCTTAAGGGTGTCAATAACTGTACGGTTTACCCTATCATAATGTGATTAATAAGTTAATTACGACATTGCCAACCCAAGATCCATCGTAATCGTCAACCATCGAAGCAATCCTTAGTTGCGAACTTCGTTCCAATAACTGAACCGTGTAAACTGGCCTTTATAGTTTAGTAGTGCAATCATCAGTTCATTGACGACGATGATAATCATGCTAGGGAAGCGACGAAAGAGGACCTAGCTGAAACAGCACCGCACACGGCAGTACCAACAATGAGTACTCGCCGGCGCCAGCCCTTTCAGAGGTTGCGGCTCTATTTACCTTTAATTGGGGCGGGCCACGACTCGGGACCAAAAGGAACCCTGAAATATGATTAATAGGCGCCCCCCCCCCCCCACCAGCCTCCTTTCTAAGGTCCACTCCTCAGGACAAAGGATCTCGTGTCCTTAATACAGATAGCAGCCATGTCGACTAATGTACTCGGTTGACAACGTTAATTAATTGACTTATGTAAATTGGGATCACGCTCAGCCAGGATAAAAAGCTTTGATGGATCAAGTTAAAGCCTGCTCCCTATATAGCCTGCCTGCGCTGTATACTGGCTGCCTCTTGGAGTATACTCTGTAATCTCATAACTGACTGATATCTACCTCATTCACTCACTCTCTCAGGTGATATATGATGTTTAGCTACTGATTATGTCAATTAATATTGGAGTGATTAGTCAATAAGATTGTAGTTTTTTTCTCTTATGGCATCTTGCCTTAATTTTTTTTTTTTTTTTTTTTTAAGAAATAATACAATCTGCCACATTTAAGGGCATTAAGATAGGATTCATTCAAGCTACGATTATACGTAATATAATAAAACTAAAACAAGTATAAATGCCGCAAAATAAATTTAAAATACAGTCATATTAAATTTCTGCCCGAAAGGGGACTGAAATTCCTTACTACGACGTAGACAGCAAACTTTCTTAAAGCCTGATGGCCCAGTAAGAAGCAAAAGGAGAACATGTAAAGGATGTTTCAAAGAATTAAGTAAAACGATGACCAGTCAAAAGGCAGACAAACTTTGTTGTGCATTTAGTGACCTATTGTGACACAACGTTAAGCATGTATTAGGGTCTGGCCACACATGTCCGCACCGGATCCGCACCGTAGCAATAATACAGGTTATGTTCAGAATATTTTTAATTTAACTTACATATTACCTTTAGTTATGCCTAAAGTGGCCTGTGTCTGACATGTGTGGCTTGAACTTTAGGCTTAACTAAAGGTAATATGTAAGTTAAATTAAAAATATTCTGAACATAACCTGTATTATTGCTACGGTGCGGATCCGGTGCGGACATGTGTGGCCAGACCTTTACTGTGATATCTGTCCAGGCGACCCAGGACTTTCTTTAGATTGTTTTAATTAACTTTGCAAATAAATCATTATTTTTCAAATTCTACAAATTTAATTAATGCTGTCTATGTGTTCTCAGTTGATAGTTTCATTTGTTCTGGTAAAACTTATTCTATTGCAATTTATTGTTTATTCCTTCTTTGGTTTGTTTCTCTAATTCCTAGAAATAATTATATATTATTTCTATATAATAGTTATATAGAAATAGCTATTTATATGTTCCTTATTTTTTTTTTTTTTTTTTTATAAAATAGTTATATATATGAGAAAAAATCATAATATCTTCTTTTAACAATGAGACTTTTGAAAATGTCCAATATTCTTATAACTATTTATTTCGATGGCCTCCTGCTTAGCATGTGCTTCTCATGCTTAGCATTTATAATAGAACTATGGATTCTTCTTATAGAACTATGGATGTTCTTTTTATTCCAAAAATTTGTATTTTTACGCTTCCTATTTAGGCAACATTGAGTTCAATTCAGACAAGTTTAGCAAAAAAAAAAAATACGATACTGGTCCCCAGGGCACTGTACCGCACTTAGAGGGAAATGTGTTACATGGCCTGGGGGAACTGTATTGCTCCAAAGACTCGGTCAGATGTCTTGCCGCAGTTAACGTGTTAATACGTTTTTTTATGGAGAATGTTTTGAAACCAGAAAAAATATAATAATAACATTTTATACTGAGATTTCATTCCTAAAGATATTACAATACGACTCATAAAAGAAACTACTTGTTTGATTGATATTTTGAGCATATTAATCGACAAATATCTTAAAATAAAATATTGACAAAGTACCAATAAAAATTATATTATCAAACAAATAGATTATTTGATGAGTAGTATTCTACCGCGTCAGTTCTTTGGCATTAAAATTTAGAAAAATCTTGATATCTCAGAAAATGTTAAAAAAGTGTCTGGCCCGATCTGGTGTGACTTCAAATATTGAACTATAATTTTACTATAACTATACTTATCCTGATGTGACTTTATTGTTTCTGAGACCAAAACATAATTTAATTTTCCCCCAAAAGCTCGATTGATCAATAAAGATAGTGTTACTGTGAATGACTGACTGGAAGTCACTTCCTGCCTCCTAGACTGCTGAAAGAAGGCAGCCAGCAGCAACAGATAAGCCCCTCGGAAAACAGAAACAATCCCTCCCTTCTATGAGAGTGACACTCCCCGCCGCCCTCTGCAGGACGCCCCCCTAATGGGATAACTAAAATATCGGATAATCCACATTGTATATAAGAGGGGAGGGAACATGCGGTTTAGTAGAGGATTTGGCTGTTCCATTGTTGGCAGCCGGCTCATAAAAAGTATCGGGGCGGGATATTTGTTTTTCCCAAGGGGTTGGTAGCAGTGGATATTAACCGGGTCATCAATCAGGCCTCTGTTTGCTAGCCAATTCCCGCCCCCACCTGGTTGGCACCGCTAGCCCGGATCGTGTTTTCCCAGCTCTAAGGAACAAATCTGCCAATAGAATAGTTTTTCTTTCTAGAAAAACTATAAACATTTTGCAAATTGATTTTTTTTTTAAATTGTAATTCCTCCCCCTCCTTACCGTTCCCAAAAAAAAGATACATTAACAAGCTTAATTCGTTGGCTCATTAAAATGAAAAAAAAAATCAGAGTTATTTTTTTTTTTCAACCTCAGTTATGGGTTTTATTTTATATTGTTAGGAATCATAAGCTTCCGACATTATTAGATAAAATACGATTTTTAAATTTTTTTTGTTGACTTCGAACCATACCATACCATACCATACCAATAGTTAAAATTATTTTATAGGTTCAGCGGTTTAAGACTGTTATAAAAACGAAAAAAAGGATATTATAATTTTTTTTTCTCCTATTATTTGATATCCGTTGCCTGCGTTATCGGATTGTTAAACTGTTCTATGTTTCATCATTATCGTGGTCAATAAGGGGTCTTGCACATCAATAAGAGGAAAATTTGAAGATAATGTATAAAAGAAAAATGCGCTTTTGAGTTAGACCAGTCTTGCATTGGACATGAGCAATATCTTTTTAAAAATAAATATAATTATTTACGTTTTTAGCAATAGTTCCGGTATTAACGTTCTTCCATCCTTTTCTATGTATTTAATTATTATTTTTGCTAAGGAAGAGTTTCAAAATGGAAAAATTTCTCTATATTTAATAAGCTTTATTGGTATTCACATACATTTAAGGATTACACCTATTATAAACAGATCTCAAAAATAAATTATATATATAAATATAAATATATATATTCTTTTTTTTATCTAGGTGATATGTTGTGTTGTACTTTTATAGCAAAATTATCATTAAGTACAATAGTATCAGTTAGCACAATAGTATTCATTCATTCTTAATTATTTTTTTTTTTTATGCTGATATTTAACATACTTACTTATGCTTATTTTTTAATATTCTTCATTGCCAAGTAGTAGCACGCTTGCAAAATAAAACATCACATATCTCACTAAAAAATTGTTTATAAATTTGAAAGATATATAAGTATTTCATATGTTTGTGGAGTAACCACCTCCATCAGATTAATAGCAACCAACAACATTTAACAAATACTACAAATGTTCGTTTAATTTTTAAATATAGTGGATACTCTTGATTTGTACTTACAAAGTGCGACATGAAAAATTCATTAAAACAAACAAATATGACACTGAATATTTGTCATAGAATAGAAAGATGTGTACGTGTTCGATTCGCATAATAAATTTAATTAATCAATTTCATTGATAATTTTTTTTTTGATAATTTGTTCAAGGTAATTTTTCATGGTTGGTTCATTAATTACTGAACAATGTGTCTTCTTTGCCAGGGTTTTGTCCTTATATCAGTTTATTTTCGGCAAATTTACTAGCTTGAAAATTTTACACTAAACCGAATCCGTGACCAATATTTGGGAAAGGAGGGCAGGAATTTATTATTTGCCTGTTATAAAAGAACTTTTAGAATTATAACTTATGCCTTATCTACCTTATCAGCGCAGAGTGTTGACGCGGAATAGCCAAATATCCCTTTCGTCACAACTAATCTCTCGATCGGTCTAAATGAGGCCGCCCGACACTGTGCACAACACCGTTCGAAATCTCCTTAAGAGCTCAGCAGTTTCCAGATTCTGGAGCGAAGTCGAGCTGGTAGAGAAGAGGATTATTGCCGCGAGATATGATCTGGCCTAATCCCTCTGAGCCATTGTCGCCCCCTACCACCCCCCCCCTCCATCAATCACCGTTCTATATTAACGCGCCACGCGGCCGACCTCCGTTATTATAAGAATAATTATTGTAGGGAACGGTGCTAACTTTTTAAATAGTCCTCGGGCTTATCGTAGGTTGAGTCACATGTTACAATATGCTCCTCCCCTGGCGACATAATCAACCATATTGTTTTGTTAGCTGTCCCAAGATCGTATGTCATCTATGCAAATGCGGCCAATGGACCGGTTAGTGTGTACACCCTGATCGCTGTTTGATAGCCAGCAGGAAGCTGTAATTTAAACAAATCCCATTAAGTGCTCCCTGTTAGATATTCTCCCTTGAAATTATAATATTCATCACGCTCATTGTTAGCTGGTAGGTTTGACTATTTCGAATTAGATAAAAAAACAGGACAGAAGTTATTTACATTATAATATTTTTTTTAAATAATTCAGTCAACTATCCGTTATTATGATTTATATATACATCTTGTATTCAATTTTATTGCTTTTGTTCCCTATTCGGCCCCATCCCTTGATCCAACTCGTTCAAAAATAACTCCAAGTCCGACCGAAGCCAGTCGAAGGATGTTTACCTTTCATTTCCATGGGCTAACTAATAATAACTAAGTAATTCAGCTATCCTGAAGCTCTGAAGGGAGAGAGAGAGATAAATGCTTTATATCAATAATAATCAGCAATGCTGCCCAAATGCATTTGGTTGCCACATTAGACAGCGTACCAATCAATACTTAATACATGTGGGTGATTCTCATTTAATTTAACTTTTTTAGAAATTGAATTGTGGGTATAAAAATTGAACTTATGAATAAAATTTGATCGGAATATCATCAATAAGATGTTCAAGAAAACAAATGTGAACAAAGTTTGTCAGTTCGTTCAGTATTAGTATTTTTATTATTTTTTCAACTCAAAAATTAGTTTTGTGAGGAGCGTTTCTGTATTTTTATTTATTTATTTTTTGTAATGTTTTTTTTTCCTATTCTCGCTCACTCTCGTCACTCCATATTATAGCGTAAAAACTCATTTGTAAGGCATCGAATCTTGTTTTCCTTTTTTTATACAATAATTACTAGGCTGGCATCTATTCCTACTCCTTTACTTGCCAAGCTTAGTAGCCTATACTTTCTCGCTAGTTGACCTATGAATAAGTCGTTCTGTCAAGGCTTAGGTCTTTCGTCGGATATTTGCAGCTCATTGATCATCTCGTTGTGAAATATATATGATTTTGCTGCACAGTTTTTACTCAGTTCAGTGTCAACGATTCACCCTTAATTAATACGTTCATTGCTTTACATGTAGGTCAGAAGTATTTTCACAAGCTGAGTAGACTGAATAGTTTTACAAGCTGCCAATTTGCTTTTTTCTTTCTCTTGGCCAACATCTCTTTTTTCATAAGAATATATTCTGCGTTATGTTCTTAGTATATTTTTTCTTTTCTCTATTGCTCCTTTCTACAGCTTGCTAAAATGGCTATACAAAAGAAATGAATCATGTAAGCATTTAAACATAACATTAACAACACTTCCCCACAATTGTTTTTCCTGTCAGGAGTGTTACGTAACACTCATGACATTTTAAACAAAAATCTCCATCCTCAGCTAAACCAGGTATCGGACATATATGAGAGGATGACGAATACATGTCCCTAACAAACATCTTTTGCACGAATAATTCACATTTTTAAATGAACGCTGATACATACTGTTAACGTAACACTCGTGACCTATAATTTTTGTGACATACATGATTTTCCATAGGTTATCAAATAGCTGCCTATTAGATATTTTCTACTAAGTAACTGATTGTTCAATTTTAATCAATTATCAGGGGCTCATTTCAGGGTGTGGTGAACTAAGCATAACCAGCTTGGGGACTGTAACACTCGTGACATTTTCAAACTTCACATTGAGATATTTTGTTTTTTATGATGCCTAGGTCCATTTAAATGTTACCGGCCTCTTGCTTTAACAGAAGTCTATAAAACAAATATCAAAAAAAATTTTTTGGATATAAAAAAATATCTGAAAAACGAATGTTAAGTTCAGGCACACTAAATGGTCAATTCATATGAGAATCACCCATGTATACTAAATTAAATATATATTTACTCTAATTGATCTCCTTGAAACGTTTTGATGAACTGACTGAAATGAAATAACTGTAAAATGAAAAAATAACTGAAGAAGACCGTCGCAAAAGTTAAACTTCTGGTGAACCAGTCAGGGGAGGGGAGTTTTCGTTTTCACCGGTGGCACCAGTAATTTTTGAGTAGTTACTTTACAAACTCATCGGTAATATCAGCTTTTTTTTTCTTTATACAACCTTTGTTGTATTTGAATATTTAGAACTATAATTCAGTGAACTAAGAATGGTAAACATCAAGACGAGAATTTCACAGCTCATGAAGGAAGCATTTCTCTTTTTGCCAGAAAAAGAGTGATACTTAAGACAAGACAATGTTCGCAGGGCCGGAATATGATCTCAGCCAGAGTTATCAAGAGGACAGATGGTGAAGAAATATTTAATAACAAACTTCTGTTAGATAGGATTTTACATTAATGTTTTTTTCCTCTCGTTGCAATCTAGATCCAGGTTAATTTTAAGTAGGAACTTATAAAGTAACTGCTTAGAAATCAATGGGACTTCACATGAGACATCTGTTCATTTCTTTTATAGTGGCAGTAGAGCATTTGTATTATTCGCAGATATATAGTAGCTCC
Source organism: Aelia acuminata (assembly GCA_911387785.2). Lineage (NCBI taxonomy): Eukaryota > Metazoa > Arthropoda > Insecta > Hemiptera > Pentatomidae > Aelia > Aelia acuminata. Next base: position 87,379,442 of record OU426983.1, on the reverse strand, counting down.
AGGAGCTATCATTTTTTTTACATAAAGAGATTGTACATGGTACAATTGTAGGAGCTACAATGGTAATTACCGAGAAATTGCGGAATTAATAACCTCAGAGGGTGTTACCCCTTCTCCTTTATTTCATGAAAAAGCTTCTTTTTTTTTATTTTTTATTTTTTTTTTTTTTTTTTGCCAGAGTGCCATCCAGTTTCGGTTTGTTCGGGATAGTTTAAACACAAATACCACTCTACTTTAGCCATAATATTCATAATGATGGTTAATTTTAAAAGACATTTAATATAAGCTTCCCTTTTATATAAACTATTGAGTCCTTGATAAATGAGTAAGCTGTTTTAATTTATTTTTTAGAATATATAAATTCAAATTAGAACTAATATTTCAAATAATATATGAGGTTTTAAAAATGCTAAAAAGAAATATTAGAACACTCCTTAAAAAATAAATTATTACCACATTTCCCAGGTTAAAAGACGGAAGTTTTCATTGAACTGTCATCTAGGAAATTACGGTTGATTGAAGGTTCAATATTTTTCATCGATGTTTATGACGGCAGGGAATTATATATAAGGATTATAATATTATAAGAAATGTTTAATGTGATTAGCATCGAGGATATTCAAATGCAACTCTCCCGCTACGGTATATTATCAACACCTTGATCAAACCAATACCGATTCTAAATTATTACCAACAATCTGATGTATGCATTTAGATCGCCTGAAAACATTGGACCTCATACATTCTTTAAAAATATTTTTATTTAATTCTTTACTGATTAAGTCTTTCGAAATAGGAACGTCCAATTAAAAAACATATTATTGGTTTACGGTTATTTTTGAACGAATGAAGTGACATCTGATAATTGGCAATCTATTCTAGTTAGTCTGCTTTTAGAGAAACAATTTGTTGGTTTTTAAACTTACATTTTCAGTGTATTAAAATAAAATCCTATAACATAAATTTTAACCTCATCATTACTTATAAAAGAATTATTATTATAAAATATTTCTGTATATAAATTTCTTTTGTAAGTATATTTCAATAACAAATACAGCAATCCCTGAGGTTTTCCCCTGCTCTCTAGAGAGATTTTATTCCAAACATTTACATTATCTCATTGGGGGTAATAAGATGCAGATTGGAACAAACTAATGCAATTTGTTATCGAGATTAAATGAGTATAATCAAGCAGAGACAGCTGTATTAGACAAAGCCTAAAGCCATTAGCAGAGGAAGCATACAATATTAATTTAGGTTAGGATCGATTCAGCTCCGGTTCCAACAGCTGATGGTTAATTACTTACTTCAAAGGGCGAGGACGTCATTTAGAAATTGTTGCCAAACCACTGCGACAGTTAGCGAATTAGCCCCAATTACGTTTACGAAAAAAAAAAAAAATAATTGGAGCAAATCCCTTCTGCCTTCTCATTGTAGGACATTTGCCTCCTCCCTGTTATATTTATTTACTTAATTTTTTTAACCTATGATCAAGTGATTGTTCTATAGATTTTTATTTCATTAAACAGAATATAAACAAGAGGATTATGGAAAAATTCCTTTTTGATTTCAAGATTATTGGAATTTTGACTATCGAATAATATATTGTCATTAAAAAAAAAAATTACATATGCAATCCATATGAATTGTAACTTGATACCAGGCGTCTTTAAAAAAAGAAAAAGTTATTTGTAACAATCGACTCAGAATGAAAAGCTCCATTCTCATAGGGAGTTTAAATGAGAAAATAACCAAGTAAAAAAAATATATTTGAATTCAATCAAATACATATATAGACATTTGATTTTAAATGCATAGGGGGAGGGGGGGGGGAGGGTTGAACCAGGTGAGTGCTCTTAAAAATTGCGTTTTTCTCAGTCCGAAAAGTGTTGAGTTACCTTTTTTTTACCCTAAACCTTGGAATATACTTGAGTTAAGGGATTTATTCACATTGTTATTTGAGCAACATTTTTTCAATAAGTTGGCTAAGCAAATCAAGGCCAATGTCTATAACTACTACAAACACAACACTATAATCTCTAATTCACTGCAGGAAAGTCTCCCACCGAAAAAGCTAATTCAATCATGATTTCAAATAAAATTCTGAAAATAATTTGGAAATCGTAAATAAAGAACATTTCTTAAATAAAATTGCATACTTTATGATTTAAATGCCAACAATATAAATTATTTTAGGATTATAAATTTAAAAAAAATAAACAAAAAAACAAAGATTATAAGTATAAGATGACATTTAGAAATAAAATCTAAAAATAGTTTGCGAATCCCACCTAAGGAACGTTTATTTATTAAAATTCACGTCCTACGGCTTAAATATATCCTATACAAATTATTAAACAATTATAAATAAAAACTATAATAATTTTAAAAAAATTTGGAGCGAGATTAAAAAAAAAACAAAATATTAAAAAAAAATATAGATTAAATAAAAATAATTGTCGGAAATCGCACATAAGGACAATTTATTAGAAAACAAATCATGACTTATACCTCAAATACATACTCTTTAAATTATTACATGATTATAAATAGAAAATAAATATATAAATTAAAAAATAAACGATAATTTAGAAAAAAAGGTAATAATAAGTAATACCTATTAAAAAAATAAATAAAATAGAAGTAAACTAAATAAACCCTTATCCTCTAAGCTGTCCATCCTTGATCAGTGTGTGTAAGTTCCATGTTTGAGGACTACATTTTTAAAAATATATGTATTCGTTTTTTAATCATAGTAAGCATGTTATTTTGAAGTGCAAACAATGATACAACTTTTGAATAGGAATTTATGTATGTAAATTTGTAATGAATATGAATTTATATATGTTTATGTGTAACCACAACAATTTTTTTTTTAAGGATTTGGTTCAATTTTAGTGTTAATTATAACACTTGAAATAGGTTAATTATAACACGTGGACTTATTTTTTTTTCCCAGAATGCCCCCTAAAATAACACTAACATAGATAAGAGTATCTCCCCGGAGTAGGACGCTTCCATTATAGCGATGAGCGCACCGCGGCTAAACATCCGGAGCTAAGTGGTCCTGGATAAGTGTGCCTAATGCCTCCTCCCGTTTTTATTAGGAGCCGCCAACTTTTTGGGAGTGCCTCTTTAGCGCTTTAGGGTTTTTTCGGGGCGCCACCTCATTCCCGCTAATGCTCCTCAAGACTTCACACTTCGGCACGAATGACGGACTGCATCCTCGTGTATCTCAACTGTGTAACTGTTGGGCATCTAGAGTATCTTCTTCCATCTAGACACTAGCTTACATAATTAGGAATTTATGTAAATTCATGCGTAATAGAGCCCATATATAGCATCTCATAAAATACTTCAACCAACTACGCCAAGTCACCATAATTTGCAGACCCGGCCACGCATTGCTTTGGTTCAGTAGCTATAATGCGTTAAATTAATTATAACATATTCTTTTATAATACAGTCTAATCAAAATTCACTGATAAAGTTGACAACTTTTCAGCTAATCTAAAAATTAACGGGATTTAAAATAGAACTTTACGCCAAACTTAAGATTGTTTGGTTGAGAATTTAAAAAGGTTACAGTTTTTTTTTTTTTTTTTTTTTTTTTTTACATCCATATTTGACTAGTAAGTATTAATGATTCATTGATTTAGTCCTTACTGGATAATTTGAGCATATCCCCCCTGGCCCGGGAAACCACGTATAGCTTATAAGGCGAGGAAAGAGAGGAACCAAAAAAAAAATAACTTTTTATAATAATAATCGGATTAATAAAAAACATTTTATAAAAAAATTAAACCGACTTCGAAAATTAGGAACCAGTAAAAATAAATGCACTGAAAAGTATGAAATAATTACCTTCTGATTTTTATGAATACACAGCAAAATCGAAAATCGTATGAAAAGCGGAAAAATGCTTTAAAATGGATAAATTTATTTTGATTAGTACGAATACATACTAATTGTTAATAAAAAATATTAAATTAAATTATTAAATACCATGTTCAATACTTAACAATATTTTCGGAGGCGGCGCAAAATTTAAAATTGTTAACACTAGGAATTAGGAAAATCTTAAAATTTTCAATAGATTTTCTATTTTGCGCCGCCTCCGAAAATATTGTTAAGTATTGAACATGGTATTTAATATTTTAATTTAATATTTTTTATTAACAATTAGTATGTATTCGTACTAATCAAAATAAATTTATCCATTTTAATGCATTTTTCATCTTTTCATATGATTTTCGATTTTGCTGCGTATTCGTAAAAATCAGAAGGTAATTATTTCATACTTTTCAGTGCATTTATTTTTACTGGTTCCTAATTTTCGAAGTCGGTTTAATTTTTTTTATAAAATGTTTTTTATTTCATACTTTTTAGTGGTGGAAGATAATTTCTAATATAAGGCGGAAGAAAGCAATGCCTTGATTTCTAAAACAAATTCTGTATGCTCTTGTTTCATACAGATTTTAAATGCATTTTGAACTGATTTCGGGTTTTCGAAGTCTTTTTTTTTTTTTTTTTTTTTTTTTTATTTGTTTATTCGGTACCCCTCTTTAGATAGTACAAGTGAGTTTGGTTCATTAGTTCGTTGTTCTATCCATGGTGGGAAGGACGAGATCTATTCCGTGGGTCCCTCGCGAAAAAAAAGTCAGCCCACCCAAGTAGCGCTATACCAGGTTTGTTTATCCCGGGTCTTTATATTATAATTATATCAATTTTAATCAACTTTGTATTATAATAGTCACATTATCAATTTTATGAATATGCACAGAAAATTGAAAATCGTTTGCGGTAGGTATAAAGACCAATGTTCCATCGGGAAGACACGTAAACCTTTGTTTCCACAATGACAATCTTTTTCCTTTGCGGAATATTATCGGTACTTCGGTACTTGTTTATTACATACATACATCTGTGTTCCGAGAGGAGGTGTTCAGTTTTGCTAGGCTGTAACATGAATCCGGCAACTTCAAGATGTCGTAGGTATGCCATTGAACAGTTGGGATTTTGGCCATTTTTCGACCTTTTTTGTTCTATTGGTAAATATAATAAACAACATATACGTTTGTTATTTCGGTATCTGAGAATATGACTGCCTCGAAATGGAAACAATTCTTTCCAAATGACTCTCTTTAAGATTTTCGCCTCTAGACTCTCTTATCGAGTGCCTCCCACTAGGGACGTTATCGTAACTTACAGAAAAAAAAGTAGACAATTCACAATCATAGATGGAATTGGAGATGGAAGAAAATAATATTAAAATTTTTTAGCGGGACGTATTTATTTCATGACTGGAATAATAATAAATCCCTATTATGGCCATATCCATAATATTGTTCTTGATTTTCAAACCAAATTTAAGCTTAGTTAATAGTTATTTGTTATCTCAAAATTAATAATTTGGCACTTACAGCAATTTTCATCTAAACACCTCAATAGTTGCAGAAACATAATTAAAAACCGATAATAGTAATCTGGATAACATAGCAAAAGTGTCACTCCAGAGTGAAGAATCCGCACAAGATTTTATTATTACATTGTATAATAATATCCTACAGTGATCAAGTGTATCCGGAAGCTGCCAGAGGTGCCTGAATCCTTTGTTTGGGCCTCTAAATCAACTGAAAACGAGCTTTTCCAGGAAGTATTGAATTCCTTTTTAATGTGCATAGCGAGTGGAAGTCGGAAATCAAAATCTAATGTAAAACAATAATGGCTACGATTTTACGAATCTCTTTTAAAAAGGGTTATTAATGCTCGGCCTTTCTTTAAATTCTATGAATTTTGTGGTTTTATGATTATGATGTCCATCCGTCGTTTAGACATTCATTTAGGATTTTTTACTGTTATCGGTGTATAATGTGCTTTAAATTTCTTAAATCAATAAACAAAATCTTTTAAGCAACCCAAAAAAATTTTCTTGAGTTTTATTTCTTGGCAAAATTTTCCAGGAACAGAGTCGAAACAACAATAACTTTGCCGGAACCATAAAGAAGTGTTTCATTTTTCAGAAAACGACAGCGATATTCCACTGAAATTATATATCTTTATTAAAATCTATTGTTGAAAATTTATTTAAGGTTATGTATAAGGTTTGTTCCAACAAGCACTTAAACAACGTCAATAACTAACACACTTCACATGATCTTTTAATTCTGAATTTGATTGGTTTGTTATCCCAACCGATTCATCGACCATTAAAACATTATTGAGCATTGCTTGAAATCAACCAATCAAATTTAGAATAAAAAAAGCGGGGATAGTACATGATCAGTTTGTTATTTATCAACGTGTTTTAATAGTTTGTTGGAGCATACCTTATGATATATATGCCATATGTTTTTCAAATAAGTAAATATTTTTAACGATAATTAAATAATTATTTTCATGTTTTTTCCCAATAACTTCTTTAATAAATTAAGAACCCAAAAAAGGTTTAAATGGGACCACATTGGGAAAATACTCGACAAGATGCAAAAGGTTTCGTTCCAATTGGTCCACCCATCTCGGAGTAATCGGTGGACATACATAGAAAAAAAAAAAAAAAAAAAGTCACATACGTATCGAATTGAGTAACCTCCTCTTTCGAAGTCGGTTAAAAAATAAAATAAATTAATCGGAATTAAAATAAAACTTTAGGCCAATTTCAAAATTGTAATTTTTAATCAAAATTTAATTAATTTTTATTTGATTTAATTAATTTCAATTCCAAATTTATCAAAATTTGATTAATTTTTAGTCAAAATTTGTATTTTTAAATTATGGATAACTTTTTATAATAATTATTTGAATTTTTTTATTATTATTAGAAATCAAAATTGCCATTTCTTGTCGTGCTAATAGATAAACCTGTCTTTTACTAAAATAAATAGATTCCATGTTTTCCCCACACGTGAAAATACGACACATTTGCCCATGGGAAAAACACAGATTTACCATAGAGTTTTTCTGAGCTAAGCCTGACTAAAAAATATTAAATTTGCCTTGATGTTTATTCAAATACTTAATCGCACCAACCATTTAAGTTACCTGCGAAATTATTTGGTACATTTTCTACCTAAATTGTTCCAAACGTTCTAGACCACCCACCCACACGTCGCATTTTTTAATGAATTTTGAGCTTGAAGTGAACGCACTCTGATTTAAATATCAGATAATTTTCCAATCTGATCATGCTCCAACAGGGAGCATATGTTCAAACTCCAATTAAGGGCCAATGAATGATACACTTTCGGAAAACAACCATCACTTATGAGCGACACATCGTTATCCGGTAGCCCTCTTAGAGGAAGAGGCTGGTGGCTGGTGTCTACTAATAAGCCTTTGGTATAATTGAGTAGTGTCTTCATCGCGGAAGTAACGATAGCGTCAATTTGTAGCCCGTGCTCGGACGCCTACAATATTATAGGCGACGAGGTCCAATAATTGTACCTTCCACGGTCCTACACCTATCCTCGATAATTATTCACCTTTCTCTTAGAAGGCTCTAGTAATTATCGGTTTTGTTAATTAGGCTGATTCCATTAATCTGGTATCCTGTCTTGATCATTAGCGTGTACGCCTCACCCAGCTGTCCCGAAAAAGATAGGCTATTAATTTTATTAATGATTTATATATACGTTAGTTATACAATATGGAAAGCGTGATGATTTTATTTTTTTGACAGCCCCTGACATTTCTTTTTTATCTTGAGTTGCTGATTTTAACGAGCAATATTAAGCCCTTTTACTGCAGAAGTCCACTTTATTCCATCTTAAACTGTGAACCAGAATTTCAGGTTCAGAATTATTCTCAAGGATGGGGCCCACCTCAGATTTGAGTAGACAATCTTAAAATCTAAGCTAAAGCTGTTAAAGCTGTCGTAAAGCTGTTAAAGAGCGGATTCGCTAAGTGTTTGGAAGATTAAAAAAAAAATTATTTGTCATTTTTTTTTTTAGAAATCCCTCATTAATTGGAAGAACTTTCGGATCAATGAGGAGTGCCTTTCTCTACCACGAAAGAGAAGTTGCAACAATGGCCTTGTCATAAACGATTATCTATTGGTCATACTGTTTGACGCAGTGTGCGGGCACCTTTAGATGCTAAGAAAACACTATAGATCAAAATGAAAGGAATTAAACTCACGCTCTGCAGTGCTATATTTATATAATAAACGAAAGTGCACTGAACTGCAAAAAAACCAATAAGATGGTTTTTACGGATATGTTAACAAATATAAGGTTTTGTACTAATGTTGCATGCTCGCAGTGCCTACATAATAAATGAATAAGTGTTTGGATTAAGGGCACATTTTTAAAAATTTGCATAGCACTTCCATCAGAATTTTCATTTCCAGGTCAAATGGAGTTCATAAGCCAGGATAGTGCAGTAATCTGAATGACATCTAATGGTAGTTTTAAACACTCAAATCCATTTAAATTTGGTTTTCCACATTATATTTTTCCTTATTTCATAAATAAATAAACACAATCCCTATTTTTACCTGTAATAATTCTTCTGTTTGTAATAATGGAGGAATTCATTGCCACATACCTTAAAAAGACTGTCTTTACGAAAACAGTTTGTAAATATTCTGTTGGATCAAACCTATTATTTTTCATTAGGAAGAATTATCGTCATGTTTATTTCCATTTAATGATATGAATTAAAAACAAATTGAGCTGATATTAGGTAAAGATCAATGTGTAAGGAATCTATTTATACTAGTGTTTGTTGTGAAAGTTACGCTCCTGGATGTGTGAAGTTTATAGAAGTCCCTCGAGGACACCCTGTAAGCCAGACAGAGTAAATAAAGGCAGAGCGGATTAAGCAGGGCTGCTGCACATTGATATAATGATGAATAAAACATGGATTATACGGAGGGGTGCTGTTGTCATGGCGACGGGGTAATTGGACCCCTCTTATCTCCCCCGCTGCTCTCCGATCGTGCGCAACGAAAAAGTATCCCGGGTCCAAACGAGGTGGGTATCCGACAGCAGTGAATATTAATCCAGCCAATGGTAATGGTATAGGTTAACATTTTAATATGTTAGTGACAATAAGTTGTATGCATACACAATATGTGTGATCAAATCACGTTTCCGAGAACAGTATGTTTCACCAAGTCGTTGTTCAGCCACATATAGTCGAAAGACTCATGTGGACAGTATAGACAACTGGACAGTATAGAACAAAAGAAAGACCATCTATGGTTTTGGGAGGAAATATTTTCATAGTTTGATTAACCTCTTAACAAACTCAGAATAAAGCTTTAAGACTAACTGAATAATCTGGGGTGGAACCCACCAATCTCTAAAAATAATAAGTAAACTTAAACTGACCTAGGCAACTGAGGGCATCCCATAATATTCATTATTAAAATATTATGAAGAGCAAGATATTCACGGAGAGGTATTTCGGCCCAGATCATGTACCACCTATATCGTCTGGCCGATCTTTATTAACAAATATAGGGAATAAGGAAATTATTATAACAAAACATAGCTCTCGGGGCCGGGATAGCCGAGCGTGTTTTGTGCGCGACCCGCTTGCGCACACTCGAGCCGAACGGTGGCGGTTCGATTCCGACGTGGGATGGTTGACTTTTATTTCGTGGAGGCCCCACGGAATTAATATCGACCTACCCACCATGTTTAGAACCGGTTGGTAACACCTCTAGAGTAACCCCCCGTATGCCACACATGGACAGGTAGGGCTATCGAACAAAGAAAAAAAAAATATCATAGCTTTCTTGTATTGTGGGTTGCATATTCCTGGGAAAGAAAATTCAATATTACAAACTAAGGCCTCAGCTGTTTCAAAAATATGCTTTTTGGTTTAGACGTATAGTTTTTTAATCAGCTTTTGGATTAATATAAATCCATGGAATTTGTATTGTATTCAAAATAGGTTATACCTTTTTAGGGGGAAAGTGCAACAAAATGGTACAATAGAGCGCTTTACTGTTGAAGCAAAAATTATAGGATTCAATTCCGTCTCTTCTTCCAAGGACGACTCGTCTGAAGTAAAGTCCGTCCAGTTGGTATGAAAGTCTGATCAAATGGTATCAGGTAATCAAAGACTTTGACAAGTGAAGAAGTGGAAACTGCTGGTGCTTTTTTGCTGATAAACATGATATATTTGCGAGCATCAACGCTTGAAATACCAGTTCATTCCATTCGGAGCCATGGTAGTCCTTCCTATGTAACCACAGCGAGGAACCAGAAGAAGAATCTCAAGAAAACTTTAATAAGATCTTCCATAAAATTGAGTTTGGATAGTGTTAGTTGTTCTGTGGAAAAAGATAATCTAAATATTTAATTCAATGAACTTAATAAAAATATTGCGATATTTATGCCAGGCATTAGAACACAATCAAACTGTATGAGTCGTTAACTTGCTCCTTTGGGTTGGACTCTTTTCAACTTTATAAGGCTCAATTTTAAGAGAGTTGATGCACCCCCCCCCCACCATAGGCAAAAAGAATTTTGAGATCAGATTTTCAATTCTTGAGATAAGCGGACTCAACACAACACATTCGTCTGCTTCGTATGATAAATTGGAAATAATTAGAATCCTTGTGTTTGCTGACGCACTCTAACATAAATTTGATTTTGATCAACTATGTTCCTAAAAGCCTGAAGGAAATCCATATTAGAACCATTTCGGAAAATTGCCTCCTTTTACCTCTTCGACTACACTCCTACTTCCTAGCACTGACCAAGCGGACGGGGAGAAGCCTCCCCTAGTAGCCCAGCCCCAATAGATGGCAGGGCCAGATTGTGCCTCGCTTTGTGGCTGTAATGTCCCCCTTCCCCATTATCCACTTAAGCCCCTCCCTCTTATCTCTCAGCTTTATCTGTTGCTTAGTTCGCCGTTATTAAATCTCCCCCGCAGGGGCCCTTTTTGTATCTCAGCGCCGATTGTTTGTCTTTGTTTAAGTGATTGTCGAGTTTGTTCTTCCATGGAATAATTATTATAATGGCCTTTAGGAGGCTTACTACTATAGTTTAGTCGTGTTTAGGAGTCCATTGTTTCACATAAAGGAGGTATGAGGAGTCTCATTTAAAATTTTAATGTAAGAGTACATAACGCGAAAATTTGCATTTATTTAGTAACATGGAACGTGTAATGTAAGTCACGTGCAAAAATCTGTACAAGTCCTGGAACTTATACCACATAACGTCGTTACTTAAGGCATTTGAAGCCAATCACTAAATTACATAAAACATTATGATTAGGTAGAAATTACTGAAAATATTTAACAGAAATAAATGGAAATCAATCCCTTATAATCTAGCAATTAAAAATATTTTCAAGTTAATAAATAGTAACCTGCTTGGTTCGTACTTTACTCTTTATATTCATGCATTCATAATCTTTCCTTATATATTTTTTTCATATGGCATCTGATCATATAATATAAAAAATATATATACGTCTCGCATAGACATTTAATCATTATAGAACTAAATTTTTTACATCACTCGATACCATAAATGTATAAATATTTGTAAATTAATGCATTGAAGAATATTAATAGATGAAAGATAGCCATGAATAATTTGAAGTTTTAAAGACCCCTTTGCATTGACTTTCTTCTTGAAAACCCAAGCCCTTAGGCTGTACTGTCAACGATCTTATCTTTTCATCACATGTAGGATTAGATTTAGTTGTGTTACGGTCACAAGTTACAATCCTCAGCAGTCGTAAAACTAAGAGGAGGAAATACTTAAATAGTAAGAACCAGATCCTTATCAACTTTTATAACCCGAAGAACGCACTCAGCCATTGAATCTGGAAATGACAGCCAAACCCGGAGTTGGTGTACTGGGAAATCGCTTTCAAACGATTCCCATTACTGTGCAACCTTCCGGTTTGTAAATATGTAGAGCTGTTTACTACAGAATAACATATGTCAAGAAATAAAATTTGTAAAATCACGAACGGTTTATTACATTCATTAAAAATTAATCGATACTGTGTTGCTTTTTAAGTCTATATTAATCATTGCACAAAATGTCTGATCTCATCCTCCATGATAAATTAACTATTCGTCATTTTGATGGTAATAAAAAATCTACAAACAATAAGCAACCATAAAATTCATCTAAATTAAATTATTTTGAGGAATTTGAAGGGTAGAAATCTCTTCCTACGAATTGCTGCCTCTTTCAGATTTTACACCCTCGTCCAATAATCCCCAACCGTTACACCCTTCTGGTTCAAGAAGGACTAGCCAGCCCCTGGTAGCATCTTCGGCCCACTGCACTTAGGAAGATTTGATGTCCTTGTCGCTCGAAGATGTCCGTTTCTCCTCCGTTCCGATAAGCAGCCGCTAAGCTGACTCCCGCATTGCAAGGGCTTGTGTATCCAAAACCAGATCAGTTATTCACCCGCCGGGGGTGGAAATTAGGCAGTTTTTATTCATTATTCCGCCTGGAGGTACCGGCTCCGGCGGCGAGGTTATCTATTGAGACCATCTTGTTAATATTTACAACATGGCCAGATTATACCAAAAGGCGAGCCTTTATGCCACCGCCGTAATTACTTTTCCGCTTAAGGTTTTCCATCCGCCTTGGTCGGATTTTCCTGAGGGAAAACTGGAGGAAACTACCTCCGGCTTATCCTTGCTCGGTCCTTGTGTTGATATATTTTCTCCTTTATTGTATGAGATATGAAGGATCCTTCTGTAAAAGGATTCAGGAAAAAATAATGAATACTGCATCTCAACCTTTTTCATTCTGCGTTCCCTTATGAGTTACATATTAAAAAAAAATAAATAATGAAAAATAATTTATTTTACCTATTCGGCAGTTTTTTTCCATTATATAAGGGAAGGTGATCTCAAGATCTCCGTTCAGTAATTTTGCATTGTTCAAGCTCAATAATATAGTTGATTATACTCATAATTAGCGAAAGATGACACAAATTCAAAATAAAATAAGACTATCGGTTGATAAATGGATATTTATATGGGTACTTACATTATGTCATATTAATTTTGTCAAACACTGTTATAAAACCTGTTATAAATATTATCTAATACTCAGGACAAAAAAATAATAGGATCGGCCTGGAAAGTAAGAAAAAAGTTTAGAACTGAAGAGATTAATTCGCTTACATGTGTATCCAACTCGTAATGAGTAAAGGTTAATAAATTGTTATTGAAATTGACAACATCCTCTTCTTCTGGGTTAAATGTTAAAAAAAAAAAAAATGATTGAAAACTTCAGCGGAAATACAGTAAGTCGGAATTGGCATTTTATTTAGGTTTTTTTTTAATAATATTTTTTCTAATAATGAACCATTGTAATAAACCAAAAGTAATTCTTCTCCTCCAATATATATCAAATTTATTTGTTTCCGTAATTTACCTACAATTTAGTCACATCCCTCATTCCACTATTCAAATCATTCGTTCGGGCCATCTGTTAATCGGTAAATTATTATAAATTTAACAAAAACTCCGATCAACCAAGTTAGATGAGATTGGACATTGAAAATAATGTGACCTAAGAGTTTAAGAGAACGTTAAATCACGTAATTCATAACAATATTTATCTTTTAATCTTCATAATTTCATTCACTGCTGTGAGCAATTCACGATAATCTGCAAAAGGGATGGGAAGAAGAAATCAATTACAATTAAATACAAACATTATAACGAAACAAATTTTAATAAAAATGACAAAACAACTAAAAAGTATAACTATGAACATCAATTAAAATCCTTATTACTTCAATAATTTCATAACATGGATTGGCATTTCCGATCGGTTCACTTTAAAAAGCTTCTTATTTGAAATTAAGTCCTCCAACAGTGTCTCTTAAGTAAGTTCCATCGATACTTTGAAATAAGAAGTAAAGGAGTGCTTTGAAACAGAAGAAGAAATCGAAGGCAATGGTTTCGGCATATCGCCTTATTATCGAATATAAATTGTTTAGGAATAAGCCCAAGAATGGTTGTAACTTCTCAATTTGAACTCAGTGACGATTCCGCAGAAGTCATTTCCTAGTTCGATTTCACACCCCTTATTCGACTGCATCCCCCGACAACTTTGGGATATAGCAAGTCCAGATGGGATCTTGGATGAGGCGCTGTTACAGCAGCACTATAGCTCTGTAGCCACTGCGGGATAAAGCTGTAAAGAGGAAGCGTCGAATAAATTGTCTTATCTCCTGAGTCTATCTCAGGTATGCGGCCTGACTACCGGCGCCATCTTGATCACGCCATTGTCTTTATTTAGCCACGGCCGCCTCGATCACCAATAACTTGGTTGCTACCGCCCCTGCCTTCTAAATCAGCGCCTTCTTTATTTTATTTTCTAGGTTCATCGGTTTCTTTTATTGGCCGGGGATTTATTGCGTCCTTTTTCAACCCTTGTAGCCATCCGTCAAAAGATTTAAATGCCGCTTGTATATATATGAATGAAACGAGGCTTAAGACTTATTTGAGAATCTGAAAGAAGGAAGCAGGATAGCCGACACATGAAAAAAATAATCTTACCGCTGTCCGACAACCTAGTCGAAAATATTAACACATTTAACATACTAAGAAACCTCTTAATTCCTCGAGGAAAAACGAAAAGAATTCTAATGATGATCAATTTTATTTGCCTACATCAATTTTATTTTTCAAGAAATCAACCTTTTATGCGCATCTAATACAATGACTCAATTGGAGTCACACCAATACAGCAAAAATATAACAATATAATTTTGATGTCCATATCCCACCGAGACAGCTAAATTAAATTGCATTTACACCCACATAAATGTTTCGTGATGGATGAGACTCGTATTAAAAGAGCCCTTGATCATTCATAACCGAGTGTAGAATAATGACTAGGGGAAGGGTGGCTTTATTAAAGGGGGAGGGAAATAAAATTGTCCCTTATAATGACGCCATTACCCCCGGCCGAAGCAAAAGGAGGACCATATCTCTTGAAAACTGTAGAGAACTAGAAACCGATAATATCTTTTAGGGGCATTTACCCCCATTTAGATGGTAACGAAAAAAAGGAACGGAGAAGGCTCCGAGTATAACATTTTAATTGCTCTATAAATCATAGAGCCATTTGGAGAGAGGTTTGAAGACATTAAAAAATGGGTACGGCGGAAGGTTCTCAAAAAGTCGGACCATTTAAGGTACCTTAATTATGCGGGAGAAAAAGGGCGGGCAGATAAAGAGGAAAGCATAACTCAACCCTCCGAGTTTTCCCCGCGCCCGCCAAATGAGTGGAAAAGTCCGCCCCTAGCTTTTAGCTTACTTCAGCGCTCGTGAAAAATGTCGAGGGGGGATTTTCCCTCCGACTTTATTGCCCTTTTATTGTTAGCTAAGGTGAGTGGGGAATTTACAGCACTCCCGTGTTCCAAGCCGGCCCACCCTATGCCTCTTATGTCAAAATATCACCTAATATATTTTTGAGTTATCAACGTCTATATTAATAAATGTTAATTTTAGAGTGATTACAATAATAACAAATGATTCTATCCTTTCCCTAATTCACCTCGAAGACTTATTGCCTAGTTAATAGAAAAACTAGTGAATAATTAACGTAACATGTAAAGTCTAGTCTAACAATTAGTGCTGCAACACTATGGCAGACTATGGCAGAGTCCTCAGAGTCCACATTGAGACACCCGTGAAGCAGAGCTGAGCAGAGCAGTTTTTGTGAAACATGAATTAGAAAGGAAATGCGCGATCCAATGTCCGCGGAAAACTGTGCGACGCAGTTTTTTTTTCGTGCTGCCCTGCCCTGATCTGTGTCTATTTGCCCTGTTCTGCTCTGCATCGCCTGCATGTAGTAATGTGCGCCTTACCTTTCTTTCATGTTTGACAGAGACCGTATATCAAGTCCGTAAGCTCGAAACAACTATTTAAGAAATGCTACCAATAAATTAATCAATGAATTTGTCCATTCACTAATCTGTTGAAATTTGGAAGCAAGCAGAAACAGCTTGTATTCCTTAATAATGTTATATTCGAATTATGGGAACTTAAACTTTGAGCAACAATGCTTAAATTGTGTTGGTACCTACTACCAGAAAAAATGATAAAGCATTCCTTATTTATGAATAATTAGGGCTATATCCAACTATATTAAATACTTTGTAGGACAAGCATCAAGCAGATCCCAACATGGGCGTCCGCAGGATTTCGTCTAGAGGGGGGGCTAGGGGCAATGCTAATATGGTAATAAATTTAGCAAATGAATATCAATTTAATTATTAGCTTTTATCTTTCAAATTTTAAGGATTTAACACTGAGAAGAGATAAAGTCTGAATCAGAGTAGTTACATCAAGAGCTTTGAAAAGAGTGTACTTCGGTGGCCTATACTGAATTTGAAATTGGAAATTATGTATTTGCTAAACTCACAAACACACCACACTCACAACATTAAATTATACAACAGAAAGAGCAAAGTCCGAATCCAACTTTTGTATATTACTTAATACTTCTATACTGATATACTACTTTGCATTTTTATTTAATTACACATTACATTACATTTGTTATTTAAGACTAGGATAGTCATGAAAAAGAAACATACAATGTTAAACCCATTTTTTATTGAATACCATTGATCTTTACGAAGTGACTATGAATTCGAAAATAATCAGAAAAAAAGATAAAATAAAGTTATGTGGAAAATATTTTGAGAAAATGGTGTGCCAGGGTTTACTTCAATTTAAAGAGCCAATAAGAATTGAGATTTATGAAGCACCATTTTTTTATCAACTCAATAAATACGGTACAATTAAAATTCAATAAAATCAAAACAATAGATCTTGAACTTTAGTGAACTTAAAGGAGTTAATATAATGATGATGTTTGAACTCCAAGATCAGGTAAGCATTCGAAGATAAAAAATAAAAGAAACGCAGCAGATGTGAAAGAAGGTTCAGTTTATAGGATATAAATGTTAATTTGCAATAAAGATTAAAACTGCGGCACAAGGAAAGAATACAAATTATATAAATGCACAAAACGTGTTATTTTAATCAGTTTACAGTTCATTTGAAAAATAATGTTCTTGACTAAAACATCAACTGCTCCCAAATGCCTACATGTTGCTCCAATTTATAAACATTTATATTTTCACCTAAGTATCGTTTGATGAATTTTTGAAATTTATATTATATAATTCACCCCGACAAATACTTATCCAACATGAGAAAAGTTTCTTAACATATACAATTATCGACACAGATTAAATCAGATCTAATTAAAATGTATGGATTAACATAATATGTAAATCAAAATAGTTGGTTTCTTTGAAAAATCCAATATTACCAGTCCGACTTTAGAAAACATTTATTCCGTTAAGTATAACGTCAATTAAGGAAGAATTAGAGCTTTACAGCATTAAACTATCGATGGAATAACACAATCTGGAATATTAATATCCGTCAATCACTGGAGGGCAATGTAGTAGAACGACTCCTTGCAGTTTGTTACATAAACGGGGTGATTTCGTGTGTCGGGATGGGAAATACGTATGATCAGGAACCCAAAGATAGCAAGTTCAAAACCCGGAGCCAGGGGGTATTTACTCCCCTGGCCCGGGAAACCCCGTATAGCCTAACGGCAAGGAAGGGGAGAAACAAAAAAAAGAAAAATGGGGTGATTTCTGAAACATCTAGTCATGATGAAATACAATGAAATTTAAGGCAAGTAATTTCTTTATGACTATGTATTAAAAAATTACAGCATAGAACTCCGCTCCTGTATTTACCGTGGGTCTAATTAGTTCAATGTGAAAACGAACCTCATCAATGTTGCACATTTAGATTGATGTCTTTACTTGATATCGATCTAACTTCATTAAAACAGAAGCATACAATTTGATCCGGCCCGTTTGTAAAGTATGTTGTTTAATTTTGGCGCTTTTTCATTCTAATTTCAAGAGAAATCTTGTTCTGGTTTTGAATATCTCCAGGTCGATTTTCATGATCTTGTAACGTCGTTATCCTAAATTCAGGAACGGAAGTAGTGAGCTCTACCGACAACCAATGAAACTAGCTGAAGATTTGATTTCTTCTGAAGATGAACTGCATAAACATTTTGTATATTACCAATAAACTAATATTCTGGGCGATCGCCGTATCTTAAACGTAAACCTTTTTATTTACCATATGAAGCAGAATAAATACTGACAAGACCTGAATATAACAGACTTTCCCAGCTCTTCAAGTATGTCTCCTGATTCCATTACTACGAGAGAATATAGGACTATACTATCCGCGAACCTTGCTACGTCCAAGATCCTGCATCGAGCTCCTGGTTGACCGAGGTAACATAGTTCCGTAGGTTCCAAACCAAAGTTCTTTCACCTAAAACTCTCTCTCGCCGAAGCTCTCAGGGAACCTAAGAAAGTAAATCTATGCGACTTTTATGATATCGGGTGATGTTTTAGCAAGTACTATACGATTTTGATACATTTTTCAACGTTTTTCGCTGTATGGAGTGGGTACTAGATACTTCCCGCCGACACCGGAGACTTGGATGAGAAAGACACCTCCATGCGGGGATCGGAAGCGAGCGGAGGGAGCAAGTTATTGATGAGCAGCCCTAACGAGTACTGTTAGTGAAGAGTCGTGATTAAGGCCGGAGGAGTGAATAATAGCGAGCTGCTCCTTATTGGGACTGAGATAGGGATCGGGGCCTTATTAGTGCTGTCCCGCTTAATTATACATGGATTGTCCTCGGCCATAACTAGATGTCTCAATCCAGCGGTGGTCATTTACCACGTCACCGCCCCTTTGTCTTCCTCCCCGGTAGGCTGTATATCTTGGGCCGGTATGGAGATCGTCCAATTACAGGAGGCCCCCGGGCAGGCTAATGGCCGCCCCTCGTCCTATCCAAATAATACCGATAATTGACTACAAATCAAATATTAACAATAGGCCTCTTAGAATAACATGAGAGTCGAAATTGGATGCCTTACTTACAAGCAAGAGGGAATGTAGTTTGTTTAATTCTTCCTTCTCCATATCCTAAGTATAGATACCAAATGTGAACATTAGTTGAGATGAGTGTAATCATGTTTTCACGGAATGATTAAGATGGAAAGTTCTATATTGTAAATGTATTTTTTATGTAATAAACGGAACATGGGTGGAGACACACTATGAACTATTCCTATATAAAAAGCGCTTTCATTTAGTCCTATTTTACGTCATGAAATTGAAAATATAGTTTGTTTTTTTCGGTTGACGCATCTCACATATTTTCTGCTTACAGACACCTATTTTAGCTTGCGGGGGCTCAGACAGCCTTGGGGGAGGGGCTAAGGGATTGGCCAAACCTCAACCAAACCATGGACCCCGAGGACTTATATTTCTTTCTCTGAACCGGCCCGTCCTTGGACCGAACATCCGGGCGACTACTGACATCCTTGAAGGCCACACCGCGATTCTCGATAGGGTACAAGGGGCAGGATTATAACCCCTACGGTCTGTTGGCCTCACTTTTATTGGAAAAACGGGACTACATAAGATCCTTAGTATTTCAGCTTATTCACAGGTATCGAATGCCTGTGAAGGCTGAGCGGGGATGCTTTAAGACAAGGATGAGCATGACTTATGCGGATGATCTGGCTTCTGGAAAACTATTAATTGTAAGCATCAGGCAAGTTATTGCGTTTGTAGATGCATTCGCTGCAAAATACAGCTAACTCATCCCTAAGTATGTGTGGTAAGCGCTTAAACTCAATGAGACTAGAACTAACCACTTACACAAGTGACTACAGACTATAAATCACTAAATTGGATTAAGAATCAATGAGAAAAAATAACCTAAAATAGAGCTTGAGGTATAATTATATTAAAAGTATATGAAAGATCAAATTTTGACATGAATATATTACAGTTATATAAAGCCAGGTTTTTGCTATATTGTACATGCGCCATTTATCCTAGTTAATCCAAATACGTTCTATTGCAAGACTTACCTTGCTATTATCATCGGCAATCAATTAATCCCCTGCTTAGCTGGAAAGCGGCCATGCGTAAAAATAACAATGCCAATCGTAAGGCTGACAAATTTACATGGTTTCTGTGTTTTGGATGGTTTTCGTCCGCCTGTTCTGTTTATATAAAAATGTGGACCGGGCCCAACTCCTTAACCGAGGGAATTTCTTTACCTTTCTTGGTTAAATCCGTTTTTTTTTTTTTTCCTTCTAATTAAATATTATTTATTTTACGTTTAATAGTTGGAAATCATTCAATTATAATCTATTAACATACTAGTTTGTTTGTTATCAGTGGGAGTCCTAAATTTTAGGTATAAATAGGAAAGGGATCTATAACGAGTACCTGACATCGCACAGGCTCGGGACCTCCACTTTACGTCCAATACGAGGGACGGCATAGCCATGGATTTTTTACTCCCTTTAAAAAATCCTAGGGCCACCACGGAACGTTAACCCACGACCTTTAGTATTGTAGGTTTGCCTATTGTTAGTTTGCCATGCTAACAACTACATCACAGGTGACCCCAACATTCTAGTTTATTTGATTTAGTACACGAATAATCTTATATTAAAAAAATATATAAAGTTATATAGTTTGTTTATGTTGTTTATTAGTTATATAAAAAATATAACTAATAAACAATTTTTTTACTTTTAATCAAAAATATAAGTTATAAAAAAAAACATTTTATAAAAAAAATTAAACCGACTTCGAAACCTAGGAACCAGTAAAACTAAATTCACTGAAAAGTATGTAATAATTACCTTCTGATTTTTATGAATACACAGCAAAATTGAAAATGGTATAAAAATTGGAAAAATGCAATAAGACGAATAATTTTATTTTGATTTGTACAAATACACAATAATTGTTAATAAAAATTATTAAATTAAAATATTAAATACTATGTTCAATACAACACAATCTTTTCGGAGGCGGCGCAAAATAGAAATGATATGTTACGTCATGACGTCATGAGAAGATTTTCATAATGTCTAGTGTTATAAATTTTAAATTTTGCGCCGCCTCCGAAAAGATTGTGTTGTATTGAACATAGTATTTAATATTTTAATTTAATAATTTTTATTAACAATTATTGTGTATTTGTACAAATCAAAATAAAATTATTCGTCTTATTGCATTTTTCCAATTTTTATACCATTTTCAATTTTGCTGTGTATTCATAAAAATCAGAAGGTAATTATTTCATACTTTTCAGTGAATTTAGTTTTACTGGTTCCTAGGTTTCGAAGTCGGTTTATTTTTTTTATAAAATGTTTTTTATTTCATACTTTTTAGTCGGAGAAGATAACAAATGTAGAAAACCGTACGTTGGTTTAAAAAAAACATTTCGAAATCTTTTTACGCTCTACCACTTTCTTCTTTCCCGGGCCTTTTTATTATTATATATTATTACAATAAGATGTTACAAATAGTCTCAGATAGACATATAGTATGTTGTGTATTAGCAACCCGTTGTAGTTGGGCAGCATCTCTTTTATGATGAATAAAATGTTTCTCTCTATATATAAACAGTCACCTTTTCAATTTTATGAATACACACAGAAAAGTGGGAAAGCGGTGCGTGTATTATACACTTTCAACCTACTACGTTTTATAATTAAAAATGGTTTCTATTTTTTTAAAGATCAATATTCCATTGGGAAGGGTATTTGCTAAATATTGTGGTCAGTACATGTCATTTATGTGATGACATACATCATCAGTGTTCCGAGATGTGTTGAGTTAAATATACATAAATACACAAATCCGGCCATTCCAAGATGAAGTCACTGAACAGTCGAGATTTTGGCCGGTTTTCGACAAGATATCGTTAATGGAGAATCGATGGTAATATGACCTATAATACTCGTAAATTGGAATTATGATTGCTTGAATATCCTTCTGAAAACTATGGCGATATTATGCACTAACCCAAGAAGGACCGTTAATATTGCTTTATTTAAATCGATCGCTGGAAGAGTAATGATTAAAAAACATCATTGGATAGAAGTCTCAGCAAAAAAAGGGGCAGCCATAACATTGAACGATATCAAAAAGACTGCCCCGTTAGGATAGAAGCTACAGGGTTTGGGACTCATTTTATGGTTAATTTATTATTACGAATGATATTATTATTCTCGATACTGCACTACTGATTCAAAAGGTTGAGTCAATTATGTTCGTAATTCCTTTCGATGAATTTTGACTAAATTTATTACCTAAGTACTATGAATTATATCCTTCGTAATAAAATATTATTCAGAAAATAAATTGCTAAACACTGTTGCTTCAATATTAGTGGCGTAGCATTTATGATATTAATCATTTTCATGGCTGCCAAATTTTTGCTGAGGGTACTTTCATATAATGAGGTTGTTTTCTGGGAGTTATCAAGTTTTATTTTGCACTTTTTATTGATGGATGAACATCCGCAAAAGCCTCAATAGCCGCAACCGATAATAGTAATCCGGATAGCATAACAGAAGTGCCACCCATGAAGAATCGACACAAGATCTCCGACATGATATTCAACAGTGACTGAGTGTATCCGGAAGAAGACAGAGGTATATAGTTAAGTCAACTGAAAATAAGATTTTCCAGGCATTATTGTATTCCTTTTTAATGGGCATACCGAGTGGCTACGATTTTAAATTTAAACGAACCTTCGGAAACTTGAAGAAGTCTTAAATTCTGCATTAAAACGGTTATCAATACTCAGTCTTTCTTGGAATTCCACGAATTTTGTGGTCTTATGATTATGGTGTCCAACCGTCGATTAGATCTAAATTAAGAAGGTTTACTGTTATCGGTGAATATATTGTAACGTTAAATCGATAGCAAGTAAAGAAAACATATGGCGTAACCATGCGGTCCATGTTGGAACAAAATAACCGGTTGGAACGAACTGTTTTTGTCTAGATCATTCCGGAATGACGGAGAATTGCCGACATTGTTCTAGAAGATTCCAGGCCCCACTATTTACGATATATATAAGGGGCAGAGACTGAATGAAGTTAGTCGAAGTCTGTGTTTTGACTGTATTGCTCAAGTCATATGATTGTTTATTGATAAAGTTTCAATTTTGTAACCTGCTCATATATTTAAGTTTAAATAATTCGTTGGCATTGTGATAACTGAATATTTCTGTTAAATAAATATTTGTTACCCACATAAGTGTTACAACTGGTGTCAGGTGTGGGGTTAAAGAAAAAAATGCCAGGTAAACGAATTGGAGAACTTAAAGTTACGGAGCTGCGGAGAGAATTAGAAGAGCTGGATTTAGACACTACAGGGACAAAAGCGATCTTGTTGGCCCGCTTACGTGAGTATTACTCCAGTCAGGGCGTAGATCCTGAAACTGTAGAGTTTGAGGATAGCTCTTTTAAAGCCGCTTTAAATAATTTGTCTTCTGAAATCAATAGTTTAAATGAAAAATTATCAAGCCAGTCGGTTGAGCTTAATGATAAGTTATCCAGCCTAAATTCTAATTTGTCGGCTGAATTAAATGAAAAATTATCAAGCCAGTCGGTTGAGCTTAATGATAAGTTATCCAGCCTAAATTCTAATTTGTCGGCTGAATTAAATGAAAAATTAACAAGCCAGTCTGCTGAGCTAAATGATAGGCTGACCAACTTGGCTGGTGAAATAAATGATAAACTGATCAGCCAATCGGCTGAGATTAATGACAAGTTTACCAGCTTGTCTAGTGACGTTAATGCGCTTAATGACAAGTTGGCCAGCCAGTCTGCTGAGGTAAGATTCCAGGCCCCACTATTTACGATATATATAAGGGGCAGAGACTGAATGAAGTTAGTCGAAGTCTGTGTCTTGACTTTGTTGCTCAAGTCATATGATTGTTTATTGATAAAGTTATCAATTTTGTAACCTGCTCATATATTTAAGTTTAAATAATTCGTTGGCATTGTGATAACTGAATATTTCTGTTAAATAAATATTTGTTACCCACATAATAAATAATGTATTCCGCGAGTCAATAGAATAACCCACATCACTTTAATGAGAATAGAACGTGTGTGGAGGTCAGAAGCTTTGACTTTAGGGTTCCGCGAAACTCGTTCACATTGTATTGCTAT
The DNA here is from genome assembly GCA_911387785.2 of Aelia acuminata. Lineage (NCBI taxonomy): Eukaryota > Metazoa > Arthropoda > Insecta > Hemiptera > Pentatomidae > Aelia > Aelia acuminata. The sequence continues at coordinate 87,355,373 of OU426983.1, read as the reverse complement.
TTAAATTCTAATAACATTTCCCCGTGAATAGCACCCCACCAAATTTTGATTTAAATATTTGTTTTTTTCTAATTTTAGTGGATTTTCCAACAAAAGTCCAACGAATGAGGCATTCATAGTCGAAAACAACTTACACAGTAAGCCTTCGGCATACAAGATCATAAGAGAATACTTCTCTCGAAAAACTATGAAACATTTATTTATTGGTATTGCTATTTTTGTTGGTTTAAAGAGACATTTAAAAAAAATTGGTCAAATGAACACGTTTTAATTCTTTGAGACCTCCTGGAAATGTTTTTTTTTTTTTCATTATCTACAACTCTTTTTCTCAGCAACATTAACAAAATATGCAGTTAAAAACTTCAACTCGGTTTACATTCTAATAATACACCCCACAAAATGCATTAACGTACATTTGTAATTACATTCGTCCTAACAAGCAAAAACATAACTAAAAAGATATAAATGAACCTTTAAGAATTTTATTGTCGCTTTATTCCGGCAACAGGAGATAATTCTTTCTCACTGAAAATTTTAAAATGAGCGTTAGAGTTTTGAATTTTTATCCGGTTTGTATTTTAATGTAACCAAAAACTACTGATGTGATAATAAAAGACATGGCTACACCTGTTATGCCAACGGAGGCTTAAAAAGCACTGGATGAGAGAATCTTTTCCTCGCCTCAATCAAGATTCGATTAGTTGATTTTCAACTATTTATAAACTGGTGTATCGTGTCACATAGAGAATAAAAAAAATAGTTACATCTTAGGATTATTAGAATCATACCTATCATTATACCTATTAGAATCATAGTTACAAAACCCGGGCCAAATTTACTATAGTAATTAGTTGTTAGTTTGAGTTTAAAATATGTAATAAATAAGATTGAATGTTATAAATGAATTTATAAAATGTTATAATGTTTTGGAAAATTAAAAAAATATGAAGTGAATGTCCAAAGACTGCAAAGAACTATATCCAATCCGAAAGGGAACAACGATGATTAAAGCAAAAAATTAAGTAGCGAAAAACTGGTCAAAATAATTGATAATTAATCGTAACTGGCTCACCGCCTAGGAGGTGTGTTGATTGGTCAATTAATATTATATAATTAAAATAAAGCGATAGCTATGCAGGAGTCCTATTTTCCTCTCTTGTTATCAAACATAACAATCTCATCAACTCTCGGTCTTGGAAAACACTCTTCCTTTTTCACCTCCCAGAAGCGCTTCCACGTGCTAATAAGCATATTCCGAAGCCGCCGTTGGGAGCAGCCTCCCCTTGTTGATAAGGTATTATAGGATTAGGAGGAGTCGATTCATTCTGAATATCATTAGCTTCCGAGTCCTCACAACTAACTAAAATGGACCTCTCGCTATACTTTCTTCTTCCTTTTACATCACACCCTCCTTATTAATTAAAATTAAATACGCTCTCTTCATTCATTTTTTATAACATCTCCTCAAGGAGCAGAATTTATGAAGGCAACTAAACATTTATGACCGGAATCGGACGTCTCCATCGGACCGAGACAATATAAAAAAATATAAATATATCCAGGTTAAAATTTCCATAGCTAATGTCTTAATTTTACTATTCGTGGCTGAGCTAGGGCATTTATATGCCCGCCAAAACGGCAATGAGGCGGGAAAATATTGGACGGTCGGAAGAGGACTGGTTCATTAGCGGGAGCCGTTATATCAAAGGAAATATACAAAGTGCTGAGGGACATCTCTTGGAGAACACCTGTTCTAGCGCGGGGGTCGTGAGACTTCCTGCCGAAGGTGATCCCTGGCCCGCACGGCCCTAGGTGTCATGTGAAAATACATATTTGCCTACATTTTTACAACATCCCATCGTAAAGTTTTGTTTTTTCGTCGAGGAAAAGGTCAGGGAAAGGGCAGAGATAATAAAAAAAATAAAAGGATAGACTTTATAGACCAATTCATTCACTTGACCAAGCTCCAGGAAATTAAGAAACATTAAACGAAATTTTTTTCCATCGGGATGTTATTTAAATTCAAAACAATAGTGAGAACACTCTCATCAAGTTACTAACTATCCACTATTCCCAAATGTATTCCGTATATCATATTGTAACACTTATGTGGGTAACAAATATTTATTCAACAAAAATATACAGTTATCAATGCCAACGAATTAATAAAACTTAAATACTTGAGCAGGTTACAAAAATGATAACGTTGTTACACACAATTATATGACTTGAGCTACACAGTCAAGACACAGACTTATAATCAGTCTAACTCGTTCAGTCACTGGCTCCTTATATCTAATCATAAATGGTCAGGTCTGGAATGTTCCAGAACAATGTGGACAGTTCTACGTCTTCGTGGACTAGGCGCGAAAGATCTAAACCCAAACAATTCGTTCCAACAAACGGTCTGGGAGTTTACACCATATGTTTTTTGTTTTTTTACTTTCACTTACCTATATATGAAATATATAGTAAGTGGAAGTATTGCGATCGTGAAAATTTTCGACTTCCGGTTTTCAACGGAAATACACGTTTTGGGGTCCCCTGAGTCAAAATAACCAAGTCCCGCAAAATGGTCTGTGTGTGTGTGTGTGTGTGTGTGTGTGTCTGTGTGTGTGTGTGTGAACAGACTAGCTCAAAAACTATAAACCGTGAGAACCTGAAATTGGGTATTTAGAGTATGTATAAATCCGCGATGTGACAGCAAAAATTTCATCAAATTTGCTCAAAGGGAGGGGGTACTTTATATAATAACTTTTTAAGTTTTTTTCGATTTTCTCAAAAACGGCTCTAACGATTTTGATTAAACTGAGTATTTGATCTTTTTATATGCCTGAAATATGACTGTAAAAGTTTCATCAAAATTGATTTACCGGAGGGGGGACTTTACTTATTAAATTTTGTATCATTTTCACGTGTTTTTTTTATTTACTCAAAAACGGCTTTAACGATTTTGATCAAACTTCGTATATAATGTATGTATATGACCGAGATACGACTGTAAAAATTTCATCAAAATTGATCAACCAGAGGGGGGACTTTACTTAATAAATTTTGTATCATTTTCACGGTTTTTTTTTTATTTACTCAAAAACGGCTTTAACGATTAACAAAAATAAGATATGAATGTAGAAAAATGTGTGAATTTGGGAAATGATATTTGGCAAAACACGTCAATTACTAATCTAAGTAAGTTGGTAAGTGAAAGTTGTGTGTTGCGCGCACGCACCAGATTTTTTTATTTGCTTACCGATTTAACGTTACAGTAATATTTTTGTTGAAAATATTGCCTTACGAGAATTAGAACCCGGATTTCCGTATCACTAGTACGGCACTTGAGCCACCAGATACATTTCCCAGTCAAGTCAATCCATTCTCTCCTCTGAACCCCTTTCCCACCGATCTCGCGAATTTTCCGAATTATACAAGGGAGTGGACAATTTGTCTAATTAGTAAGTTATTTTGAATTTTTCGTGAATTAGTAAGGTTTTTTATTCCATTTTTTTTGGAATATAAAAATATTTCTATTTCTATGCCTACTATTTGCAAATGCCTTCCGATGACATTTAGTAGAATGACTCAGGAGACGAAAGTTGTTTTTATTGGAGTTATTAATAAAGTGTCAGCCAAATGATTTTTTTTACTAATTAGGTTTTTACTCACTTTCAATATAATATTTAAACGTTATCGTTTGGTCCCCAGTATATCATTATAGTTCAAATATTTCATCATAGAATCTGAAACCTTACAGACCTAATTGTTTTCAAATTTCTTTTTCTGTTCCTAAATATCCATGTTGCGTCTGATTAGAATATGGCATCGGTATCTTCTAACTTGGTTTTATTTCTGGTGTGATGAAAAATAATGATCTCTCTACAAATCTTTTCAAGACCCAATTTTTAACAACTGCCCAACATTTACTATACATTATTTAAGAATACTAAGCAGATTTATACAGAATTAATACCTAAGTAACTATAAATAATAAAAAGCATTCAATTTTTATTTTCAAGTCATTTTTCTTAATCAAATATTTAGGTACTATCAAGTGATTTTCCAGAACTATAACAGTATAAGGTCAGTTAGATTTCTTCCACTTCGGATTTAAATTTAAATTTGGCACTACATATAATTATAATATTTATAATATTTGATAATTACAATTATATGAAAATGTATGTTTCACTCAGACGAGTAAAACAAACAGTACCTAATTTACAGCACACTCATTAAAATAAATCTCAATTCTATTGCTTTTTTGTGAATAATTCATGAGATGCTGATTAATAAACAAAAAAAGTCAGTATTTTTTAAAGCCAAATGGCCCATTTCCAAATTCACAGCAATTTGGTTTAAAATAAAAGGAGATTGCAATCGACGGCTAAATAAAAATACAATGAAAGAAATTATTTTTAAATTCACAATATCTTATTTCGCCTGACGGAACCTTATAAAAAAGGGAGCAACATCTCGAGAAATTTACATTTTATGCCTAATTAAATATATGGAGAACATTGTAGCAATAGCAAGCAGGTGGACAGAACCCGGTTCTCGGGCATTCCCTTCGGCTAATAAACATTTGAATTAATATTGTTTTGTTCCTTTAAATACTTAAATAAGTCGATGGATAAACTTAATATAATAAAATAAAATATTTTTTCAATCCTAACCAACTGACATTAACAAACATTTATTTCATGTTTATTTGGAGCTAAAGCGTAGGATACCTGTCAGGTATGAGTAGGTACAGCAAGATCTGTAATCACATCTAAAAACATTATTGATTTCTTATTTTATATGATTAGATTTTTCAGCTTATTCATTATTTTGGTCTACTCTGATATAGCAGTACATCATTTAATATATGTATATATATTTTTTCTTTTGGCATAAAAGTTCATGTAAGATCTTTGAAATCCACTTTGCTGTATGCAGCTCCTTTGTCTAACCCACTGAATTTTGCCGCTCATAACAGTTGTTGTTTTTTGACAAGCTAAGTAATTTTTGTGGCTATAATTTATTTAAAAAATTAAGATTCTTATAGGAATTAAAAAATTCAACAAAGTAATATAATCGTTGCCCAATTTTTACTTCCACTTATATAATATAATCGTTGCCCAATTTTTACTTCCACTTACCTTTATATGAAATATACAGGGTGTATCGCAAGTAGATGACAATGTGCAAGATGGAAAAACTAGATCAAAAATGTAGTTAAACGTCGCCAACCGCAAGATTCTATCTCATTCCGTTGCACAGATAGGCCGTTCCAAAGGTTATTTCGAGAAAACCGTGTTTTTAGTAGGAAAACCTCAATTTTCTCTGTATCCACACATTTTTTTTCAATGTTCCATAACAGTTTTGAATTCAGCATTAAATTTTCTTTAATCCTAATGCACATTCAATGTTCACAAGTATCTTTACAAAAGCGCGATAACAGATCAAGAAATAAAATTTTTAAAAAAGTGTTGTCAGCGACAAATTTTCGAGGATCACTACTCTTCCAAAAAAAATCCTGCAAGCTGCCTGCTGTAAGTTGTAAAATTTAATCACCTTTCTAACGGTGTACTCAAAACTGCAATTATCTCTCAATTTTGTAATGCAATTGGAATGGGAAGGAGAAAAAACTGATGTCATGCTTATTTTGTAGGATCTTATGTCCAATAAATTTTATTTATTTTTTATCTAAATTGCAAAGAAAAATTAAATTAATTCTTACATGAAAGTTAAATAGTAAATAAAATGTCTTTGAACATTACAAAAGTTGCTGGAACTGGCCTCCTTGCAGTACACACTGACATCTTTTTAACACAGCTGATGTAGCCCTTCGAACCTGATCGCGGTCAGCTCTCATTGCTTCATATGATTCGCGAATTCTTGCGATCAGATGGTTCATATCCTGAATGGGTACTCTGTACACTTCCGATTTAAGCCTACCCCAAATATAAAAATCCAGTGGCGTCAAATCAGGGCTTCGGGCCGGCCAATGCACAGGTCCATATCTCCCAATCCATCTTCCTGGGTACTGTGTTGATTTAGCCAGTTCGTTACAGCTCGTCCATTATGCGCTGGACACCCGTCCATTTGCCACCATAGCTCTTCTTCAAGTGGTATTGCTTCGAGGAGTGCCGCACTTATATCATCCTGAAGTAGATCATAAAAAGTATTTGAATTTAACCGAAGAGGTAAGAAAACGGGCTCTGTCATATGCTGCCCACAGACTCCTAGCCACACGTTCACACTGAACTGATATTGGAAGTGGTGTTCCCTAGTGCCATGTGGATTATGATGAGACCAAAGGTGAGAGTTGCGTGAGTTGAAAATTCCCGCACGTGTGAATGATGAGTTGAGGCAACTGTCTAAATTATGCGATCAGGGAAGTTACGACTCTCGTGCCACTGTTGAACATACCATCGCGTAAACCGTAGCTCCATATCACGGGGTAGCAACTCCTGGACAGTAGTCAGGTGATAAGGATATTGATTGTCTTCCCTGAGAGCTCTAAAGACTGTAAAGTGCGATATTCCCAGTTGATCTCAGATCCAACAAAATAAGCATGACATCAGTTTTTTCTCCTTCCCATTCCAATTGCATTACAAAATTGAGAGATAATTGCAGTTTTGAGTACACCGTTAGAAAAGTGATTAAATTTTACAACTTTTGTGAGATTCGGCAGCTTGCAGGATTTTTTTTGGAAGAGTAGTGAACCTCGAAAATTTGTCGCTGATAACACTTTTTTAAAATTTTTATTTCTTGATCTGTTATCGCGCTTTTGAAAAGATACTTGTGAACATTGAATGTGCATTAGGCTTAAAGAAAATTTAATGCTGAATTCAAAACTGTTATGGAACATTGAAAAAAAATGTGTGGAAGCAGAGAAAATTGAGGTTTTCCTACTAAAAACACGGTTTTCTCGAAATAACCTTTGGAACGGCCTATCTGTGCAACGGAATGAGATAGAATCTTGCGGTTGGCGACGTTTAACTACATTTTTGATCTAGTTTTTCCATCTTGCATATTGTCATCTACTTGCGATACACCCTGTATAGTATTACTTTCACTTACCTATATATGAAATATATAGTAAGGGAAAGTATTCGATCATGAAAAATTTCGACTTCTTGTTTTCAACAGCAATACACGTTTTGGAGTCCCCTGAGTCCAAATAACCAAGTCTTGCGAAATGGTCTGTATGTGTGTGTGTGTATGTTAACAGACTAGCTCAAAAACCATTAACCGTAAGAAAATGAAATTGGGTATTTGGGGTATGCATATGCCCGCGACGTGGCAGCAAAAATTTCATCAACTTGATCAATTGGAAGGGGCCCTTTAATTAATAAATTTTGTCTCATTTTCACGTGTATTTTTTATTTACTCAAAAATGGCCTAAACGATTATGATCAAACTGGGTATTTGATCTATTTATATGCCCGAGATATGACTGTAAAAATTTCATCAAAATTGATCAACCGGAGGGGGGACTTTACTTAATAAATTTTGTACCATTTTCACGTGTTTTTTTTATTTACTCAAAAAAGGCTTTAAAGATTTTGATCAAACTGGGTATTTGTATATCTACTTGTATAAAGTAGATTTAAGCCAGTTAACTAGCTCAAATGGTATGCATAAATTGCATATCTAGCAATATTCACCAAAATCTAAGAAGAACTGGTGTATGGGAGGCTAAAACTCACATTTGTAGATTCCTAGGAAATGTGGCTCGAATCGAATCGAAGTAAATCCAGCAGTGTTTGTCACTGAGCAACTCACGCAATATAATTGCAGAAATTGGATTTTTCCAATTTTTTTTACTTTCACTTACCTATATATGAAATATATAGTAAGTGGAAGTATTGCGATCGTGAAAAATTTCGACTTCCGGTTTTCAACGGAAATACACGTTTTGGGATCCCCTGAGTCGAAATGACCAAGTCCCGCGAAATGGTCTGTGTGTGTGTGTGTGTGTGTGTGAACAGACTAGCTCAAAAACTATAAACCGTGCGATCCTGAAATTGGGTATTTAGTGTAAGTATATGCCCGCGATGTGACAGCATAAATTTCATCAAAATTACTCAAAGGGAGGGGGTACTTTATTTAATAACTTTTTATGTTTTTTTCGATTTTCTCAAAAACGGCTCTAACGATTTTGATTAAACTCAGTATTTGATCTATTTATATGCCCGAGATATGACTGTAAAAATTTCATCAAAATTGATTAACCGGAGGAGGGACTTTACTTAATAAATTTTGTATCATTTTCACGTGTTTTTTTTATTTACTCAAAAACGGCTTTAACGATTTTGATTAAACTGAGTATCTGATGTAATAATATGCCCGAGATATGACTGTAAAAATTTCATCAAAATTGATTAACCGGAGGGGGGACTTTACTTAATAAATGTTGTCTCATTATCACGTGTTTTTTTTATTTACTCAAAAACGGCTTTAACGATTTTGACAAAACTCAGTATTTGGTGTTGGTATATGCCCGCGATGTGACAGCACAGATTTCATCAAAATTGGTCAAAGGGAGGGGGCACTTTATTTCATAACTTTTTTTCCGATTTTTACCTTTTTTTCGATTATCTCAAAAACGGTTTTAACGATTTTCATCAAATTCGCCATGTTTAATGAAAATTAGGTGTTATTTAATATCAGGTAAGAAATGAATGTGGAAAAATGTGTAACTTTGAGAAGTGGCATTAACACAAAGCATTCATTTCTAATCTAATGTAAGTAAGTGGGTAAGTGAAAGTTGTGTGTTGCGCGCACGCACCAGATTTTTTTTACATGTTTTGGCAACCCCAAAGATCTGCTCTATATGTCCAAATAGTTTTCAATACAGCGTTGTAAATTAGTCTCTTGTAGTGTAAGTTAAGTTGTCATCTGTAGTCAGTGATGTGAAGTTATCACAACTTTGACACTGATAGCTTTTTAATGTGTAGTTGTTTATCACAACAGTTGAAGGATGAATGAGGATTTTCCGAATTTCTTAAAAAAAAAAATTTGAAAATCGGAATGAATCTTCTTTAATTAATATTAAAATATAGTATCTATAAGAGTAATAGTTATCATAAGTATTAGAGTAGAGTAGTGACTAAACGGAAGCCGCTAGGAGGAAGACAGCTCTCGGAGGACAGAACTCATCAGCTACCTGGCAGCCGGACCTGATTGGGCGCTCTCTTTGTTTACCCTCCTGAAGATGAGGCAGAGGAAGAGAGAGGCGCAATAAATCAATTAGAAGCCGGGTTCGGCCCATTATCATATTGATTGCTTGCCGGCTAATCACCGCCGTGCCATTAGCCGAACAAATCATTTCCTAGCCTTTGATTATAATAAATAACTCCCTCTCCCTCACTCCTTCTCTCTCTCCCATTCCCTCTCACACACACAAATACTCAACCAATCTCTCTCTCTTTCACTCTCATTCTCTTTCAATTTCTACCTTGACTTCATCTTCCGACGAACTAACGTCTTAATCTACCGCCTCAGGGATCAGAACGTAGATTTAAGAACTAGTCTGTCGCCTTGATTAATATGTTTGAACTATTGCTTACTATTAATTATTCTTTTCTAAACATGGTCATTTATTCGCAAACTACCATGGCTACGAACATTTTATAATATTCCCCAATGTAAAGGGGGCCGGATAGGAACTGGATGAGAATTTTAGGTAGGTACATTTTACATATGACGGTATGAAGGGTACATTTTAGGTACGAGGGGCTGCGGATCTTTGTTCATTTTTGATTATTTTCAGAACTATTTTTGATTATTTTGTAAACACACACACATATTACTGATTATCAATTTGTTTTAACAGGTGTTAGTAAACGAATGAAAAAACAAACAAAAATGTATATATATAAAATCGAACTTCTGAAACTTTTTTTTTTAAATATTAAACATGAGATATCAATTAACACACTATTTCGTCAATCAGATGGCAAGATGACATACATTTTTCCTAAAAAAGCGAGTTTCTCCACGTTCTAGAATCTTAATCCCTAATTGCTTAGAATTGTCACAAGTGGCGAAATGTCAAAATTCTTTTGATTTGTGACAGCTTTGAAAGCTACAAGTAAAATTCCGTATCTCAATATTTAAAAAAAAAATTATATAACATTTTGTCATTTTTGTACAAAGTTAAAGAAACATAAAAAAAATTACTTTATCAATAAACTAATAAATACTTATTTATGAAGCCCAGTTAAAAACATGAGCAGGCCCATTTTTAAGGCAAACTTTGTTGCACTTATCTATTTTTCGACAGGTGGTTTTATTTCTCTATCCAATGCAAGTTATTTCTTAACTTAACAACACTAAGAAAAACCCAAAAACACTTTCGGATACTTGATCCTTTATTGACAATTTCACTAGATCTGAGCTTCCAATAAAACCTTCTAAGCTCAAGTAGATAAATGTTAACTGGCTCAAATGGTATGCAGAAATTGCATATCTCGCAATATTCACCAAAAACTAAGAAGAATCGGTGTATGGAAGGCTAAAACTCGCATTTGTAGATTCCTAGGAAATGTGGCTAAGTGAATCCAGCAGTGTTTGTCACTGAGCAACTCACGCAATATAATTGCAGAAATTGGATTTTTCTAACAGCAAATCGTAGCATAAATTATCAATTTTATAATTTTCTAAACTAAATATATATATATATATATATATATATATATATATATATATATATATATATATTTATTTGGACCACCCTACACCCTGATATAGGCTCCCCCCTCCTGACATCACTCACAGAGAGTGTGAAGACAGGCACGGCGCGGCGATGTGGCCCATGTGCTGCGCTAAGCGTGGAAGGCTATTAAGACAAAAAGCCGCTAAAGACGGCACTCCGGTTCCTAACCGACCGTGACCGGTTACAGGGCCGCCTCTGTTCCGGCACCACCACCATCTTCCGGGCTTCCTCAATCGGGATCTTGTCTCCAATTTGGTGGCTTACTCACCGCCACTTCTGTTCCCTGTCAATATGTCTGACTGATGGCTTCCTCTCTCTGGCTCCTCCAGTAGCAACAGGAGATTTCAACATCTTATGATGGCTACTGGGATTTGGTTTATGAAAATTAGCAAAATCAGTTAGGGAACGAGGAGATCAACTAAAAACTATATATTTCCCAGGTATTTTGGACTTTGATAACATTATTATTTTAATTAATCCTTACTAACATCTTTTTAGTTACCCTCTAGTATTCATTCGGATGGGATAATGATTTTATATTCTTAAATAAATATTTTTATTTGCGATAATTCGGCAACGCAAGCATAATATTGGATTGATGCAAAAGTAATGCAGGTTTCCTCTATTGCGATATCTTAATTCCAATTTTGTAAACAACGCAAATCCTAACATTGATCATTATTATACAAAAACAAACCTTATCTAATACCCTCTCTTTCACCATGAATTTGATCAGTGTGTTCAAAGGTCTTAAATCGAAATTGTCGAAGTACGATTTTCGTCAAATTTATTTTTACGAATTTAAATTAGGACGCAGGGCTGCGCAAACGGCTCGTAATAACGATTAACGAAGTTAACGAAGTGTGGGGTCAGGGGGCTATTAACGAGTGCACGGTGCAGCGTTGGTTCCAGAAGTTTCGCAGTGGAGATTTCGACCTCGAAGACAAGGAAGGTCGGGGCCGTCATTTTGCTCTTGACAATGACCAGCTGAGGTCAATAGTGGAAGAAGACCCAACCAAAACCACCCGAGAAATAGCGGTAGAACTCGGCGTGAACCAATCCACAGTTGTACGCCACTTGGAAGCAATTGGTAAGGTAAAAAAGTTGGCCAAGTGGGTGCCACACCAATTAAACGACCACCAAAAAAATCGCCGCTTTGAAATATGTTCCATGCTTGTGACAAGCAATAAAAATGATCCACTTCTCGATTGCATTGTGACGTGCGATGAAAAATGGATCTTATACGACAACAGAAGGCGTTGTAGCCAATGGCTGGGCAAAGATGAACAACCAAAACCTTTCCCGAAGCCCAACCTGCACCCAAAAAAAGTTATGGTCACAGTTTGGTGGTATACTGCTGGTGTTATCCACTACAGCTTTCTCAATCGAGGTGAGACTATAACTGCTGACAAGTACTGTCAAGAAATTGACAACATGAATCAAAAATTACAACGTCTTTGCCCAGCATTGAAGAATCGGAAGGGACCTATCCTTCTCCATGATAACGCCATACCATACGTCGCACAACCAACGCTACGACGACTGCACGAGTTGGGCTACGAAGTTCTCCCACACCCACCTTATTCACCTGACCTCTCTCCTACAGACTTCCACTTTTTCAGGCATCTGGATAACTTATTGAGGAAGAAAAATTTTCAAAACCTGGATGAAATTGAAAATTCTTTTCGTGACTTCATTGAGTCCAGGGATTCAGATTTTTTTTTTTTTTTTCTGGTGGAATAAGAAAGCTTGTTGAACGTTGGCAAAAGTGCATTGATTCAGATGGAAATTATTTTGATTAAATATATATAGTTAAAGTAAAGATATGGCCTATTTTCAATGAATATTAAAAACCTGCATTAATTTTGCATCAACCCAATACTCGAAGTCGTCTGATTTTATAGTTCTGCACGTAGTTGTTGAAAACTTCATTTAGTTACCTTGAAACAAATAATTTTCATTAAATGGACAGACCGGCTTTAATTATAAACAGTGGTCTGTCACTAAAGGCGTAATGCGCACGTGTCGGCTAATGAGGCGTGTTTTATGAGTTGATGGAATATTTTTCTTTTTTTCTCCTGTATATGTTTACCTGACTTTTTTCATATTTCATATTTAGCCAGTTTTTATTTTTAGGCGTAACGAGAGACAGTTAATTTCTCCATATAAACAAAAACAAATTTATTAAATTAGTATCTACATCAAATACCCAGCTTTATCAAAATCGTTAGAGCAGTTTTTGAGAACATCGGAAAAAACGTAAAAATTTGAAAAAAAAGTTATGAAATAAAGTGCCACCTCCTTTTGATCAATTTTGATGAAATTTTTGCTGTCATATCGTGGGCATATACCTACATCAAATACCCAGCTTTATCAAAATCGTTAGAGCCGTTTTTGAGGAAATCGAAAAAAAACCTGAAAAGTTATTAAATAAAGTACCCCTCCATTTTGATCAAATTTTTTGCTGTCCCAAAGCGGAAATTTTTCACGATCGCAATACTTTCCCTTACTATATATTTCATATATAAGTAAGTGAAAGTAAAAATAATGCTAGAATTTTAATCTAACATAATGAAAAATCGACTTTGTTTCAAAGTTGACTATATTTATGAAATAAGAACACTTACAATCTTTATGTTAATTAAATCTGCATTGCTTTCTCACAAAAGAGGAAGTTCTTCTGTTGAGCTGATATAGAAATAAATATCGTGAATGTTATATTTTATTCATTTATAATGATATCTGTAGCACCCTTTCAGATGTATGAATTAAAAATTGTAATTTCAAAAATTAAAAATGGCAAAGCACCAGGAATTAACAGGATACCAGGTGAGTTTTATAAAAACTGTCCTGATAACTATTTAGAAGAAATGTTGAAGACTTTTAATTACATATTAGAAACAACAGATATACCAAATAGTTTTACAAAAGCAATTATATACCCACTACACAAAAAAGGAGATAGTAATAATCCAGAAAATTACAGGGGAATAAGTTTTCAAGATGCAATTCTTAAAATCTTTACAGGAGTATTACTTCAAAGAATTCAACAATGGGCAGAGGAAAATAAAATTTTGAATGAATACCAGGCAGGTTTCAGAAAAGGTTATTCTACAATTGATCATCTTTTTACTTTAATAAGTATTATAAAATTGAAAACTAAAGAAAAGAGAAAAAAATTGTTCTGTTTCTTCGTAGATTTTAAAGATGCTTTTACTTCCCCAGAGAGAAATGCGTTACTCTACAAAATGAGTACTCTCGGAATGTCATCGAAAATGTTAAATATTTTAAAAGGGCTGTATAAGGACACAAAATCATTTATATGGACGCCAGAAGGAATTACGGGAAGTGTAGATGTCAAGATAGGACTTAACCAAGGTTGCTTACTGTCACCAGTTTTGTTTTCTTACTTTATCAATGACTTAGCTGATTATCTAGATGGAGGAGTTAAGTTAGGTAATTTAAAAATTCCATGTCTAAAATATGCCGATGACATAGCCATTATAGCAACTGAACCAGGCACACTACAACGAATGATAAATAAACTAAGCGAATATTGCAAAACATGGAATTTAAAGGTAAACCTAAACAAATCAAAAATTATGGTATTCAAAAAAGGTGGAAAATTGTCAAAACAGGAAAAATGGTATTTTGAAGGAAGAGAGATAGAAGTTGTAAAATACTACAAATACCTAGGATTAGGTCTGACACCACAACTATCATTAACACGCCACTTCCAAGAAAAAACTACAGCCTGTAACTTTGGAATAAACTTAACCTGGAATAATCTATTAAAAAAAATCAATCAATTCCTTTATCAACCAAATATGCGGTGTTTGATTCGGCTATTAGATCGATACTAATTTACGGTGCTCAAATATGGGGTTATAATAAAATAGAACAAGTTGAAAGAATAAACAAATTTTTTATTAAAAAGTTATTTTGCCTTCCTGATAATTGTCCGGATTATATGATTTATTTAGAAACAGGTAGGGATCCTCTATATTTACAAACACTTAAAATGTTTATTTGCTATATAAACAAAGTATTTAATACATGCGAAGGAAGACTGACAAAAGTACTTGCTAACCACGTAATTAACAACAAATTATGGTGGTATCAAGAATTAATGGAACTCAGCCGAATTAACAATTTGGATAATATTGACTGGTTGGTAAAGGCTAGCAGCATTCAATCAAAGATAGAAATAATCATTAAAAATACAAAAAATAAATTTGGACTGGATATGAAAAGCAAAGCAAGAGCCGCTAAATTTCATTTGATTTACAAGGAATTGAACTACGACTTGGGGGACAATCACTATATACAGGATAAATACAGTATTAAGATGATACAAACAATAATAAGAGACAGAACTGAATCCATTTATTTAAATTATTCAATAAATCGAGCAGAACAGCAACTCATTTGTTCACTTTGCAATCAGAATGTAGTAGAAGATACTTTTCACTTTTTTGCGGTATGCCCTATATTAGCAGAAATTAGAGTACATATTTTTGGTTTAAAGCAGATAGATTATAATTTATTTTTGCAATATTTAAATGGCTTAAACTGGCGAGCTCTCGTTAATTACATACTTAAAGCGCAAACATACAGGAAACTATTAATAACAGAATTTAATTACTAATTATCCTTTGAATTGCAATTTTTTTCAATTATGCAGGAGATCATTCCAATTTTTGTTCATTATTATTATTTGATGTAAATATTCTAGTAATTTAATTTAATTTTATTTCATTTTCATTTCATCTAATTATTATGTAAAATGTAATTATGGATAAAACCATATATTTGTTTATTGTTCATTGCATATTTGGTGATTGTTCATTTTTTTTTTCTACTGACATAAGTTTACCATTATATTATTCAAGACAACTCCACAGCAGACGGACAATGTCCATGCTTATGGTGTTTTCAATTTTTCATTATGTCATGTCATATATTTCTTTTCAATAAAAAACACTTTATTATTATTATTATTATTAATGATATCTGTACTCGAATCGGAAACCGACTAAAAAACCGTTCGTAGATTTTCAATACTACAATATTTATTTGAATAAAGGCCTGAACTTCCAATAGATTAAGTGAAGTTTATATGATCATTAACATTATCAATAATATAGAATAAATTACCTTCATTTCAAACTGACTCGCAGGCTATTTCCATATAATTCTGACAATTAGATGGTAGAGTGGTAGAGAGAATTAGGAAAGGACAAACCGCGTAAGAATTAGGTAATTATCAATGATGTTAAGAAATAGTTGAATTTAAAAAGGAAAAAGTTTAGAATGTGGCCAATTAAATATATAATATCCAATGGATTCCCTTGAGTCAGTTGAAATCGCATCCTGGGGTTCTATAATTAAATTATTCCTATTTTGTTTTTCATTAAAGTTTTCTAGTGGTGTGATTTTCCTCAATCTAAATACATAAACAAAAATCCATAAATTAAAGTTGTGGGAAAAAATGTATAATATAGCTTTATCGTAAAAAATTTTATCTGTCATTCCAGATTAAGTCGTATGACAGATAAATCGGGTAAGTCGAATTTAGCCAATAAAGGGTTAAGTAACTGAGCTCTTTTGAGCTACTGTAGCTCAAAAGAAGCACGGAGGTAGTTACTTCATAGTTAATAAGTGTACAAGTCATTCGTTCATTTAAAATTAAGTTATTGTAATTTGTGATATATATCTGTTATAATGATAAGATATATGCAGTTGGTTTAATGGAAGTAATCAGTAGCCACTGTGTTGGTATTTTTGACAAAATTTCAACGCTTGGCAATGAAAATCAGATTATATACCATAACCGTTCAAACTTTAAAATTTGTGACCTCAAAAGTTAAGAAATTTCATTTATTCACTGGGATCAATGATACCTACCATTGCTGCTTCCGAAAGACCGAGTGATTTTTTAATGAAATGTTTGAGTATTGGCGACTCGTGAAGTTTGTCAGTCATTGCAAGACAGACTTAAAAACTCATGCAAGACTGACGATAAGAAAACATCCCTACATGTTGACCGAACTTAACAGTGACTATTGTTAACACGATAGCAACAGCTAGGATTTACATGAGAATATTTATGACGTAAGAGAATGTGAGAGCGAATCATAATATCTTAACACGGGAAATCCGTGAAGCAGAAGTGAATATAGTTAATACTATTATTGTTTATTCAGAAGAACTACCTGAGCAAAGCGGTGGGAGGGGGGGGGTTAACGAGCTATTATTGCTGGCCAATTAAGTTTTATAATAAAGTTGTTGGGAGGCGACGGCGTGCCCTAGCTCCCTGTCCCTTTACTAATTGGTCCTCGGGAATGTCTCCAATTAAACAGGTCTGGGTCTATCGCTCTCGCTCCCAGTCCCTCCCTCTCACTCCTTATCCCTCCCACCCTCTCTCTCTTCAGGTTTATCGCTCTCCGGCAAGCTATCGATACCCAGCTATACACCTCCACCTCCTTAACATTTTACTAATGAGTTGGCTCCCGTTCTCAGCCCCCCTCCACCTGGGGACGCTACGGGAAGACTCTTATAGCTCCACTCCCGAATTCGCACTTAGTGCCCCTAACGGTTCACTTTTTGTTTTTTTATTTTTTTTTCGCTCAAATGAACAGGGCGGAGTTTGATTGGTGACTGTCTGGGAATCCAAGAAATCACTTCCTTCCCCTCTTAACTAATTCGTAAAAGCTACTGCAGTTTCTTTTTTAAATGTTAAGTCGATAAAAGTTGAGCTTTAAAGGTCACGTTCCGATCCTTCCTCATGTCTCTCATACACACGGCATAACTTAAAGGAAAATATTCATCTGAAGTTTTTCGAATCTATAAATATCAAAATAAAAAACTCATAATTGACCTGCCAGTGAAACTTCATTTACGACACAACTATTTTATACCGATCAAATGTTAGCAACAATCAAAATGAACGGGTAATTTAATATAAGAAAATGTTATTGAGGAAATTAAAGCATTGGAAACATCTTCTCACATAAAATAAAGATAATTAGGTCATTAATTGTATTTATTCTTAAAAGAAACGTTTATTCATATGACAAATATATGAATAAAGATTAAAACGATATCATGCACAGAGTACATTTTATTATGCTATAATTTTTAATAATGATGATAAATGTCTCCAAACGTTAGCTGAGGAATAATTGTAACGAATACAAAAGCAATAAAAATGTTTCTGCATCTCCTAAACGCAGGATGTCTTAAAGACGATTTCACGTTCTTTTTTGGCAAGCAGATGATATCTGATATCACTGGATTACGACTTATAAAATTCATTTCCGACTTAGGGCCAGATCTTCGATGATAAATTGCTATTCCTGTCAGGTCTTTGAACGGAATTAAAGTCCTATTCGGAGAGGATGATATGTCCGCCCAGGGGATCCGAATAAAACAGAAATTTGCATCATCCCGGGCCACCGCAAGCTCAGGCATTAGCTAAAGAGGCAGTAGTGGTATCTGATGACCTGCAACCGTAAGCGATCTTGCGATCTTATCGGCCGACACCTGCACTACAGCTGCCGGCATATTGCATCCATTAATATTCCAGCAGATGCCAGCTAAGTGACAAAATTTGCAAAAGGATGGATATGATAAAATGTTTCCCACTTCCAGCCGGAGGCTCTGAATTTAATATCGACGACTATCTCGGGAGTGATTGGCCCCATCATTCCTTTTCCGCAATTTGACTGGAAATATCCGGAATTATTGGCGAATATAAATCAGCTAATAAAGTTGGTGCAGGCCGGCTGATCTCCGCCAGCGGTCGTGACGCACTACGGTACAAGGAACTGAAATCTATAGCAACGGGAATCATAAAGGATTGCAGGGAAGGCCATAATTGGAGATGAGTTGTTTGATGCCTCGTCATATTTCCTATTTATTATTCATATCTTGTTTTTCCTTTATTTTACGATAGGCTATTCTTGCTTCGTTTCATTATAGAACTCGATTGTATTTGCATATTGTTTGCTATTACAAATCTCTTGAACAAGTTTAACGTAAACATTCATAAAACTACAGACAGATTTACATACAGCAGGCTACTAGTATTTTAATTTTTTTTTATCTTCATTTTAAAAAAATAATAAAAATGTTCCTTTAAATTAGATATTTTGTTTCTACGGGTTTATTTTCTGTTTATGGATTTTCTTACTGAATACTAAACTAATTAAATAGCAAACACGTTGAATCAGAAAATAATTTTTTTTTAACTTCATTCGTTTTTCGTTATGTATTGTTGTGTATTGCTCAGACGGCTAATCATTTAACTGATGATGAAACGATTTGAAATATTTTTCTTTAGTTACTACGAAAGAAAGTACCCACTTATTGAATTATAACAGGAATTTATCATAATCTGCTCACGGATCGTCAAGACATGGTGGCCCAGCTAGTATTCAAGCGATACTAAGGAAGGAGAAGTTTACGATCTTCCCCCTTTTACAGAATTTTACTTCGAATTAGTGAGCGGGCTAAATTCTATTGTTGGACTTCGAAATAACGAGAACTTTTCCATGAGCCGAGCGTTTCCTTCGAATTATTGAGAGGTTCGTATTACTGAATGAGATTTGAATGGAATTTATTATTCATTGGGGCTCAAAAAAAAAAAAAAAAAAAAAAAAAAAAAAAAAAAAAAAAAAAAAAAAAAAAAAAAAAAAAAAAAAAAAAAAAAAAAAAAAAAAAAAAAAAAGAAGAAGAATATAAATACTATTTTAAGGTAACTAAGCAACTTCCTCGTACAATGTCCTGGGATTTCTTGTTTCTTGAGACCTCAAAATATGAGAAGGCTAACACGTTTTTTTTTTTTTTTTTTTTTTTTTTTTTTTTTTTTTTTTTTTTTTCGGTTGGCGCATTAGGCCTAATAAGACCTTTGGCCGCGCAGTGTGGTCTTCTTTACAGACATTTTTGTTGCTTGCGGGAGACAAGACACAGACAGCCTGGAGGGGGTAGCCCAAACCTCACGTTGCTGCAAGCCATGGTCACCATGGTGCAGCAGCAGACTGCCCATAGCTCCATAACCAATCCCATTGGGGCCAATTTGGCAGTGTCCTTCCCACCGATGGCGTCAGCTCTCTCGGGTTCAAGGACAGTGACAAACTGGTCTAGGTCCTAGGATTGTGGTAGCTCAGAGTCAGCAGGCCCCGAGGACCTATATTTCTTTCCCCGAAGCATACCGTCCTTGAACCAAACCTCCGGGCGATTACTGACATCCTGGAAAACCACACCACGATTCTCGATGAGATACACGGGGAAGGTTCATCACTCCTACGCTCGGTCGGTGTGAGTCGCCTCCAGTAGACTGACGGGCCTCACAAACCCTGGGGTGGGGGTACACTTGGACTGCGTGGCGTTCATTGGTGGGCGGTCACCCGAATGGAGCGGTCACCCATCCAAGTACTAACCACGATGGACGTTGCTTAACTTTGATTACCTATTGCAAGCGCCCTTGTCCACTCGGCCATCCCGGCAACACGTTTATGTATTTAACTCTATATTTCGGTTTCTAACATGATTTAATTTGTTTTCTAATATGTTTGACCTATCAAAAACTAAAGTCTGCCTCATATACTGATTATGTAATTTTAATTCATCTAAATCGTCATTAAATTTTTTTTGTTCTATTTTCCGCCCAAAAAAAAAATCACTGATCGCTCATCATCAGATATCAGAATCGAAATTTCCATATACTCTACACTCATTACAAAAGATAATGTCCAGCTAAACAACTATATGACAAATTGTATTTTCTTGAATATTTATAGCAAAGAACGAGTACAGTGACTGTAAAAACAGCTCTGATCGTCACATCCGGTGCATATAAGCCAGGAACATGGTATTTTCTGAACATATAGGATTGATCATGTTAGGCCAAAATAAGTTTCGACTGAATAAGCTAGAATTACTCCCTCTCTGCTAACAGGATGCGTGATATAGAAGGTAATGACAACACTCCATTGACGGAATTAGTACTCCTGTTTGAACGGCGAAGGAACCAGAAGTACTAAAGGAAGCTGCCAGGATAAGACAGTTACTAGCAACAGGTGGCAGCCCGATAAGATACCTACACTGCTGCTTGTACGTCCTGCTTGGATGCGGGCCTACTTCTTCCAAGGAGTAGAATTTAGCTCATTTTATGCAAAGCAATGATTGGTAACAATCACATCATTGATCTGGTATTGCGATACAACAATAAGAAAAAAATCAAATAGATGCTCTCCGACTCTATGCAGTAAACTCGAAATCATTGGCCAAACCGTTGGATAAAAACAATTATTAAAAAGGGCGATTTTATTGTTTAAAAACTACTAAGTATTAGCTTATCCAAACAATACAAAACCGAAAATAGTATGATTTAACTATATAATTAATGATTAGCTTAACATGCCTAAATTTCCTTAGTAAGTAACCATAGCAACATTAAGCCATCCAGCCACTCGTTTTCTCAAAAACGTTTGATTTTCGTTGCTTAGTAATGCTAAAATGGTATAGCTCCTCAGGAACAATACTGCATCTGCTAAAAATTATTTTACAGCGATTTTTAATTACTATTTGGGAATTTACGGACTAATAGTTTTTTTTCAAGGAGTCATAAAAACCTTATTTTCATAAAAATTATGACTTAAGCCGTTTCTCTCGAATAGCGTAGATATATCGGGTTGTCCGGAAAGTTCGTAGAGAAATTTGAACAAAAATTAAAATTGATGAACAGCTTAAAATTTATTCATTTAATCTACAAAATAGTTACCATCGTTAGCGATTACCCTTTCTCAACGGCTTGGAAGGTCCATTATCCCTTTTTTCCAAAAATCACTGTCCTTACTCCTGAAGAACAAAAAGGTCCGTTTTGACGTCATCTTCTGAAGAGTAGGATTTCCCTTGTAGAAAATTTTCAAGGGAACGGAAAAGATGGAAATCCGAAGGAGCAATATCAGGAGAGTACGGCGGGTGAGGTAAAACCTCCCATCTGAAGCTTAATAACTTTTGCCTAGTAATTAAAGATACTTGGGTCCTAGCGTTGTCTTGGTGGAATAGCACTCCTTTCCGATTTGCCAACTCCAACGGTCGATTTGCAGGCTCTTAAATCCGCAGCAATCTCACGGACAGTATTGCTCCGCCTTATCCTCGATGTCAAGAGCTGAACTCCGGCCAGCCCGGGGGTTGGTCTTCCGAATTGAAATCTCCTGATCTAAACCGCGAAAACCGCTTCTGAACCGTGCTATCAGCAATTGAATCGCTGCCAAACACGGCACGAATCTTTCTTGCAGTTTGGGCTGCGTTTTTTCCTTTTTTTTAAAATAACAGCATAATATGCCGAAAATGAACTGAATCGGCTCTCATGTTGGTTTGCAATAAACTACACTACTGAGCCTTAATAAAGACGAATTCAGTGTGTAAACATAGTTAATTCCATGAGAATTAAAGGCATATAAATAAACATTAGCTTTGTGATTCATTTTTAGTAGAAAAAATAAAAGGTAAATTTTATTTTAAAAATCTCTACGAACTTTTTGGACAACCCAATAGTTTACGGATATATGAAAGACCATAAATGTATAAACATTGGAAACTCCCTATTCTATTTAAGACTAAAATTCTCGGTGTTTATTAAAATTCTAATGTTCTGCTAACAAAAATTCTAATCTTATTGCTGGACGATCGAACCTTGGACGTTCTCGTCCAAACTATGTTATTATTGTATAAGAACAAGTAGCTACTTCTACTTATTAACCAAGTGAAGATATCCTAGCCCGAGACGAGGCGTAATTAAGACAGTATACTTTCCCCTGTTGAATTTGTATCAGTCCCCAGTGGATGGCGTAGCAAGCAGTACCTACCTCCCAAGCGTATTCTAATGACCTCCCTAACGAACGTGTCTCTTGGCCTTTTTATTTTTCCGAGAACTGCTTTATCTGACTGCTCGTTAAGGATTGGGCTCCCGGCTCCCAATTAGCCGGCTACCGGTCTATCTACCTGGTCCTCCTCTTCGCCTCCCTGTGTTCTACCGGTGTCCTCCGCCACTTCTTCGGCATGGGTCGCCGGGGACGGTGAAGAGCTTCGGATGGAGGAGAAGGAAGGTCGATGGTTGTTCAGACCTTTCGTGCTGCAAGGTCTCTCCACTTGTATTTTGCACCAACCATTTTCTACAAATATCTCAAACAATCCTCGATTTACATAGGTTATGAAGTAACAAAAATTCATAAAACGTTATAATTCCAATGTCAAAACCCAAAAAAGAAAACTTCAGATAATATTAATATTTTTATTCTGAAAATTTTCTTTAGCTGTTCCACTTCACCGAAACACCAAATTTCTTTCGTATACAATTCTGAATTTCCAAAATCCTTTATGTTCACAGATAAAATCATCCATAAAGATCTCAATGTCTCCGATGTTATAATCCTTTCATAAGAAACTTTATCCCACTTGAACCTATTTGTTTCCGGCCTCCCTTTTTGTGATGTTGCTTGACGTTTGGAAATAAGTTTGCCTCGCGATCGTCTAATTTAGAACTTTTCGGTTTAAAGCTACCAACGCACAGTGTTTCGATTAGTATACGCTAGGTGGACAAAAGTCATGATTGAAATTCTAAATATTGGTATTCTAATAATGTAAACAATACATCAAAACGTAGCATTCTAATAATTATTTATGTCTCACATGCTCCACCTCATTAGTAATAGAGTCGAAAGGTGTAAAATCGTGGTGTAATAGAATAAATTAGTTAAATTCCAAGCATCACTTCAATCATTAAATTTATAGTGTTCCTAAACTTTTATAGATTGATCGTTAAGGATTAATATCACTTGGACTATTGAGTGCTAATTCACACAAATTCAGTAAATTTATCTGTTACTCAAACCACAATAAAAAAAGGTTTTTGAGATGATTGCAGGATTTTTTCATCGGTTTGAAACTTCCAAATGATGTTAATGACTTGTACCCTTTTGTACCCGGTCTGATTTTTCTATATATAATAGGGGCACCTTTCCACGTAATAATAATATGTATTATAGCCTGCACACTCGAGTACAACATTCTTTTTTTTAGTTCTTTCTTTCCAAAATGAATATTTTTTTAATAATCGTTGAACCACTCTATGGAAAAAAATCTCTTTTCTCTTAAAGTTTCTTTCGTGCAAACATAATTTCAAAAACCGTAAAGAGGAGAGACTATGAGGTTGCCTAACTCTGCCTCAAAAATTTCTCATATTTTGGGTTGCTGCGGGAAAATCAAAGCAGCATTTTTAGGCTCAACGCCAACTTCCAAATTTCAAGAAACCACTATGATACCCGCAAAAATTGTGTAAGACATCAATTATTCCTTTGGGGATGCTAAGTAATTAAGTGGAAATGAAGAATTAGCCTGTTACATGGACTCTAAGCCTACAGCGCATTCGTACAAGCAGGCTAGGATGCGGTCTATGTAGGCAGGTCATGACTTCTTGCCATTACCGTCTAAGAAAATCTTATACAAACAGGTATTTAAAAAAATGCCTTTTCCTTTTTTCCCACTGGATTACTTAGCAGTACCAGCACTGTCATTTGGCGGAATCCTGGGCCATAATATATGATATCCGTTTTTATCTTTGCAGAGGTAAGCTCTCAAAAAAATAACTTTATTCTGGGGCTAAATCCCTTTACAGCTATGCACATATAAAAATAGATATCTGACCATCATGCTACACCTGTGAAAATATCAAATATTTATTTAAGCAAAAAAAAAAAAAAAAAAAAAAAAAAAAAAAAAAAAAAAAAAAAAAAAAAAAAAAAAAAAAAAAAAAAAAAAAAAAGAGTACAGGATTTTGTTTTTATTTTTCTTCTTAATCTCCTGGGAATCGCTTTAAATTTGATTTTCAATTAGTAAAAGTGTTTTATTTTATAATTAAATTACTTAATAGGTCTCAATAAATGAATAAATGACAAAAAACAATTTTATGATGTAATATAATATATTTAATTTATGAAATATACATAATATTAAATATAGTATATTCAATTTTATAATTAAATATAATCATTTTATAATTAAATTACTTAAATAGTCGAAAGAGATGAAAAAAATTACGAAAAATACTTTTGTCCACCTAGCTCCTACTAAGCGAAACACTGTGCAACGGTTTGCCTGTTCATGTTATCACTCTTCCTTTACGCCTTATTTCCTTGCTGTATTTTAATTTAATAATTAAACTAGTTGTAAGTTTATTAAATGCAAAAGAAAAACAATTGAAAAAGTAAATATGCCAATCAAAATATTCGAAGCCTCCCTTGTTAATCAGGAGGCTTTGAAATCGAAACATTGCATCATTTCTTTTTGTCTGATTCTATCTATGTAATCTAATTTATACAAATTTCCCTGGATTGAGGATAGAAGAAATTTTCAGCATAATTTAAGAACTTACAATAAAAAAATAACTAATAATGGTTATTTGGTCGTTTTCTTATACTTGGAAATTATGAAATGTGAAGTAACAAGAAGAATTTATAACAGTTATAATTTCAAATTATAACTCTTGAGTTAAATTATAACTCAAGAGTTATAATTTAACTTTAAATAAGTAAAAGTCTTGAAAACGAGGAATCGTTCCAAATTTCCCACGAAAAAATACCATTTAAGGTATCCTTTTTTTCCCTCCCATTCCTCTCCTTTTGGGCTACACGGGGTTTCCCGGGACAAGGAAGAGGGGGGGGGGAATCAATGTCGAATATCTGGGTTTCGAACTGGCTATCTTCGGGTTATCAGTCATATATTGTTAGGAGAAACGCGTATTTCCCAAAGCATTAGCCCCCTCGGCTATCCCTCCAACCTGTAGCTTGGGCTTCGTTGGTACGTTATAAGACCTAATTTGAACAGGCTTACCTCAAAACGAAGAGCTCTAAGAAATCGAAATAACTTATTTAAGGTACATTTCTTTATGCCATTGATTGTAGCAATTACAGTAACATTTTTGCTAAAATCGATTCACTGAAAGCATCTCTATTAATAAACCTATTGTACCTTATTGTCTTTAATCATTTTACTCATCACTAGGATTAAGTACACATATGTAGAGCATATTGTCATTGGAAACTTAACATTATTACCAAAATCTAAAGATTCTTATGTTGAAATATAAGTATAAAGTTCTTTTAAGGGATGGTCGGTTCTTTTCCAGGTATTTTTTGTAACGAATAGAAAGCAATTTGTCCAGATTTATAGTCATTTACATATTTTGTTCTTTCAATTTACATACGTAATACCCTGGCGTAATTTGTCTTGTCCATAGATATGTAAATATCGTGCACAGCTCAATTCCTATAAATCTTCCATCACGGGTGAAGATCTGGACCAAGATGCGTTACAAATTCTTCCTTAGCCAATCAATTCGAAATGCCCTTCTAAACGTATCAATTTTAATTTCAATTTATCTTTATTAAAAAAAAAAATGTTAATATTTTACAGAATTATAGAATTAGCATGCTTGGGTTAGGTCAAAAAAAAAAAAAACTTATGTAATTGTTACCAGAATTTGTTTTCGATTTTTAATTGGATTCGCCAGTCTGAATTGGCCGTTTAAATTCAGTGATTGTTATCTTGAATAAATCGGGATTTTTTATTTATTTTTTTTTTTTTTTATCGAAACTCAAAAACAGGTTCGGGTATTGAATAATTTATTAAAGTAGTATTTTTTAAATAAATATTTTACTTATAATGTTTTAGATTACGTTATATATTAAGTAGATTATACATGCTTAGGTATATATAGTGTATTTTATGAATGCATAAAGTACTAGAAATGCATATAAAATATTTAAAAAAATATATATGGTTTGATTTGATGATTACCTTTTTTTAGGTCTCTTCATTATTAGGCTTAAGCGGAATTTTTCAAAGAATATTAGGGGGAGGGTAAAGTTAATTTTTGTCTTCTTCCCACCGCCATAGTAATTATGTCATGCGTTTACTAATCATTAGAAAATTTTTTTCCAGTTTTAAATTCCACAAATTATTCATTCTGAATATATGAATATCAATGTATAAACACAATAAGAGTTATAAGGTTTGTTTTTTTTCTTTTTAGGTACACAGGATTAATGTTACCGAGGTATAAGAAGTTGAAAACGCGATCTGGTTAATTATATATGCGCCTATAAAGAGGAAGGCAATTAGTAAGACTAACTTATAAATTTAGTAGCTAGGGGCCCTTATAATTATTTTATTATTCGGGGCGTCCAATTAGGTCTATCCCAGAAATCCGGTCCTCTTCTGTCAGTCCTCAATTAGCTCCTTTCTGTCTTTCCATCTTCTTTTCTTTTATTCTTATTCTTCTTTTTCTTTTATATTACCCTATACAACATCCGGTCAATATTCCAGCACCTCTGAGGGTTCCTTGTAAGTCCAACTGACATACGTAATCTAATATTTTTCTTTCTATTTGTCTTTCATTTTGGTTCTCATTTGAAATACCATAAAATGGATAAAATATTACCATAACTCAAAAAAGTTGATTTTTTTTATTTTATTTTTTTATCTCGAAAC
The DNA here is from genome assembly GCA_911387785.2 of Aelia acuminata. Lineage (NCBI taxonomy): Eukaryota > Metazoa > Arthropoda > Insecta > Hemiptera > Pentatomidae > Aelia > Aelia acuminata. The sequence goes on along the minus strand of OU426983.1, from coordinate 87,328,111 downwards.
CACTCAACCACAACCGGTACAGAATGGGGAACCGTAATACATATCTTAAGATATAACCAACATTTAAGGTATATATTAATATTTGTTCTGTCATTTTTATATAAGTTAAATGCTAAAGTAACACATTTGATGTTAGAAAACGGTGGTGATTGTGATTTCTTAAACTGACATTTTCGCTCTTCTAAACCTAAATGACTGCCCAACGGTGGATTTATAAGATTAAAACACTAGAAATGTAATTTTCTCTAATTTAGGTTATTTGGAGTTATTGAAGGTGCGATGTATAAATTTAATTATTTTTCTTGTGGGTGACCACAATTTAGAATTTTTCAATATTTTATTTCCAAAGAGAATAGATAAGAAAAAATATATATAAATTGATAATATCTAAATTACCAAAATTCTAGAGAGGACTGGTGTGGATATAAGGTTATGCCAGAAATTTTATTACAAGAATTAATATTATATATTCATAATAAAATAATAATATGTTTTTTTTAAATTTACGATGGGAGTGCATGACTAAAAATATATTGAAATGAAATAAGAATCAATAAATTATAAAAAAAAGAATAAAAAGAAAATCAGATTAGAAAAAAGAAGAAAAAAAAGTATTTAAGCATTTTACCAACTAACAACTTCTCTCAAAATTTAAATTTAACTATCATAGTTGTTATTAACAAAGACAGAAAGAAAAAATTTTAACAGAATTTATTTTCAATAAAATTACAAAATTTTTTCATCTTCATATAATTTTCATCAGGAATATAATACTTATATTAAAACTATTTTAAAATTATTCGTATTATGATTACATATACAATAAATTTGAAAATAAAAGTTACATTAATTCATTAGGTTTCTTATAGTGTACCTACATTATATTTGCATGGAATAATCTAGTTTCTTTAGACTTTAGACTTTTAGTGATTACTAGTACAATGTAATTAACCTTTCTAAACAGCTAGATTGGTCTATCACTCACACTCATATATTTGAATATTCAATCAATTGAGACATCAAACTAGAAATTTTTGGTTACATCTGGACTGGGAATGTTTAATAGGATCCAAAAAAGCAGGTGTGTCTGAATAACTGTTATAAACACGATCAAAATAATAGAGTTATAAACATGTCGCCTAAGGGAATGGTCCTACGAATGGTTAGCAAAAGCCCGAGCTACAAGAACCAGGTGCAAGCTTAAAGCGCCGCTTGTAACCACGTCACGCATTAATGATTGAGCATATTTCTTACGTTTGATTTGATTTCATTTGAATAAAAATTAAGGGTGGGTCGAGAGGAAACCTAAACCTCGTTGGTTGAAAGATTGAGATTGCTGATGGATTAATAATGTTATCGAATGCCTAACAGCTTCTAAAACGAAACTGGCTTTCAAAACTCTTTGCCACATCATAACATCATTTTGACTGTAATTTGACTGTTACACAATAAGACTACAAATGCAATGGTTTATTGATCTCGCCCTTTAAATATATACATTTCTCCGCATATTTTCGTATTTTAGTGTTGTTTTGATCAACTTCCAAATGATTACAAACCGATCTCAATAACATGAATGATATTCGAGTTATAGATTAATGCGGAAAGGGTTATCAGCTACTACAGGTACAGAGGCACTGTGAGATTGAGCGACTAAACGAAAAAAAAAAATAAAATAGAAAAAATAAATAAAAATAATTCAGCCTGTGGAGACATAATCAGAGGACCATCGATTACGCAGAGTACAATGCCCGGAATAACTTTTTGGGGGGAATCTTTGAGAATATTATGCCTTTCTTTTTTTTTTTTTTTTTTTTTTAAAGCCGAATATTGAAAATTTCATTAATTTCCTCATCCATTAGAATTATGAAAGTGATACATTAATTTTTGAGCAATATTTTAGAGATAAAGGTTATTTGACCTTAAGCCATACCATACGTAGTTTTTTCCCCCTTTATCAATGTGTGCATCTATCCATAAGACATGTGTTTTTTCCCCCTTTCCTTCCTGGCCATTACGGGCTATAATAGTGACCAATCCTGCAATGACAATTCCCAATAGGCATAGTAGAAAGGTCGACATTTATGCCCTGCATTCCTCATAAAATAAAGTCACTCAGTCCAAAAATGGAGCGACGCTCGACTGTCTCCGACTCAAATAGATCTGTCAGAAGTGGGCCATAAGACAAAGAAGTACCGAACTGGAAGGCAAACAAGAAGCCGATAGAGAGAAGAGCTATTAGCCGAAGACCATCAATAACCCCGAAGAGCGCTACCAGGGAAGGCCGAGGACACTCGAGGAGGACACTCCTGATGAAGACGGAGCAATCAGGAGAAGTGGAGGAATCGGGTTATTAATTGCCGCGGAGGATGTCGACCATCCATCAGCCCTGTCATTAGCATACCTCCTCTCTCTCCTATCGCTCCCTCTCTTATACCATCTTTTATCTTCTTCTCTCTCTTCCAGCTCGGCTCTCTATCCTATATTAGCTACTACTGCACTTACCCGAGGCACTTTGTAACGTTCTATCTTTATCAGTAGATTATTCACCAGTGTCGTAACGATCCGTGATTATTCGTACTGTAGTGCCTCAACCTGTATGATCTGCAAATTCTTCCATATTCAATCTGTACAATTATCTTCGGCGAAGCACTATGAATCTCATTCCAAATAAGGCCATCAAAATGCTGATCTACAAGTGCAATATTTGAACTCTAGCTCAATACGTACTACTACTTCTAAATAGGAGGAAGGTGAGAGGAAGTGCAAGAAATGGTGGGAACAATAATTTACCTCAAAAATCAACCATTTATCTCAAGATTGTTCTCGATTCCGAAAAAATTCAAAAGTAGCCTAAACTTCCATAGAAGTAAAGATTCATACAGAGCCCGACATTAAAGAAGATATATACTATACTAGCAGACCCGGCCACGCGTTGCTGTGGTGTGATACCACAAATACAGTGATACCAACATTCATTGATAAAGATGAAAGCCTTTCAGCTAATCAAAATCCAACATGGTTGTGAATAGAGCATTACACCATTTAAAAGTATTTGGTAAGGAATATAGGAAAATTAAAGTTTTTATTTTATACATCTCATATTTCAATGTAGCTTGATAAAAAAGGAGCTGATTGTGTTTACGTCTCACAGCGCTGCCAACACTACCGCCCTTTTTTGATGCATCGGTATAAACTAACTCGAAATGGCTATATTTTTCCACTAATTTTAAAAAGGATGACTGAACTTCAACCGGGTAAGTTTTGGTAACCTCAGCCATTGATCTATTGATTATTGGCCTAACACTACTTCAACTTGGTATTGTTAGTTTAGCAAATGGTTTAATATTGCTCAGGGTCATGCCAATTTTGGTTAACGCGCCATATATATCCTTTTGATAGGCGTTTTTCTCAATTTCTTTGAGACCTCGATTTCCCTACCCTTCGGCAAATAAGTGTTTGGTAGGAGGACGGTGTGTTGAAGCTTTTAATTTAGCAATATATTTGAGTGATGAGAAATCTCTTCTTAAAGAGGTTTTTACATAATACAATTAAGAATTTTTATTAATTCAAGAACTAATTTGTTCAAAATGTTTTGGGTTAACCTGTTTTTGTTTTTTTTTGTTTTTTTAACACAAGCCAAAGATTTGATGGTTTCCACACACGTGAGCAGGCGATGCCCATTTCCCACGTGAGGTACGCCATTGCCCATGGGAAAAACACAGATTTTCAAAGTCCAAGTGGACATTGTTTGCCCTTGGGATTTGTTTATGGTCATGGCTAAAGCCAAACGAATAGGATATTGAAGCCTTTTAAATTTTATTGAAAATTCTGACGGTTCCAGTGGATTAGGTGGCAACAGGACGGTATCTCCTGTAAACCTTCCAGGCAACATTTTTGCTTCAATAACATTTCCTGTGATCCTTTTAATGACCAAACATGTACCGTTGCACAATTGAGGTGGATTTAAGTTACAAAGAAGTATGATCGGTGAGCCAATCTTCAACTGGAGATTGTTTGAGTGTGTATCCAGGGAATTCAAAAATTCAGATGGGAAATTTACGGCTTCGTTTACATCTAGAACATTGTCAATTGATTTTGGAAGTTTATTTCATCGAAATCAACATTTTTAGCTGCCAAAATAGCACGACTACCCAGCCAATTATAGTCCAAATAATTGTTCAAAATATCAGGAAAGACACTTTATATTAGTTCATTTTTCGTCTCTACAACAGTTCAGAAATTTTCTGGTAATTTGATAAATTTTGAATTTCGATGGAGCTCTATTTCAGCGTTTCCAATATAGAGCAATTGTTTAGAAAATATATCTGCCGATGGATCATTTTGCAGTAGTACTCTCATATTTATGGTGGATTAATCTGAAACTTGCGGTTTATCCAAATAACAATTATTCCTGTTCAGTAGAGGTGTAATAATCATTATATGTAAAATTTAAAAAATGCCGCGATTCGCAATCCTTTCTTAATCAACAATAATTTAAAGATAAGTAAAAAAATGTATTCTGGTGAAATTAACACCGGAATGTCATTCCCAATAATAGCCTACTTTAAATTAAAGAAAGAATTAAAATCTTCGCTGATATTTCTTAAATTTTACATATAAAGACAATTACAACTCTGCTGATCAGGAAGGAACCGCCTCTATTCCATTGGGTTTAAATTATTGTTGATAAAGGAGGAATTACAAATCTTCACTGACATTTTTTAAATTTTACATTTTATAGCAGGGGATAAAAATAATAAAAAAGTTTGGTAAAATAAAAAACAATTGTATTCACATAATAATAACAAAACGAATAATGAAAATAAAGAAACTTCTGTTAAATAAATAAATAAATCAACTGAAAATATATTATTAAAGTCTTAATTATGCAGTTCTTTAGCAAATCACAAAGTATCCCACATCACCGAATCAAAACACACTCAGGGAGTTTTTATGTCTGGTTACCCGCAGTGTAGCCAACTCACTAATTTTCACTAATTTTTGGCAACACTGACTCCCCAAGTCAGGTTTCTATTAGGTTACACCTGTGCTGTTACCACATGTATGGAAGATTATTTCAAATAATAGCCGAATTTAAATTATTAAAATGTGTTTACTTTACTAAAAGTTGATATCAGGGTGGGCCACAGCAAAGCGTTTCAGCGCTTAGCTAGTAATTTAATTTAAATACAAATAAAAAATGAAAAGGAAGAAAAATTACCTACACTTTTGAGAATTTATTGTAACCTTTCCTTGATTCAATTATTCTTTAATGAAAATTAACAATAAATACAAAAATTTGTATTACTAATAAATAATAATATAGGAACAAATAACTGCATTCACATAACACAATACAAAATTATAATAATGATAACCTGTATTACAATAGCATGCTTATAAACAAAAACATTATGAAATCGACATATGACGCCATGTTAATAAATCGAAACACGACCCACTGTATTTGCAATAATTCGCTATATAAGAATTATTTTGGTCACTAACCAAGTTAAAAACTATCCTATCTCTTAAGTTGGCCAAAACTAAATACATTGAGCCAAATTTAATTAAAACCGGTTGTGTAGTTTCTGAGTTATAGAAAGACAAACATCGGGGCACGAGATTTTTATATATATAAGGAAGGATATTTATCAATAATACATCATTAAAAGAAAAATACTTCATCTATAAGTAGATAGCCCTACTACATGTTTGTAGTCATTTGTTTTTCGTTTCGCGCTTTTTCTTTAGAGCCAATTTGGCAGTTCCCATCACACCATTTTTTTTTCCTTCTTCCTCACAAGAGAAAGGAAGAAATATTTTTTGTCTTTAAAATATGTCAATGAACCTTTTATTTATTATTTCCCACCGCTCAATATTATTTTCTTTCTCGGGCTCAAATATGGTGACAAAACCTCTATGCAGCTACTGATATCCTACTAAAACCAAATCTGTAAACCAGAGCCAATCGTTCATCGGTCACAGGAACAGTCTTAGGTGCCTGCAGTGGGCTGACGGGCTTCACCTTGTTGGGCGGTCACCATTTCAAATAATTACCATGCTCAGCTTTGCTTAACTTCGATTACCTATTGCAAGCGCCTTACCTATTGCCGCTCGGAATCCCCCCTTACATTTACTACTTAGGGTTGCTAAAAAGTATTTGTAAAGCATAGTGATCGAGCTGTATGATACATTATATAAATACATTTAATAATATTTTTCTTCTATTTCTATGTAAGTGCAATATTTATTATACTAAATAATAGGTCTAGATCCTGACGATTCATTCAATAACTCAAGAAATAAAAAAAATCATTAAATTTTATAAACTAAGGAAAATTCAAAAAAGGAAAATTCAGCTCCGCCTAAAATAAAAAAAAACACTGACAGTAAAAATTATTTATAGAAGGCAACAAAAAATGTCTGATGTATTTTTTCGTTGTCCTTTCCTCAAAGATTAACAATTAACTCTCAATGGGATTCGACATTTGCCTTTTTCTAGGAAATATACTATTAATAATAAAAACAATCATATGTTAAATAATTATATAAATAATTAGACTTATCAGAAAGTTGTCATTGAAGAAATAAATTAGCTATTTCAGGATACCACCAATAGTATCGATGACACATTATCCAAATTTCTAAAATCAACTATATAGGAAAGGAAAATATTGCCTTAATTTATTATACTATAAAGTATTAATCTTCAATTAATTTTATCGTATTTATCAAGCCACACATATTTTATTGCGAAACTATTCCTAAAATTATTTTAGATTAGGACTTAAGTAACCCAAGAATGTTGCTAAGTAATTTAATTTCATTCAAGAAAGAATTTTGAGTATATTTAGCACAGTATTAGATCACAGATATAGGCAGATTAACTGACTCACTCTTTTAATTTTGGTTTTCAAAAAATAAAAATAAAAATCATTTTCCAGTCTCCACACTCCTCCATTTACACAAGGATATTATTGTGGTCATCATCTCTCTTTAATACGAGTTTTCCACTAAATTTGTTGTATTATCTTATCTCAGCCATCCTACCAGTCGTTCGAATTACCAGGTATTTTTTTACCCTTTTATATTCTTATGTTTGTACATGTTTATTAAATTCACGATTGAGGAGGAAAACTCGATATAAGATTGTTTAACATAAATACGTCGATACGAACTTTATTGCCCAGTATTTGCGAGTAATCTGGTGGGATCCTGGAAGATCAAGATGATGAAGGATTTTAAGAGGAGATAATGATCTCTGAAACCCCGTGGGCGTGTAAAGAGGAGTCAGTCCTCCTCACAACATTTTATTTCCAAACAAGATAGGATCTGATGATACCTTCGACTCTGGAGGAATTTTTGGACTTGTTCCATTTTTATTGTAAGCCGGGTCATAAACCCTAATTGGTTATAGTGGTCAGCTGTAAAACATTTTTATTGGAGATAATGGCACAACTCTGATGAGGAGAATTCCTCTGCCAGCAACGGCAGGGGCACTTATATTTAATAAGAGAATGTGAAATTGCCGCGGCGATGTTGAAATTTTTCGTTATTTCAACTCCTTTTATTTCTTCATCTACATCTTTTTTATCTTTCCTCCGCCTAAGCTAATTCGAACTTATTTATTTTATTGGCTACCCTATCTGCTGCAATTAGCTGAAGGAGGTAGCTACTAAAAATATTTATTATGAGGCCATTAGCCTGTCAGCGGTTAACTGTCGAGATATAAACCGAATTTGGGAAAGAAACCGTCCAATTAGTAGTAACACGGTTTACTGCAACAGATAACAAAAATAATTAATTACAAGAATTTGTCACTATAATTAGTGCAATATTTTTCCGTCCGAAAGATCTTATGTCTGCGATATATTTTGCCGAAAAGACAAAGTTTATGCATAGATAGTTAAGTAGCAATGAAGTAGCCAGGTTCTAAGCAACCGCTCCTCAAAAAAAAATTAGGGTCATATGATTCTTTAGCATACCTCACTATTGCATCTTCTATGAAAAAATATAGCTTTTGAAATAAAATTTGATCTGAAAGGATTATGTACATGCTATATAACGAACATGAGCATCTTTCCAGTAACACACGCTGATACTATGATCTTGCTGTTACTATGGTATCAGCATATAAAGGTGACAAAAAATTTAAGAGCTGTTGAAACCAGTGTTGTGCCAAATAGAAATAAACTTCAGCTGAAAAAGAGAGAGGAAGTACTTACATTTAAGTCACACACAGATAGGGCACACCAAGTTCACTCACGAATTCCCGAAAGTTCACTCACGAACGGAATTGAACGGACCCTTTTTCAGGCTGAGAACATTAATATGCTGATGGCAGAAAATTATTCTTGTTATTTAAAAAGCTAACCCTTATGCCAAAATTTAGTTGTATTTACTTTTTATCTTTTTTTTTTTTGTACATACTTTTAGTTTTGTATATTTTTTATTATTTCGTTTTAATGAAACCAGGGGCGTTTTCAGAACCCCCAGGTATTTCGGGAAAAAAAGTAAGATTACTAAAAAATAAATTAATGTATTCAATTCTTACAACTTTACTAGGATGTTTATGCATACGAATTTAATAAAGTTTTCTTGCATATGATAAGTGCTGTTTTGTTTTCACTTTATTCATGTTTTTCATTGATATACCAACCAATCAACTAGTAACATTCTTGACGTTTTCTACATCAATTTAATCAAATTTTATGCATGTATAAGAGGATATCTCCGAACCAATGTCCCCAAACTTTTTGTTTTTTAATACCAAATACATTTTTAAGTTCTAATTTCTTGTTTAACGTCACTTTATGCCACTAAGGCTAATCGGACGATGCTCCAGTGGAAGTACTTAATTTTGCCTATCCAGGAATAATTGGGAGAGGGATCTTTAACGAGTACCTGACATCGTACAGGCTCGGGACCTCCATTTTACGTCCTATCCGACAGACTGCATGGCTAAGGATGTTTTACTCCCATTAAAAAATCCTAGGGCCACCGCTGGGCGCGAACCTGCGACCTTTAGTATTGTAGGTTGTCATGCTTACCCCTATACCCACAGGTGACCCCACATTATTAAGTTGATTTGATAAACAATTTAAAAAAAAAAAATATGGCTAAAAATTGCTCTGACAACGTAACAACTCAATATTTCTAGAAAGATTAAAAATTAATTTTTATATAAACTAAAAAAAGGTATAGAATAAGTGACAAGTACTAAATAACACAAGACATTTTCTGTTTTTTTTTTGTTTTGTTTTTTGTATTTAATGAATTTTCCTATTCATTCCAACATTAATTTTCATGCGCTTGTCATATTCTTTTCAACAACAATTAAAAATTAACATATTTTTTCTGTAGCTGAAAAATACTGTAAACACCGGTTGAGAATAACATTTGTTTTCGAATATGTTACATTGTTTTTATTTTTTTTTTTTTTCATTAAGTCAGGATCAAAATGAATTTCAATAATTCAATAAAAATGAAATGATGTAGATAGCTTTCAATTAGAAATGATGTTGACTTTTGACATAAAATTGGTAATAAAATAGCTACTAAAGAAAAAAAAAAAAAAAAAACCTGTACCACTACAACCCATAAAGGGTCTTGGGTGCAGTACTATGTAAGGAAGAGTACTGTTTCTTGGTCAGCGGTCGTGCAAGGAGGTGATTTGACCGTGATCACGCTCAACCGCCAGGTTTTTTCCCCTTAATTTTTCAATTAAGGGTACCCACTTTATAGAGGCTGGGTTTGCCCCAGGAGGGTCTCTCGGCCCACGAGACGAACTGTGGCGAATAATAAAGATATCATAAGCCATGTCAGATTCGAACTCGGGACCTTAAGCACAGCAGTCCACTGCCTTACCAGTGGGCTACCCCGCTCCCTAGCTACTAAAGAAACCAAATAAAAATTTATGGTTCTCTAAGTGATTTGTACGCGTTTTGGAATCCGTTTCACGAAAAAATTTAACCACCAGTAACTTTGACATTCAACTACTTATCTTTTCAAATATCTTCTTTCTTTAAAACACCTCTTCTTCCGTTTATATTCTTATTTTATTTTATATCCTCACTTCAAATTCTTTTTTGTGTTCCTTTTTTTTAAGATCTCGTTTTATTCTAGGAGTCTAGTGTTTCCCTTGGAATTCATTTTTAAGACATCCTAATAACACTGTCATCAGAATGCCACAGGAGAGATTCCTGTTAGTGGACTTTTGATCGCCATATCCCTACATTCTTTTACATTAATAAAATTAGCGTTTTTTTTTTTAATTGTATTTGTTTTATTTTTTCTTGTAGAATCTTCTTTAATTTTTAATGCCATGTGTGTGTATATACTGGATATATATCGAATGCAATACTGCAATTATATATTTTATCTCTAGAATCTCAAAAACTCCATAAAGTTTAAGTATATATAATTTATACACACACAGACACAGACACAGACACACACGCTTAATGTAAATCTAAAAATGAAAATTGGGGTGTTGAAATGATCATAAAAAGTAGGCAAAGCACTAAGGTACCACATTTAGCGATGGTGGGGACATTAGTTTTGTACAATCTAATGAAAAAATATAATAACTGAGAACACAACTTTTTATGAACTAATTTAATTATGATCTAATTGAATAAACTTTGAAGAAAACTACTTCAAGAAACAGTTTTATTAAATTAACCGTCTTTATCTTTAACCCAGCTTTAAAAATCCTACAATACATCTAAAAATAATCATCATATTTTAACAAATTATTCATCTTAATTTATACACATTTGTTTTTCTATATTTCACTTTTTTTGGGACAAGCCATAAGACAATTTTTATCAACTAATTTAATTATGATCTTCCCTCTTAAGATATCCCCCCACTCAGTGTCTCTACACGACTGAACTTTTGGATCTACACCTTGTATAATAATGAATATCTCTATATATATAAGAGGCTTTGTCCTGACTGACAGAATCAACGCAGAGCAAAAACTACTAATGATAGAAACTTGAAGTTCGGAATTTAGATTTTAGGTAACCGCTAAGAGAGGAATTTCAAAAATGTAACCCCCAAGCGGTTTAAATGGCGAAATTGTCTTTTAACTCTAACGGACACCTATTTTTGCACTTCGAGAAAAAATATCAAATTTGGACTCATTTTAAAGATCTTGATACGACGAGTTTAACTCGAAAGCCCCAAAGGGACGTCGAAAACCATGTTTTAAAGCCGAAAAATGGAGCGTCCACGACGACTAAGCAATTTTTTGCTTCGGCGGTTTTAGTGAACTCTCTCCATTGCGCGTCTCCCTCTCTTCTACCGAGCCGGTTGCTTCCCCCTCCAACATTCCACCTACCGGAAGCTCCGATTCTACTAAATCTCCTGAACATCAGCTAACATATTATATTAAATCAATACCAAAATAATGATCACAGAATTGATTCTAAAGCCTCGCGGGCAAAGCCGCGACGGGGAATGCTAGTTAAGTATATATAAGGGAAATCAAATATTTTGTAATGAAACAAGTTCTAATTTGTTTTTTGAATTTTTGTGCGTGTCTTATGAAACGTTATCCGTTTGGACTAGAACGTATTTTTGCAATTCTACATTCAACATAAGATTGATCCGAATTCATTATATATAAAAACGAAAATTCCGTCGATTGCCTCGAAGAAATCGATTTCTCTAATTGGGTCAACTGCTGATTGGAAACAGAAAATAAGAAAAAAAATATGGTTAAAACTAATTTAATAAATCGAAATTAGGAAACCGTCGACATTTAGGAGTTTTTTGTTTAATAAAAAAAACATTCTTGATTTCAAAAGATGCTCACGGCTTAAAAAAAAAAAATCATAAAAAAATAAATAAATAAATAATAAGGGATTATGGAACAAAAATCTGATTAAAAACTTGTAAAAAAACACCGGAATTCCTTCAGGTTCCCATAACCCCAATAACATCTCCGGTTAGCTAACAGAATGATAAGCGATCAATAAAATATTTTAACGAACCTTAACACATAATGATAGATTATTCTCAGCAACAATCATCACTAATAGGTTTTTAAAAACTAGAGATATGTTAAAAATCCTATCACTGGAGTTATTAGCTGCTCATTTTAGATAAAATTATTTGAAATATGTATTTTACTAATATTCCAGTATTTTCTGAAAGATCAAATTCGGAATGTCTCTATTTTAACGAACAAGCAATACCTCTATAAACATGGCATTTAATGGTACAGTAAAAGTTTTTTATTTATATATTACAATGTAATATTTATATATGTAATAAGAATCCGTTAGAGGTTTCCGAAATGTTTACAATTTCCCTAATATTAATTTAATTTTTTGCTAGCACTGAAAAAAAAAAGAAAAAAAATATTTGCACCATATTAATATGGGCTATCAAATTATTTTTAAGCTTTAGTGTTTCCTTTCTTTAGCAGTTGAAATTTGACCAACATTAACGGTAGAGACAATTCATTTTACTCGTAAATGTTTAAATAAATTACAAATATAAACATTACATCAATTTTAAATACATCGCCTTAGAAGGAAGCATTAATGATGTATGAAATAATATTATTCTATATAATCATTACTCAATCAATATAGGATGCACTATTTCGTTACTTTGTTGTGGTTTTGTTAATTAACTACATTATATGTAATTAATGCAAAATAATAAAAAAAAATTATTTTTCACCGAGTATAAATTGAAAACGATCTTGCGAATGACCCTCAAGGGTAGAGGCAATGATAAATAAAAAATTATGGTTCAGGATTTTTAGAAGAATAAAGAAAATTCATTTCTTTATTCTTTTTTCTTCATCTCAATATATGCTTCTATTATACATCAAATGGTAAATTCAGCCAATTCTTCGTTTGGTGGAAAATTTAAAACCTAAATGAAATGGATGAATTAGGCGAGTATATCAATAAAAATGCCCATTTACTCAATTTTAATCATTACTCAATCAATATAGGATGCACTATTTCGTTACTTTGTTGTGGTTTTGTTAATTAACTACATTATACGTAATTAATGCAAAATAATAAAAAAAAATTATTTTTCATCGAGTATAAATTGAAAACGATCTTGCGAATGACCCTCAAGGATAGAGGCAATGATAAATAAAAAATTATGGTTCAGGATTTTTAGAAGAATAAAGAAAATTCATTTCTTTATTCTTTTTTCTTCATCTCAATATATGCTTCTATTATACAACAAATGGTAAATTCAGCCAATTCTTCGTTTGGTGGAAAATTTAAAACCTAAATGAAATGGATGAATTAGGCGAGTATATCAATAAAAATGCCCATTGAATAAAGTGAAGGAAAAATGGATTCAATCATAAGAAATATTCATAATTGTTTGCTTCTTCCGTATTTGTTCTTTTTGAATTCCCTGTTATCACCCTTTGATGCAAATTGTCTAGTATCCTCCTGTTCGAATTTTATAGAAAAATCTAACCCTGGGGCGTGTTTGTTATTTATTCAGTGTCGAAGCTAAGGTGACTGGAAAGTAGTCCACCCTGTTTGATGAAAAGGGGGTAGTTTAAAACAGGCCAGTGTAACCATATGTCTGAATTATTTTTTTATCTCACTTAACTTTTTTTTTTGTATTGTTTCAATGTTTCTATTTTCGAAATCAGGTGAAGCATATACCTTGACAATTAAGCGGAAACGGCGCCACTGGCGGTGGCCATACTAACATTTATTTATACCTTAAATTATTGAAGTTCACTAAGTCGTTTTTCCACGTTTTGGCACTTATTCCTGACTATTTTATTATCCTATTCTTTAGTTAACTAGGTTCAATAAAGTGGCTCGCACTTTCTGAAGATAGACTGGAAATTATGGTTGCTGCTCCGTTACAGATCCTAGCTAGATTATACAATATCTAACGCAAATAGAAGTTTTCTAATAAGAATAAATAATTTATAAAGAAAGTAAGTCGACAGTTTCGTTCAAACCAAATATAATTATTTTATAATGGACTCCAGACCCATCCGAACCTACTTCTTTCGAACGTTACTTCTTCCTTAAATCCTGATCCTCCGAGTAGATAGAAAAGAAGATGTATACGTGATCTAAAATAAAAATAAGTAACATTTAAGTGATATCTACCAATGAATGGATGCACATTTACAGGTTTTAAATTTTAATAAATATAAAATTAAACTTTTTAATTTAATAATATAAATTTCCGACTCTCTCCTTGATAAGAAAATAAATACTTTCTCTGGCATTCATTCAACAGTTATGCAGATTATCATAGGCTATTGGAGCGCACAGGATACGTGGGTTTCCAATGAAAAGGTTGGATCTTGAATGCAACCGGGAGGCGAAATTAAGAAACCCTTCAAGAAAAAAACCAAGAAACATCGAAAAGATTTCTGTTTCTATTGTTCAAAGCTAAAGAAGGAAAGGTATATGGACAAGAGAGGGCAGGATTTAAATTGTTAAAATAGGAAGATGTTGGAATACAGAGAGATGTTATCCTTAGCCAACTCAGTGGTCACCGATCCTCCCGCTATTAATTATTGATGACTCCTGCCATTTCCTTTATCTTGCTCCCAGCTTTCGGTATCTTTTACATAAAACCCGGCCCATTTGTCAGCCCTCCTCTTTTTGTCATCGGCATCCCCACTCCCCCTCCTATGTCTTTTATTCCTCTTCGTATTTAATGGCATTCCGGAGGCCGCGACGGCTCCCCGAAGTCCGAGGGTACGTGGAGTCCTCAATTAGATTGTTCTCACGATGAAGACATTCTGCCGCCTTATTTATAACGGGACGTCGGTGCATTCCCGGCATATGTTCGGGGTCCCCGGAGGTAACTTCGGAGATAAGGTGTCGCCCGTTTGAGGCGAGTTATTGGGCATTCTCTTTAATTTTATCGGCCTTGTTTAGATAAAAGATTGACAAATGTCGTTATTTATTTTACAACGTCAAGAGACTTCCGAAGTATTCCTGGAAATAAAACTTGAAAAAAAAAACTTTTCATTCCTTAAAGCACACCGGACCGACTGCTTTACCAATGAGAAGTTAGTAAGTTTTGAAAGATAGTCAACCAATTTAGCTCAAATGTAAAGAAAATATAATTTTTGATCATTGCCGAACACATCCCCACTAATTACTAAATCGTCCAATTTATCCCCACCAATATTTTGAAGAAATACAAATAATTTTTATTTGTAGAGGAAATTCAAAACAAAAGATGGATTTTCGGTATAACAGCAATACATTCCTACTTAGAAAGTGCTTGAAATTGGATCTTTTTAGTAATTTCTCTTTTATCATTCAAACAGAGTAGCAATAATTAATTTTTTTCCTTAGATTAATCTAGGGAAATCATACATATGCTACTCTTTCTGACTGATAATGGGGCTGAATATTGCCCATGATAAAAAAATAAGAATAAGCACTCCTGAAAAACCAGAAAAGAAAAAAAAAATACTTTTAATCTGCTTAAGATTTTAATGACAAAGGTCTACATTTTTCATTAGTGTCACTTTTGTAACTAGGTATGAACGGAATAGTCACTCCGAAAATTGTTCATTAGTGATAAAAAACAATAAAAGTAATTGAGGATCTTGGTTTGTATTAGAGCCATATTTGACCTTTTCCTGCATTGCTTTCATTCTGGAATAGTCCAGCTATATGAGATTTTTTTTTTATTTCTAGTTTTAGATATTATTTCCTCAAAAAAAATAATTTTTCAGGAAAATTGATGTAATAGAATTTGTATAAGTAGGTAAAGAGATAATAATCTCTTTCATAGATATATATATTCACATTAATCATTCCATACATAATTTCGACTCTTGATGTTTGATAGAGCTGTAATAAGACTTAAAATTTAGTAATAATTGGTTTATTTGTATTTTTATATTAAGATTCCTGATAATTAATGATCATATGACTTATATAAGAAAAAAAAACATCAAAGAAGGCAAAGAAAAGAATCCTACAGATGTGGGAAGAACATCCTGCAAGAAGAAACATTACCCTCAACGTTCAGGAAAATAGAGAAATTAAAGTCATAAATAAAATAAGAAAAAATTGCCAATAAAACATACAATAGCATAATTTAATAATTAATTTCCAATATTCTTTAAATCTCGGACAATAGAGGGACAGAGTCGAGTGAGTAAGTTAAGTTTAAATTTAAATTTTTAAAGTAACGCTTAAAAAAAAATTATAAATTTTGTTTTTTTATCATCAATCATCAAACTCACTCCGGCTAATTAAAATAAAAAATTATCTATTAGACCTATTTTACGACTTATATAACTTAGAAGTTGGTATGATTTTAATTCAATCCTTTATGAGGAAAACCTTATTTTATACGTTTAAAAAAAAATTAATATTATAATACGCTGTTTTGATGAGTCTCGTTGATTATAATTTGAAATAAACCCGGTTGTCGAAGGGACGGCTAATTATACCCAATTATGGACCAGTTGAATTCTTCAAGATAATCCCAAACGGAGACTGTAGCCCCTAACACTTCTCACCAATTAATCCACAATAACAATTCCTTAGGTATGACATGATAATTGACTCCGGCTCTATCAATTATATCGAAACGTTAAGCTCACTTGTTCCAAAGACTGACAGAATCGCTGACGCGAGAGCGCGTTGACACGATTAAGGTGTTATAATAATACGACAAGTTGCTAGACAGCTTGCTATAACTGTTAGATGTTAAGAAGCTGGGTTTAATGGCCAAAGGCAGATGTTCCCGTATCAGTGACAGCTTACAGATGTCGACTCGCTCCACTGTTATATGTTAATTAATTGACTAATGAGCGAATGAAATGGATGATTGATCAATTATTGTAAGTCAATACTTCAATTTTCATATACAATTTATTGAATAATTTTGATTTATTGTTTGATTCGCACTGCCTATTAGATAATTGGTAATATTTCAAATTTTATACAAACTCATAAGGAATTGGTTGTGCCGCTATGGATGAACACCGACTCTAAAAATGAAATTTTTAAAAGTTAGTTTGTCTGATAATATGTAAGCACATTAAGCACCACTTAAGCAGTGCCGAAATTCAGAACTACGTTGACCACATTACAATTAACACCATCAGAAATTACTTAAATTGATTAATCTTTATTAATAAAAATTAATAAAGATGATTTTGTTATGATATAGAGTAGAATATTTAGGAAATAAAATGGAGGTATAAAAATGGTCAGGGTACATATAGTCATGAACATTACATGATAGTTTAAGATGTGATAATTCACAAAAAAATTTAGCCTATTCGCAAATACCTTGAAAGTATTTCAATGAACGAAAGTTGGGCTATTTATGATTATATAATTTTCAAATTATAAATATATTAATCCTTATATATATAAAAATCTCGTGTCCCACTGTTTGTCTCTCTATTTCTCAGAAACTACTCAACCGATTTTAATGAAATTTGGCTCAATGTATATAGTTTTGGCCAACTTAACGGACCGGATAGTTTTTAACTTGATTAGTGATCAAAATAATTTTTATATAGCGAATTATTGCAAATACAGTAGGTCGTGTTTCGATTTATTAACATGGCGTCATATGTCAACTTCATAATGTTTTTGTTTATAAGCATGCTATTGTAATACAGGTTACCATTATTATAATTTTGTATTGCGTTATGTGAGTGCAGTTATTTGTTCCTATATTATTATTTTCCACAGACAAATAGTAATACAAATTTGTATTTATTGTTAATTTTCATTAAAGAATAAATAAATCAAGAACAGGTTACAATAAATTCTCAAATGTGTAGGTACTTTTTCTTCCTTTTCCTTTTTTATTTATATTTAAATTAAATTACTAGCTAAGCGCTGAAACGCTTTGCTGTGGCCCACCCTGATATCAACTTTCAGTAAAGTAAATACATTTTAATAATTTAAATTAGGCTATTATTTGAAATAATACTCTATAAATGTTGTAACAGCACCTACTGTCATAGGTGTAACCTAATATGTAGAAACCTGACTTGGGGAGTCAGTGTTGCCAAAAATTAGTGAAAATTAGTGAGATGGCTACACTGCGGGTGTTTTGATTAGGTGTTGTGGGATACTTTGTGATTTGCTAAGAACTGCATAATTAAGACTTTAATATTATATTTTCAGTTGATTTATTTAACAGAAGTTTCTTTATTTTCATTATTCGTTTTGTTATTATTATTTAAATACAGTGTTTTTTTATTTTACCAAACCGTTTTATCCCGAGATCTAAAATGTAAAATTTAAAAAATGTCAGTGAAGATTTGTAATTACTCATTTATCAACAATAATTAAAAGTTGAGAAAATTTAATCCCATCGAATAGAGGATGTTACTTCCTGTTCAGCAGAGTTGTAATTATCTTTAAATGTAAAATTTAAGAAATGTTAGCGAAGATTTTAATCCTTTCTTTAATTTAAAGTAGGCTATTATTGGGAATGATATTTCGTTGTTAATTTTACCAGAATACAATTTTTTACTAATCTTTAAATGATTGTTGATTAAGAAAGGATTACAAATCGTGGCATTTTTTTATATTTTACATTTAATGATTATTACACCTCTACTGAACAGGAATAATTGTTATTTGGGTAACTTCAAGTTTCAGATTTATCCGCCATAAATATGAGAGTACTACTGCAAAATAATCCATCGGCAGACATATTTTTTAAACAATTGCTCTATATTGGAAACGTTGAAATAGAGCTGCATCGAAATTCAAAATTTATCAAATTACCAGAAAATTTCTGAACTGTTGTAGAGACGAAAAATGGACTGTCTACGAAGTATAAAGTGTCTTTCCTGATATTTTGAACAATTATTTGGACTATAATTGGCTGGGTAGTCGTGCTATTTTGGCAGCAAAAAATGTTGATTTCGATGAAATAAACTTCCAGAATCAATTGAAAATGTTCTAGATGTAAACGAAGCCGTAAATTTCCAATCTTAATTTTTTAATTCCCTGGATATACACCCAAACAATCTCCAGTTGAAGATTGGCTCACCGATCATTCTTCTTCGTAACTTAAATCCACCTCAATTGTGCAACGGTACACGTTTGGTCATTAAAAGGATCACAGGAAATGTTATTGAAGGAAAAATGTTGCCTGGAAGGTTTACAGGAGATGTCGCCCTGTTGCCACCTATTCCCCTGGAACCGACAGAATTTTCAATAAAATTTAAAAGTCTTCAATATCCTATTCCTTTAGCTTTTGCAATGACCATAAACAAATCCCAAGGGCAAACAATGTCCACTTGGACTTTGAAAATCCGTGTTTTTCCCTTGGGCAATGGCATAACTCACGTGGGAAATGGGTATCGCCTGCTCACGTGTGTGGAAACCATCAAATCTTTGATTTGTGTTAAAAAAAAAAAAAAAACAGGTTAACCCAAAACATTTGAGCAAATTAGTACTTGAATAAATAAAAATTCTTAATTGTATTATGTAAAAACCTCTTTAAGAAGAGATTTCTTATCACTCAAATATATTGCTAAATTAAAAGCTTCAACACACCACCCTCCTACCGAACACTTATTAGCCGAAGAGTTGCGAAATCGAGGTCTCAAAGAAATTGAGAAAAACGCCTATCAAAAGGACATATATGACGCGTTAACCAAGATTGGCATGACCCTGAGCAAAATTAAACCCGTTGTTAAACTAACATTACCAAGAGTGTTAGGCCAATAATCAATAGATCAATGACTGAGGTTACCAAACCTTACTTCAGTCATCCTTTTTAAAATTAGTGGAAAAATATAGCCATTTCAAGTTAGTTTATACCGATTCATAAAAAAACGCCGATAGTGTTGGCAGCTCTGTGAGTCGTAAACACAATCAGCTCCTTTTTAATCAAACTACATTGAAATATGAGATGTAAAAAATAAAAACTTTAACTTTCCTATATTCTTTACCAAATACTTTTAAATGGTGTAATGCTCTATTCTCAATCACGTTGGATTTTGATTAGCTGAAAGGTTTTCGTCTTTATCAATGAATATTGGTAGTACTGTATTTGTTTAAAAATATTAGGATATAACTACTGAGCCACAGCAACGCGTGGCCGGGTCTGCTAGTTATAATATATTTTTGTATTGTATATAACTTTCGATTTGAATTATAGTCCATTCAATGTCTCTCTAATTCGGTTGCTTTATTATCAGTATATTTATGATAAAAGTTATTTTAATAATTCCTGAGGAGTGGCAGACTCCTCTTCTTGAGGGCTGGTTCTCATTCATTTCGTTTATTGATCTCATCATAACCTCATTTTACGGCACGTTTTATAATTTTATTACTACAATAATTTATGGTTCTAGTAATCTAGTAATAATTTTTAATGATAATTATAATAATTCTTGAAATAGCTTGCAGTTTTATTGAACACCTATTTTTTATTATTCAACTATTTTTTTCTCTGGCTTCAGCTGAAATTCTATAATAACTATATCTGTTGATGAACTGTAATGTTGGTAAATATTGAAAATAAAAATAAAATTCGTAAAATGTAATTAAGTAAAAAAAGGGATACAATTTAAATTTTCATGTAGTTAAAATGTTTTTAACCGTTATATTCGAAAATCGAATTGATCGTCAGGAATAAAATTTTTGTTAGTTAGTATGCCTACCAATATTTTGTATATTAATTTTTCAAAACATTTAGAACATAGCGGAAAGAGACTAATGGATCTGTAGGATGAGGGATGTAAAGTTGCATTTTTCGTAATGTATATTTATAAAAAACGATTTCTTCATATTTCTATAACCTCGTGTCAACACCATCGGTAACAGCAAGTGTGATAAAAGATTAAGCCAAGCAACGACTCCTTCAGGAGAGATCACACATCCAGCTTCTTTTATAGTCGCCTCATGACTGGTATAATCTGACGTGCACATGTCTTTTATAAATTTGTTGCATCCGTTCAGTCTGATGTGAAATCGAGAAAATATTATGTTTACGTTGGTCGATATTTGGTTATTATGAGTCTATGTGTTGGTTTTATTGTTTGCATACTAGGGAGCATCTGTTTATCTTAAAGTTTTCGACTGAAAAATATATAATTTCGCTCAGCGCATATTTTTATATTTGAAATTAAAATAAAAAATATGTTATGTGCTAATCGTTCTTATAGTCCGGGAGCTGAGGGCCAAAAAGGTGCCTGATTTGATAAAATTGTTGATCATATTGGCTAAATAAAATCGACATTTTCGAACTTTTTTCAATTTTTCGCTAATAACTCGAAAACGATTTATCGCAGAAGAAATTGTGTTCGTTCTAAAATAAAAGGGCATTAAATTTCGCGTCGACTGAGGTCCTCACAGTTAAAATCGGGTAAGTCTTTTCGCCAAAACCGATTGTCAATTTAGCCACTTTAGAGATTTAAAGAGGGTTACTCCAAATAAAAAATGTTACCTATAATAGTGGTAGAATATCGAATTCTGTGTTAAGCGATCTCATTAATTTTAAAATTAGCTAACTCCTTTGGAGACAAAGTAATAAAAACGTGAACGTATTTAGCGCCTTGCGGTCTAAAATCCGTTAAATTTTTGGGATTTTTTTTTTCATTTCCTCGTATATAATTTGGCAAATATGGATCAAAAAGTATTGCTTTCTTCTTACTATAAGAGGCTAAACTATTGCAAATAGAATGATATATTTGAAGTTTAAATCGGTTTTGTGGTTTAGCCGGGTTCGGTACATAACAAATCTGTTATTAGCGAAAAATAGAAAAAAGTTTGATAATGTCGATTTTGTTCACCTATAAAATTTGATGGCAACCGATTTGAGGAGGCAGACTTTCACATTTGTTGTCTATGAAATGAGTACTTTCAGCTTATATGATAAAAAAAATTTTTCAAATCAGGCACCTTTTTGGCCCTCAGCTTCCGGACTATTATGAATATCAATAATTAAATAATCAAAGTTTCAATTTTTATTTTATAATTACCCGTCAAAAAATCATATTCATTAGTGCCTAAGTTGGAACTAGAAGAAGCAGTCGAAAAATTTACTAAAAGTGTGCAGAAAGCTGCATGGACTTCTTCCATTCCAAAACCTTCAAGAATGGAAAACTTGCCAAACTATCCTCAGTATATTAGGGACCTGATCACAGCAAAGAGAAGAGCTCGTAAGGTGTGGCAGACTAACAGACTACCATCCGACAGACGAACATTCAACAGACTTAGCAATGAACTTAAACGAATGATCCAAAAATTCAATAGATTAAACTATGATGCTTACCTTACCACTCTATCGACTAACGATGGAAGCTTGTGGAAGCATACTAAGAAGTTGTTAAAACATCGAGAGGTGTCAGTACCCCTGCAAAAAGAAGATGGTACGTGGGTCGTGTCGGATAAAGAAAAATGTGAATTATTTGCTGACCACCTTTCTTCAGTATTTACACCACTCACAGACTTAACAGACACAGAACACGAATCCTTAGTACTTAATACTCTGGACATACCATTACAATTGACTCCACCCCCTCTTTCATTTACTCCTACACAAGTCGCACAACACATCAAACAATTACCTAAAAGAAAAGCCCCAGGTTATGACTTAATAACAGCCGAGGCGCTCCAGCAAATGCCTAGAAAAGCTTTAGTATTTCTTACGACAATATATAACTGTATACTTAGGACAACTAAATTCCCTATTCAATGGAAATATTCGTACATCAAAATGATACACAAACAAGACAATAGTGCATACAATCCTTCCTCTTACAGACCTATCAACCTCCTTTCGATTTGCTCAAAACTTTTCGAAAAATTAATTTACAAAAGGCTTATAGATATACTGACTGACCAAAACATAATTACTGACCATCAATTCGGTTTTCGTACTTCAAACTCAACAACACAACAATTACACCGAGTTACAGACTACATTGCTGGAGCACTAGAGGAGAAAAAATACGCTACTGGTATATTTTTGGATGTCGCCCAAGCATTTGATAAAGTCTGGCACCAGGGGATTCTCTTCAAACTCAAAAACGTACTACCCCACACATACTATCTCATACTCCTCCAATCTTACCTCTCCGACCGATTTTTCTCTATCCGGCAGGGCTCAGAGTTTTCTTCAGTCCGACCAATCTTAGCAGGAGTTCCGTAGGGGTCAATACTCGCTCCCTTACTATACATTATGTATACACATGACGTTCCTAAACACCCCGAAACATTAACTGCAACGTACGCAGACGATGCAAAAATTTTAACAAAACATCATGACCCTAAACTGGCTTCATTAAACTTACAAAACCAACTAATACATTTAAAAAAATATTTCTCACTTTGGAAAATTAAATTAAACCATGACAAATCACAACACATAACATTCACACTCCGACGAGATACATGCCCTCCTGTTTATATCGGCGACCACCAAATTCCTCAAACAGACAACGTACGGTACCTTGGACTAATATTTGACAGAAGGATGACTTGGGGCCCTCATGTCAAGATGAAAAGACAGACTTTAAACAAACGACTTAAAATACTGTACTCACTATTCTCCAAATCATCAAAATTGAAAATCAGACAGAAGCTCAATACATACACATACTTACTGAAACCCATTTGGACATACGCCTCACAAATTTATGGATCAGCAAAAAAGACACACTTACAAAAACTACAAACCTTCCAAACCAAAATTTTACGACTAGTAACGAACGCACCTTTGTATAACAAAACACTACATATAGACTTACAACTACCACCTATTGGCGAACAAATAAGGACTATTATGGTTTCCATATCAAATTGCTCGGACATAACAATAGACTTATTAATGACATGGCCACAACTGACATGCCATTTATGAGGCGACTAAAAAGGAGTTGGATGAGAGACCTCCTCTCCTAAAACAAGGCCAGGGTGATGTGCTGCTGGGCTCTATCTTCCCTCATGCCTTAAAA
The DNA here is from genome assembly GCA_911387785.2 of Aelia acuminata. Classification (NCBI taxonomy): domain Eukaryota; kingdom Metazoa; phylum Arthropoda; class Insecta; order Hemiptera; family Pentatomidae; genus Aelia; species Aelia acuminata. The sequence goes on along the minus strand of OU426983.1, from coordinate 87,304,167 downwards.
TGCCAACATACAGCAATTTTCATCACATTTGCTGATTGTCGCTTATTATTTGCGACAGGTGCAAATAAAAGTATGCAGTGAAAAAAAAAAATAGTGCCTAAGTCGGGAGGGGGGAAATGATACAGTTTCGAACATGGAGAATCCGGATAAATGTGATTGGACCCTGTAAGATTGTCAGGGGTAGGATTAGGAATGATACAGATAATATATGAATACTATTTTAAGCCTTGTTTTGTTGGAAGGAAATGGGCGACCCTGAAAGATAAAATTTGTTGATCTATTCATCACAAATGCCCGCTGGCCTCTAGCACCAATCAGAGAACTAAGATATTGGAATTAAGTTATTTCTCGGGCAGGGGATGGCTCCTCGTCCGGATAGGGGATAGATACTCCCGACTCCTCATTTTCATAAATTTCTTTAATTCATTGAACTCGCCCGCAGCGGAGCACGTTTCAATCTATAGAAGCCACCTGAGTAACGGGCTCTTCCAAAAAGCTTCTAGAGATTAAAAGCTTTATTCCAAATTCAAAGCCGTTCTTTTTTATTTTTCATTCATCATCACCGGATATCGTTATCGAATAAGATTCACATTTTGTCTAAGAAACTAAGTCAGGACTTCCTCAATCAGCCTGTTCAGGAGGAAGGCAGTTATTTAAGACATCATGCCACTAATTAAGATAACGATTTTTCATATAAATAATCTTCTGATTGATTTGAATAGCAAAACGGGCCAAGATAAGTTAAAGGCTATGAATGGTGGCGACGTACTTTTACGATTGGAATTAGTTTTTGAGAGCATGTAAAACAGAAAGGATAAAAAAATGGATTTTAACTATCTCAAAAAAAAAATAATAATAAAAAAAAACCTATAGCGTAGCCTTAGTAAAAATTTTTTTCTTACGAATTAAAATAATAATATTCTAGTCGGATTAAAGTATGTTATATGAAATGAATTATAAAAAAAGAAATATCCAAACCAACAACATAAAATAGTTTAATAACATAAAACAATATTTAATGTTTTATTTATTTATTATTACTAGCAGACCCGGCCACGCGTTGCTGTGGCTCAGTAATTATATCCTAATATTTTTAAACAAATACAGTGATACCAATATTCATTGATAAAGATGAAAACCTTTCAGCTAATCAAAATCCAACGTGATTGAGAATAGAGCATTCATTACACCATTTAAAAGTATTTGGTAAAGAATATAGGAAAGTTAAAGTTTTTATTTTTTACATCTCATATTTCAATGTAGTTTGATTAAAAAGGAGCTGATTGTGTTTACGACTCACAGAGCTGCCAACACTATCGCCCTTTTTTTATGGATCGGTATAAACTAACTCGAAATGGCTATATTTTTCCACTAATTTTAAAAAGGATGACTGAAGTAAGGTTTGGTAACCTCAGCCATTGATCTATTGATTATTGGCCTAACACTACTTCAACTTGGAGTTGTTAGTTTAAAAACGGGTTTAATTTTGCTCGGTCATGCCAATCTTGGTTAACGCGTCATATATGTCCTTTTGATAGGCGTTTTTCTCAATTTCTTTGAGACCTCGATTTCCCAACCCTTCGGCTAATAAGTGTTCGGTAGGAGGGTGATGTGTTGAAGCTTTTAATTTAGCAATATATTTGAGTAATAAGAAATCTCTTCTTAAAGAAGTTTTTACATAATACAATTAAGAATTTTTATTTATTCAAGTACTAATTTGTTCAAATGTTTTGGGTTAACCTGTTTTTTTTTTTTTGTTTTTTTTTAACACAAACCAAAGATTTGATGGTTTCCACACACGTGAGCAGGCGATACCCATTTCCCAAGTGAGTTATGCCATTGCCCAAGGGAAAAACACGGATTTTCAAAGTCCAAGTGGACATTGTTCACCCTTGGGATTTGTTTATGGCCATGGCAAAAGCCAAACGAATAGGATATTGAAGCCTTTTAAATTTTATTGAAAATTCTGTCGGTTCCAGGGGAATAGGTGGCAACAGGACGATATCTCCTGTAAACCTTCCAGGCAACATTTTTCCTTCAATAACATTTCCTGTGATCCTTTTAATGACCAAACGTGTACCGTTGCACAATTGAGGTGGATTTAAGTTACGAAGAAGAATGATCGGTGAGCCAATCTTCAACTGGAGATTGTTTGGGTGTATATCCAGGGAATTAAAAAATTCAGATGGGATATTAACGGCTTCGTTTACATCTAGAACATTGTCAATTGATTTTGGAAGTTTATTTCATCGAAATCAACATTTTTTTGCCAAAATAGCACGACTGCCCAGCCATTCATAGTCCAAATAATTGTTCAAAATATCAGGAAAGACACTTTATATTTCGTAGACAGTTCATTTTTCGTCTCTACAACAGTTCAGAAATTTTCTGGTAATTTGATAAATTTTGAATTTCGATGCAGCTCTATTTCACCGTAGAGCAATTGTTTAAAAAATATATCTGCCGATGGATTATTTTGCAGTAGTACTCTCATATTTATGGCGGATAAATCTGAAACTTGAAGTTACCCAAATAACAATTATTCCTGTTAAGTAGAGGTGTAATAATCATTAAATGTAAAATTTAAAAAATGCCGCAATTTGTAATCCTTTCTTAATCAACAATCATTTAAAGATAAGTAAAAAATTGTATCATTCCCAATAATAGCCTACTTTAAATTAAAGAAAGGATTAAAATCTTCGCTAACATTTCTTAAATTTTACATTTAAAGATAATTACAACTCTGCTGAACAGGAAGTAACATCCTCTATTCGATTGGGATTAAATTTTCTCAACTTTAAATTATTGTTGATAAAGGAGGAATTACAAATCTTCACTGACATTTTTTAAATTTTACATTTTAGATCTCGGGATAAAAATGTTTTGTAAAATAAAAAAAACACTGTATTTAAATAATAATAACAAAACGAATAATGAAAATAAAGAAACTTCTGTTAAATAAATCAACTGAAAATATAATATTAAAGTCTTAATAAAGGTCTGGCCACACATGTCCGCACCGGATCCGCACCGTAGCAATAATACAGGTTATGTTCAGAATATTTTTAATTTAACTTACATATTACCTTTAGTTATGCCTAAAGGTCAGGCCACACATGTCAGACACAGGCCACTTTAGGCATAACTAAAGGTAATATGTAAGTTAAATTAAAAATATTCTGAACATAACCTGTATTATTGCTACGGTGCGGATCCGGTGCGGACATGTGTGGCCAGACCCTTATGCAGTTCTTTAATCATGCCTAATCAAAACACACTCAGGGAGTTTTTATGACTGTTACCCGCAGTGTAGCCACTATAGTCTCACTAATTTTCACTAATTTTTGGCAACACTGACTCCCCAAGTAAGGTTACGCCTATGACAGTAGGTGCTGTTACAAATTTTATAGAGTATTATTTCAAATAATAGCCTAATTTAAATTATTAAAATGTATTTACTTTACTAAAAGTTGATATCAGGGTGGGCCACAGCAAAGTGTTTCAGCGCTTAGCTTGTAATTTAATTTAAATACGAATAAAAAAGGAAAAGGAAAAAGTACCTACACTTTTGAGAATTTATTGTAACCTTTTCTTGATTTATTTATTCTTTAATGAAAATTAACAATAAATACAAAGATTTGTATTACCATTTGTCTGTGGAAAATAATAATATAGGAACAAATAACTGCACTCACATAACGCAATATAAAATTATAATAATGATAACCTGTATTACAATAGCATGCTTATAAACAAAAACATTATGAAATCGACATATGACGCCATGTTAATAAATCGAAACACGACCTACTGTATTTGCAATAATTCGCTATATAAGAATTATTTTGATCACTAATCAAGTTAAAAACTATCCGGTCCGGTAAGTTGGCCAAAACTATATACATTGAGCCAAATTTCATTAAAATCGGTTGAGTAGTTTCTGAGAAATAGAGAGACAAACATCCGGACACGAGATTTTTATATATATAAGGATTATCCTCGCAGATTTTCACCTGCGCTGTTGCACATCTAGCAAATCTGTTCGCTTTTTGATCTTGGCTTTGACTTTGTTAATACATTTTAAAAGGTTTAAGTATATTGCTAGAGGTATCTTGGCTACTGTTGTTTTAAGGTAGTCACCTTAAAACGAGTGTAAAGGCTTACACTATGCGAATCTCCCCCTCGAATTGGTAATCCCCCGAACACTTAAACGTCAAAGTCGAGCGAACAAAGATGCCTGACCGCACCTCTGTGCTATTGCTAAAATAATTTTCATAACAAAGACGGCTGACTTAGAACTAGCGGCTGTTCTGACTTTTAGTCTAACTTATTATGAATAAAAGCAACGTCAGAAAAATGCTAAAAGAGGCCCTAAAAGCTTATCTTAACGAGTTCAAAAGCAACACCAGCGCTATCCCCGAACACACAGGCGAACAGATAAAGTAAATATTCGAGTTCGTGTCTTTTAGATTAGCCGAACACTGTTCCGGACAGTCTGTTCTAGGGTGAGGTTCGAAGGTGACGTTCGCCCAGTGTAAAGGCACCTTTGGCCGACATATATAGTGACCAGGTAACAGGGAGGAGGAAAGAGAATGGATGAGTGTGTTAAGTTGGTGCTGTGTTGAAGAGTGATATGTTGGGTATTTGTCTTGTTCGTAAGATTTTACTGTTGTTATGTTGATGCCACTTATAGAGTGTGATTTGAAATAAACCAGGGTGCATTAGTGATTTTGCTAAGAATTTTTGATAATAAAAATAGTATTTTTTAATGTGGACGTGTTTTGGTTCTGCTCCGTATGTCCAAATAAGTCTTGAAACAGTGGTGTAATCAGTCGTTCGTTTCTGAAGTTGAGAGATGATCCTTAGTCCAGAAGATGTGAAGTTTCTTGTACCGTCTGGTGAGTTGTAGTTTTTTTAATTTGGCAAATATTTTCTAAGTGCGTCTAATATTATATATTGTAACACTTCTGTGGGTTAACAAATATTTATTCAACAAAAATATACAATTATCAATGCCAACGAATTATAACAACATAAATATTCGAGCAGGTTACAAAAACGATCACTTTGTAACAACAATCATATGGCTTGAACATCACAGTCAAGACAAAGAAAGACTCAGACTAAGACTAACTTGTCTAGTCACTCGCTCCTTATATATAGTCGTAAGAAGACCAGCCTCGAAGGTCTCAGGCATCCGTGGAAGATTCCAGGTCTCAGTCGAATCATCCAGGCCTTGAATTCGAAAAATCTAGTCCCAAACACGTGCATGGTTCGTTCCGACCGCTAGTTCAATCCAACAAAAGGTCTCGGATTTTAACTCATATGTTTTTTTTAATGTAACGATTTAACGTTACGATATTAAATAAAAATAACACTATTCCTCTGAATAAAAAACTAGATAGATGACTTAATCCTAAGATAGCACGTAAATTTTAGGCACTTGTACACTGCCGTATGCTTATTTTAATGTCAGGTTATAACCATCATGGCGGATGGCAGTCGGAGCATACCGCAGTGTACAAGTGCCTAATATTTACGTGATATCTATCTTAGGATTAAGTCATCTATCTAGGTTTTTATTCAGAGAGAAATTGTTATTTTTATAAATAAATAAACTCTTATTTATTCCGATGTCCATATATAACAAGGTCAGAATAGCGCATTGTGAGCTTGTTATGAGTTTATTAATTAGTAATTTATTCGATGAGTTTTTTAAATAATATGTTCTACAAAAAACTTATAATAGAAAGATAATTCTATATTTTAACCAATCGAATATTTCCAACCAAAAATATCATTATTGACCTTAAAAATATTACATAATGAATTATATAAACGATAAAAAAGTGTAGCAAGATATCGTTTACTTTCTTTTTCCTTGGCACCTCGCTTATCTGACGTTTTCTCTAAACAGAAATGAAAAATGTAGCCAATCTGCTCAATTATATCTAAATGCAGACTTTTTCTTTCAGGAGGCAGGCGATATTGCGGAATATAAAATAAACCTCCTGAACACAGAACGAAAATAAATAAAAGAAGGAAGGCGAAGAAGTCTGATAAATTATTCATTTGTATTTAATACAGCTGATCAGGCTCAAATGAAGCTGTGAATTTTCACACAGTCTCCCCCTCAACCGAGTAATAAGTGAGTAAAAAAACCTGGATAAGGGGAGCATGTTTGCAGTTTGTCCGCCGGGGCATTATCTAAATTAGAAGTGAGCTGGAGTCCTCGTTATTGCGGGCCGAGATTGCGGTGACAGCGCGAGGGGGCAAAAAAAGACGCGGCCGGTAGCCCAATTATTGCCCCTGATTAACAGTTGTGTCCCTTATCTCCTCCAGGACTCCAGAGGCTTGATATATTTGTGTCCAGGGCTGCTGGAGCTGGAGTGGGCGAGGGGTCGTTTTGTTTTAGCCACTCCAGGACGGCCCCTGCATACTGGCAATTAGCTGGAGTGAGCTACCTACAGCTGTACTAGAGATAGTCCCTTATCGCCGTCATTAACACCTCAAAGGTAATTAAAATTAATAATGTAATCGCCTTCGAGGAGACAATGGGTGCAGGGAAGATGGTACCCCATTATTTTTCCTAGCTCTCAATCGTTAGTTCTTTCCTAACCGTATAAATTATTTATATCTATTTTTTATTTATTTTTTTCTTAACTATGTTAATACCTTCAAAATTTAATGTTACTATCTGATAATATTACCACAATAACAAATACTATACCATCCTTAAAATATTTTTTTCTCAGCGATCATTCATTGGTAATCAGGCAGAGTTAGGAATTATCCGATTAAGATTTTATATCAATGACGGATCACAATAGTTATCCGAATAATTAGGGAACAGATAATCCGTTATTTGAATAACTATAGAGTTATTCCTAATTCATTCATTATGCATCTAATTGCTTCAACTTGGTATTATTATAATCCGTGAATATTTCCATTTTTTTTTTTTTTTTCATTTCATAGCCCTTATGAAATTTACAATAATTGTCCTGAATTCATGTAAATTAAAACAATGTTTAAATAAAAACCCTTTTACCGAATATATGTGCATTTTAAAGTGTACTGATATTGTCTTTTTTGTGGATTGATTGTTCTGGTAAATTACCAGTGATTGGGCTTATATAGCTCTTGCTTGAATTAAACTTAAACTCCCAATACTAAAACCTACAACTAATATTAATCCTTATGTAATCGTTGCCATCGTCTTGAGGCATTTGCTGGGCTCAGGCTGTTAAAAATTGTGTTCGACTACTGTTGGGACTTATCGAAAAATGAATCCTGTTTATCGGTTAAGTAATCACCAAATTTTCGGTAGTTTCATTTCCGTCCTCTTGTCTATTTCCCATGCAAGATGGGGGTGTTGTAAGTGTATAGTGTTACATGTTATTACTGGTGTTGCAAATAGCTGGGCGCAAGCACCACTTATGCTTGGAATAGTGGTGGCCTCCGTACATTAGCTAATTATTTAGGGAACAGGATTGATAAGTACCGGCCTTTCTAAGGTTATATAGAAGGATTCTACAGAAGAATCTTTGTAGTTCTGGACCAATTGGTTTCACTAATAATAAATATTAAATACAATATAAATTTTTATAATAAAATCAAAATAAAAACTATATTATTTTAACCAAACAATAGATTTTGCTTCTTTTTTTTTGGGCGCATTTTTTCAGCTTGTTTTCCTGTAATAGCGAGGCACCTCATTAACGAAGCAGCTTCTTTGATCTAAGTTGAAAGTAGAATATTTTTTTTTAATTGACTTGGTATAAAATATTTGCCCTTTACGAGCCTCTACTTTTACCTCCCATCCTGTTACTTTTTTTTTTTTTGATTAATTTTAAGTTTTTTTTATTATGTTAGCTTGTTTTCAAATGTTACGTTAAATATTTGAATGCCGTAACTTTTTTTTTTTTAATTTGACAGGTAATAATATGAGTTTCTTTAGGTTTTAAATTATCGAGGGGGCAATGCTTCTGTTAGTGCTTTCAATTTGGAGGAAATTTCATAAATGCAGAAATATTTCTTTTTCAGGAGGATTATTACATTTTCAGAAGTTCTTAAATTTTCATTAGTTATTCTTTTCTTTTCTTGGTCCTCCCCTTCCTCGCCTATTAGGCTATACGGGGTTTTCCGGGCTAGGGGAGAGGGTGGGGGATTGATGCCGAGTATTATTAAATTTACCCTGGCTCCGGGTTTTGAACTTGCTATCTTTCGGTTCTCAATCACATGTTGGATAAGCCATGGGCAACGCGTATTTTCTGACGCGTTTGCCCACTCGGCCATCCCGCCACCCCTTCATTAGTTATTCGTAAATCCAGTTTATCTATACGTTTTAAAATCTTAATACATATCCCCATAATTAGCTATCCAAGAACCACTAATACATATCGGACCCGGACTACAAATATTATACTTCTGAATCCTGTGCCCTAAACAGAAACAGGTTTCGGTAAGATTTTAGAGGCGGATATTGATGAGAATAGGTGGAGCTATCAGTTCATGTGGAATATGGGTACGCCGAGTTAATAGAACTCTATGGAGATGTCGATGTGGTTACATTCATTGAAGTGATCCGCCTCAGATGGATATATAGGTAAGTATGCTTGACGGCATGATCCCAAAGAAAATTCTTCAAGATAAAACTCACAGCAAACGAAGGAGAGGCAGACAAAGGCTGCGGTGGACGGATAATGTTGCTGAAGCTGCTCACCCCCCCCCCCCCCCCGGTCATTGGATGTCGGTAATGCAGAATAGGGATTGCATAGTGGCTCAAAAGAAGAAGATTAATTAAGGTACACTAATAAGGGATTTTTTCGTCGCCAGCTTATGAGAATATCTCTTGAATAGGAAACTTTTTCATAAAGCCTTCATGACGCCCTGCATAGGAGAGTTATTCAAAATCAATACATAGTTAACATATTCATAATTCGATTAAGGCCTGACCCAGTTGGGCCATAAGCAGTAAATTTGATATCGTGTAAAATTACTTTTGGCGTGTTCAGGCATTTAGGAAAGATAGTACCCAGCAGCGTGCGTCCAGTCTTGATTCAGGAGAGTAGGTCTCTCATCAAGCCCCGTTTCAGTCACCTCCTGTAATAGATGCCAGTCTGTTTTATGACCGTGAATTATAATAATGAGTGCGTGAATAAAGGTTTGTAGTCTTTTGTTCAAGTAGCAATTGAAAGTCGGTATAAAAAATATTCTTGCTGACTTATCAGGGAGCTTATGTTATCAGTAGAGCTCGGATTCCCGTGCAATTGCATCTTTTTTTTGGAAAGTCAGAATAGAGCGAACTCAAGTTACTTATCCGAATCAAGCCTAATGAGATGTTATAATGAAGTTTTATACTGCACGAAATTGCACGTTTTGGAGTTTACTGCACGAAATTGCACGTTTTGAATTTTTATCATTTGATATTTTGAAGAAAAATATATTACAAATTTTAATTCACTTTAATACACATCAAAACAATAGTGGAAACATAAATGTGAATATCATAGAAAAAAAGTAAAGAGAACTTGGGAGATGTTAACCAACACAAACCTCCGATTTCCCAGAAGTGAGAGTTCAGTGGTTCCTGGATGTTGACATTTTGTTTCTCAATTCCCATCGTTCTTTCAGTATCAAACTAGCTTCTGTCGAGTATATTTTTACTAAAAATGCCTAAATAAGAGCAAGTGTGTCTTCGAAAACTGCGGGATGGATTGAAACATATCCTGAACTCAATAGGGATGGTTGTATAGTGGTCTGTAAATTTTGTGATAAAAAAATGGATGTGAGAGGAAATCACAAATTGATACCCGCTGTAGCACAAGTAAGTACCTAATTTTTTTTAAACCCTAGAACGGTAACAGGTTACAGGGGTAGTGCGTGTCACCAGATTGATTTAAAAATAAGCAAACCCACCGAATAGTGCACCTAGTGATTCCATAATTTGATTAGTATCTTTTATTTTTTAAGATCTTCCTATTTCCAAAATACATTGTAATTACAGCTCACATGCGAGTATTTTACTCTGTATTTCACATCATGCTGTTACTATTTTAATTAAATATTTTATGTTCCGATTTTTTTACTGGAATTTTTTTCAAAAATATATCGATAATATTATGCAAAAGATCCAAAATTCAGTGATTATACCAAAATCTATACCAAAACCAATATTATAAAAATAATCTGCAAAAATAAGAGAGTTTGTATTTCAATTTACTGTCCGCTACTTATTTGTTTCACAAAAATAATTTAATGCCTGATTTTCAAGCAAGACATCTGTATTGCATATGTTTGCATGTTTTTAAGTTTTTAATGCACGTTTTTGCACGTTTTGAAGTTTTGATTGCACGTTTTCAAATTTTTACTGAACGGAATTCCGAGCTTTGGTTATGAGTATTAAAATTTTTGGTGAACCATGACCTACTATAAATATAACTATGTGAATAATTGCTTATAGCTAAGTTTCTATATTATTTAATTATTATTATTTTAATTTGGACGGTTAAATTATAAAAATATTTAGGGGATGATTCCGAAGAAGAGAGATTAAATTATAAATTAATAAATCTAATCGGATCCCTTTAAGATTCGGTTCCCATATTTGGCAATATTATGGGACCAACTCGTTGATCGCCGAAAACTGACGGCGAGGTATTTACTGAGCTAATGAGAGCTGGTTACATGGGGAGACCTGCTAATAAGGCGGAATTCTTTGCCATGGTTTGCTCCAATCGAAGAATGCTTGATTCGAAACACTTCATTAATCGGATGGTTAATACATCAACATTTTCCTTCTCCACTCCTACGTTGCATGCATTAAAAAAAAGAAAACCTCTCAATTTCTTTTAATCTTATTAATCGCTTACATGTACAAAAAAATGTGGCTCTCATTAGCGGAGTACATTTATTTAATGGTGAGTCGTGTTTCTGATAATTTCATCTTATTAAAATATATCCATTATCTAATCATGTGGGAAATTCCATCTGGATTCTTTCTCAAAAAATCATTATGAGTTGCTTTGAACATTGATTTTTTTTTTTTTTTTTTTTTCATGAAAGTATTTGCCTCCCCATCGAAAATAAAAAAATAAATAATAGTCTACCAGATCTCGAGATCGGGAATATTTAAATTAAATCTCGATTGAATTGTTTTAAAAAAGCAAGATAGCTTTTTATTTCTAATTGGTTCCTTTGAAGGTAGAAATGAACTTTCGATCGTTTAATTTATTTGTTTCTTAAAGATCAGATATAGAAATATGAATTATTTATCAGGGAGTTATTTATGTTTCGGCAAATAAGATAAAAACTAAGTAATCGATACCAGTTCGATTAGAAAATTTGTAATATTTGTTTCCTTAATATAAACATATAACAAGTAATAGGTCTGACCTAATACATACACATTCACTTAATTTTAAGTAACAACAGTAGCACGAATCATGTGCAAAACAAAGAAGAGAGTTAAGCATTTTGTCTTTAATTGATAAAAGAAAAAAAAATGATATGATGACAATAAAAAGTAAAAAAGAAATAAAAAGAATCATTATAGATATTTTTGTTTAATAAGAATATTATCGAAAATAGGCAAAGGACTGAAGTGATGCAAAAAATGTTTAATATTACAGGATATAAACTTTTTTTCGATTGTTCAAAAGATATTTTTATTGTAACGAGTAAAATATTCAAGTGATATAATAATGTATTAGAATTTAATAATGACCCTGAACTACGCATCTCCGATGCGGTGCGCAAACTAACTACAATTATGAATACAAATTAATCAAAAACAGACCGGAACATTATGGTCCTTTCATATGCCATCTTAAAAGAATTTAATAAATCACAATAAAGTAGCTATTATAGAAATCCACGGAATGGACATTCTCTATAATAATTATAAATAAATGAAAGGAATGAGATGTATATTAACTTTCTTCTTTATTTTATAACCTCTGACTATATCTCCATAATTTTAATGTTTTTTAACCGCTCCTCTTAAGTTGTTGGTCATAGTTCTTTTTTTTTTTTTTTTTTTCTTGGTCGACTTTTTGTTCAGAGTCCTGGACAGCTACCGTACACCTACCTGCACCCTGGTTTCTCAGTATTCCTCCATTAAGAATATTTAAATCGTCCTCATACAAAGTAATTAGTAGCGGGTATTGGAATATGTAATTAAACAGAGGGGAAGCGGACGGTGATAGAGAGCGGAGAGAGGCGGATTTGCATCGGAGATTTACGATCCTCGGCCGAGATCTACTAACGACTGATAAATATATAAACGTCTTATAAGTGCACTTTAGGGGCACTTATAAAGAGTTCTTTCTTTGTCCGTCTATTGTTCTCAATGTTCCGCCTCGAGTTTTTTCTTATTTTTATCTCCGTTGATTTAATGCGTGTTCGGCCGACTACAAGGGCGCATCTGACTTAGCCTTAATTTAATAAGACCGGCTTTCCAGATTTATTGTTGGGGAACAATTTTTTTATACCTAATCGGATCGTAGGATTCAGTGTTCTATCTATCGGTACCATGCTAACAAAACTGTGTTGAGAGCTTTCAGGTATTCATTTACATCATTGGATCATAAACAGTGACGGTCACTGAAATAAAAGTCGGGGGGGGGGGGTGTACGTCGGTAAATATACATACATAAAGCGGATAAATCACAGCTTTCATTTATTTACACTAAGAATAAGACCTTTATTATATTCTTATTCGTAAACGATGGTTTTATAATTAATCTGTGAAAAATATATGCACAGATTTATTACAATATTTTTTTTTCTAATTTTGAGGAGGGGAGTATCTTTCCCCCACATGCCCTCTGAAAACACTTCTGACTAAATTATATATGCTCCCTGATCATATACTACATACCCCTAATCATAAACTATATTCCATACCGCATAACTATGCAACCATGGTGCTCCATATCTTGATTAATGCGATTCGCAAAAGTCGTACAGGTCTATTTTTATTCGTATTTTCATAATTTTACGGCAAATATAGACGATTGTTTTAATTAACTAATACCTAGTTCATATTGATCATAGATAAGCAAGGGTCCTTGTAGGACTGTAGCGCTAATAAATAAATAAATAAAACAGTTCATGTTGAACAAAGTTTTTGTAAGAATATTTCTAATAGCCATAACATAATTAATATGAAGAATTATTGTTTTGAACATTTTTTTTTCTTTTTACTTTTACTTACCTATATATGAAATATATATAGTAAGGGAAAGTATTGCGATCGTGAAAAATTTCGACTTTTTCAAGGTTTTCAACGGAAATACACGTTTTGGGGTCCCCTGAGTCCAAATAACCAAGTCCCGCGAAATGGTCTGTGTGTGTGTATGTGAACAGACAAGCTCAAAAACTATAAACCACAAGTTCGTCATGTTTAATGAAAATTACGTGTTCTTTAATATCAAGTAAGCTTTATCATTATTAAAATTTTCTGAGGGGGCTTAAATGGGGAAGGAGCCTTTTTTGTTTTCCTATAAAGTTCCTTTGTTTTTGTTTATATTGAGAAATTAACTGTCTCTCGTTACGCCTAAAAATAAGAAATGACTAAATATGAAATATGAAATAAATTAAGTAAACATATAGAGGAGAAATAAAGAAAAATAGTCCGTCAACTCATAAAACACGTTGAGCCCACTCATGCGGAGTACGCCTTTAATGACAGATTGTTAGTATTCTACTTTAATGACAGATTGTTCGTAATTAAAACCTTTCTGCTCATTTAATGGAAATTATTTGTTTCATGGTAACTAAATGAAGTTTTCAACAACTACATAAAGAATTATAAAATTAGACGACTTGGAGTATTGAGCTTGCATTGCCGAATTATCACAAGTAAAAACTTTTATTTAATAATTAAAAAAATAATATTTTTTATAGAACAAATATAAACAAAAATAAGAAATTATGTGACTTTGAGAAGTGGAAATTAACAAAACACATCAATTTCTAATCCAAGTAAGGTGGTAAGTGAAAGTTGTGTGTTGCATGCATGCACCAGATTTTTTCATTAGAATTATCGTTCCTAATGTTCGGTAAAATAATAAGTCAACTAAATATGTACAAATATCACTTAAAGGGTTCCTGAAAATACTGAAAATATACATTATTCCATATTCTTTCAATAAATTATTGATAGTAAAAATGCTACATTTTTTATCCCTTTCTACTATATATATAAATATAATCTTTACGAAATATAATTAGTTAATTAAATTTAGTAGTTTTTCATTTTTTACAACCTTGGTCATATTCAATCGAAAGTACTAATAATTTGTCTATTCGTATCATTTTTTAACCGACTTCGAACGAAAGAGGAGGTTACTCAATTCGATACGTATGTGACTTTTTTTTTTTTTTGTGCCTTTTTTTTTTTTTTTTTTTTTTCTATGTATGTTCACCGATTACTTAGAGATGGGTGGACCAATTGGAACGAAACCTTTTGCATCTTGTAGAGTATTTTCCCAAGGTGGTCCCATTTAAACCTTTTTGGGGTTCCTAATTTATTTAAGAAGTTATCAGGAAAAAACATGAAAATAATTACTTAATTATCGCTCAAATTGTTTACTTATTGGAAAAACATATGGCATATATAACATAAGGTATGCTCCAACAAGCTATTATAACTAACAAATCCAAATATTGTATTACTGCTGGATGAATCAAATGGAAAAACCAACCAATCAAATTCAGAATCAAAAGAGTGGGGGGAGAACATGAGCAATCTGTTAGTTATCGATGTGTTTTACGTGCTTGTTGGAACAAACCTATACATAACCTTAACTAATTTTTCAACATTAGATTTAAATGAAGATATAAATATCAGCAGAATATAATATCCCTGTCGTTTTCTATAGCGATATTAGCATAAATAATAGATAGATGTATATTCACCGATAACAGTAAACCTTCTTAATTTACATCTAATCAACGGTTGGACACCATAATCATAAGACAACAAAATTCGTGGAATTCCAAGAAAGACTGAGTATTGGTAATCGTTTTAAAGCAGAATTTAAGACTTCTTCAAGTTCCGGAAGGATCGTTTAAATTTAAAATCGTAGCTATTATTGATTTAAATTAGATTTTGATTTCTATCTTTTATTGACTATGCGCAATAAAAGACAATACAATAATTCATGGAAAAGCTCATTTTCAGTTGACTTAATAAAGGATTCAGATACCTCTGTCTTCTTCCGGATACACTCGGTTACTGTTGAGTATCTTGCCGGAGGTCTTGTGCCGATCCTTTATGGGTGACACTTCTGTTATGTTATCCGGATTACTAGTATCGGTTTTTAAATTTGTTTCTACAACTATCGAGGCTTTTGCTGGTGTTCATCCATCAATAAAAACTACAAAATAAAACTTGATAACTACCCGAAAACAACCTCATTGTATGAAAGTCCCCTCAGCAAAAATTTGGCAGTCATGGAAATGATTGTTAAAAATGATGATAAATGCTACGCCACTAGAATTGAAGCAACATTGTTTAGCAATTTATTTTCTGAATAATGTTTTATTACGAAGGATATAATTCATAGTACTTCGGTAATAAATTTAGTCAAAAATTCATCGAAAGGAATTACGAACATAATTGAATCAACCTTTGGAATTAAGTCAGTAGTCTAATACGGAGAATAATAATATCCATCGTAATAATAAATTAACCATATGTGAGTCCCAAACCCTGTTGCTTCTATACTAGCTGGGCAGTCTTTTTGATATCGATAAATTTTATGGTTGCCCCTTTTTTTGCAGGGACTCCTATCCAATGATGTAATCCTATGAAGTCGTGTATAATATCGCCATAGTTTTCAGAAGGATAGTCAAGCAATCAAAATTTAAAAATTACTTTCAAATTTACTATAGGTCATATTAGCATCCTCATTGATTCTCCATTAACGATATCTTGTCTAAAACCGGCCAAAATCTCGACTGTTCAGTGACTTATCTACTTCATCTTGGAATGGCCGGATTTATGTATTTATGTATATTTAACTGAACACATCTCGGAACACTGATTCTCTACGTAAATGACAAGTACTGACGACATTTAGCAAAGGAAAAATATTGTCATATTGGAAAAACATTTTATGTGTTCCCTTCCCAATTGAACATTGATCTTTAAAAAAAAAAAAAATCCATTTATAATCATAAAACGTAGTGTGTTGAAAGTTGTATAATACACGCACCGCTTTCCCACTTTTCTTTGCGTATTCATAAAATTGAAAAGGTAAAGTGTATTTCATAATAATTTTATACAGTTATTGTATAATAAAAAGACCTGGGAAAGACAAACGTGGTAGTGCCTAAAAAGATTTCGAAATTTTTAAACCAACGTTTATTTTATCAACGACTAATTAATTACCAACGAAATTTTTAAACCAACGTACGGTTTTCTACATTTGTTATCTTCTCCAACTAAAAATTGTGAAATAAAAAACATTTTATAAAAAAATATTAAACCGACTTCGAAACCTAGGAACCAGTAAAAATAAATTCACTGAAAAGTATGAAATAATTACGTTTTGATTTTCATGAATACACAGCAAAATTGAAAATGGTATAAAAAGTGGAAAAGTGCAATAAGACGAATAATTTTATTTTGATTTGTACAAATACACACTAATTGTTAATAAAAATTATTAAATTTAAATATTAAATACTATGTTCAATACAACACAATCTTTTCGAAGGCGGCGCAAAATTTAAAATTTTTTACACTAGACATTATGAAAAACTTCTAAATGGATCTTCTCTTCCCAGCTATTGATTTCAATGCCTACTAATGGAATTGTATCAGTAACATGTTATTTCTATTTTGCGCCGCCTCCGAAAAGATTGTGTTGTATTGAACATAGTATTTAATATTTAAATTTAATAATTTTTATTAACAATTAGTGTGTATTTGTACAAATCAAAATAAAATTATTCGTCTTATTGCACTTTTCCACTTTTTATACCATTTTCAATTTTGCTGTGTATTCATGAAAATCAAAACGTAATTATTTCATACTTTTCAGTGAATTTATTTTTACTGGTTCCTAGGTTTCGAAGTCGGTTTAATATTTTTTTATAAAATGTTTTTTTTGGAATTTAGTTAGCTGTTACATGTTTTTAGATAAGTTGATAATTTCGTAAAAAAAAATTTTTAATTTTACAACATAATAAAAATAATATAATTTTAAAAAACAATATATTTTTAATAAAACAGTTATATCTTTTTTTGTCCCACACTCAGGAAATTCTATAAAACAGTACTATACCCAATGCGTTTAAAATATTCATCTTAGATACTTATATTTAAAAAAAAACTCTTATATGCTATGTTAAATTCACAGCCCCACTGGGATGACTATTCATTTTAAACATGGCAAACAAAGTTGACCGGAGAACTAGCTTTTATAGCGGCCATCAAACGTGAACGGCGACAGTGGATAATAAACTAAAATAAATATGGCAATAGTTTCCGTGATTTAACAGGCTGTGGTTTTAGCATCAGCCATCATTCGAGCGAGTCCCTTTGATAAGGTGCGTTACACAATAATTTGTAGCTCTTGATGCGTTGCAAGTCAATTGGCAGACATCTCGGGTCCGTTATTTATGGAAATTATGTCTATTATAAACGTAGCATTTGGAGAATACACAAATACTCTACTAATACACTTATCAGATAGCCTGTAGTTTTTACCATTTATGTTTGTAAGATATTTTCGTTAATTTACTTAAATTAATCCACCATTCACAGCTGAATGATTCTGTAATTATGTATTTCTTGATATATGAACAATGATGTAAAATATCAAAAACTAATTCGTTAAACAGCTTTATATTTTTTATTTATTTTTTATATATGTACTTAGCATGAAAAAAAAAAACAGAATGATTGATCAGCTATAATTTTCTTGAGCCCATAATAACTAGGCTCCTTAAAAAATATGAAACATATAGAAATACATCGCATTTCTGCAAATTATAAATTACAGTGGAGTCAGATTATCCGCTTAATCGAGATAGAGAAGACATCGTTTAAGAAGTAGATTCGATTAAACTGGATTTTAAAAATAATAAAGTAAAGTAACAAATAATAGCCCACTACCTACAACCATTACCATAATCTATAGATCCTAAAAGTATAGCTATGTAGATAATATATAAAATTATTAAATCACCTTTTTATAACGCAATCTTTTAGTTTTATATAGTACACAAATGTATAAACAAAAAATCTGGTGCAATGCGCGCAACACACAACTTTTACTTACTTAGATTACAAATCGACGTGTTTCGATAATATGTAAACGCCAATCCTCAACTTCACACATTTTTCCACATTTAAGTATATACTTATATTTGTATATCTCCATAAGTTATAGAGTATCTGTATAGCAAAATTTGGTAGTTCTCAGCACTTTTCGTTTCATTATTGCTAATTTATTTATGAAGGGACTAATCTCATCAACTGTCGAGTTTTTTTTACTGCTTGCTTGTTTTTTACTACGAATTGCTGTTTGCAAATACATCGTGAAGGTGAATCGATAGGTTTATTTACGTCTCTTATGCCTTTCTGGAAATCAAGAACGATTACTGTTCCTCTAAAATCGCTTTGTATTGTTTTCAAAAATTTATTATGGAACAAAAGTTTCTAGACTAAAATATACCTATATTAATTATAGACTATTATCTGATACCATATTTTTACACACCTGCGATGCTTCAAAAATTTGAAAATTTGAGATTTGAGCATCACGTATTTACTCTCTTAAGTAACGTTGATCTTTTTAGTAATAAATAAAAATTTTTATTTTCATGATACTGTTAATAAAATTTTGGCTGTCACATATATATACATCAAATACCAAGTTTGATCAAAATCGTTAAAGCCGTTTTTGAGTAAAAAAACAAAACACGTGAAAATGGGACAAAATTTATTAAGTAAAGTGCCCCTTCCAATTGATCAATTTCGATGAAATTTTGACTGCCACATCGCGGCCATATACATACAACTAATACCGAGTTTCATCAAAATCGTTAAAGCCGTTTTTGAGTAAATAAAAAAAACACGTGAAAATGGGACAACATTCAATAAGTAAAGTTCCCCCTCCAATTAATCAATTTTGATGAAATTTTGACTGTCACATCGCGGCCATATACATGCACCAAATACCCAATTTCAGTAATGTACGACCTATAGTTTTTGAGCTAGTCTGTTCACACACACAGACACAGACACACAGACCATTTCGCGGGACTTGGTTATTTGGACTCAGGGGACCCCAAAACGTGTATTTCCATTGAAAACCGGAAGTCGAAATTTTTCACGATCGCAATACTTCCACTTACTATATATTTCATACATAGGTAAGTGAAAGTAAAAATCACTAATTTTATTTTATCTTTAATTTATTTTTTATGCAACTCGAGAATTAATTTTAAAGAAATTAATTTCTAAGGGCTATTAATAATATTAAAATACTTGAGATACTTTTTTCGTTTGGTTATTTTTAAATTACACAGTAACAAATAATTGTTATTTTATACAATTATCTTAACCTATAATTGTATAGTTACTACCCCCTCAGCTTAGCTGGTTAAGATTTACTGTAGTTAAAAACCATGTTTTCTTATGTGTTAATGTTTTTTTAATGTCATGATTTAAGTATTAAGAACCCAATTATTATTATAAGTATATTAAAGTGCGTTATATGTGTTTAAGTAACTAGTTATATCCGTTGGTGACATCTGGCCCTCGCAACAAACATAAATAATACTTTTGAGATAAATAATGAATAAAGTTGCAAAAACCCGTACAAACACTATATTTTTATAATTAAAAAATGGGTTAGATCCTATCTCGTTTGAATACATATGTTTGATGCCTATCGCTCTGTTTCATATTTTAACATAGTTGATTATCATCTCCTCTCATAAATGAGCATGTTAATGAAAGCCCGGGTAGGAAATTTAGCAATTTAAAAAACCTGAGGATGCTGCTCGAAGGCGATAAAATTGATGTAAACGAGTAAATAACCAATATTATGTGAGCAAGGTGTAGACGGGAAAGAGGCATTTCAGTTTTAAAATGTGAAATTCGATAGTAAAATTTATACATAGTTACTTCCGGAAAGATTCTAATTTCAATAATGGTTTATTTACATATATTTATTTATCCTTTAAATGTAAATATTTAGAATTCAGAATAAAAAGCTGATAATCTTTTTTATCTATTCATCGCTTCCAGTTTAGCCAAAATATCACGCACCTGAATGCTTATCATTTGAGTCCTTTTTCGTTCCTGCCCGAACTCCAATAAATTATGCAGAATTTCAAAATAAGAAAATTGACATGGCACGTGCTACTCACTTCCGGGAATTCAAGATAACTTATTACGCCCCTAAACTATATAAATTATTAATCCGTTCAAAGATTTGAATTTCGGTCTTCTCATTTTAATAACAAGAAATAAAATAGGTTTTATTAAAAGCTTCAAAACACTATCTTGACATGTCTTGGCATAATCTTCGACGGATACTTAAATTTTTCTTGACATTTTGAAAGAAAAATTAATGTTGAGACTTGAAAATTTAAAAACAGTCGGTTTATCATCACGTAACCTATACCATCACAATCCGGCCGGAGCTATCGTACAATGCGCCATTATTCAGATCAGTAAGTCAAACGTGAACAGACTACAATGCTTTCTAAATAAAATCACCAAGAATATATTCAAAGGAACTTATACGGAAAAAAAGATGTCACCGATAAATCATTAGTCCACAAGAATCACGTGTTTTCATCATGGAGAGCGAATGAACAATGAATCATTTAATTCAAGTGCATATGGAATCATAAGATTCTATGAAATATTACTCCATCCCCCATATAATATACAAGCAAGTGGTGGATGGTCGAGTGGGCTAACAACGTATGATTGGAAACCCGAAGAAAGAAAGTTCAAACCCGGGGCCATGAGACATTCAATAATAATCGGCCCCCACACTCTTCCCTGGCCCGGGAAACGTCGTATAAGGCGAATTAGGGGAGGACAAAAAAAAAAAAGTTAATCTGTAAACTTTATATTGATTCAAAATTTTGATAATTATTTTATGACTAAGTATTTCTTTCAACAATGATCTTTCAGAGCTTTAAACTATTAATTTTTTCTTTATTTACTAAACAGCTTAATGAACGTTTTAAGGTCTGGCCACACATGTCCGCACCGCATCCGCACCGTAGCAATAATACAGGTTATGTTCAGAATATTTTTAATTTAACTTACATATTACCTTTAGTTATGCCTAAAGTTCAAGCCACACATGTCAGACACAGGCCACTTAAGGCATAACTAAAGGTAATATGTAAGTTAAATTAAAAATATTCTTAACATAACCTTTAGGCATAACTAAAGGTAATATGTAAGTTAAATTAAAAATATTCTGAACATAACCTGTATTATTGCTACGGTGCGGATCCGGTGCGGACATGTGTGGCCAGACCCTTATCCGTTATTATTGACGTTATAAGTAATTGGAAGTATTTATCTTGATTTTTAATTCCATAATCCCTGTTAAATTGAATTTAATAAAAAAAAATGGAAATTGTGTTACGGGGTAAAGATGTTACTACACATACGATTGATAATTATCAGTCTATTATATTATATACATAATTTGTTGAACATGGTGTTAAATACTTGTTTATTATACTTATGTTTATATATAAAAAAGATTCGATACGGACGGGGCTAAAATCATCAACCGTTATGCAGAGACCCGGGTGCGAGTCCCATCGCGGCCAATCGTTTATCTTGAGATAAATTTATTTAAAAACATAAATTGCAACATGATATCTCATTTTTACTTTCACTTACTTGTATACATCGGTTTTCAACCGAAATACACGTCATGGGGTCCCCTGAGTCCAAATAACCAAGTCCCGCGAAATGGCCTGTGTGTGTTTGTGTGTGTGTGAACAGACCAGCTCAAAAAGTATAAACCGTACGAACCTGAAATTCGGTTTTCAGTATATGTATAAGCCCGCGATGTGATAGCAAACATTTCATCAAAACTGGTCAAAGGAAGTGGTCACTTTGTTTAATAAATGTTGTCTCATTCTCACGTGTATTTTCATTTACTCAAGACCGGCTTTAACGATTTTGATCAAATTGGGTACTTGATGTATGTATATGCCCGCAATATGACAGCCGAAATTTCATCAAAATTGATCAAACGGAAGGGGCACTTTATTTGTTGTTAACAAAATTATGTACTTTCGATGAAATTAGGTCCCTTAAAAAATGAAATAATCAATATTGAATTGAAAAGTACTGAGAACTTTCAAGTTTTGCAATACACATATTCTATAACTTATGGAGATATACTAATTTAAGGATATAAATGTGGAAAAATGTGTGGAGTTGAGGAATGGCGTTTACATATTATCAAAACACGTCGATTTCTAATCTAAGTATGTTCATAAGTGAAATTTGTGTGTTGTTCGCATCGCACCAGATTTTTAAGTAGGAAGTTCAGTTCGGCATACATAAAATCGTAATTTTTTTTTTTCAACTGGAAAATATATAATTTCCTAAAGATTTTGATCTTAAGAACGAAATCGTATAAAAACCTATAAATGGAAGTAAATTTCTGAGAATTTAAGCGGCATTTTGCGATATATTCATTTGGTAATGAGGGCGTATGGAAGAGACAGGTTTAATAGCAGTCTTCCTTTTATAATAATGTTTATCACATAATAATCATGGAGGAAAAAACTATTTATTTACTTGAATAAAATAAATAAATTTACAAATATTATATTTAATTTTACTTCAATTAATTCTGAATGGAAACTTACCACTCTGAAGACATCTGGATCAGCTCTTCGCATATTCCCTCGTAATGCATCTACCATATCCCTTAGTACTTGCTGCTTCCAGACAGAAGGAACCCCAAAGAGGCCGCCGGTTCAGACCCGGTCGAGAGGCGGAGGCTGAAGAAGGGGCGGAGAGTGGAGATGCAAATCCCCGGAGCATGGCAGAGCTGAGTTACGGCCGCTGGGACACAAAGGATGATATCTCAATCGAGAGAACGAGTGCCACCGCTCGGTATAAAGCAGCCCCGAGATACCTAGCTCCTCTGTCCTCTGTCCTCCATCTGACCATCTCAAGTATATGGCTGCCTCTTCTTCAGGGTAATAATTCCCCCTTCTTTATTGCTAATTATTTACATTAAATTGCCACTGTATAGTACCTCGCGAATTTCAGTGACAGGATTAGATTAGTGGGGGAGGGTACAGGCATTGGAACACAATAAGATATTATTGAAACACGGTATGAATTTTCTTTTCAAACTACTCAGATAAAAAAAAAATATTTAAAAACATTATAATCAAATTTACACTCATTACTCATATTTACAATGCGGCATCTCATGGAGAAATGTATTGAGAAGGGCAAAGAGGCATCGGTATGTTTTGTGGACCTCCAGAAAGCATTTGGCAGGGTTAAGAAGACCGATATTGATAGGGCCCTGGCGGAGAAGGATGTGGGGACTGGATTGAGACTAGCAGTGGGAAGTCTCTATAAGAAAACAAGAAGTTTTGTGAGAACGAGGAACCACTCCTCCAGATAATTCGAGACCTCGCTGGGAATACGCCAGGGGTGTAGCTTGATGTCAAACCAGCCGAAGTAATCCTGGAGGAACACAAATTAAGATGGTTTGGACACCTGAATGACCTTGGATGAATGAAGATAGGATTGCTAGGAGGACGTACGAGAATCGGGTGGAGGGAAGAAGGGCCAGAGGAAGACCCAGGATAACTTGGGAACAGGGGGTCAGAGAGGCATTCCAGAAGCGGGGACTGGACTGGAGCAGGAGAAGAGAGATGGTGCAGGAGAGGTCAACCTGGTCCAGACTCTACAGGGGACAACCTCAACACTGCTAGAAGCGGTACAAGAGGGTCTGAATATGATGATGATGATGATGATGATGATAATCAAAATTTTGGTGCGGTTTAAAATCAGATAAAAAAAAAGTATTATTTGTTTTTGCACTTTAATAAGAAGGAAAAATATTATACTTTATCACGCACGTATCGGACAATTCGAATTTACACATGCTTATCTTCTCAGAAGTAGCCACATGCCAAAATTGCAACAGTGTGCCACAAACAGAAACTCCTTTATTCTACGAAAAAGTTTTTAACTTAATTTAAAATATATGGCATTTCCATCATAGACATACAGTCCTTCGTAATATACAGCAGACTGCTGCTACAGTGTATTTTTGTTAAAAATGTTGCTTGGCACTATTTTTCCCCGACCCCTTCATATGATAAAAAATATAAGTACGTGAGATAAGTGGCCCAGCGAACTAATGCGTGAGAATACGCGTTGAACTTAATCAGTTCACAACCCGAGTGTCGGTGATGTTTTCACAACTCAGTATTAATTATCCGCCCTCACCTCTGGCTCCATAAAAAGCTGGTTATCAATAAAGGCTCGGAAGAAAAAAATGAATCAACATGAACTTAAAGTATTTAAGATTATAAAGAAGAGGGCGCCTCGACGATCATCAAGGATACTTCTGATGGCGGGATACGGAATAAAAAATTTAAATATTCTCCAAAAAGAGGAATTACATTTAATAACGGAGATGGAAGCCACACGCTACCGAGGACTGACGTGACAAATCACATCCGACTAAGAGCCACCATATGAAGACGTTATAAAGAATAAAAAAAACAATGACATATACCGGAGGATTAAAGACCAAATTGGACGGGGCTATGAGATATGACGGCCGGGTACAGGTACAGGTAGGTATATATCAGGCTGGGCCTAATGGTCACCATAGATCTACACTTTTCGGAGATAGTATTCACAGATAGTGTCTGCGCCTTCGTATCCTCTCCACGGGATGTTTCCATTATATCTGTTCCTTCTCGGCCCAACTTTGGCCATGTCTTCCGCATTTTTGGATCAGGTCTCTTCGCATTGGTGGAAATAATGCCACGATGTTTGTAAAACTCATCACAATATTGGATAATCAATACTCTTCCACCCCTTCTCTTTGGTAAACCTCTTTTTTAAAATAAGTAACATTCAAATAAAAATTTTTTCTAAGTATTCTTCTTTAGATTATATGAGAAATCATACTGTTGCGTAAAATCAAATCAGATAATTTTCTTTTTATTGGAACAGTTAGATAACTGTATTAGTACGTGTTCTGATTTTACGAGAATTTTCAACGCCCTTCTGGAATGTTCGATTTCGGACTAAATATAAGAAGCAATGGACTTGTTCCTTAGTCTTGCTCTGATCATCGAAGCATATCGTTACTTTTGTGTCACTAGTAGTTACTTTTTGTAACGTTGTTATTAATTGTTTGGCATTATGAATTAAATTTTTCTCTTACAACTAACTTACTTATCCGAAAAGAAACTGCATAATTAAATAAAATAAAAGAAAATATATCTTTTCTTTCTTTCGAATAAGCTATCTCGCGTTTTCAAATCTGCAAAAAGAGGGAGATTGAGGGGGTCTAGAAGACATTGAGTGGCAGGTATGCCGGCGCCGCCTGATGCAAATCCCTAGATTGACTCCTGCATGCAGAACACTTCCATTCCTGCATGCATACAAAAGCCACAACATCCCCCCTATATTACCCAGCAGCTCTTGTAAATACTGTCTGAAGGGCTGGGAATCATTATTACTTAGCCGGAAGACCAAGTTTAATGCCTGGTCAGTTATCAATAGTATCAATTTAGATACATTAAATTTTATTACTTTTAGCGTGCATTAAAAAAAATACTTAAACTCAACCGTCAAAACTTATAAGTTAGATTAACGCGAAACAAATTCATATGATTTTTTCTATTACATTTAAAAGGATTCTAGACTTTTTGTTTGAACAGTTACATAACTGGTTCAGTCCATGTTCTGGATCTTTTGAGAATCTTCTAGGCCATTCTAGAATGTTTGGTTTGGATTAAATATAAGAAGCAATAGATTAGGGGCTTAGACTTGCTGTATACATAGAAGCATACATTACTTTTGTGTTACTAGTGGTTACTATTGTAAAATTGCTAATAACTTGAGTTCTTATAGTTAGTTTGGCGTTGTGAATTATTATTTTCTAATACAAATTATTTCAACTCACATTAGCGTAGCATTATAATATAATGATTATATCCATAACTGAAACGTCTATTTTATATGCTGTATTATACTATAAGTTATGTAACTTATACGTTATGTGTTTATATGTAACTGTTTCAAACAATGCAGCTCTTCGGTTATAACGCTGCAAAGTGGCGAGACCTTGCGGGTGGTTTCGCTGAAGAGAAAGGCTCTGTACTCGCCACATGGTAAGCTCAGTGGTAATAGCACTGCAACGGAGATGCAGAGGACCTGGATTCGATTCCCGACCGAGGTTGTCTTTTATCTTCTATTAAAATGATTTACAAATTGAAATTCGGCTAAATTTCGACATGAAATTTATTAATTAAATGATGCACGTGCATTATTAATACGACAATGTTGAGGTAACTGTTTTTTAATATCATAATTTTTTTGTTTAACTGTAAAATACCCATAGCAACTTCACGACTAAAGGACTCTTTTAATTACCCGGAATTATTTTTGGTGCTTAAAAGTGGAATCTAATCTAGTTCTAGGAAGTTCTAAACATCTACATTTTAACAATTTAAAACCTCTTAATAATTGTTTTCCTGCTTTTATTTAAGCCTTAGTAAGTATTTAAAAATTCTATTTCGGTCTAAGGGGAGAACTAGGTTAAGTTGGAAAATAGTCCACATGAGTAATGTATTTATACTGGCATCCTTTCAGAAGTGTTCTGCACACTAAGAAGTTGATAACTTCTAAGGTGATTTACAGGGTTGATTTACAGGGTTTTTTTTATTTTATTATTGGTCCTCCCCTTCCTCGCCTGTTAGGCTATACGGGGTTTCCCGGGCCAGGGGAGAGGGTGGGGGATTGATGCCGAGTATTATTAAATGTCCCCTGGCTCTGGGTTTTGAACTTACTATCTTTGGGTTCCGATGCACTCGGTCATTCCGCTCCCTACATATTGGTACCTACTCTTTATTATAAATTTAAATAGCTGATTAGCCATTTAGGATGTACATAAAAAGTACTGGATGAGAGACCTCCACTCCTGAATCAAACAATGAAAAGTCGTTTAAATTCACGATAACGTTCTTTTACATTAATGGATACATATTGTGCGAATTTATCACATATTGCATATTTTCCGACGCGTTTGGCCACTCGGCCATCCCGCCACCCCAGTTGATTTACAGATGTGAGTTATCGATTTCTTCGTAGTATTCAGAGTGTAAGCTTCAGAAAAGATGACTAAATATTACTACATCCGGAAAAAGAGGTTCCAAACTATAATTAATTTTATGAAGTTCGTGGTAGAAGTTCATAATAACCAAAGTAAATGATTTCTGTTGGCAACACTCATGCCAACCCTAAATAAAATGATTTCTGTTAGCAACACTCATGCCAACCCTACATAAAATTCTCTAGCCCCTTTTACCGATATCCCAGGTCATAGATAGAGATCAGGCAGTGACCCCCTGAACGCAGATCTGTAAATTTTTTCCCGATATTTTTTCCTCGGACGGAGCCAGCCAGGCTATGATACAGAGGCTCGGCAATTTGTCTGTTGATTAATTCCCCCGTTGGACGGATACCTGGGTCCCGCTGGGCCCTTAACAAATACGTCGCCGCTGGTGAAAGCCACCCTACCTCCGTCCCCGCCGCTGATATATTTAATTGTCCTTCGATTTTATTAGTAGACCGCGGGAGTCCTCCCTTATCCTTTCTTGTAGATATTTATTTCCATCCTTCGGCGACCGTCTTACTTAACAAAAGATTTTTATCGTCTACATCAGATCACATGGAAATTTATCAATGTGTAATCGATTACTCGGAGTGACCACATGCTGACAATAATGACGCTGACGGATGCTCAGCCGCCAAAAACAGAATAAATTATATTATTTTTTTTATTAACGTCAACAGGAACCCTGATATAGTTAAAAACTAATGAATGTTCACATAAATATATAAGTTTTTTAATTATTTAAAGATTTCGTGATTTCAGATATCATCCTTGCAATAAGCATATTCATTTACAAGTTTTTTTTTTTAGTGCAATAAGAATGAATGGTATGTCTATACGAAAAATTCGAATCTAAAGCTAACGAGAGTCGAATGCAATCTAGGCTGGTTGAAATTGATTCATAGGAATTTTTTTTTATTACTATGCTTACCAGTCTGCTTTAAAAAACATAATTCCATTTGTATTTCCATTAGTATTACACGAAAGATGATGGTGGGTTACTTAGGCTTAATCAATTCGAATGGGCCCTTAAGGAAATCAATTGGAGACAGCGAGGCAATCAAGGACTACTAGAGTGGAAGAGATGGAGACGTAACCAGAGAGAAAGAGAGAGAGAGTGAGAGAGAGAGAGAGAAGGTGGGGGGTTCGGAGGATGTAAATTATCTCATTAAAGCATTTAAACGGAGCAAGTCCATAAATACAATGTTCACATTCATTAGGGCGAGGTGGCAGGTCCCATGAGTCGTAGGCGTCGCGAGGTCGTAATTAAGTCGTAGCTTCCGTCCGTCTGTCGTAGCCTTCATTAGCGGCGATAGTTTTCAGTTGTTCGTCTTGCCACGACGGCTAGTCGGGTATCAAGTAGTATCAAAGCTCCGATATCTTTTGACAGATACGAGCGCGTTACTTAGGGATCAAGGAAAATAACTTATGTTCGTTCTTTCTTTGTTTAACTTGGAACGATTCGTCCTTGGCGTAAACATGTCGACATTGATTGCCGATTTGTGTTTGTGATCGGGATCAGTTTCAATCATAAGATCATACATTCAGAATAAGTTAAACAAAAAGGTTTCTTAGGATCAGTTATAATAGAAACGTCAAACAATAATATTGCTTTTAGAATCATGGGCATCCGTTCGCAAGTGGGCAGGGGAGGGCAGCTCCCTCCACACTAGAAAATATAAAAAAGTACAAATTAAATAATTTCGTTATCATTAATTATATTATATTATTTATTATGTGCTATGTAAAAAGAATATTTTAAGCCTGTCTCCCCTATACGAAATCCTTGTTTAGAAATACACACTTATAGCATTTATTAGTGATAAGAAAATAAATTATTTAAAAATAATTTAAAATGGTGGTCAGCCACGAACTAAGATTAGATTAATTATGATAAGAAAATAATATTAGGAGAAAATCGAGTGCGCGATGGTCATTGAAAGTAGAAAACCTACTTGTTTTATGAAGCTTTGTATCTTCATAATAATAAATTAACTTTGGAGAATATGCATAATTTTGAATCAAAGAGACCATCATGAAGATCAGTGCTATCATATGCACTTATGTAAAAGAACAATATATAATATTCAGAAATATAAATATAAAAAATAGTACATTTTTTACAAGCGTTATAAAATTCAGAAAATCTTTCCATTAATAGTATTCTCTAATTTGAAATCCATCTTTGAAGTAAGGAGTATATTGAATTCATTAATTTTATTTTATTCTTCTTCCGCACCTTACCTTACAAATGGGTGTTAACAAGATGATGCGAAGTAGAATATGCTTATGTCGCCCGTAACCAATAAAACATATGTTAGCGTTGTCTTAGGTGATGGCTTGGATCTTTCTAGCCTTCAATCATGGCCTTTTCTTCTTCTTAAGAGTTGAAGTTGCTCCGATCTTACAGCAAATCTCTACCCTTGCAAACATTTTTTAATTTGTATACAGTTGCTAAATCCGGAAACTCGTTTTCAGCGAGGTCCATTAGTTGTCTATCACCTCAGTGTATTATCAAAAAAAACACCTCATTAAAAGATATCAAAGCCTTATTATATTTCTTCCTTTGAATGAAGTATCGCCGGTTCTACACTAAACATCGATTATTCAGAAATGCACAAACGGTCTATGATCTATGAACTTGTTGTTTGATTATTGAGTCGTAAAGCGGCATGTTTATGAAGGAATAGCCAGATTAATCCTGACTAATTCATAGGGCAAGGAATGAGATATACATCTGTGATTAGGCAGAGGTAGCTATGATATACTCGCAGCACAAAAAGTATCCCCAGACCCATCGGGACTATTAGGCAGGCCAGGTCCCCGTGGCGAGAAAAATTCCCCGTCACAGTGCCAAGGAACCCAGGCCTACAAAGGCTCAAATTGTAACGAATGCGAGTTTTATTATGAGCGATGGGCCTCATAGCGACCGAGGGTTGGCCGATTTCTCTTCATTTGCCTCCCGAGGAACGTGGTATACATCACGGCCGGTCGAGCGGCTCCTTGTATTTCGGTCGTAAATCAGTCTTCTACGAGTTGTGGAGCAATATCCTACATTGACTGATTACTCATATCTTATTTTAATCCAGGGGAGCGGGGTAGCCCACTGGTAAGGCAGTGGACTGCTGTGCTTAAGGTCCCGAGTTCGAATCTGACATGGCTTATGATATCTTTATTATTCGCCACAGTTCGTCTCGTGGGCCGAGAGACCCTCCTGGGGCAAACCCAGCCTCTATAAAGTGGGTACCCTTAATTGGAAAATTAAGGGGAAAGAACCTGGCGATTGAGCGTGATCACGGTCAAATCACCTCCTTGCACGACCGCTGACCAAGAAACAGTACTCTTCCTTACATAGTACTGAACCCAAGACCCTTTATGGGTTGTAGTGGTACAGGTTTTTATTTTAATCCAAATTTCGCAGAATTGGATCAGGTTACATATTGATCTCCATGGCAATTTCAAAATTTGCATTGAATATTCTGTTCAATATCCACCCGCAATTGGTGTTTTTCGCCCTCAATAACTATAAAATGAAAAAAAATTAAACTGTTTTCAACTTGGTTTTTTTTCTCACTATATTGAGGAATAGTGTTTATTTTTAGGATTGCTTTAATGAAGGAGTCTCTGCCACATTTTTTCAGTATCATGTTTAATTTTCCCAACGTTTCGGGCGGTTGGCCCATCCTCTGGGCCATTAAATATATATTAAATATATATATATATATATATATACATTAAATAATTAAATATATATATGCATTAAATATATATTTTAAATATATATTTTAACATTGTATAATTATTATTTTTTATCTCACTAGTTGTTATATATGAGGATTTTACATTTTACATATTAGTATTCTAATTACTTTTTCTATAAGTCATTTTTTCTATTGCCAATAGTCATCAATACAAGTGCTATTATATACAGACATACAACTGTCCATGTTCCCACTTTAACATTTATTTGGCACCAGGTTGATTTCATTGTCACACTTTTAAAACTTTAGTTGCTTTGTGGACTTTGGAACTTAGATCATCTTGTCCCCTTCATCGTATTTCTCAATGTTTGTTTATTTTTTGTGGTTTTGTTTCTATTATTTTTTATATGTGTTTCAATTTTTTTATTATGTGTGCATAGTGGTTGTTTAGGTGTTTTGTGTCTGTTTTGTTGTTTATTTTAACTGTTGAAATTGTTTTATATAAGTAATATAAAGTAGCTACAATCCTCTTACCACCCTCTTTAGGGCTTCATTCAACGGAGTACAATTATTTTTTCCCTTTATGAAAGCAAAAGCCCTAAGAAAGGAATGACCGATGCATGGTATTTTAGTCCCGCTGCATTAAATTTCTTTGACTTACATTATCTAATTATCCAATAAGTAAAGAGGAATTCGCGTTTCACAACAAAAAATAAGTTTAAAATATTTTAATTATTATTTTATTGTTATAAAAATATTTTAATATTAATAGTTTAAACTATTTGAGATTTCATCCCCGTTCGACAATATACCATTAGCGTATAATAACTAAATGTCTCCACTGGGTTTTAGGGGCGGGTTAGCTTCGGCTTCACTAATTTTGAACCTTCTGGTGGACGGATGGCACCGCAGTTATCCCTCTCTTTTCGGTTTTTCCAAATTTTAATCAATTAAAAGTCTCTATAACCGTCCAAAGGCTCCTCATGAAATACAGAGTATTGCAGTGGTTGATTGTAAGGAAATCAGAGACATCTCTCAGGGCTGCATATGCCAAAAGTTTGGACACCCTAAATACCATTATGGCAAAAAATATGTTTGTGTTCTTTGCTCATGCCCTTAAGACATTACTCAAATATATAAAAAACATATGTGTTCAAATATAATGCTTAATTTTTATTCCTAACACCCTTGACAGCAAATCAGTTATGTTTAATAAAAAGAAATTTAATAAAAATATCTATAGAAATGACGGACACGATTTACTTAAAGTAGTTAAGAACCATATTATTTAACATTTTGATAGAAAACTGTTTCCCTAAAACCAATGGTATGCCCAGATTAAATCAATATAGTAAAACAAAACTAGTCAATACAACAACATTGTAAATCAGCTGATACAGACTTAAAACACCTAACTATCGTCCAACACATACGATCTCTCTAATCACTCTTTCATTTTAAAATGCACGGACATAACAATAGACTAATGAGCGGCATAGCCACTGCTGACATGCCTGTTTGAAGGCAGCTGATAAGAAGCTGGATGAGAGACCTCCTCTACTATCACATCAACAGGCTATCAAATATATATCTATCTATGTTTTGAATTTAATATCGAACTTTGAATATTGTTGGCCCAAATTTTACACCATTATAAAGTTTCCCCAACACTCCTAGGAACACGAATCCTTTTCCCCTTAATTTATCCCCTAATCACTCCCAACAACCGTACCAAATTTATCTATAAAAGACAAGTTCGAAGTAGTGTCCAGTAATTAGCCGCTATATTTTTATGAACATATCCAACAATAACCGCCATT
Source organism: Aelia acuminata (assembly GCA_911387785.2). Taxonomy (NCBI): domain Eukaryota; kingdom Metazoa; phylum Arthropoda; class Insecta; order Hemiptera; family Pentatomidae; genus Aelia; species Aelia acuminata. The sequence continues at coordinate 87,271,242 of OU426983.1, read as the reverse complement.
TTATATCACCGAAGATACCAATTATATTATTTCTGGTATGTGAATCACTCCACCCTCTTCCGTATCGAATGGCGATCGCATGTTTAGGGATCACCATCTGGTCCTCGATGTATGCGTCCCCGAATCTTACGAATACAACCGTACCATAAAGCTGATTAAGTAAAATAACTATAAGGAAAACCATGGTATAAGCAGATAACATTCTGGTCCTGAAGATATATTTCAGTCAATAAATCCAATGGATTTCTACGGAACGCCGATGGAATTAATTCGTAATTTCCGTTCTTACGAAGATAGGGATCGCTTCAGGAAAAGAAGCCAATAGGAACCCGTGGGAGCAGGGCCTGGACATGCACGGTAGCAGTTAACATTTATATTAGGACGGATCCCCGCATTCCGTTCATAGATAGGATCGCTGAGGAGATAGGAGCTCGAGATATCAGTTTTATAAGGTCTATTGGAAAAGTGAACGGCTATTCCATCATGTTGGACTGATACTTCTAACTTATTCCAAGGATTGAGAGTTTTATTGGCCGAGTTGGTTTCAGGAGGAATAATTTGTGAATAAAAACATGGCGCGAACGTACTTCGGTATCTCCGTGGAATTTTTAAGAAAAAAAGATCCTCAGCAACATGTAGTTATACACCTTTCCATTGATTTTTTACGAAAATACTTTAGAGTTACTCTTTTCAGTTCCTCCCTCCCAGAACCAGAAATATGCCAAAAATCTAATGTAAGGTTTGGAGGAGAGATCCCTTGGTTGTTCGGCTCTTTTGCTCCCTTAGATTTGACTCATGCTGGCTTGCCATATTTTTCAAGTTTCTAGTTTTATATTCTATAGGAAATCGGATATTTATTATTGTAACCTTGACTAAGCTGAAAACAGTATGGCTTAAACTTGATTTAATTTTACTTTGGTTTTATTACTTTGTTTTCATATTTAATATGAATATTTCACTTTTAGTTTTAATAATCATCACTCTTCTTAATAATGTTACGGGCTTCGGGTTCGATAAAATATAACAATTAACACTAGGACAATAATTTATTAATCAATACTCACAAGGGTAATTACTACCTTATTATCAGATACAAACCAGGCTGTGTATGCAGACTCTAATTACTTATAACTAACCGCACGGGTTAAAACAAGAGTCTTTACTACGACATACACTATCACCACAATAACTTATCACAATAAGGCTTACCACTTATCACACTATCTTATCACAATAGACTTATCACTGTTCACTACGAAGTCCACACCACGGGTGTTGCCAAACAACTCCGCTGAGGCCTGTTAGAGCCGGTATTTATTAGTCTTGGATGGATTCTAGAAGGTTCGGGGTTCATCCAGAACAAAGTCTTTGATCTTCCCCGACAGCTAGTGCGGCACCGAACAACGGACGTATTGTTCACCAAAGGCGCTTTGTCTACTACCGCTGGCCGCAACACTACCCCCTCCTTAATGCTGATCTGTCCCAGATCAGGTCGTGAATGGGATGGAGTAGACTCAGGTGTTTTCTCCTCTTCAGCTTCCAGCAGGACTTTTCCTGTTTCCTGTCCGAGTGTTAGAAGCACAGCAAGTTTCTTGACACTACCAGGCGAAGCCAACGAAAGGACACTGGCCGGTGCAACAGAGTCGAGCTCCACAATGCCAAACGTATTTGGCATTACACAAACGCCAGAATTTGGGTCCGGGACCTGGCTTGGATTAATCCTTACAACACTTGCATTGGCAACCAGCACCTGTTGGTTGTAAGGGCCTAGACCAATGCTCTGCTCAACTAAGATTCCGCTAAACCTACCATGAGCAGCTGATGATTCGCTCTCATCACCATTCGATTCGAGTCCTACTACCGCTGTTGGACTTTCTGTAGTCCCATGGGTAATATTGGGCTTAGGAGGAGGCCGTCCAGGTCCTCGAATGATGCCACTGACTGTTACTTCACTGTCAGTTTCTCTTTCCAATTTCAAGTTCTTTGCTAAGGGGTCACCATCCTCATCAGAATCAGTAACAGGCATTCTCCTGTTTAACATTTCAAGTTCCGCATCATCAGGCTTCATAGACCCACACCAAGCCTTTCCCTGAGGTCCCTTCCAGCTAAGGGTTCCTTGCTTGCTGTACCTGATTAGCCGACCACTGATTGAAAAGTTTCCAGAGTTTGTCACTTGATCGTTTCCTGCCCTCTCCGATATGACAGTCCTCTGTCCATTCAAAGACCGCTCGGCCAAACTCTCCTCAAATGCTCCAAACAGACGCCGACAAGCCTCCAAGCTTCCAGCCGGCTCCCAGCCACTGTGTTCAGAAGGGCATCCTTCCCATCCAAGGGTGTATCCGGCCCTCCTCGATACGGCTGACCTCTGTCCATTCAAAGACCGCCTGGCCAAACTCTCCTCAAATGCTCCAAGCAGACGCCGACAAGCCTCCAAGCTTCCAGCCGGCCCCCAGCAACTCTGTTCAGAAGGGCATCCCTCCCATCCAAGCAAATATCCATATTGCTTCTTTCCTTGATGGAACCTTCGGGAAACAACAAACTCTTCGTCCTTATCTTGGGAGCTATCACCATCCTCGAGATGATCTCTCATGTTCTCAATATCCTCCGCTCCTTTTTCAACACCAGTGGTTGACTCAACTTCCATGACTTCTCTTGTCGAATCCACCTGAACAAGCCTTCCCACTTCAACAGGCTTTTCCTCAGCGCCTTCATCGCAATCTTCCTTGTCAGGTTTAGCATACCCAAACGTACTAGAATCCATGGCAGTCTGTACAGCAGCTAACCCTGCATTTCCTATTCTTTCAGGCTTGGGTTTCATGAACTCCTCCTCGAAATGAACACCACAAGAGGATCCACACACAAGAGCATCCACCTCTCTCAATCCGCCAAGCGGGACCTTCACAGCTTCAACACTCACTTGAGGATCAAGGTCGAAGGGCTCTTCTTTTTCTTCTTTATCATTAGTTTCCCCTTCACCTTTCGATTCGTTGAAAGGAAACACTTCATCAACTTGCGTAGCACTAAGAACCTTCTTAACCGAAATCTTAGGAATATCACTATCAACTAACTTATTTTCTAAAGTAGTAAAAAATTCTGATAACGTAGAAAATAACTCATTTTGATTTTCTAACAACTCATTTTTCAATTTACTAAATTCTGTTTCAAAAAGAACGTGATCTGGATCCTCTCCACTACTAATTAAAGCTTCCCTGAGCCTTTGTTGCAATATAGACTTCCCCAATATAGAGTTCCCAGAAGTATCCAAATCGCGTTCTTCTAATTCCCTTTTTAAATCTGCTACTTTCAAATCATACAATCTTAAGCCACCGGTTGACATTTTAAATATTATATACAATTATCAAAATTAAAATTAACAAATCAAAACTTAAAGACTAACAACAATAAGTTGATTATAAACAAACAACGAAAAATAAATAAATCTAATCCTATACACAGTTACTAAGATTTAAATTACAAATGAAATTCTCAACATTTTAAACAATAAACTAAATTATTAAAAGAAACCAAAAAGATTAAATAAAACTCAAATATTAAATAAAATAAACAATATTTAAAATAGACAAACAAATTTTCAATAACCTAAATTACAATAATTAACTAAAATAACAAACAGAAAAAATTATTTAAAACAAACTAAATAAATACGCTAATGCTAAAAATATACCCGCTTCTGACACCAGTTGTTACGGGCTTCGGGTTCGATAAAATGAACAATTAACACTAGGACAATAATTTATTAATCAATACTCACAAGGGTAATTACTACCTTATTATCAGATACAAACCAGGCTGTGTATGCAGACTCTAATTACTTATAACTAACCGCACGGGTTAAAACAAGAGTCTTTACTACGACATACACTATCACCACAATAACTTATCACAATAAGGCTTACCACTTATCACACTATCTTATCACAATAGACTTATCACTGTTCACTACGAAGTCCACACCACGGGTGTTGCCAAACAACTCCGCTGAGGCCTGTTAGAGCCGGTATTTATTAGTCTTGGATGGATTCTAGAAGGTTCGGGGTTCATCCAGAACAAAGTCTTTGATCTTCCCCGACAGCTAGTGCGGCACCGAACAACGGACGTATTGTTCACCAAAGGCGCTTTGTCTACTACCGCTGGCCGCAACAATAACAACGGAATAAATAAAAACTTGATTAGAAGATTTTTTTAGTAACTATTTATGCTACTAATGCAAGAATCTTGGGAAGACGACAGAGAATGAAGGGCCCAAATAATATTGTCTATTTTTTTTTCTTTCACTATAACTCCTCAGTTATTAATTAACATATTTTTATTACTGTCGGTCTAATCATTGACTTTCTCTCCCTAGCTAATTACGATATACCTACTTGTAATAAGTTTTAATGACGTTGCTGCTTTTATCACATTTTCCTTTTTAACTAACATAGCTCACCTTATCCTTAAACTAGTTTTGATAAACTGAATCGTATACTTTCTCTTCGATATTTAATTAATTAACTTCCACCAATAATCTCTGTCCTATAATAGTCATACTCTAATTATAACTGCGCTCCATATCAAGGTAAGCTGCACATTAAAACGTTTTATTCAACATTTTATATTTCATTATTTTTTCCGCATATTCCTGCTACAGAAGATAATGAATAGGCAATTCCTTATTAAAAACTAATTGTTCAGATTAACTTACCACAAAATACCGTAAGCATAATGCGAGCTATTGGATAAATATAATTATTTGTTAATGAATATTTCACAAAAATATTACTTCAATTAAATCATTCAGGTAAAATTTGTTGTAATATAATAATTCGGGGCCGGGATAGCCGAGCGTGTTTGAGTGCAACCCGCTTTAACACGCTCGAGTCAAACGGTGGCGGTTCTAATCCGCCCTGGGATGGTTGACTTTTATTTCGTGGAGGCCCAACGGAATAAATCTCGACCTACCCAACGTGGTTAGAATCGGTTGGTTACACCTGTAGTGTAACTCCCCCCGCCCCCCCCGTATGCTACACATGGCCTGGTAGGGGTACCGAAAAAAAAAATATATATATATATATGTGTGTGTTTGTGTGTGTGTGTTAATTCAAGGCATCTAGTTTGTACGAATATACGGAATCGCAGCACCTGAGCCACGTAGGTGTCTGTCATTTGCACTATGTCTTGAAGAACTCATTTACAAGGGGAGGACAGTAGGTCTCCCACAGATCTTGTTAAAAAATTTTGGTGAAGCTTCGTAAAAAACCATTAGAGGTATATTTTGCCATTCGCGCTAAAAAAACAAAAATAAGTAAAAGCATTAAAATTACTTCATTTAATATCTCACGTTTCAAAAATCATATGAAGATTATTGTTGCACCAAACAGTTTATTTGAGTGTAGATTTAAGTAAAAATACGACCGTTCCATAGATTTTGTTTTAAGTAAATGAAATTGTAAAAAAAAAATTTTAGATCTCCAAAAAACTTCCATCATATATTTTTTTATACAAAAAATGAAGTCAGATTTGAACGCTCGAGAACTTTGAAAAACGTTCATAAAACAAAAGCTAAACATATCGTTGAATATATTTTTGTCGACTTTGAATTCGAATCTGGCATCATTTGTTGTGTAAAAACAAATCTATGATGGTAGTTTTTTTGAAGATCTATTCATATTTTTTAAAATTTCATTGACCTTAATGATAAGGTACTAGTATAAAATATTTCGACCGGTAATCTCCAAAGATATTTTCTTCGAAATTCGTCAGAGGCTCCACCCCTTATTAGCGTGATATAGAGGAAGACACGTTTAGATTGAGTGTCTAGGTGTAGAGGAATAGATTCTTAGTCCATTTCTCGGTGATTCTGTTTCCTAAGGCCCGATGCACACGGGCGGAATTTTTCTGCGGTCCCGTCTAAAAGCCTATAGGCTTGTGGTCAGGGGTACCTGGAGTATAATGGTATAATCCGGTCGGTCCATTATACTCCAGGTACCACTGACCACAAGCCTATAGGCTTATAGACCGGACCGCGGAAAAATTCCGCCCGTGTGCATCGGGCCTAAAGGGGATTAATTTCGGCGATGGCAGCGATTGACTTCTTCATCGATCCGGTGCAGTCATGTTAAATACTTTAAGTTCTACCGAATATATTCATAAAAAGAAGAAGAAAAAAACACAATGCTTTCCTAGAATACGAAATATCTCGTGAAAGTTTAAGGAAGAGTTCCGGATTGCGCCAACTATCGCTTTGGATCTGCGCAGATAGAAGGAAGAGAGACATGTTTATGCGCTGGCTGATAACAGAGCTTCGGGAAATATAGGGCCTTTATCGTCCTCGCCGGGGCCTTGATGGCTCTTCCGAAAAAAAAGCGAAGCATATGTTAATAGCGGCTCTGATGGGGGTGTCGCACTAAATCAGCCGGTTCTTTACCGCCGGGAAGTGGGGCCCACGAAAAAAAAAATATTCATAACTCCAGATAATCCAGACATTTGAAAAGCTCACCCCTAAACCCTGTCATACTCCTCTGGTTAAATTCCCTTTTGTATATATTACACCGGTGATATGAATACATTTCATGGGCCTATCTGGGAGAGGATGGCACGCTATTTTTCAAAGTCGTAGCTATTAAAAATAAACTGAATTTTCTTTTTAAAATATTAAAAGATTTGCTCTCTTCCATATCTCGAATTACAAATGAAATAGGCTCTCCATTCAAATGGTATATCATCATTATTTTTATTTTTTAGATCATTCCTCCATAAATTGATTAAACAATGGGTGGTGCTTACGGTAACTATTTGGCGGTATTATTTGAAATAAAACGACCCAAGAAATGTTATAAATATTAAGAAAAAAGGTGGATAATTATTCAGAAGAAAAAAATTTTATATTCAATTCTGTGAATAAAAATTTATTCACTGATCAAAATTTCAAAATGAAAAAGAGAATGAACGGTACGGTACGGTACATCCATTAAAGAGTGCTTGCGGGAATGGCTAACATGGTGGGTACCGAAGTACCATAGGTAGCGACACTGTAACTATTCTAAATTCAAACAACCCGCGAAAACAGCCGCTTTGCGCAAAAGGGCTCAATTGATCTCTTCGCGACTCCAGACGGACGTAATTAAAGCGAAAAAAATAATAACAACTCATCCGTTTTCTTGAAGAATGAGAAGAAAGTTTTTATTCGTATTTAAACGTACTATATTAAATGTAGTTTATGTATAACGTCGGATGTTATCTTTACAATCACTAATAAACAATTGCTTGATGAAATAATGTAATATATTTCAGTTTATAAGTTTGGAAATTTTTTTTGCTTCTTAAATAACCAATCTCTAAAACAATCTAAGAAACTGAGAAAATACTAACGTCACCGTAGTTATTATTCAGTAGGTGGATTCCGTCAGGAATGGAAAAATAATGGTTTAACTATTAAATTCTTATTAATTAGTAATTGCTATATAACAAGGTGAATAATCTAAGGAAAAAAGAGAAAGGAAAATCTTTAATTTATGTATTTTATTTAGTTATTTGGGTTTTCTATGTACATATTTATAACAGTATTGGAGGAAAAAGTATGACTGTTACATTCTTAATTATTTTTTGTAATCATTATTGGAGCCTTTCAGTTGGCAGAGACTAACTCCAATTTCAATATTTTTCATGAATGCATTTATATTAATATTTCTATGAGTAAAATTTCGTTCCTTTTATTTTTACTTTCACTTACCTATATATGAAATATATAGTAAGTGGAAGTATTGTGGTCGTGAAAAATTTTGACTTCCGGTTTTCAACGGAAATACACGTTTTGGGGTCCCCTGAGTCCAATTAACCAAGTCCCGCGAAATGGTCTGTGTGTGTGTGTGTGTGTGTGTGTGTGTGTGTGTGTGTGTGTGTGTGTGTGTGTGTGTGTGTGTGTGTGTGTGTGTGTGTCTGTGTCTGTGTGTGTGTGAACAGACTAGCTCAAAAACTATAAACCGTGCGAACCTGAAATTGGGTATTTAGTGTATGTATATGCCCGCGATGTGACAGCAAAAATTTCATAAAAAAGGCTCAAAGGGATGGGGTACTTTATTTAATAACTTTTTAAGTTTTTTTCGATTTTCTCAAAAACGGCTTTAACGATTTTGATTAAACTGAGTATTTGATCTATTTAAATGCCCGAGATATGACTAAAAATTTCATCAAAATCGATCAACCGGAGGGGGGACTTTACTTAATAAATTTTGTATCATTTTCACGTGTTTTTTTTTTACTCAAAAAAGGCTTTAAATATTTTGATCAAACTGGGTATTTGATGTATGTATATGCCAAAGATGCGATAGCCAACATTACATCAAAATTGATCAACCGGAAGGGGGACTTTACTTAATAAATTTTGTATCATTTTCACGTGTTTTTTTTATTTACTCAAAAAAGGCTTTAAAGATTTTGATCAAACTGGGTATTTGATGTATGTACATGCCAAAAATGTGATAGCCAACATTTCATCGAATTTGGTTAAACGGAGCGGGCACTTTTCCAATTTTTACCTTTTTTTCGATGATCTCAAAAACGGATTTAACGATTTTTATCAAATTCGTCATGATTAATGAAAATTAGGTGTTCTTTAATATTAAGTAAGCTTTATCATTATTAAAATGTTCTGAGGGGGCTTTTTTTTTGGGGGGGGGCCTTTTTTGATTGTCTGTTTCCTAAAAGTACCTTTGTTTTTGTTTATATGGAGAAATTAACTGTCTCTCGTTATGCCTAAAAATAAAAAATGGCTAAATATGAGATATGATAAAAATAAAGAAAACATAAAGAGGAGAAAAAAAGAAAAATATTCAGTCTAATAAAACTGGGTGAGCCCACGCATGCGGAGTACGCCTTTAATGACAGACCATTGTTCATAATTAAAGCCGTTCTGTTCATTTGAGAAGTGGCAATTAACAAAACGCATTAATTTCTAATCTAAGTAAGTTGGTAAGTGAAAGTTGTGTGTTGCGCGCACGCACCAGATTTTTTAATAGTGTGACGGAAATATTAGAACATGACTTATCTAAAATATACATACATAATAAAAAAGGTACGCATTTTCCAAAGATAAATTTTATTTATACTGCTTTTCTGCAAAATGTAAAAATTGGAGCTAGTCATCCTGTTAACTGAAAGCCTTGTGTAAGTAACTAATTTGTTAAAAAAATTAATAAGTAAATAAAGAAATTGATATGTAATTATTATAATTTAAAGAAGAACTCTAAGTTAAATGAATTTTTATGAATAAATTTACAGATCTATGATATATCAATAAATAAATAGATATAGAAACAAATAAAAATGTAACTAAATTATATAAAGAAACCAACATAAAAAAAAAAAAAAAATGTAGCATTGTAAACATAGAAAATATTCGTTTTAGCCAAGATGTAAATCTAGACGTTTGGGTCGAAATTTATGCTGTTAAAATAAGTAAGATATTTTTAAAATTTAATTTTACATTAGGTGAATACCAAAAGATAAAATTATACAATTCGGATTATACAATTATACAATTGTCTTGTTATTATCGCATAATATATAAAATTGTCTAAATATTTATATGTGTACTCATTAAGATCATCCATTAGGAGTTTACAGGATTGAATTCAGTTAATAAAATAAAATGCATAACCCTCCCTTCAGAAAATTTCAGAATCTGCAGTTTGATACAATCTTGAGATATGCTGAAGTTTGTTCGATACATTTTTTTATTACATTGAGTAGTTTATAAAATTCAAAATGTCCTTAAGCTATAACTTTTATTTTATTACTTGAAAAAGTATAAATACATAATATTATAGTTTTCGCAATGGGTGTATTGCTGTATACCACCAAACAGTGAACATATTTTAAATATTGTTCTCTTTCTGTTCATCCGAGCTCTCCCATGTCCTCCAGTGGAAGCTACCTCGGACCCGGTCCCTTTGATGACCCTGTTAACGCCTCCTTACAAATTGAGCATCCCCGGTTTACGGCCGCCTTTATGTTGGCCCTCTCGTAAACATCGGTAGGGCCCCTAAATTAAATTAATGTCGAGGTCAGGTAGCGGCCTCTGAGGCACGCATCTCCTACCCGCCGGGGGGGCTCCTTGTTTTTTCGTCATTACAGGAGGTTCTGTCGACAGGAGTACTGCGGGTCATTGCGTCCAAGAGGAGGTTCATGGAGCTATACTTAGGATATTGTAATATGAGTCTAGCTAAGTCTAATCTGTTAGATAACGTAACCCTAACCTTTTTTTTCATAAAAAAGGCCGAGCGCACATTGAGACATTCGCGACGGAGAGCGCTAGAAAGGAAATGCGCGCGGAAAACTGTGCGAAGCAGTTTTTTTTTCGTGCTGCCCAGCTATGATCTGTGTCTATTTGCCCTTTTCTGCTCTGCGTTACCTGCGTGGCACAGTTCAAGGTGCGCCTTACCTAATTCAATAATCACGAAGACGGAAAATACAAATAAATAACATTTTAAAATGACCGAAAATTCAGAGAAGTTAACATCGCAATATTAAGCAGAAGGTGAAAATGCTATCATTCACAGCATAACTTATTTAGGCATGGTAATTGTTCCTATAATTGCTGCAAATCTCAGTCAAACGGCCCATTTTCGAATAGCCGTTCGATGGATTAATTTTTTTTTTTTTTTTTGGAGCAGAAATATTGCATTGCTGCATATTTTGTTTAATTGTTGTTAGCTTTGTATCCAAAAATAAAAAATGAAAATGAAAACTCAATTTATTCACATCGCTATTTCATTTTGTTCTTGCTCGTGGAATAGATTTATTTTAACATATTCCCAATCTATTATCTTATGCTGTTATATCATTCCACCATACTTACTTTTTTTTTTTTTCCTCCGAGTTCATAGAATGAAAACTATTAACAGTGAAATCGCCTCTCATCAAACCATTGAACGAAGTAAGCTTTTTCCCCATCGTTGAACACAATTGTTTTAACATTAATTTTACGTAAACAAATTCTTCTAAAAATTTACTAGCTGCAAATTTGAGTTTGATGATGGTGAAAAATTTCCTTCTTTCCATGTTTTAATGAATGCTAGGCAATAGTCTCAAAATCAGTGAAAACCTTACTTAAGATATGGGAGAATAATTGAGTTTCAGAAAAAGTTTTGCTGGTAAAAATTGTTGTGCATAAACCCGTGATCGTATCCAACTACATATTGATTCAGAAGGTGGTTAAGATTTTTTAGAATATAAATCAATCATTAGTATATTAAATTTATTATTTTTTTTTATTTTTAATATTTTTTTTTCAAGAAAAAACATTGGCAATGGCGTAGGTTCATCAATTAGTTCAATCTATTTTTATGAATAATCCAGCCCCCCTGAACTTGTCTTGGAAAAACAATCAGTGAAGATGAGGTCGACATGACTTGAATACCGCTCTGATCGTGCAGTGGTTAGCGCTAAAAAATAACAAGCAATACGCGATACCCGGATTCGAAACCCGGGTATTTCATTTCTCTTCAAAATAAAATATTTAAAAATGATGAATTTATCTTATTCAAGTAATAAGTTTGTTAATAACTGAACCTCGTACAGGATTTGCCATATCTGTAAGGTAGCGATTAAGATTTGCATTCTTTAAATAAGGATTTAAAAAATGATATCAAAGTTTTCTTCAGATAAAGTTCAATTTTCGCACCGATGCTCTACACTAAACGCCACCTATACTAACCTACACATTTAGAATTGCTTTCTTTATTAGTACATAAACTATATAATTTATTCGTATCACAGAAAATTGGCTGAGCCCAATGTTGCTTACCGCATAAAAATCAACGGAATTTTTCATATAAATTATCCGGCTCCTTATCAATGAGTTCTAAATTTAAAAATTCGGTTTGAACGCTTTTCTTTTTTTCTACTTTTTTCAAAGCTCAACAAGAAAATCCATTAATCAAAGTGATGTTTCCAAATGAGGACCAATGATATTAGTTTTTTGTTTGCATTAGTGATATCATTAATGAAGACCTCAACAGCTCATTAGGTGATGAACAAGTGTCGAGTTCCGGATAAGCAATTCTCACCTCACCTCTCCTAATTAGATTTAAAACCGGATTCAGCCGATACATAAAAACTTTTTACGCCTTCCCGAATCATGATTTTAGCCTGTGTGAAACAGGGAAATAAGTTAACACATCATTATTTGTCACAATTTATAACCATATCTGGTTGTCATAAGCGAATTAGGATGTAAGAAAAAGGGGACTGAAGCTCAATATCTAATTTAATTTTAATATTTATTAGACAATAATAAAAATAAAAAAAACTATTTTTATAATTACTTATGTTTTTTCCTAAATATTATGACCACATTTAACAAGGGGTAGAGTGAAAAAACTGAGGCGATTAGCACAAAAAAACCGAGCTAATTCCATTAAATTAAAAATTTAAAACCATTGATTGCCCTTTTTGTGACATTTCAATAGAGTAAATATATGTTTTATAAAACAAACAATTTCATAAAATATAAATTAAAAAAAATGCCCTGCTTTAATCAGATTAAAGTGATCATAATCCCCAAGAGCTTGATAATGTTTCAATTGTTAATTATTATTTGAATAATAAAGTAATCATCAACATGCATAAAAAAGATATTCTCGATTGCTATTCCTCAGGTAATTACGGCAATTGAATATACATTTAAATTATATGTAATTTTTTGTTAATTTAAAATGTAAGTTGGCAAAAGTTTCTTCCACGCAGCCGCAATAATTATTATACTTATAATAGTAGTGACTTTTATCTTTATCCGTTCCTCCCCTTCCTCCCGTTTAAGGCCATACTAGATTTCCCGGGGAGATTATGCCGATATCTCCTGGCTCCGGGTTTTGAACCTGCTATCTTCGGGTTCCAAATCATACATTGCCATGAGCAACGCGTAGAATAGTAGTAGTGACCTGTGGGATCAATGATTTTTGATTTATTAGCAAAAACTTTTAAAATTTCCAAACATTTTCTGATTCTTAGGCAACAGATCATCTTCCGAAGGAAATTTTGTGTAAATTTTAAACCTGGTTATATCCAAGTTATATACAATAGAAAATTCAACCGGCCTTTTGCAGGGTAACGTGTACATCTTCTTGGACCAATTTGCAGCTTTTTAATCCCTGATTTAGTAAAAATGTTAATTGTTTAGAGGGAAATATGCTGAAAGCAAGGAACTGAGAGTGACCGACCAATTCCAGCCTCCAGATACCGCAGCACCGCCCGGATGACTGACAGAGGACTCTCCGCTGTGATTTAGCCTGGGAACTCAAGTCCCAATTTCACGGCCACTTGACCGCTCTCCGCCCAATTTCACGGTGTCCCTCCTTGAGCAATTATAGTTCTTCCGTAAAAATCACAAAGAGGTCTGCGCATTTTTGAGTGCTCTGCAGGTAGTCCATGTTTTTACTGGTCATTACATTTTTGTGAGTGCATATGAAACTAGAATATTGTAATTCAGAAGAATGGGCACTACAAAGGGATTGAAAAAAAAAAAAGTGCGGGTTGAAAAAACTGCTGGGCCGTTCCACGTCAAATCAACACAAATATATATCATTTTGAACTTCACCATCTCAGATTTTCTTGAAATTTGGTATGTGGGTACTACTTGTATCTACTAGAACAATTGTGAAGTATTACTGAGACATGTCAACCCGCTTTTGAATTTTAGTTCTCTAAACCCTTATAAATAGGTCCAGAAACAGAAAAAGTCAGGATTAAAAATAGCTGTAGATGTTTTCCAAATTTGACTAGGACTATGAGATTGGTGTATTTTAATAGCGCATTCCATGCCATTTCATATGATATACTCGTACAGCAAAGTACAGGTTGGTACTAAGGAAATTTTCTTAAAACTTAATGTAAAATTTTAATTTCAATTTTCTCAAAAAGGGCATTTTTATATATTTTTTTAGCTAAGTAGTATTATATCTATCCATACAACAAAATTTAAAAGTGGGATGAAAATATCTTTATTACTAAAACAATTGAAAACTAGTGATAAAATTCCATAAATCTAGCATTTTATGATTAAAAATATCCTGTAGATGTTTACCAAATTTGAATAGGACTATGTCTATGAATAGGAGATTGGTGTCGTTTAGCAGCGCATTCCATGTCATTTCATATGATATACAAAAATGTATAGGTTGGTACTAAAGAAAGTTTTTGAAACTAAATACACATATACCAAATTTCAAGAAAATCTGAGATGGTGAGGCTCAAGCCTGTGTTGAATTGACATGGACTGACCCTGCTATTGACAAAAAGAAGTTTGGGCATTTGAAACAGATTGTATAAATTCTTTGGTATCACTGCTGAAATTGCAACACAAAACAGTAACATACCTAAACAAGATATATCCCCATTTATGCCTAAAATTTGCAAAATAATAAGATTTCCTTTTAAATAAGGATTATTATAATCTACACCAATGTTTACATTTTCGGTGAATCAAGCATTAAAGGTAAAAAAAAAAATGAAAATAAATCGAAATGTACAGTTTGCTTTACAAAAAGTCGGATAAAAGATGTCTTTTTTATTTTTGAATTGTGTATAAACAGGTTTCTTATGAAATTTCCTTTGGGAGGTTATTAGCCACAAAATTTTAGGACTTTTTACAGTTTTTTCCTAATAAATAGAAAACCATGCATCCATTAGACAATTGTCTTACTTTTATATAAATAAAAGTAATTAAGAATTTTAACTTGAAGTTAAAATCGGTTTAATCGTTTGGCTTCGTTAATTTTCATATCAATTTTCCCTAATTCTGGGATGAAGCATAAATTACCCTTATATTCCAAATGCCTCCAAATCGGAAACGACTACTCCAAACGAGAAATGTTACAGAAAGTCGTAGATAGCCGAATTCTACCTAAAACGAGCTCAATTAATTAATAAACCTCAACGAGATTAATTAAAGCTTTGCTCATTCTTGTGTAAATATACAAACAACAAATTTGTTGTGGAGAAAACTATTTGTTGTGCTTACTCCATGTTAAGAGTCTTTTTTGTGAAATAAAATTACTATTTAACGACAGCTCATCTGCCTTTTTCCATATATTTATCTGTAACATGTATTCGACGAAGTACGTACTTACCAATAGTTAGTGATAGCTTATATATTTTTATAGTCCCTTATAATACTAGGGAAAAGGTACATGAAAAACGTGTTAACTTATAAAAGATCCGGTAAGGCTTTTTAACATAACTTGCAGTTTTCCAATAAATTTTCCTTAACGAGTGGTTACTGTTGCCTAGAAAAGACGATATTTTTGGTCTACTGAAAATTTTGCATGACCCATTTAATAATTTAGGAGCTCGTCTGAAGGAGAATTTGATTCTTTACGACTTTTAACTTACGTATTAGGAGTAGCCGTTTTTGAGTTACGGGTGTTTTTTTTTCTGAAAGGGTAATAATTGTAGGTATTTGATGATATATATAACTACTGACTTAAAATATTTCATTCTATGCAAACTTTATTGCCCTTTAATTTTAAGAAGAATACGTTTTTATGTGTGATACATATTTTGCATTATGTAAGTGTGATACATATATTTAAGGATAAAACTATAAAAATCTTCCTGTGGGAATTATTTTTGGAAAACTTGTTATTCCATGCTGGATGATTTCTTGTGAGGTAGAAGTTATAAAACAAACTCTCTTAGCGGATGCAACACGTTTTTCTTTTAAATTTTGTCTGGACTAAATAGAAGCTGAAATAAAACAGTGCTTGTCTTACAAAGCCTTGCTGGCTTTGTAAAGAGGAATATTAAATAGTTTCAAAGGCAATTGGAACAATATCATGAAATTCGTTACGTATAATTTTAATTCGATGATGATTGTGAGATCTGAAGCACAAAGAATAAAAAAATATATATTTTGGTTTAAAAGATGGTTTCTAGTCGGTCAGACTGCAATATGAACGTAATCCTAATGGTTCAACTGTTTAATTCCATGAAGGTACTTACAAGTAGGAGATGCCAGCAAAAATAACAAAGCAATCTTTTTAAACAAATATAAATTATATGGGATACAATCAGCGTGTGCTATGTCATTAATTATCAAATTTCACATTTTCGGCTGTCAAGCAAGGAGTACGATATCGTAACCTAAAACGTACATCCAAATTACAATAATTTCTGTCATTTTCAATCTTTAATTATACCAGGAATATGCAAAGTCCATTATCTGGATAGAATAATAGCCAATCAAAAGACAACAAAAAATATTTTTTACTCCTGCATATCAGGTAGTGCGAAAATATCTTGTATCTTCTTGCAACAAGAATCTATCATCATATACGAGCTATCACATCTTTTGAACTGGAAATTCCCAGCACTTAAGGTACCACCCTGAGACACTTGTTCCACTCTTGAACCTGTCCATGTCGATGCTCAATGGTGTTGGAGTCACATCCTTTCTTCCGAGGGCTATTAAATCATCTCCTGCCATTCGGCATCTTCTTCCATAGATCATTTCACGCTAAAAGCGAGGGATTTTCCCATGCAGCACCAGACCAGGTGTCGCCTCTGTCTAGACACCTCCACCTTGAATGGGACACCTCAAGAAAAAGGAGCAGAATGGAGGAGATAAGAAAAAATACTGAAGATGAGCATAAGCTCCCACGGTGACCGCTTCCAAGCGATTTAACAGAGCGCGCCCCCAGGTAGGGCGGCACCTTTGATCCGTCCGATCGTTCACTGCTACTAACTCATATTTACATATGTTTCAGTAATTCGGTCTTTGACTAATTTTACACACGTTCCTCTGGACCTCCTCCGAAATCCTGTCACATATACATGGAGATTTTTCTTCTTTTCTTTTTAACTTTACTTTAAAAATCCATTACCATCAAAAGGAAACTAGTAACACGGGTCATAAATTTCTTTTGGAATTTTTATCACTGTTTCAAAAAAATCTTCATAATTGCTTCTAGACATAGTTTGGTATAAAATGTTTAGAACCAGGAAGAGTAATATTAAATTATATAAAACAAAAAACTTCCAGTTTGAAGTGCGGACGAAATCCAATACATTTCCAATTGACTGAAATAGAACTAAACTGTCAACGAATCAACAATTCAGGTATCTTCAGATCAACAAACTAATTTGCTTGAATGCAGTTAAAATTTTCTATTCATTTGAAATGCCTTTTATAATTAAGAGAATAATATAAGTGTAACGTAGAACATTTGGGTTGGAGAATATTGACTGTGATGAGGACGAGATATTGAAATGATTGCGTTGTACCGAATGTGTGTGTTGAAGTTTTGGGGATAAATGAAAAATGATGATCCGTTTAATGATATAAAAATATATCTATCCCGATTATTCTTCTGGAAAGCCTCGTTG
Source organism: Aelia acuminata (assembly GCA_911387785.2). NCBI lineage: Eukaryota > Metazoa > Arthropoda > Insecta > Hemiptera > Pentatomidae > Aelia > Aelia acuminata. The sequence continues at coordinate 87,253,860 of OU426983.1, read as the reverse complement.
GGTCCACCGAAACGTAGGTAGTTTTTATAAGATGCAATTTTTTTCTTATGTAATTCAATGAAAAGTGCGTTATTGTTATTATTTGTATTTTTTTATTATGTTGGCTCCACAGAACTTTTAAATGTTCATCTCACTGAACTAGCATTCTCCGTTTAACTGGGGCTAATATCTTCCACTTCCACTATCTATGCCAAATATTTAACAGCTCAGCAGCATATTTCTCGATAAATTGTTTGGCTTAGGATTTAGCCTCTTTTCTAGTATTGAGACCTACAGTAATCAGTACACATTCATTGCTCTGTCGATGCTTCCTCATGGATAACTATGAATTACATTTCCCACCCATCACAACTTTCTCACCTTCTCATCATCATGTATCGGTCTTGTTTTTTTAATTTGTTTGTTTCTTTGAGGGGAGAGTTCTGTGAACACGTAAATATTAATAGAAATATGTAACATTTTCTTCAAATAACTCTGATTTTATTTCTTGCTGTACAAAAGTTGGATTTATTCTTGTTCAGTGTGAGTGGAGCCCGAAGCTTGCAACAGACGACACTACCCTATCGCGTACAGAAATAGTCAGAGGGACAGACAAGGATATTCCGCTGTACTAATTGAGCCGAAGTATTTGGCGCGGTATCCAACAAGACGGAAGCACCCGCTGGCCCAAAGCCAACGCGGATCAATTGATCAGCACCGATTGATCTCAAAGCGGAGGATCATGCCCTCACCGCTCAAAGCGACAATTAGTTGAATAACATTAACTAATTAACTCACATAATTAGTTCAATAATTAACGGTTCGTCATTAGGCTTGAGCTAATTTCCGCCTGGCTTCTGCGGACCTCTTTGATCTCCTCGGAGTAGGTCGAGTGTCTCAAAAGCAATTTCAAACTGACTCGCAGGCTATTTCGTTGTTATTCTGATAATTAGATGGCCTCGCTGAGGATGATTTATAAATAGATACCTTAAACAAGCGAATTAAGAAAGAAGGACAAACCGTGAATTAGGTAATTATCAATGATATTATGAGATGGTTGAATCTTAAAAGAAAAATATTAGAAACTGGCCAATTAATTATATAATGTCAATTGGATTTCCTTGAGTCAGTTCAAATCACATCATCCTGAGGTTGTAGAATTAAATTATTCCAATTTATTCATATTTTATTTTTCTATAGAGTTTTCAAGTGTGTGTGATTTTCCTGAATCTAAATCGGTTTCTCGTGAATATATACATATGTCAAGCGTTCATTTAAAATGAAGTTATAATAATTTGTGTTGAATCTGTTGTAATCAGTCGGTGAACAATAAGACAACTCTAATATATCATTACTAATGAGATCTTGAAGATTTTTTTATCTAAGTAGGTTTAATATACGGTCATTTGTATTTCAGACAAAATTTAACGCTTAGTAATGAAAACCTGATTTTAGACAAATATCGTATACATTTTAGAAGTCTTTCCCTAAAAATAAGGACATTGACTTAATCACATATTCAATCTGGGATGACAGATTTTTTGGTTTTACTAACTAACCCCTAATAATTGGAAAACGACACTTTCGTCATTCAGTGATTCATATTAATCAGAATTTTGTTTATACTTTTTTTCATAATACCTCTCTAAAGAAACAGCAGGTTCCACTTATTCATTTAAGAAAAACTATATTTTAAGTTTATTTAGGAGCTGAGTTTTCCTCTATTAAAATTATTCCAATCGTCTAAATACTGAGGTAAATAGTACCTAACAAAACTGGTAGGAAAATTTCTCATAGACTTCTTTTTTATATATCAAAAAATAAACACCATTGTGAATTTATGTTCGTTTGTAAAAAATCTCTAAGTATCTTTGTTAGCGCAGTATTTTATCAGATCTTAAACATAAATATATTTCGCTAAAATCAATAGAAATTCATTACTTCTCAGTCAAACAAATAAATTTGAATCACCCCCTATGCCATCCATGAGTGATTCAACAAGCATTAATATGGAAGTAATAGTTCTTTCCCACTATCAATTGGAGTGTTATTACTTCATGTCACTACCAGTACAGTAAAATTGGGAATTAAACCGAATATAGAAAAAAATTTTATAACTTGTCATAAACTGTTCGATAACCTTCCTTTAAAAAGTCCTTGAAAATACCACGTCGGGTTTTGGTAGGGGAAGGAGGGAAGTGGAAGAAAAAACATTTGTTTTCAATTTGGTACTTAAAGCTACTTAGAAGGTACCTATCTAAATAGTTAGCTTAAGGTAATATTGTAGCCACTTACTAGCTCAGGGGAAATGTACTTTAAAATTGTGTCAACTTGCTAAAGGTTGGGTAAAAGAATTCAGTTTTATAACTAATATATCACTTGGCCAACATTTAAAACCCTAGTTTTTCAGCAGGAAAAGTTTCTGTGACCAACGGATGATCTGTGATGTGTTCTGTTAATGGACTTGTTCAAACTGTGATTCCACATTATGAAGAAATAAATTATTGATAATATATTGCTAATGGATTTATACGGTTATTTTAATAGTAACTCTCTCATTATTGAGGGCCTAAATTTTTCATATTTGGAAACAGTCCGGAGGAGAAAAATGGGCTTACTAACAATCTATACTGATATACACCCAGATAAACTCAAAGAGTATAATCTACACAAAATAAAAAATCAATTTTTCTTAACGAATTGCAAGGACTTGTTTATGTAGGTGTGCTGTTTATTCTAGGCGTAAATCTATCCTTTAACGAGGTGAGGGAACAATAAAAATTTAGCCTGGTTCAATCATGTAACTTTGTCAACTGGATATTCTAGACCTTGAGTTATTTTATTTTCAAAAGAGACTGCCGCGTTAAGTGAAGATTTCCGACTAATAATGTAATCTGGATTCAGATCTTCAGAACAGAACGATGAACTATTCGGTTACTTGTTTTTGAGAATTTGGTATTACATACATATATCATTTTTACTAATAATTTATAATTCATATTTTAATTTGTTTTATGCTTTTGGAATAATACAAAATTTTAAAAGTAAATATTAATATAATTATTCCTTTTTATAGAATTTAACTAAATACATAATTATTTTGTATATTTACATAAATCCTTTGTCAGAAACATTGTGTTGACTTTTATTTATTGATTTATGCATGAACTTTGTTGAAAAAAAAAATAGTTTAAATGAAAGAAGTCGCTTACACAATTATTTCCACCTAGATTCGCCATCCGTCCAAGTGCGTTGCCGTGATGTTCAGGAGTACACCAAGAGCTATCTGTTGTCAATTCAGAAAACTAATTCTCAAACTGAGTTTTTAAATTATTTAGTTTTCGTCCCTGCTTTAGTATAATGTATAGTGAAATATTATGATAGGAATTTTAATTTATATATTACGGCCAATTAAATTTACCGATTTTTTGCATTTAAATTTACTTATTAAATGCAATTAGGCCTAAATTTTTTAGTTAAAATATGATTTCATTTTTTTATAAGATCATTCATTAGGAAATGTTACTTGATATATTATCATTAGAGTTATTTATTTATATTTATTATTATTTAAACAATTTAATAAAACATAGTGAATAAATGGTTTAATAACATTGTAAAAAAATACATTTAATTTATTTTAATTTGATTATCTAAACAGCGCCAGGTCATTGGAAAAACTATCTAAATCAAGAACTGTTTTTTAACATTATAATTTTAATTTTTAATTCAAGTTTTGTTTTTATTTTTTTAACTTCCATTGAGAATTGCACCATTCACAAGTTAAAAATTAGTTACTTAAATAACAAAGATTTGAAAACTAGCAGTAATTAATTCTTAATTAATTCATGGCAGTTTCCACCATCAGATCATTCATATTTTAGGCGGTCTTTTGGTTTGAAACAATCTAATAAAAACAATTTCCTTGCTCTTCTCTTTCTGTCGCCAACAAATTTACCTCTTTTATCTTATCGGAGTAGATTTAAACCTTCTAATTGCAAATGCATAATGGAGTAATAGAGTAATCATGGAGTAATTTCCATATAATATGCTTTTTTAAATATATATTTTAAAAATTATAGAAATTAAAGCTGTGTAAGTTGTAATGTATTAGGCCACATTATGAAATCTTAACTTGAAAATCGCTCTACAATTTTAGGGTTATTTACTGCTAGATGGCCCCAGGTCCCAGAAGACAATCAAGGTGGGAAATGTTGGTAAATATTTAAAAAAAAAAAAAAAAAAAAAAAAATCATACAAAAAGAGAACCTAAAAAGTAAACTTATTTATTTCTAAAAATAATAGGAATATTCATATCAATAAATACTACTCTTGGGCGGATCCAGCCGATTATAAAGGGGGTGGCTGCAGTCCTAAAGTAGAGGGATGCAGCCCCACTGCCCTTAATTTGGATCTATCAATTAACTGTATTACCTTTATGTTCCATTCCCACAACTAATATTCTATTTGTTATCCATATTATTTGTTCTGCTTTCTTACTTTAAGGAAAGTCAAATTTTATTTTTGAGTGACGAAAAATTTTCCAAAGGGGTGGACTGCAGCCCCCACAGCCCCACAATGATACAACTACACTAAAAATGTCTTATGAGTTTTAGATGTGTAAGTTTATTTCCAATATTTTTTTTACAAAATTTCAGAGTGGGATTGATCCCTTATATTATTATAGAAATAGAGGTCTTATAATATAATAATAATGTATAATATAATATGACCCCTTATAAAGCATGAGGGATCCCAACTTATTACGAGTATAGAGGTCAGCTCCATTTTTAACATCATAAAGAATTATCAAGAGAAGGTAAAACACTCAAATTATTGTTATTTTTCCTCTACAAACTCCACATAAAAAATTTTCAGAGAAATAAATGTGTAATAATATATTATTATATTGTATACTAAAAAAAAACTTTTAGGATAAGTTGAAATACTTATCTTTAATACTAAATCTTTTGTTTTATTAGTTATATTTTGTTTTGCATTTTATTATATACTATTCTGTTCTATTGTTATATGTAATAGATTTTGTTTTGCATTCTATTTCTTATTACACAGGTTATTCTAGGCTACAACAATTAGCATTGTATTAAATTGTATTGATATTTTAATTTATTAATTTTCTACTTTTGTAATTTTATTTAAACATTGTATAAAACTTATTGTATTGTATAAAACCATCATCCACTTATCAGTATTTTCTTAACTTCTAACTATTAAAATGCTACCTCTCAACTTAAAGAGCTTTTAAAACTTTTTTTTACTATAATCTTAAGGTATTGTAAATTTTTTTTTGTGATTTACCTTCATACTACTTCTTTTTAGTACAATAAAACAGCTTGTTTTTTTATGTATAATAATGCGTATAATATGCCTCATCGCATGGAATACTCACATGTTGTTAATAAAAAAGATAAACATATTCAACAATTGATTTAATATAATATTCTAATCTTAACTAAGAATAATGGCAACATGCTCCATTGGATAGATTCGCTTTTCTGTAAGTGAGAGCAATAACCGAGGACAGCAATAATCTATTCTTGGTTCAATTCTAATCTATTTGATAATTGATCCTTGTATCAATAAAATATCAAATCTGAGTTATTATTATAAATAAAATTATTCATTACCATTTTCATAATAAGAATCTAATCTTAATTTTGAAATATAAATAAGCTCAATAATTCAATTCAAACTCATGGTTATTTATTTACTTATTTTATTAAGATTACTTCTATTGCTGTTTTTTTTATTTTTCCTCAATGGATAAAATCCTCAATATAAATATTTAGAAAAGTTGGTCAAAAAGGAAGTATTTCATCATATAAATTTGACCACCATCTGCTGACTTCCTTCAATTGAAATAGAAAAATATGTCCTACAGAATATGCGAAATGGATTTAATATTTTCATGATGTATTTGATTGATTAATGCATCTATAGATTTGTATATTATGTTTTTAAATTTTAGACTAACAGCGGTTTCCACAAAATGCCTTTTCTGGAGTGTTTACTAATCATTAAGGGTCCATGATTTACATTTTGGCACCTTTACATTAAATTGTTACCATGTAAGAGCTCATTACAATTCTTTGGATTCCTTTAACTTTTTTTTCTTTCTTAAAAGCCATTTACAAGACTCAGAGCCATATGAGGAAATGTGCACTGGATAATACTATGTTGGATATATTTTTCAAGATAAATTTGTACACATGTTTTAAATGTCAACTTTAAGCCCACGTTTCAAGTACCTCCATTTCTATAAAATTGTCTGTTTAATTCACTTTTACTGAGTGAAGTAGGCCATATGAGTGTTAGGAAGACTAATTGCTCAAGAAGTAGGTTGTTGGGTATGAGAAGCACAAACATTATTTCTCAAGGCCTTTTTTTTGCCAGTCCACCATAACTTCCTTAATACTTAATCAAATTTCATGAATGAGGCATCATTATAAAGCTTTCTTAAACCGCTACACCGGGAAAATATACAAATCATTTCGACTTCGATTGCGAGTTATAAGCTCAAAACCGCGGTTTTGGGGGGAAAGTCAAAATAGTCGTAGAGGTTTCTAAATGGTGTCAATCTTTTTAGGATTTCAAGGAGAGCATTTTCGGTCATATACATTTTTTCGATTAACCCCTTCGTTTGCAAGTTGTAAGCAAAAAACTGCAATTCTTTGCGAAAATTTCAAAATAGTCGCAGGGATTTTTCAAAGGTGTCATTTTTTTCAGTTTGTCGAAACGAAATTTTTGGTTTTTTGGTACACTTTTCCGATTGTCACCGGCGTTTGCGAGTTATAAGCAAAAACATGTGATTTCAGTCGATAGAATCAGCGCACTCGCTTTCCGCGAAACCGAAGTGTGTATTTAAGTATTCCGTTTTCTAACCTCACCTCTTCTCTATATTACAGGTTATATTCAAGGCTCCTCCTATTGTGTCCCAGCTTCACATTATGTGGCATTTTCCAGAGTGCGCTCTTTCAGTGACATCTGTCTGTAAAACAAACCCACCAAAAATCACATATTACCATATCGTAACTTCAAACATAGTGTTCAAATACGTTCTGTAAACTCGTAAATACTATGTAAATACCTTAAACTTATGTTGAAAAATAAATAAATAATCTGCAATTTAAACACATCTATTCTTTACCTCAACCCTCACCTATGCCCATGACGCATTACGTCATTATTAAATACGCACTATACGATACTAAATATACGGTGGTAGGTACTTTACTTCTGTGGAATTTTAGTAGGTTACAGTTTGAGAAAATTCTGCTTTAACTGAATTAGCAGAATTTTCTCAAACTTAATTATCTTCTGACTTGCGTATTTGGGAGCCAGGGGAGTTGATTCCAGTAAATAATGTTAAATCCTGGCTTCAATACCATGGGTGCATTCCGAATTTTTAATCTAGTGTATTTTGCTCTCAAGTTTTAGCACAATACTTAAGCCTTATCAAAGTAATTGCAACGTGCATTCCCACTGTAACCTACTAAAATTCCACAGAATTAAAGTACCTACCACCGTATATTTAGTATCGTATAGTGCGTATTTAATAATGACTGATTATTTATTTATTTTTTAACATAAGTTTAAGGTATTAACATAGTATTTACGAGTTAACAGGACGTCTTTGAACACTATGTTGAAGTTACGATATGGTAATCTGCGATTTTAGGTGGGTTTGTTTTACAGACAGATGTCACTGAAAGAGCGCACTCTGGAAAACGCCACATAATGTGAAGCTGGGACACAATAGGAGGAGCCTTGAATATAACCTGTGATATAGAGAAGAGGTGAGGTTAGAAAACGGAATACTTAAATTACCCCTTTCAACAATTTCAATAATGAACTATTAAAATCGACCAAAAAAAAAAAACTCCCAACTCTTTAACTTATAGGTAATTGACTCTTAGAACTCGCAGAAACAAAAAGGTCATCTAATAAATTTAGCTACCATGAACAAATATGTAGCAAAGACATGTTTCAGTTTATCATTTTTAATGATGAAGCTTTAAATACAACGATGCTCATTTTAAATTATAGATAAATCATGAAAATTAAGTAATATTGTGATTCTGATCAAATTTCTACTAATAGGCTACTAGTAGTAGTATTACCTTATCGTTCTGTTAATGGACTTACTGTTCAAACTTTGATTTAATTTTTTTTTTACATATTCCATGAAGATCAAGTTGTGCAAGAATCTTGCTAAATACAAGTGCCCCCGCTCGGAACTGCATGATGAGCCATGACTCATCGGTCAAGATCATTGCCGTCCTGATATTTGTGGCCGTGATCAAACACGAAGCCCTTCTATAATAACGATGACAGATCATCCTACGTTCCGGGTCCATTGCGAATAGGAATCCTCGATAGTGGGTATCTTATCTCTCCAGATATCCCAACCTCAAACAATAACCCGGGCCGTATTACGAGATCTCTGGGAATCCAACTGATTTGCAAAAAAAAAAAAAAAAAAAAAAAAAAAAAAAAAAAAAAAAAAAAAAAAAAAAAAAAGAAAAGAACAAATAGATTTTTTTCTTTTCCCTCGCTCCGGCAGTTGGGTGATGCTCTGCCTCTAGATATCCTGAGATAAGAGTACTATCGCGGACCAGGGACCCGTAGCAGACCGATTGTCTCCCTCATCTTCATCTGTTGAGCAATGTATCGCAATTCCATCTAATTAGTCGATGAACTCAGCATATCAAGAATGGTTTTCACTAATTGTCCTTATAATGCAATACCTACAATTAGAAACGGGCAATTATAGGCAAATTGAATTACGGATTATGTCAATTATTTGTTTTTCAGTTCCTTAGAAAATGCACAGTCCATACAACATTCCTAACTTTTTTTTTAAATTATCATTATTAAAACTTACTTACTTTAAAGTCAGTAATATGACTTAAAATGCAAGCAATGCGAACCGAAAAAATGACTAGGTCATTGTGTGACCTGAAAAATTTGTAGAAAAACGACCCAATGATTATTAAAAATTACGGAGGCCACCTTCTACTCAGATGCCTGTGTGGATTATCAGGAAAGAAATAGATAGGAACCTGAATATTTGGAACACTAGTCTGAAAGAATGTACAAGCAAATTAATAATAATTTTGGGGTTACCTTCAAGTTACATTTTAAATAGTTTTAGTTATCTGTATTATTTCTGTTTCATAACAATTAATGATAATAATTTAAATTATTTTAATAGGCGTCTTCATGTCCATTTTATCACATTAAAAAAGTGTGTGATATTGCTTTAGAGGTTACAAAAATTATACCCTCAAAAATATTCACTCGCGTTTACCTTTCATTTCATATCTGGCGTTTACCTTTCATTTCATATCTCGCTTTAACCTTTCATCACCAATTTAATGGAATGGTATTCACTACTTTTTCTCGCATTTCACAAACGTATTTTATTTGATACGCCAAAAACGGTTCAATCCTATTGGTTAAAATTTGGACATATACAAAAAATATTTTAGCTATACATAAAATTGTATTCAACCAACAAAATTTAAGTAATCGTTTAGAATTAATGGGAGTAAAATTGGCAACTATTGGGAATATAGAATGGGGATTACATATAACCAGGAGGTTATTTTTAAGTAAGAAATTTTCTAAGAAATATCAGTCTTCAAATAAAATTATAATGTATATGCCCACTTTAGTATCCATTTTTACTTTCACTTACCTATATATGAAATATATAGTAAGTGGAAGTATTGCGATCGTGAAAATTTTCGACTTCCGGTTTTCAACGGAAATACACGTTTTGGGGTCCCCTGAGTCCAAATAACCAAGTCCCGCGAAATGGTCTGTGTGTCTGTGGGTGTGTGTGTGAACAGACTAGCTCAAAAACTATAAACCGTGCGAACCTGAAATTGGGTATTTAGAGTATGTACAAGCCCGTGATGTGACAGCAAAAATTTCATCAAATTTGCTCAAAGGGAGGGGGTACTTTATTTAATAACTTTTTAAGTTTTTTTCGATTTTCTCAAAAACGGCTCTAACGATTTTGATTAAACTGAGTATTTGATCTATTTATATGCCTGAAATATGACTGTAAAAATTTCATCAAAATTGATCAACCGGAGAGGGGACTTTACTTAATAAATTTTTTATCATTTTCACATGTTTTTTTACTTTCACTTACCTATATATGAAATATATAGTAAGTGGAAGTATTGCGATCGTGAAAATTTTCGACTTCCGGTTTTCAACGGAAATACACGTTTTGGGGTCCCCTGAGTCAAAATAACCAAGTCCCGCGAAATGGTCTGTGTGTGTGTGTGTCTGTGTGTCTGTGTGTCTGTGTGTCTGTGTGTGTGTGTGTGAACAGACTAGCTCAAAAACTATAAACCGTGCGAACCTGAAATTGGGTATTTAGAGTATGTATAAGCCCGCGATGTGACAGCAAAAATTTCATCAAATTTGCTCAAAGGGAGGGGGTACTTTATTTAATAACTTTTTAAGTTTTTTTCGATTTTCTCAAAAACGGCTCTAACGATTTTGATTAAACTGAGTATTTGATCTATTTATATGCCTGAAATATGACTGTAAAAATTTCATTAAAATTGATCAACCAGAGGGGGGACTTTACTTAATAAATTTTGTATCATTTTCACATGTTTTTTTTATTTACTCAAAAACTGTTTTAACGATTTTGACCAAACTTGGTATTTGATGTATTTATATGCCCGAGATATGACTGTAAAAATTTCATCACAATTGATCAACCGGAGGAGGGACTTTACTTAATAAATTTTGTATCATTTTCACGGTTTTTTTTATTTACTCAAAAACGGCTTTAACGATTAACAAAAATAAGATATGCATGTAGAAAAATGTGTGACTTTGGGAAATGATATTTAGCAAAACACGTCAATTTCTAATCTAAGTAAGTTGGTAAGTGAAAGTTGTGTGTTGCGCGCACGCACCAGATTTTTTTATTTACTCAAAAACGGTTTTAACGATTTTGATCAAACTTGGTATTTGATGTATTTATATGCCAAAGATGTGATAACCAACATTTAATCACAATTGATCAACCGGAGGGGGGACTTTACTTAATAAATTTTGTATCATTTTCACGTGTTTTTTTTATTTACTCAAAAACGGTTTTAACGATTTTGATCAAACTTGGTATTTGATGTATTTATATGCCAAAGATGTGATAACCAACATTTCATCACAATTGATCAACCGGAGGGGGGACTTTACTTAATAAATTTTGTATCATTTTCACGTGTTTTTTTTATTTACTCAAAAACGGTTTTAACGATTTTGATCAAACTTGATATTTGATGTATTTATATGCCAAAGATGTGATAACCAACATTTCATCACAATTGATCAACCGGAGGGGGGACTTTACTTAATAAATTTTGTATCATTTTCACGTGTTTTTTTTATTTACTCAAAAACGGTTTTAACGATTTTGATCAAACTTGGTATTTAATGTATTTATATGCCCGAGATACGACTGTAAAAATTTCATCAAAATTGATCTACGGGAGGGGGGACTTTACTTAATAAATTTTGTATCATTTTCACATGTTGTTTTTATTTACTCAAAAACGGTTTTAACGATTTTGATAAAACTTGGTATTTGATGTATTTATATGCCAAAGATGTGATAACCAACATTTCATCACAATTGATCAACCGGAGGGGGGACTTTACTTAATAAATTTTGTATCATTTTCACGTGTTTTTTTTTATTTACTCAAAAACGGTTTTAACGATTTTGATCAAACTTGGTATTTAATGTATTTATATGCCAAAGATGTGATAACCAACATTTCATCACAATTGATCAACCGGAGGGGGGACTTTACTTAATAAATTTTGTATCATTTTCACGTGTTTTTTTTTATTTACTCAAAAACGGTTTTAACGATTTTGATCAAACTTGGTATTTAATGTATTTATATGCCCGAGATACGACTGTAAAAATTTCATCAAAATTGATCTACGGGAGGGGGGACTTTACTTAATAAATTTTGTATCATTTTCACATGTTGTTTTTATTTACTCAAAAACGGTTTTAACGATTTTGATAAAACTTGGTATTTGATGTATTTATATGCCAAAGATGTGATAACCAGCATTTCATCACAATTGATCAACCGGAGGGGGGACTTTACTTAATAAATTTTGTATCATTTTCACGTGTTTTTTTTATTTACTCAAAAACGGTTTTAACGATTTTGATCAAACTTGGTATTTAATGTATTTATATGCCCGAGATACGACTGTAAAAATTTCATCAAAATTGATCTACGGGGGGGGGGACTTTACTTAATAAATTTTGTATAATTTTCACGGGTTTTTTTAATTTACTCAAAAACGGCTTTAAAGATTAACAAAAATAAGATATGAATGTAGAAAAATGTGTGACTTTGGGAAATGATATTTTGCAAAACACGTCAATTTCTAATCTAAGTAAGTTGGTAAGTGAAAGTTGTGTGTTGCGCGCACGCACCAGATTTTTTTTTTAAATTTCAATACAGGCGTTCCCATTAAACACTGTCGGTTATGCGATACGTATGCTAGGGTGATGAAATTGATGAAAATTTCACGAAGGATATCACAAGAAAAATTTAAAAATTTTCATTTTATTTCTTATTTAGCGCACTATTGGTTCGTTCCTTTTTTTTTTTTTTTTACTTAATGTTCCATGAAATTAAAATTGCGCTGTTAATAAGAATTAGCTGGGACAGGTTGAAAAAATAATTTTATTCTTACAAATGATCACTATTATCGCCATGACATATCATAAATCACGCAAGAACAAGAAGCGTGACTAATTACAAGAATGTTTTAATAAAGCGTCAGATCAAAGCAACATTGTTCGCTAATAACTCATTATAAATCTGATAATGGATGCGATTTCAGATTCTCAGCATCTCATGTCATTTTACCAACCATGTTGTATAATAGATGATATGTGAAATAAGAATAAAATATCTTTAGACATTTATAGATATTATGCTTATATTATTTAAAAGATGACGTATTGTCATAAAAAACAATTATTAAAAGGCGAGAATATTCTGAAAGCTGCCTGCCATTTTTGCACCCATCACTGCTATCGTGCATTAAAGGCTTTTTTTGTTCGAGCTGAAACGTCACGGATTGCGGACATTGGCTGTTAATCACCGACTATGGATGGAGCCCAAACAGTGCGATATATTCAATCCGACTTATTTTTCCTTTTTTTTTTACCCTCCATTTTTCAAAATGTTTTTTTATACATTTCGGCGGCCAATAGAGGGAACACAATGGCCGAAAAGCCGGATGAAGAAGGAGAATATATACAGAGAAATAGCGGGGAATGAAAAATAAAAAGTGGATAGAAGCAAAGCCGGTACAATAAATCACTGGAGATTGGCTCCTTTTATCAATCAATTACTTTCTGCAACTCGTCCGGATGTTTTATCCAGCTGCTGATGGAAAATTCAAAATCCGATCAAGTGAGTGGAAAATGTCATTGTTGATGTATTTATCTAGACAGAGCCTGGAAATGAAAGTTTTTATGGGAGATTTTAAAATATCTCGAAAAATAATAATACATTAAAAATAATTCCAATCCAAATTATATCGATCATCGCTCACATTACTTTTGATTGATCGTGAAATTAAACAACTTTTCTAGAAAATTTTCAATTTTTTAATCATTGTTTCCAAAGATTAAATAATTTTTACTTCTGTTTCAGGTAGTTGGTTCCTGAGATTATTATTGTACCTCCTAAAAATCCTACTCAGTGCATGATTAACTAAGCAAAGAAGGGCCCGTTACCCCATTCCAGCTTTCGCTATAATATATCCAGGACGAAAGGAGAATGAAAATTAATGGTTGGGTGAGAATAAGCATCGCTATGATACTGGGGATATTTGGATTCTTAATTATTTTTAAAATGTCCACACAATTACTTTATATACTTCTTTCCCCACAAAACAGTATTATAGCCCAACACTATCACCTGCTCCACAGCATTTGGGCAAAATAAAAAGGAACAATCAAAACAGAATTGGGCTCCATCGGGCTGATTCGTTGTTCTACGAATAAAGATGATTCATCGTTGCTCCAAATAAAGATTTGAACAGAATCCTTAAAAACTATGCCACAAAATGATACAGTAAAAATATTTGACGTAACAATGATATGAGGAATAAAAAAAGGGATAGAAACCAATCATCTTGAATAATGTAGCTAAGAAGAAAAAAAAAATTACAAGTTGTGAACAAATATCTTAGTATACCTAGTAGTATATAACGAGTATGTATGCTCTAAAATTATGCCGAAAGGACAAAAATACATAACAAGAGCAGTCCCCGCCACGCGTTTCTATGGCCCAGTAGCTATAATGCGTTGAATTAATTATATCCTATTCTTTTTAATTCAATCAAATAAAATGAATGACAATCAAATAAAATGATAAAGATAACGTTTCAGCTCATCTAAAAATCAACGGGATTTAAAATAGAATTTTACGCAAAATTTAAAATTGTTTGGTAAAGAATTTGGAAGGGTAACAGTTTTTATTTTTTATTTACTATCTCATATTTGACTATAGTAAGTACTAGCTAAGGTGCCCGGCTTCGCTCCGGTAGTTGCGTGGTAGTTTTAATAACAGAAAAACTTTAAAATTAATGGAAATATTGAACAAAATTAGCAATTTCTCGAAACTTCAGTTTTAACTTGATATCAATATTAAAATTCAAGATCTGCAGAGTCCCTTAAGTTATCCCCCCCGTAATTCGGGCGGACTCTGCAGATCTCGAATCTCACAGCTATCACAAAGTGAAAACCAAAATTTCATGAAGTCACAATTTTTTCACCATATTTCTTTTTATCCTGAACTATGAGGGGTGATAAAATCTTATTGAAAAAAATGGTGTAATTGGAGTTAGTCATTTTGTCAACTGTAATCCTCATCATACATAGTAATATAACCAACTTCTTTTTCATAATTACATACAATAAGAACACTTAAACTTTTTATTTTCGATTTATATTTAGTCAATTTATCTCTTTTTTGATTTATTCCCTCACTGTACAACTAAAACATGTTCACTCATATTGCATTAAATTTACTTAAGTATTTGTTATATATTTATTAAATGTAACGTGTTAATCAATTAACCTTCTTATGAAAAAATCAATTTTTTAAGGTATCCATGCGGTTTTGTAATAAAGATGTAAAATCATTATTTTATTTTGAACGCAAAGGTGAAATAAATTATTTTCGCTTGATGTTTTAGTAATTTAAAAAGAACAGCTGTAAAATATATAACCTATACATTCTGAATGGAATGAATGAACAATAAACATTGAGTGAAACGCACCCTAGCGCATCCTGGTAGTCTGCAACTCGAACTACATTTTTCATTCGTAACCTCGTATCTCAATCTCAGGTAGGCTAATTAAATGGTGCGAGAGGCTTAAAATTCCAGTCCTTTTCTCTTCAATTTTACACCCTTAAGAGAAAAACGGAAACCTTCTTCTCCGTTAGGGGTTGTATAGCAACACACTGACATAACTTTACTAAACATACGTTGAGTGGTTTTTGAGCCTTATCGGCACGCACATTGTACACTTTGCTTTATAATATATATTGATTAATGATCGATGATTGATTATTTCGCACTTATTGGAATATTTCAGGAGAGGCGAGATTAAATAAACATGTAAAAGATTATAATATAAAAGATTATAATATAAAAGATTATAATAAAATATATGTAAAAACTAATAAAGAATATAATTGGAATAGGGTTTAGTAAAAACACAATAGGCGTTTAGCTAAAATGTACCAAATTAATCTTTTGTCCTATACATATTAATTTAATTCAGGATATAACACATGGTGAAATGAGATAACGTCTACTTGTTGAGGTTCTACCTGAAACAGGTTATGAAAAGCGAGCAACCTCAAACCATGCTGAATGTTTTACATGCTACTTATCAAAACATAATTTTAAAATTTTATAAATGAGATAGATAACGTAAATTTATAACAATGATGTACATTTTTTTTATTATTAGAATTCACAATTTCTATTTACTGTAGTGCTAATCGGTGCACAATGATTTTGTTTAACCTGTCTTTTGCTAAAACCATGGAAAAAACGTGTTTTTTCTTAGTCCAGGCCGGAAAAAAATTTTTTTGCTTAACCATCCTAAATATCGAATGAAAATTAAATGTGTCAATAAATAAACTTACACCGCCATCTGTTGGAAATTTATAGGACTTCAATCACACTCAATTTTTTTCAAAATTTATAGGAATTCAATCACACTGTAGTATAATAAGCATTTAATTTGCAATAAAAGAAATATTGAAGCCAATAATCGAGAATAATAACTACCCTATCTTTTTAAGTTGGACAAAACAACAGACAATGAGCCCATTTTTGTAAAAATCAGTTGGGTAGTTTCTGATATTACACCCGACAACCAACAAAAAGGTTATGAAATCGATATATGACGCCATTTTAATAAATCGAAAATACGACCTACTGTATTTGCAATAATTCGCAATAAAAGGAATATTGTGGTCAATAATCAAGATAAAAACTATCCTATCTTTTAAGTTGGACAAAACTATATACATTGTGCCAAATTCCATTTATAGCGGGGTAGTTATAAATAGGGGTAGTGGGGTAGTTTCTGAGTTTACCTCCGACAAACATCGGGACACGAGATTTTTATATACATAAGGACTAATTTCTAAGTTAGGTTCAAAGAAATATTTTATTTTCACTTTTTGTTACTTTTTAAACTTTCCCCATTATATTTCCCTACTGCAAATGAGAAAAATCCTCTGTAACCGCAAATAAATCTCGATTTAAAAAATGTAAACGTTATTGAGACAAGGTCCGTCGGTTTTGAGAGGAAGAGGTGTGCGGCCCTCGCTTTCCGGTAGATAGCAGTAGGGGCGGTATTGCCAATTTCGATGGTGGGTTTTCCTGTATTTTTCACAGCGCCCTTATCACCACAGCCTGTTAGATCATTCGATAGTGACCAGATTTATCGAGGATATGATCCAATAGCTCAGGCACTTTGCTATATGCATTAGGCTACGTATATTTGTTATTGTAAACTGCTTCTTGGTTAATTACTTATTATAATATTTAACATTTGATGGGCATAAGATTGTGAAATAAACAGAAATATAATCCTACGTTACCCAAAGACCTTATCGTTGTAATTTTGTCATACTTCGATGTGAGCCACCGAATTCTTTCAGGTTTACTAACTAATGTCCCAAATAGGCTGGACGATGAAGAAGTTTTTGATGAGATTTAAGAAACTTATAAGCTAAGATTTTGAAAACGCAAAGAGTGTACTAAGTTTGTGTTCAGCATCTACTCATAATTTTAGATTAGAAAATGCCTTTGAAAATGCCATTAGTACTCGTCAAAAAAAAAAAAAAAAAAAGCTTTACAAGGACTTAACCATGCAGTAGTTATAAAAAACATTATTGTGGAAAAAGTTTTCTTCATGCTGGCAAATTCAGCTAAAGAAGAAAAAGTTGTGCAAAACGAATATTCATAATACCCTTTCAATTTGATAAAGTCTATTATTTCAATTTTAAAATTTAATATTAACTTTTTTTGTTTCATAACATAACATAAAATATACCTATATTAAGTAAGCCATCAATTATAAATCCGTCATAAGGTCATTAGGTATGTAGTTGCAGAGATATTACTTTGGTGCTTGGAATTGACTTTGATACTGGGCTGCATTAAAGGATTTCGACGCACTACTGCTAGTTCGTTTTGTGTATACTTACAAGCTATTGAAGATGGGTGGTAATTTTTTACCATATGAGATAATATTATTTGCAATTTTAAATACTTTACCTTGGGTCACCTGTGGTGTAGTGGTAGCATAGAAACTTACAATACTAAAGGCCGCGGGTTCGCGTCCCGAGGTGGCCCTAGGATTTTTAATGGGAGTAAAAAATCCTTGTCTATGCCGTCCCTCGGATAGGACGTAAAATAGAGGTCCCGAGCTTGTTCGATGTCAGGTACTCTTTAAAGATCCTTATCCAAATTATACCTGGATAGGCAAAATTTAGGACTCCCACTGTAGCATCGTCTGATTAGCTTTAGTGGCATAAAGCAACGTTACACAAACAAACAAATACTTTAGCTGTTTATGTTTTAATAGCAGATAAAATAAATGAAACAATTGGTTATCAATTCGTTCAGTCTTGTATAATAAGGTCCGCCCTAGTTGGTGCCTCCTCGACTCCTGATGACCTCGGCTGTTGGACCACTGGCCAAGGACAGAGGGCTGATCCCGTGGCTGTTCCTGGCGTTAGGGTTGGCCCCCCTGTCGAGGAGGAGCGCAGCTACCCCACTGCTTCCGCTCTGGGCCGCGTAGTGCAGAGGAGCGGTACCGGCGTGGGTGCCGACGTCCAGCTTGGCGCCTTCGTTGAGCAGGATCTCCGCGATCTGCACGTTGCCGGTTTTGGCCGCGAGGTGGAGCGGGGTCTCACCGCGGGCGTTGAAGGAGCTTGGGTCCGCTCCCGCCCTGATCAGGTTCACTACCGCCTTCACGTTTCCTTCATTCACGGCGATGTGCAGCTGAGCCTCTCCATCAAGGGACCTGAGAATGAAATTGTCAACTTATCACAGATGGCTGATGCATATTGCGTATTTATTGAAGCCAGCCGATAATCGATATTAGAGCTATTTAAGAAAAGAGGAATATTAGATAAAAAAATAAATCACCTTGCGTTGGCATCTGCTCCTCTTTCGAGGAGAGCATCCATGGTCTGGTCGCTATCGGTGGAGGCAGCTAGGTACAGCGGGGTCTTTCCCTCTTTGTTCCTGAGGTCGGTCTGGGCGCCGCCTTGTTCGATCACCTTGATCACTTTGTCGGCGAGGCCACTCTGGGCGAAGAAGTGGACTTGGGTATCCCCGGTCATGTGGTTGACCATCCTGCCTAGGGCTTTCCAATCCTCACCGACTGCCACCTAAAAAGTTTTATTTTTTAATGGCATACCATGAATATTAACATTTTTAATTTCAGTGTTTTTTTTTTTCAGTTTTAGCAACAAACTTTGTTTTTCAATATACCATAGAGCAGAGCTTCTCAGTATCATAATAAACAGTCATGTATTCCTAACAGAATATGCGGACGCGTCCCCACGAATTTCTAAGTTTGGTTTAAATAACCAATAGTTTAAATGGCCATGTATGTTTATAAATGAAAAGTTCAGGAGATTCGACTGTTTACTTTTGTATAAAATATAAATGTTAAAATTTTGACATATTCTATAGACACTAAGTAACCGACAAAGATATGGTGGTAAATTAATAGACTGGTGGTTTTTTAAGAATAATGAAAACCTGACTTATTATTTCCTAAGATGTTTGTATTATTTAAACATTTCCCTCCATTCAAGATAAAAAATAAAATGTAACAATATATTAATAGGCTATAAATATGTGAGTCGTCTACTAACAATTCCGAATTTTAAAAAAAATCGATTAGTGATTAGGTACCCCCTTTTTATATCTTAGTCTTTTGCAGTGTTATATTTAGTAACTGATAGTTATATTTAGTAACCGTTATAGTTATAGTTATATTTAGTAACCGAAGATAGGGAATAGTGTAAAAGGCTGGTCTAAATATCTACAAGGTCTGTCAAGTAAAAAAATATCGCAAAAATGGAAGGAATCCCTATGCTAATAGACACCTCCAGCAGCTAAACACTTGAATCACAGAAATTATAGATAAATACTTACAGATACGCAGGACGCTACAAAAATCACAGCGAATATTTTTCGGATCATTTTGTGAAGTAGGGCACCTGAAGCAAATGAATGTAGAAATTATAAAGGTTTCTGTCTTATTAAATAAATAATTATACATAAATAAATAAAGAACAATAAATACTAAATAGAAATATGACCCCATATGGTATAGGCAAAATTAATAAATAAAAATGTAATGTAAAGCCAATTACAGCAATTTAAAAATTTTGTAGCTGAGAGATTTCCATTAAGTTGTTTAAATAATTAATTGAGGAAAGACCCTTCATGGGTCGTAGATCTTCCAATTACAATAACTTTTTGCGTCTACTGATAAACTTTGTTATTTTTTTCAAACTTTGTCTGAGCTCAATGCACTGTGGGTTGGCTTGAATGTTCAGGTTTGAAAAAGGAAACATGTAAAGTTTCTATTTTATTTTATTTGTATGGATTTATATTATTATTATGATCTTCAGACATTAAATGAATGTATGAAAAAAACTTTAAAATAAATAACTATCATACAATTTATTTTAAATCAGATCAGACTCGAAATAATTATACATAGGTATTTGAAAAAATTAAATAACATTTCCTCCTCATTAGCAACATTTATCAACCAGCTAATTCTTGATAAGAAAATGTCTAATTAAATTCTAGATTCGGAGAAGAAAATTAAAGGCCCTTATTTCCTACAAATTACCTGATTTTAATGAAAATCCGTGTAATCGCGCCTACTTCATTACTTAGGGAGCCTAAAAACTGAATTGGAAAATTTCAAATTCGTTCTAAAATAATACTAATAATTTTCTCCAAAACAATACACATAAATATAAATAATAGCCACAACTATTTTCTTAACTTACCAGTAATTTAACAAATTAGAATTGTTAATGAGCCTAACTTGAGTTTTTGATTTAAATTGGTTTGTATTATAATGGTTAGGCATGGAATTTTTTGTATGAAATCTACTTCATAAACATACTTTATTTAATAATAGAACAAATAAAAATGGAAATAAATAATTATTTTTTCCATAAACTACTTTTTTTCAGTTACAAGTTTGTAGTTGAAAATTAAGGGATAGAGATCAATAAATATGAGTTTGGAGGAGTTCGCTTTTTACATTAAAGGTGAATAGAAAACTGCAAAGATGCCCTTTACGGGTAGAGATAGGTCTATGATCAGCGATCACTAAAAGAAATAAAAGTGGAAATCTCAGAACATGTCGACCACGTCCACAAAAAAAAAAAAAAAAAAAAAGATTTTATTTAAAAGATTTGATGAAGTCGAAAATGTGTATCAAAACATTAAGATTTGATGACTTATAAATAAGTTAACTAAAGGAAGCAGATACTTACGTTCGAATCACAGTAATGACTAGACATTCAACCGATGAGCACCTGTTTATATAGGACCATGTTTGCAAATTTATTCAAGGTAGCATCAAGAGTCCTTATGATCAAATATTGCATCGAATCATCTCCATATTGCTATTCGCCACACTTTTGAATAAACAAGATATCATTTTGTACAGTTAGTCTGGGAGGGTGGGCTGCTTCTTCTAATGTAATATCAAACATATTAATATTACATTTTGTATAAAAATTTATTTAAAAAATATATTTTATTCTTTGCAACCGAAATTCTTCGCTATCTATAAAATAGTTCCGACTTAACAAAAAATATTTAATTTGAAACAGGTTCAAAATTATTAAAAAAGTTTATATCTAATTCAAAATTTTTTCATATCGATAATTTTTTGTACTCTTAAAAACAAAAACAAATCTCCTGTAACATAAATTTAAATCATCTTTATACTAACGGGTATCAAAATGTTGATATTACCCCTTTTTCGCTGTCACCAAGCCCTTTTTTGGAATTTGTACATATATAGTTTTATTTTTTTTTTTTTTTGTAAGTTAATTTTTACATTTATACATGAACAGAAAGCCATTTCATGAAAAAAGGCTGAGAAGAAAACAAAATTTCATTTCCTATTTATTCAAAGGTAAGCATTTGATATCGATTTGATATCGGTTTTAAAAAGAAAGATTTCAATTTATCACAAAAATAAAGTCTTTTCTTCTATTTATATCTTCCTTTCATGGCGCAAAGGGTGAGTCGGAAGTTTGCAGCCATGCAGCACTACTCACTTCGACGCTGAAAAGCTGCCTGCCTTTCTTTGAAACGTTGACGTTCAGAAGCATAACCTTCTGGACGTCGTTCAGTAAGGCGCCCTTTACCCGGGTTTATAAGAGGTAGCGTGGCTAGAGCTAGCGGGAGTGCAAACTTAAGATCTAATAAACCTAATCAAGCTAACCCTTTTTAAATGAAAAAAACGCGATGGAAGTTCGAGAATATCACGGTCACATAAACCCCTCAAAAAAAGGCCTATGAGCCACTCTTCAGAAGTTGTACCAGTTCGTCTTATTTAATATTTACTTAGTGTGATTATTTAAGAAGAACATTGCTTCAAAGGTCGTTCTGAAGGCTAAATCGATCAAATAACCTCCATAGAATTGTTTACCAAGATTAGTACATAGTAACCGATAACTGAACTAAACCGTTTATAATAGATCATATAAACTTAAAAATGCGGGGTCACCTGTGGTGTAATGGTTACCATAGAAACTTACAATACTAAAGGTCGCGGGTTCGTGTACCGAGGTGGCCCCAGGATGGGAGTAAAAAATCCTGGTCTATGCCGTTTTTTTACTCCCATTAAAAAATCCTTGTCCATGCCGTCCATCGGATAGGACGTAAAATCGAGGTCCCGAGCCGGTACGATATCAGGTAATCGTATTATAACGATCGAATTAGGTAGATCCCTATCCTAATTATACCTGGATAGGCAAAATTTATGACTCCCGCTGTAGCATCGTCCGATAAGCCTTAGTGGAATAAAGTGACGTTAAACAAACAAACATACAAACTTAAAAATGCCTTTATAAATTATAATACCTTATAAATATTATGAGTATACAAATGTAATTATGATATACCTTTTAGTTATTATAAGCCATTAATCAAATATAACGGGCGTAGGAGTGATGACCCTACCCCTTGCATCCTATTGAGAATCGCGGTGTTAAGACCGAGGACGACGGTCAGCTTCTGAGGAAGAATTATAGGTCTTCGGGACCTGCTGTCTCTGAGCAGCAGTGGCGGATCCAGACATTTTCTGAGAGGGGGGGCGACTTTTTTTTTTACATTTCATGAGTAATGAAGGCCCTAATTTAAAATACATATTAGTACATAATGATGTTGTAAATTACTGAAAATGTTTAAATACAAATCATTTTCAATTAATGGACTTGAAAAATGACTAAATATAGCTCATTTTATATAGAAATAGTAATACTTTATCACTGTCCTCACCTCTCAGGGGGCGGCGCGCGCCCCCCGCGCTCCTCCCCTGGATCCGCTACTGCTGATCAGCCATATTCCATGGACCAGGAGCAGCATTTCACTGTCCTAAGTCCATAGGGCTGACACCATCGATGGCAAGAATATTTTCAAATTGGCCCCAATAAGATTGGTTTGGAATCAAATTGGAAATGGAATGGAGATTTTACTTTGCTTCGGTGCATCAAATTGAATATGTATTCCTGGGCCAAACTAAAGGATCTTCGATGCGCAACTGTTAGTTCGTTTAGTCAAATCAAAAAGGGTATGATTTTTTTACTATACCATACAATATTGCAACTCTAACATGGGTTTAAATATTTTTATTAAACGAAAATAATTATTCAATATTTCAGGCAAACAATAAATCTCAAATAATTAACAATGTTAAAGAAAGTATCAGCTTGTAACGACACAATAACACAAAAGTAACAATATGATTCAATCTTCAGAGCCATTTGCCATACTTAGTCTAAAATAGAGCATTCTGGAAGGTTCTCGACGAGTGTAGAAGATTCTCGAACAATCAAGAACTGGTTCCAGAACAGCTGGTAACTGTTCCAACAAAAAGTATAGAACTGTTTTCAATGAAACAAACCAAAATCATCTGCTTTTGTTTCATGCTACAATATTATTTCTAAATACTAATACTTTATCTGTTTATATTGGTATAGCAGTTATAAATAAATAAACCATATCGCTTATGATTCGTTATTATTGTGTGTAAAATTTAATGAATACACCACATCTAGCGAGGGATAATAAAAGTAATCACTAAAACACAAACATAACAAAGAAATTTTTTTTAGCAAAAAAAAGCTTTGAAAGCAGCGATCTTAAAGAAAGGGAAGTTAAGAGAGATTTATGAGGTTCGTATGAAGTTCACTTATTTGTTCAGTCTTTTATAATAAGATCCGCCCTAGTTGGTGCTTCCTCGACTCCTGATGACCTCGGCTGTTGGACCACTGGCCAACGACAGAGGGCTGATACCTTGGCTGTTCCTCGCGTTGGGGTTGGCCCCCCTGCTGAGGAGGAGCGCGGCTACCCCACTGCTTCCGCTCTGGGCCGCATAGTGCAGAGGAGCAGTGCCGTCGTGGGTGCCGACGTCCAGCTTGGCGCCTTCGTTGAGCAGGATCTCCGCGATCTGCACGTTGCCGGTTTTTGCCGCGAGGTGGAGCGGGGTCTCTCCGCGGGCGTTGAAGGCGCTTGGGTCCGCTCCCGCCCTGATCAGGTTCACCACCGCTTTCAGATTGCCTTCCTTCACAGCGATGTGCAGCTGTGCCTCTCCGTCAAGGGACCTGAGAAGGAAATTATTAACGTTCACTGAGCTTATATTTAGTAAATCCTAATCGTCCAATCTTAGTTGGACTAGTCTGTATTAGGTTGACCAAAATTTCATCATCCATCAGAGATGTTCAAATCGTGTATCAAGGGGTCAAAGCTTCCTCATTAAAAAAAATTGAGAGCGTCTCATTTTCACATGGTTATGTGCTTAGAGGAAACATATTTTTGTGGTATTTAAAATTGTTGCATTTGATAACACGTTAGTCCGCTCGGCCTAACGGCCTAAGATTGTGTTCTTACTTCACATATTGCTGATCTAAGTCTATCATGGATATTGCTTAAAGGAGGTTATTAGCTCGAAATGCCAAAATCCCGTTTTTTTATAGAACGAGAGAATCATTTATTTTTGTAAAATTATTTTTCCATTTATTCCCCTCCTTTTCCCGCGGAGATACGGGATTTGGCCATATAACAGTAGAAATGCTGCGCTTAAATCGTTTAATCATGAGGAAGGTCTCTATTCGTCGAATTTAAGTCTTCCTCGCTGAGCCGTTCTCTTCTTCAGGTGGTCATCCAGGTAAAGGCCCTCTTCTTCTAAAATTAAAATGGGCAGCGAAACAGCAGTTTTCCACCCGTACCATAAATATCTGTATGGATAGTTAACTCAATTCACCAGCTGAGGGAAATCGTTCTGTGTGAGAACGAGGAACTTTCAGGAACCTGTCCTGGAATTAGCCTCTACCGAGGGCATATAAGTTGCTAGGAGGATCGTACTTCTACAGCAGATAGAGTACCAGTAGCCACCAAGCGGAAAATATGTCAAAAAGCAGCAACATAAAATACCACTCCCTCTTCTGTTCGACGTCTGAGCGAACTCGAAGTACGGCATCAGCTGTTCTCTTACCTCTGGTAGTCGTCTTGAACTGTATAAGAACATGTTGCAAACGGGTTAAAATAAGATGCTATAGAGCCTTGCTTATGAGGACATATATGTATAGGTAGATATAATTTAGGGAGTTGCTTATCCCTGCCCCGTTGTAGAAAAGTCTCAAATCGGCGATTTTGCATTTTTTTGGAAAATATCTCCTCCCAAGTTCAGTTGCTGATCTTTAATATAGGGAATACTGATATAAGATCGCCGCGACAATAGCATTGAGTCCTGGAGCACGACCAAATTTCTGCTTATCAACGGTAATACGGAAATCGTATATGTCCCATTGTGGGCAGAAGTCCGTGCAAAGTGGGTATACCGTCGTATGCCTAACAAAGGCTTCCTCTTTTTTATCCTGGGACGTATCATCCCTAAGGTATGTCGCCAATAACAAATATTTAATTTCATATTATGGATATCAATCAGTGTATCATTTCCATCGTCGCTTTCTAGATCATTGTCAATGTGCATAGCATATTAACGGTTCTTGGATTCTATATCTGTATGGTTATTTATTTTAACTTTTGGTTAGCCTTAAACTCAATATAAATATAAATTCAAGCATGGAAATGCAAAAGGGTATAAATGGCTTAGAAAAATTTCTGAAAATCATAGGACTTATACCCACGAGGGTGAACTACGTTCTGCGCTTACACTGATGCCATCTCTCATACGTTCAATGAACTACTTACTAACAACAAAACATTACTTTTAACAATTTCTGAAGACTGGATTTGACATATATAACAATTTAGCCAAAAAAAAATATTTTATATATCCTTTTGCATTACATCAATTTATTTAGGCATTATTAACATCTATTGTATAAAAAATACTAGCTAAACTGTCATATATCAGTTGCAGCTAAAACGTCTAATGAGTATTGTTCAGTGTTTCGAATTGTCACTAGAGAATTCAAGAATCCAGCAAATAATCGATGGTGGAAGGAACGATTTCTATCAATATAATATTTATTTCACTGAAAATGGAATATTAAAACATTAATAAACAGATACAGATAATGATGATACAATTACCTTGCGTTGGGATCGGCTCCCCTTTCAAGAAGAGCTTCCATGGTCTCGTCGTCGTCGCTGGAGGCGGCTAGGTACAGCGGGGTCTTTCCCTCCTTGTTCCTGAGGTCGGTCTGGGCGCCTCCTTGGTCGATCAGCTTGATCACCTTGTCGGCTAGGCCACTCTGGGCGAAGAAGTGGACTAGGGTATCTCCGGTCAGATCGTTGACCATCCCGGCTAAGTACTTCCAGTCTTCACCGACTGCCACCTGAAAAGTTGTTTTTTTTATTGGTATAAATTATATCATAAACGCATTTTTTAATTTCGGTTTGTTTTGTCTTATCAAAAAACCTTCGCTTCTAAAGAACAAAACTTCTCAATAACACAATGTACAGTCATCTATCCCTAAGAGAACATGGGAACCATCCCCACAAATATCTAAAGCGGTCCCAGTTAAAACAACCAATAGTTTTAATGGTCATGTATGTTTATAAATGAAAAGTACTGCAAAATCGAATAAATAATAAATTAAAATCTTATACTTTTTTAGTGTGATATTGATGTCTTAATTAGGCATATCTTCTTTTCATCTTGGTGTCTTACATTGTTTTATTTTAGCTATGTTAGAGTTTTTATCTCCTGATATGATGACCAGGTATGCCTTAAGCCATAGGCCAAAAAGTAGAGTGATTGACATAAACAAAAAAGATACTGCACTAATGGAAAGTTGTAACCCAAGGTAGGAATTAGTGTAAAAGGCTGTTCTAAACATCTACAAGGTAAGGTAAAAAAAATTAAATTATAGACTAAACATCACAAAAATGGACGTATCCCTTTGCTAGTAGACGCCTGAGACTCTTAACTCTTGAATCATACAATTTATAGATGAATACTTACAGATACGCAGGATGCTACAAAAATCCCAGCGAATATTTTTCGGATCATTTTGTGAGGTAGGGCTCCTGAAACAAATGAATGTAGACATTATGAGGATTCTGTCTTATTAAATAATTAACTATGCTTAAAGAAATGAAGAACTAAAAATAGGAAATAGAAAAACTACCCTATCGGCTATAGGCAAAATGCTATGTTAAATAAAATATATTTTAATAGTTAATTGCATTAAATTAAATATGCTGTAGTTTCTTCTTTAAATATGAGGGATTTCTGTTGCTTAAATAATTAATTGAGATAAGATCCTTAAAGGGTAGTAGAACATGAGTAATAAGTAACTGTAAAAATAATAACAGCCAATGATTTACAGAAAGCAGTCAAATAAGACATTAATTTTATTACTTTAACATTAAACATTAAATATTACTTCTTTCTTATAAAAGAATGGTTTTGGGCATATAAAAATAATATATTGGCAAACATTTGTTACTTAATCTAACATAAATATCTACTATAAATTATAGATGAGGTGATAAGGCGAAAATGCTTTTTAATATCACTTAAGGG
Organism: Aelia acuminata; assembly: GCA_911387785.2. Classification (NCBI taxonomy): domain Eukaryota; kingdom Metazoa; phylum Arthropoda; class Insecta; order Hemiptera; family Pentatomidae; genus Aelia; species Aelia acuminata. The sequence continues at coordinate 87,225,977 of OU426983.1, read as the reverse complement.
ACATTCATATGAAAACTGTATATACACTAACATGAAATTAATTATAATTGTAAAAATTCAACTCAGTGCACTGTGCTTTAGCTTGTAAATTCAGATTTGGAAAATGGTGTAACAAAACATTAATTAAGAGTTAATGACTTATAGATAAGTTAACTACAGGAAGTACTTACGTTTGATTCACAGTAATGACTGGACGCCCTTCCGATGAGCACCTGTTTATATAGGATCATGTTATCAAATTTATTCAAGGTAGCATCAAGAGTCCTTATGATCAAATATTGCATCGAATCATCTCCATATTGTTATTCCCCACGCTTTTGAATAAACAAGATATCAGTTGGTACAGTTAGTGTTACTGGGTTGTTTCTTCTAATTTTATACCAAATTTATTATTATGACATCTTATGTTTTCTCAATCAGTTTCTTAAATATAAACTGTCACAATAGATTTTGAAACTATATTTGATTCTTTGCAACCGAAATACATTCAAATCTATCATATAGGTGTATTTGTTAAGTAACAACGAATATTTAGTTCCTAACTAAACCTAAAGTTTTAAAAAAACTTTAATATTTTTATATCGATAAAGTTTTTTTACTCATAAAAATAAATTTAATAAACCTAAACATAAATCATCTAATACATTACGGGTGTGGCAATGTTGATAAAAACTTCACTAACCCCTTCTTCTAGATCCCTTTAATTTTTATATATAACATCATCACATGGTGAATAAAAATTTAATTTCCTTATTACTTTAAGTTAAACATTTTTTTTAATTGAATTTATATGAGTTTTTAAAAGAAAGATTGCCATTTCTCTAAAATAAAACTAAAATAAAAGTCATCCAAATGGGACCATTCGCTTCAAAACAACAGTTAGTACTACTCTTTTCTTCATTTTCAGTTTTTATTTCCTGATGCTAGGTTGGGCCAGAAGTTTGCAGCCATGCACCACCACCCAACTACAACACTGAAACACTGGTCCTCCTTGAAACATTCTCTTTCTGAATGGCCCTCTGAAAGTCTTACTAAGTATCAAACAGCTTCTCCCCATTGCGAGAAGGGGAAAGCTTCACGTATTTAGTTCGACTCGGAAGAGCATTGCTTCAAAGCTCCTGCTGCCCAAGGGCGGATTCAGCACAAAATTTGAGGGTGTCATAACCTTTTGTTTTTGAGATTATTTTGTTTTGTCAGATGGGACTGCGATCCAAGCACCCAAAAACTTTACTTTTTTTTGGGATATGCGAAAACATATCTAACATTTTGAGAATTGTGAACTGGCTAATTTCATGATCATGATATCTTATTATCATATTCATCATTGTCCATTTGTTTTTTAAATTCATTATTGAATATAAATAGATGAAAAATAACTAAAATATTTTAGGCAGATCATATTAACCATCAAGGAATGTATTCAAGGTCATCGAAGAAGACTGTTGAACCATTGATGCATGTCAGATCGGATTAATGAGTTCCAATACAGCTGAGCAAACATAAAGAAATTGTGTGTATTAAGCGTAAGCACGCATGCCCGCTGAGCAAACCTAAGGGCTCATGTATAAACATATTTTAATGTATGCTGAATAATAACGTCATATTCAGTAGCTTTTTGGGAAATACACATCAATCCGTGATTCATGTAAATTCAAAAATATAAAGGTTAAGCTTTTCTTTGTTTAATTGTAAGTAGGTCTTAACCACATAATGTACATCATTTAGAATAGGAAAAACGCTTAACAAGTAACCAAATGATTTTTGGTTGGTCCAGATTCACCCCACTACTCCATCACAAAAAGGTGTTAACCCATCCAGACATCTCTAAATGGAGCCTTTGACCCATGGTTGTTGGTCTTGGTGGTTTAATACTAATTTAAGTCAAGTCCGGTAACTGAGGTCACTGGACAATAATTAAATAATTACTGCATGTAAAGTTACTGTAATAAATGGAGAAAAAAAAAGGAAAGGATCTTAAGAGATCTTTTAAAATACCTACAAGGATGATCTTATTACTCACAATGAGATTTTTTATGAGAATTATTTATGAGAATTTCACAATGAGAAATTAGAGCATCCATTGTAATCTAACTATTATAGGCTCCTTCTGACAAGAAGTGAACAATTACTATCTAAAAGAAATAAAAAAGTAGCAATATTCAGAAGCAAATTATAATACCTCGAGCAGATTAAGGAATTATCTGCACATTAAAGAAGAAATTTAGGATAGGTAAATTGGAATCAATATACTTCAACAATTTTATTCATTTTAAAATTATGAGTCTTAGTATAAATATGCAATAATTTTTTTATGCAGGCAAATTTTCATTAAAGAACACTTTACTCATTTGCAGCATTATATTTGTGAATAAATATACCCTATAAATTAATATTCTGACATAAAATGGTTTGGTTTTTATCAGATAAATCTTAAGCAGTGAGACATCATACTTTTTTTAATTCTACTAGCTTAATTTGCTTCAATCTACTTATTACTGACGCAGGCGATCAAAAAGTTGTAATAGCTAAATGTTGCTTTTAAAACCTGGAAAAAAAATTAATCATTTTATTTGTCATTCAAAAACATTATTTATGTCTAATTTTAAAAAATAAATAAAGAACATAAATAGGAAGCTTATTTTGACAATAAGAACTTACTTCTTTTTGATGTTATTTTTGTGGTAGCCTATTGTGTCCTCAATATTCATAACCTTATTATTCAGTACATTATTATACAATTTCCTAACTGTTTTTAATGATTCTAAAAAATCATCCATACCTTTGTGAGGTGGAGGTAAATTGGGCCGGGCCTCCTCTGAGATATCAAGATTATTTGAAGTCAACACAGTTCAGTTTTATACCAAATATAAAACTGAAATCTTAAATTCACTTCAAATATTTTTAATTGGATTGATGTTTTCACCAAAACATACAGTAACCCAACCTAATTTACCCTACAACTTACAGTAAAGAATGTGCTCAAATTTATTTCAAGGATTCCACCAAACAATACAGGCTTTGCGGTCCTGGTCATAAGAATCAGCAAGTTCTTTTTGTTTTCTTCTGTTCCATTGGTCCAGTCTGACATGTATGCAGCATTACATACATCTTGACACTGATCAAGAAATTAAATTAAACAGAAGAAACAAACATTACACATTTGTAACACAATCAGGAATATTTTTACCTGGAATCTTATCTCATTGCTGTACCAGCAATAAAAGTAGAGAACAAATATCACGACAGTACTTTCTTCACCAAGATTCATTAGTACATTAATATCTGTATGCTCAGCCTTTGTGCAAAAGAATGGATTCATCAAGTTCAATATCTAATTAGTATTAGTAGTTGAGAATCAATATTACTCACCATGGTTATGATGAATACACCACTACAAAGGATTGTAACAGTAATGATACATTGAAAAATTATGACAGCAGAGGAAGAGTCCCGAAGATATGTGCATGTTCTGCAAACATCAAAACTTGAGGTTTAGATAAAGATCAGTGTTAAAACACATATGATATAATACTTAGGTATGATACCTCAGAATTTTAGAGTAATATTCAATACAGTGAACCAAGTCATTAGCTTGCCCTTGTTCCGTTTTCAATTTCATCCTATTCAATCTGTACTTGAGAACCGCCAAGTTGCACAGAATGCATTCTGAAATGCAGAAGTAAACATTGTCGAAAATATAAAATGCATGTCCCAAGCCCAAGATCATTGGCAGCTGATAGCAGAAGGAGAAGAAGAACTGTGGCCAAGTATCAATAAAAGGAGGCCAAGTGTCAACAATACGAGTCTTCTCTCCAAAGAAAATAGCGCTGATAACAGGTCTGACAACCCAATGCAAAGAAATACAAGAGCCCATTGTCAGATAAAATGTGAATATGATCCAGACCCTCTTCAATGTCTTTCGAATCATTCTGGTTTCATTAAAATCCTTGCTGTCAAGGAAAAGTTCTACAACAGAGCAATTATAAAAGTGATATTTAATTCATGTAAATGATATAATTTAACACTGGACATAGTTAAATAACGCATATTTTTTATTATTTATGGTCCATGAACTTGTTTCTAGTTTAGCTTACACAAGATCATTATTTTTTCAAATTTCAGCCCTTGTTGTAAAATAATTTCTAAGATATGTAATTTGAAATAAATTTAAAAACTTCAGTAATTTTTTTTATTTTCCACTTTTTAAAAATGCAGTATCAGCTTTAATATAATCTATGATGTATATAAAAATATCTAAATTACCATCAATGCCTTCCATTGCACTCTTCAATGGCTTAGAGAACAGGATGAGGCAATAAACCTTAAAGATTCCAACTATTCCAGGGCAACATCCGAATACGGTGAACATGTTGTCCAAGATACCACCCTGGACACACTTCACTCCGACGGCAATGAGCATCATGGAGGTAACAATGGTGAAGTACACACAGAGGACAAGTCTGTACCGGGACAGCCATCTCCTAAGGAACTCTGTCTTTGCCTGCTCGGCCCACCAGCCAAAAATGTTCAACCAGAAAACATGCGGCCACTTCCAGATATCTGATATTTCCTTTCTGTTAAAAGGCCAGCCCATTGTCTGCTCTTAAGTATTTCGTAGATTGGAATTAAACTCTTGTTCCAAACAGGTTTTAAAATAAAGAACATCTGAAGCACACAGCTCAAAAGATAGCAATTACGTCAGAAATTGTTTTCCTTGAATAGGCTAAGCAAACAGTTTAAGCTCGGTCAAAGTTGCCCAAATCAATTTCTCTTCTTGTTTACTAAAAGTTTTCACCATTTAATAAAACTGCCTTAAGTTGAATTGAATCACTGAATGGTATCAACTGAGTATTCAACAATTTCGTTAGTAGAATTTTGATTTATATGAAAATATTTTGAAAGCATTATATTATATTAAGCATTATATTAAGCATTATAAGCATTTTATAATCTAGAATTAACCTGACATATTTTATGTACGTAAAAAGATTATTTATATTATAAATTTCTTACAGAAAAAAAACAATTATTACATATTTATTAGACATTATTTTGAACATTAAATGCATAAATTTTATATTGCTATAAAAAACTTATTGTATTGCTTATTAAAAAAACTTATTGGACTATAAATTATTTTCAATGTTCTATTGAATCATTATCCAGCATCATACTAAGAATATGTACACTTACTTCGTATAATGAAATTTATGATGTGATTGCACACACCATTATTTGTTTAGTTTTGATTTTATTAAAGTCAATTGAAAAGGGCAAGAGCCATTTTGATTTCAGGAAAATTTTGTTAAAGTTTTTTATTTTTGAGAAGAGAAGGGCAGGTTAGTGGTCAGGCATTGAACTGCTATGCCCAAGTTTGGGATGTCAGGAAATCTTCTCTATTCTGCCATTGTCTCTGTGACCAAGAGACCCTCCTGTGGCATCCCTATCCTGTTTTCTGACTGAAAAATTAAGAGGAGAAAAAAGCGTGTAGTTGAACATTACGGTCAAATCACTTCCTTGCATGACTACTGACAAAAAAACTGTACTTTCATACAAGGTAATGAACCCAATACCCTCCAAGAGTTTTAGTGTTTTTTCTTTTTCCTTTTTCAAGTCCTGAAAATCAACCGTTTTGAGAATACGGCAGGAATAGAGGCATTTTAATTGTGGCATTGCTATGGATCCTTACCCATGAAATGATAGGGGGGTTATATTAAGTTAAGCTAATGATTGATCATGTCAAATCTTAATATATTTATTTATTTTTTTAGTAAAATATTGTTATGAAAAATTAATAGTAACTTAAAGTTTTTTTTTGTTTTTTTAGTAAAATATTGTTTTAATAAATTAATAGTAACTTTTTTAATAATAATGCTTTATTGAATAATAATAATTACAAATTATTCACAAAAGAGACAAACATCGTACGGCATGAAAATTCGTCTGCCTTATAAATTAATAATAACTTAAAGTATTAATAACAAAATTCAAAAATAGTGATATTACAGCCTAATGTTTTATCTATGTATGTTCATCTTGATAGGCTATAAATTACTATGATTAGTAATTTTTGTATTTACAATGATTTAAATGTAATAACAAGACTTATAAAGAACAATAGTATATAACTTTTAATGTTTTTGGTGTAATAATGCCCAATAAAAACATCTGAACAAGGAAATATAATATTAAACAAAATGTTCCTTTATAGAATATACCTACTTATGTTAATAAGTATTATCATAGCTTCTATTGTGTTACAATAAGAGTTTTTATTAAACTGAGTGCTAATGACCTGAAATATTTTGTACCTACAATATTATAACAATTAACTATGTATCTTATGTTACAGTTACCATGGGAGTTTTCTTGTACAATATTAATTTAGAAATTATCATGATGTTGGTTATCAATCATGATATGAAAAAAATTAACAAATTATCTCTAAATTATAATATTACAGTTAGAATATTGCTATTATGTTAAATTATATTATGCTTAATATTGAAAAAAAAAAATCTTTGAAATATAATTGTTACCAAAAGATAAAATATGTATAAGAAAAAAAGACAAAGGAAACTTCTCAGTATTGATTTCTTTTTATTTGTTTTTCTTATTTAACTGAGAGCAATCTAATAAATTGGAGACGATTCTATTGGAAAATTATGCTATTAAGAATTGATAGTTTGAGTTGGACGACTTGAAGTAGCAATTTAAGAATTTTCTTCTTTTGAGGATCTAAATGGTTTGATCAATGGAATATTTTGCAAGTTTTATATCTCTTCAATTCAACTAAAAATTTACATCAGAACCTTTAATTTTTTTTTTTAGACAATTTATACTAAAATATTGTTTAGGTGTTTTGCTTTGTCTGTATTAACATATATAACTATATAATAGTCCAAAATCTTATCAATATCTATACATCGCTCGTCCAACCTAATAATCTAACTTCAAATCGCATTTTTTAACTTTTTTTTCATGAATTATCTTCCATTTTTCCTCTAATATCTCTGTGCAATAACTCTTTTAGACCGTGATAGTGATGATTCTGATTTTAACTATCGGATAAAGCAGGTGATGGATATCAAAGGAAGGGAAAAGAAGAAAATTTAATTGGCTCTCCTTTTTGAGTGTTTCATTGTATCCCGGGCGTGTGGCACAATGAAACAAAATTATTTTTTTGGAATAGCTACTCGCGGTCGGACATGATGCATAAAATAATATTCAATGCATTTCTTACATAGATTAGATCCTATACATATTGGCCTAGGGAAGTCGTGTGAAATAATAATAATAATGTATATATTTATTTTTTTTTAGATACCGAGATATAAATTATTCCTTATTTCATCCAGTTACACAATATCTTTTCTTAGTAGTCTCATTACTTTGTAATATTTAAATTTAAAAAAAGTGCCATATTTATAAATAAGTTTAATTGATTAAACATAAAAAAATTAATATTAATTAACAAACAATATAGTTTAAATATTTGAAGCTCTAAAATCCACACTTATTTTCCAATTATACTTTTCTGATGGGAGTTGTTTTTAGTGTTTTAGTGATATTTTACAATTGTTATAAATATGATTTATAGAATTAAACATCATAAAAGTAACTCAGTCAGCAATATGTAACATACTAATTAAAATAAAATATAAAAAATAATGGATCAGGAAGGAGAAACTAATGTATCATTTGAAAAACCTAGTTTTATTTTGCTTCTACATTGAATATTCAACAAAGATATTGTACTTGATGAAAAATAATAATTTATTTAGAACATATAATAACATATTCATTTCCCGTGATCATCACCAGAATTTGCAGCTACCAGAAAGTTGTAATAGGAAAATGCAGTCTTCAATACCTAACAGATAATTATTTCTTATCACTTTTCTTGAGGATAACATAAACCTAGGATAGATACAAAATTGAAAAATATGACATATGTTCACCTTTATGGAGACCATATCAAATTACAAAAAGTTTAAATAGTTCTATATAAAGTAAATCATAAACATACAAATAAAAAAAAAAAACTTGATCATGATTAAGCCAATCCACCATGTCTCGCAACATTGGCTTGGTGCCATTGTTAATGGCACACCTTGGTGGTGAGGTTAGTGGTAAGAGGGCTGCTGAGTGGATGACGGGATGGCGGAATGGGCAAACGCGTTAGGAAATACCCGTTGCCCCTTACAACGCATAATTAGAAACCAAAAGATAGCCAGTTCAAAACCTGGAGCCAGGGGACATTTAATAATACTCAGCATTAATCCCCCACCCCTTTCCCTGGTCCGGGAAACCCTGTATAGCCTAAAGGCGAAGAAGGGGAGGAACCAAAAGAAAAAGAAAAAAAAAGGAAAATGTGCTGCAACTGAGATGCTGAAAACCTGCTTTTTGAAAAGATTCCCGGCCATGACCAATCTTTTCTCTTCTAATAAAATTATTTAAAAATTATAAATAAAATAAATCGTAAAATAATATAAAATTTGTCAAACATGATTTTGACATTTATAACAAAATGGTTCTTTATTACATTCTTTGTTTTTTTTTTTGTTTTTTTATGGGAATATTTCCATTATGATGTAATTCAAGACCAAATAAAAGGTGTAATAGCGCAAAAACTAACACCAATAAAAAATAATCTTATATCACAATATATAAAAGTTATGCCTTTCAACCTTCAATAATAATAATAATTACAGATAGACAATAAATATGTATTATGAAAGACCATAAATAAAGATCAGCTCATGAAACAGATCCATTGCATTTATGGTATTTAAGTTTTCTCTAAATAATTTAATCAATATATTATAACATTATTTTAATTATATCCTTGTTTACTTATATACTTTCTTTGTTTATATAATAACTTTTTCCATAAATATAAATATTTTTCAAAAACCGTCTTCTTTATTAAAAAAACTTAATTATTATTCCTACCTCCTATCACATATATTTGTAAGTTATAAAAATATATTGTAAGAGAAAGAATATGAGCACTCAACAATTTTAACGGTAATTTTTCAACAGCAGTATATTAAGTATAATAAATTTTAAAGTCTCCTGAGTCTAAATAATTAAAATTTAAAATAAGTCTCTCAAAATGGTTTTTAAGTGTACATGTTAAAATGAAAGATCACAAATGAAAAGCAGAAAAAAAATTGAATTTTTAATGTAAGATGTGTTTATGTCCCACTCAGCTTAACTTTTCTGCTTAAATCAACTTACAAAATTATGCTGGTGAGGTAATCAAATAAATGAATTGCCAACCCCATTGTTTTTTTTATGTTTGTTGATCTCTTTTTTAAAAAAAATATCTGTTCATTTATGTAAAAATGACCAATGTCAAACCTTCTTCATTCAAGTTTAACAATTTTTTTTTTCTTAATTTGGTTCTTCTAAAAACTCCATTGGTGTCTTAGTTTCGCTCCATTGCTAATGTAATATATTTTAAAAGATCGGTTGTTATTGCATGAAGTAGAGGACACTGGGTTGCCCCCCTTACACTAAGGTACAGATTTAATAATTCTAAAAAACTAAATAATTACATTTATGAAAGTATTCAAATTTATTTCAACAATTCCACCAAATATGACTGGTTGCATCGGCATCGTCATCATGTTGAGGAGCTTCTTTTTCTGAATGAAGGTTCCGTCCGTCCAATCCATCATGTATGCATGAGTAGCCAATTTTGAACACTATCAAGAATAAAAATTTCAATTATATAGTTACATAATGGTAAATATTCCACATTCAAATAATTGGAAAATTCTAACAAATTTAATATTTAATAGCTCCCTAATTAGCCGAATATAAATCCTTGAAATCAGTAGTACTTTAACACGTTAGGTGCGGTGGTGTATGTTAGGGGTATCCTGAATTGGACGGTATCGGTCCCTGGGGACCGACTTCTAGCATGAGCCACAGACGATATCGGACTTCAGGGTCCGATGGGAATACTTTGACGAAAGCGTTATCTTTTGATTAAAAAGGAATTAAATGAGTATCTCAATGGCATTCTCTCTTGATAAGGATTGGAACTAGACATAATAGGTGCAGGACAGGCCGATGCAGGATTTACGCCATTCTTTATCGAAAATCGGACCTCAGAGTCCGATTCTAAAAAACAACAGAATTTCAGCTGTTAGCAACATTTTCTGCACTAAAATGCAATAATCACATTAAAAATCTACTAAATTAATTATTTGAAGTGTTCGGCCTTTCGGACATTTTCATGTGAAAATCGGCGGTTAAGAAGGGAATGTAAGGCATCGGATCCCGGGGACCAATGCCGCACCTAATGTGTTAAGCTCAACTTAATTTTTTTTTTAATTTTTCTATTATTGCAGATACTTTAACAAACCAGAGTTTGGCAGATTATTTTTTATCAAGATAAAAACTAAATAAGTGAACTTTTGATTTCTCAATTTAGTTATAAGTTTTCAACATTACCTGGTAAGTTATTTCATTGCTGTACCAACAGTAGAAAAATAAAATTATAATAATAACCAGAGTAATCTCTCCTAAATTTAGTAAAACATTAAAATTAATGTGCTCCATCTGAAAAAAAATCAAAATTCTAATACATTATCAAAATTACAACTAATTTAATGACTTATTAAAAATCAATTCGAAGATATTTACCAGTGTTAAGATAAAAATACCAGTACAAAGCATGATGGCAGTATTTATGCATTGGAATATAATTACTCCTTCTGAAGCAAACTTGAGCTTATCACATACCCTATAAATGAATTTCCTTGTTAAGATAGTACAATAAATGATTTCATCATAATCATAGTATGGAATTTCTTTTCTTAATGACCAAATATGGAATGATTATACAGAATTACTTAAACATTTTGGTCAAATGGGAAGTTAATTGATTATATATATTTTTAATAAATATTTAATTTTAGATAAGCTTTTTTGTCGAACCGAAAATTAAATAACTAAATCAAAGTTCTGTGGGTATTTATAATCCATTGACTTCTTCCTAATCTTAATTTCAATTTATTAAAATAGGAAAATTTAGACAATATTATTAAGAATCACTATATATTTCAATAAGATCTTTAACTATAAAAGTTAATTATCAAAGCATAACTTGGAACTGTCCTTCTAGCCTGCTGTGACTAATTATTCTTATTTAATTCAACCTAACACTTTCTCTGATGATATTTCATCAATGCAGGGAAATTTTGTATAAGCTTGTAAGTAAAGCAGCAGGTAAAAATATAATTCTTCATAGTAATATAAATATAAATACTTTAAAATAATTTATAGACTTATAGTATGATTACTTTAACTTACTTTAGAATTTGAGTATGATGTTTGATGCATGTCTCTAATGCAGCATCTGAGCAAACACTACCGTCTAGTTTTAGGTGAGTGAGGCGATACTTGAGAACTTTAAGCTGACATAACAAAGACTCAGATATACAAAAGTAGACATTATCAAAAATATAAAAAGTGTGACCACAAAAGCAGACATTGGATGCTTGGAATACAAATGTAATTGACCACTGCAACCAATTATCATTAAAAACAGGCCAAGTGTCAATAATACGAGTCCGTTCCCCATAGAATAAAAGTATAAGTAACGGTCGGCTCAGCCAATGTAGGCTGATGCAGCTACCAAAGAAGAGGCATAGGACAAATGCAATCCAACACCTTTTCATTCCTTTACGAACTATTGGTTCCAGTTCTGGTTCATCTATTTCGCTCACCATGACTGAAATAAGATGTTTATAAATAGTGGTTACAAAGAATACTTTGAATATGTAATAAAAATGAAAATAAATAATTGAAAAATAGAAAAAAAATTAATTTAGAAGAATAAATTTATAGCATAAATATAATTAAAACTCATTAAAAATGAATTAAAAGATTATAATTAAGGGATTTATAAATGTTTACACCTCCGATTCAATATTGATAGTGTTTCATTTATTTACTTCCTATTTATTGAACTTCGAAGTAAAAATTAAAACTAAAACTTGTTAATTACTATAATAACGTTTATTCTCAACAAAAATGATCTTTTCAAAATACTTATTGGTGATTGATGATTAGTAAATTTGCTTCTAATTTTTAGAAAATTATACTTTTGATGAACCTTTATTTTAATCCATTTTAATTGCAATGTAATTCAGGTGTAGCCCTAGTCTTTATCTTTTTTTTTTCTCCCCATATTGTTTATCAAAAGATATTAAAAGAAATTAAGTGTCATACTTGCATTTTTTTTTTACTTTTTTGTCATATTTTTATTTTTTACCATGCTTCGTCATCTATCGTCAAGAAAAACAACAAAACAAAGAATCTCAAAACAAGTCTATTAGAAATTATTCTTAAATTTTAAATATTTCTTATATTTATAGCATAAACCTTGCCACATTGTTTTCATTTAATTTTTTGAATAATTTTGAGAGTGAAATTTTGATGTTCTTTTGAAATTATTGTTCAGAATAGTTTTGAAACCAAATTTCCTTAGCTAGTTTATTTTCACGATAATCATGACAATATGTATGTAATTTTGACAATATATGTAAAATTAATACAATTTTTTATAAAATGCAATACATGCATACTATATTCATTATGGTTATTTTATTTTTTCTAAACTGTTCATAAGAATAAAATTTTCAATCCTGAAGTATCAAATATAATATTGTAGATTGATTAAAGTATTAGTTTGAATTATTAGCATCCTTGACCTTAATTTCTTACAGGACTCGTTTTTCTTAAATTTGATTAAAAGGATGAATAATACATTGGTCATTTAATAACTTGTCCTTCTGTTGAATTTCATAAAAACAAATCTTAAATAATAAAATTATAATAAAGTTTCAATAAAGAAACTGTATAAGTTATTTACCATCCAGAAGGTCCATGGCTTCCCTTAATGTTTTTCTGAAACGGATACACTGAACTATTTTGAATGTACCGACTACTCCAGGACCAGCTCCAAATACTGAGAACAGATTTGCCATTATATCCCCTTGAGAAAACTTGACGATAATGGCAATTATCATGCTCCAGAAGCAGGCTGAGGCATTGATGAAGCACACAATACGAAGCCTGGACAACCATCTTCTCCAAAAAGCACTTGGTGCCTCTTCAGCCCACCATCCAAAAATATTTAACCAGAACACAATCGGCCACTGCCAGATTTCTGTAATTTTTTCCTTTTCCCATGGCCATTGTAAGTACAACTTGGCCATTACTTAAAGTTTCCTGTAGTTGAAAAGAAGTGAATTATTGCATATAATAAAATCATATTGATGTTTCACAGTTGAACAAAATATAAAAATTAATATTTTAGCATCTTTCATTAGGAAAAACATGAACTAAATAATTGAATATATTGTCGTTTATTTGTTAAACTACTTACTTTTCATTGGTTTTTATATTATTGTCAATTGTTCAAGTTAAATGGTTTTCACATCTATGTTATTTTTATAGAAATATCGATTATTAAATTAATATATCAATTATTTTAGGAAAATATTTTTCGTTTTCTCAAATCACAAATATGTATTTTTATTATTTATAGAACAGTTATTTCAATTATTAGAGAAAATATGAAATGAGAATAATGTCATATATTGTAACAATAATATAAACAACAATATTATAACATTATTATAATATTATAACAATAAAGCTTTTCAGTTAACTGAAAAAATCTCTGCATTGTCTAATGCAAAAAAAAAAAAAAAAAATCTGGTGCGTGCGCGCAACACACAACTTTCACTTACCAACTTACTTAGATTAGAAATTGACGTGTTTTGCAAAATATCATTTCCCAAAGTCACACATTTTTCTACATTCATATCTTATTTTTGTTAACCTTTAAAGCCGTTTTTGAGTAAATTAAAAAAACCCGTGAAAATGATACAAAATTTATTAAGTAAAGTCCCCCCCCCGTAGATCAATTTTGATGAAATTTTTACAGTCGTATCTCGGGCATATAAATACATTAAATACCAAGTTTGATCAAAATCGTTAAAACCGTTTTTGAGTAAATAAAAAAAACACGTGAAAATGATACAAAATTTATTAAGTAAAGTCCCCCCTCCGGTTGATCAATTGTGATGAAATGCTGGTTATCACATCTTTGGCATATAAATACATCAAATACCAAGTTTTATCAAAATCGTTAAAACCGTTTTTGAGTAAATAAAAACAACATGTGAAAATGATACAAAATTTATTAAGTAAAGTCCCCCCTCCCGTAGATCAATTTTGATGAAATTTTTACAGTCGTATCTCGGGCATATAAATACATTAAATACCAAGTTTGATCAAAATCGTTAAAACCGTTTTTGAGTAAATAAAAAAAAACACGTGAAAATGATACAAAATTTATTAAGTAAAGTCCCCCCTCCGGTTGATCAATTGTGATGAAATGTTGGTTATCACATCTTTGGCATATAAATACATCAAATATCAAGTTTGATCAAAATCGTTAAAACCGTTTTTGAGTAAATAAAAAAAACACGTGAAAATGATACAAAATTTATTAAGTAAAGTCCCCCCTCCGGTTGATCAATTGTGATGAAATGTTGGTTATCACATCTTTGGCATATAAATACATCAAATACCAAGTTTGATCAAAATCGTTAAAACCGTTTTTGAGTAAATAAAAAAAAACATGTGAAAATGATAAAAAATTTATTAAGTAAAGTCCCCTCTCCGGTTGATCAATTTTGATGAAATTTTTACAGTCGTATCTCGGGCATATAAATACATTAAATACCAAGTTTGATCAAAATCGTTAAAACCGTTTTTGAGTAAATAAAAAAAACACGTGAAAATGATACAAAATTTATTAAGTAAAGTCCCCCCTCCGGTTGATCAATTGTGATGAAATGCTGGTTATCACATCTTTGGCATATAAATACATCAAATACCAAGTTTTATCAAAATCGTTAAAACCGTTTTTGAGTAAATAAAAACAACATGTGAAAATGATACAAAATTTATTAAGTAAAGTCCCCCCTCCTGTAGATCAATTTTGATGAAATTTTTACAGTCGTATCTCGGGCATATAAATAGATCAAATACCAAGTTTGATCAAAATCGTTAAAACCGTTTTTGAGTAAATAAAAAAAAACACGTGAAAATGATACAAAATTTATTAAGTAAAGTCCCCCCTCCGGTTGATCAATTGTGATGAAATGCTGGTTATCACATCTTTGGCATATAAATACATCAAATACCAAGTTTTATCAAAATCGTTAAAACCGTTTTTGAGTAAATAAAAACAACATGTGAAAATGATACAAAATACATTAAGTAAAGTCCCCCCTCCTGTAGATCAATTTTGATGAAATTTTTACAGTCGTATCTCGGGCATATAAATAGATCAAATACCAAGTTTGATCAAAATCGTTAAAACCGTTTTTGAGTAAATAAAAAAAAACACGTGAAAATGATACAAAATTTATTAAGTAAAGTCCCCCCTCCGGTTGATCAATTGTGATGAAATGTTGGTTATCACATCTTTGGCATATAAATACATCAAATACCAAGTTTTATCAAAATCGTTAAAACCGTTTTTGAGTAAATAAAAACAACATGTGAAAATGATACAAAATTTATTAAGTAAAGTCCCCCCTCCTGTAGATCAATTTTGATGAAATTTTTACAGTCGTATCTCGGGCATATAAATAGATCAAATACCAAGTTTGATCAAAATCGTTAAAACCGTTTTTGAGTAAATAAAAAAAAACACGTGAAAATGATACAAAATTTATTAAGTAAAGTCCCCCCTCCGGTTGATCAATTGTGATGAAATGCTGGTTATCACATCTTTGGCATATAAATACATCAAATACCAAGTTTGATCAAAATCGTTAAAACCGTTTTTGAGTAAATAAAAAAAACACGTGAAAATGATACAAAATTTATTAAGTAAAGTCCCCCCTCCGGTTGATCAATTTTGATGAAATTTTTACAGTCATATTTCAGGCATATAAATAGATCAAATACCAAGTTTGATCAAAATCGTTAAAACCGTTTTTGAGCAAATAAAAAAAACATGTGAAAATGATACAAAATTTATTAAGTAAAGTCCCCCCTCCGGTTGATCAATTTTGATGAAATTTTTACAGTCATATTTCAGGCATTTAAATAGATCAAATACTCAGTTTAATCAAAATCGTTAGAGCCGTTTTTGAGAAAATCGAAAAAAACGTAAAAAGTTATTCAATAAAGTACCCTCTCCCTTTGAGCAAATTTGATGAAATTTTTGCTGTCACATCGCGGGCCTATACATACTCTAAATACCCAATTTCAGGTTCGCACGGTTTATAGTTTTTGAGCTAGTCTGTTCACACACACACACACAGACACACACACACACACACAGACCATTTCGCGGGACTTGGTTATTTTGACTCAGGGGACCCCAAAACGTGTATTTCCGTTGAAAACCGGAAGTCGAAATTTTTCACGATCGCAATACTTCCACTTACTATATATTTCATATATAGGTAAGTGAAAGTAAAAGGTAAAGGCTGAGGCCGTTTATATTAAGATATAATATAATTGTAATTACTTAAACATTTAAAAATTTTTGGTAGGCTAATGTACAATTGTAGAAAGCATTTAGAACAATAATGATACTTGCATATAATTAATAGTTGTAGTAAATAATAAAGTTTATAAATAGAATTGATAAAATAATAAATAATTGGTTTATTACAGTAGCGGATCAAAATTTTATGAGGGGGCGCACTTTTTTTTTTTACATTCATGCGTAATGAAAGAACTAATTTAAAAATGTATTAGTACGTACTAACTTTTTAAATTACTATTAAAAGTTTAAATACAATCTATTTTCAATTTGAGGACTTATGAAATAACTAAATCCAGCACATTTATTACAGAAATACAATAATAATAGTGTATTAGTTTTCTCAACTCGGGGGGGGGGCGCCCCCCTCAGCTGGATCAGCTTCTGGTTGATTACTGAAAAAGGATATGAGAGGAGACTTTTCATACATATGGCGCGTCGGCAGGAAGATGATTACAACTCAAAATAGATCAATTTTGAGGTATGCATACCGGTGGAATCAAAATGAAAATACCTAAAATGCCAGAATATAGTAACAATAGCATTAATAGTTCACTCCGCATAAAGAGCAATTTACCATATTCTTTTATGGAGGGGGTTGATCGTTTTAATGCAGGTATGGCGTGCTTTTCAGTAACGGTTATTACCAGTAGTATTAACTGCCCCAATGGTGGACTATTTGTGATCTGACTATTTTCCCTAGTCGCTGTTTGTTGCTACATATGTGCCTAAAATCGAGAATGTAGTTGAAACTGCACATGTGATTATGCAAAAAAAAAACAACAATTTTTTGAATTGTAATCATCTTGCCGACGTGCGATATGAAGAACTTAGGAAAAGTGTGACGAAATTCAGTCTTACATGAAATGAGACTTTTGAATGTCATTGAATGAAAACCTAAAAATGGATGAATTTAATTTTTACGATCCTTAAATAAATATATTGTGAATTTTTTCATCAAGTTGATGGTTTGAAAATAGTAAAAATAAAAGAATTTCTATTAGTAACCTATAATAAATGTTCCAAAATTATATTACAATTTGAATTTGAATAACTTGTTAAAACGCTAAACTAATTAAAGAGCCCAACAAAGGTAAAAATGATTGCTTACAACTAAATGCTTAACCTCAAAATTTTTGATGAAATAAAAGGAATGAGCCACCAGATACGATAGATAACAGACAATGCCAATTTCAACTTTCTTTGCGCAATATATGGAATTGTTAAAAAGTTTGCTTATTCAACTAGTGTTGTTATCCAACCTATAATTTATTTCTAGCCCCATATACTTTATCTGTACAACACACTAACTACTATTTCTTTCCATGGAGATGAATGAATTCTTTATAGGCAAGTAATGGTGTTATTATATTTCTCCTGTTTTTTCAAACGGAATTATGAAGAATTTTTCATTGTTACATCTGACAAGCTTCATCAGTGTAGGAAGACAAAAAAGTGAGATAGGGGATTCAAAATGCGATAATAATTTCGAAATTGACTGGTTAATAGGTAAATACATCTTGTTAGTTTTCCTTTGACCAAATAAGTATTTAAATAAATGAAATAAGAACGTAAACTGTTTCTCAAAAGAAACAGTTTAATATTTGGACAGAATACCAGTAGTTTCAATAGAAAACTGGTTGAAATAGTAAAATGGCGTCCAAGCTGGTCATTGGTCGTTTAGGTCTCCACATTAAACTCAAGAATGATTTTAACCATGTTGTATACTCATATGTTATGTATGTGTTTATATTATAATAGCTTGTAAAATGTAAATATAAGGGATGAAAATTTTAGTTGCTGCTTGATGAATACTCTTCATACAAGATTGGTTTTGTCCATCACAGCCGTGAGGAGCAGTTATATTTTTGCACCACGTGACTGTTGAATTCATGAACTTTTATAATCAATTTTATATCAACATTATCATTTTTACCGATGCGATAAAATAGCGATATACGAAAATGATTTTAGAGTGGGCACATTAGCACTGATCTACGATGATGTAACTCAATGACAAACGCAGATTGTTCTGTATCAGTGTGTCTTTCCTTCTGCACCGCTGCGAACCTCAGAGCATGGCGCACGGAAAAGACAAGCGTCGAAGATCAGTAAGTAGATTTTAAGGGATTTTAGACATTTTAACAAGACCTATATCTTAAGTTATTAATCGGTAAAATCGGCAGCCTTTCTAAAATTTATGATTATTCTAATCCAGGGTCTAAACTAGAGGGTGGCGGATGTCCAATTTTTTTTTTCTTTAAGTAAATAATATTTTTGTTTGCTTCTGAATATTTTGTTCTTGAAATGATCTATAAAAAGAGACAAAGTTATAGAATGACATTGGCGGATCCGGGTGGGGGGGGGCTGTGGGGGCTGCAGCCCCTCCCTTTGGAAAATGTTTCGTCATTTAAAGATAGAATTTGACTTTCCTTAATGTAAGAAAGCAAGTTAAAGAACAAATAATGTGCAGAACAAGTAGAATTTTAGTTGTGGGAAAGGAACATAAAGGTAAAAAAGCTGATTAGCAGATCCAAATGAGGGGTTGTGAGGCTGCAGCTCCCCCCCTTTCGGACTGCAGCCCCCTTTACGATCGGCTGGATCCGCCCATGTGCAATGATGACTTAAATTTTGACATAGTCTAATTCCCATTTTTGCCCGACTATGATTATCAATTGTTTCGTTCAAGTTTTCAGTTTTCAGATTCAATGAATACAGTTCGATGAAATGGGACCAACACTTTTTAATAAAAAAAGAAAAAAAAAGAAAAGGACTTTTAACAAAAGAATCAAACTTCATTATTCATTTTTTTAAACTAAATCTGAAACATAAAGTAAATATGAATCTTCTTACTGAAGCACATATGAAAATATTCCTCAAAATATTCGACGTTGCTAAAATTACCGCCTTCAATCGAATGTTTCAAACGAAATTTTTACGAATTATAACCAAGTACCCTAAAGAACATCACCAACAATTGAACTGCACATGAAGGCACTTTAAAAAAAATGTTTATTAATTTGAACTGACGTGCGGACAGATTAATAAGGAATGTGGCCCGTTAAAGATCCCTACCGTAATTATATCTGGATAGGCAAAATCTAGGACTCAGACTTTATCATCGCCCAATTACGTTAGAAGCATAAAGAGGCGTCAAACAAAACAAAAAACCAAAAAATATTTCCACAAATTATGGAAAGTAATTAAATATTTACATTACTTTAATCCCTCAAGGTAAAAGCTAAAAAAATCACCATAGGTACATGATACTAGTTTTATTCACTCAATATCGATAAACAAAAAAAATCGCTACCTTTGTGTGTCAAGAGGCGATTTCGTTAATTAATTGATATTTGATTTTTTATCATTACTTGAAAAAATAAATAAATTAAGGAGCTATTAGGGACAAGTGGAAAATCATGGTCACTTTCCTTTAAGCTACCAGAATAGCAGGATCATGAAAAATACTTTAATATCTAATCGCAAGATGCATTTCCTGTGAAGTTAATGAATCACAGAGCCTTATTAAGATTAAATTTAGAACAAAAATTTAAGTTATAGGTTTTTTTTTTTTTTTTTCTGTTGGCGCATTAGGCCTAATGAGACCTTTGGCCGCGCAGTGTGGCCTTCTTACAGACATGGGCGTTGCCTGCGGGAGAACAGACAGCCTGGATGGGGTAGCCCAAACCTCACGTTGCTGCAAGCTATGGCCACCATGGTGCAGCGGCAGACTGCCAATAGCTCCACAACCAATCCCATTGGGGCCAATTTCGCAGTGCCCTTCCCCCCGATGGACAGTGACTAACTGGTCTAGGTCCAAGGACTATGACAGCTCAGAGTCAAAAGGCTCAGAGGACCTATATATATTTCCCTGAAGCATACCGTCCTTGGACCAAACCTCCGGGCGGCCACCTACATCCTGGAAAACCACACCACGATTCTCGATGGGATACACGGGGAAGGTACATCACTCCTACGTCCGGTCGGTGTGAGTCGCCTCCAGTAGGCTGACGGGCCTCACTTATCCGGGGATGGGGGTAGGCTTGGTGCTTAATGCGGTGGGCTTGCGTTCATTGGCGGGAGTTCACCCGAATGGAAATGGAGTAGTCACCCATCCAAGTACTAACCACGCTCGACGTTGCTTAACTTTGATTACCTATTGCAAGCGCCTTTGTCCACTCGGCCATCCCGGCCCCACTTAAGTTATAGGTATTTACAGTGGTACCTATAACTTAAGTTATACCTCTATAAATACCTAGTTGAAATAGTTAAGAAAATAATGATTAAAGTAAATTGCATTCATTAAAGATTCTATCTGATTTTCAATTTTGATACTTTGGAAAATGGTCAGAAAAGTATCTTCAGTCAGTTATGTCTTTTCATTTTGATATGAGAGCCCCAATTCTGTCAAGTATTAGTCCAAAATATCGTACTTTTGAAGAATACGGTGGTCGCCGATATAAACTGGTGGACATGGTGGACATGTATCTCGTCGGAGTGTGAAACTTACGAGTTCTGATTTTTCATGTTTTATTTCATTTTCAAAAGCGAATGATATTTAAAAAAAAATATTAACTGGTTTTGTAAATTTAATGAAGCATATCTGGTGTCATGGAGTCTCGTCAAAATTCTATTGCCTGCGAAAGTTGCAGTCAAAGTCTTGGGGATTGTAGGTGATCATGTTTATATAATATGCAGTAACGGAGCAAGTATTGACTCCTGCGGAACTCCTGCTCAGATTGGTCGAACTGAAGAGATCTCTGATCCTTGTCGGATCGATAAAAAAATATTGAAAAGGAAAGATTATAATATGTATGAGGGAAAATGGTCTTGAGATTGAAAGGAGAAGTACCTGGTACTAGCTTATATACATTTTTTTTGGCTTTTTGTTTAGCCATATAATTAGTGTCTAATATTAGCTCGTGGATAGCAGTATACAAATATCTCCCCCAGAGATGCAGAGCTGTGACCCCCCTCCCCCTCCCCCCGGGGTCACAAACGGAAAACAGTGTGGGCTGCGCGATTCACATGCTCCAAAATCGGCTCCTGTATAACTTACCAGGGACATGCTCTATCTTCACCGGAGAGGTTACAGCAATTATGTAAGCCCTTCATTGGATAGCGGAATCAGGGATAAGCAAATCGGCGATCATAACGGACTTCCTAAGCGTCATAGCGGCGATCGACCATCGAAGCCCCAGTAGCTCTCTTATTCGAGAGATAATCAACATGCGGTGGGAATTTGAATTTATGGCAAAAAATGTAATATTCATCTGGTTGCCATCCTAAAAGGAATCAATCGAAACGAGGAAGCAGATCAGGCAGCAAATACTGCTAGGTTGGAAGAAACAGAAAATGTTACAATACAAAAAGAGTCACAAAAGAGGACTGGCTGCACCAATTGAGGAAAAATCTCCACAAAAGTTGGGAATTGAGGTGGAGAAATACAATTGAAGTGCAAAAAAAGGGTCCACAAGCTCGAGAATCTCGAGAAGAGCAGAAGTTGTGTTATGTCGTATCAGAATAGGGCACTGCGAATTCACAAGCGGATATCTTCTCCGAGGCCTTGAAGCAACCACAAGCCAAAAATGTCATAATGTACCCGTAACGGTGAAACACCTTTTAATATACTGTTCGCAATACAAAGTTGTCCGGAAGAAATTTAAAATGTAAAAAGCACTGAGTGATCTGTTAAAAGATGATGAAGATGAAATAGTTACTCTGTTTAAATACGATGCAATGCGCGCAACACAACTTTCACTCACCAACTTACTTTGATTAGAAATTGACGAGATTTGTTGCCATTTCTCAAATTCACACCTTTTTTCCACATTCATTCACTTATTTTTATTTGGTCTTTAAAGTAATCTTCAAGTCGTCTGATTTTATAATTCTCTATGTAGTTGTTGAAAATTTCATATAGTTACTATGAAACAAATAATTTCTATAAAATGAACGGAACACCTTTAATTATAAACAATCGTCTGTCATTAAAGGCGTACCGCGCATGCGTGGCTTTAACGTGTTTTATGAGTTGACGGGATATTTTTATTTTCTTCTCCGGTATAGGTTGACTTGATTTTTGTCATATGTCATATTTAGCCATTTTTTATTTTTAGGTGAAACGAGAGACAGCTAACTTCTCCATATAAACAAAAACAAAGGTACTTTATAGGAAAACAAAAAAGGCCACTTCCCCATTTCAGCACCTTCAGAACATTTTAATAATGATAAAGGTTACCTGATGTTAAATAATACTTGATTCTCATTAAACATGACGAGTTAAAGCTATTTTAATGAAATCGAAAAAAAAAAAAAAATAACGTAAAAAATGGGAAAAAAGTTAATAAATAAAGTGTCCTCTTCGTTTGAACAATTTTGATGAAATTTTTAATCATTTCGCGGGCATATACATATATTAAATATCAAACTTCAGGTTCGTACGGTTTATAGTTTTTGAGCTAGTCTGTTCACACACACACGCACACGCACACGCACACGCTCACGCACACGCACAAGCACACGCACACGCACAAGCACAAGCACAGGCACAAGCACAAGCACGCACGCACGCACGCATCCACACACACACACACACACACACACACACACACACACACACACACACACACACACACACACACACACCTGTATTCAATCCAAAATTATTCGAAAAAACGATCTGAATTTCAATTGGACCATACATTCTCGAGAAATAAAGCTTTTTTTTTTTTTGCTATTTTAGCCACTGTGAGCCACGGCGCGCCGTACTTGCAGCTTGACGTTGTTGGTTTGGAAGGCTATGAAGGATGAGAGTGCTAGAGCCCAGACCACTTTGACGTTCTCAAGTCCTGGGTGCAACACCCAATTCCTCTGCGAAACCTATGATCATAGACAATAATTTTGAAGTATTTGAAACATTTTAATTTAATAATAACTTTAATCCTCGTAATAATTAATCCTGGCCCACTACCTTTACTTCTGCTATAAATTAAAGGCTGCCCCCACTCTTCCACTCTCCCCTCTATTCTTGTTCCCCCACTTTTCATCAGTTCGGCCATCAGTCACTATTGCAACTTCTTTTTCGGTTCAACTAGCCAATTTCGAGGTTTCTTCCATATCGCAGCTTAAGGTGCAAGTACACTTCCGAGGTAAACATTGCATTAGTATTCAATTATTTATTTATTAATTTATCATCTGTAAAAAAAAAAAAAGTAATAATAATAAAAGCTTGCAGGATTTATAACAAAGAGGGAATATTTTAGGCAATTGATAAGATAATTATAATAAACTTAATTATATAAATAATTATAATAAAATGAGTCATTCTATTAATAAAACACTTAAGACTAATTACCGAAATCTCCTCCTAAAGTCAAACTCACTCCAGTCATAATTCAGAAATTAATTATTATTCATTTTTATGATAATATTTTGACATCTAGACAACAAATATTCAATTCTAAAATCCTATGAAAACTTCACAACGGACAGATAAACTTATAACTCTCTGATTTTTTTCAGTTATTCTTTTATAACTTGTAAATGACGAATTTCATACCATAATACTCTTCCAATTAATAAGTTCGTGATAGTTAAACTTCCTAAAATTATTTGTTTTTAAAGTTTCAAATGCCTTCTGAAATAAAGCAAAAAGCACAACGACTGTGACCTTTAAGATCAAAGGCGAAAAATGCCAAAAAAAACAGAGAAGGGTAATGAAATGTTCTCAATATTTGGGTGGGTGGGACATCTAAATGTCGAGGAAAACCGTAATTGTATATGTTCATAAAAAATTAAAAAAAAAAACATATATATGATTTATATAACGATACTACTATCAATAAGTATACAAATTGATTTAATACGAATTTACACAAATTATGAAGGTAAATGAATATATATTTATAAGTGTGTAAAATAGAAAACAATAAAATATACTGGATTTTTCATGAAAATAACTATTTAAGAGAAGGTGGTAAATCAGCGGAGATCAGGGGTGGCTACGTAGTTAATTATCCCTAACTGTTAATACCTCCTGTTTAGTGTGCTGTATCTGTGTACTGTGTGTGTGATAGTAGAGTAAGTGGATAAGTTACAGAAGTGGCACGCATCAACGTGGGAAATCCTAAGTGTTAGTACCCGTGTTTTAAAGGTTTTGGGGATTCGAAAGTTAAACGAGTTCCCTATCTTTTGCTTCTTAGTCATAATTGATATGATGAAACATAAAACCATCAGAGGCTGGAGATATCGGAAATATGATCTGTCTTCAACAGTTTTTTTTTTTTTTTTTTTTTTTTTTTTTTTTTGTAGGAACATTTAGAAAATAGTTAGATATGATTATATTAAATATTTATTCTTAAGTAACTGTTTGAGCTAGGAAATATATAACATGATTTATGTCAAAACTATTTAATGTTGTTTAATTAATGCAAAGTTCTCTTAATATTTCTATTTTTTGTGTTGATTATTGCAATAGTATTCCGAAAGAATTTTCTAAGTTGCTCATCATGACTCAAAAATATTATGTAGATAAGATTAGAATCATTTCTAATTATCAGCTTTGTAGGCTCCAGAATCTTATTCTTATCAGATCCATCTGTAATTTATGGAATAGACCTTAAGCATAAGGTTTAATATTACTCTACAAACTTTTGACAGTTTATTAGTCATATCGCCGTTACCATGCTAAAGTAACGAATATGCATAGGTTTTTAGTTGCACATTCTTTACTTTAGCATGGTCACGACAATATTTAAAATTAAACTGAATTTATTATCCATAAAATATCGTAATATCATTATTGCTACAGATGCCATAAGCTCACTATAGGGACTCGATAAAATGTATCCCGATCACACTAAAATATTCTGGGTTCATTCCTACCTAAACTCTTCAGGAAACATGTGTAGAATGGCAACATTTATATGGGTGCCAAGCCATGTGGGTATCATAGGGAAAGAACTGGCCGACCGAGCCGAATAAACCGAGGGAAAGAAGCGCTCTCGCTCCCCGGACGAGACAAAGCTATTGTGACCCGGTCAGATCTAAGTAAACCTTTTAAGAAAGAGATAACAGATGGATGGAAATCCGTTTAGAACTAAAACCCTCCAAGCAAGCAAAAATTCATAAAAAAAGAAGTTAAGCCCTGGAGTACCTCCAGCAGGAAGTGTCGTAGGGAGGAGGCCAGACAAGACAAGACTGAGAATAGGGCGCTCTAGACTACCACTGAAATTTTAACGTTGTAATAACATTCTAACGCTATGTTTTTCCATTTTCCATCAATTTCCCTTTTGCATGCCGCATATCAATAAATAAAAAAACTCCTCAAACAAGATAGAATTGGTCCTAAAGTTTTTAAAATCTAATTAATTAATATCAGAAATATAAAATGAAATGTAAAATAGAAAAAGCATGAATGCCACATATGGTGGTGTGTATGAAAAAAAAACAACTGAATTTATAGAAATGAATTTCAACTACAATTGACGTAACTGTTATGTTAAACTGTTACCTATAAACTTTTAACATCGGTATTCACAATCATTTGATGGATTAAAAATAACCTAGCTTTAGGAACAGCTTGTGCCTAAATGACCAAGAGATAGACTCTTATCTTAAGTCATACTGCCCAAATTCATTAAATGAATAAAATTACAAACACTTTATTATTACCTATCCAGCATATAGATTGATATTTTAAGTTTAAAAGTATAAATATTTATAATTGAATAAATCATAATTAAATAATTTTCATTGTCATTAATTTTAAATTTAAAAAAAAGCCAATTTAAATATTAGCATTTAAAATAATTTAAATATTATTTTGAGAGAGATTTTAACAATAATGAATTAAGTTATAATGAAAATAAAGGTATGTTTATCGCCTTCTACCAGCATTTCCTAGTATACACAACTTATAAATTAACATTTTACTGAACTGAATTCAAATTGGAATAAAACTCTTTAAATTCAAAACCGACTAATATAATTTCAGATTGAATCCTCTTTCAATAAAAGTTGATTAGGTTACTTTGAGAGGGATTTCAGCTATAGATATACCATAGCTCTAAAAATATATTAATTTTTAAATTTTATAAATACCTTTAAATGAGAAAAAAATTATAACGCTAATATTTATGGTATTATCTGATTCGACATAAAATGCAGAGCAAATCAATTCATTTTGAGTGCTCAATTTCAATTATTGTTTATTTTACATAGGAAAAGTCTTCGGAACTTGCAGCTGTTACATAGAAATGGATGAAATTTGGCACTTCTTATTATTTTGTTTTTTAGTTCTTGAATAATATATATTTTCTTATTAAAATCTGAATTGGAGTTTGGTACGGAATAAATTTAGCAGCACTGTTTTTTTTTTAATCTTAATCACTCCTATTAGCTTACAGTTCTTCAAAAAAAAAAAAACTCTGACAAGATTGTTTGGCCTCGTAAAGGCTCCTAGTACAGATTAACTCACAGTGCAGCTTTGTACCCGATTTAGCGGGGATCGGAAAGGGTTTCGAGGCCTAACGATAGGCTTTACATACCAACAATGAAAAGGGATGTGGAGGGAGGCAGGAAGAGACGACTAGGACAGGTAGTATGAGGTTCAAAGCAGACAAAAGGAACCTCCTGAGCACACGAGGTTGGTAGACTATTTAGGCAAGATATAAATAAATAAATGAATGGAGAAGATTCCTCGATGCGAAGAAGAACGGTACAGTATAGTACCGTACCGTATATAGTACATGTTATGATAATTATAAAAGTAAAATTTACCCAAAGAAATTTTTAAACATGTATACATTCAATCACTTTGTGGGTAATGGTAAATAATACGGAAAAATCCAGAAAACTTTTCAGACATATTGTGAAGAAAGAAACCAAAAAAATATGTTTTGGTAGGTCCAGTACGTTCGAGGCGGGATCGGGAATGTTGTAGAGTGTTCGTGGGAAAAAAAATCAGTTTTTTGACATTTTTGAAAAAAACAAACGAAGTTCATATTTTGAATGCTTAATAGTTGAATATTAAATCCCTATGATTAGGAAATGTAATAATACGTCTTCTATTTTACTTTTAAAAATACGTTGTAAAACAAAAGTAAGATTTTCTATTATTTTCTTCGGTTTTCACAACACACCCAAAATACAGAAAACGCTATCTTAATTTGAAGATTTTTATTTACGATTGATTACAGATTTTTTAAGTAGATGGTCCAATAATAAACTTTTACGAATGTTTAGTAATCCATAACTAATGAGCTCCATCATGCTCCGTTTTCATACCTATCTGAGAATAACACTTATACTCTTGTCTAAAAGACCCAATAGGATTGACCTTCCCCAACTTGCCTCTGCGTGTCTCAATAATTCTAACTCGAGTATTAAAAGACTGAACTGTTCAAGAGTTAACAGTGGCACTAATTCCTCCAGTCGATAATATTTATTTATTTTTCTCAGTCTCTTGTTACTGTTTCAATAGAAAGGTTCTCATCTACATCACACTACTGGAAGCCAAAATGGATTGTTATTCTGAAAATATTGAAATCACTGAGAGTTTTGCCAGTCAATCAAAGTTGGTTAATAATCGCTTGAACATACCCTAAAAAGAATTTTGATGACATACCCGGAGACCAATCTGAATTCTGTCTGCCATGACCTTACACATGTCTCTAAATGGGGATGCGAATGCTCTTGAGGAGATACCGAATATAAACAGACATTTGTAGGTCAGATTATTACCGATGCAGAAATGTTTCTCACATCTTTCGTCACATTGCTTATTAGTAATAGGGATGACAACACAACCATTTTTTGGAAAAATACAAGACCATCGTCTACAAGACATTGCTGACGCATTAAATTTAAATTTATGAAAGAAACGCCTAACACAATTCGCGAAGAAGTTCAAAAAATAAACTCTAAATATCAACTTTAACTGGACACATTTTTATTCTTCATAATATAACATTTAGAATTTTTTCCAAGGCTCTTTGTCCAATATGCAAAGCTAAACCTTCTCAATTGAACGAATTAGAAATATTAGGAAATCTACCAGAATCCGAAGAAGCAATTCAACTCGGCCTATCTCCTCTACACGCATGTCGCATATACCTACACACAAATTTAATTTAGGGAGTGTGTTTTGAAAATTGTAAACAAACAAGAAATTCAAAACAAGTTCAGAGCTATGTTGGGACTTACTGTTGACGTGGTGAAGTAAGGTAAGGGCAGTGGCGGATCCAGAAATTTTCTGAGGGGGGGGGCGCACTTTTTTTTTTACATTTCATGAGTAATGAAGGCCCTAATTTAAAATACATATTAGTACACAATGAAGTTTTAAATTACTGTAAATGTTTAAATACAATTCATTTTCAATTAATGAACTTAAAAAATGACTAAATATAGCTCATTTTATATAGAAATAGTAATACTTTATGAGTGTCCTCACCTCTCAGGGGGAATAATTTCAGCTGCGATGTTGCCGATAGGGATGTTGACTGAAGAGGCACAAAAGACGTGCAACAAAGATTACTACCAATATCGTCTCAGCGAATCAAGAAAATGTAGTAGAATTTCGAAAAACGAAGGTGATTTCCATATGCTCCTTTTGACGTCAGATCCCCTACATTACTAAATTTTACTAAAAGTAAAAAAACTTTTATTATTAATTGAACAAAGTTTGTGAGAAATTATATTTGTTTTTAAGAAATCTATATTCAATTGCATAATGTTTTTTAATCTTATAATGCAAATAATTTTGCATTAATCTCTTAAATAAATCATGTATATACCAGATATTACTGTGCCTTTATTTATACATGACTCTTGAAAAATAAAAAATAATATATCGTGTGCTTTGTAATATTTTTGCCAAACCACCTATTTCGGAATGCTGTGCGGCGCGAGTATAGGATCTATTTTTTACAGCGGAGCGAAAGATAACCTGGACAGCGCGGGTTACTTCAGCGTCACTGTTGTTACATTTTACTATCTTGTCGAGTTTTTAATAATTAGAGTTCTCATTCTTTGTTTGAAATTATCAGTTGTAATTTTATAAATAACCGACCTCACTTTCTTTAAAGAAAACGGTAAGACGATAATCAGATGATCCACTAGAGAACTTAAAAAAATATTTTCAATGGCGAAACTGAATGTATATCTAAGGAAACGACCAAATATGTATCCGAATTCAGAATCTTGAACTTCCTTTGGTGCCATAAGTAACATGTTATTTTTGTAGGTTTTTAATATTTTTCCAACTGTAAAAACTATAAATCATCCCTTATGCATCATTATTGGTTTACTTTATTTCATCCAACAATTGTAAATTGTTGATTGTAAGGATGGCATCCGACTATCATTTTATGTTGTACGTTCGAAAATCAATAATAACTTTCTTCTCTCAGGAACATTAATGTGGTCTCAGAACATGCAAATGGTTTTAAGTTGATGCAAGTATGATCCATTTTAAAAATATGAAAATCATTATTCTGATTCATTTACCACTGCGATTATTTAAGGAACCCGAACTAACTAATCATAATTTGGACTAATCAATACTTGATTAATATTAATGGTTTGCATTGGCATTTGTCATTAACACAGAAATGATTTAATCTTTTGTAAAATTATTTTAGAAAATTGTTTGTTCTATGATCTATGAATCTAAAGCAGTAGAAATAGAATTGTATTAGTTTTTTTTTTTTTTTTTAATCAAATTATATATATTTATTTTAAGGATCGAGGTAGGACAGTGAGTTAGTCCACTTATCCAGGTTCGAGTACGGTTGGAGTAGTTAATTATTTGATACGCTTCAACATCCAAGGATCGGTTGTAAGGCCCTCCTGGGGCACTTCTCTAATTGCAGGGAAAATTAGAAACCTGGTGGTTCAGCGTGTATTCTAAATCATTTCGTTGTACTAAAAAATCTCACTTCCATCTTAAGTAATGAAACAAAAATCCTTCGTGGGTTATATTGATATAGATTTTTTTTTTTAAGTTAATCAATAATTATTGCTTTAGGGAGAGGTTACTGCGCCATATATTGACGAATTGGAGATGAGCTCATTCATACGCTTGGACAAACAAGACAAGTAAGTTAACACTCTCATTTATAATTTCATATTAAATACACTAATTATATAATGTACATTTATAATTATATAAAACAAAAATAGTTTTGTACAGTTCTTCAGGCAAAAAAATCGTTAAACTGATCTTGGTTCCTTACACACTTCATGATATGACTGCCCTAGCCTACCCATCGGGTCGGCCGTAAGAACGTGAACTTTCCTACAGTCGGCCATATACCTAGACCAAAATGCGTGAAGCTACCACCAGACTAAATAGTGAAGAATGTATAGAATATATAAGAAAGAGTCCGATAGACACGTTCCGACCTGATTGGCTGTGTCTTGGGGAAAGCTTTTTAAATTTTAAAAAGTTTTTAACTCCACCACTGCCGGTCCAAAGTCCGGATCGAAAAGTGAGGATAAAGAACTTTTTGTAGGATTAATTTAGCTCACAAAAGATATAAGAGGAGTACTCAGCACAGCGGGATCGCTCGGTGTGCATACTAACCCGCAACGGCGGACTACCTCATGCCCGCTACCTCCGCAGTTAAAGGGTTAATTCTCCGGTCACCTACTGAAACTATAGAATTGAACTTATCCCCGACGCATATATGTTTCATTTAAAAAAATTTCACTGATTCATTTTAAAACTCCTTTCCTCCTATGAAATTTTCATGCGGCGACTTTCATAATGCTCCTTGTTTCTGGGCACCCCTCTGTTGGTATATTTAATCTTTCTAATACACTGCTACATAAATCTAATAAACATCTAGTTTGTAGTTATTACAAGACATTGAGGTGATCGACGTATCCATATTGCGTTGCAACTTCTATGCACTATACTTCCAAACAATTTCGACGTCTCCGCTCCAAATCCGCACGAAACAATCCTGTAAAATCACGCCAAACCAAATACTAAGTCGGATAGTGCCAGGAAGTGGAAGGCCCAATTACCACCAACTCGGGCCCAGTGGAAAGACCGAAATCGGGGAGAGGGGAAGGCCTTGGGGACCCGGTGGGGCAGTCATGTGGCCGTCATGCAGGAGCTAACAGTGGAGGAACCCAGGTCCGTCTGTCAGGTTTGGTCCCCGATATTATCTATTATATGTATCATAAATAATATATAGTACAGTTTCGTCACCTGAGGCAACGCTGCATCAGGGTCACGGTCGACCTAGCTGCGACTTTCACTCTGACCAAGTTACGGTCGGAATTAGAAAGCCCCGTTTGTTTACAAATAACCCTAGGTTTCAGATTCGAATCGGGTATTATTCGGATGATTTTTTGTTTAAAAAAAGGATTTAGAATTTTTTTTTTTTTTTTTTTTTATCGTTATTTGAGTGAATAATCAATGAACTGATTATTAGTCATACAGTATTTATTACCAGTAAATATTTTGGGATAAATTATGAAAATGAATGAAATTATGAAAACGAATGCGTCTACATTTATTTGAAACAAATGGTTATATGATAGAATATGAACCTTGGAAGCGTTAAAACCGTTTAAACTCCATAACTTAAACCTTTTATAATTTTTTAAAACAATAACGAAAACTTTTTATTCAAATGATTATCTAACTCAGAGGATAAAAAAAATTTAAATTATTCATTATTCATGGATATCGGTTGATACAGTTATCTTTATGCGACACATAATATAATAGATAATTTTATACGAAAATCGTTATCAACAGTATTAGAGGAATGTCGCCCAATTCTGCACCAGATACTTTCGAAACAAAATTTTTGTAGAATGCATCTCTCGTCAAGACTCCAGAAGCAACACTTTTTAATTTAAGTTTCTCCTTTATTTGATATCCGTCACATGCTTTATTTGATTGTTAACATGTTTCGAAAATCATCATTATCGTGGTCTATAAGCATACTTACACAGTGATAGTAGATCAAAATTGGAAGATACTTCGTAAAGTAAATGCGATTTTGAGTCATGTTTTTTTTTTTTTTTCAATCACTCAACATCAATTATTATTTTGCTATTAAACATACTTATTTGTTCTATTTGCTAATGATCCTATCCTTTCTTTGCACAGCCTTAATTTATTTAGTAATAGTGAATAGCATCATTCATTCAATTTTACGCTTCTGTGACCTCTTTCATTATCAAGATGTTGAAGCCTGAATACAGTAAACTGGACTTGTTGCACAACTTTTGCCAACTTAACATGGGAATGTCAAGTTACCTTTGGCACATTACCAGTCAGAGAAAAAGATTAAATATGTTTGGCTGCCATGTAGTGGAATAGCTGGAATAGGAAAAAATATAGATTGAAAAAAATTGATCACCAAAACCGCAACTACATAAGGCTTAGATCAAATATGATTGGTAAAAATCATCAACCAATCGCGTTGTAAGGCTTCTTCTTAGTTTTACTTTCAAATTGGCGTTCGAATCTGTACTTTCCCGCGCATGGAACTAATATTGGTCAGATTAAAACACATCGCAGTAAATTTTTTTTTTTTATGTAAAGTTGTATGATTTTTTAATTACAAATTTACCGAAATTCACGATTTTGTACAACAGATTTGAAACTACTTTATTACAGGCATATCTCGTTAAATATTCATGAATGCTTAGAAGTCTAACTTAAAGGTACTTTCAAATAAAAAGAACATCGAATAAAACAGTTAATAGGTAATATTTTTTGAAATACTTAAGAGCCTTTTTGATATTTAGCTAGGAACAGCGGAAGGTAGAACGCTTTGTAGTAAGGAATAGAGCCGTTTCGATAATTTTAATTTCGATACATTGGATCCGATACTATCGATGTTTTTATCGATCCTTTTTTACCGGTACATCTAAAGTAAGATCATTTTTTTACCGAAACTACGCGATATTTTTACCTTTTTTAAACTTATAAGCAGATCTTTCTGTATTTTTAGAGAATTTTAAATACTCTTAAGTTACGTTGTACTAAATTTGTGTCATTATTACGCCATTGAGTTATATTTGATAATATTTTACTCTTACCTCTCTGTTTCTATCGCTCATTTTATGATATTATATTGTATGTATCCCCATTCCTTTTTCAGATCACTTAATTAAAGATATTGTTTTAAGCCAGGTTTATTTCTTTCTTTAACTTATTTGTATACAAATTATTGGAATGATCAGTACCGATACATATGTAATTTTATTATTTAGAATATTATTTGTAACCGAATTTAATTGCCTAACTTAACACCTTTTTCAAATGTCATCCTATTTTGACTTTGAATAAAAGATTTGATGATTAAGTGCTGGCTGCAGATTAAAAATTTTGAAAATAGTTGTTGCCTCTTCCTGTTTTTGAAGAACTTGAAATACCCAAAAAATAAATAGTTTTGTACTACATTCCATTTCATTGAGTGTTTTTTATATTACTGTCTCTTGGTCCCTATGTGTGACTCTCCTATGAAGAGCTCCGAATATTTTCAGATTTTGTCAATTACATATTTTATTTTTCAAGTATCGATATGGTTATTGGTCATTGGTCATCGATTATTCAGTGATATCATAACGTACCTAGTGAGGGAGCCATGCTATAAATTTCTGAAAGTTGCTTTAGGGTCAAGAAAACGTATTATCACAAACAGCCCGAAGTTATCAACCCACTTTGTAAGTATGTGGTGGTTGACCACTATTTATTACTCCTTTATAATGAGAAAATATTCTCCTGGCCATGAAACACTCCTTTGTCCTCATGTTTCATGTCCTCCTTCCTTATCGGTACGAGTCACAGGGCATGGATGCACAGACAATCCTATCCATGATTTATACGTGCAAGCTTTTAAGATTATGGATTTTTCCATGTTGAATACTAAAACTCTATCTAATCACCAATTTTCAGATTAGTTTCTAATCAGAACTTCTTGATGATCTCCTTCCAGTTTTTTCCCTGATAATTAGAAAACGACTAATTTATCAAGTGGATCAAGTGGATAATGACGATAATGAGGTTGTGTAGCCCAAAAGTCTGTAAGCAACATTAAATTTTAATGCCTACAATAATTACGGGATTTTTGGCAACTAAACACTAAATTAGATAAATCTATTTAATAAATCTATCTAGCAATATTACAATTATTCCAAGGTGACTTTTTCCTAGATTTTTTTTTCTTTCTTTAAATTTCATTTCATAGTTGTAATATTAATACTAATACTGCAAAACAATCTTAGTATAACCACATAACAAAATAAGTCGTTGGCTTTAATTCTGAATGAAACTTTTCTTTGGAAAAGTCTATTTAAAATAGTAAAAATGAATAAAAAAATAAAAAATCTGGTGCGTGCGCGCAACACACAACTTTCACTTACCAACTTACTTAGATAAGAAATTGACGTGTTTTGTTAAATATAATTTCCCAAAGTCACACATTTTTCTACATCCATATCTTATTTTTGTTAATCTTTAAAGCCGTTATTGAATAAATAAAAAACCCCGTGAAAATGATACAAAATTTATTAAGTAAAGTCCCCCCTCCGGTTAATCAATTTTAATGAAATTTTAACAGTCATATCTCGGGCATATACATACATCAAATACTAAGTTTGATCAAAATCGTTAAAACCGTTTTTGAGTAAATAAAAAAAACATGTGAAAATGGTACAAAATTTATTAAGTAAAGTCCCCCCTCCCGTAGATCAATTTTGATGAAATTTTTACAGTCACATATCGGGCATATAAATACATCAAATACCAAGTTTGATCAAAATCGTTAAAACCGGTTTTGAGTAAATAAAAAAAACATGTGAAAATGATACAAAATTTATTAAGTAAAGTCCGCCCTCCGGTTGATCAATTTTGATGAAATTTTTACAGTCATATTTCAGGCATATAAATAGATCAAATACTCAGTTTAATCAAAATCGTTAGAGCCGTTTTTGAGAAAATCGAAAAAAACGTAAAAAGTTATTAAATAAAGTACCCCCTCCCTTTGAGCAAATTTTATGAAATTTTTGCTGTCACATCGCGGGCTTATACATACTCTATATACCCAATTTTAGGTTCGCACGGTTTATAGTTTTTGAGCTAGTCTGTTCACACACACACACACACACACACACACACACAGACACACACACACACACACACAGACCATTTCGCGGGACTTGGTTATTTTGACTCAGGGGACCCCAAAACGTGTATTTCCGTTGAAAACCGGGAGTCGAAAATTTTCACGATGGCAATACTTCCACTTACTATATATTTCATATATAGGTAAGTGAAAGTAAAAATAATTTACGTAAGCATTCAGTTAGACTTGAATACATAAGATTTTTTCCAGGTAAAGGTTTGATGGTCTTAAATAAAAAAAAAATGTAACTCCGGGACAGACATAACAATAAGAATTGAAGGTCTCAAGGAAATATAGCATTAATAAAACATCCCAACACCAGTTAAATCAACATGTTTCCCTGAGAACGGTTTGTGGAGGTCATATAACAGCTTTCATGAATGAGTACTGATGATGATTTTGATGAATTTTGGCTCCTTGTGTGTAGTTTGGTCCAACTTAAAAGATAGGATAGTTTTTATCTCGATTATTGGCCTCGATTCTTTTCTTTTGCAAATTAAATGCTTATTATACTACAGTTGAGTGTGGTTATTTTAAGTTATATAAATTTCCAACAGATGGCGGTGAAAGTTGATTTATTGACACAACTTCATTTTCTTTCGATATTTAGGGAGGGTAAGCATAAATCTCTATTTTCCGGCTTGGACTAGGAAATTCCGTGTTTTTCCTATGGCAAATTATGTGTAGCCTTTTCACGTGTGGGGAAAACATCTATTAGTTTTAGCAAAAGACAGGTTAACCAAAATTATTGTGCACCCATTAGTATAACCTCTTCATATCTCACATCATTATTCTGAATTTAAGTAATGTGTATTATGGCAAAAGATTAATTTGGTACATTTTCGCTAACTGTTTATTGTGATTGTAATAACCCCTGTTCCAATTATATTCTTTATTAGTTCCTTTTACATGTGTCATTCTTTAACACACTATGGTCAAATATAAGATGTAAACAATAAAAACTTTAACCCATCTTAATTCTTGAGAAACGTCTTCGGTATTTTAATTTTGTTCTATTTTTTCGGTAAGTAATATAAATAGTAAGAAGTAATATCAATTCTGTTTCTATGGTGATAGATGTAAAAAATATATGATTGCAAAATTTAAAAATTATTGACCCCGAGGAACCCTATTTTTCGGAAACTAAACCTCTGGAACTTTAACGGATCAAAAGTGGAAAAATAAATAAGCCCCAATTTGTATTTCTATTATTATCATGGTACATTCATTTAATCAAGATTATACTCACAAAACATTTTGAAAGTTGATATAAATTTAAATTAATAAGACATAAACTTTACTTTGTGATGTCCGCAATATATATTTTTTTTAATGAAATTACTTATGTCAACAATTACCTGATTACGTATATCGTATCAAGAAGGCATGAGACCACTTTCACCCTCTCCTTCTGGAACAATGTTACTTCACATTCTTCAACAATGGGAAGCGGATACCCGGCTTTTGGTGGGATTCTCACTCACTACATCCAGGACACCTACCACCTACTAAAATATAACGTAAACAATTTCTCCTTTTTCCTATAATTTTCTCCTTTTTTTTTAATATAATATAAATCATATTACGGAATCAGTTCTTTCATCCCATCATATTCTTTTGATAGAAATTTATTATTCTGGCTCATATTTTACATATTGGAAACCCTTTGATATAACACTTTAGTTGAATGGCATTCATCAGAATCGAACTACCGCCCAAAAAATAATAAAAATTCTTTAGAGCTTGTTAGGATTGGGGTAGTGCTGAAGGATTTTATACATACACGAACCACTCTTAATAAAAATATCTTTAATAGAAAATCAAAATTAAAAAAAAAAAAAATATTGGAATATTATATGATGTAGAATCATGGTTGACCGGGTTTTGATTACCCGCATAATCGATTAACCACGGCTTCTGTTTTTTCTTCTATATATTTTATTTTCTATAATGTTCTAGTTTTTTGTTTGAGTACTATAATAAAAAAAAATTTCTTTGAATATCATAATAATATTTAAATGTAAAGAATGATGGCGTAAAATTATACGTCAGAAATGTAAGACTAAGACTAACTAAGACCTTCGGAGATATAAATTTTTTAAAAATTCTGTCCTATGTATGCAAGTCCACTAATGGACTTAGATAAGCGTGTGATAGTATGCAGTAGTACATTTAAAAAAAAAAAAAAATTGTCATTTTTGAAATGAAAAATAATTTTATTATTCTGGGACTGTGTCCATTTAGAATAAATTTTACATACATAATACAGAAATCTAGCCAGTGTGGCCATAGATATAGTTTACAAATAATGTTTACAGAAAAAAAATATTAAATAAAAAAAAAGAAGCAAAAAGTGCATTCCTACATGAAAATAATCTTTAAATATAATAGGTGAAATAAAAACAAGACGAAGAGAGAAGATCGATACATGTAGACAACGGAATATAATAAAACGACCTGAATAAATCGATAAGATATTTTCTAACAGAGACAATGCTAAACAGAGTTGCTTAGGAATTTTTGCTCGGAATTTTTGGTTCCGAGATTCGCTAAATGAAGCTGACTTCGTTTAAAATTATCATTAGCCGTTGGTTGGAGGTCGTAAATTGAAATCCGTCCGCTATGATAGAACAATTAACAACTATCTATAAAACCTTTTTTTATGCCGATGATAGAACAGCCAACAAAGGGAAACCTGTTTCGACATCCACTAACACCGTACAATAGTTGACGTTGTATTCAGCCAACCACGATTCCTTCACTTTGGTGCAGTACAACCATTCAATGTTATATATATATTTTTTAATCCTTAATTTAAAAAAAACACATATTGTACAACAACTACTTTTATTTACTGCCCTCAAATAATCAATTCGAGGAGCAAATATATACTGGATTCTATGGAATATTACAATTTTGGTAATAACTAGTAAGTGAGCATAAGTTCCTTAAATTTTTTGTGGTAGGTGACTTCAACACAAGAATAGGACCCGCGTGGTATCTAGGCCAGCGGGTCTCACAGTCCGCCGCTCTAACTGTTAGAGCAGCTGCTTTTGATCAGGACACAGCTTGGTCCTAGCTCATGCGGATTTTAGGTCAGTCATATCGCTTGTCCAGCTTGAGTACTTAATGGGTTTGTTATTCCCAATTGGCATAGAAACCGTGGACAATTAAAAGGATGATATTGGCCATTCATACTTCCCTCTGAGTCAATTATAACCAATAAGTCTAATATACTGGGTGAAGATGTAACAAAAATATTTACACAAGGTAAGTTAACTTCAGAACAACCATTTTGTTCAATTTAGCTTTATTAATGTATTTTGCCAAACAAGTAAAGGAGAAATAGGGAGTTACCTGATGTTTAGTAGCTAGCAAAGGTTGCGGGTTTTAAAGGGAGTAAAAAATCCTTGGCTATGCCGTCCCTCGGGTAGGGGGAAAAATGGATGCCCTGAGCCTGTGCGATGTCTGATATTCGTTAAAGAACCCTATCCTAATTTCATCTGGATAGGCAAAATGTAGGACTCCCACTGTAGCATCGTCCGATTAGCCTTAGTGGCATGAAGTGACGTTGATTAAAAAGCAAATCCATTTCAAACCTAATTTATAGTAGTTTAGTTATTCCATGCTAGTTTGCACAGTGCTGCAAAGATTACCTTTCAATATAAAAACAATAAAAAGGAAGCCTTAATATCTTTCTAACGCAATTTTATTACAAACCGCTATTTCATTTTTTTTTTCTCTTTTCGGAAGCAACATGGAACCATAATATAATGAAAAAAGAGCTGAAGGAGGATCCTCAAGAAACACACACCGCACAATAGACGCGTTATCAAACCATATAATTGTCAGGATAATTAGCGGCCTCCTGTATAATGTAATTCTAGGGTCGCAAATTGGTGGAGTGGTCGAGGGTGTTGCAATGTGAGACCTCTCTCCTAACTGACGACCGAGGCTGCCAAAGGGCGAACGCTTTAATGATAGAATAATAGGCCTCTGCTGACCATTATCCAATCGTTCATTGTCACTGTCTGCTCCCACGATCATTCGGCACTCCGGCCTATCGCTGGCCATCGTAGGCCGTTTGATCGCATCGAGGCCGCTGAGCTACCATCCAATACTTCTTATAAAATAAAATAGAAAACTCAATCTCAACATTTTCTAATAAGATCTCAACAACATAATCGAAATTTCAACATTAGAAGTAATTGTATTTGCAATAGATAGCGCCGAGGTGGTGTGGGATAAAGATAAGCATTGTTCGAACTCGAAGAGAGCGTCGCATTTTAATCTAATCCAGTTCCAAGAACGTTCGCTCCTTCGAACAGTACGCAAGGCTACCATCTCATATAAAAACATGTGAAATAACTTAAACTGTTTTAGTTCAAAAATTGTGGTGTATGTTAAAGGAGGAATCTGTTGACAAACTATGAATGGTTAGCACTTGAACCATTCGAAGAAAAGAGCAAGAAAAAAAAAATTTTCAGGAGGGTCCAGTCTATTTTGATATTTCCTTTCCATCACTCAAATAAAATTTAACATTTTATTTCAGAATTTAGGTAATATAAATTAGCCATTTAATAAATAATTATAAACTTTAGATCATTTTGGTGTCCGAATAAAGATTAAAATAAATATTATTTTTTTTTTTTTTTTTTCTCTTCTACCTCACTTTTTCGGTTAAACAGATTTTTCCCGGACTAGGGAAGGGGATTAATGCCAGATTAGTCTCTCTCCTAGGATTCTAGATCTCCTAGAAGTCTGACTTTGAATCTTCGGGTTATAACAGGTTGTCTCAACTTAGAGTAAAAGAACTAAACATGAAAAAATCTGGGACTTTACCTCCCGTAATTCTGTGAAAATTAAATTCGGAAATGCTCCTTGTCACCTTCAGAAAGGTTTAATCCGGCATGGTTGACTTTTGAGATATGTTAGAGGCTAAAATATTTCTGCACCAGGAATAAAGGTTATTGAAAAAAACTAACCGGTTAAAACCGAAGGCATACCCTAACCGCTTGAATCTTTTTTTTTAAATTACTGACTTTAGGCTGATAACCGGCCGGTTTTTGACATCCCTAATAAAGATTTGGGTGATTGAAAAATCCTGATATTGAATTTTTTGAGGTATTTCTACATTTATTTTTTAATACCAACTTTTCCCCAATTCTCACCCCACCTAGATATTTCTATCTTTCTCCGACTTTATTAGTCGAAAGTGAACAACATTTACATTGTGGAATAACTTAAATTTCTGAGTCGTGTAAAAAATCAACACTTTTAAGCATGTATCAATGCAGTCTTGTGCAAGAACTATCAATTCTCTTCTAATTACGGTCAGAAGTACACAGCGGTTACTTCAAGATAACGTAACTATGGGAAACATTAGTATTGTGATAACAAGGCAACTCAGCGAGGGAAATAAAAAAATTCAGGATAGACTTGAATTTTAAATTTTAATAAATGTACCCCATATGATTCTATATTGTTAGCTAAACTATTTTATTTTCTAACAACTATTCTCATTTTTATTTTAATTTAAGCAATGGTATTTATTTTTATTCATATTTTTGTACTAATAATAAAGCTACTACTATAAACTATTCATGGGCTGGGTTAAAATTTTAATAATTTGCTATCCAGTGAAATGAAATACCCAACTACGAACTATAAAAAGTCCGTAAGCATCAGAATTCGATCATTGAGGTTATTTGCTCATATTTTCCCACAGTTTCATTGGAAAATATGAGAAAATTAAAGAGGCAAATGTTTTACTAAGGCAAGTATTGTGAGAAAGCTGAATAGAATCACAAGAAGTTGCATATTATTTTTAAATCATTTCATAATTTCTGAAATGTTATAAGTAAAGCTCGGAATTCCGTGCAGTAAAAATTTGAAAACGTGCAATAAAAACTTGAAAACGTGCAAAACCGTGCAGTAAAAACTTAAAAACGTGCAAATCCGTGCAATAAAAAAATTAAAACGTGCAAAAACAAGCAAAAAAAAATTATTGCTTGAAAATCATGCATTAAATTATTTATGTGAACAATATATAGCTACTTTTGAAACAAATAAGTAGCGGAGAGTAAATTGCAGTAAAAACTTTTATTTTTAAAATATTGGTTTTTATATAGATTTTGGTAAAATAATGATTTCTTTATTAGTAAAGAAAAATTAATGGAGTTCATTAGAAATGTAACTACAATTCATTATTTTTTTAATTAAAGTTTATAACTAGAGACCGGATTCTCGTGCAATTGCACTTTTTTTTCGGTTGCTTATAATCGATCGGGGACAAGTTATTTACACGAATTAAGGCATCCGGATTAACATATGTAAGTTTTATTTTGCACGAAATTGCACATTTTGAGGGTTACTGCACAAATTTGCACATTTTAGGTTTTCAGTGCACGAAAGTGCACTTTTTGATATTTCATTAAAAATATTGATTTTTTTTTTTAATTTTTATTATAGAGAATAGTTACGATTTATTTTAAAATCACCAACAATAATACCGATGTTTTTATGTATTTATAATTTATTTAACTACCTAATTTTCTAAGATAGAAAAAATGATTCATGATTTCAAAATATTTCTTTGAACTCGTTAAGGAAATAATATTATGTCGAACAACGTATCTTTGTATTAACTTTCTTAGAAGTTCTAATTTGATTTGACCCAACCTTCCCACCTACTCCTTTATTTTCATTTCATTCTGAAGTTGAGTTTAGTTCGGTAAACAAGTACAATAGTGAAAATGCCTAAAGTGACAGCCAGCCAATCTTCCGAAATCAAAATTTGGATAAAACCATACCCAGAATTGAAATAAGACGGGAAAACAATTTTTTGTTCTTCTTGCAATAATTCAATTGGTTCCGATCGAAAATCTCATGTGGATGCTCATTGCAACTCACGTAAGTAGATTCTATCTTTTCATAAGTAGCACACGATAGCATTTGACTATTCCCAATATCTTTTTATTTTTATTGGTGGGCACACACAGTTAACTGCAGCACAAAAATCCAAGCGAGCCCCAATTCAACAGTTACTCACACAAAGCTGCTCGTCGTTAGAAAATTAACAAACATTTTTTGCCGATTTATGTTACACCATGGTCGCTTCCAATATTCCATTCAATAAACTGCAGTCCAAGCCCTTTAAGTGTTTTTTGCAAAAATACACAAAACAAAACATTCCTGACGAGAGCACCCTAAGAAAAAAATATCTCAAAAACTATTTTAAACATTCTGTTGAAGAAATGCGAAAAATAATTGAAATTAATTATATTTACATCATGGTAGATGAAACAACAGACCCACGGGGACTTAATATTTGCAGTTTATTGTTGGAATCCTACACCCGGAGATTGAACCCAAACCATATCTAATTTCATGCAAGCAGCTTCCAAAAACAAACTACGAGACTGTCTCTCGATTTGTGAACGACTGTTTAGCAAATTTTTTCCGTCAAACATTTTACCAAGATAAAATCCTTTTATTTTTTAGCGATGCCGCTCCGTATATGGTAAAAGCTGGAGAAGCATTAAAAGTTTTTTATTCAAATATGGTACACGTAACTTGTGTTGCGCATGGTTTAAACCGTGTAGCTGAAAAAGTGAGGGAAATTTTCCCAAATGTCAACAAACTTGTTAATAATGGGAAAAAAATATTTTTAACACGTTGAGCGCCAGGGAAAAGATGATGTACTTTTGCCTGGGGCCAAAGCAATTTTTCCTAATTTATAACTTTAATATGATTAGAATGATACAAAAATTGCAAAAGAAATAAATAAAAAGTTTAATTTTGGCAATTAAACAATAATTTTGTGAGCGGTACGTGTGTACCGCCCGGCCCCAGGGTAAAGCCCGCTACCTATAGTAGTACGGGGGCTGCCCGGTTATGACCGCGACGTCAACCCTTGTCCCCTTAAAATATGTTATTTTAATAAATAAGATATTTTGTTTTGTAAAAAAATAAATAAAATTAATTTATTTTATTTATTTATTTATTTATACCCCCCAAATTAAAAAAAAAAAAAAAAAAAAAAAAAACATTTGGGCCAATTGCATTGGCGAATTGTTCGGGGCCGGAGCGGTCCAATATGCCTTGAAATCACGCTCGGCAGGCGGTCCCCTGGCCCAGAACAATCTTTTAGCTGGCGGGAGCGGGCGGTACCTGGGGACCGCCTCGGCCCCAGCCAATAGTCCAACAGCGGTACGATCGTACCGCTTGGCGCTCAACGTG
Organism: Aelia acuminata; assembly: GCA_911387785.2. NCBI lineage: Eukaryota > Metazoa > Arthropoda > Insecta > Hemiptera > Pentatomidae > Aelia > Aelia acuminata. The sequence goes on along the minus strand of OU426983.1, from coordinate 87,181,982 downwards.
TTAAAAGCTCCTCACCGCGTGACAGCTTATAGAATTAGTATGGACTGCCCCCTTCCCCAGAACCTGTGATAACTAGATGGGGAACATGGATCGAAGCAGCCCTATTTTATTCAGATCACTTTAATATTTTTAAAGAGTTTGTTTCTACTCTTGAAGATGACGCAGTATCTGTGCAAAAAGTAAAATCTGTTTTAAATTTTACATCTGTTGCATCAGATCTAGCATTTATAAGATCCCATTTATCGGTTCTACCTTCGCAAATAAAAAAGCTTGAAGAGCAAAACTTAACGTTGACGTCACAGATTAATATTATAGAGAAAGTTGGAGATGAATTAGAAACAATCGAAAACGAAAAGGGAAAAATAATTTTTGATAAATTTAAATTAGTTATAGAAAAAAACAAGGGTTACAAAATTTTACAAATTTACAACAAAGCTCTTAACGGAGAAGACGCAGATGTGGAGGTGGATCCAGTAATATTGAGTAACTACGAAAGATGTCCCATCACAAGTGTTAATGTGGAGCGCATGTTTTCACAGTTGAAACACATATTAGATGACCGACGATATAACTTTACGGAACATAATCTGGAAATGTACATGATTGTAAATTTTAATAAAAATTTAGAAATTTCTATTTGATAAAGTAATACAGTTAGTAGAAAATTACGAAAATTTATGTTTTTCTATATATATATTATTAGTTTTGTTTAATTATGATTCCTAGCAAACATTTTTTTTGTAGTTTTTGTAAGAACATATGTATGTTACAATAAAAATATAAATATGTTAAATTAATATTTTATTTTTTCAATTATTACCACCTCTTCACACAGCAGAAGGTTGAATTGCACGTTTGTCAATGTTTTTTATTTTTATTGCACGTTTTGTCAGTGTTTTTTATTTTTATTGCACGTTTTTGCACGTTTGGCTAATTTTTATTGCACGTTTTTAAAAATTTTACTGCACGAAATCCGGCCTTTATTTATAACTAAATACATTTCTAATTTTTTTCCCTTAAAACTCCTCCTAAAAGTGCCTCCTGTCACTTAAACTTTCTTTCAATTTAGAAAAAGACATCTCAACTTCTACAATCGTTAGAGGAAAATATTTAAAGCGACTCAGCAACTAGGGATCTCCTTCAATTCAACAGTGACTGAATTTCCTTTCAAGCAATCATTACAATTTTTTAATAGTTTGTATTCAGGATTTTTTAAAAACGTATTTCGAAATTTTTCGTAAATGATAATTCCTTTTTCGCTCTTGATTCTTTCCATTGATTTTCCAACGTCCTTAACTATTTTTTAGTCCTTAACTATTATTATTTGGTTAGATTTTTCTCCTCTAGTTATGTAATAGCAACCAGCAAAGCTGCTAAATTCGATCTAATAAATGCCAAATCAGATTGAATGGTTGGATTCATCAAAATGGTTTTTAATTTGATAATTGATTGCACTTTTTCTTCCAATTCTATATTTGAAAATATTTCCGGTAAAAAAAACAACAAAAAATCAGAATATAAAATATTTACTTTAAATAGTAACAAAATGTGGAATAAAGAGTAAAACAGTCGCATGTGAGCTATAATTATATTGGAAATTGGGAGATCTTATAAAGGAAAGATGCTACTCAAATTATGGAATCACTAGATGCAATATCCGGTCCGTAGGCTTAATTTTAAATCACTCTGATGACACGCACTACCCATGGTACCGTTCTATGGTTAAAGAAAAATTAGGTACTTACATGTGCTGCATTGGGCATCAATTTGTGATTTCCTCTCAAATCCAATATTTTTATCACAAAATTTGCAAAACACTACACTACCATCCCTTTTGAGTCAGGATATTTTTCAATCCATCCCACAATTTTCGATGACACCTCTCCAATTTATGGCATTTTAAGTAACAATATACTCGACAGAAGCTAGATTGATAGTGATAGAACGATGAGAATTGAGAAACAAAATGTAAACATCCAGGAACTACTGAACCCCCTCAGTTCTTGGAAATTGGAGGTTTGTGTTTGTTTACATCTCCCAAGTTACCTTTTTTTTTTCCTATGTTTCCTTTCCGTTATTTTTTTATTCCTATTCCTAATTCCCAATTGTTCTTCCACCAATTTTTTTATGTATATGTAAGAAAATTAAAATTTGTAATAATTTTTTTTCTTCAAATTATAAAATGATGCAATTTCTTGCAGTAAACCCCAAAACGTGCAATTTCGTGCAGTAAACCCCAAAACGTGCAATTTCGTGCACTAAACCCCAAAACGTGCAATTTCGTGCAGTATAAAACTTTGTTAAAACATCCCATTAGGCTTGATTCGGATAAGTAACTTGAATGCGCGTTATTCTGACTTACCAATAAAAAGTTGCAATTGCACGGGAATCCGAGCTCTAGTTATAAGCATATCAAATCTACCTATGGCCTTGTCAACCAAATCACTTTACCAATCACGAATGGAAAAAATAAAATATTACAATAAATATTATTCATAGTCTTTACATTGAGAAACAACAGACTACATAAGAAAAACAGACCAATCTTCAAATTGATATCTATATCTCTGGAAGGGATCATTCGAATTCGAAAATTTGTTCTTTTTTTTTACGAATTTTAGCTATCTTTTAACATAAACATACATATGAATATTTAAAGCAAATTTGTACCATTTTATTATTCGAGTTATTTATAAAGCTTAAATTCGCTGTTTTCGAGCATCTTTTCATGGAATTATAACGTTTACATTAATTCAAAGGGCTTTGAGTTGCGAAGTTTCACCGAAATCGTAAAGGCCGTTTGGGCGCTGCCTTATATAAAAAGTAATTTAAATTAAGGTTTTTTGTTATCCATCTTATATTATAAAATAAATAAGTGAGCTGTTTTTTTAAATTTGTGTACAATTATTTTAGTTTATATACCGACCAATCCCCAGTATATACCGATACCCCCCTCCCTAAATTGTTTTTTGGTACCGGAAGTACGTGCGGTGACTGACAATATCGCGTTAACGGGAGATAAGCCATTGAGAAACTAATTAAAAATAGATGCCTGTGTATTATTTCGGGGGGCATCCTAGCAGGTATGACAGCAAGGGATGCCGGCAGTGAGGCTCGAGTTATACTTAATAAGGATGTTAGTAGGGATTTGGTGCTGCTGCAAATAATACTGACCGCTGTTATTAGCCATTTTACCATTTATTTCAAATTTTGAATAGTTCATAACGGTACATATTATATTTTAGTAAAGGGCAGAGGGTTGCTGGGGGTGTTAGGATTTCTTTCCCACAACTAACAGGCAACTTGCTCTCCATATTTTTTGTGCTTTTACATTACTTCCTAACTTTTATTTAAGTCCACATCCCCTCCCCCGGTTCTGCCCATGACAGCATAGTGTACAAAAATGTCAAATAAAAGATCAATAATGAAAACAACTTTATTAATTAAGTCAATAACTCCAAACACCAACCAACCTTAATCAAATTAAAAAACATCCCCATTGAATATTTCTTCTTTCCAACTACAATTTTTAAAAATAACTACTTACAAGTAATAATTACCTTTTAAATTGAAATATCTTGTTTAAATTAAAATTAAGATTTAAGTATTGTATGAATAATGTAAAAAAAACTGTTCTAGAACAAATTTAGCGATCGAAAATCGTGCAAGTTGTTCAAACAACGTTGAAATATAAATTGGATAGGCCGGACCGACGGAAACACGAGATGATGTGTGTGTGTACATATCATTGTGTTGGGAATCAAACAAGAGCGGATTACCTTGAGTGAGGTAGGAGGAGCTCTTTGTGTAGGATTTGTCGGTCAAGGCGAACCTTTTCATCTATCCATTGCTCATCACAATTTATTCTGTCGTTTTCTTTCGATGCGTTTTGTCTTGAGTATGAAAAATCTGGTGCGTGCGCGCAACACACAACTTTCACTTACCAACTTACTTAAATTAGAAATTAATGCGTTTTGTTAATTGCCACTTCTCAAATGAACAGAACAGCTTTAATTATAACGCATTGGTTTGTCATTAAAGGCGTACGGCGCATGCGTGAGCTCAAGGTATTGTATGAGTTGACGGAATATTTTTCTTTTTTTCTCCTGTATATGTTTACTTGATTTTCTTCATATATCATATTTAGCCATTTCTTATTTTTAGGCGTGATGAGAGACAGTTAATTTCTCAATATAAACTAAAACAAAGGTACTTTATAGAAAAACAAAAAAGGCCCCTTCCCCATTTAAGCCCCTCAGAACATTTTAATAATGATAAAGCTTACCTGATATTAAATAACAACTAATTTTCATTAAACATAACGAATTTGATAAAAATCGTTAAAGCCGTTTTTGAGATAATCGATCAAAAAGGTAAAAATTGGACAAAATTTATTAATTAAAGTCCCCCCTCCTGTTCATCAATTTTGATGAAATTTTTACAGTCATATCTCGGGCATATAAATACATCAAATACCAAGTTTGATCAAAATCGTTAAAACCGTTTTTGAGTAAATAAAAAAAACACGTGAAAATGATACAAAATTTATTAAGTAAAGTCCTCCCTCCGGTTGATCATTTTTGATGAAATTTTTACAGTCATATCTTGGGCATATCAATAGATCAAATACTCAGTTTAATCAAAATCGTTAGAGCCGTTTTTGAGAAAATCGAAAAAAACTTAAAAAGTTATTAAATAAAGTACCCCCTCCCTTTGAGCAAATTTGATGAAATTTTTGCTGTCACATCGCGGGCATATACATACTCTAAATACCCAATTTCAGGTTCGCACGGTTTATAGTTTTTGAGCTAGTCTGTTCACACACACACACACACACACACACACACACACACACACAGACACACAGACACACACACACACAGACCATTTCGCGGGACTTGGTTAATTGGACTCAGGGGACCCCAAAACGTGTATTTCCGTTGAAAACCGGAAGTCGAAAATTTTCACGATCGCAATACTTCCACTTACTATATATTTCATATATAGGTAAGTGAAAGTAAAAATCGCAAGTGAAGTGACTCTTGGTGAATAAATAAAGGGCACATTTCTGACACATAACAGCCATCTATGCCCAAAGTCGCGGTTTCCAACCCCTCAGGTGGCCTTAGATTTTTTTAAAGGGAGTTTTAAAAACTTTGGTCATGCAGTCAATTGGAGGTGATGTAAAATATCAGGTGCACGCTAGAGATGCCTATCCTAATCATACCTAGAGAGGCAAAATTAAGGACTCCCACTGTAGGGTCTTGTGATTAGCCATAGGAGCATGAAGTTGCATTAAATGAGTAAAAATCACAAACAGATATATCCAATGTTCATTTGACTTACATTTAATCAAATAAATGTTTCACTTCCATATCTATCCAGGGTAAGCAGCAATAAAAAATAAAAAGACTTAGCTAGGAAACCTAAGTTTCCATTGTGTGTTTAGATGAATTCCTGACCCAGGGGGGATATCCCCCATGGATCCATTATCGAGCATTGATGGGGACATGAATTCTCATATAACAATATTTGTATTTCTCATTTAATTAAAAGATTAAAAAGTTTATTGTCAAACTCAATTCCAACTCCAATTAAATGTTCTTTTCCAGATATCTAATGCTTTGTTTTCAAGACAGTTCCCATGCCCACAAAAATCCAAGTTTTCATCTCCTCCTCGTTGTTTTTTCTACATATTTTGAATTATTGGAAATATTTTCAAGCAAAAAAAGAACATAAAAAAATACCAAGCTGAAGAAGTTGAGTATAATACCTCCAAATTCCAACTTCCCAGAAAGATACTGCCCCTCCCAATACCACATAGAAACGTTAAAATACCATTCAAGTATCAATACGTTATATTTCATAAAGAAAGTGACACTAAAACTAATAAATTAAATAATTTGCGAAATGGAATTGAGAAAACTTGAAAACAGTGTTAGAAGTCATGGGTTTAAAAAATTGTCATGAAGTTATCTAAAAATAAAATCATAAAAAAATAATCTCTTCATAAAAGTACTAAAAAAAAACAAGTACCAGTAAAATTTTACAATAATACGAAAAAAAATCTTAATGACATAATATTTAGTACAACCTAACTTAAGATAACCCTTGGCCAGCCTCTTGTTCAGGGCTAACGAATGTTCTGTTGATTCCTTTGTTATTAAACTAAATTTATAATAAATAATAATAATCATATCATTCACTCACTGTTGCACACTAAAGTCCTTTTAGGACCTGGACCTCTGCCACCATTTTTACCCATTATAAGCGGTTTCAAGGGAAGCTCCCTCAATTTTTTAATATACAATACAGAAAGTCTTCAATACACTGGATTCTTTGGGGAATAATTTTTAAGCTTCTACATTTTTTTTCGGGCAGGTTCTGTAATATATATTCTTTATAGAGGGGAGATTGCCTATCCCTCACGCTCAACCTTCCTTCTTTATCGAGGCCAGGGAATTGCAGTTGTTCATAACGCATCACTAGAGATTGCAACACGACAACCACTGGATCTAGTTACTTTTATAATCTTAATGTAAAGGAAACTATATCATAATATTTATAGATAATGTTTATTAAATTACTTACAAATATATACTTATAAAATTAACAAATTATAAAAACATTTACAAAGCATCAACAGAGTAAATCCATCCTTCTCTAATAAGTGGAGTTCAAAGAGCAGGAATGAGGAAATCTCTACAGCACTCAGTATAATAAATAACTAGATATAATTGTCATCTTTATTGGCCAATCATTAAAAATGTTGCATTTGTCATATTTCAAATAAGATGTAATTGATTCATACATTATTACATTATTAATTGATAACGATGCCTTGTATTACTCTCTTAAAGCACGAGTTGCTGATATGGAATAACTTATTGCATAAAAGATCATTAATAAAACAGTGTAAATGGCTATATAAAAAGGAAATACTGAAGGATAATTAATTAAAAATTAATGATATATCATCAGAATTATCACCAAATATGTATCTACTGAAAAAATATGAAAATCAAAGAAAGGAACAGAAAAAGGTGTATTGGATATTGTAGATGTACATCCTGTTTGTGGTTCTCCAAGTATTGAATATATTTTAAATATTGTAGTGAGTTCATTTTTAGTATTTTTCTAGTTATATAAATTTGTATGAGATTCTTCCATGAGATATATATATTGAATGTGACAATATGTATTTCATTTATTAATAATTTTCCTGTTGGAACTCCATTTCAACTTGGTTGCTGTAACTATTGTATAGAGTCTTATACTACATTGTTCATAATATTGCCAGCCATTTAGCTCAATTGGGAGTTATCCTGCATTAGTTCTATATGTCTATATTCCTAAGGTATCGAGTATGAAGTCTCTGTATGGTCAAGATGACATAGTGAAGGATGAATTCAATTATGAGTTCTCTATTTCCATTCTGTTTTGTCTCAACATAAGTTATTGTTTTTTGGCAAAGAGATCTGTCGAAACATTAAACATATTTCGTAATATTCGTATAACGTAAATATTTTTTCATATATAAATAAATATTTTTCAAGTACTAGTATGATATAAAAGTGTTCTGTGTTCTCCAATAATTAATACAGCATTTTCTTTTAATCCATTTATAACTTAAAATACATTTTTTTAAATTTAATATAATTAAGCATTTAACAGTTCATAAATATGAATAAAAACATTGGTGCATGCTATTATTGCCCCTAAACAATGTTTTGTTGATTCTGTAGCATTAATTCCAGTTTTTTAAAAAATTATATTATACCAACCAGGGTTTCAATTTCGGTCAGTTAGCATTCAATGCCCCAACGTCTAGATTGTGATAGACTCTGTTTTTTTAAAATACATAGATACTTTTTACATAATTATAACATTAGTGTTATTGATTTGTTTAGCCCCGTTGAATTGTCTATGTCAACGTATTGAAACTTAACTAATTTAATGGTGGAAAATTCTACATTAGGAGTTTTATAAATCTTTATATCAAAATGTAATTATAAAAGAACAATAATACAGTTTTATGCATTTTTCCATGAATGTGTTTTATTCATCTTCCAGAGAAATGTGTGATTGAAATCAAAATATTGATTCGTTTTATATTCGATAAATATGAATTTTACATCCATGATGAGAGTTACTATAATAACTTACTTAAATTCCATAAATATTAATAATCTCTACTATTAGATTCTTATCTGACATTAGTATTATTATTACACCCTACTTGGAATGGTAATGGGTAATGATCATTAATTTGGGCAATAAGTATTTACAGTCATAATTATGAAATTAATATTTCTATGTAGGTTTTTTTTTATTATCATTTCATGTCGCTTGGGGGTTAATTGGTCATCTTTTAAGTAATTTGGGAAGTATTTTCTATCATACTTTCAACAATCTAGTTTTAAAATTTTTAATTCATTCACTGACTTTATAAGTTCATGAGCTATTAATCGATATGACTTCAAGAGTGTTCGATGGAATTCAAATCTGGTCTCTGGTTTGGAGCTTCAAGTACTTTTGGACAACTATGTAGAAAGGAAACTATGTAGAAACATCCTGAGAAAGGAGAACTTTGTGCTCAGGATCATTGTCTTGCTAGAATTTGAATGTTCGTTCTATCCCTTACATGTAACATTAGCTCTTTAAAATCCTTTTAAGGATTACATTTAATATTAATATATTAAAACTTTTATATCTCTCTATCAGTTCTGCCTACATTACGAATCTGTTTCAGTGAAGCTATTTATTAAACAGCTTGCACCTGTACTGTTTCTGTTTTATTCATTGACTAATCTGCTACTCTGTGTGACGTGGCTCTTATATTATGTTTCAATTATTAAATTATGTTTTCTCCATAGGGAGTGTCGTATCTCATTTGTAAGGTATTGAGTTTCATTGCTCAAGGTCCCGAGTTCCAATCTGGCTTGGCAGGGTATGTTTAATATTCTGCCACAGTTCGTTTCGTGGGCTGAGAGACCCTCCTGGAGCAAACCCAGCCTGTGTATCCTTAATTGAAAAATTAAAGGGGAAAACCTGATGGTTGAGTGTGATCAGGGTCAAATCACCTCTTTGAGAAGGTGAATCACGGTCATAGTGGTACAGGTTTTTTTTTTTTTTTTCTCTAATGTTTATTCTATAAAACCATAATGTGGATAAACAAAACATAATTAATGTAAATTTCATTATTGTGTGGTGTAATTTATTGGTTATTTTTTGCACTGTTTAATTATTTTATTGAATGTTTAATTTTATTAAATAAAATATAAAACTGGTCCCTTCAAATTCATGCTTTAGCTTTTAAATTTTGTTTCAATTATTTAATTATTTTTTCTCCATATTGTTTATTCAACTAAGCCACGATATTTATTTAAGAAATCAATTAATTTTAATTTTAATTTTTTTAAAATATGTTTTATGAAAAATTCAATGCATTGAAATATTTTGTGTGATATATAAGGTAACTTGCAGATACTATATTATTTTTGTAAATAAATAAATGTGCTGTTTTAACGCATTACAAATGTTTTTTTGTTTTTTTTTACAATTCCCCCCTCCACTTTAATTGTTTTTGGGACCAGTCCTGGACAAGAAAATAAATAATAGCTTAGTTAGTAGACCAGACATTTTATAAATATTGTTCATAATACTTCATTAAATAACAATTTCTAATGGAATGACACAGATAAAATATTTATGGGTAAATAGAACAGGGTGAGCTGCAAACCTAAAATAATTTAACAATTCAACATAGGCGTTTTCTCTTGTTTGATTAAAAAAAAAAACTCGTTTCAATAATAAAAATATAATTTTAAATTAAAATCTTGAATATGATAAAGGGGACCAGTTTCTCTTTGTTCTCATTTAGTTTTGATTTTAAGCAGTGTATTTGTTTTTATTAACTGTTTTATGAAATTAACAGAAACAGTTGCAACTGCTATTCAAAATTAACAGTTTTGCCCATCACCAATTGAAATCCATACGTTAGAAGCTTCTGTGCTATTTCACATAGGTAGCAGCACTACCGTCGGGCCTCTCCTTCCAGCCGCTAGATGCCGCAGAAGCATACGCATTGGGTATCATTACGGGCTGATAATGGAAGACTTACAAACTGACCTTCTAATCAAAGAAACTAATTCAAGATCCAAGAAAGCTCTCAGGTACTGTTGCATGTTATGTAATAACATGTATGCTCTGTCGTAGAAACAGTTGAATGATAGGATCTGTAACTCTCATTATATCGCTGACACCATTTGGCGTATTTTTCATAACCATTGACATTTATTCAATAATTTTATTTGCTGTAAATACTAGCTTAGAATTTAGATATCGGTGGGATTATTATATCATACCAAACATTTTAAACCCATTATTGCCAGATAGATGTTTAATAACTGATGGTATGAGCCTCAGCTGTTGGCATTAATATTGAGAAATATGGAATAATATAAAATAATAATTAACTTAGGAGATAAATTAGATATTTTCAAAATATGTGTCACATTTTTTTTTTTTTTTTATTTCTTTGAATTGATTCGAATAATAATCACATTAGAACTATTAATACAAAGAAACGTTAAACAATTCCGAAAATTAATATTTAAATCCTTATTTGTCTTGACGGTCCAAAGAGATACAAAAAAATATAGCTAAAGAAATAACTGCCTAGAGCAGTGATCGGTTGTATGAGGTCAGTAACTGGGGAAATGAACCAATCCACCAAAAAATTTCAAAAGCCGTTAATTGGATTGCCTATATCAAAAGCAAGGCCAATTAAAGAATTTTTTATTTATACCATAGTGCTACTCGCGGGTTCTTTTAAGTTGATTCTCAATCATCATTTTTTGCAGGTCATGGATAAAAAAAGTTTAAAGATCCAACTTAACTATTTTCAATTAGAATTATTTCCCTTACGGAACTATAAATACTACTAATACTAATACTACTAATATAAATACTACTAATACTAAGGAACGATTCCTTTTTATATAAAATAAAAAGTGTTAATTTTATTACAGAATTTGTTGACAGAATTAATTATGGTCTAGTTCTGATGATCGATCTTGTCGTATTAATCTAAAAAAAAAAACAATCATTCAGTTAAGAATAAGTGAACGGAAATTTTCTCTATTTCCAATTTTAACTTCTGACAACGTCTTAGAGCACTTGATACCACCCTAATTGAATAGTGGTTCAGTTGAAAAGTTCGAGAACGCTTTGGATACCACAGACGTCAATTAGTCGTTCAATTTACTTTTATATATTCGTGTTTTAATAATTGTAATTTCCTTATCTCATTCTCTGTAAATTTAGTTTTCGTATTACCTTCTTTATTGTGCTTTATAATTCATAATTTTTATTCCCCTTAGTTTTGTCACAGTGTTCCCAAAAAAACTTATCAACATAGTAATATTCATATGTACCACTGCGGCTAAAATGACATTTGTGGTCGAAGAGCCTTTGTTAGCTATTAATAAATAAAAAAATTATCGTAGATTAGTAAAAGAAAACAAAAAAGGTATATTTTTCATCACCACTTTGCAACATTCAAAGTTCATTTATAGACTATCCAAAATCCTTTTTACTATCATCTAAAATGAAAACAGAATCACGTGCAGCACTCTCGGAGTAACCTTCCGCCGAAAGCGCAAACGCAAACTGGATAGGACATCGATCCAGTGAGATGGATGGAAGTGAGGTGGCGGCAGAGGAAAAGCAAGAATAAGATATTCCGCCAAAAGGAGGATGGCTGCCGAAGATCTTGCAAGAAGTAGGTTCTATTTCTAGTGTTGTCTTTTATCATGGTTATTATTTCATGCCTGATGTAGTCTTTTGGTATCTCAGTCCACGAGGAGACAACACGTGGGTCGGATCTACTTGAAGGTCAATGTTTAGTGTAGGAACATAGATTCAATCAAGCCTTATAAATAATAATAATTTAAAATGTTTTGTTAATACTTTTAAAAAATATATTAACAGAACATGATGGTATGTTTTTTTTTTTAATGCGTGCGTGTGGTTATACGAAATATTTATTATTATTAATTTTAAATTTCTTTTCCACAAAACGATGAAGGAACATATATTAATTTATTAGTACATTTTTTACTCCAAGTGACACATGACGCCACTAGTTTAGTTTTTACCCCCAGTGACACATGACGCAACTTAAGAAGTTACTTTATGACTTGCATAAAGTAACTACGAAATATGGTTGAAATTTTATAATCCCTTGAATTTCAACAAAAATAACGAAATAATTTACCAATAGTTACATGCTTTTTAAAATTTCTGTGAATCGTCCCCACCAAATGTAAAGCAATCACTCAAGATGGTCCTACAATTGCTTTTGTCTCCAAAATGTTTGTACCAAACGAATTAATAGAGAACACAATAATTAGTTAATGGCCTAAATTCAGCGATGGCAACATTGATGAATTACTTATAGCTGTTCCACTGAATGTAATTGCTGTTGAATAATTCCACAATTAACAGTGCTGCCACTTCATCTGGCAATCAAAGCAACGGCTTTTTATACACAGACTTCTGTTAACAATTCATCGCTACCGTGAATGAAACCTCTTAACATTCCTCTGATTGCAATTACCCTAATCATTTCAAATGCTAAGGATTATACAAGAAATTGGGCGAGTTATTTTGAAGAATGGAAGTATTGCATAAGCATACTTGTTGGGTAATGGAAGTAGATATCATTTGAAATCACCATAAATAAAAAGCATTCCCGTACTTGTACATGGATCAGTGACTCTTTTCCCGTTAGAAATGACATCATACTACTTAAATATTTTTTTATATTCAAGTATAATGGGTAATAGGCAATATTAAATAATAATGGGTAACCCTAGTTATCCATTATTCTCACTGAATTCTGACTTCACAATATTGCAACACTGATCCTTTAAATTAATGCTATCAGGATTTTCTTTAAAAATAATTAAGCCTGTATCCTATACTTCTTGTAAAATTAGAACCCTGAAAATAAAATTCCTGCCGTTTTATCTATAATCAACGAAACCGCACGAAACGTACGTAAAGCAAAGTCATTTGATTTGAGGTTTTTGAAAATGAAATTATTACACTATATATTTGAGCAGATAATAGTGTGATAGCAAGTTTTAAGATAATGAATACAGGGCCGGGTGGGTACTCGGAGGAAGTTCTCATGTTGGCCATGTCCATCTATTCAACCCTACAGGGCTACTACCCCTGTCCCTCCCCCTTATGAACCAGAGTGATAGTTCCCATCAGGAGCGGTCCCAAAAACAAATTTGGGAGCAGGGGATTTGTCGATATAAAAAAAAAAAAAAAACAAGAAAAAACATACACAAAGTGATAAAATAGTACACTACTTATTATAAAAAAATTAATTGAAACTTTTGCTCTTAATTTGCATAAAAAATGATAGTGTACTAGAAAGTTTTAAGGTGCAATATTCATTTCTATGGGTGCCAATAGATGAATATTAATTTCCACAGTTTGTAATCCAAACCACTGGGTTCTTGGCAAAGTTTATCATGATCTGATCTATATTCAGGTTTTTTAAATAATATGTGGAAGAATGGTGGAAGAGATCCTTAATGGTCTGACATTGAACATCTTAGGATTTCTGTTTGTATTACAATTTAAAATCATAGACAGTTGGTCATTTCAAAAAGTCTCTCCAACAGCTTCCTCTAAGCACTAATATTGAGTGTTTTGAATTAATTATGCTATTTAGTGCCTGAAACTTCAATTAACTTAAGATAACATATCCCATTAATTAAATAACTTAACATAACATAACCCAATGAAATAGAATAATAATATGGAACTATTTCTCTCATGACACTCCTTCTTGCATGTTAGCTTAGTTTAGTTATCCATCGGCTTTTGAGGGAATATTCATTATTATTATCATACAAATAAAAAGGAGAAGAAATATAATGGGCATTTTTCCAATTTTTTTGAGGGACTCAGTTTCCAAAAATCCCTCCAAAAAGCAGACTTATAAAAATATCATGCCTCCTGCCAATAAGATCTGACATAAGGGAAGTAGTACTAAAAATGATGTTCAGGGTTGTCCTCTCCTTATGTGTTTGATCTATACAGTTGGAGGATGAGAAAAATTACAAAAATCAAGGTAAAAGAAAAATTCAGGGCTGAGAATTGAAAATAGTCCTTAAATCCTTAAATAATTATTTAATTTATAAATAATTTTTCGAAATTCGTCTAACAATTATTGTAGTTGGAAATTTTTTAAAGAAACCAGGTTAAATATAATTGTTTTGAGAAATCTTGAATTTAAATAATAAAACTTTCCTTATTTTCTTATAAACATTATGCTAAATGCCCATCTGGCAGTAAGTGTGTGGGTAATCTTGAAGTCATTGGTTTCTAGCCAACTTTCAGAGCAATATCAACTTGTAAAGAAATTCTCGAAAGTGGAAAACTCCCAAAAGGACTTATAGGTTTTTAAGGCTATTCATGCCACTTACGAAGGTCAATAGTTAAGCTGATTGGTTATTTTCAGTCAGAGCTGCCGGTGGATACAGCCCTCCCTGATTTTTCAAGGATTTTGGTGTTGAAGTGCTGTAGCTTACAGGCCTTAGAAGCTGCAATTCCCGTTTCAAAGGACCTGAAAGTATTTGCTGAGGATGTAGGAGGGGCAGGGACTCTTGTAGAGTGGGAGGAACATTGTTTTGCCCTTTTGGATAATTCGTGAATAATATCTTGTTTGATTCAAGACTGCTTTCAATTGTTTAAGTTGCTAACAACTATAGGTATTTAGGGGTTATTTTGACTCCTCGGTTGTCCTTTATACCTCATTTACAAGAGAGAATTTCAATGGCTAATAATGGTTTAAACAGAGTATATGGTCTGAGTTAATGGTTAGCAATCACATACCAATTTCTGCAACACTCACAGTTTTTAATAGTGTATCCCGTGCAATAGTCTGTTATGCGGCTCAGGTGTGGGGCTTCCAACAATATGATATTCTAGAAAAATTTCAACATTTTTTCATAAAAAAATTATTTTCACTTCCAACTGCAACACCTAATTATGTTTTAGCCCAAGAGACTCGATTATTCACGAAATATTCACACTATCTCTTCAAATAAAATATTGTCTTAAAGTTCTCTCTTTACCAAACCATAGGCTTAAAAAGAAACTTTCACTCAGAGTTATAGATAAAAGGATGTACTGATTTAACCTCTGGATTGCTTTAGCTCAATCACATTCTTGTGATTTTAATGGGCGTTTGAATGAATTGCCTGCATGGTGTGACCAGCTAGCCGAGCTGATTTCAAAAAGAGTAGCTCACTACCAAGATAAAGCATTTAATCGAGCGATTTCTTCAGATCGGTTTCAGCTATACAGAGTGTTGGTAAATGATTACAGGGAATTTGTAACAGCAAGCTTCGTTGATTATTTGAGTTATTCAGAGGCAAGATGGTTGTTTAAGCTTAGTGGCGAACTTTTATATTTGAACTTCAGGTCATAGTTAGAAAAAAATCGAGACTCTGAAACTTGCTCACTCTGTAATTCTAACAGCCGAGAAGACACTTATCACTTTTTAGGGGGATGTAGCATATTATCTGAATTCAGGCTTATTTATTTTGGGAAGCCTTCCCTCTCAAGGGAAGAAATTATTTTGTACCTAACTGGTCAACAAGACCCCCACCCTTTATTACGCTTTGCTCGCCATGCTTGGAAATCAAGGTACAATTGGTTGTCTGATATATAAACAGTTTTCATTTTCTTAATATTTATTTTTATTTTTTATTTTATTTAATTGTATTTTTTTTCCCTTTACTTCCTGATCTCTGTAAAATATGAATCCCCTAAATTGTAAAACATTACATCATATGTCTGTAAAATATTACTCTGTAAAACAAAGGTAGTTAACTCTGACAGACGGCTTTTGCCATTGTCATTAATATTTTTCAACTTTTAATTGTATTATATATTAATGTGTAAATAAATATTATTCATTCATTCATTCATTCAATTTTTTAAGAGTTGGGCATCTCCTTTAGCTTGCAGGATTTAGCTTTCAGTTGGTCCACTAAGCTCTAAATTGTGCTGCCTATTGTCAGTTATGACTTTGCATTATTGCAATACATATTACATTTATATTTAAATTGCAACACATTTTATACATTCTGACAGCCAAAGTTTCTACAAAAGTATGAGGGTCATCTCCTGGCTCCAGACTGGAGGCTTTTTGAAAAAAAGCTGTCACATAATCACATACAAATACTTTTTGTTTTTTATCCTTGAAACCCATCAAACATATCTACATGATTTGTTTTACTAATAATACCGTATGCAATTTAATTATTATCTCTGTTTTAGCTGCTCTCAAAGTTTCAGTTCTCTTTAATAAATAATAAAAATATTTTTATTTGCCTGATTTTCATTTCTTTGTGTTCGTCTCTACCTTAGAGGATTATTAACGTTGTCTTGTAATATATTCCATTATAGTATGATATTTATTTTAAGTACTAGAAAGGAGTATCTATTTTTATTTCGCTTGTCAAAAATTCATTTTTAGTTTCTTTTTTTTTTTTCATTTTTAATTTGTTCTGAAGTTCTATGTATTTTGTACAGTTCATTAAATAGTTTTTTTATCACATTTAATTTTAATAAAATATTAGATAGCAAAAAAGCAGTTTCTCAATTATTTATTTATTTATTTTTTAGTACTTTCTTAGCATACTTTACATACTATTTGCATGTGCATTACAACCGGCCTTGGGAAATTCTTAATGTAGGAATTAGGATTTAATATACATAATTTAGTATATTCATGCCAGTAACAGCAGGCTAGTTGACCTGGAGTAAAATTATATAGTTATCTCTTAATAATAATATAATCTCGGGAAATAAAATATTTGATTCAGCAAAAAAAAAAAGTTTCTTCTACATCGCTGTTAGTTACTATTTAATTTAGTATTTGATAGATCAGTTACTTATATCAAATAGTTAAACTAAATAAATTGTAAGCATTATACTTTTTTAGATGAAGTAAATAAAATCTAATACTATATTAAATAATCAAGGATATTTTTAATAATAATTACGCTTAAATTGTAATTTAATAATATTAATTTTCATCTTTATAATAATATCCATATTTTATCTTTAAATAATAAATTTTTATCTTAATATTAGGGAAAAATTGTTTTTCCCTATCAAACATTGGTAATAAAATAATGATGATACATAAACGAACAGAAATAATTCTGAGATCCTGACTTATTTAGGTTTTGGTGGCTAATGTTTTGTTATTTTACACCTTAGTTATAATGATCTTACCTTTACTGTTCATTTGTTATCAATACTTAACAGTCACTTAAGACATGCTTTTAACTAGAATGTTTATGATTCATTAAATATTATTATATTAAGATGTACTTGGCACTTAAATTGAAAGATTCAGTTTAACTATAACAATGATATTAGAAAATATTCATATTTAAAAATTTCATATCCCTTAAAAATGATTGTGCTGTAGAAGACTCTCAATCAATATTGTACCTGCGTGGAGGCAAGTGGGTCTTATCCCTAGGCCCTACTTGTCAAGAGAGCCCCACTCTGGTTCTGCATTTTTTATTTGTTGATGTCTTTATTTCAAAAGAATAATTACAAAAACATTAAAATTATTGATGATTCTATCAATGAACTATGTTTTTTCATTCTGGTGTTGGTAGGATACCAACATTCTCTAGAATAACTTTTCTTCTGGTTTGAAGATAGCTAAGATTAGAAAACCTTTGCAGAATTTTGATGTTAGTTACTGATCCTAGGTTTAATTTTTTAACATTTAAAATTATCATTATCATGCTCCCTTCTTATTTGTTAATCCATTATAATTTATAGGAATTAAAGATCATTAAATTACAAAAAATAATTTATGAATTATAATTTGCATCGTAAATAATTTTATTTTCAAAAGGACAAAGAAAAGGAATGAATTTTTGCTGAAGAAATGCTTAATTAAAATAATGGCTTATAGTTTTCTAATATTTTACAAATTTTATTATTTCAAAGTAAATAACTGATAACCATTTTTGGAGCTTTACCCTTATCTTAAGAAATAGGAATTGAGAGATAGCAGATGCCTCAGAACATAAATAATTTTTATGATACTGCAAAATATATAAGTTATTAATCAGATCAAGAAACATTTAGTTTAAGAAGCAAAATTTATTAGTTTTCAGCTTTTATTAACCTGGATAGACTGCCCACAAAAATATTTAATGAATATATGTTTACAAACCATAACTTTTTCATAAAGCTAAATAGCTTATAGTGCCACAAAATTTACAACTTCTAAAAGTAATTAATCCGTTTCTTTTACCTTAATCTCCTAAAGGCCTTAATGTTTTGAACTAATTGATAAATCTTGATATTAAATCTATTATATTATATATATGATTTTGATTGATATATAGATGATATAAATCTATCATATTAAAACAATAAATTAATAGAAAAACATGATATTTATTAATGTGCTTAAGGAATTTTTTTTCCTTAAATGTTATAATATGCTAACTTACCAATGGTTTATTCTGAAATATAGAATACTATCTAACTTTATAGAAGCAAATAAACATGTGTTGGAAAGATTAACCCATTAAACATCATAAAAAAGCCTTTAAACGGCTGTGAAACAGGAATGGATTGTAAAATGTTCACTGACTTTTTTAATTTTCATGTAACAAACATTACATTTTTATAAATAAGATATACAGAAAAAAAAAATTTGTAATAAAAAAATAAATAAAAGGCCGTAAATCTTTTAATAATTGTACGATTTCCGTGATTTGTTTCAATTATTTTGCACTAAGATAACTGAAAAAAAAATCAGGAAAAATTCGTTTCTATTTTTTATAATATTTTTTCCATTGAAGATATTTAAATGAAAAGTTGATACTTACACTATATTGATAAGTTATGTGAAATTATGAAGAATTAATGTAATTTTATTGAAGTATTTTTTTAGTTATAACATTTGTTGGCTTTTTTAAGCTTATTTTGATTTATTTTATAATTAATCTCTGCAAAAATATTTGATCGAGATCTGCTCATGAGGGATGTAGGATTAAAATCAGCTTAAAAATTGATATATTAATGTGTACCCACTTGGTACCGAAAAATTGGCCAATATTTTTCATATCTTGAATGCATTTTTTTTTTTTTTTTTTTTTTTTTTTTTTTTTTTTTGTGTGTGGGCTAAAGGCTTCCATTGAAGCCCTATACTGCCTGAACCGTTTATTTTTTTTATGTAAGGATTAGAATGTTATTGTATTTTCTTCTGTGAATTTGTATATGGATCTTATGAGGCTATCGTCTAAAGATTTCATTTTTTGCACAAAATTATTGTAGTTGTAGATGTCTATTTTATTTTACCTGTAATGTTATTTTCATGCCTAACAAATTTTTAAACAGTGATAAATATGTCGCAAAAAACATACCACTGTTATTAAATTAGAGTAAGACAATTTAGAAAATTTGAATTGGAGTAAGACAATGAAGAAACTATTTTAAAATATGGATAATATGAAAAATCTCTTCTGTTAATCAATAATTATTGTAATGAAAATGGTTAGGGTGCAGTAGGAAAAACAACACTTACCTACATGTTTAGGATTGTATAATTATTTAATTGTATATATATAATTATAGAATTATATATATTTAGTTATTGATATTCATGTACACAGTAGAAAAAGTCATTGTCAAATGAAAACAATTATTTATCTGAATTAAATAAAACGAAAATAAAAAAGTGTGAATTTCCCCCTTTTTTATTTATAGTTTATTCTATACAATAAACAAATGATTAATACAAAATAAAAATAATCCATATAAATTCAATTGGTTTGCCTTGGGATATGATTAATGTTAATATTGAATTTTCAGAATAATTTATTACCTATGAAAAATTAAAATACTACTATACCAAATATTTGAATTCAATATGCCTAAATAAAGCAGCATGATATGAAGCAATATTAAAATTGATTTTTTAGATATTTTTATCGCCAAATGTGAAATAACAAGGTGATTAAAAAACTATTTTTATTTTTAATGGAGTTTCATTAAGGGTTGATTATTGTGAAGTCATTAGTTTTGATTTTTTCATTTCTGATTCTGCGAAAAAATTACAGTGAAGGCAAAGATTTATAGGTATGTTAATATTAAGATAATCCTGCATACATGTAAGTCCTTATGTAGATCCTCTTTTCTTTTTTTTTCTTTTTTCTTTTTTTTCGCATGATTAAAAAAAACAACGTAATTATAGAGTTTTTAAGTACATACATATTATATAAATTATTCCCATTGTTATAATATTGTGATGTACACTCCTTTTAACATAGTTGGCAAAGCTGCTACCCCAGTTCAACTTTGCAAATGCAGTATTTACTGCAAATACCAGGCATGTAGAGAAACTACCATTTGTTAGCACTCAACTTTAATATTCAACTTCTAAATTAAATGAAGTTAAATTTGTATTGCTACTATCGAATCAAAACAAATTATAGAAACTTTACTTTATTTTCTGGCGTTAGTTTTCAAACTGCAATTCCACCCACATGCATCAGCTAGATGTTAGGTAGGTACCAGCAACTAGGCACAGTATTTCATCTTTAGTTTTTTTTTTTTTTTTTTTTTTTTTAAATGATCGTTTTATTTGAAATAAGTGGTATTTTAAGAACACTTGTCTTATTCATTATGTCTAGTTGAACCAAACTTCTAAGAGGAGTGATACATATTTTCCAGCCATGACCAATCTATGAACGTGTTTATCGGAGGTGAAATTACGACCCAATGGAGCTCAGATCTTCCTTATCATATGGAATTTATATACGCAAATATAACAATAGACATTTTATGATATATATTTATCGACATTTTCGCTTTATCTTAAAACACTGAGGCCAATAAATTTGAAAGTCAGATGACTATTCTATTTCTTGTATAATGATGAATCATCCGTAAAAGTGTTACGACTTGGATGAGTTGTCTGAACTTTAGTCTAACTGTATGTTTCGGGCCTGGCGATTCAACTCATTTGATTCGACTCTCAAAAATGAAATATTTCACTCTTTGCGATCACCTGCTTCATTTCTGACTAAAATGTAGTTATGAATGTATATAAGGAATGGTTGTTTTTCATCATAATTATATTGCATTGTCTGTCATTATAATAATTGTTGAAGGAAATAGATTAAATAAACATAAGTGGAATGATCGACACCACAAATCGTACTGGCTAAAGAGGACACATTATGTGGTCAAAGTTCCATGACCGATTGCGTAACGGTGCCGTTGAAGATGCAGCGGATGTATTTAAGGAAACCTGTCTTTAACTCTACTCCTTAATAGCACTTCTAATTATAGTAAACCGCGGTGTACCGTATGAAATGATTAAAAAACTTGTTAAAGCGTTGCTAAACAGTACGTAAAATTGTTCACGTTTATTGGAAACATTCTTCAATTCACAAAACGTGATGAAACTAACCACCCTCATTAATCTTAACAATACTTATATCCACGCACCCTTTTCTTAAAATATATATACACCTTCATTATGGAAGTTGTTATATTATCATTAACAATACATCTTATGATATACCTTACCCATCATTTAAAAATAAAATTTCTATTATTTAGCCTACATTTTTTTTACCTGAACCAAAACCCGTCTAAATTAAGCCCGCATAACACTAAGAGAGCTTCTAAATTGCAATATTACGATTTTTTTTTAAAGCTACTGGCAGGCCGCGTGCCGATTCCTACCCACGCTCGCCTGCCGCGGGTTGATCACCCCTGATCTGAAGGAGAATATATTACCTGTATGAATGAGCCAGGTTAGCGAACCTGGTTTTATTCATATTATTCTCACATTGGAACGTAGTATAGTTGTCATCTTTTTGTTTCAGAATTTAATCGTAAATAAAAAATAGATAAGATTTTTTTATTTACGATTATAAAAATGAAACCTTCTATATTTTTTATTTGTTTTCAATACGAAGGTACACCGTACAATTGTATTTTATAAAGCACGAGGGACTCAGCAGATGGACAAAATTCCATCCATGGAATGTTTATTGTGATGCATCACAATATATACTGGGTGTCCCAAACCTAGTGTAAAAAAATCTGGTGCGTGCGCGCAACACACAACTTTCACTTACCAACTTACTTAGATTAGAAATTGACGTGTTTTGCTAAATATCATTTCCCAAAGTCACACATTTTTCTACATTCATATCTTAATTTTGTTAATCTTTAAAGCCGTTTTTGAGTAAATAAAAAACCCCCGTGAAAATGATACAAAATTTATTAAGTAAAGTCCCCCCTCCCGTAGATCAATTTTGATGAAATTTTTACAGTCATATCTCGGGCATATAAATACATCAAATACCAAGTTTGATCAAAATCGTTAAAACCGTTTTTGAGTAAATAAAAAAAACACGTGAAAATGATACAAAATTTAGTAAGTAAAGTCCCCCTTCCGGTTGATCAATTGTGATGAAATGTTGGTTATCACATCTTTGGCATATAAATACATCAAATAGAAAGTTTGATCAAAATCATTAAAACCGTTTTTTAGTAAATAAAAAAAACATGTGAAAATGATACAAAATTTATTAAGTAAAGTCCCCCCTCCGGTTGATCAATTTTGATGAAATTTTTACAGTCATATTTCAGGCATATAAATAGATCAAATACTCAGTTTAATCAAAATCGTTAGAGCCGTTTTTGAGAAAATCGAAAAAAACTTAAAAAGTTACTAAATAAAGTACCCCCTCCCTTTGAGCAAATTTGATGAAATTTTTGGTGTCACATCGCGGGCATATACATACACTAAATACACAATTTCAGGTTCGCACGGTTTATAGTTTTTGAGCTAGTCTGTTCACACACACACACACAGACACACACACACACACACACACACACAGACCATTTCGCGGGACTTGGTTATTTTGACTCAGGGGACCCCAAAACGTTTATTTCCGTTGAAAACCGGAAGTCGAAAATTTTCACGATCGCAATACTTCCACTTACTATATATTTCATATATAGGTAAGTGAAAGTAAAAAATCTGGTGCGTGCGCGCAACACACAACTTTCACTTACCAACTTACTTAGATTAGTAATTGACGTGTTTTGCTAAATATCATTTCCCAAAGTCACACATTTTTCTACATTCATATCTTATTTTTGTTAATCGTTAAAGCCGTTTTTGAGTAAATAAAAAAACCCCGTGAAAATGATACAAAATTTATTAAGTAAAGTCCCCCTCCCGTTGATCAATTTTGATGAAATTTTTACAGTCATATCTCGGGCATATAAATACATCAAATACCAAGTTTGATCAAAATCGTTAAAACCGTTTTTGAGTAAATAAATAAAACACGTGAAAATGATACAAAATTTATTAAGTAAAGCCCCCCCTCCAGTAGATCAATTTTGATGAAATTTTTACAGTCATATCTCGGGCATATAAATACATCAAATACCAAGTTTGATCAAAATCGTTAAAACCGTTTTTGAGTAAATAAAAAAAACACGTGAAAATGATACAAAATTTATTAAGTAAAGTCCCCCCTCCGGTTGATCAATTGTGATGAAATGTTGGTTATCACATCTCTGGCATATAAATACATCAAATACCAAGTTTGATCAAAATCGTTAAAACCGTTTTTGAGTAAATAAAAAAAACATGTGAAAATGATACAAAATTTATTAAGTAAAGTCCCCCCTCCGGTTGATCAATTTTGATGAAATTTTTACAGTCATATTTCAGGCATATAAATAGATCAAATACTCAGTTTAATCAAAATCGTTAGAGCCGTTTTTGAGAAAATCGAAAAAAACTTAAAAAGTTATTAAATAAAGTACCCCCTCCCTTTGAGCAAATTTGATGAAATTTTTGCTGTCACATCGCGGGCTTATACATACTCTAAATACCCAATTTCAGGTTCGCACGGTTTATAGTTTTTGAGCTAGTCTGTTCACACAGACACACAGACACACACACACACACAGACCATTTCGCGGGACTTGGTTATTTTGACTCAGGGGATCCCAAAACGTGTATTTCCGTTGAAAACCGGAAGTCGAAAATTTTCACGATCGCAATACTTCCACTTACTATATATTTCATATATAGGTAAGTGAAAGTAAAAATTTAGGTTGGAATGACGCAGAAACGAGTTTCCTATCTCAATACTGGGTGTCCCAGACCTAGTGTAAAAAAAAAAATGGGTAATACTGCATCTTAAACTGGATAGAATGGCGCAGAAACGAGTTTCCTATCTCAATCTATTGAGGAGATAGATTTTTTATTTTTAAAATCTTACTTTTTTTGAAAATGACAGTTTTCTCTACTTTTTTTAGCGTAGAAACTAAAACGATATTTTCTTCATAAGCATTAAATTTTCTAAAAGATGAGATGGGTCTAGTTATTTTAAATCCACTTTCAGTGGGACTTTTAATGCGCTAAACACAAAACATTTATTACAACTTAAATTTTTGATAGGTTTTGAAAATTCCTCACTCCCCACTGGAGCACCCTAGAAGCTGTCAAATTTCCTAAAAACTGCGGAATTCAGTTTGCTTTTTAATGGTGTAACCCATGATACACAATTGCACGTATTAAGCTACTACAAATACCTTTAAAATACATCGTTTTAGAATGAATTAAATGTCCTAACCATGTTTTTAGGCGTTATTATTTCAAATTTCAGCCTCTAAAATTTATATCTATCTCCTATCTAGGAAAATATTTAGCCCCCCCCCCCAATACTTTTGGTGCTGGTGACGCCTATGCCCTCAAGTACATAAAAACTATACTGGGTGTCCCAGACCTAGTGTAAAAAAAAAATGGGTAATACTGCATCTTAAACTGGATAGAATGGCGCAGAAACGAGTTTCCTATCTCAATCTATTGAGGAGATAGATTTTTTATTTTTAAAATCTTACTTTTTTCTGAAAAATGACAGTTTTCTCTACTTTTGTTTAGCGTAGAAACTAAAACAATGATGTTTTCTTCATAAGCATTAAATTTTCTAAAAGATGAGATGGGTCTAGTTATTTTAAATCCACTTTCAGTGGGACTTTTAACGCGCTAAACACAAAACATTTATTAAAACCTAAATTTTTAATAGTTTTTGAAAATTTCTCACTTCCCACAGGAGCACCCTAGAAGCTGTCAAATTTCCTAAAAACTGCGGAATTCAGTTTGCTTTTTAATGGTGTAATCCATGATACAATTTCACTTCACCTTTTGATTCTAAAAGAAGTTTTTCTGATGAAAAACACGCTAGAGAATGTCACTGCTGTGGCAATGAGGAGGCGCGCTAGAGCCTGCAACCGAAGTAATGGGTGCCGAACTTCCCATGAGTTAGAGTTAGTTTTACTTTCTTTAAAATAAATTAAACTTTTTTCTTCTCTTCTCCTAAAATTTGAAAAATTCTATATGATAGAAGATAAGCCTGCATCCAAAGTAATGGAGGACATTTTGAACACCTGCTGCAATAATCCATTTTAATAAGGTTCTACAATAACAATATTATTTTTTATCTTCAACATTTTTCATGTAGAATTTTTTAAATTTTAGTAGAAGAAAAAAGTTTAATTTATTTTAAAGAAAGTATTTTTTTAATTTAACTAAGAATTTTTTTTTTTAATTTTAGATTATTATTACTCTTTTTATATTACTTAGGATTCATACATTGTTCTTTCTAGTCTTAAAGAAGTAAAACTAATTCTAACTCATGGGATGTTCGGCATCCATTACTTAGGTTGCAGGCGCTAGCGCGCTTCCTCAGTGCCCCAGTAGTGACATTCTCTAGCGTGTTTTTCATCGGAAAAACTTCTTTTAGAATCAAAAGGTGAAGTGCAATTGTATCATGGGTTACACCTTTAAAAAGCTAACTGAATTCCGCAGTTTTTAGAAAATTTTACAGCTTCTAGGGTGCTCCAGTGGGGAGTGAGGAATTTTCAAAAACTATTAAAAATTTAAGTTTTAATAACTGTTTTGTGTTTAGTGCGTTAAAAGTCCCACTGTAAGTATATTTAAAATAACTAGACCCATCTTATCTTTTAGAAAATTTAATGTTTATTAAGAAAATATCATCGTTTTTGTTTCTACGCTAAACCAAAGTAGAGAAAATTGTCGTTTTCCAGAAAAAAGTAAGATATTAAAAAAAAACAAAATTCTATCTCCTCAACAGATAGGAAACTCGTTTCTGCTCCATTCTACCCCGTTTAAGATGCAGTATTACCCAATTTTTTTTTACCCTAGGTCTGGGACCCCAGTATATATATGCCCTATGCCCGTTTTCCTAGGCCCCGACCTGAAGGACTACAAAATTTTTCGGGTAGGGAAATCAGGTCAGTAGGTGTGTATGGGCTTTTGAAACCTCCAAAAAACATATGATTTTTCAAAATATGGATTATTATAGCACCTCTTTTCAAATTCCTAGATGAATAAATCTATATTTTTTCAAAAAAAAAAAAAAATATTAACTATATACCTTTTTAATTTGTATTATTTTATTTAAAGTTAATTAAAATTTTAACAACCTTAGATTTAATGGCCTTAGCTTAGGCCACTTTGATTATTTTGAAAAGGCTGTCCTGTGTTTAATAAGGTTTTAGTTCGCATATATCTCATCTAATATTAAAATTTTATCTTGTTGCTACGTCGATTTCAACTGAGAGTATGTAGGAACATCATATATTTACTATTTTTTCTTTAATAAATATTAGGTTTGTGAATAAATTTAAATAGTTATTATAAATTCGAAAATGAATTTGTCTTCCAAATAAGTTTTTTACCTTAAAAAATCAATCGTCATACCCCTTAACTATCCAATTGAGCAGATCTGATAGGAAAAGTCGACTGTTTTCTGTCGTAAGATCCTATAATAAGCCTACAGAAATATTAATTTATTTATAGTTCACCCCACCCTTCGTTCTTAGACAAGGCTGCCAGTAAATTCGAGAAGAAAAAAAAATTGAGAAATTCTTCATCCAGCTCAACTATTGCTATAACGTTTGC
The DNA here is from genome assembly GCA_911387785.2 of Aelia acuminata. Taxonomy (NCBI): domain Eukaryota; kingdom Metazoa; phylum Arthropoda; class Insecta; order Hemiptera; family Pentatomidae; genus Aelia; species Aelia acuminata. The sequence goes on along the minus strand of OU426983.1, from coordinate 87,154,876 downwards.
AGGTTGGGAAGTCACAGGTTTATTTTTGGAAACAAATGACTAAACAACCTGTCCATTTGTTCAGGTGCGCTGATTGTTGAAAAACAATAACAGTTGGTAACACCACTTGTGAATCAGGAGTGTTCATTATTATTGAACAATTCGTCTTCAGATATTTTATATTACATAAAAATACCACAGGCAATCATTTTTTTCCCCTTCAACCTGTATCTTGACCTCAATATGTAATCGAAACCTATGAAATCGAAACATATACTAAAATTTATTTGAAACAAATACTAAAACCTGATAGAATAAAAAATTAATACGCTTAAAATGTAATTGAAACAAATTATTAGAATAATACCAAATTCCGAATCCATCCAATACAAATGCTATGTCTTAGGGCATGGAGTCTGTAAAGAAATAAAATTACAAGACCTTCCCATAGATTTGGTATCGAATGGCATTTTTAAAAAACATATAGAAAAGTCTAGTAATTTTGTATTATAAACTCTTTAATTGGGCATATTAACTGTTATAAAATAGTATTGTTTGTATTTGTGTCATTTATTGTTAGATGCAATATATACTAAATATAATATACTACTAATTCAATATAATTTTAATATTATATTTTTTCCAATACTATTCGTCAATTCTTATATTGAATGGAAAACACGCAGAAATCTCATGTAACAAAATTATACACATAGATCCGGATGAAATCATACTTCATTTAATTTGCTTTAATATAATATACCTACTTATACTATTTTCGTAATATTTCATGACAAGAGATGTCGTTCTTAAAAATAAATCAGTTGTCAATTACATATCTTGGCAGCAGAAACAAAGGACTCCCTGTATCTTTGCTCGTTAGCAGGACTTATAATTAGAAGTTATGTTGCGATGAAGCTATTGAATGTTTCCTTTATTAAACATGATCGATAACTCAATATCGGTAAATAAGCAATATCACAACACGATTTCTAGACGGTTCGTCGATCTGAAATGTAAAAGTCCTTCAAGACACTAAAGTTCGGTAATGAGCAAGGTAATTGTGGCTGGTTGCTGAACAAGAGTCATGGGCAACTGTTCCGTTCTGTACTCACTCAAGTCGGAATAAGTTCTTTTGGCAATTTTATAACTTTTCTTATTGGTTAATAGGTATTCCTTCATAAGATCATTACCTTAAATCTTCGAGTGATATTTTGATTAAGCTGAATGGCTAAAATATATTGTATTCTGCAACAATAAAATCTGCCACTGTATTAAATATGATAGGTATGTTCCAATACGACTTATGACAGGCAAACAGTCAGACACATGCGCGATACGGCTTTTCCACACATCCTCTACTTCGCTTATGTGGTCCAGGTTCATTGTTAAAAATAGTATTTTTATTTTTTAGCCCGCATATCACTTGAAGTAGTTTTATTCTAAGGATTCTCGCTGTTTTTTATTATTTTTTTAATTTTATGAACGCAAAATAGCACTCACTTTTCATTTTCAATAATCGAGTTGGTCCTTAGCAAGACTTACTTCCGAATTCCCTTCTACCTCTCGATGATTTCCTCAGGTGGTTGTATTACTGTATTTATTTATAGTTACGGTTTGAAATATCACAGACTACTCCACCTTCATAAACTTATAATTTTAACAATCCACGAAGAGCTTTTTTTGGTTTCAGGGTTAAAATGTGTCTTGATTTAAAACACATTTTAAAATTAATGAGTGTTCACTGCTGCTAAGTAGTCACCACTTTCTTTACCAATTATACCCAGTGTTGAAATGCCCTTCACCACACAGAGATGTAATCAATTTACGCCTCTTTCGTAAACGAAGGTTATGCTTCTAGGCGTTACAAAATTTTTATATTTAGTTCGAGTATCGTTTTCCTCCCAGGAGTATAAGTTTCAGAGAAATTAGTAGGGGAAATGCCGCATGCCTTTGAACTAAGGATTGATTTTATTAAAATATAAATATTTATTATTTGGATGCCATTTGGGTAACCAAAATAATCCTTTCCGAAAGCTGATCACCTGGGCAGATCCAGGGGGAGAACTGTGGGGGCTTTCGGTAATTTTTGTTATTTGAAGATAGAATTTAATTTACTAAAATTAATGAAGTAATATAAATGATAAATAATATGAAGAACAAGTAACATGTAAGTTGTGGGAAAGAAGCATAAAAGGAAAAGAGCTGATGGACCCAGAGGAAGGGCTGTGGGGGCCGCAGTCCCCCAACTTACAACCGGCTAGATCCCCCCTTGGCTCATTGTAACTATTATTGCTTATTATTCATATTGTTTGTTTTAAAATTTAATTTAAAAACCCCTTCTCTGTTTAATAATCTATGTTATATCTTATCCGTACCCTGGCACCACGCGATACCATGACCTCAAAACTGCAATGCTCAACAATAGTTGCCGTATCACTTTTCTGTTGTTTGACTTTCTCTCAAAAATGAAAGAGTAAGCAATCAATCTGCTCTGTTTTGATTTTTAATGCTATTTTATCATCGTCGTTACAACATACGACGAAATGTAATACGCAAAAGGACTAAAGCGAAATTACGTAAAGCATTCTCTTTTTTATATCTTCTTCGTAATTGAATCGACGTTTTATGAAATTTCCAGTTTTTTTGCTTTTATTGATTTTTGAGCATGAACCTACCTATATTTGTTGATACTGCGTCCTTGCAGCTTTCCCCTCACGTTAAGTGTTGTAAGAAAAGTATATAATATCTGTTCATAAGGCATACATGGTGGATTTCTGAAATGTTCTTTTTCTTCGATTTTGTGCAATGAAGCAAATAAAAAAAAGGAACAATTCGAATTCGATAAAAATAACGAACTAGGTTTTTAAAAACTTTCTAGGCATATTCAGCTATTCCTGTCTAACTTCTTAGTGAGTATTAAGTTTTAGCAAAAATGAGATATTTACTATTTACATGAAAATAAAATCTTTAACAACCTAGAGCTCAGAATATATAGTGCAACTGTTAAGTGTTTTTTAGGGGTGTATATAATATAAATATAATATTTATATGTATGTAATATATGTGTGTGTTATAATAAGGTTCTTGAGGTTTATTCAATAATAAAAAACTATATTATGGCGACGTTTTGAGACTATATTGTTCTCATAATCATGCACTACAATGAACGAACAGGTTAGGATAACAATTCTCGCCATAATGTGGTTGTTTTTTATTGACTGAACCTCAAGAACCCAATTATAACATTTAATGTCAACAGACAAGAAAACTAATATAAAAAATATATATATACGTATATAAACATAATATTTTATATTTTTACAATGTTACATCATCTTATGCAAGGTGTGCTGTGAAGCATGTCCTTGTAACTGTATAATTAATTTGTGGACAGTTAAACAAGGATAGCAAATCAAAATAAAATGTCGGCAACACCGGTGTTTATTATTTTTTTCTATTAATAGAATGTTATCTGCATCCTAAGAGATCATCAATAATGATGCCACTGGTAAATAGTGATTTGTTAAACAAAAGTAAGTGATTATTTTTAATACCGCTAGAACTACTACTAATAGTGTAAGAACCGGTTGTTAACCAACATTTTATTACTCTTCCCTCATTTATTTTAAGTTTCGGATAAATGGACCTTTTTTTCCATTTTATAGATTAATTATTCTCTCTCTTATGGTGAACTTGTTTAATTTTCAATCTAAATAAATTTGTAGTTAGATATCATTCCTTATTTCCATCTAAAGTAAAACTTTTTGATCGAACGTATTTTAATTTTGATCGGTTATTATGAGCCGATGTAACGAGGCAAGGTTGTATATTAAGTGCCAGTATAGACATTGCAAACTGAATTAAGATATTAGACTTCCAGCCTCGCGGAGTTATGAGGTTGGTGTGATGTAGATGTGGAATTCATTTATCTGAAAGTCCTGAGTATTTTGATGTTATAGTCGGCTCACATCGATAGGTAAACCAAACTGTGGTTATTCGAGAATCGAGATCGAGAACCAAATGGATTGCGTATTGCGGATAGTTAAGGTCACAACCAAAACTTGATGTAGCAGGTTTCCGAACAGTCGGCTGAACGAGTCAAGGCACCAAGGCCAGACCGAATCTTGTTTGTAAACAAGAACTTTCATAATTTTTTTTTTTTAAATTGGAAACAATTAATAATCTCTATTATATCTATTTTTTAACGCTATGATGATTACCTAATCCTTAAGAATATTAACCACTGATGTCACAAAATACGTCTAATTTTTATTAAGATTTTTTTTCAATCGTTCATAATAACTGTTTAAATATATTCTTTCAAACAAAAAACCGTATTAATAACTTTCATAATTTGATAAATGAAACAACATTGAAAATGTCTTCTTTATTGTAACGTGAGATAAAACCATATGATTATGTCTGTTACATTGAACAGAGCACTTTTTGTTGGAAACTGTTAAAACATCTACTAGGTTCTGGATTTTCTAGAATCTAAACCATTCTAGAATGTTCTATTTCGGGCTAAATATAAGAAGCAAGGGCCTGGATTCTTAGACTTGCTCTGGAGATCATATCATATGGTTACTTTTGTGTTGCTGTGTCGTTACAAGTACCTACTTACATTTTGTAGCACTGTTAATATTTTGATTGTTCATTGTTCGTCTGACGTTGTAATTATAATTTTCTTCTAAATAAAATTATTTAAAGCCACAATAGTGCTATAATAATTTTTAAAGTTTCGTCTCGATTTATTATTCTACTCAATTGCTTTCCTTTCCAGGGTATAGACAGATATTTTTACTGTTGTGCTGCTTGGATGTTGTATGTTTTCTTAAAATCATGTATTTCAACCGTATGTGGCCAATAACAAAAATATAGGACGCAAAAACTAATGTTAAAAAAAAGTTTGAACGATTTCTTCAAAAACCCTATTTTAAATTACATTCCATCTTCATTCTAAAACCTAATTTATTCAAGATAGTACACATTGTCGTAAATAATTTTAATAAATTTTAGTACGAAGGTTATTAGGAACACATTAGTAGATCAATCTTATCTTGTCCAGCCACATAAATATTTCCAGTTTATATTAAAAAAAAAAAATTGGAAATCCTTATATATTAAAATTTAATATTTTTATTTCAAACCATAGAAAATCTTATGTGTTTTATATAAAATCATTCCAATCATATAAAAGTCTATAAAATTATAATTTTAATTTATATTGACACCTACAAGAATTCTTCTAAAGTTCAAAAACAAATCTCAATTGTTTTCGAATAAAAAAATTCCATTGTACATCTTTGACTTCAGACTAGCAACAAGCTATCTTTATTCCTAATGGCATGGCAAATTTGAATTTTAAATTAACACAAATATTAGTTTATACCAACCGTTTTCAGATGAAAACATTGATGCTTTTTATTGAAGAAATAATTAATAAATACTAAGTGATTTACGTGCCCAATGATATCTCTCATGTATGTACAATTCTTTAAGGCTTCAATATCTTTCTTGTGTTTAAAAATATCTTTTTTTTTTAATTACAATTTTAGTATTCGTTCTTAAAATTATTATGTCAGCCAGGAGTGAAAGATACAATCTCCATTAAAATAGATAATTATTTCTTCCAGAGTTATGCATAATGTTGAAGAAAAGTTCGGAATTGATAAAAAAATGATCACAATTAATTTAGAAATTAGAAAAGAACTTTGGCGTGAATGGTGTGTAAACGCAATTAATTTTAAACCTCCATACATATTTCAAAAGTGGCTCTTCGGTTTTGGCATTATTTTGCAGAAATATTAGTGATTTGATTATATGTGATTTGAAAATAAACTTATATGTAGTTTACATCCATAAATAGTTCAATAATACCTACTGATTTATACTTTATTTTTTATTAATTCGATTTAATTCCTATTAGATTTCTAAATATAATTCTGCTAGAATATAAAAATATAATTTTAAAAATAATCTGTTTTGATATGACAATATTATCTTGAGTGGGAAGTCGAGGACGGCTGCTAGGCAATCGAAGCTATGCTTTCACAACAGTACCCAACTGTTCCAGAACGTTCCCGCCCCACCCACCAACCAGTTCCTTCCTAGTATAAGGACCTTTCTGGAATGGCCGGCTAACATTTACGCTTCAAAACACCGAAATAGAAGCTATGCTATTGTTATCAATCATAATTAATTCTGAATCACGAATTATGTAAATGAGTTAATACAAACAGAATATTTTTGCGGCTTTAACGAGTTTGCAATTACCATGAAATACTATGAGGAAAATCTCTTTTGAATTCTTAAGTATGGCATGTTTTGTCACCATACAATAAGCTCCAGAAAATATAGATCTATAAATAGATCTAACTATCTTTTCACAAAGATTCTAGTGTTTAAAGCCATAATTTGTTCAATTATTGTGAACTAATTAAAAATATATATGTTTTTTATTTGTCGGAGTTTGAAAAATATATATAAAAATAAAATTGGCAACATCTGAGATTTTGTTTTCATTCAAAAGAAAAATATTTTAACATAATAACTTTACATTTATAAAATATTATAATATATATGAAGCATAGGCAAATAAAACAATGAAGAACTAGTCCAGACAACACGCTTAGAAGGTTGCTTTTGAGTTCAAGAAGACACCCGTCTGATGGCTTTTCACCTTTTATTCTGATATCCCGTGGTGCTATCTGCAGTAATACAGTTAAATTGATAAAATTTAAAATCTTTATTTCATTTTTTTTTTTTTTTTTTTTTAAAGCAATTTAAAAGTACTTGATTTATGTTTGAATAAATGCGTTTTATCTCATTCTGCATGTTCGAACTATTTCCAGGTGTCAACTTTAAAATATGCTGCAAGCATCGAATCCCACCAAACTATTGTATGAAAAATCTGTATTCATAGTTCTTTTTTATAGTAATGCATTTTTAAAATATAAAGAGCCTTACAGTTGACAGAATGATTTCAACATTTTTCATAAAAGCACTTTTAAAAATCTGGTGCGTGCGCGCAACACACAACTTTCACTTACCAACTTACTTAGATTAGAAATTGACGTGTTTTGCTAAATATCATTTCCCAAAGTCACACATTTTTCTACATTCATATCTTATTTTTGTTAATCGTTAAAGCCGTTTTTGAGTAAATAAAAAAACCCCGTGAAAATGATACAAAATTTATTAAGTAAAGTCCCCCCTCCCGTAGATCAATTTTGATGAAATTTTTACAGTCGTATCTCGGGCATATAAATACATTAAATACCAAGTTTGATCAAAATCGTTAAAACCGTTTTTGAGTAAATAAAAAAAACACGTGAAAATGACACAAAATTTATTAAGTAAAGTCCCCCCTCCGGTTGATCAATTGTGATGAAATGTTGGTTATCACATCTTTGGCATATAAATACATCAAATACCAAGTTTGATCAAAATCGTTAAAACCGTTTTTGAGTAAATAAAAAAAACATGTGAAAATGATACAAAATTTATTAAGTAAAGTCCCCCCTCCGGTTGATCAATTTTAATGAAATTTTTACAGTCATATTTCAGGCATATAAATAGATCAAATACTCAGTTTAATCAAAATCGTTAGAGCCGTTTTTGAGAAAATCGAAAAAAACTTAAAAATTTATTAAATAAAGTACCCCCTCCCTTTGAGCAAATTTGATGAAATTTTTGCTGTCACACCGCGGACATATAAAAACACTAAATACCTAATTTCAGGTCTGTGCGGTTTATAGTTTTTGAGCTAGTCTGTTCACATACACACACACACACACACAGACACACACACACACAGACCATTTCGCGGGACTTGGTCATTTCGACTCAGGGGACCCCAAAACGTGTATTTCCGTTGAAAACCGGAAGTCGAAAATTTTCACGATCGCAATACTTCCACTTACTATATATTTCATATATAGGTAAGTGAAAGTAAAAATATTTTTCTTTGGAAAATTCGAACCTTTTTGTCTTGTATGTATATTATAGTAAACTGATATATTTGAAATTTTCATATACAATAAAAATTTATATATTTTCCAAAAAAAAAAAAAAAAAGTTATTATTAAAAGTGCTCTCATGAAAAATTTTGAAATTGGAGATAGTCATTTTGGAAAATGTTGAAATTTGGTTCTAGTCATTCTTTCAACAGAAAGCCCTCGATATCATAGTACACCCGAACGATGATATGCTTTTTCTATAACGATTGTATAATATTGTATCTTTCTAATGCGAAGATACTAAAATTAAAAAAAAAAAATTACTACAACAATGATTAAATATTAGCTGCTTGCTAGTCCTTCTATAGTCCTCGTTCTTCGACGATGCATCGAATCTTTCATTTCATTCAGGCGATTTCATAAACCTGTTCTACAAAGATTCTTGACAAACATGTTAATTTATACGTTTTTTTTAATACCTTCATGCAAGTATTATTATTTAAATATTTAAAAGTGAATGGAAATACGCATTAGAGGCTGCAGTTGATATTACACAAGGCTGTCTACATCCTTCTTTACCTTGAAATAATTAGCTGCCCTCTCCTTCAGGAGAACGGAAGCAGCGACGAGGTTGAAAAGACGCTTCTTTTCTGATACAAATATCATCAATTAAATATTTAAAATACGGAAACAGCAAAGAATCTCTTGAGGAAAAGTCAAAACCTAATTTTCTGAATACAAAACCAACAACATGAGCGTAAAAAGAATCCGTAGTACAAAGAAAACTAGACGCAATGTTGGTTTTATTGGCCATAAGATCTACTACAAACGTCTTAAGAGTGCATTTCTTTAACCTGCTTCTTGCTTATCTTAAGTGCTTTGCTTGCAAAATAGTCTTTACAAGGAAACGAATTCAGGTGCTTAACATGTACGAGAATACATTAAACCGTCCCGGAGAAATGAAATGCAAGTGCCATATTTATTTACATGAATCTGTTTCCGGCTAGGAACAGTCATGTGCTAACTCTTCCCAAAATTCCTAGCTATTTAAAGTAGGGCATGTTAAGACCTTGATAGGCATGCTAAAAATTCGTAATCCAATTGCATGTTTAATTGAAAATAAATAAAAATAAAATAATTAAATAGTTAATTTGTGATGAATGATCGTGAGGAGGAAGAAGGACGGTTCTCAAAAACCCCTCTTCTTTGGGGATATCGGAATAAATAATTTTTATCTTTAAATTTCAAGGAAGATTTGTTTTTCGAAGGTTTGGCCTTGTAGGATATCAACATCTTGGATGATGGCATCAGGAATTCAGCGATGCTTAGTTGAAACATAGCCAACAAATTTGGCAAAAGCATTTTTTCCTGTTGTCCCTTCAAGGAATCATCAGCCCGTTGCAACCAGGTACGGAAACAAGCAGGCAAGCGTTCGGAACGTATCGATTCATTTCTTAAAATATATCAGCTTCAGGGAAAGCTGAGACATTCAGGTGTTTTATAATTTGGTACTAATGGTACTGTTTTATACCGTATCAATTGCCAAAAAAGCCCCCTTCATTTAAATAATATGTGTTAATCATTAAATCGTAAATAAATGTAAAATAACGTAAAAAAATGTACCTCCTTTTTTAAAAAGTCCACTTTAAACATTTTATTAAAAAAGTTTCAGCACAAAATAGGTTTTATAGCCGAATTTTCCCTAAACTTTTGATGGCCCTATTCTTTTATTAAATCATTAAACAAAGCCTCCTCTGTCATCTTAAAAATTATATAAAATAGTCATTATTCAGGTTTATAAGTGATAAAAAGAATAAATAAATAAATAAGGTTATACAATTAGTAGTTGATACTATCAGTTAACAAGAAATTTCACTTTTAATATGGAAATTTGACTTTTTTTTTGCGAACTAAAAGTTTACAACGCCCAATATTATTAGGCAATGGACATTATAATTTTTACAAAGACATTCTGTTGTTATCTTACGAATTATGAACGTTGAGATCAGATATTTTCCATATCTTTTTATTCGAACTCTATGGTATGTTTTACTTTTTTTTAATCTATTAATTAATGCACCAAATTTACATGTATAATTGCAAAATGTAATGTATTGATACATTTATTATGCCTAGTGTATACATTTATTATGTCTATGTACACATCAACAAATATACATCTCTCATGCAGGCTTACTGTATGAGGTAAAGAAAGAAAAGAAAAAATGCACCAAATTACCGCCACGAAGGAAAGCGATCATACTTTTTCACTATGATGTGCAGAATCAACTTCTGAAGTTTACTGGTCCTTAGTAGTTACAACCTGTTGATTTGTAAGTTATGGTTAGCTTGTCTTAAATATCGGAATTTCTTCTTCAGGGTTAAACTGATGTATATATGGATATTTTCAAACTTATTACCAATCGATGATTACAAGTTACAATTTTTCATTTCATTGATTCGTTTGTATAGCAGTGACTCTATTCTTTGACTATTTTCGATAGACATCATCCGTCGACCGTGTTGCTATTATCTCTAATAGAAAAGACTCAGATAAAAGAAGCATAGAGAAGTCGGCCATGGTCTAGCCTCGTTTCCCCAAGGATGAGTGCTGCAACATGATTGGCGGCCTCAGAGTTGTAGCATCCGATTCGTGAATCACTCAGCAATGATCTGCTCTATTTGGCTTCTTTTTTTGTATTCAGTCATGGTGTCGTAGTCCCAATTCCGACGTAATTTGGTTTTCGTAATTTTCGATCCACTTAAGGTACCTAAATAAAAAATCGTAGGCTGGTGATAGAAACTAACTAATGCCTTCAATCAATCCTGTATACTAAACCTCAATTTGGACCCACTTGTTCCAGACTGACTTTTTTAGTCGGAGCAGCTGTGAAAGAAAGAAGTGTTATCGGCTAACCGGATGCGGAATCTGAACGATAAAAAAAATTGCATACATTTCGTAAAACAGATCAAATGTTTCCACATTGTAGTTTCAGCTTTTATTGTAATTCTAAATGTGAGTCTGAATTTCCTGAAAATTAGTTCGTAAAATGTTGATCAAGTACAAGTATCGCGTAGGTGCTGCTGCCTAGTGATGGAGAGTTTTACTGAACCTTGTTCTCTGATATGTACTATCTTAAATTTATAAAAATAAAATGGTTAAAACATTTTAGATAGTACCAATACAAAATGCATTCAGTTTCTTCTTCGAATATAAGGTTCTATCATTTTTAGTCTAATAGAAATTATTCGATAAATGACTTTAAAACTCCCGCAAACAATTATTATCCTGTGGGATAGCTATATATAGTAAATGGTAGCGAAGTGGGGGTCCGGGAGGTCCGTCAGACCCGTCAGTTAATATGTGGCTAAGGATAACGTCGGTGTGAGGTGTACCACGTGCCCAGCTAGTCCACTACTGAGTGCGTCTGGCTTTGGCCTCCCTTTTACTAAATAAATTTCGGCCAAGATAATAAATATGTCGGTGTCGGTGTTAGTTTTTCGACAAACAGTGATATTCCGTAAACGAACGAGTAGAATAAGGCGTACTTCTATGATAAATTCGTGCCCATTACTAGATATGTTTAAACACGAATATTAACATACAAACACTCTTTACAAAAATCTCTGATGCTTATAATCAAAAACTTTACATTTTAATCAATCATCTAAGCCATATATGTATTTGATTGATTGTATTTGTATTGTATGTATGAATTAAAAGTAAAAAATGATTCCATGAAGAAACATTTTCCCGGGGTGTTATACATAGAAATGTTAAGTAATGTTGGGTAAACCATACAGTTATTGACACTATGTACAGTTATTGACACCCCACCTTTAAGTTGAAGAAAGAAGTATACAAGTCCTAATTTTATTTCAAGATATACATGAATCTAATGTTTGAAGGGTCCTCTTAGTCATATATGAAGTAAGACTTTAACAAACTAACTAAACCATAGGGAAGATTTAACAATTAAATCCACAGGGTGTCAATAACTAGTTTTTGCACTTTTAACAATAAATATTGCCATATGGTAAAACTATTGAACTTTTGACCCAAAAAAACCTCTTGAGTCTAAGGAAGGATAGATAAAGAGGAGCTATAGGAAGTTTCAATTTGATCCCTTCATAAAAAGTATTTTTTTTAATTTAACCACAGAAATGTAGTCTTTAGAGTGTCAATAACTGTGTGGTTTACCCTATAAAGATACTAAAATATTACAATGAAGCATAATATTCTTCTTTTCTAAGTCGTACAATATCTTCGACTCCTGACCGGATCTAATAACAGCGTAACCTCAAGATGTGGGGGGAAGAACCCTTAGGAGGCCGCAATTGGGGGCCTACTCAAAAATTAAATGAGGCTTAAAACAAAAAATGTGCAAAATATTGAGCTTAAGAAGTAGCAGATTAAAAGGTTTTCAACATTAAAGTTCTAGTTGTTTAAGGTTTCTCCCTTCTTCCCTCCATTGAGTCAGCCTTCGAGAAATGTTGCACGGTCCACAATTTGACACAGATTTTTAGAAAGCTCTGCATTTCCAAGTTGTGTGTTAGTTTCTCTTTCTCACCCTAAACATTATATTTCATATTCATAATGTGAATACTTTAACTTTACCTATGCGCCGCACTAGTCCTTGAATCGTACACTCTCGAGAAAGGAGGAGACCTGTCAAGAAAGTCAGGGTATCGAATTACAGAACATAATGCTTTTTCTTAGAGACTCTTGAAGTTTTCTCTCTTTTCTTCGCCTGTACCCTATCGGGTCATTGGCGGTATGTTCATTTATATTTTGTTGTATTTTAACAAAGTTTCTATATTTTCCTCGTCGTCCTTTAACAATTCTATTAGTGTTTTTCTATTTTCAGTTTTTTCCGGACATCTTTGTATTTTGTACAGTTTATTAGAAGATGTTTCACCGTTTGGGGTACATTATCACATTCTTGGCATGTGGATGCTTCAAGTCCTCGGAGAAGATATTCGTGTGTGAATTGACAATACCCAATTCAGATACGACATACTATGACTTCTTCCCTTCTCGAGATTCTCGAGCTCGTGGTCCACTTTTTGCAATCTAATTTTACTTCAGATAGCAATACTATCTAATTAAATACTTCAGATAGTTCGTTCCTCCACCCCAACTCCCAAATTTTGCTTTGGTTTTTCTTCAATTGTTGTAGCCAGTCCTCTTTTGTGACTTCTTTTAGTGTTATCACATTCTCTGATTCTCCCAGTCTATATTTGCTGCTTGATCGGCTGCCTCATTCCCCCTTATTCCTTTGTGGGATGGTACCCAAATGAAAATTACTTTTTTTGCCATCGACTCTAGTGAAGTTTTCGCTTTTGTTATATTAACAATTGGTGTACACACTACTTGGCCAAGTACACTTCTTTCTTCTTGGCCTTCATGATGACTTCTTTATTCTTGCTTTCATGAATAAAATTCGAAATTAAAGTTGAAAGAGAGTAACACCATGTCAGTACCTCTGCACCAGACGAATTTAAGTCCGAATATTACGATCATTGTATGTAGAATTCAATTCTACATTAAACCGTAACATTTTTCTCTGAGCCCAGCAGGAACCACCACTATCGCCAACTCGATGCCCTCGCGCTCCAGTTAGCTCTCGCAAACGTAAATTTTCATTAACTATATTACATTTTTGCCCATCTCTTAGGTATAGATATGACAATTCGTATCTGAATTGGAAATGAAGAATAACTAATAGAAATAGTAAGATTACTATAAGTTTTTAAGTAAGATTTTTAGATTTTAAGCAAGAATTGCTCTGATGTCCATGGGGCCCCACGGCAAACTTCTGATATGTGAAGGGCGCCGGAATCAAAATTTGAGAACCCCTAGTCTAGATGATATTCATTTTATTTCGTATACCAGGTTCCAATTAGGTTGTTACCAGTTTTTAGTCGGTTCTGTAACATTCATAAAATCGATAAAGTGCATTTTAACTACAATAATGTAGATAAAACAATTAAACTCGGTTGAAACTATTTATTACCATTTTCACTTTGAGATAGGATTAAAAAAAAAAAAAAAAAACAACTGAATAAACGAATAAGTTCTTTAAAAAAATATGGCTATTTAAAATATTCCTTGACATTATTATGGCTGTAATCATGCCAAACTCGGGACTATTCGCTAGAAATCTGGGACAATCCAGAGACAGTTCGCGTAGCGGTGTTTGCACCGTTAGCTGTGAAGGGCTTGTTTGTGAAGCAGTAACAGGCTTTGGCCTGAGGGAGTGTGGGTGGAGAAAATTAAATAAAATTACCAGGTTTGTGGAAGCTTTAAAAACAGGAGTGTAATTGTAGAGTACCTGTATCTTTGTAAATTGTAGAGTATATCTTAAAAAATTCACATTCACTTGTAGGAAAAACAGAACCACAAATTGTTACTAGGTTGTATACTATCCAGGGCAGGCTGAAGAGTTTTTATCGGCCTCGGCCAGTATTTCGTTAGTCCCCCCCCCTCCACTCCCAAATTAACTCCTTAATGGATTTTAAGTATATGTTAAAGAATGTTTATTTGGAATAAACAATAAGTATAATATTAGCAACGAAGTCCATATTATACAAAGAATTGATTACTTCGAAGCAACGTGATTCCCCAATGATGACTATGATGGAGTAACCGTTACTTCATGAGGTTACGATCCAACGGAAAATATCACTTCCTGATAACAGTTGAACGAATAAAGATATTTATCTTTACGCTTCCAGTAACACAGTATTGTACCTTATTGTTGAGATATATAGTGTTATTATTATGTTATTTGGTTTATAGTTCTCTTCATTGTTAGCTGTGGATTAGGTAGAGAGGCCAACACAGTAGCGGATCCAGAAAGTTCTTGAGAGGGGGCGCACTTTTTTATTATGAAATTTTTATTTGTCATAAGGGTTCTAATTTAAAATATAAGTGCATAGTTACGTTGCAAATTACTATTAAATATTTAAATACAATCCATTTTTCATTTAAGGAGTTAAAAAAAAAACTAAAGATAACCCATTTTATACAGAAATAGTAATCTTTAACTAGTGCCCTCACTTCTCGGGGGAGGGGGGGGGCGCCCCCTTCCCCTGGATCCGCCACTGGGCCAACAACTTCTGGACAAAAACTTCATCCACGCGCATCACCAATACCAAATTATTGGTGGGGACGAATCTATATTCTCATAGATAGGTAAAAAATCGAGAGGCTAAAAGTTGAAATAACAACGCCTAAAAACAACTTTTTCGTTCCGATCTGTTGTCTTCAACGTCGTCAATATCCTAGTTTTATCAGCGCTTTTATTTAGACCTCAGTTATAATTTACGATTACGATTTTTCATGCATACATATATTTAGCATAACGATTCTATCCTATAACGCATCATTATTGTATGTAAGTACAAACAGCCAGCTTATCATCAATAATGGTGTGGTTTATGTCATAAGCAAATTTATAGAACAAATACATTCTAATTTTATTTTCCCTTCAGGATATTCAACCAGGATGTCCCCCATCACTTCATTATAAATTTTAACAATGGAATATGTGAAACTTTCCTCCCCTCTTTGACATCAACTTTCCCAAAACCATTCAGCTTTTTTTATTAGGGTCTTTGATCTCAATCTAACCGATGGTTTTTATGAGCAAACGGTTTATAATTACAAATTAATCTCTAAATAGGAATTTAATAACCATAATTTATTAATTGTAGAGGTGAGAGATAGTCAACTGTTATTCTTTAAGATAGGTTAAATGATTGTCAGGATTTTCAGTTAAAACTTTTTGTTTTGAAAAACCAACGTTTCGATCCCAATTGTGGATCTTCATCAGGGCTTCTGAGTCCAGAATAAAACAGGGTAACGTTGACTTTTCAAAATAAAAAAGTTTTAAGTGAAAATACTGACAATCATTTAACCTATCGTAAAGAATAACAGTTGACTATCTCTATCTCTACAATCAATAAATTATGGTTATTAAATTTCTATTTAGAGATTAATTTGTAATTATAAACCGTTTGCTCATAAGAACCATCGGCTAGATTGAGATACACAGACCCCATTAAAAATTTAACCTATCGTAATTTATTAATTATTTAGTAAATCTACGTTATTCCTCTTCCTAATTCTATCAAATAAAAAATAAATAAATACTAGCAGTATTTCCACCTGAAAGAGAAGTTATTTATATATACCAAAACTTTGACTTATCGCCTTTACATAAAGTATAAACATAGATATGCTATCTTATCTCAGGTAGCGCTTACATAACTCCGTTTCTTATTAAGTGAAGTTATTGTTTCCATTTAATTTTCTTATCGTTATGTTATCATTACAGTTGTTACTAAATATGTGGAAATTCTTTAAAGGCAGCAATATTATTAACTTATTGTTGTGTCCTAGTCAGTTCTTTTGTCAATTTTATATATATATTTTTGTTTTTTATTAACCTATTGTTACGTGAATAAAAAAACCATATCATTTCGTCTGTTGCATTGAAAATAATTCTAGACCTTTTGTTGTAACAGTATCTAACATGCTCTAGATTTTTCGAGAATATTCCATGTCCTTCTAGAATGTTCTATTTAGGACTAAATATAAGTAAATGGATTGGAATCTTAGTCTTGCTCTGAAGATCGAAAGATATAGTGACACGTGTGTCACTGCATGTATGTGTCACTGTTACAAATAACTTTTTGTTACGTTGTTGATAATTTGAGTTGTTACTCTTTGTTTGGCATTGTAAATTGTCTACTAATTAAAATTATTAATGACTGAATTTTTATATGTTTCGTACTTTGTCCAACATTCACATTTTAGATTAAATTTTTCACATTTAAAATTATCTCCTTTTTTTTTAATATAAAAAGAGAATAGGGTAAATTATAAAAGAAAAAATCAATCTTTTAAGATCACTCAATTTGAACAGCATGATTCCTTAGCGTCCCTACTTTTATATTTTTTACTAATTTTAATTTTAAGATTAAAAAAAAATTAGAATTAGAATTCGGTCTATCTTGTTTTCCTCGTACCCTAACCGATATAGATACTTCTTAATCAGCTGTAAATTTGTTAACTCAGCCGCATAGATAAGGGTGTTTTTGTAAACAAGACGACTCAGTTTCGTTTTTAAAAACTATTTCATATCAATTATAATATCTATGGCCAGTTAATAATTATTTGTATTAATAAAACCAGATGGTCGTCATCTAGGGTAAAAGATATACATCATAATTCTTATGCATTCTAATACGGATTTAAAGAAAAATTAAAATCACTGTTGTCTGACATTAAGCAAAAAACATTTAAAAACAAATAATTAAAATTTAATTGACCCTTAAGGACGAATTTATTCTCTAACACTGTATACAACTAATTGCATATAGAAAAGTAATGTAAAAACATAAATAAAAAATTGTCTGTATAGTAAATGTGATTTCCAACAATATTTCTATGTAGCCACGCTCTGTTTCCTAGTGAACTAACAAAACGTTTTATTATTACATTTGAGAATGACTAAACAAATTTAAGAATAATGTAACGCCTTTAGGAAATTCGAAACTTAATTCCGTCTAATCAAAATATAAAAATAAGAAATAATGTAGGTTTATTGAAGATAAATATCCAAAGACGGTGAAACCTCGAAAAATTATAGGAGTTATGGTTAGTAAATTTTTATGTCCAAATAAATAAATAAGTTTGCGCAGTTAGTTTTCAATTATCGATTTAAACAGCTACATTTTATTCAGTCAGTAACCATAAAAATATTGATTTATTGACAATAAAGAAAACATTACCATATTTCCTTAAGTCGAACACAAACAATCTGATGAACGTTCGTTTTTAAATATTCTCGTTGGCCATGGCATTCAAATGTGAGCTTCATTACGTGCTACACGGGTAAAGGCGTACTCATAAACATATTAATAAACCTAAATGTATTTCTTTATTTTATATATGCATCACCATTATGTTATTTTTTTTATTGAATCGAAAATATCGATTGTTCGTAAGTTGTAAAAAAGATATTCATATTTAAATACTTTGAGGTCAAGAAATTTACGAAATATTTGTGTGTTCTGGTTAAAACAATGGGACAGTACTTTACAAGTGCGCTTTGAAATTTACGATAAGGTGAACAAGGAAGTTGTGTTAACTAGGTTAGTTTTAATGAAAATATAATGTAAAAAAACCAATGGGGATGGGATTCGGAAAAGGTTCAACGAAAGAGAATAAACATTTCCAATTTTACAATCCTCATTCGGCCCCACCTCAATGCATAAACCTCGTCCATTATTGAGAAGCTTTGGGCTCAGGTTATCTAATATGGTGCATATCAGAATTATTGAACAACGTTTAAGAACCTATGTTGATATTCGATAAGGATATAGAGGCAGTGTGTAGATAAGGATATAGAGGAAGAACAGGTGGCTTTCCAACCAGGTGGTATAGAAAACTTGAGATCGGCATCGCAATGTTTGTCTCGCATTTCTGGACTTGAAAGCGGCATTTGACACAATCCCTCTCCAGGAGTGCCCTTAAGAAAAAAGATACCTGTAAACCTAATTAATGCCATCAGAGGTTTATATAAGTATCTTAAATGCATGTGATCTTCTCCCTTTAAGATGTGCAGGGTTGTCAAGCAGGGGGATAGCCTAAGCCCAAATTAAAAATCTCTTTGTTGGAACTCATTCGATAGAAAATCTTATATCTTGTTGTGCGAAAGATTTTAAAAAGGAATTTTCCCCTCATGATAAGCAGATTTTTATCATGGAGTGTGTCCAGGTCTCGCTTCCATGCATTACCAAAGTTGGCAAGACGGTCTTGTTGGACGGCTGTCATCTTGCCTTCATATGCTCAGTTATGTTATTATATATAGTCCCAATATGCACTCATTCAAAGCGAAATCCAGCCCCTTCGATGTATCTGCAGACTCTCAAGTTGTTGCCGTGTATTTTCGAAACTACGGAGTATTAAAAATATTACTTATTATTTATTTTTAATAATTATATCAATAATTATGTTTTTTGTTTCCAGAGAGCCGTTCAAAAGAGAATGGTCACTGTTCCTATGCGCGGTGGGAACGGTGGTTGTGACCCTGCCTATGGTGATCCTGGTATGGTGGCTGATGAGGGATCCAGGCCTCTTTCCTCCCAACCCAGAGGTTCCGCTTCCTCCTTCACCCTCCCTCCTCGAAGAGTTCTACAACTCGGCGGTCTGTACGGATGGCCCGCCGTGCTCCAAGATAGGGAGGTGAGCATACAGACCACTAGTCCAATATAATTGTCTGTAATAAAAATATATGGATTATGCTTTAAAATATATTTGATATGGCATAGCAAAAAAATACTCCAAAATGGTTTAGTGATGTAAAAGACTCATGCCCATATTTACTGATAAAAAGTGTGGATTTTTAGCTAATCTGTAATCTTCCACTACCAGTGTGAATTTTAATCGCCATAAGGTCATATTAATTTTAATACTAATGTTTTATTTTACAATATATTTGCAACTATGATACACCGTATCTAGAAAATTTGTGTGGATTGTTTTGTACTTCATTAGTTACGAGTAGCTAGTGAAAAAAGAATTTCTTGTTTTGTTTTTCTAATTTTGGTAAATGTCAGCCATGCTAGAGTGAGAACGTAGGTGAGAACACTAATAACTATTAATATTTCTATTTAAAATGCGCAATATTTAGTCCTTGTTTTAAGTTCTTTAATGGAAAATGGATTGTACTTAGACATTTCATAGTAATTTACAACGTTACTAGGTACTAATGCATAATTTAAATTTGGTCCATCATTACTCATGAAATGTCAACAACAAAAAAACGCTAATGGTTCTCCGTTTTTATAAGATTCTAAATCTTCACTAAATAGGTAGGTACATCTATTGCCTTCGAATTACTTCGTTTTATTTTAATTGAATTTTTACATAACAAAAAGGAGCTACGTCAGTTTTTTCTTTACGGAAAGCTTCATGTTGGTTCATTCCCCTTAAAAAACACAGATTTGTATTTCTTCTGATTCCAGGTGTTTCTCACACCAGCCATAATTTAGTAAATTCCTAAATAAACTACCAAAACATTTATCTTCGATAGAAATACCTATAGTTATACAGAACCATTGGCGGATCCAGGGGGGGGGGTCTGTGGGGGCTGCAGCCCCTCCCTTTGAAAACTTTTTCGTCTTTTTAAAGATAGAATTTGACTTTCCTTGACGTAAGGAAGCAAGTTAAAGAACAAATAATGTGCAGAACAAGTAGAATTTAAGTTGTAGGGAAAGAACAAAAGGTAAAAAAGCTGATTAGCAGATCCAAATGAAGGGCTCTGGGGCTGCAGCCCCTCCCCCCTTCAGCTCTGCGCCCCCCCCCCCTTTACAATCGGCTGGATCCGCCCATGTACAGAACACCATAAATATTATTTTGACCTAGAGGCTGCGGAAATCAGATGACTGGGGGATTAACAGAGACAGAAGGAGCTTCAAAGTTTAAAGCGCCATTATCGGCAACATAAAAAACAGTCTTGGAAGAGATCTTTCTGGGTCCTTCTACATTGGTATATATTTATAGAATCTATATAAACAGTGAACTGACATGTTTCGAAAATGAGTCTATTGATAGCCTTTCTTTGTTCAGAAGGTCTCTTGTCTGACAACTTTCTTAGTGTGTATCGCCTCAACCAGATTTTTGGAACCACAAAACTACTGTTCGGACAAACGGGATCGTATGTTCTACGTAAAAGATTGCTAAAAACTAATTGTTACAATATCGACTATAAAAACCTGCAAGTTCATAGATAAATCAGTAAAAATTATCCCATGATAATTTGATATTATAAGTTAAAGTGTATTTAAATTTTTAACATGATTTACTTCATCATAAAATTAAGTTCAAAAAACTAATAACCCTTCATTGTAATAATTTTATTAACTAGCTGTATATCCCTATTTCACCCGGGGTATTTCATTTTCCTTTCGAGGTAGGTTCGGTCGATTTCGTAAAAACCAATGTAAAGCGAGATCATAACGATTTTTATAACAATGATGTATACCCAGAGATTTGCTGAAGTTATGCAATTTTAATATGGACAGTTGTTCGCACCTGGTTTGAAAGAACCACTGAGCAAAATTTAGAGAATTTAGGACAAGCGGTATAAAGAACAAACAAAAAAATTATTTATGTAGATTAAATAATAGTATGAAATAAGAAGTAATAATTATTTTTGTCAAACAGAAATGTCGGTAACGCTTGAACATTTAGGTATTTTCTAGTATTTTTTAAAAATTTAAAGCTTCAGTCTATCAAGAGGTTATTGATTTTAGTCGACAACAGTTACTTATTCTTCTAGCATGGAGAAAATAGTGGTATATTTAGAAGTACTTTCCATGTTTTTATTGCTGTTCTAATGAAACAAACTTTCCTTGATTCAAGAATTTTTATTTCAATCAAGCATAAAAGTGGTGGCTTATCATATAGCTTTTCACAGTTAATTAAACACGCACTAGTTCGTGATGTCCCCAAACCACAAATAGATAGCCGACGCCTTTACTAAGAATATTACTGGCTGTCCAAAGTTTGTGCATTTCGATTTAAGAAATAGTATAAAGAATTTATAAAAACTTCATATTGTGACGTCTTGGCTTATTATCTGTGTCAATCGTTCAAAAAACGTGTTACTACACTATATGGTTGGTATAAAACCATAGGGAACTAAGCGCCAAACCAATTTAATAATTTTTTAATATATCTATTGTTGTTTGTTTTAATCATTCTTCTAAATATTTAAATAATATAGAAGACAAAGTGAAATGTGTTGTACTTCAAAAGCGATAGCACTGCACGTAACCCTATTTCATACCGAACAAATCTTTTTTTTAAGACATGTAATCTGAATTAATTTTCTTCGAACCTATTTAACTAAACATAATATGGTTTCTAAAAAATTAAAAGCGTATATAAAAATATCTAAGTAAATATAAACATATCTAAAAAAATAAAAAGTATCTCAATAATTTAATTTATTATAAACCAACAAGAAAATTAGAGACCTTAAAAATTCCTACCGATGTTACATATGTATGTGAAACTATGGCGCATGTGGGCGTAAAGTTATCGATTTGATTTTAATATGCTGTAAATTATAATAACAATAATCTCTAATAATTTTGAAACTCGTGACAAACTATTTTGTTTAATAATTAGCCTGCCAAGGTTGTCAGCATTGTATATTTATAAACCTACCATAAAACCATTTGATACTAAAAAAAAAAAAAAAAAAAAAAAAAAGAATAAAAAATAAAAATTTATCCTTTGGAATAATTTCAAAGTGAGTTCTACCCAACCTCCTTTTCTGGCAATGGTAAACAGTAAATATCAATAAGATGAAACCAAAACACGTTCTTTGTCGTCAGTTGGCCTTGATCCCGCGCATGCGCGTTCACCTCCACAGCTGTGTAGCTAGGTAGCAACCGAGAAAAGGACAGTCGTATTTCAACCAGCGTTTGGTAAGGTACTCTAAATCACTCTTGTAAGCCTTTATAGTTTTGACGTTATATTTCAAACCATGTCTGAAAACCACTTCGACGAATACGAACACTACAACTTCGATCACGATAAGCAACTCTACTGTGGCAGCAGTGGAAAACAAAGATCGAAGAAAGAGGTCAGCGAACACACCAACCACAATGATCCCTGCGGACACTCAAGAAAAATTGTGACCAAAATGCAGAATACCGAAGCCAACAAAAAGAAAATCCAAGCAGTTAAGAACTGATGTAAGTTTGTTCAACTGAAGGGACTCTAATATAAGGTTTTGTGATATGGAATTATTTGGACATTTTTCAGTAGATTTACCTCTTGATTTTAGGTAATTTTATTTCCTATGTTTTTGATGCATTGAATTGTGATTCCATGTATCTAGTCTAGGATAAGTTCATTTATTCCTAAGGTACTACATGAAGACTAAATTAAATGTGTTATTTACTTTATAATTTTTTATAATAAAGCTACTTTTTTTTTTATATAGTTGTTCTTTTTAACCTAATATCCTCTCCCTAAAACTTAATTATATATAAATAAAAGATTATTTTAAATCCCATAAGCAATTGTTGAAAACATTCTTAGATAAGAAAAAATGCTTTGATAACATGGTCATTGGTTTATATGTAACTGTATGCTTTTCTTCTTCCTTTTTTAGTAATAATTTTAAAATAATGGAATGCTTATGGGTTATCGAATTTCAGTGACTTGCTAGCAATGGGTGGAAGTGCTGTTGATGCAGCTATTGGTGCCTTATTCTGCAATGGTCTTGTCAATTCTCAGAGTATGGGATTGGGTGGTGGATTCATCATGACATTGTTCATGAAAGGAAAACCATACAGTCTTATTGCGAGGGAAACTGCCCCAGCAGCTTCCAATTTGAGGATGTTCTCTGGTGATCAACAACAATCAAGGACAGGTTTGTATTATGGGAAGTTATATTACCAAGGACATCTGAGGAATCAAATATGTATACCTAGCCCTCTGATCTAATTCCATGGATATGATTCACTGTGATCAAAATCATGTTTGGTTTACTTGGGCCCTTTTGACATGAAAATATATTTATCCTACAATAATTAAACTGATCAATAATTCTCTAGTAAGAAAACCATAAAAATAATTTGCTTTTATCATAAAAGTATACTGAGATTTGGAGGATTTTAAAATAGTTGGATATTTGATTTTAACTTCAATTTCATTTTATTTAGTCTCTTTGTACTCAAGACACTTTCTACAAGTAATTTTTAATTACAGTAAAAATCTTTCAAGAAAATATTTTTACCATAGAAAATTTTAAAGAAATATAATACTATACTTTTTGAAATTAATTTTGATTAAAGGGTTCCAAATTTTAGATTCATTGACATGGGTGTTTAAA
Source organism: Aelia acuminata (assembly GCA_911387785.2). Taxonomy (NCBI): domain Eukaryota; kingdom Metazoa; phylum Arthropoda; class Insecta; order Hemiptera; family Pentatomidae; genus Aelia; species Aelia acuminata. Next base: position 87,131,007 of record OU426983.1, on the reverse strand, counting down.
ACTTAATCCTGCTCAAGACAGAAAAAACATTCTGGAATGTTAAGTGAAGTATCTATCTTAATATTTTTTTTTTAATCATTACGATCAGAAACTCATACTTAAAAATAAATCAATTTTATTTTATACATAAATGCATTAGTAAATTAAATTGAAAGATTAAAATGGATCAAATTTTAGATTCATGGGTATTGATTAGTTATTAACTTGAGGATTCTTCTAGAAGCATTTTACTCTGCTCAAGAAAGAAATTCTAGAAGGTACAGTAAATTACTACAATAAGATAGTTTCTATTAAATTTCAAACTTCATCTTATGTCAAAATTTAAGTAAAATTTTATAAGAAGATAATTTTTATTTAGAACTTACCTATTTATATATAGAATTTAAAAGAAGATTGAAAAAAAAAGTAATAATTCTCAATAACATTTATAACAAGAGATAGTAATTTACATAAGGGACATGATAGAAAAGGTAAGGAAAATGACCTTTTTAAATATTGTAATGTTTAAAATAAAGAAGAAAAAATAAACAAATTATTTCAAAAATGTGAGCTGTGATTTTTAATGCTTCTAGATGAGTAAGTCAATCCACCCAAAAATACAAGAAAATATTTTTTAAAATAATAAGTCCATCAGTTGAAATGACATAAACTTATACAGGGGAAATGATAAAACTAGGATAACTTCTTTATTAAAAAAAAATCCATTACATTTGTATTTTTTTTTTTATTGATTCTCATTAAAACATGGTTAATTAAGTAATACAACAAGAGAAAAATAATCATAATTAATAAAGTTTAAACATTATCAAAAAAATAGCTGAATAAAAACGGCTTCTATAACGATTGACTATTTACTCAGAGTATGAAATTACTTGCTTCAAACATATAGAAATTACAGTTGCATTAGATGAAAATCAGTAATACCTAAAGCACTGCCTCAAAAATATTAATACAATATTATCTATGGATCATTATTTTGAAAATCCTTGGTTATGAACAAAACATCTAAATTATGTTTTATAGAACATTTATTTAATTTATGTATTTATTCATTGACTCATTAACATGATCTGTTAAGTAATTTGTATTTTGAAAGTTATTTTAAAAGCAATTACTATTTTAGAACTGAATGGTAGAAATCAGATAAATTTTCTACTTTGTCAAAAAAAAAGTATTTACACTAATTTATATATATCTCATTAGGTGGACTGGCAATTGGTGTACCAGGTGAGTTGCATGGGTATTATGAAGCATGGAAAAGATTTGGTAAATTGGAATGGTCTAAGCTAGTCGAACCAACGGTTAAATTATGTAGTGAAGGCTATGTTCTCTCCCAGCCTCAATATGAAGCACTCCTCTTCAGGCCTTCCATTGCTGAAGATCCTGTTTTCAGGTAAAAATTTAAGGGGAAGTGCTAGTTCTAGGCTCATAGGCTTTATTTAAAAAAAAAATTAGATTATTGATGAAGGAATAAAACAAAATGAGTAGAAAAGATAGATTTTTCATCGAAGCGTCTCAAAAAGTATAAAATTTTTATAGCATCTGAAGAAGTCAAATTCAGTGTAATAGTAAACGTATAAATAGTTATTATTCTTAATTGTATTTGAATATTTGAAAAAAATAAATATTCATATTTTGATTAGATTATTTAGAACTGCTCCTATCACTAATTTTAAATGTTACCTATATCCATTTTTAGATATTTTTTTATTTATTTTTTTAGAGGTTCTAATGAGCTAAAGAAATAGATTAGCGAAAAAAAAAAAAAAAAAATTATTCTCAGGAAACCTCTAGGTTTCTTTAAATTGTTCTTTAAAGACGATTGAAATATGATTTTCTACCTAGGCTTTTAAAATATTAGATTTAAATAATAAAATTTAAAGGAGTAAAATGAGAAATTTATTTGCATATTACAATGAACTCCATGCTTGCTTTTTAGATTATGAACTTTTCCTGTTTTAGTCAAATGTTTGTTGATCCTGAGACAAAGCAGTTTTATAGAAAGGGTACTGTCATTAAACCAAAAAAGATTTGTGACACACTTCGAACAATCATGATTGAAGGAGGTAATGCAATTCACAATGGATCACTTACAACGCTAATAGCAGAAGATATTGAAGCTTTGGGGGGACTTGTTACAAAAGAAGATCTTAACAATTACAAGTAAGTTAATTTTAAAACTAAATTTTGTTATTGGAAAATTTTGATGCCATAATATAATAATTACATGAAAAAAAAACATGTTTAGTAAAGCTTTTATTCAAAAAGAAGATTAATGGTAAAAATATTAAGAATGTCTATTAGATCATTAAAAGATATATATAAAGCAATTTAATGAAGTAAAGCTTACAACATTTTTATTTGAAGATGTTACAACTTAACTGCTTACTTCTTTCTAAGTGCCACTCAAATCAATACAGTCTGTATCAACTGACAATAATAGTATCTCTACAGTTAAAATTGCAGATATAAGTATATCCTTGAGAAAAATCCTTTAAATAGAAATAAAGTGCTATTTGAAAAATAACTATACAATTTCATTAATAAATCATATTCATAATTTTTTCAAATTTTAAAGTTTTCTTTCAACTTAATAAAAAGTTTCTTAATTAATAAAAATAATTAGGTACTTTAAAACAATCATATTTGTTTTTAAATAATGAACTTTAGCTGGTTGCTTTTCTTATTACTTTTAGTTCTCTATTGAAATAAATTTCTTAAATTTAATGATGGAAGTAATTAGAAACATTCAGTGTAGTTCCTCTAATATAGGAGACTCCTAATATACTTGTTTTTACTGCATAAGCATTACTCATACAGTTTTAATATAATATCTGGTTTAGATATTGGTTTGGAAACAATCATTTTCAGAGCTGATTGGGTGGATCCTGTGAGTATTACCCTAAAAGGTGGTGAAAAAGTTTACTCAGCACCGCCCCCAGGATCTGGGCCTTTGGTAACCTACATTTTGTCTATACTTGATGGTTACAACATGTCAAAACCGACTGATTTGGATGAAGAGATTCTAACAGTTCATAGAATGATAGAAGCATTCAAATTTGCTTTTGCAAGAAGAACAGAGTTAGCAGATCCTAAGTTTGTGAATATTTCGCAGGTAAAACATTTAAATATCACATACTGTTAGATTAATATGACTATAGGCCATCCATATTCTATTAATGTATAATAAATATATTTAACACACTGTAAACTAAAGCTGCTATTTTAACATACTTTGTTTTAAACTGGACCTATGTTGCTGCTAAAGTTTTAAAAACCATTATCCTCTCATTTATACTAATGTTTTTTTTATTTTAAATTGAGTGCATTATATTTTCTTGGTAACGAATAATATCCTTACAGTCATTTAATTTTATAATGATACAATTTCATTTTACTGGATGATTACATCTATATGTTATCAATATTATTAATTGCAATACTTATAAACAATGATACAGTGTATAGACTATTCCTAAAGATAATTCCTTTTGTTTTCAGTTAGTACACAATTTAACATCTTCTCAGTATGCTATGAAAACTCGACTCAGAATTAATGACACAAGAACATACAATGAACCAAACCACTATGGTGCAGTTTTCTACAACCAAGAAGATCATGGTACAGCCCACATTTCTGTTCTTTCCAAAGATGGAGATGCTGTCTCAGTAACTTCCACAATCAATCTTTAGTAAGTTAATTTTTAAAATAAAAATCTTATAATATTTTAAATTATCAGGTTAAATCTTTAATTTAATTAATTAAGAAAAAAATGATTTGTAATTTCTCTATAAACCTTTGCATGTTTGTGTTTCATGAAGCAACTTTTTAACTAAGAGATAAAGATGTTGCTACGAGTTAATAACTTACTATATACACTATATGGGTTTTAATGTTCTTGTTTGAATATTGTCTTACATTATTGTTTTTAGTATAAAAGAGAGAGCCAAAATGTAGGCCGAAATGAGACCACACATTAAAACAATGATTCATTTCTGGTAAATGGAATATAAAATAAGTAAATTATGATAATAATTTACCCATGGTAATAATTAATGAGTAAATTATGGTAAACAAATTATAGTATTAATATCTGATGTTTTACAGTTTTGGAGCAGGAGTCACTTCTCCTGGAACTGGAATTATTTTGAACAGTGTTATGGATGATTTCTCTATTCCTGGTGTTGTAAATTATTTCCAACTTCCACCGTCTCCAAGTAATTTTATGGAGCCAGGAAAAAGACCTTTGTCCTCAGCATGTCCAACAATAGTGGTCAGTGCCAATGGTGAAGTGAAACTAGTTGTTGGTGCTTCAGGAGGTACCAAAATCACTACAGTTGTTGCCTGGGTGAGGTTTAAAAAATAATAATTTAAATTTTTAAATGCCTTTAATATCTGTAAGTCAATCTTTACATATATAAAAATCTGGTGCGTGCGCGCAACACACAACTTTCACTTACCAACTTACTTAGATTAGAAATTATGCTGTTAATTGCCACTTCTCAAATGAACAGAACGGCTTTAATTATGAACAATGGTCTGTCACTAAAGGCGCTCTCCGCATGCGTGGGCTCAACGTGTTTTATGAGTTGACTGAATATTTTTCTTTTTTTCTCCTCTATATGTTTACTTGATTTTTATCATATCTCATATTTAGCCATTTCTTATTTTTAGGCGAAACGAGAGACAGATAATTTCTCCATATAAACAAATATAAAGGTACCTACTTTATAGGAAAACAAAGAAGGCCCCTTCCCCATCTAAGCCCCCTCAGAACATTTTAATAATAATAAAGCTTACCTGATATTAAAGAACACCTAATTTTCATTAAACACGACGAATTTGATAAAAATTGTTCAAGCCGTTTTTGAGATCATCGAAAAAAAGGTTAAAATTGGAAAAAAATTATGAAATAAAGTGCCCCCTCCGTTTGATCAATTTTGATGAAATGTTGGCTATCACATCTTTGGCATATACCTACATCAAATATCCAGTTTAATCAAAATCGTGAAAGCCGTTTTTGAGTAAATAAAAAAAAACACGTGAAAATGATACAAAATTTATTAAGTAAAGTCCCCCCTCTGGTTGATCAATTTTGATGAAATTTTAACAGTCATATCTCGGGCATATAAATAGATCAAATACTCAGTTTAATCAAAATCGTTAGAGCCGTTTTTGAGAAAATCGAAAAAAATGTAAAAAGTTATTAAATAAAGTACCCCCTCCCTTTGAGCAATTTTGATGAAATTTTTGCTGTCACATCGCGGGCATATACATACACTAAATACCCAATCTCAGGTTCGCACGGTTTATAGTTTTTGAGCTAGTCTGTTCACACACACAGACCATTTCGCGGGACTTGGTTAATTGGACTCAGGGGACCCCAAAACGTGTATTTCCGTTGAAAACCGGAAGTCGAAATTTTTCACGATCGCAATACTTCCACTTACTATATTTTTCATATATAGGTAAGTGAAAGTAAAAATGTGTGACAATAATGTATCAATCAAACTTTAAATAATATAGAAGTAAATAAAACCTTGGAAAGCTCCAAGTCACAACAGCTACAGAGAAAAGTATTTATAAATCAGCTCAGATTCAAACATTTAAAACTGAGCAACTCACTTTAAAGTCTCAAGAGAAAGGAGTGTAGCTAAAATTCAGCCATAGTTAAAATTTTTTAAAAAGATCAATTTTATGGACAGAAATAAAGTCAGAAAATAATTCCAGAAACTACTCTAAAGTCTCAGAGAATGAAATCAGTAAAATAGATATAGTGGTGTCCAATCTGTAGATGCTATTTTATAGAATTTATGGTTCAAGCATTTATTTTTTTTTTCTTAATTTATATACTCTTAATTTTAAGGTAATAATGAGACATCTTTGGTTTGGAGAAGATGTCAAACAAGCAGTAGATGCCAGTAGGATCCATCATCAGTTGACTCCTATGGAGGTCAGCTATGAATATGGAGTCCTTCAGGTAATTTCTCTCTTTTCTTTGTCTTTTTATTCACATTGCTACAGTAAATACTTTATGGTCCTGAATATCAATTATACAATAATATGTTTCAACATAGTATTAATATATTCATATTAGATTATATTCATAACATCAATCCTAAATACAACTTAGATATATTTTTTGTCGAGTATTTAAAGTAAATAAAAAACAGGATATTTTGTTATTCAGCAATTAATTATATATATATAATACAGTTCCATTAATTAACTAACTGATCCATGTCAGTATAATGTTAATTTTTTAAATACTATAACCTGTTACAGCAAGTGATAGCTGGATTGCAGAAGCTGGGTCATAAAACAAATCGCTACAAAGAGCGTGGTTCTATAGTTTGTGCCATTGCCAAGAACGGGAGCACAATCTTTGGAAATGCTGACTTTAGGAAAGGGGGAGCAGTATTTGGATTGTAAAAACAAATAACTTGTCTGTTCTTGCTTTTAGATTTTACTTTGGCACCTGTAATGCTTTTCATTTAAGAGTTCTTACTATATCTCCAGATCTCAAATACTGTACTTAACTGTCAGATTTATGATCCCATTAATTACTGCACATTCATTATGTTGGAAGATTCTGTATATGTTTTATTAATGTAAAAATTAATTATTTTTTTACTCTAGTAATGGTGCCTGCATGGCTGTGAAAATATACCATTTAATGTTAAATAAATCTAATATTACTCCTTGTGCATATGATTCCATAATTTTAATAAGTGTTGACTCCTTTAATTTATTTTTATTGACATATATATATTTAAGTGTTTGTGTCTCATCCATTAAATACATTTTTTTAATTGTTTTATTGTTTAATAATTATTTTCCAACTATCATCTTATAAGCACTTACTGCTGGATCTTTTAAATCTTCTCTAGCCATAAATTGTAATAAGAATAAAAACAATGTAATAATAATTTAATTAATTTGTTATAAATTTAAGGAACATAAAAATTCAGACTGACATATTATTTTGAGTATATGGCACTTTAGTTAGTTATCTTAACAAAGTCAATAAATCATATACACATTTAGAGAAATATATACCGGTTGGTTGATTTGAATTCTAACTCGGAGCTCATTTTGACTTATGTTAGGTCTGTTAACTGAAATAAATAAATTTAGGCTTATCAAGTTCATCTGCTATTACAATTAGTGAAGAAGCAGTAACAAGATCATAACAAGCTAAAAATAATTTAGGTTCTTGTGAGTTAGCCCACATGCAGCGACTGTTATCCACCATTTTTTATAACCTTGCACTCACTGATAACACGAAAAGAAATGGAATAACACTTTTTTTTTTTAAACTAAGAAATGGTTTTTATTCAACTGAATTAGGCAATTTTACAGAAAAGGCAGTCTTACCATACCCACCTTATCACTAATAACTCTCAAGAGAGAATCCCAAAAATGTCAATGGAGTTCAAAATCGTTAAGTGTGGCTGATCTCAACTGAAAAAGACCGGTTTGAGGTTTGTTTATCCATTTTTTAGAATTGAAGTAAGCCAAAGTCAAAAGCTTTGATCTAATAAAGCTAATCATGCAGCTCATTTTAACTGAAAAGAACACGATGGGGTCCGCTGAATTCCTAAATAGTGATCAGAAAACTAAACAATACAGCAGAGTATGTTTAAACAACTCGGCAAAGACCAGTGATAACCTGAGGTAATAAATAAAGTAGGTGATGCACGTGTGGACACTGAAAGGACTAAGCTAGGCCTGAAAGGAGTAATTTCCCCCAAGTACTTAATTTGGCTCCTCTATTCTGTCATGTCTGACATTATCTGCTTTTAGGGTCACATTCATAAAACATGAAGGGAACAATTTATCAGTTACAAATCAGGACTGAAGTTGTGATTTTGAATTAGATTAATTCAAAGAATAAAGCTTTTGTTAATATTAAATGTAAGAGGGAGACAATTTCATTGCTCTATTAAAAATAATTTATTTTGAGACTATGCATTCCCAAAAACTTGGAGGTTTAAAAATTAAAGCTCCAGTACTCACCAGCAGAACTAAAGACCTCTTTTCAAGGTATCAAACTGTTTCCTAAAAATTAAGTTCTTGATCTGCCTATATATGGAAGAAAACACTTTCTAATAATTACTTGCCTTCAGATTGATGCCTGATTTCATCGATCAAAAGGAATTCCGAAAAAATAATTCATGGCAGAATTTTATATAATATATACTAAGGTTGAATTTTTATTAATAAAAAAAAAATTTCAACTTTTCAAGCATTTGCATTTCATGCATTATATATTTTATTTTTAACTTGCATGCATTATATATTTTATCTATTATTTGAGATCCTAGTGTGTATGAATATATCATAAGGGTATAAATAATATTAGTTGGTAAATTCCCATGCAAATTCCTTTCTTTTTGGTAGCCTTTGAAACATTAAAAGTTTCATCCAGGTTACTTAAGGACGCCAATCTTAGAAAACACTAATTACCAATTTCCCCTCATTTCCCAAATTAAAAAAAAATTATATCCTTGATAGGAATTTCCCAATGAAAGAATTTCTGTGCATGAAAAAGGAAAAACTAAACAGAAGCCCGCTTTTTGTGCAGACAGTAATACAATTTCAGTTAAAATTTTAATTTAATTAAAAGTTTAACAGAAAAACCAAGAAGAGGTAGAACTCAAACTTTCAGATCCCGATGAGCAGAATTTATTATTAAAAATTTAGTGTGATCCAAATAAACTGATTAAGATTTGGCAAACCATACTGCTTCTGCATGGCAATCAGTATAAATCCTATTACAGAAAGAAGAATGTTGTGGCAAATGTGTAAGTACATCTACTACCATGCTTTCTGTTGGCACAATGCTGCAATATTATTCTTGTTTGAGCTTTCATTTTATTTTCTCCATACTTTATAATTTTCATCATTTCCAAATAAGGTAAATTTTGATTTGTCTATAGAAAGCACTCTGACGGAATAATTTAAATATTTACCTTAGAGAAAATTCGTTAATTCCATTTTTTTTTTTTTTTCATTTTTAGATGATATGGGTTTTCTTCTTGCTACTGATTGAAAAACTTATGTTGCTGCAACATTCTTCTTACTGTAATTGGGTTTACATTAATTGTCTGTGCCTAAGCAATATGACATGGCATATCTTATCCAGTATTTTAATCACACATAATTTGTAATACAAATCAATTCCACTTATGGGATATGAAAGTTTTTGCGATTTACTGCTTTTTAGTTTTCTTGTTAAACTTTTATTCAAATTAAAAAATTGTATTACTGTCTGAACACCAGCTGAGCTTCAGTTAAGTTTTCCCCTATTAAACGCACAGAAAGTCCTTCGTCACGGAATTCAGTAATGATGAAATTCGTCAGGAAGATGTCAGCAGAGGGAATTTCTTTCCGCTTTAAACTCATCTTGAAAAAATTTATTTAAATTAAGAAATAAATTTTGACTTAATCAAAAAGCTCTAAATCATCTTTTAATAACATGAATCAGACTAAACTCAATTTAGCATTAAATAAATCCTAATTCTTTCAATACATAAAAGTATATGTCGACTTTTGTCAAAAATTGTTTATGCGACTCCCAGCTATTTAATAAATATTATCAAAACAATTTTAAATGTAACATTTATTCAACTTCAAACTATCTTAGAATCAGACAATTTTCTTCTTATACCAGTTTTATTGAAAATATTTACTGAATATATATTAATAATTTTATATATATTTATTAATGAAACTGTAAAAATAATATTTGAACTGTATGTAGACTTTTATTCTTAACTGTATAAGTTTTATTTTTCTGATCATTTCCACTATATGAAAGTAGAGATTATTTTCAACAGGTATATACGTGATAAAATTAGAATAGATCAGAAAAGTTAAATATATTTATATATAAATGTGAGATTAAAAAAAAATTTTAATATAGTTAATATTCTACAGATAGCAGCAGACCTCGAGAAAACTGACATTCTAATGATAGTTCTAAATATCACCACAAGAGGCCAGCTACTACTTACTATCCAATCATGCAATAAATTACTTAAGTAATAATATCCAGCTGGAAAATTTTATTTAGTATTAGGAGAGTAGGAGTTTAAAGGAGCTGTACAAGAAGGTCTGCACTGTTAAGTGCGATAGTGCTGCTGCCTAGTGGTTACCACTGGAACTATTAGTGTAAACATAACCGTCTGGGTTGAGCTCCTACTACCTCCTACATTCCTTATACTAAATAAAATTTTCAAACTAGTGATGGGCAAAACTGTTAATTTTGAAAAACAGTTGCAACTGTTTCTGCTACTTTCAATAAACAGTTTAAAAAAAACAGATATAACTGTTTAAAATAATACTATATGGGAAAAAAGAAAAAAAAACTAGTCCCACTTCGCATTCCAGCATTCTTTTGAATTATGTTTTAATTATTGAAATATCTAACAAGTTCGAATGACAATTTCTCACAAAACATTTAATATAAAATAAAGCTTTATGCAAAATAATTAAACAGCACTAAAAATAAATTATAAATCAAAACTAGTAATAGGCATTAATTGATTTTTTGTTTATAAAATTATGGTTTAATTGAATAAATAATCTGGAGAAAAATAATTTAATAATTAAAAAAATTAAGAGCCACATAACTCAGAGTAGCGGATTTGCGAATGAAATAAACAGATACAGCACGGGCGCAAGCTGTTTAATAAACAGTTTCACTGAAACAGTTTCGAGAAGCAGGGAGCATTAGCAGGTTAGCAGGCTGTTTCATTAAACAGCCTGTTAACCGAAACAGATACGTGAAACAGTGGCCTTGAAAAAGAAACAGATTCATAAACTGTTTCGGTCAACAGGCTGTTAACCTGTTGATTCTCGCAACAGCCTGTTAACCGAAACAGATACGTGAAACAGTGGCCTTGAAAAAGAAACAGTTTCATAAACTGTTTCGGTCAACAGCCTGTTAACCTGCTAATTCTGCCTGCTTCTCGAAACTGTTTATTAAACAGGTCACGCCCGTGCTATTGCAAGCTAATTGTTTGAGTTTAATTTTTATTATTATTTACTTTTTTTTTTCTCACTACACTGTTGTATCTGTTTATTTTTTTCCGAAACAGTTAACTGTTTCTGTTTAATGAAATTAACTGTTTCAAATAAACAGATTGCTACTAAACAACACACCACTATTTCAAACTGGTTTTGACTCAAAATAATGGTAATTACTTTGTTGGATAGTAGTGGCACCTGGCTTGTAAATATCATTAGAATTAATTCTTGGCTTTGCCAAGAGGTGCTGATTGATATAGGTTCTTCTATTTGAACTATTTAAACTCTTTGAACTTCTATTTGAACTATTATTAAAATTATGTATATTTTCATAATATTTATTAATGCGTCTTTTAACATTTATATTGAGACTATATAATTAATAAGTATGTATATCTAATGTATTGTAAATTTCTCTAAATGAAACATAATGTATTATTACAATAACATGCGGTAATTTGAAAGTTCACAGAATATTTTAAATTTCAATTAAACTAATAATTTGATTCTGAGTAAGTTTATACATATATAATAATGATGACTATTTAAGTATATTAAGAGAGTTAGGCTTTTAGTGTTTAGAAAGGATTACTTAATAATTTACTACTGATATATGGAGAAATAAATTAAGGTAAGTAATTATTATTTTAAAGTAAAACATAGCAATTAATGTTGGGCTGGGCTGAAGTTTTTAATTAGAAATCATTAATAGTTGTGATTGACTATATAAAATGTTTTAAAGCACTTTGTTGTATTATTGCGCTGTTATTCCAGTTGTATTTTTTTAGTCTCAATATATTGTACATAATTTCTTTTTTCAATAATACATATCGTCGTCACCATGTTAAACTAACGAATGTGCAACTAAATATTATGCATATTCGTTAGTTTAGCATGGTGATGACGATATATGTAAAATCTATTGTGATCTTCATGTATAATATTTTTATTCAAACCTTTTTCCATTTAGTTACTCCGCAAATTGTTTCAAAATATTTTTAAGCCATCAAATTGATTTATTGAAGTTAGTATTGAAGAAAACTATGGGTAATGAACAAATTATGATTTGTAGATGAATTTCGGGCTTTGAAAGGGAGAATATTTTTTTATTTAATTCACAATATCCCATGCCCACTTTTAACCACACACAGTGGCTATTCTTCACTCCTCTGTTTTCTTATTAAGGAGCTTTCATCCAGCATTATGCTTATTTCCATTATTCTATTATCTTTTCTTTCTTAATGGTGTTTTTTTCTCGATAAGCCAAAACTTTCTTGATACTAGATCATATTCGATGATGAGGTTTCATTTTGAAGATTTACCTCTATTCCTGTTCCGAAAAATAGTGAAATTATAATATGGTGTGTCCTTAGTATCATATTCTGGCTTTCAAGTCACTGATTAATATAGTACACAATTTATTCACACAGGCCAACTTGATAATATTCTGGTTTGACTTGATAATTAAATAAATGCCTGCAAATGCTCTTCCAAAAGATCTGGGATCTCAAGATGCAACCACGAGAATGGGAAAACAACATCATAATCCCCATACACAAGAAAGGCAGCCAAAGTGAATGTGGAAACTATAGACCAATATGCCTCTCATCGGTCGTGTACAAGTTATACATAAGGATTTTAGAGCAACGTCTGCGGGCTATAGTAGAGCAGGATATTGAAGAGGAGCAAGCAGCTTTTAGACCGGGAAGACAGACCCAGGACCATATCTTCTCCCTGAGGATGATCATCGAAAAAGCATGGGATCGCGGAAAGGCAGTCTACCTGGGATTTCTTGACTTGAGAGCAGCATTTGACTCAGTACCAAGGCAGGAGATTCGGGATGCACTGATTAGAAGAAAAGTACCAGCAAACCTGGTGAGTGCAATCAAATCCGCATACCAAGATCCAAAGGGGATAGTAAGACTTAATGGTCAAATTTAACACCCTTTCCATTTTTATAAAGGAGTAAAGCAGGGAGATTCTGCTTTTCATCCTACTCATGGATGAAATATGGAAGGTGTGCAAAAGAAGAACACCGAGAGCAGTCGTGGGATACTGGAATCTAACCCCAGTACTAGCTCAGGCCATGATTTACGCAGATGATGTAGTGCTGATAGCTGACTCGCAGCATGCTCTCCAGTCATCTATAGAGGAATGGAATGAAGAATTAAAGCTGAGAGGGTTACAGATAAACCCAGCCAAGAGCAAAATAATGTGCGTTGGAAGAGAAAATGAGGATATAAGGATTCTATGTAACGGCGAACTTCTAGAACTGGCGAATACTTACAATTACCTCGTGACCACTATTAGTAAAGATGGTAAAATAGACCAGGAGGTACTAAACCGTGTGATGAAGGCCAATGGACTATATTACCAAATATCTAAAACCATCATAGGCAAGCGGGAAGTAGAGAAGCCAAATTGAGGATATTTAAATCAGTGTTCCTTCCATTGCTCATGTACGGATCTGAAAGCTGGACAATCCTGGAAAAGCATATAAGCAGGATAACATCCGCTGAGATGAGATTCCTCCGAAGAATAGCGGGAAAGACCAAAAGAGACTGCATCAGAAATGAAAGAATTCGAGAAGAGTTGGGAGTACGAGCTGTGCGGGAAACCATGGAAGAGAGGCAACTAAAGTGGTATGGTCATGTATGCAGAATGGATGACACCAGAAAGGCCAGGTGGTACTTGGAAGCCAGGCAGGAAGGAAGACGACCTCGTGGCAGACCCAGGAGCACATACATTGACTACATTGGGAAACTGGGGACTGCAAGAGGAAGCACCATACCGGAGATGTGAAGACTAGCTATGGACAGAGACCAGTGGACTAGATGGACTGGAACTGCAACTCCACGCTTGACGGCAAAAAGGAGTTAGAGGAAGAAGAAGACTTGATAATTACCTTCTAATTAGGATCATTAAATATAAATATAAGTATTTCATGAATTATTTATTAAGTATTTAAATAAATAATTTATTTAAATGCATTTCCCATAACAAACCTAAAAAAATATAAAAAATGTATGCCACTTAGAGCCTTTTGTAAAGCAACTATTCAGTTGCGAGGTGGAGTTTGGAGTTATAGCGGGCAATACAATTGATATATCAATCACAGAAGAATGACAACTTGGAGTTTTCATTGAGTCGATAGCCTTACTACACTCTCATTTATACTAAATAAATCCTTTTGTCTTGTTTCACTGTTATGAACTTTTTTAAAAAATAATTTATTTTAGCTACACAGTAAGTTATCCTACAACTTGAAATTAAATATGACTTGATAATTTTTCTCATTAAATCAATTTAACTTGGGCAAAAACAGTTATTCTTTATGGTTTCGTCCTTTCATAGGAATCATTTATACCTTAATTTTCAGGTCAGAGTACTAAAATGTACAAGGGATACTCTGATTTGCACTGTCTGTAGGGACAAGCTTTTTGCCACTTCTCAGCTCAATCATAAAGTAAAATTTAACTTGATTAACTGACTTGAGGCAAATTAATGTCAGAGGTAACAAAACTAGTATAAAATATTGATGGTTTTAAACACTGTTTAAAAATATTGACGTTTTTTCGGTAATGTTTTAGATATCAAATATTGATATTTTCTGGTTGAAAAATATGTCATCCCTTCTCCTAAATTAATAAGTTTTCTAATTTTTCCTAGATTTTTGTGAAAATTCCTCATTTCAATGCCTAAATTAAAGAGGGAAAAGTACTAGTTAAATAAAAGATATGATCTCTTTCAAAATTATATATTTAAAAATATCTGAATGTTTACATACCGCTGCTATGAGTTTCACAATTTTGTAAAAAAACAAAAATAAATAAAGAACTATTTTGACCACAAAAAATGCTATAGAAGAAACAGAAGAAAAGAACATTACAATTAAGGAGATAAACTATAGAAAAATTAATTAGAAATATATAAACAAAGAAAAACAATATATTTTCCTTCATAATTCCCTTTTCACTCTTGGGCTAATATATTTTCCTATAAATGTTTAAAGACCAACTTTACAACTTTTCCTTTTTCAATAATGCTATATTTTCTACTAACAGTTAATATAAAATGTACATACATAATTGAACGATACATGCAGCAGTCATGTTTTGTACTCTCTTTCTATAATTAGTCAGTTATTTTTTTTTCTTGTATTTTTTTGTAATACAACAATTGGTAATGGTTTTCCAACAAAAGACTAATAATTAAAAAAAAAAAAAAAGAAATAAATAAAAATATGATCTTTCAATTTTTAAAAAAAGAATTTTATTCATTGACTGTACAAATACACATCCTACAACCAGAGACTGTACAAAAATAGTTATAGGTTAGCACTAGGGGGTTGGAAATGGGAGTGGGGATATGTCATTATAGAAGAGTTAATTGACACTTCATGCGTGCCCACAACCAAATTGACCAATTGGCTTTCTTCTGCTATTTCTATTTCTTCAATATGTTTCAAACATAGTCAATTATAGTTTTTATTTTAATAAGGTAGTGGCCCCCAGAGCTTCAATTTCCTCATAACGTACAACATATAAATACATATGTTATACCTTCAAATATATAATATATGTTCCTACTCTACATAATAAATAACATATAACAATTTCTTTATACTTATAATACAAATGTTAAATGAATCTGATCTAATGGAACTTTGTTCATAAAAACTTCATGCCTATATGTACATATAAAGAACAAATCTTTCGTCATGATACTAAAATGAAAAGAATTCTATAAAAAGAATAACGCTTGAATATTCTTGAATAACTAACAATACGGCCGCTGATGCCATTTTATTGGCATCTTCAGCTCTTTGGTACTTACACATTTTTTTTTAATAAATCCTTCAACTGAATACTATTCATTAAGTTACTTTCTTAACATATTGTACGTATTTACAAAATACTTTTCGTCCATAATGTACATAATACATTATATAATAGTGTCTATGTACAAATATAAATTTACAATAGGAAAGAAGCTACTTAACCCTTTGGTTGTTAGTCCTTTAGAATGAACTACTTGGTCTTAAAGCGGGTTCTTTGAAGAAATCCACTTAAGCATGACGTCCTTAAGTTCCAATTTATATTAATTCATAATTTATTTAATTCTTATGTTACATATATAAATATATACATCATTTACAGAAATAAGCTGTAAACAAAACAGTTGCACAATTTTACCGTTACAAATGTAAAATTTTTCTATTAATTTTTTTTCAATTTAATTAAAATTACATCATCCTACATAAATATATTTACATTTAAAACTTCTTTAAATTTTAATATATATACCTATGTATTTATGAATATTAATCTATAATTTTATTTAGATGGAGTCACTATTTTACTCAATATAAATATATATATATATATAATTTAAAGAATCGATAACAACTTAATTTACAAATTGGGAAGGGAAATCAATAACAATTTAACTTAATATATTAAATATAAAACCTAATACCGAAAATTCTTATTCGGGTTGGTAGGGAAAATATTTACAAATCTATACATGTGTACATATGTACAATTACAAAGTAGATTACACTTTGTTCAATCGTGCTAAAATTAGAAGAAAAAATGGAATGGAAGTGAGAAATATCACTTATTATAAAGGAAAGGAAAGGAGGTGGCTGAAAAAGGAGCCAGGCAGTAATAATTACATTTCACAATCGATTTTTCTTAAAAAAAAAAATAATAACAATAATAAAACAACAAATAGGCAGCTAATATTTAGGCCATAAAATTGTATAAAACAAAACAGCTAGTTCGATAAGTGAAAGTGTTTGTTAAAAAAATAAATTATAAGTATATAAATTATATGTATGTATGTATGTACATACATTTATATATATTATACATATACATTTATATTTATAAAATCAGGAGGTACAAGAGTAAGTACTAAGACTAGGCTAATGCGGCAGTCATGTGGTAGAGCTGCATGAGAACTTGCATGTGGACCGGCAGGCATGAGAGGCGGTCATGTGTGTTCGAATCGAGAGCCAGCCACGACAGCGCGTTATACCCCTCCAGCACATATCTATCATAAAGCCAATCACACATTACAAATAAAGATAACAAATAAGGTAGGTTATTAATGGCTTATAACAGTAATTAACTACACCTATAAAAAAATAAAGGACTTTTTTTAACAAAGTAAATTCCATCAATCCAGTTAAAAATTAAAATTAGCGGTTTTATCAATAATTATAATGATAGAACAACTAACCCAAGTTAATGTGAATATGAATACGATAAAAACAACACTACACAATGGATCAGTATAAAAATAAGGAGTGGAAAAAGGCATGTTTATGAGTTTCTAGTCAAAAAGAATGGAGGCACTGATAAAACACTAAAGAAAAAAAAAATTCTGCCGACTATATTTTTATAGATCATAAAGCTAAAATGGCTAAAAGTCATTAATGTTTGATGCTTGATTTGTGCTAGTTTTCTTACAAACTATTCATATACATGAGCCTTTCAGTTGACATAATGACTAATTCCAATTTCAAATTTTGTGGGAAAGCACTTTAAATAATATTTCTCTTCTCTTAGAAAAATGAGTACCTTTTTACTTTGGATGTATATTTTAGTAAACTTTTATGTTTTAATATTGCTGTCATACTATCACAAATTAAGAAAATAGGAATTTTCCAAAGAATAATATTATTAAAAGTGATTTCCTATAAAATGTTGAAAGTAGAGTTGAAAATTCTGTCAATTGAAAGGCTCATATAAGTCTGTTTTAACATCAAGGAGTTCGGGTTGATATATGCAAGGGGATGTGATCACCAACATTCCACAACCTGACTCTCTCCATCAATCCTAAAAAGTTAGAGTACAAATTCAGTACTCAAATTCAGTAAGAGCTTAGTAACATACCAAACCATCCCAAATCTAACAACAAGATGGTAGTGTCATTACAAAATAATATACCTCTTTAATTTCATTCGGGAAATCGATTAATATATTTACTTAAAAAAAAAAAAAATGAGATTGGTTTCGACTGAATTTAATTTTAGGAATCATCTTCTTTGAAGTCTTCAGATATTTTATTGCTGCATCTAGGTGGTCATTAGCCAGAACTGCAAAGCTTGTTTTCAAATTAACACATCACAATGGTAAAAAAACTTCAATATCCTTTCTTCCTAACCACCTGCTGCTTGGTCACAGAAGTCATGTAGTTTTGATACTAGAATCTAATAACTGTGACCCTTTACCCTTTAATAATTACCATTTTAGAGACTTCCTCTGGGTTCAACACAAAGAAACAAGCGACCCTGATAAGATGAGGCATCCCATGAAATCCTGAAGATGATTTCAAGCCTTTTTACTGAAAAGTGTTCTTATTTTTCTTTTGGAGATATAACAAGTTTCAAAATAATTGCTTAATGTATGGACTGCTTCATTATCCACCCTCTTGACAGCAACTAAATGTTTGTAGTTAAGGCCCGAAGGGATGAAACCAGCAGACCTTCATGGAATTCTAAATCACTGCCACAGTCACCATCTAAAGTTGCTTCTGTATCAGTTGCATTTTGGAATCCTAGCCAAAATCTTTTCAATGGGTGATTTGAACACTTGTTTAGAACAAAGAAAAAATATATTATCTAATTAAAACCGAATTTTTAATATTTTTTTTTCTCATTCACTTCAATTGTCACTTTTGCAGCCGGAATATAGCTTTAAAAGGGTAAATAAAACAATAGAATACTTCGTCTATCAAGCAACGTACAAAGTACCCTTGAAGTTATGTTGTCCGTTTTTCAGAAAAAAATTGTTGAAAATAGGTCTAAAAAAAGGTTTCAACATGACCTCCAGGACACAGATATAAAATATCGTTTAATTATCATAATTTAAATTTGACTCTTGAAATAAAATCATAAATCAAGAAAAATAAACATAAGAAAAAAAATTAATTGTGAAAAAATTAGGTAAAAATAAGTAAATATATAAGAGAAATCTAATAAAATGATGCCTGTCTGGAGCAACATACCAACTTTGTAACTTTCTACCTATATAGATTTGTTTTAGCTCTTTGGCACCAAAATTCGTAAACAATGGTATCAAGTAAAAATAGTATCAATGGTTCGTAAAAATAGTATCAAGAAAGTATACTACAAATGAAACATGCCCTATGAAAATAATTAATTATTTTTCATTATAATTTACAATCATAAAGAAATTTTTAAAATAAAGAACATCATGCAGATGCTATTCAAGACAAATATCATCCACATTACCAGACATCCTTTTAAAAATAGGTAAGAAAGGAAAAGTGGATAAATGTCCAAATGCCATGGTTAAATACTCCCATCAACCTGAAACATTCTTCAAGACTGGTCATTCATCAATATTAACTTCAGACCTAAAGATGAGCTTAAATCACCAAACTAAAACTTCTAGTTGAACATACCTAAGTACATCAGTGGTATACTGTGAGTCCAATGCATGGCCGGCGACTGCAGTCTGTTGCTGTAATAGCTCGTCAGAACTAGCCAATACAGCAGTAGAGTGAAGATGGAGAGCGTTCTTAAGGAAGGGAGGTGTTACCGTCTCCAAGTGAGGGCAAGCAGACCAAAACCAGCGAGGCATCCTTCCCGTAGGAGCGGTCGACACGAGGTAGCCGAGGGCCAAAGGTTGCTGCAGTACAGTTCCTACTTCCTCACTGCCTTCGCCGCTCTGCAATACAAACAATTATTTATCCATTAAAACTGTCTTAAAGTTAGATCAAATATTAATTGAATTCAAAACATTATTTAAGTAACATATGTTTCTTTCTTTAATTTGGAACAATAATCTTTACACTCTAAATATCTAAAGATCTGAGAAATTAAAGTTCTACACAAAAGAGCTTCTCTGAAAGAAGAGAAGCCTACGAAGAATTTGGAAGGTTACACCATGCAAACAAAATTACTGGATGTGTGTAACCATACAGGAAATTAATTTCATTAGATTAAGATTAAAAAGGATAGTGTTTGATATAGTTATAAAAACAAAATCAACATCTCTCCAGTATCTTGAGATCTTATCAATACATACCGTCCTGGCAATTGAATGTTGATAAGGAGAGTGTGGATGTGAGTGCGGAGGCGTGGGACTAGGGGAGTCGGGCCTTCCTCCTCTGCCAGGGCCACCGGCTCCCTCGGGGCTTCTTGGTCCACCAGTTCCATCAGCTTCTGGCCAAGTAGAGAATATATCATGGAAGTCAGACATTCCCTCTGGCATGTCGTCGTTTAAAACAGAGAATAGTTCATCATCACCCAGGTCAGGATCGTTGATATGCTGCTCTTGGAATGCTGTCTGAGAGGACTGTAATAAAAGGAAAATAAATATTATTTGTTGAATATTAATATTTTTTATTTTGAATAACTATTAAATAATTTTATTTGAAGTGAAAAAAAATTGGCCAAAGCCGGGAATAGAACCTGGGTCTCTGCATCATCGATGCAGCACTCTTGATCATTGACCTAACCGTGGAGCCTAACCCAGCCATGCCAACCTTCCCTCTTCAATGATCTTACCCGCCAGGTCTTGCGGGAGATTAAAAATTATATTCAACTTTGTCTTATCAATGTTTCCAGTTCCCAAACAATGCATTTCATAGTATGTATAAAAATTAAATAAAAACACAGGAACTAATTCCATGGATGCAAATTATAAGCAAGAATAGGCTTGAAAAATAGAAAACATTGTGAGAAACGTCGCACAGAAATGATGAATGAAATTCGATTTATTTTTTCTTCAAATGAATATGTAATTATTCACACAGAAAATAGTTTAGAAATCAGGGAAATTTTATTAATAAAAAATTAATGAAAAGGAAACTGAACCTGGGTGGTAGCTGACGTCGGAAAAACAAGAATATGAGTAGCAGAAACATCTTGCGGTGTGGACAAAGAACATTTCACTGATGCCTGACTGAACCTCTCATCAGGAGTGAACTGGTCAGGCATCAACCGTAGGGCTGAATCTGGTTCCAATGAGACCAAGCAAGCTGAGAGGATGCATGGTACATCATGAGGATACAGCAGGTTACATTGGCCACAAATGTCTTTCAAGTTTTTTGAAGCTTTCAGCAACGATTTACGGCTCAGTAACCAACTCCAACCTAAATTTTAAAACAACATATTAATATAAATTTAAAAACATAACATCATAACATTTATATTGGTATATAAAAAAAATAATAAATAAAACACTTCCCATTAATCTTCTGAATTTATAGCAACTTATAAGTAACCTCAAATATATTTGTGTGTAACATAGGTATATCCAGTTAGGGGATGGGAGAAGCAGCCGCACTTGAAGCAAAAATACATTTAACTAACATAAATTATAAATTGGTTTGTTTTTGTCAAACAATAATTGCATCTACTAATAAAGCACTACTATAATTATAAAATTGTCTTCCAATTTTGGTTTCATTCTTTTTTTTTTTCCTTTTCCGTTCAAAAGTTTTACAACCTGAACAATTTCGGCTTACCCCCCAGTTATGATCATGGGCATGCCTTTGTAAAAAAATTATTAATCCAATTAAAATCATTAATTAGAAAAAGGGGATTTTAAATATTTTTTATTTTGTATAACTCAAATTTAAAAATAGCAAATGGAGTTGAAATAACTAATTTTCTAGTAAAAAAAACAAAACAAAAATTTAGCGTAGCCTATTAAATGTAATAAAAAAAAATGTCCAGAGCTAACTGGCTAAATGTTGGTATTTACCTTTCAGCTCGCCATGCCCAATGCGGCCTACTCTGCCAACAACCAAGCGCCAAGGGGTGACTGACTGGCTCATCACACCAAGCATGAAATCCATCAGCTTCTGAAGACCCGCTCTTCTTGCTGACGCCCTCCTCCGCCTAGCCCTTCAGCATTAGTAAAAGCTTAATTATTGATTTAAGTTATAATAATAG
Organism: Aelia acuminata; assembly: GCA_911387785.2. Lineage (NCBI taxonomy): Eukaryota > Metazoa > Arthropoda > Insecta > Hemiptera > Pentatomidae > Aelia > Aelia acuminata. The sequence goes on along the minus strand of OU426983.1, from coordinate 87,109,036 downwards.
ACATGTAATTACATTAAGAACACAGAATTCTTTAACAAGTGGGGATGGGGGATTTAATCTGAGAGGATGATGATTATTAGTACTAAAAAGTTTCTTAAACTATTTTAACGATGTATAGATGAAAATGTCTTTCCAAGCAGTCTCTGATGGATTCTTGAGACTAGCAGACGCAGCAAGAAAAATGGGCCTTAAAGTCAACGCCGCAAAAACCAAATATCTGGTCACTGAGGAAAACCCCAGACCTGGCGAAACCATTACTATCGGAGAATTCAGGATTTAGAAAGTGTCTGAATTCATTTACCTCGGATCCCTCATAACTTAAGATAATGCTGTGGATTCGGAAATCAAGCGAAGAGTCCTATGTGCCAATCGTTGTTATTATGGCCTCGGCCAACATTTTAGGAGTCGTGCTTTGTCAAGAGAAACAAAGATATTATTATATAAAACAATCATCCGGCCGATACTCCTTTATGGCTCAGAAACATGGACTATATCCAAGACTGAGGAGCAGAATCTAATGGTCTTTGAGAGGAAGATTCTTCGCAAAATCTTTGAAGCCGGACAAACCAGGAGCTCAGATATTTATTTAAGGAACCAAATGTTGTTCAATTCATGAAACTCAATAGATTTAGATGGGCTTGGCACGTTGCTCGAATGGCTGAGAGTGACATTCCGAAGAAAATGATTTCTAAGGTAATACACAGAACAAGGCGTAGAGGAAGACCTCGGCTGTGGTGGAGTGACTGTGTGGCTGGTGATGCCAGGTCCATGTTGGGAGTGAGGAGCTGGATGGCGGCAGCACAGGATAGGAACAACTGGTGGAGGCTGGTACAGGAGGCCAAGACTCGGCATCGATTTGTCGCGCCAAATGAATGAATGAATGAATGAATAGATGAAAATGAATGAAACATGTCGCTTGGATCAAACAGATAATTATTCAACAATCAAATATTATTTATCAAGGAGGAACAAAAGTAATATAAAAATAAAAGCACTCACCGATTAGGGATGTGAACATTGATGGATACTGTCTCAAGAAGTAGGCCTTGTTCATCAGTAGCAGTAGCTAGCAGCCATCTCTGGTCTTCGGAGAGACAATATGACACGTAAAGAACTGAGCAGTGGTCTGATGAACTGACACCGCTTTCCGAATCTGGGCCCGCAGGATTGTTCAATGGCTTATCCTTACTCTTAGCTAGGATATAAGCTGGAGTATATACTTTGTACGGAGCTCGATTTTTTTCCTATTAAAACCATAATATTTACAAAATGAAACAATATTGTAATATGACAATAATTTCCATACAAAAATTTACTAAAATAACCCACATCTTTACTCTTCAAGAACATCTCATTAGATGCAGCAGTTCCAAAACCAGTTAAAGCCTTGATGTTATTAGTTCCATGTATTAATGTTTTTCTTGCTTGGCAAAAAACAGATATGGCGAGTGTTCGCATGTGATCAATTCTTCGATTTGTCTCACCACTCCTACCTAATTCTAGAATACTCTCCAGTGAAACCACCTGTAAATTTAAATTGTTGGTATCATACAAACAAGCATTTTATGAATTAATTTAAACCAGAATTAAGTAGTTATTAAGTCATCTACAATTGCTGAACAGGATGCAAGAAGGATCCATACAGGGTAGGCTTTTCTCAAGTAGAATTGAAGCATATAACCACTGCCAGCTTTTTTCAGCATTTGACCAGCTTTCTTGGAATAAAAGGGATGGAGATGTGTGAGGAAAAACAACAGTACAAAGCCAATAATTTTTAAACTTGTAGCCAAATATTTGAAAATAAATTATACTATCAGACTTAAACTAAAAATTCCCAATTACTGGCAGTTATTAAGTATAATTTCTTTTAAGGTGTTGAGATAGTTAGAAACCCTTTTCTTGCATTGAGTACTTCAATTGATGGAAAATATTCTTCAAGAATATACTATACCTGCAGTGTAATATTAGATCTAAGGTTCTCAGGTACATTGGCTATCACAGTATTGAAGGCTTTTAGCAATCCCACGCAGGAGAGGCGCTGAAGTTCTGGTGAGTCTGCTCCTACGGTAAATGGCTCCACGAGGTAAACGACTATCATTGGTGGGTCAGACCCGTCATCGTCAATTGAGCTATTGCAGCCATTGTTACCGCAACTACTACCCCCAAATGTATACTCGCTGCCACTACCACTCCCATCATCTTGAAAAAAAAAAGTCACTATTACTTCATTTTATAAGGGACAAATGACAAAAATGTCACTTAATAAATATTAATTCAAGATAATAATAGCTAATTTTTAACAAAATAGGAAAAATGCTGAAAAACAACATGATAGAAAAGTAAATTTTACCTTGAGGGTCCATTTGCTTTGGTGTGTTGGGTTGGTCAGAAGCACCCAGTGTTGATCGAGGAGCAGGATTAGAGCCCTCAGGAGGATCTAAAAGAGTTTTATCCAGGGGAACTTGGGATAAATGAGGAGCCAAATGATGGCGACACACCTGATCAAAGTGAAAACACATATGTTAAAGATAACAATACTTTTATTAATAAAAATAATAATATGATTTCTAAAGTAGAGGAATTCTTGTTATAAGATTAATAGATTTTTCTAGAATCAATTTTTTTATTATTGGTGAGTATAAATTTAAAAGTTGTTTACATCAAAAAAATTTATTAGCTATTGTTTGGATACTATGAACATTATGTTGTACCTGAGCATAAAGTTTAAGCATGTTGGCCTGGTAGGTGTCGGTGAGGTTGGAGAACCATTCGTCAAGAGGTTCCTTGGCCAACTTCACTGCAGCTGTCTTGCCTACTCTTAAGATCCCATCCCGAAGCACTTTCGTGATAGGCACGTGGCGGCCTAGTCTGCACACCTATTAAAATTTTAATACTGACGTTATTTCCAGCTCTAAAATTAAACTAATTCAAAATTAAATATGATTCAGAAAACAATTTTTTATAAACAACATTTTTAGAGCAAGTAAACATTTGAAGGAATACAAAAAATTAAATATTTGCTATAAATTTTATAAAATACCGTCAATATTGACTAGCTGATGCAAATGAAATACTAAGAATATACAGTAGAAGATTCCAATGAAATCAACAAAATACCATAATGAGACATTGAATATTTAAATAAATGTACTTTATTTCTTTGTTTTACCTCATACATGCAGGACAGTTCCTTGAAGAAACTCCTCACACTTGAAAGGACAAACTCATTATCAGGTGCAACAACAACATATGCAATATCTCGTGAGTAAGAATACGGTTCCAATAAAAGCTTTTCCCAAAGATGAACAGCATAAGGAGCTAAAGTAATCCAGTCCTTTTCTCTCCCCATAAGCAATGATGGGATTGGCTGTGGTTCACAACGATCATCAGTACCTGAAATCGCAACTATTTCAATAGTTTTTGACTTTTATTTCTAAAGTAACCTATACCATATAAACTTGATAATGGACGTACCCCTTCCAGCCAGCCTATGAAACTGTCTCCAGGTAAGAGGTCCAGAGACAGTGGGTGCTTCCCATAGCCTTGTTGTGCACTTCTTCTGGATGGCTTCTTGGAGGAGAGGCTGCAACTGCTTCATCACTCGCACAATGTCCTGGTTTGATGGAGGACCTTTAGCTCGAAGGAAGCCCCACCTGTGGACTGGTCCACTTCCAGGCCTACCATAGTTGCTTATTTCCTCCATCTATTTGAATAAATAAACAAAACGCTATTAAGTAGAAGTTCAATGATATGATAAATTTGAAAACAGAAATGGGGTAACAAGATAAAATAACAGAATAGAATTGAATAATTAATCAAACTGTATTTTATACCTTTAGAGCAAATTAGCTCATTCTTCAAACATTTACTATCTTCTCAATTCATTCATGAACCATACAAATTAGATTTAATTTAATTTAATAAATTGGCAACAATTAAGGTTAAGTTAGCATTAAGAGTGTGCAACAAGAAACACCAATATTTTAATAGTTAGTTTACTTATGAGTAGAGGGAGAATTCAATAATAAAAATTGGTGTTATTTTCAATAAAGATCCTTATTATTAAATTCATTTTAATCATTATTTAGCAAATCATACTTCAATCATTATTATTATTATTATTATTATAGCAAGAGTAATACATAGGTTCAGGTATAACATTCAAACCATTAAGGTCTCTAAAAGAACAATTTAAGCCATTTCCACTCAAAATTATTTACCATTACATTACTTAAAATAGTTAATTACATATCCGTAAAAAACATAGGGAACACACTTTGTCCAAAAAATAATCTTACTTTGCACATTGATTGAGTATGTTGAGCTGCTATGCGACCCTGCTCCAGAGCCACCAGCGACACATGATTTGAGTCCCGCAATGACAGGATGTTAAGCGGTGGAAGTGGAGTAGCAGGTCTTACTTGTGTCGCTGCTCGGTAAAGAGCATTAGAGCTAGAGTTGACAGCCAGGCACTGCCCGGCCATCAGTTCCATCTCAGCTCGACCAACACATACAGCTGTTTCCTTTTCAACAGGCTCCTCAAGTAGTCCTAAAACATATTGAAGGTTATTGATGTGTTTCTAGTAACGGGAATCCAAATTCAATGCCCTATCCCTAATTTGGGCAAAAAGGTTAAAACTAGACCTTTAGTGTACGGTAAACTACTTGTTCAATCCTCCAGAAGAAATCAGTGTGAATATAAAAAAAAAAAAAAATCTCATAATATTTATAAAAATTAATAATCCAGATTTTAAGGGCTTAATCCTTATAATGTTGTTAAAAGAAAAACAAATTGCTTCCGCAACTCTTATTTTGCATAGAATTTATAATTTCATTAATTAATTTAAAAAAAATTTAATTATGCAAAAAAATTGGAGGTTATAAAAGAATAATTATCCCCATTTGCTAAAGAAAATTGACTATTTTTGTGCTATGCTTATTCTTTAAACCCAACACTGTTGATAACGTTATTAAATTATGTAAATTCAGCTCTTAAGGAACAATTACTGGATATCAATAGAATTGTGATTTTTACACTGAACTAAGGTACATTTACTTCATTATAAACAATTAATTATGCATACAGACAAGATTTTTTTCCCCTTAACAGTTAATAAAAGGAACAAAGGTTAATTATTGTTTTTTTTTGGCTTCCAGAATTGCTATTCAAGTCCTATTTTGCCAATTAATGCGTTTATAATAAAAATTAAATTTACCAGTTATTTCAAACTCGTCTTCAATGAAGAGACCAGCTCGATGGGAAAGGCGGCGATTGACTACTGCAGAGAAGCCACAATTGCACCTTATATGTTCCTCCTCCAAAGGAAGGTGGGGTGATGGAGACATAGGTGAGTAAGGTGACCCATTACTGCTAATCAGGTACATTCCAGCATCGCTGCCACGAATGTTACCCACCACCTATACAGGAACAATTTTTTAATAAAACAATTATAGATGTTATGAGTTAATCGCTCACTCTTGAACATGATATTCCAGACAACAGAGCCTTTGAAATATATAGAATTTCTAAATCACAAATTACAAATCTTGTAACAGATAAGGCATGTTTACCAACACAGAATTGATTTTGAATAAAAACTTTATTTTATTATTTTAAGAGGTTAATATTTAATTAAAATTATTTCCATGCCTATTAGTACCCAAAATCAAAGTTGAAATTGATTAGCACACGATAATATCAACATTATTTAATACTTCACTTCATTTAAAATAAGTATATCTGCTAATAATTATACAACTATTTTTGTTAAAATATTATAGTCCATGTAAAAATTAATTATATCTGTTAGCAGATTGGTAGACACTGAAGCAGCGGGTATTTATTACTTTAGCCACTCCAGTTACTTTTTGATATAACAAGTAATTTATCATACCATTATTTAATAACATACGTCTAGAAAGAAAAAAATTACGCATGAAGGAGGTTACCTACCTATTACCTCATAGATTTTAAGATTCTTAAATCAGAAGAAGTGACATTTAAGACATTTCAAAGGTTCGGAATATTGCATAAAACATGGAAATGTAGAAGAGGACACTTTATGAAGCTTAAATTAAACTACTATTTTTGTTTATATTTGAAACTTGTTAAATACATTACTTTAATCATCTGTTCTTCACTGGACCTAATTAAATAATAAGATAATTCACTCTTTTAGATATCCGTAACTGGTGTGGCTAAAGTAAAAAAGGACCCGAAGCAGCAGAACTAAAACCAAAACTAATTAAATTTGTATCTAACGTTAGTAGTACATACCTTGGGCCCAGCATTGCAAACACAAAGTGTACAGCTGTCAAAGTTGTGATCCCTAAAGATGTTAAAGGCAGTGTCAGAAAGGAGCACAATGACGACGAGAGAATTGGCCTCTGGCGGAGGTTGGTGTTGGTGGACTGGGGCGGGAGGAGGATATTGGGCAGGGGAATAAGGAGGGGGAGGGGCTCTACCCCATGGGGCAGGTGGAGCAGGGCTCGAGGCGGCTCCGGTAGGGGTGGCGGGAGGGAGGGCAGGGATACTTGGAGTCCTAGGGCCCCCGCTTCCAGGGCCAGGGTTAGTCGGCAGTCCTCTGCTGGCTGAAGTAGTGCTATAATTTAAATAAAAAGTTAAAATTATTCTAAATGATAGATCTTAAGTGACGATATATGATTAGTAATCAAAAACTTATGTTAACATAACATTATCAAGATTTTAAATTTAAATTTTATTAGTGAATTTTATAAATAATGTGAGGAAAAATTTTAAGTACAATAAGTAAACAGAATCACTTCTTATTTTATTCTTAACAACAATTACTAAAATATAATTCAATCATTAGTATTCAGAACTACTTACTTAGCCTGTTTCTCTGGATGAGGAAGTGACCACGAAGGCTTATACGTAGCGTTAGCTGGAAGAGTCACGGGAGGAAGGCTGTGGCTTGGCAGTATAGTTAGGGGAGCATATTTGCTTGACCCGACAAACTTACTAATAGGTGCGGGTTTGAACACAAAAGACCAGTCCTGCAGACAATGGAAGATTAATTATATTTATATTAAAAAAAAAAAGAAGAATTTATTATATCTGCATAGTGAGCAAGAATAAAAATTAAGAATTACAGGCATGAAAAAAATAAAAGACAAATAAATTATGATTATAATTATAATTGTTTAAGTTTACTTAAATAAATAAATACACAGAATAATTTTTATCATGAAATTCCAAACCCTGATTGCTTTAACACGTTAACTGCGACGAGGGGTCATTTGACCCCATGCGGTGGCTTCCTATACTGCGAGCCATTAAACGTGTACTTGTCGTTAACTGTGATGCTTGTCACGCATCCTGTTTTAAAAATTTTCAGATTTTTTATTTATTTTTTATAATGGACTACATAATACTACTTATATATCGAAAAAAAATGTAAGGGGTCACTTGACCACTTGTCGCATTATAGTTTAAATATTTTCCTTAATGCGGGGCAAGGGGTGAAATGACCCCTTGCTCTTTTAATGCTCATTACACTTCATCTTACTATTGTTTTAGCATATTATATAAAATATTAATGAATATGTAAATAAAAAATATTTTTTCTATTTACATAAATGTTTGAAAGCTGTGAAAGCGAAAGTAATTTACTATGAATCACATTTATCTAAGGATGAATCACAGATTTATCTTCCTTTTTGTTCTTCGACTGATTCTACTTAGTATTGTTGACACCTGAGCTCTCGTTTATTTGTCTCGATTTAGTTTAATTTCGACATGTGTTCACGTGGTAAGAAACTTGTCGATTTAGCCCTTTCACAGCGGAATTCATCTTCAAGTGAAGATGAAGGAACTAGTTCAAGTTTTGAAGATAGTTATGATTCATATAAGGAAGAAATGTTCGGGCTGTTATGAAGAGCTAGCACAGCTATGAGCAGTGCAGAAGCCCAAAAAAAGGTTGAGAAGGTCCGGACATACAGTGACGACTGTGCCGACAAACCGTCTCTTTGCTTGCAGTGCTTCAACAATAAACATTATAAAATGTAGTTTTCACATGTTATTTTTTTTAATAATTTAATTTTTAATATTTAAGTTTATTTTTTTAAATACACAAAAGTTACACCTATGTTATTTATTTACAATAGAAACATACTTTTGGTTCTATTTTTTATATCTGAATTCTTCCTTTCATGAATTATATATGGTGAAAATTAAGAAAATTAAAACCATATAGCAAACATTTTATGATTAAACGTAAAAGGAAAGAAAAAAATTACTGTTAGTGTAACACAGATGTAGTGGAAAAAATAAGTAATAAAAAAATATATTCAGAAGCAACAAAATTCAACCCTGCTTCTGTTACGAATTCTTGTATGTCAGGTAATTGTAAAAAAAATGGATTTCACTTTAAAGCATTCATCAATGTTTACAGAGTGTTAATTTTAATGTCTAAGGGACAAGGGGTCAATCAGCCCCTTGATGCAGTTTAGCGGTGTGGTAGCATGGGATCATTTGACCCCTCGTCGCAGTTAACGAAAATTCCAGTTTATTTGTTTCGCAGCTAACGTGTTAAATTCTTATATACTTCACTGGTGATTATGAATGACCATAAAATCAATTTGATTTTTTTTTTTTTTCATTTATGATAGATAATTTATATTGTTAACAATTAAAGATAAATATGTTTGCTTTCACTAAGAGTCAATATAGTGCAGTGCAAATTCAAAATTTTATTTGGAATGAGCAACTGGATAATGAGACATAATTTTAAATCAGATAGTGAAAAGGATCTGACTAAAATCCATTATATTTAGGCCTTTATTTCGAATCAATAAGCTAAAGCTAAGCATGAAATCAGAAAAAAAAGAAATCGAGACATTAAAGTAAATATTATAGGCCAGATAAGAAACAATGCTTCACTCTTAGCTGTTTCTACAAGCACCCAGTGACAATGTATATATTATTTCTAGTAGGTAATTAACTTGAAAGTTAAAGCTGCTTATCACATTATCTGCACTAACTCAAGGCACAATTATTCGTTAAGGACGATTACAGGCCATAAAGAGAGAGTTTTACAAGCCTTAATAAGCTTATGGAAACTCACTGATACTACTGAACTGTAAAGTGGCACTTAAATATAAGTGATGCATCTAAGGCGTCAAAGCAAACAGATTTTACATGCTTTATAGAAAATAGATATTAAAAACTTCTTAATTATTCAATGTTATTTCTTTTGTCTTCTTTGAATAATCAAGAATCACCTGTCACTAAACAATGAATAGAAACTTCAATGAGAGTCACCTGGATGGGCTGGTGGTGGGGAGAGAGTGACTGAGGATGATCATCACCAGGTGATAGAAGAGGGTGCTCCAAAGATGGTTCCAAAGATGGAGGAGTTGGAAACATTTTACTCAGTTCCTCAGGCCTCAGGATTCCCGCCTGGCCATTGGTAAGGCATAGGCGTGTGCTAGGAAGAACGGTCGTCTGTCCATTAGATTGAACAGTACAATCTTCTGGACCCTTGTTGGAACTCGGCGGTGTCACATTTAACTGTAAAATATGAATTTTTATTACTGAATCAAAGACATCCTTCAAAATTATATTGACCAAAAAAAAAAAAAAAAAAAGATCATTGAATAAGAAATATAAATTTATAAAGTCGGAACAAATTAAATATCATTTCCATTTGAAAAAGATAATAAATCAAAACCGACTTAGATCATAATATTTTAATCAAAATAATTTTTGTTTGCTTGAATATATTTCTTCGAATTCTCTCGAGGTTTGTTTATGTGTACTTGAAAGAAAATCTATATTTTGAATTAATATCCTTAAACCTTTAGCAGCTAAGGGAGCTGGCGGAAAGCTGCAATGAGCAGCTAAGCGAGTCAGCCGGCCTTTACCCTCCTAAAGCTAAGGCATATAGGCCACCTTCCGCTGCAGACTGCCTCAACATTTTCAACTCCTCAGTACTTTTTTCTTCTTAGTGTTTTAATTTTCTTTTTATTAATGTTTTATTTTCTTTTTATCATTCTATAATACCTTTATCATTATTTCAATAAATTAAAATGCTATTGATTATCTATTGTAATGAAAGATTACGTGATTTATTAAGGTAATAATGAAGATTATAATTTTATTACCTTACATACAATTTTCTTTTATTTGAGGTAATATAATGGGTAGCCGGGGGAGGGATAAAAATAGCAGGAAGGAAAGGGGTTGGACGGGCTTCCCTCTTCAGAGGAACCCAGGTATTCCAAAGCTATCGGGCTGGAACAAATATTTCCCCAATAGACACCCCTGCAGCCTGGCGGTCACTAGATGTAATTATTATATCTCTGAGGATCCACTAAGATGTACTGCAGTCAGGACAAGTGCTCTCGTGTGAAATAAGTGGCAAACTGGTTGTAAGTAATACCATCCTCCACTACTGGGGAATGGCAGCCGGCCATGAGTAATTTCGTCGTTCGGTTGTGGGTATCGTATTTATTTTCCGAGATATTTTGTCTAGAGCCGTTAAAGGGTTAAGAATGTTAACATTACACAATATCCGTTGTTTTTTTTTAATGTGTTAAAGAGTCTACGAAATAAATGGTAAGTCAGATATCAATGAAATGAAAAATGTTTAATTTTACTCAACTTAATTATAACCTATCCACAACAAATGAAGTTTTTTTTCCCTTTTTATTTTTTAAAGTTTATTGATTCACCCGAACATTTTCTTCCAAAAAGGAATAAAACAAAAAAAAAATCTGAATGAGCATTGAAAGAAATGGACAGTAGCTACAAAGCTATTTTGAATAAAAACAATATTATTCAAGTTTGTTCTTCATTCATTCAAGTAGAGTACACTGGGAAAAAAACCCAGAATGTTCCAAAATCTAGTAACTTAGGGCAATGGTAAAAGCAAGACTTTTTTGGGTAATTAATTATAAATAAAACTAACTGTTTCATCACCAGAGTTGTCATCAGAATGATTAAAAATCTGGTCAAGATCGTTGTATGTGACCTGGAGTCCTTCACTAGTAAACAAGTTTCCAGAAGCCATTTTTCCTTGACTGCTAGGAGAGGGACCAGTACCATTTACCAATCCCTTGTCCTCCTCCTACAAATTCAAGAAAAAGAAATTTTTAAACTTAATTTTCAAACAAGATATAAACATTTCATGACGCAAATGCGACTTATACATTAATGTGATTGTTGTGGAATTAGTAAAATCATGAGTGCTTAGAAAAATAAATCAGGAAAAATTACTTTTAATTCTATAAGAGAAAATGTTTGACAAGAAACAATAAAAAAAAAAAAAAATTAGATAAACATGTTTGACTTCATTATTAACACATTGGAAATCGAACATTGAGACAACTTAAAGTGGGATGCCAATCTCACAGTTTGTTAAGGTGCCGACAAATTTTGCATCAACAAATGGAATTTTCAGTGCCTTTCTATGATTAACTACATAATGAAGGACATAACTACATAATGATTAGGATATTTTATAATTTAATATGATTAAATCAAAGTGGTTTTTTAAACCAGAATCCTGTCAGCAGTCAAGGTGCTAATAAAGTAAGTGACTATTTATCACTTATCAATAAATCTAGAAAAAAAAATATATAAAGTTACATTATTACAAAAGCATACCTTAATGGGAACCCTTTTAAAACTATTGATATGCATTCCAGACATTCCTTCTTCATTAAAATCGTAAGGGTCCCCGGGACCTCTTGGACCAGTGTAACCATTTTCTTCAATCTAAAAGGAAATTAAAGAAAATAACAATGAAAGAACTCAACATAGGAGGAAGAGTAAAAATAAACTAAAGAAAAATGCATTTTACATTGAAATTATTTTTATAAATTGAAATAATAAGCCTAACTTACTGGATTGGAGTTTGGCAGATTAGGCTCTTGTTTGATGAAGGTCTGTTGAGGCGTAGGCGGCTGACTGGGTTGCGAGGGCTTAAACCTTTTCACTGGATGGTTTAACCTAGAATACAATGGAACCATAAGTTTGAAATTTTTGTTTTGTGAATTATGAGCTTTTTTATTTACAAACTGGCAGTAATTAAACATGAGTTGATTTACAAAATAATAGTGATACAAAACAGTCCAAAATCACTTTTTCCAAGGACTAAAATCAATCTTTTCACAGACAGATTACTGATTTATTGCAGTCAAAATGGGAAGAACAAAATTTACTTCTTGAGTCCAAAATATAAAAGTGAAACCTACAGTCAGAAATCAAACTTTCTTGACTCAACCTAACCAAAACAAAGCAAAAATACAACTGATTTATGATAAACTAAATGATATAAGTTTAAGGATTAAAAAAATTAAAGGACTATCTAAACAATTTTGTTTTTAACAGTAAGAGCAATGTATACCAACAGCAGCCTCAGAGAAAAAACTAAAAATATTGATGAGAAAAGATATATATGTATGTAAATGGGTCATTTTCCCGGAAAGGGCGAATCTGAACTTGGAATTCTTGAAATTGAAAATGTCGAATTAACATCTGGAAAATATTTAGGAATGCTCTTTACATAGCACTGATTGAACTCTGAATGTAAGGTTATACAAGAGCAGGGTGCATTTATTATAATTTTTTTTTTTAAAGATTGCTGACAAAAATCCTAAGCCATCTAACAGCCATTACACTAAACCTTATGACCATCCAGTTTTTTCTCGTTTACTACTTAAACACAGATGCTTTTGAAATAAATGATAGACCATCGGAAACGTCTCAACAACCTGTATATGTATAAAGCAATGAGAAAATATAGATGCAATTAGTTTTCGGGTAGAGACAGACGGGATAATGACTCCTGATGTTTATGACCATCTAGTTTTTTCTCGTTGTACTACTTTAATACTGCTGCTCTTCGACAAAACGATAGACCGTTGGAAACGCCTTAACGAGTTCTATAAGTAAAAAGCAGCAAAACATTAAGATACAATTACTTTCCAAGTAGGTAGAGGCGGAATCATGACATCAGATTTTGAGAGGCTATCTAATTTTTTCCCGTTTAATACTTAAATATAGCAGCTTTTTGAAAAAAATGATAGACCGTTCAAAACGTTTCAACGAGCTTTAGAAGTAGAAAGCAACTAAAACATTTAGATGCAATCACTCTCCGAGTAAATGCGAGCGGGAGAAAAGCACCCGATATTGTATTGTAAATACACTTGTTTTTGGAAAAAGGTTTGATACAATTACCTTCTAAGTACGTACGGGCGGGAAAATGACATGGGTTGTATGTCGCCTCCTGCCGCAGCACTAATGTTGTTATCCTGACGGTTCTATAGTAACTGAAAACATTTGGCGGCAAAAAGAGCTGTTACCTGAGATGCAATCCTACTTTTAGCCAGAAGCCGCAGACATCTGTAATGGTTAAACTGCCAAAATACGAAAATTCTATGCAAGCGGTGGAAAAAACCTAACACAGGGGAAAAGCCTTTTCCCTCTTCTATATACCATTCTATCATTTCTAAAAATATCGCATACCTCACATTAAGATCTTAAGATGTTTTGAACAGCACCACAGTTATAAAAACTTCAAAAATGGTCAATGGTCAATTCGTAGATGAGCGTTAAGTTTGGAAACTGGAATTGTGACATGGCGGGGGAAGGAGATTTCCCCAGGTCATATTGAAATTCAACCTTTAATTTTTAATGTTATATGAGTAAAACCCTACTTGTCGACAGGGCAAGTCAGAAAGTATAATTAGAGGTTGTTTTAATGTACCAAACTGGTGAGGGGGCTTCAGAATACATCGGAGACAGCGTTTGGCTATTTCTGGGAAAATTACCCAAATATATAAAAATTAAATAAAGAAGTACTTTACACTTAGTTTGATTGTTAAATAACATTTCGTAATGTAATTTTTGAATATTTATAAGAAAGTTTGGCTGTTGATAAAAAAATTACAAAAAAATATTAAAATCAAGTAGTTACCAAGCATCTAGAAGTGAATAGTCATAAAGAAGATCTGATGGCCTTATCTCCTGTGCCAACGCTTCTTCATAGTCAGAAGAGGAGAGTAACGGCCTCTTGGGAATCGGGGGTGGCTGCTGCTGAACAGGAGGTTGTGGTGGTGGGGTAGGGGCTGGTGCAGGGGTCCTGGCTGCCAGGGGGGTCGTCTTGCCACCGCCGATTGTCCCAACGCTGCCCGGACCCCCACCCCCGCTCTCGCTTAAAGTTGTCTTCACTTCTTCTCCATAAGGTGAAAGCATCTGCAATGTATAATTCATTCAGTACCTTTTCAAAATCAAATACTAAGTCATAAATAATGAATCAATCAATAAACTTAAAAATTAATATTTATACTAAAATAAATATTAGGGGATTTGAGTGCAATGAAAATTCGTGATAAAAAATCGTGCATATCTGAATAATGTATTCAAACAAATTGAAAGAGAAGTAAACAACCTCATTTCAGTTCAGTAAATGTTAATTATCTCTTTTTCATACACTATACATTTCTTATTTCCATGAGATTTATCATAATGATAGATAAAACCATCAAAAGTAAACTAATCCAAGATAATTAATGATTTGTCAATAAATACATATACTATATGAATTTTCTTTAAAACATCATAATGATATTTTCCTAATCTGTAATCTAATTTTCTTATGTTAGATGAATGATATTTACTTGGTTAGAGATGGAAGGAACTGATTTTGGTGCATTGAAATCAATAGGAGTAGAAACGACTTTGTCATCAAGAAGAGGACTTTGGGAGATGTGATGTTGTTGCGGAGGCTGAGGTGAAAGAAGGGGCATCGTCGGGTCCGTTGGTGGGGGGACGCTAGGGGCTGGTGATTCAGGTGGTCCAGGAGATCCCACAGACGCTATCGGGACAGAATCATTCTGACCCATACTAGCACCGCAATTCAACCTACAAAATATTAAACAATAAATACGTTTGCCAATAAAATTTAAGTTAAAAAATGGAGGTATTAACAATTAATCCTTCCATATAGTGTCATTTTTTTACAACTCATTCAACGTTAAAAGACTAAAGAATAAAATAAAACAAATTCTATATAGGTATTTTTATTTAAATTTAACAAGCTTTGAGAAGAAGGTAAGTATAAACATATGAGAAAATGTTTTATGAGTTTTTTATTAACTAAGAATCACTATATACTAGGGTATTCTATATAGTGAATTCAATGACGTATATTTGAAAATTGCAATTATCTGCTCATTTAATTTTACCTCTCTTAACAGACTTGCATACTCATTGTTTTTCTGAACATGGTTCAGCTATTATGTACTTTCTATGAAATAGAACTTCAATAAAATATTCAGAATATTTATAAACTTAAAATTTTTAATTATTGTGTTATCAATATTACTCAAATCATGAAAAATAATTTAGAATAACTCTAAAATAATTTTTAAAAATTGTATGGTACATGGTAAAAAAATATCAAACATTTTCATAATAATACATGCTACAACAAAAAAACAAAAAGTAAAAAAGTTCACCATGCACCATAACATGTGTTATTCGAGAATTACAATAATTAACATGATTATTCAAATTAGTTTTTACTCCAATAATCCAAAACAATGTGCATAAAACAATGATTATTAATTAATAGTTATGCACAAATAAACATGCAAGTAAAAAATTAATATTAAGAAATCAAACATCTTACAGTACATTTAATTTTTGGTAATTACTTGTATTATTCAGAAATATAAATATAAAATGTTTAATAAAGCAGTCACCATTTAAGTGTAGACAGTACAAACCAAAAATAATATAAGCAAAAATAGTGAATAAAACTACTCTTACCTGTTTAGTATTTTTTAAGATGGGCACGATGAAAAATTTTGGCTAACTTTTCAAGCTCTGCATTTTATCATGCTCAGAATAATAATGGAGATAGATATTTAAAGAAAAAAAAAAAAATGATTTCTCATACAATTGAACCTCTTTACATATATAACCTTTAATTTCATTGGAAACAAATTTTTCAAAATTAAAACATTTGAAGTTTAAAAGTAAACCCAAATTTGACATTATTTAAATAATAACAAGAGACCAGAATTTGAAACGAGTTGATACTGAATTGTAATCATGAAAACAAAAAGCAGGACAGACAATTTTTCATTAACCATACAAGTGAAAGAAATGGGATGTGAAAAATCAATAACAATGTTATCATTAATTTATACAGATTTTTTCTAATTATACACGAGTTTTCTTCTAGGAGCCTTCACGATAGATATACAGAGGTTCATATGTATTTTAAAACAGAAAGAAGTATTGAAATTTAAAAAAAATAAAATAAGCTTGAGAATTTCATGCTAAATGTATAAAAAAATTGAAGATATTAAAGACACATTTATATTTAAATAAGCAGGGGCAAGACAGTATCACTGATCATTAAAAAAATTATGATACTCAATTTTTTTTTTCCTGAAGACAAAACTAAAAAAATTAACCAAGTGACTGCAATATATCAAGATCCTGGTATTAGTGACATGCTTTAACACCTCTATTACAAAGCTCAGCAAATTAATTGTAAGTATTCCCTTGAATGACAGCACACCACCATCACCAATGCGTAAATATAGCTGCAGGGTATACCGTACAGTCTCAAGTAAATATTGGAGAGAATGATATTTAAAATACAAGATAATAGACGTGTGAATACTAATTTTGATTAATTTAATACAAAATGTCTTATAATGTAATTTTATTAATTATAACGATTAATTTTAGACTTAGAACATTCTTGGCTAACACTGAACTTTTAGACAGTTGAAACACTGGTATTTAATATTCCCTAAAAAATTGGCTGCGTTATTTAAAATATAGCAGTATGAATTAATTAATAATTACAGGAATGTGAAACAGTAGAGGTGCTTTTATAACTTGTGGAGAAATTGTGGTTTTAGGTAATCAGACACTAAAAATAAAATACTTCAATTCACCATTAGAAATCTACTAATAATACGATAAAAATCGTCATAATGGTGAAAGACCTGGAGTTAACTAAGAACAATTGTTATTTATAAAAAGAGTAAGATTATCAAAGATTTAAATAAAAAATTAGCTTTAAAGTATTAGGTACTTTTATATAATTTGATCGTCCTTAGGGATATTAATGGTTCCTAGAATTATTATTTAAATAATTCCTTATTATTAGAATGAATCAAACACTTAATATTAATAGACAAAGTAGCAGTAATAGGAAAATTAAAGGCATAAGGCAGTTTCCTTCCTTGGTGACAAAATTGTTAAAACCAATTTTTAAAAAACTATTGCGTAAATAAGCCAAGATTAAAAACCAATACAAATAACAAATGTTATAAATTGAGTTACAAGAAATTAAAAGACATTCAAGTAGGATTGAGGAAAAAAGTATGATATGTGATAAGATGAAAATGTCTCATTAATTTAATTTATTGTTTTAAATGTTTAGTTATTCGCCTACTTATGAGTGTTTAGATAAATAAACTCATAATATACAGGGGAAAATAAGAGTATTTCACAGACCTTATAGCATTATTTAAAAAAAAAAAAATCTATTAAAAAAAGTTCTATCATTTACTATTTAAAATAATGTTTAGATTGAATTACCTAAAGGGTCAGCTTAAACAAACACGATCATCTTATGGCATATACAGAAGTAACTATTAGAAAAACAAAATAAATAAGGTGTGTCACTATTACAACTATAAGAACTCTGAATATTGAAAACTTAAAATAGGTAGTGAATTATTGAAAAAGGGTAAAGCAGCAAGACTGTACGGTGCAACCTCCAGTATTGTGAAGGTTTGTGGCAGCAGAAATTACCTTAATTCTGTGATGGGCGGCGGTGGTGCCCTGCGATGGTAAGGTGGACCACCACATGAACCAGAACATGGGCGGCTTTTCCTCCTCCTGTGCGACAGACTTCTCTTTAGCAAGCCCAACTTTCGCATATCATTATTTTACTCAAATAAGATACTCACCCAGTCATCCGTTAAAATTCAACCCATTGTCTCAATTTTAACAATTTACTTAATTTGAGCCAATGAAAAAATAAATAATTATGCCAAATGAGTCATTCATTTAAATATGAGAATGGTACAAAAATAAACTGGTGGTATTTAAGTATTTCTATTCCTATATCAAATGGGAATGAAGTCATCAAAAGACGCTAAACAAAACAACGTATCAAGGAATTATTAAAAGGATGTGAAAAAGACAACATAAAAGGTAAAATAATAAAAACAATAGCTAATAACTGATGTCAGATGGCTAAGATAAAAAATAACACAACAAGAATGAATTTACATCAAAGTTATTGGTGATAACTTTAATTGCTAAGTTAAAACAAAAAAAGTTTAGGCCATATTTTGCTATAGGAAACAATAGGGGTTGGTTCATCCTTGAGAAATGTTTAAGAGGCACCATTGTTTGCATTTAAATAAATTCATTCATATGAATCAGTTTAGTATAGACATTATTGCAAGTACAGTAAAATCTCGATAGTCCGGCGGCTGGGTTATCCGGCACGTTCAGTAATCCGGCGCTACGTGGGAACACGCTTTTTTATCCACCACCGTTCGCGCTTCAGACGTACTTCTTGTTCCGTTATTAATTTATTGTTTATTACTTCTTGTTCCGTTATTGTTTTATTGTTAAGTACTTCTATATCCGTGATTGTTACTTATCTAGTATAAGGTGTTAACCAGAGTAGTATAATGTATACAAAAAGGAAACACGTAACGTTAAGTTTGCTTCAAAAGCAAAATATCATATGATTTGGATAAAGGCGAAACCACTGCAAGCCTCTCACGAAAATATGGCGTTGGACAATCCACGATATACGACATCAAAGTCAACCGCGAAAAAATCCTCTATTTTATTAGGACCGCCAAGGGTGATTTAAAGGAAAGAAAGACAGTTAAAACAGGTGAGTGTCCTGAAATGGAAAATGCTTTATTTACGTGGTTCATGCAAGAGCTTGCCAGGCATACGCCATTGTCGGGAGACATCCTTCGCGAAAAGGCAAAATATTTCTATGAAAAAATGCAATGAAAGGCGACTTTTGAGCTAGCGATGGCTGGCTTGTGGTGTTTCGGCCGTGAAACCTTTTCAAAAGAAATTGCAATTAAAAATTCAAGGTTGCAAGAATGCGTTTTTAATAAAATGATGATTTTTATTTAATATGAACCTATTTTTCATTTGTACATTGTATTTTGTTTTATGTTAAATAATAATTTGTAATAAAAATATTACATTAAAATACGTTTTTTTATTTTACTTCCCATAATCCGGAAATTATTGATAATCCGGCGGTTGTCTGGTCCCATATGTGTCGGATTATCGAGACTGTACTGTACTAAAAATTTTCAAGTGGAGGAGTCGGTCTGTATCAAGACCAAAATTTAATACAGCAGATTCCTGATATGTTTTGATGAGGATCCAATGTTAAATGTAAGTAATAATACTGTTCCAAATATCTAACTAGATCATACTTTCGATTTCTACTGCTTCTTTTAAGGTTTACGATATCAATAGGTCAATCTTATTGAATCATACCATAGTACAGCTAAGATGGTATGTAAACATATTACGGGATAACTTTGAAGATAACAATTGAGAATAACATCCAAGGTATGTTAATACAAAATTTTGATGATATAAATAAGCTTACTTTACAATTTTTTTTTCACCTCTTCCTAGCCTTTTTAGGCTATAAAAGATTTTCCTGGGCCAGGGGTGGGGGTGGTGAGTTTACTACCGAGTGGTAAAAAGAAGGAGATTTGAAGTCATGAACTTCAGGTTATTATAACAGGGGCAACACATTAGCCTGCTCGCCCCCTTCCCCTCCAAACCTTATCTAGCTATAAAGAATACTAAGTTACTACAGGTCAGAATAATATTTTAAAAACAACTCTTAGTATGGCAATATCACACTTCCCCCAATCTTAAAAAAAAAAAAATTCTGTGCCTTTTTATACCAAAACCCAACTAACAAACCATTATTTCTAAAACTGATTTAATTCTAGTTAGACAAAATGGATTTTTTCGAAATTAGTTTTTATTAGATCTGAGCTGTTTAATGTCTGGAAGGTTTCTTCCACTGATTAATTTAGTTTCTAAAGAATAACATCTAGGCAAATATAAAAATTTTACACAAAGATCACGAAAATATAATTATGAGTGGGCAAATAAGTTTAGGTTTTTTCTTGGGGCTGCTGAATTTACTGAGATACAAGAATTACCTAAATATTAAATATCGGGACTCTACTGTATTAATAGACAATGAACCCTAGTAATTTTTTTAGTTAAAAATAAGGTCTAAGGGCTATTATTACAACAAATAAAAACAAAAGTAGCGGCTTTGACGTAAAAGTAGACAACAAAAAATATTTTAAAGATTACAAGAGAAATTCAATCTT
This sequence comes from Aelia acuminata, assembly GCA_911387785.2. NCBI lineage: Eukaryota > Metazoa > Arthropoda > Insecta > Hemiptera > Pentatomidae > Aelia > Aelia acuminata. The sequence goes on along the minus strand of OU426983.1, from coordinate 87,088,630 downwards.
TAGTAAATAGCAAAAATAAAGAGCATAAAAATTATAATTGAATTACCTTTAAAAAAAAAAATATATTATTTAAAATGTTTACTTACTATGACTTAAAATATTTTTATACGTACATACCAAGATAAACTTAATAAATTAATAACTAATAAGCCAACTATGAAAGTTTATAACATTTCCTAAAAATGAATCTTCTGGTGAATTGGTTTAAAAAAAAAAAAACTTACCATTACTTTTGCCCAAAAACCTTTCAAATTTAATATATTTCTTTGAAAGTTTAACTAAAGCTAAAAGAATTCATTTAAAATAAAAATAATATTCTTCAAGTTTATTGCTATTTCTTTCACCTTGTTCCTCTAAAAAACTGACATCTTACCTATTCAAAGCCACATGTATCAACATCCTATTAATAGACAATGCCTAATGAGAAATTATCTTAGAGAAACAGTTAAATCAGTTACATTAGAAAATATTATTAACCATTTTATTTTATTTTTTATATCAATGTGCCTGATACCCCATGGTTCTGCCAAAATATATTTCAACCCAATATATAACTGATGGAATCATAAAACAGAATGTAACATGCAATTTCTTAGGTTAGTGAAAGACAGCTTATTAAAAAAAAAAAAAAAAAAAAATAAAAATAAAAATTAAAAGGAACGACAGAACAGCACAGAAGACTAACATAAAAATGTTATGGAATTTCATTCTAAATAAATAAAAAAAATATGAAACAGCGACATTCAACAAAATTTACATCAACTATCTAAGACTAAAACATTCACTTACTGAGTAAGTACATAAACACCATCACACAACAGTTTAATAAGTACTAGGTTTCCATCCAATAAGAGGACTACACTTAATACAAGTTTGAAACAAAGAGAAATACATTTATCGACATGAAGAGACAGAGGAGACAGTAATATATATAACATAAATTAAAGCATGCTAGCAATATAGCTACAATACTTTACAAATTTGATTACTTCACTAGAAGATCCATTCAGGTTATTAGTGACTTACTTGCAAGAACAGGTACAACCCTGCTTTCTAGTAGGGTCGACAAAGTTCCATTGCCCCGGAGTATGTTGTGGTGAGCCTGGGTTGGTGGTCTGAGGCGGCCCTCCAACCTGGGTCGTACTAGGAACACTTGGAGTATTTGTAGTTCCACCACTGCTTCCTGTGGTACTCGTGTTGTTGCTACTACTGGTATTAGTGCTACCAACATTGTTAGTAATGCTACTGTTGCTTGAGTTATTCATATTATGAACTAGAAGAGATTCCTGCCAAACCCTTTCAGCAAGGAGGCCAACACGATTCAAACCTACAATCAATAAATAATGAAAAAATAAAAAAATTAAATATAAAAATACTGATTGAGATCTGAAGTATAAAGAACTATACACAAAATTTAGATTATTACATTACTAAAAATTTAAAAATAAAAAAGTTATTCTTAATTATAATGTAAGGACCAAAAGAAACTTCATAAATAATTATTTATGAAGCATCATATCATCATTTTTAATAATTAATCAACTCACCTCTCGTAAGAGGTTGTGCCGCCATCGGTGGAAGATGGTTTGGCTGGTTATGGTTACTAAACAGACTCTGCGTGCTTTCATCCAAGTCAGTTAACAGCACATAATGTGAAGGGTACTTAAGTTTCATCCCACCTAAAATCAACACAAGACCGAGCAAAATAAGTTCCAATAATAGCAAATATAATTTTTAAAAAATTATAATTAATGCATATGCTATAAACAAATAATGATTAAAATAATTCTAAATAATGTTTAAGATACTAACCAACGATAACTTCAACAGCTGCTGGAAGGTCAGAATGATGTGGGCCACGGTCGATTGGATAAAACAACCTCCAGTTTTCGAGGAGACGCTGAGTATGGGGGTCATTATTGCGGAAGCTCTGGCCAGTCAGGGTACCAGCAAGACCAAAAGGAGCTAGGATAACTGAAAAAAAAGAAAAGAACTTCAACCAAATATCTTCAAAAGTAATTAGTCTAAATGATACTTCAGATTACGAAGTATTGTAGTAATTTAATATAATTCAAACAAAACATACAGTTTATTCTAACTCTCATAATTAATCCTAGAAGAATTTTTTAATTCCTGCTATTTAAGTCAATGTTTACTTTGACTAATCCTTCAATCCCTTGTGACTCAAGTTAGCTTTTATTAACACACAACTGCCAAGTCAGAAGAAAAAATCTTGATTCACTGTCTTTAGAAACATTATTGGAAAAAAAAAATGTAAGTGCAAATGCAGGTGCGGCCTTAGAAAGAGTCAATTACCAATCAAAATAATGCCACACAGAATCCAGATCAGATTACCCATCGGTCATTGATGATGATGTTCTTTGAGAACGAGGACCCACAAGCAGCTACTTATGATTTATCTCTTTATTTAACTTTCCATCCATTAAGGTAGATTTACGTAATCTTAAGTTTATAGCTTACCTTCCTTCACTTCATCTTTTTTTTTCTTTTAGAGTTACTGAGATAGCACTGTGTATTGAACTTACTAAATAAATTATACAATTTTCTAATTTAAAATGAATGTAATATGATAATAAAATAAAATTTACCGTGGACAGGAGGAGGTTGGGAATGGAGTGCTGCTTGCTGAATGTGAGAAGCCAGTAGAGTTCGAATTGGGGGATGCTGTCTTACATCTACGCTGGCGCACACTTGGCTTTCTCCGTGGACAAAGAAGTCAAATGCAAATGAGTAATGGCCACTGAAATCAAAGATAAATTTATTGCACAAATACACATTAAGTAATCTATTAAATTAAGTAAAAAATTAAGAATCCTATTAGGAATCTTGAAAATACCTTTCGTTAAATAATATTACATTAAAACTGAACATGTAAATAAATAAACACAATTATTTTATATAAACTGAGCATGAAAACAAGAATCAATAAATATAAACATTACTACTAATCCATTCAACATGAGACTCAAGTTATGCGAGTTTCTCACAACCTATTTTCCATACTTAGTATTGTTAGTGTTATTTACATTTATCATAATACGCTATTTTCTATTAAGTTCATTAAAGTTGTCATTAGTGTTTGTTAAGTATGATTCATTTAAATTGCATTGAAGGTAACAATGAGCAAAATACTCATAATTCGATTAAATAAAAAAATTATATTTAAATACAAATACAATATAAAATACAAACCTCTTTTCCAACATCTTTTCTGAGCTGTCGTAAGGTTGTACATACCACTTCCCAATCCTAACAAAATCCCTTGAGAGTAAGCACCTAAAAAACAAAAATTAAATTAAATTGTTCAACTTATATAAAAATTACTGGATTAAAAATGAAATAGTTATCATTTAGTACATGCAGATGGAGCTAATAAAATTTCATATTAAAACACAAAAGCATAAAAATGAAAGAACCCTTACAGGAGGGTTTAATATTTTGAAAATTACCTTTCGATGAGGTTGTGGAGTGCTTTGAAGAGTAGTGATCTGCACTCATAGGATAAACCACTTTCCCAGGATCCTTGCTCTCCATCTAGAAAAAAGGGACATACAGATTAGGAGGAATGTTTAGAATTTAAGGGTAAACAAAAATCATTAACAACTATTTTACAGTCAATACATGTTCATCAAAATTTAAATAACTTCTCTAACTAGTTTCTATACACTATTAATAATTGGGCCTCCTTTTTTTTTTCTTCAATATTTTTATTTCAGGAATAATAACCAATGACATGTTTCAAAAGAAAAATAGTTAACAGCCTTCCAAACACTGTCTGCCGTCAAATTTCAAATGATGGACTTCTTTTCCAGAAAGTGGGGTTTTAGTATGGATGATTGCATAAGTCCTCATCTCATTAGAGTAATTAATGAGGACATAAAGAATCAGTTTTTCTATTACACCGCAAAGAAATAGAGGCAACATCAATATCATCAGCAGCTATGTTAAGCATGGAATGCAAAAATTAATGTTTGTACGAACGACTTTTATGTATTGAGTTTTGTGTATTATATTACTTAATTATAAATAAAAATAGGAAGGGTACAAAAATATCTTTTAAGATTTTAAAACTAGCATGACCCAAAAACAAATGGGAATTTCATTATCTGAAGCTATCGGATGTTTGAACCTACACAAAACGTTGCTTTGCTATGCTGGTTGTATAATTACAAAGAATAGGTGGATTAAAATATTACAAAATTTTTCATTCCTCAGTTCAAAAAAATATTGGTAAAAGTTCATTATGACACAACAGTTCTCTGATTACTCAAGTTAGGTGAGAAGTTGCCATCCTCAGCTGTAAAACAATACTAGGAGTATTTATAATACAAAATTTAAAAACGCTTTTTTTTTTTTTAGTTGTAGGACATAGCGATAATTATTCGAATGCAACAACTTGAATGTAATAGGAATAGATAAAATTTGAAAAGGGGGTTTGAACGAGTTCACAAATTGGGTTCTGAACGTTTGCTTTCAGCAATTGAATTGATCAAATGATGTTTTGAATGGCCACGTTCATTGAAAAATTACGAAGAAACTTTATCTTCCAACCGTGGAGTAATTCATAATCAGAATCAGACCAGTCACTGTTCATTCTTTCTTTGCCAAAAAATAAGTTACGTAACCGATTACAGTCACAGAAAATCATGTTCCATTTGCCGCCCCAGACGCAAAGTTGCTTCCAGGTTTGGCAGATCCATCTGAACATCCCCGACGGACCATATCCTGGATGTTAAGGATCAGACAGATAGAAAGCGATAGAGATAAGGGAACACACACGAAACCAGTTATGAATGACAAATGATGGGAGCAGGAGGGGGCCGGATCAATGCCGCTGGTGTCGAGAGAGCTCTCCTTATTTACTTACTCCAATCTCACAGCACCTTCGGTTCCTACCTCTGTGGGATCGTTCACGGACGAAACGTTGACAATGTCCTCATTTGTACGTAATATTTTACGTAAATAAGTACAGTTTCCAATATCATTAACAACGATCCAAAATCAATACATCCCCTAAACATATAAAGGTTCTAAATGCAGTAATCAATATTTTTAACAATTACATCACTTCATACAAATAGTTAATGGATAATGAGAAACGGAAACGTCTGCAATTTTTCATTGGGAAACAAAGGTCTAGAAAAAAAGAAGTGAAGAAGATCAAGTACTGAGAATGTACGAGTCATGTACTGGATAAAGATGTTGTAGGTATTATTGTAGGATGGTTTCCTGTATTTTATAAAATTGTTTGATTATTTATTTACTAAATTAAATAGACGAAGGAAAAAAGTACTAGAGAGTTAATAAACGGGTTAATACTAGACCAGAGAATTTTTATGAGATTACAAGGCGAGAAAAATTAAAATAAAATCATAAAGAATATTGATCAACAGGTCTACAATAGCCAGTTCGCATTTCAATATTTTGAAAAAAACATTCACGAAAAATTCAAAGCCCCCCTAAATCTGAAATTTAAGTGTAGGATCTAGCTAGGGAAGTTGATAATCTTGCCATGTAGGTACAAATTTCGAAATGGTTCGATGAAACACAGCCCATCTGTTGAATGTGCGCCGAAACTCAGCTTAAGGTTATACCACGCCTAATTTATATTACAACTTTCTTGAAATTTATAACGTAAGGGTACCATGCCTCTTGCAACATTTTGAAGGAGGCTATGACTTTCTTTATATATCAAATAGGCAATAATATCCCTAATTAACGAAGCTATAATATGACACATCTCAAGATACTTAACACGCTTTTGATAAAAAGACTTTAAAACCCTGGCAAAAATTAATACACCAATAGAATCTTGTAAAGTGATATTTCCACGATAGTATATTTGTGGAAGATAGCAATAATTTTATAAATTGTTTTTAATATTAATGAACTTATTAACTTGTAATGATATTTTAAAATAAAAAAAAAATAAAATAAAAAAAGCATTATCTTAACCGTCTACTATTGACAGATAAATTAGAAACAAAATGGCAGACTCAAAGACAAAGATTTTAGCTATGATTCGGAGATAGCTGAGTTAGCTTGCAAGAAAACAGGTCATGGTTGCAACACATCATTATACAAAATATCCTTTTCAAGAATATCGTAACACAACCAGATTTCTTACAGTTGTATTCAATGATGTAAAAAATGAAAATACTTTAATAAATATAATATTACAATTTAAATTACTTTAGAAATTAAGCGGAAATTCAATATTATGTCATTATTGATTTTGCACTGAAAAATTATTATTTTTAATAATTGAGCGGGCGGTTTTTATTTTGTCAAAAGAAATGAAAATCAACTTAAAAAAAAATAACAGTTGACGCTAGAGTTGGTAATAGAAATCAGTAGTTGGCTAACTACTGATTTCTAGGGGTCAAACTATCGGAACAATACTTCAAAAATTTGAACTAGCATTCAAATAATATTAAAGTCAAAGTTATTATAAATTATTATACTTTTTTTTGATCATTCATTCAAATAAAATTTATAAGTTTAAAAAATATAAGGCGATCTGTATTTTTTATTTTAATCATAAAATAAGAATGAAAAATGAAGGTTTTATAGATATGAATAGACGGAATGTAGTTTATTCTACATATGAATAACTTCACAGACGGGTTTCGAAGCTGCTTGAAGAGAAAGCACGAACAAGTGCTTGCAAACAGTAGTAGCCGCCCGGTCCCAGCTTGGCCTTGACAGACTAACCGCATTAGTAGCTACTCCGTGGCCGCCGTATTTCTCTACAATACTACTAAAAGAACTTCAATCAAATAGTACTACAACTAACAATAAAAAAATAGGGAGAAAATTATATAAAATAATTTACATATTTCAAAAAACAAAACAAATTCGAACATTACAAAAAAAAACTTCCTTCTTTAAAAGCAGAATGAATGAAATTAATTATCAGAAAACCCGATTAAGAGCTTAGTGGATGAACACGTTCTTTTTCTCCTTTCTGTTTCTTTTATTTTCAATATCCCAACATCATGAAAAAACAAAAAAAAATAAAATAAAGCTGCTGAATGCATGCAAGGGCGGATACAGAGGAGAGGGGTCACAGGGATTCTATGAAAAAACTTTATGCAATAAATAATAATAATTAAAATAATAGTAAAAAATGTCTTCACTATTCTCCTCTATAATCTAGAAAGTTAGGCCTCGGACCATGCCCGGATTAATAATTTCGGATTAGCCACCCACGAATAACTAACTGACTTATTCATTAATTTAGAGTGATTAAATTTTCCGAGTTAAGTAATATTACTCAGTCAAGAGTCAACTTCCTTGATAACAAATATTATATTCAATAGCTTGTTCTCAGAAACCACAATTCCTCCCTAGGCGTAAGAATTAGCGTCCCAATACGAATTTTTAACTTATAACATCTTTCGAAATATATTATTAAGAAGAAATGCAAATATATTATTGCGAACGATGTTAAAAGAAAAAAAAAATCGAGTCTCCTCATCCCAAATAACCATTTTTGGCTAAGTAGTGTGGCTGCTGTGTATATGTACAATGGCTAGTTCAATAAACAAATGCTGAACGAAACTAATATCGGATATTTCTTCAAATATGTTTCCGATAATGCACCGATTTCGCAAAAATCGATTCACTTGAAGAACCACTTCAAATGATCTTCGAAATAACTTGATGCTCAATTATCAAACTGGCTTCCTTGGTAAGAATACTCGCTTATTTATTTTTAGCATTAATAAATAAATTACCTATAAACTATGTATAAAAAAAAAAAAAAAAAGGGAGAGAAAAATGAAAAGAATCAAAGTGACAGAAAACATTTTCCGAGTGACTGATGCAAATTAATTAGGAACGAGGGCAATTGTCACTTGGTGAGTTGTAGGTCGCTTCTACGAATATTTCGGTCGATTATATACCGCTATGACACCGTAGTAACCGTTATCGGATATAATTGCAGTAACAAAGGTGGAAACAGTGACAAATACGAAACTGTTATACGGAGGAGCAGATAGCGAGTTCCCCCGCCACCGCAGCCGCCACCGGCGATCAATACATAAACAGCTACTGCCAGCCAGCTCGCTCCGGTCATCTCCTTCATCTCTAGTTTCCAACCTCCCAAGTCTCACCAACACCACCCACAGCAGATAAAAAAATAAAAATATAACATATAAAAATTAAAGAACCAAGCGTTAATCAATTAGCGCATTACAAGACAATTTTGGAATTTGATCACGTAACATGCCACTGCTATGAGAAAAACTTTGTTATATATAAAAGAAATTTCGCAAAGCAACCTTAAGGCAGTGGAAAACGAGCTTCTTAACAAAATTTCACTTGATTTTTTTTTTTTTCACTTCATTGTACATCAGTTAAAAAATAAAATAAAAATATAAACAAAAAACAAATGGTATTACGAATAACTACGTAATTACTCTCCTAAATAAAATAAATTATTTCTTCATCATATTTCATGAGGTGCAACAAAAATAAAAATGGAGAACATTGCTATAGGTATCCACAAAACGGAAGCTAAGATCGAAGTACGGTCCAGACTCCCAGGAAGTCGGAACTAAAAGCATAGCAACATAATCAAACCCAGGCAACCCTTTAAGTTCTCTGTATAATATCTCCGAAAAAATTTAAATTTAATTTTTAATATTATTCATTTAATTTATTTTTAATATAAGCCTTTAAATGCAACTTTTTTTTATTGCCCGGATGTTAAAATATTAAATTTAGAGCAAGAACCTGGAATTGAATTCTTGTATGTAGTAAAAATTAGCAGGGATCGTTAAAATTAGTAGATTACTTTTTTCCAATTTGAAATTCTATGTTATTGTTTAACTTCTTGGGATTTATATTATATAGTCCGCGGCCCCTTTTTAAATATTTATTTAATGATTAATTATATAATTAAAAAAAAACTTAAATACAATAAAAACCGTTTAAACCTTGTACGATTTAATTTATTACTTATTCTAATATTTAGAAGATGAAAAGTTAATGTCACAATTCTTTTACAGATTCCTGACAACAGCTAGGGTGAGCCTCGTGAATCAGCAATTTCATAATTTTACGATAGTAAACATTGATGAAAAAAAAAACATCTAATAAAAATTTATAAGAAAAAATATATATAAATTTAATATTTATTGGCTCAGCACTGAAAACTATTTTTTGCTTTGATTGATTGATTAGGTAATGCATCAATTTTTTTGTTTTAAGGGATAAAAAATAATTAATAATTTTCAGTTTGAAAACTGCGTGTTATGTTGCAATAAATTCAGTCAATTATTCGATTTACAGCTTGAATTGATTTTAAATAGAATTAATTTGAATTTATTAACAAAGACAGAGTATTATCAGGTTTTACAACTATAATTCGTGTAAGGCATTATTTAAACGACCAGACCATTAAGTAACGTAGAACACACCAATATTACGACAGTAAGATTTGTTACTCATTGGGGTAAAATAAATATTAAAAAAATTGATAATAAATATTAGATAGGAATATTCACAATACTCGTTCGAAACTTGATCATCACGCAAGTGAGGTGTACATTATTATAGACAGTGATTCACCGTCAAAGCATCGCTGCATCCGTAGGTTTTTAACCATACGTTCATAAATACGAAAAAAAAAAAACATGCTTAAAAATTAGAAAAAATAAAATCTAGATGAAAAATAGATATAATAAAGAAAAAATCCTGATCACCACGCGTTAGGAGCAAGTACGACTACAATCTTGGCGTCGATAGCACAACAAATATTCTATTAATAGATTCATAAATTCAGCTAGCCGTGCGCGATGATAGCCTGCGTCATCTAATGACCAACAGGATATGTGCAATTGCAACTAGCTATATTTCTCGAAAGGTTACCCGGAAAATTATTACTCTCAGGAAAAGCTAGGGCCCCAGAATAGACTTTAAGGATAAATTTCCCCAATAGTTGATACATATTGCTGAAATGTGGAGGAAACAATTACTAAATAAATATAAGCAGCAGACGGATCAATAATGATAACTCACTCAATCCACGCCTCAAATCATATTTGATCGAATCTCATTCCGAAGTAACGTCTTAATGAAGCCTCGTTTTCGGGCGTATTCCCACTCTCTATGATGAAGAAACAAAATAAAGCCCAAAATTTTCAAGAAAAACACCAGAAAAAAATCTTGTTTCGTTTATGAGAGAAGGAAGATATCAAAATACTAATTGTCAATTCAATCATTTATTTTATATGAAAAAACTATAAAACTTCATGAAAAAACTATAAAACTTTCTACTGTTAATATTTTTTTAATACATTTGAATATTATTGGTTAGAAAAAATAATTGTTTTTCTGTGTCTCTTAAATACAAATAATGCTTGTATTTAGTTTTTCAAATCAAAACGAAATTATAAAAAAATAGTTCTAAATTTCACTCCGAACGAGACAGGCGTTTTATCCACCCAAAAATACGATTAGAGGTTTTATTAATAAGAATTAATTGATTGAGATGCAGTCAGAGAAAACAACACCGAGGAACTGTTACTATCCCATTATCGATAATTATGTCAGTTGACGGGTTTCTGAAATGTGGAGGAAACAATCAAGGAAACAAATCAACTATTTAATTTCTAAATTTATGCCTAATTTGACTAATAAATTTAATATTTATAATGAAATGAAAAATATTTTGATTTGGTTAACATAAATTATCAGCTCTAAATAGAAATAGCACAAACATTTAAATTATACACGCAATTGATTGTAAGAATGGCTGCAAAAAACTTTTTTGGAGATGACTAAGATAAAAAAAAGAAAAGAAAAAAAGGATTAAAATATTACATAAGCAACATTTTATTGCATCAAGTACTTGAGTACTACTATCTCAGGGAAACGGTAAAGCAACTTATGAATTGAAAGTAACGATCCACTTTTATGTTTACTGCTGAGGGCAAGGACTCTCCAGTCATAAATGCCATTATGTAGGTCTCGGGCGTTCTCTTCGGTGTTAACACCAATCTTTTAGCTTCGCTATGACCATTTTCTTAAAAATAGCAGCTGAGAATTACGAGCTTATATAAAAAATTATTTAAAATAATGAACTGAAGATAATCAGGGCTATCAGATAAGATAAATTAATGGGACTTATACAGAGCTAATAATAAAATCTTCCAAAATGTAAATATGCAGAACTATGCTCAATTGCAATCAAGTAGCAAAGAAATTTATGATTTACCTTCTAGATTTTAAATTCTTAAAATTGCACAATGAAGACTAGGGTCATCCCAAACCAAACCAAACCAATAAAGAAATAATTGTTAAATTAAAAAAAATACAAGGACAATACGTCAGCTTTAGAAAATCCCGTGTGGGAGCCTCCTAAGCAACAGCTGCTCTAGATACGAACTAGGGCAGGTAGAGAGGGACTCTTCTACTGAAGTTTGGATTGTAACGCATAAATAACTATTCCTACATTTACATCTTACAGGTAATGAGAACAACTGTTCTTTATTAAGAATAAAGTTTTTAAATATATATTATTCGAGAAATTCAAAAGTATAATATAACAGACAATAAGAAATAACTTACAGGCAATCATGAAATCATTAGGCATATTTATAAAAATGTTGAGAAAAACATGATATCATCGCACATTATTTATTTTTTATTTTTATTTTTTATATTGGGATATTTTCAATGATAATATAATATCACATAATATTGTTATAGTAGAACAACTACATGTAAATTAGTCTTGGCTTGTTTCGGAAGTTTAGGCATACATAGCCATCAAAATTTAGAAATACATACTTAGAATGATACTAGCATATAACGCACCAAGAACAAAATCTTAAATAAACCCTGGTAAAAAAACAGATGCACAATTAACCCTGAACGTCGGTCACGCAGACAATAGGGTACGGTAAGAATAACTTTGCCAGAATTTATGGGTAATGAATCAACACCGGTCCCAAGAAGGGTTTTTTTCTTTGGAGGGGTTATTATATTTTAAAAAGATCCTAGGAAAAGATGAAAATCAATCTTTCATTTAAAAATATCTAACTTACCGTAAAACGAGGTGACTTTGTGACTAATGGGGTGACTTTGTGACAAGCCTATTTTTCTAGAGTTTTTGAATTTCTCTCTTTAAAAAGAATCAGGTTAGGCAATTCAGTGTACCTTTCAGATAGTCAGCAATGTGCTGCAACCTACTGGCCACATATAACTTCTTTCATTCCATTTATCATGGTGCTTTATTTCAAATTTTCAAGTAAATGAAAACAATCAAGCATATATGAAATAAAGCATCATGGTAAATGGAATGAAAGAAGTTAAATGTGGCCAGTAGGTTGCAGCACATTACTGACTAACTGACAAGTACACTGAATTGCCTAACCTGATTTTGTTTAAGGAGGGAAATTCAAAAACTGTAGAAAAATAGGCTTGTCACAAAGTCACCCCATTAGTCACAAAGTCACCTCGTTTTACGGTATTAATATTTCTTGCAAATAACAATTACAAAAAATATACGAGTGCCTAATTGAATCACAAATTACACCATGGATATGCGTTAATAATAAATTTTGGTTTTAGTAAATGGCTATTTACTTCTTAGTACTTTTTTATACTGTAATATACTATCAATATGTTATGTAATATAATATCAACAATATATTATACTATAACTATCACTTATAAAAGTGAAATATATTGAAATTAATTATTACAGATAGCAGAGCAAAATTCTATGACTATAGGGAGTAAGTAAGAAGGGTAGTTGGAAAAGAGTCCATATGAGTTGTGTATATTGGAATCATTTCAAATATTTTCTATGAACACGTTATGAGATGAATACATGATAGCTATAAATTTTTAGGCGGTCTACATGATTACTGCGGAGTCAACATCCTCATAGTGCGGAAAGGGCTTCTGAAATGATTCCCATACCTTCAACTAATATGGACTATTTTTCAAATTACCGAGTTATTCCCTGAGGGCATAGAATTGATTTCAGTATTTATAAATTAATTAAAAGTAATAGTACTAATTTATTAAAAATCTGTGATAAAAAATGGGAAAGAACCCAAAATTATTGTTATTGTAGTAACGTATGACACTAAAGTAGGGGAAGGAAACCTTATATCTCAACAAGACAATCCCTGAATCCTTACAAAATATATTTTAGCTTTGGATGAGTTTTAAAGAATAGGAAAACTAAAAGGAAAACTGTGCTATCAAGACTACTATTATGTTTGTATGAATTTAAAACATTCATGATTTTAACGTTTGTTCAACTGTAATAATGACGAATAGACGAAAAATTAAAAAATTATGAATAACATAGATTAACTTGTATTTGGTATATACTTGTACTGTATGCTAATGAGGTCTAAAATAAGTAATAATAAGAAATCTTTAATCAAGGTAACTGAAATCACTAGTTAATATTAGTAATTTTTAAGTTAGCTTAGGAGACTATAGTTAAAACATAATCGTAAGACATTAAAATAAATCCTGAAATATATATCAAGCATTTCACAGCTAACATCAACAAAAAATTTATTTTTATATTAAACCTTTTAAGGGAAATGCAGGATACAGGGTTTGAGCTATAATCATAAATTTTTATTTGTTTCTTTTTTCTTCTGCTATATAATATGCTTTAAATTTTAATTTGAAAACATACTAACCTAAACAATAAATAGGTATTGTTAAACAATAATAAAACCTATATAATATTAAAATAAATTTGTTTTTAACTTTTAAAACATTTCAGGAATCTATAAAAAACCTAAATTAGAATGAATTCACAAACTATATACCGTAAAATTTAATTTAATAGCGTATAAATGAAGTATATGAGGCATGCCTTCCTGATACCAGATTAGGTGTCAGTTTTCCGAAATATAAATATTTTAACAAAAATATTCAAGGCAGATGAGGAATTTTTTTTTCTTTTCATAAAAATATTCAGAACCATATTCATGATTTAGGATAACATCGCGTTGAGTGGATTATTTTCAAGAAAGAAGCGATCATAACAAGAGGGCGCCATTTAATGTAGTCTTAGAAAAAAAGAAGTAGACTACACGACTGGATCCTTTATAAGGGAACCTATAACGGTACGCACTTAAAACGTACGCCTGTACCGAAATAGAAAGTCACCGTTGCTTCAATGGGGGGAGAAACGTGGCTATATCAAGTTCTATGTTTGAATTTCATTAAATAACTTAAGTTTATTTTAAAAATTATCAATTATAAAAATAGGTAGTTTACTAAAAGGAGTTGACGATTTTTTAAAAAGGAAACTGGAGTATAGAATCAAAAGTGGATAAAGCTGAACATTAAAGCTAAATTTATTAAAGGCTATCTTCCGTAACAGAATATATATAAACACTGTAAAATTAAAAAAAAAAAAATTCAACAACGTAAATATGAAGAAAACTTAACTAATTTTCAAAACAAGGCTTGATTAAATGATGTTTAAATCGACCCCATTGATTCTATAAAGTATACCACTGATTCGTATACGATACGTGAAAGCTGTGGGACAATTACATGATTAGTGACAGCCTAATCTCAGTCTAACTGGCAATGCTTTGATTGTAGTTCATATCTATTGTAAAATTAAATATATAAGAAAAATTAAAACAATATAATAATTAAGGATTTAATACACTTCTTTTTTGCTATCTAATCTATCAAAGAATTATGAAATCAGCAAGACGTTAATTTTATAGAGAAGGCACGATAGTCTACGTCAAAGAAAATAAAAATAAATTCTTTACTCCGATTAAATTATTCTATAATATTTAGATAGATCTACATATTCAATAATCTTCATCGAACATTAAATCAGTATCTATAATTTTGATGGAGATAAAATTCTAAGAAACCTATTTTTATTAATTCGAAGAAATTTCAAAAGCATGGAACAAAACATGAGAGGAAATTAGGATAAGGGCACTTTAGTAATAAGTATAGTAAGTTCATATAAAATCCTACAGATCCTAAGGAGATTCTAAAATGTCAAATTGACTGAGGTGAACTACCTCCAGTGGTATGCGGACATAACAGACGAAAATGTCATATTAAGCAAAGACACTCAAGCCACAAGAAAGGGAAGCCGAGGTTCTTTGTACACATCAGTATTTCCTAATCTCATTTAGAATTTCCCAAACCAAATTTAGAATATTCCACCCCTAATTAAAAATTTTCAGAATCAACTAAAGAAGTTTTATAGGATAATTAGGTTTTATTATAAAAATTCATTTAAAATGGAAAATTTTAAATATAGTTAGGATATGTCCCAATTTGGTCAGGAAAATTCTAATTCAAGTTGGAAACGCTTTTAATAAAACCAACAATTACGTTTTGCAATCAAATCTCGATAATTCAGCCGGATCGTGTTGGAAATTTTGTTTCTGACGTGTTTGTGGACCTGGTACTCATAGAATGCTCTACTTATGAGTTCAAGAAATGTATTTTAAAAAATTCTCATTTCATTTCCTCCAGGCAGGATATTGATAAGATTATTCATTTTGAATCAAAATAATGAAATAAAAGAATTTGTTGATTTGACGTACAAGAATGAAGTGTGTAATGATCTTATATTTATAAATAAATCTTTACTTTAGAAAGGGCACATGTTCAATTTTATTAAATACTGAGATTTTTACGCATTTGGTTCTGCAACTGTAGAGCGTTCTTAAATTGAAACAGCACTTCTTCAATATGTTCCCTAGCAAAGGTACAAAAGAAATGAAATTATTATTTTAAAAAAATATTTGACATTAAGTTGTTCAATACATTCCTGAGAAAGAAAACGATTTTTACAACCTTTTGATAAGTGGCCAACAAACAACAGGAAGTTAGTATCTTAAAGAGAAACAGATTACTTCATATAACTATACTTAAAAAAAAAAAAAAAAAAAGACAGTTGGAATGTGAAAGTTTTATTCTTCTAACTCTCCTGTAACACTAGAAAAGCTGAATATGTGCCCTTTTTAAAACGAAACTAATCAAATGCATATAGTCCTTTAATTCTTGAAGAGCGTTTTGGGATAATTTTATTGTATAGGGTGTGTTGCATATTTTACAACACTCTAAAAGAAATACATCGAGCATTATCGAGGTTTTTTTTTCGGATAATAAAAAACGCCTTTCTGTCTAGCGGAGTAGTTCGCCTAAAACTAAGTGGATACGACCATCTTCTTCTACTCTCACAAAAATATCCTTGAGGAAAAGAGAGGGATACAGAGAAAGAGAGAAAAAGTACGAGAGAGCTGGCGGAGATAAGGACACTTTCACTTGAAGAGAAATAAAAACGCCGATGGCGGTTGACCACTTATAAGTGATTAGCTCTTTGTCGTAACCAATTTTTATAACTGTTCCCCTCTGTCTCGTTCCGGTTTTATACGGCATCTTCCCCTTCTAGCGATGGGCTTGATGACTTTATGAGGGGTGCTTTATCGTTCTTTCTTTTGGTTATGGCGTCATTTGTCGAGCAATATTATAACAGATAATGAGGAATCATGCGGCTTTGCTAAATGCTTCAAAATCACAAGTGATAATGCTTTTTTTTTCAAAGGCGTTTGATCTGTGTTTTTGCTGAGTAACAAAAAAACAAATTAATTGACAATAACAAAATAAGTAGAGAATATAACTTGAAGTTTCAAGTAATGAAGCTGAAATAATTAATGGCTTCCCGAAAAAAATTCCCAGTAGATCAAAAATCGTTTTGGAAGATTTAGCCATACAAACCTATACTACAGAGAGAAGTCTAAGACAGGTTGGAAAAAAAAAGATCAGAAATATAACTATAACTATATTAGCACGAATTTAACTATTTACAAGATATATATAAGGTATAAACAAGATCAAAAATATTACGCAGTATTGTCCAAATTTGGAAATAGGATAATTATAAGACAAATATCTCCCTCGATAAAAGAGTTTAATGAAATTGTACTGGGATTCTTGAGTCTTAAAATATGAAAACCCCATGGTAGTTATGGTAAATCATTCCAAAGTAATTGTTAATAACAAACTTATTTTGAAATTTTGCAAGAGTATATTAATTTTTTTTAAATTCACATTAATTAAGTTTTAAAAGTAAGCAATTTAGCTGAGTATTAGAATAATTATTAA
This sequence comes from Aelia acuminata, assembly GCA_911387785.2. Classification (NCBI taxonomy): domain Eukaryota; kingdom Metazoa; phylum Arthropoda; class Insecta; order Hemiptera; family Pentatomidae; genus Aelia; species Aelia acuminata. The sequence continues at coordinate 87,071,470 of OU426983.1, read as the reverse complement.
TATTCGAGTAATAAGATACAATAAATATTGAACGACATCTAAATAAACTGGGTCAGGAAAGGATTGGCATGAGGCCCGCTGTCGGTGCGTGTGCTTGACAACACGAGTTGGGGAAGGGGCATGTCAATTCGGGTCCTCCAATAATTTCCGAAGGCAGAAAATAGTTCTACACTCACTTTTTATTTTATTTTTTAAGAAAATAATTTTTTCTAGTATTAATAACTGTAATATATAATAAACATAATATTAATTAAATATATCTTCAATGGTTTCTTTTAACTCAATTAAAAGTTTAGGTTTAAGTTTAAACTCAAATTCGATAACTCAAGTTTAAAAAGTCGAAGTTGAATCAAAAGAAACCAAGTATTAAATGGTTCACTATTTAAACAACAACGAGTCAATATTCATTCAGAGTCATAAAAAAAAGAAATAAATCAAAGTGACTGCTTTTAAATAAATGGCATTGTAGGTAAAAAGTAAATATTCAAGTTAATGATAAATTCTTTAAGCTTCCGAAATTTTATAGTCTAATATATTCATTTTATTTACACTGAATCTTTAATTTTTAATTTAAAAGTATTAAATACGATTCCTCTACACTTCTTTGAATTACCATTCTACTCCACCAAATCATCCCTGAATGTTTGTTTAACGCCCCTTTATGCTACTCAGGCTAATCGAACGATGCTGTAGTGGGAGTCCTAAATTTTGCCTATCCAGGTATAATTAGGATAGGGATCTTTAACGAGTACCTAACATCGCACAGGCTCGGGACCTCCATTTTATGTCCTATCCGAGGCACGGCATAGCTAAGGATATTTTACTCCCTTTAAAAAATCCTAGGGCCACAGCGGGACGCGAACTTCATTATTAAAGGTTGCCATGCCAACCAGTACACCACAGGTGACACCATCTCTGAATGTTATAACGAAAATAAAGGTAAGCTTGAAGTTCAACTTATTTGGACAATTAACTATTGTTGATTATAACACAATGGATAAACATTTTAAACAAAATCGGCTAGGCCACAAAACAATCAAGTTTGTTATAAAATAAAATTTTTACTTCGAATATATATTTTTTTTTGATATTTCGAATAATTCACACAAGCAATTTTTATTTACTACGCCAAAATGAAAGTCGAAAACATGACTCAAAAACTATGCAATGCAATAGCCTTGACTGATTCCAAAACCTTGAGCCCCATTCGAAAGGAATGAACATAGATGCAAAACTGCTTAGCCAAAAACATTATCTTCCCTTCTCCAACAATAATAAGCCAAGAATTCAAATTCGTATACTTGTACTTCCGATTCAAATATAGTGGGAAAACGGTTTCACCCATGACTGATTTAAATAATAATAAATAATGGTACTATTAAAAATTAAACGAGCTAATGAAATCCTCAGATTCTTCTCCCTCTATAGGAGAGAATCATTGCATAAGTAATTTTGAAAGCGTTTCGATCCGAATTTTCGGTCTTCATCAGGGCTAAATAATAAAAAAGATAACAACCAATCAGAGATATTTACAACATTATTAAATACATGAATCATTTTTAAAAGGATATAAATGATATTCAAATTGTAAAGGTTGAATGAATCAATAAATGAAATTACATTGTGGCTCAAAAAAGTATTTATAGGGATTAAACAAAAGCAATATAATGAAATTCGAGCACTAATCAGTCAATGATAATTTAAGTCACTACTGGTACTCAAGAGCACAACGAAAAAGATAAGAGAACCTGATTACACTATTATTATCAATAACATTCTAGCACTTTGAAATCGATTAAATCTAGAGAAATGATGATAAATCCTACAATATGGCCGGCAATAAGCTCAAGAAACGCCCCCCGAAGTACGCCGGCAGAGGGACACACTGTGGAATGTGGGTCAGGTACACACGTGCTACCGTCTGTAGCTGACGTCACGAGCAGACCTGACGTCACAGAGCCACTGACGTCACACCCTCCACCACTTAGCCACCCCTACACTATTCAATCCTAGATATTGGAGCATCAAGAGTTTACAACTGATAGGCATAAAGATAAAAAGGTATCAGAAATTTCGTAGCCATACTATTAAAAATTCGAATTTTTATAATTCTGATCCATAAAAAAAAATTATTATTTTTTTTGAAAATTGGGACCAATCTGAAGGAAAAACAACATGAAATAAAATAATACAATGAATAAAATCGTAAATCTTATAATATTCTGATGACTAAATTTTAAATGACAATGTATATCTATGAATACATATAATCAAATGAGAGGGGTTACGTACAGTGCTGTTTGTATATTATAAATTCGGTTCCAGAAATTATTTTCCAAATAAAAAGAAAGTTTGATAAAATAGGCCAAGGTTCAAAGGTGGATTAAAAATGATAACCTTGCAAATTGCTGGTAAATAGATTCTTGGAGTGAAACAACTTGAGGCTGAAAGAACTAGTTTTTTTTTTTTTTTTATAGATTCCGGGATGGATCCGATAATTTAACAGAATCTTTTGCTACTAAGACTGATCGGACGAGGCTACATGTTGCCTATCCAGATATAATTAAGGTAGGGATCTTTAAAGAATACCTGACATTGCACTGGTTTTTTTTTGTCATTTTACATACCATCTGAAAGAAAATATCAAAGGATTTTTTACTCTCTTTTAAAAGACTTAAGGCTGCCAGGCGAGATACGAATCCGCAACCTTTGACTTAGTGAGCTGTTATGCAAGCCTCTATATCATATTTGACCCAAAATATATATTAATCTATTCATTTGGACCTTTATATGGATATATTTATATGTAATTCATCTATATATATAATCATCATTACCACTGTCCAAATCACATAAAAATACATTCTGCATTACAAAAAAAATATTATGAATAATATTTATTCATTTGTTTTTATATGAATATTACAATAATTATTATGAATAATGATAAATAAAAAACAATTTTTTTTTTTTCCTGTTGGCGCACTAGGCCTAATCAGCCTTTGGCCGCGCAGTGTGGTCTTCTTATAGACAATAGTGTTGCTAGCGGGAGCACAGACAGCCTGGAGGGGGTAGCCCAACCTCACGCTGCTGCAAGCCATGGCCACCATGGAGCAACGGCAGACTGCCCATAGCTCCATACCAATCCTATTGGGGCCAATTTGGCAGTGTACTTCCCACCGATGGCGTCAGCTCTCGCTAGTTCAAGGTCAGTGACAAACTGGTCTAGGTCCAAGGATTATGGCAGCCCAGAGTCAGCAGGCCCCGAGGACCTATATTTCTTTTCCTGAAGCATGCCGTCCTAGTACCAAACATCCGGGCGGTTACTGATATCCTGGAAAACCACACTACGATTCTCGATAGGATACACGGGGAAGGTACATCACTCCTACGTCCGGCCGGCGTGAGTCGCCTCCAGTAGGCTGACGGGTCTCACATACCCGGGGGTGGGGGTAGGCTTGGAGGCGTCAACCCGTTCATTGGCGGGTAGTCACCCATTCAAGTACTAACCACGCTCGACGTTGCTTAACTTTGATTACCTATTGCAAGCGGCTTTGTCCACTCGGCCATCCCGGCCCCAAATAAATAACCAATAATGATAAATAATTAATATGAATAAAAAATAATAATAAATAAATAAAAAACACCCATACGAATAATCTTAAAATTTAAAAATGTGGCAATCAATTTTAATTTCAATATAATTTAAAAGTCTCCAATAAATTTGATTCACAGGGTGTAAAACGAAGAATACCTTTTTAGCATTTGTATAATTCAATCCATGTATATACTCGTATGCATACAGATAATCAATTGAGTGGGGTTGCATATAGCATCGAGGAAAACTCACCATCCATGTTCAACCATTTATATCTGTATTTACTGTTAATATATATATTTTTAAAATAAACAAGACAAGGCAAGTACTAATAAACTTGAATAAAATTTAAGTTCTGGATTATAATGGAGCAAACAAAATATTTCTGAAAAAAAAAGTATGATAAAAGAGGTCAAGGTTCACAGGAAGATTAAAAATAATAAACTTGCAAATTGCTGTAAATAGGCTCACACTATTGAAATGAAGCAATTTCAAGCAGATGTTCATAGATTTATTTATAGATTAACATAGGCCATATAATATTTAATACTCGGGGCTATGAGAAACATATCTTGTTATATTATTGTTATGGTTCACCGTGGTTATTAGCAGGCGCCTATCTACAGAAACCCACAGGCTCTCCAGAGGTAGTAAAAAAAAATACCAACAGCCCCAATAGCACGACTAGGTATACCCATAATACATGATAGACCCATTGGTGGGTAAAGGTCTGTTCACACATAACCGCACTGCAGCACGGGCGTGTGTCGGATCTGATTCATTTACGAAGGGTAGATAGTAACCGGTCACACATGCCCGACACCGACCCGTTACTATCTACCCTTCGTATTTGAATCAGTTCCGTTACACGCCCGTGCTGCGGTTATGTGTGACCAGACCTTAAGAAAGAGCGACTGCTTTACATAGAATACAGGACTACTTCCACTCTGGAAATTAACCAATAAAGCGAGGTGTGAGAATAAATTTAAAAATTAATTGAAAGGAGCTGCCATACATATTCTCCTTTACAGCAAGGGCGAATCCGGGGGGAGGGGTCACAGGGGTCCCAAAATATTTTGCCTTTTCAATTTTTTGTATTTTTAAGCGAATAATGCAATTAGGTAGTTACTATGCCCTAAACAAAAACCATAGGTTGTATAGATCGCAGTCATACTTAATACAAGGTAATAATTTCATTAAAAAACGGTGCTGTCAGCCACATGATTATGAGACAGGGGAGTCATGGCCTTCCCAAATTTCGTGCTGGATCCGTCCCTGCTTTATGGATAGATGATGATTATTACATACATCAAACTTATCATACATGTAGTAGGCTGTTCCAGTTAGTTCACAGCTATGAGTTACAGAAACAAAATTAACAAAATGTATAAAGGTAGGGGAGAGCGGGGTTGATTGGCATAGGTGGTAGGTTGGCCATTGGCTTATAGTTTCCGTCACACCTGTTTTGAAGGCCCCACCATTGTACCATGTGACCCGCTCAACCTCGGGAGTCTTGTCCTGAGTTTTCAATCCGATGCTAGTAGTGTAGATAAGAGTGTGCTTCATTGCTTGATTTTACAACATGTAAGTAAATTTTTATATTTTCAGTAAAATTGGTTTAAAATCATGGAAAAACATTTGACTCCGATTCTGTTCACATAGCCCCAAACTCCTTTGAAAAACCTAACTTTTCGACTAACCAGATTCTTGTTTGATTGTTCTCCCCTGTCCTGGCAGTCATCTTTCATATGATCTCTCCTGCGGGGTTAGTTGGCTCTCTTAAACTTTTTTTTTGGCGCAGTAGCAATTCACAAAAGCAAGGTAAACATAATCAAAGGTGAAACTACCAATTGTCTTTAGTTCCAGCAAGGTAGATGAGAGCAATTTTTCTTATGCAAAATCTGGTGCGTGCGCGCAACACACAACTTTCACTTACCAACTTACTTAGTTTAGAAATTGACGTGTTTTGCTAAATATCATTTCCCAAAGTCACACATTTTTCTACATTCATATCTTATTTTTGTTAATCGTTATAGCCGTTTTTGAGTAAATAAAAAAAACCCGTGAAAATGATACAAAATTTATTAAGTAAAGTCCCCCCTCCTGTAGATCAATTTTGATGAAATTTTTACAGTCATATCTCGGACATATAAATACATCAAATACCAAGTTTGATCAAAATCGTTAAAACCGTTTTTGAGTAAATAAAAAAAACACGTGAAAATGATACAAAATTTATTAAGTAAAGTCCCTCCTCCGGTTGATCAATTTTGATGAACTTTTTACAGTCATATTTCAGGCCTATAAATAGATCAAATACTCAGTTTAATCAAAATCGTTAGAGCCGTTTTTGAGAAAATAAAAAAAAACCTAAAAAGTTATTAAATAAAGTACCCCCTCCCTTTGAGCAATTTTGATGAAATTTTTGCTGTCATATCGCGGGCATATACCTACACTAAATACCCAATTTCAGGTTCCCATGGTTTATAGTTTTAAAGCTAGTCTGTTCACACACACACACACACACACACACACACACACACACACACAGACACACACACACACAGACCATTTCGCGGGACTTGGTTATTTCGACTCAGGGGGTCCCAAAACGTGTATTTCCGTTGAAAACCGGAAATCGAAATTTTTCACGATCGCAATACTTCCACTTACTATATATTTCATATATAGGTAAGTGAAAGTAAAAAAGTGACGACAGTCTAAACTTTTATCTTCTTCTATTGTCATCCTATTTTCCCTTAAAAGCTGTTAAAAACCGATTCAAAATTTTGATACCATTATAGTGCAGCTTTTAATAACAATAATAGGTGTCAGGCAGTACTTGAATGAGATGGCTAAACAACCCCACCTTCTAGGCCAACCTGCCCCACCTTGGGGGGTTAATTGGCATACTCTGAATTGACGAATTCTTCAATTTTCTATGATCTTAGTATTAAATATTATGTTGTGAAAAAAATACTTGAAGTACTATAATACTTGGAGTTTGCAGTGGTATCAGCCCTATTGGGATTATATTATCAGGAACCACTCAACACCCAAAAAAGTGAAAACTGTTGCCAACCAACCCCGCTCTCCCCTATACGAAATAATATATAAAACATTACTACGTAATGTGATCGCTACGTCAAATTGTCGAAAATAACCATTCTTATAAATTCGCTACTTAGCTAATTTCATAATTACACGAAAATGATCAATTTTTAATACCACCTTAAAGAAGATTTAATATAGATAAAAGAAATATAAAAACTAGCCCTTTTGTCAAATGATTAATTTTTTTTTTTTTTTTTTTTGCTTTATTGTAATTTTCACCTTAGACAGCTTGAAGTCGAAGCGAATATATCACGTGATGATTTAGAATGACTAATTTGTTATTTTAAAACTCGTTGGCCCGTGCGAATGACTGCCTCAGAGTATTGGGCAATGACCGAATGATAATAGTGTTAAAATAAAACATTATTATAATAAAACAAAAACAAAAGTAGGAACATCAGTGCTCCCATTAGGATTTTTGTTTTTCTCATTTGGAAACCAAATTTAGAAATCTTTTCCACTCAACTTTAAATAGTATTAAATCCTGAGCAACGTGTAGATGAAGTTCTATTTTCTTTATAACTCCTTTTTCTTTCTTTTTCTGAGAAAATTGGATTACTTCATCAATTATATTGGCAAAGGTTATGATACGTCCACAAAAATAATTTATCATAACAAAGTAACGCAACATCTACAGAATTTGAGCTCTAAATGAGTGAAACTTTTTACACTTAAAGAAAACCCGAGAAGGAAATAATTAGATACAATGAAAACAAAAACAAGGACGGGTAGAGAACAATGACCTTGCTATTTGGAAGGCTGCAATCACAATCATAATTAAGAAGGCTATATAGGAGCGCTTCTTGAGCGATATTTTTCGAGTTATTCTCGCAAACTAATACAATAGTAAAAATAGATTTAAAAAAAAAATATATATATATTGATTTAAACCTGTACTAATTGTATTTTGTAGCGTAATGAGTCCAAGTAATATGAGATTTTAAAATAAAAAACTTTAAAGTCGTTAAATTATAATATTCTTTGAGATCTTTTAAAAACAATACTTATGTAAATAAAAAAAATCTGGTGCGATGCGCGCAACACACAACTTTCACTTACCAACTTACATTAGAAATCGACATGTTTTTTTAATTGCCACTTTTATAAATAATATAAAAAAGATGACTTGATTTTGATTAAAAATGATTAATTTAATCAAAATCATTAAAGCCGTTTTTGTGATATTCCTAAAAATTGGAAAAAAAAGTTTATTAAATGAAGTACCCCCTCCGTTTCACCAATATTGACGAAATTTCGGCTGTCGCATCGCGGGCATATACATACATCAAATACTCAGTTTCATCAAAATCATCAAAGCCGTTTTTGAGAAAATAAAAAAAAACGTAAACATTAGATAAAATTCTTTAAGTAAAGTCCCCCCTCCGGTTGATCAATTTTGATGAAATTTTTACAGTCGTATCTCGGGCATATACATACATCATATACCCAGTTTGATCAAAATCGTTAAAACTGTTTTTGAGTAAATAAAAAAAACACGTGGAAATGATACAAAATTTATTAAGTAAAGTCCCCCCTCCGGTTAATCAATTTTGATGAAATTTTTACAGTCATATCTCGAGCATATAAATAGATTAAATACTCAGTTTAATCAAAATCGTTAGAGCCATTATTGAGAAAATCGAAAAAACGTAAAAATTTATTAAATAAAGTACCCCCTCCCTTTGAGCAATTTTGATGAAATTTTTGCTGTCACATCGCGGGCATATACCTACACTAAATACCCAATTTCAGGTTCCCACGGTTTATAGTTTTTGAGCTAGTCTGTTCACACACAGACACACACACACACACACACACAGACACACACACACACACACAGACCATTTCGCGGGACTTGGTTATTTCGACTCAGGGGGTCCCAAAACGTGTATTTCCGTTGAAAACCGGAAGTCGAAATTTTTCACGATCGCAATACTTCCACTTACTATATATTTCATATATAGGTAAGTGAAAGTAAAAAATGGGCTAAAATATTATTTTTAAAAGTGCTAAAATATTTATCTGATGTTTTTAGAAGTAAATTAATAAGTACGATAATTTTTTTCTTTAGGATATATATTTAACGATTTATATAGTTTATTAATAATCTACTTTTACAGACTTTCCCATTTTCAAAACATTTGACACATAAAACATTCTTTTAAAATAGCTAGTACATATAGGGATACTCGATTTTATTCTAAAACAAAGTATCAAGATATTGCAAAGGTTACAATGAAAATGAAACACACAATAAGGAAATAACACGCCGTGCCCATGAGCTTTCTTAATATAGACGTGACATTCCTATTTGCTGAGCTGAAGCTACATGTTCGTCGGAAAACTACTGCAACAAACGGTTCGAAACCTAAACTAAAATTATCCAAGGAAATTGCTAAGATGGTTGAAAGCAGAAAATCAGCCAGTTGGGAGCAGATACTGACACAATGGGCTGTCGCGACCTGATCAGCTTTGCTGTAGAAATAAAAAAATATATAAAACGAAAAAAACAAAAAAGAGAACGGCCCAAACCCGCTTCGACAACAGTTGACTCAGCACCTCAGACAGTTCCCCAGATCTCTCACAGATAGCGCACCGGGCGATAATCTAGGCCAGACTTTCTTCCTCAGCGCCCTCCCCAACCGTACCTGGGTGGTTTGGTACCATCCTCAACTGGGCCCCTACTCAACAATGGTTGCTAAATGTTTCAAAACATAAATGCCATGCTCACACACGGGTAACGCAAGGAAATCAGGCTGAGGAGGAAGGATATTAAAGTATGTATCCAGCTACATCTTGACCTTGGCTGTATTTGAAAGTGAACTTGGACAACGGGAAGGTCTCTCTCAATAACCAGAGCAAGATGAACGACATTAAACTTCAGGATAGAATAAAATTCTAATACAATTTTACTGGGCGCTCTAAGTGTTAGTTAAAGTTATTAATTTTAGAAACTGAAGAAAGAATAACAAAAAGAGAGAGAATGATTTATAAACATCTACACTGTAAATTTCAGTTGTAAAAAAACATACTACATATAATGATAATCGGAACTTACGTGAACATCTAATAAATAATTTTGTTTAGTTCGTACATATATAACATTATATATAAGAATTGCTATTTAAAAAACAATGAACATTTACAAAAGCCACGAAGAGGCCCGACTACGAGTAGATTCGGACACGGTGCAGGACAATGAACCTAAACAAGGTCTTACATTCCGACATTGCCAAAAAAAGGTTCTTTCCAACTTCTGGACTCCAGCTACAACTTTATACAGCTAAAAAAGGGCTAGAACACTGGCGTAAAGGTTATTAAATTGATCATATCTGCCTTAACCTATTATTATTCCCTAAGGCAGAAAAAGAAGAGAGGAAATACTTCGTAATTTTCGTGATAGAACATGGTGGAAGTTAAAAATTTATCAAAATCTGAAAAGTAACCACAATTAAAAAACTCAGCGGTAAAAACGATGGAAAACATATGTTTGTTATTATAACAAACAGCGGCTTGGCAATGTTTGGCCGTAAATGGGAATTCACCTAAACCAGAACTGAAATCTAACATTCCACAAAACCACTGAACATATCCTGAATCCTAAATCCTTTCTAAAACAAAAACTTCTGTTCTATCGGTATTTTTATCAGGTGTTTTGAATTTAATTTTCTATGGCTAAAAAATGTAAAACATAGCACCATAGAGAGCATCTGCGTTCGGTTAAATAAAAATATTTCATTGTAGCACTACTTTCACAGATGGGACCTGAGTGACACCTCATAGGAACAGCCTGCAACAATGTTACGTAAAGGCAGAACAACAAACGAGGATAGCGAGTTGCGTAACTTCAAATCGTGTAGTTCTAAAATCGCAAGGCACATCACGACCTACATATTTTTTTCATATCAGAAATATTTCGCAAATGATAAACATAAAAATATGTCAATAGAACTATCAATTATGATTATTATCTAATGCAACAAGGCTACAGGTGTACCCAAACCACCCACACCTGCCTTCCAAACAGCCTTGAGTGCAGACTTCATTATTTGGTGCATCCATCCCTATTCACTTGGTGCTGGAAACTAAAAATCAAGAGGCATAGTGGTATAAATGAAAAATAATATACCACCTGAATCCTAAACACTTGCGCAAGCATGATAATTATACAGCCATCCATTATAAATTACTGGAAAAGGATTACGCTATGTGCGGAGGTAATGCAAAGCTCAAGTAAGAAAAAGAAGAATTATCCTTTCTAACTTCTTGACGAATGTGATATGACGAACAATGGTTCGAATTTTTTTATTACAAATTATTTAGATAAGAACATTGTTTTTGTATTATTTCATTTATGTATTCTATACATGTCATGGGCGATACGGAAGAAACTATTTTTTATTTATTTTTTTTTTTTTTTTTTGGTTGACGTATACATAATATGAACAATTGAAAATCAAAGAAAAGAGAATGAGAAATACAAGATTTTTTTTTAATAAAAAAAAGAGAACAAATCAAAGTAAAACACTTAGAATAATGACAAGCTATCACCACTACCCACTACTAGAAGTAACTGGTCGTAAATAAAACCTACGGCCTATAAACAACGGCATTAAAAGAAAGCCACGACGGGTGAGCCATTAAAATTATACTCGCCTTAGCTCTAGTGCTTACCCCATTGAAGAATATGTTCCTTACCTAGGGTTCCATTGTGTACCCTATTGATTTTAATAATTGTTATGGTTTTAAATATGTAACCGGTTGGACAATTAGCATTATTAAGACCAGTAGCGTAACAGAGGTCGAGTGGCGTACGCCTCAAGGCCAGCGAACGCCCCTACCCCTAGCCGATTCATAAGCATTCTTATCGACAGATTCGAGATAATTGACAATAAAAATACATATAAAAAAATTATTATCATGAATAATAATTTGGTTAAAAATAAAATTTGTAAATAAAAACTGGTAAATAAATAATAACAACGGAATCTCCATTCTATTCATGTTTTAATTCACAAAAATGTTACTACTTTCGCTTTTAATCATTGCCGGTTATTAAAAACTTGTTGCATTATATTTGTAGAAATTTAAGATTAGAAAACGAAATTACGTCTCCTGCAAACAATAGTATAAATTGTACAGAAAACAGCACAATACGAGATACGTACTAATGATGGCAAGAGAGAAAGAGAACTTTAAGGATTAATAAAAGTTAAATTAACCACAGGCATTCAACATATACATTAACATTATTATCTATATATTGTTATTTAACCAAAGTAACTCCAATTTAATATCATACTAGCTGACCCGGCAAACGTTGTTTTGCCATATAAATTATTTCTAGGGAATTTCTAGTGTTGAAAAAAAATCCCTAACTTTTAATTTATTCCTTAAAATTATAGGTATATATCATTAATTAATTACGACGGTAACACTAACGAACAATATCAATCCCTTAATGCTATAGCACGAACAATATTTTATGTTATCCCATCTTTAGCTAACCCAAACAAACTGGAGGGTTTACCCACTCGAGAACATGCTACGTATAATTGTCCGAGTGAAAACAATGTTGAGCTCAAATCTAAGTCACAGACATCGTTTGGCTTTGGGACTTATTGATAATCATTGCAAATGCCAATCTAATCGGAAACTGAATACGTTTAATTGAATAGGCTCATCTGTTGGTATAATAGGGATTCGTGGTATTAATATATTTTTACCTCGGAACTTTCCTTTAAAATGCTGGCTTCGATAACGGTTTTCATTAATTTTTGAATGACTAATCGCGTACCATTGCACAGCCGTGGCTGGTTCAAATTACGAATGAAAATAATCGGAGATCAAACCTTCAATTGTAAATTATACGGTGGCATGCCTGGCAAATCCAGTGAGTTCAAAAACTCTGTTCGAAAATTTACAGCTTCGCTGGCATCGCAATCTGTATCAACAGATCTGTATGATGCCAGGTTCCCTGGCAACAACTGTTGTATCTTCAGATTTAAATCGTCAACGTCCACATTTTTCCCCGCTAAAATTGCTCTTTCTGCAAGCCACTCATGATTTATGTACTGTGTGAGTACATCAGGTAATATTTGTTCAATGAGAGCATCTTTCGAATCAATGATTCTGCAGAAATCGGTCGGTAATTTTACGCATCCAGTTTAATCTATAGTAAATTTTCCATCGCCGATATAAGAGTCGTTTTGAGAATGTTTCGGCGGATGGATCATGAAGCATTTGAACGCGCATATTACTTTCAGCAAGCGTTGATCTCATCAACGTATGTTGAACGTGGAATGACGGGAAGTGTTTGTCTGAAATCACCTGAAAGGATTAACAGTTGGCCTGTTGAACGCCTCAAGCGAATGTTTGTGTGCCATAGTACATTCATCTCAGATGATATTTTTACACTGTTCAGCACTGTGGCCATGGACGCTTAAATAATGTAAATATATACAAAATAATGAACACACTGCGTCAGGATTATTTTGAATATTTAATGGCAGCTTAAATACTGAATGAGCTGTTCTGCCTCCATCCAATAAGAGTGGCCGCAATGCCCGATGATGCAACGGCCAATGCGATGCCATGATTTGATCGTATTTGAAACTCATTAAAGACTTCAACTTTTGTCTGAACACACTTGCAGTAATGTCATGACGATGTATTTGTATCAAATCTGGTATATTGACCTATAAAGCTCATTATCGCAAGTAAACATTGCTGTTTTTACTTTCACTTACCTATATATGAAATATATAGTAAGTGGAAGTATTGCGATCGTGAAAATTTTCGACTTCCGGTTTTCAACGGAAATACACGTTTTGGGACCCCCTGGTTCGAAATAACCAAGTCCCGCGAAATGGTCTGTGTGTGTGTGTGTGTGTGTGTGTATGTGAACAGACTAGCTCAAAAACTATAAACCGTGGGAACCTGAAATTGGGTATTTAGTGTAGGTATATGCCCGCGATGTGACAGCAAAAATTTCATCAAAATTGCTCAAAGGGAGGGGGTACTTTATTTAATAACTTTTTACGTTTTTTTCGATTTTCTCAAAAACGGCTCTAACGATTTTGATTAAACTGAGTATTTGATCGATTTATATGCCCGAAATATGACTGTAAAAATTTCATCAAAATTGATTAACCGGAGGGGGTACTTTACTTAATAAATTTTGTATCATTTTCACGTGTTTTTTTTATTTACTCAAAAACGGTTTTAACGATTTTGATCAAACTTGGTATTTGATGTAATTATATGCCCGAGATGTGACTGTAAAAATTTCATCAAAATTGATCTACGGGAGGGGGGACTTTACTTAATAAATTTTGTACCATTTTCACATGTTTTTTTTATTTACTCAAAAACGGTTTTAACGATTTTGATCAAACTTGGTATTTGATGTATTTATATGCCCGAGATATGACTGTAAAAATTTCATCAAAATTGATCTACGGGAGGGGGGACTTTACTTAATAAATTTTGTATCATTTTCATGGGTTTTTTTATTTACTCAAAAACTGTTTTAACGATTTTGATCAAACTTGGTATTTGATGTATTTATATGCCCGAGATATGACTGTAAAAATTTCATCAAAATTGATCTACGGGAGGGGGGACTTTACTTAATAAATTTTGTATCATTTTCACAGGTTTTTTTATTTACTCAAAAACGGCTTTAACGATTAACAAAAATAAGATATGAATGTAGAAAAATGTGTGACTTTTGGAAATGATAATTAGCAAAACACGTCAATTTCTAATCTAAGTAAGTTGGTAAGTGAAAGTTGTGTGTTGCGCGCACGCACCAGATTTTTTTCCTAAGAGATCCTGCTGCTCCTTTTGTTTTTCTTCAAACTTACTCATCATGGTGTATAGTAAATTCCGCACATCACTTTTTATAGTTTTATTCATTTTAAATAATAAAATCCGTTATAAGCGTATACGAATTGTTTACAATTTGTTATGACGGGTGAAAAAATACTACTTGGCGTTCAGCCCTCTACTTCTTCTCCATGCACCCCAAAATTAAAAACAAAAAAGTGAAAGTAAAAAAACGGCCAATTGCATTGGCGAATTGTTCGGGCCCGGAGTGGTCCCATACGCCTTGAAATTACCCTCGGCGTGTGGGCCCCTGACCCAGAACAACCTTTTAGCGGGCGGTACCAGGGGACCTCCTCGATCGTACCGCTTGGCGCTCAACTTAATTCTAAAATGACTATTAAACAATAGGGGTAGGTGATAGAAGGGTGAGAATTTAGGGTTGTGTTTATCTTTTAATGCCACATTATAAAAAAATATATAATTTTTTTAGAATTTTATATATAAGATAACGCTACAATTATGGTATATTAGGAAACTAATAAATGTAATTGCTTAAGTATAAATGTAAACTATTAGATAATTTTCATGTATTTTTTTATTATTATTTCACTTTGTAATAATTTATGTTTTAATTTAATATTTCAATAATTTATTACTTTTACACTGTTGATCACTTGTGTAGTGTAATTTTTATTTAGGTATTAAAAAAATCTTAGAAAGATGGAAGTAATTCCGAAACAAAAAAAAAGATATAAAGATTTGACTTGTTTTAATAAACATACATAAAAAAAGAAGGATCTGATATTTCACCACTCAATGTAATGTTTTCCAATCCTCGTCAAGAGGAGCCTCCAGCGACGCCCGACAAAACGAGGCATCATTATTCTCGGTTGCCTTGGCATTATTTACACCTATGATTAAGACCTGATTGGTTTAGCCATATTCACTTTAATACAACATTATAATTCTCCTACAATTCAAATAATATTTAAAATAGAAATTTATCAGCTGGTAGTAGTATGATTTTCACTTTGTGATATAATTTTTTTTAATGATAAATCCTTATCCTTCGGATGTTTCTAATCATACCAGATGTAAACCCAATATCCTAAATAATCAATAGAAGGAACGTATAAAACTAAAGGAAATAAATGAACAAGCTTTATGTAAACAAACGAACAAACAATGTAAGTAAAAATCATCTGATTCCAAGTTAAGAGTACCTACATACAAAAAAAGAAATTTGAAATTATAATAGTACCACAACTATAATTCATTTAAATGTCCTAAAAACGAACTGAACACAACTGCAGAAGTGTTTATTATATGAGCCATTCAGTTTAATTAAAAAAATGAATAACACCAATTTCAACATTTTTTCAGGAAAGCACCTTTAACAATATTTCTCTTTAAAAAAATTTATTTTCTAATAATAAGGCTAAAATATTCAAACATAACACTTTACTAAAATATACATGTTAAAGGGGAATGTATATTCCAAAGAGAATTATTATTTAAAGTGATTTTCTGCAAAATGCTGAAATTAGAGTAGGTCATTCGGTCAACTGAAAGGCTCATTTCTACGATTTATATGAAATTATTACGATTCTACCAAGTCGCGAAATTACAATATGGCAGGTAGAAAAAAGGAGATATATCCACATCGGTATTATTATTGAAAGTAAAGAATGTATTTTTCGCAACATTGCAACATCAATTTTATAAGCATATTGTGAAATCAGTTTTTGAATTATAACATGACAGGGAAATCCATTCAGAATCCTCAGGATTGTAAAGCAACAGAAATGTGGATTCCCTTCAAGTTTTTTAAATTCCGCGTATACAAGCGACTTTTCACCGTAAATTGCAATAACTTACGTAACATTTGATTAAATACATGCAATAAGCTTGTTTTGAGACAGCGGGAAACTTAATGACGAACGTACTTGACACAATGCCAGGTAAATTACGACCTTCGATGTGTAGAGCGGATTTCCCATTGACGAAATACATTTACGCGCGTCTCAATTTTTAAAATATATAATTTCGTCTCCCGCCCGTGGTATGATGGCTATACTCGTTACGTTTGAAGTCTTGCTAATCAGTAGAAAAAATATATAGACTATGGATGCGACGAAGAGACTAAACTTAACCCATAGCCTAAACCAGACAAACACAAAACAATTAGAAAGTAAAGGGCCAGATGATGTAGAAAGCAGGCATGGGCTATTATGTAAAGGTTGGTGTAGCTCTGATCCCATTCCTGCCCGCTACGGTCCCGATCCCGCTAAGCCTTTCTCCGACCGATGTCCGGGGCCCTCGGTTTGCCTTCTACAACGGGTACGATTCATCCCATCTTATTCTCTAGTTCCTCTGCATCGCGAAAAAGAGTAAAAGAGATTAACAAGTACACTCTTGCATATTTCAAAACTGAAGCTTGAAACAGAATACTTCCTTCCTCGACTTCTATATCCCCGGCCGAGATCAGATAATGAGGACTGAGGTTTTAGTTACGTGCACGGAGCTGTAAATGTACAGGTCAATGACCGGAAACTACAAGGCAGCCTCCATGATGATTACTGAATCGAGAGGCACAAATTTGTGGATCGAAAACACCAAACAGTCGAATTTGCATCGATTTTATATTAATTAGATGACTAACTAATCAACACTTATTTTGTAACTATTTACCATGAAAACATTTTAACTATCAAACATAATAGTTTAATAAAAATTAAACTAATGAGTAACACTAGCGTCATTATTTTTTCTATGGCTTCATTAAATTAATTTTATAAGGCCCTAAGAGACATTTTTAAAAATATTTAATTATTTTTCTGTATAACAAAAGCTATCTCAAAACTAAAAGTAAATTAAATATAATAAATTAATTAATAATTATAAATTAATACGGTTTATATATAGAATTATTGAAAAAATGACAATAACGACATTGTAGACTCAGCACTCGGTGGTAGAAACAAAAGAGAAATCCTAACACAAGTAGAAAGGATAAAAGCGTTAAGAATGTGCCCCCTTTACGAGTGGTTTCAGCGATGGGACTGGCGGCCAAGTAGGAAATCAATGTAGCTTCTATCGCTGCTTACATTAGTGCTAAAGGTTGCATCAAGGTTCGATACGAACTACGTCACCTACCTTCGCAAAGGTTCGGAGAATATTGAGATTTAAGGAAAACCAACAAGGATCCAAAATAATGTACTCGCGAAAGCGAAGGTAAGAGGATTTTAGTGGATGACCATTAATATCCGACGAACGAACCTTCTAAGAAGACACTGACAATAAAAATTCGACTCAAATTTCCAACAATCGCTCGTTATCCCCTACAACAGAAATCTGTAGATAATAGATAATAGATAAGTGCTTTAATGATCTTTGCATGGATAAGTCGAAGCAACACCACATTAGCTTGTAGGTTTGCGTTGCTAAAATATATTGTAAGAATTTTACATCCATGCAAACAAAAGAAATTTATAAAATAATTTAAAAGATAAAAAAAAATAACAATAATTACTTTCACTTACCTATATATGAAATATATAGTAAGTGGAAGTATTGCGATCGTGAAAATTTTCGACTTCCGGTTTTCAACGGAAATACACGTTTTGGGACCCCCTGGTTCGAAATAACCAAGTCCCGCGAAATGGTCTGTGTGTGTGTGTGTGTGTGTGTGTATGTGAACAGACTAGCTCAAAAACTATAAACCGTGGGAACCTGAAATTGGGTATTTAGTGTAGGTATATGCCCGCGATGTGACAGCAAAAATTTCATCAAAATTGCTCAAAGGGAGGGGGTACTTTATTTAATAACTTTTTACGTTTTTTTCGATTTTCTCAAAAACGGCTCTAACGATTTTGATTAAACTGAGTATTGGATGTATTAATATGTCCGAGATATGACTGAAAAAATTTCATCAAAATTGATTAACCGGAGGGGGGACTTAACTTAATAAATTTTGTAACATTTTCACGTGTTTTTTTTATTTACACTAAATTGGCTTTAACGATTTTGATCAAATTGGGTATTTGATGTATGTATATGCCCGAGATATGACTGTTAAAATTTCATCAAAATTGATTAACCGGAGGGGGGACTTTACTCAATAAATTTTGTATCATTTTCACGTGTTTTTTTTTATTTACTCAAAAACGGCTTTAAAGATTTTGATCAAACTGGGTATTTGATGTATGTATATGCCAAATATGTGATAGCCAACATTTCATTAAAATTGATCAACCGAAGGGGGGACTTTACTTAATAAATTTTGTATCATTTTCAGGGGTTTTTTTATTTACTCAAAAACGGCTTTAACGATTAACAAAAATAAGATATGAATGTAGAAAAATGGGTGACTTTGGGAAATGATATTTAGCAAAACAAGTCAATTTCTAATCTAAGTAAGTTGGTAAGTGAAAGATGTGTGTTGCGCGCACGCACCAGATTTTTTTTAAATACTAACTAAGAAATGGTTTCATGTTATATCTATGTTAAGTCTTAATTCTTAAGTATAAACTGTTGTTTAATGTAAAACAACCTTCTGAATAAAATTTGTTACGGACTTAGTTTACAAATGAGTCAATAATAATCATCCTTATATTTATAAAAATAGATAGGTAATGAAATGTTAATATGTACTAACAGCCGTCTTAACTCCTTGTTTGACAACAGAACCTCAACAACAGTAACTATGGCAGTACTAAATTGCCACTAACGGGAAAAATTGGACAATCTCCAAGTCTAAAACATCTGTCACTAATGCTATTAAATGCTGATTCAAAGAGCCATTCGTCACCGGTACGCAGAATGCACTTACTGCAAATCGCATATATTTTCGTACAATGCACAATGAAAATAAATAAATGTTAATATCAATAAATAATTATGACACAGGCCCCGCCACTTTACCTTTAAAAGCGAAAAATAACAGAATAACTTATAGAGGAAACGGGATGAACCGCGAGGCAATTAAAAAACCATTTTTCAACCCTCCCACGATTAATCTGCGGCGTCTGGTAGATTTTTTAATTTTTATTTTGATGACTACATTTTATCATAATTAGGAACTTTGAAACATCGATCAATAGCTGTAAATATTCAAGTATAATTTAGGGATTAAACAACAGGTTTTCCATTCAAAAATATTTTTAACAAATATCGTGATACCGTTAATTCGAATACTGTAATTAGGTCTATGAAGCATTGATTGTCTAATTCGTATATATCTGTAAGGTAACACACAGCATTAGATACAAATTTACTAATATGCAAATGTACAAATAGCATTAAAGCGTTTTTAATAATATACAAAGTGTACACAAAGCATTAAAGCATTTGTATGAATAAACAGATATATATATAGCATTAAATACAAGAGAAACCAGGATCCATAGTGGCAGCAAGAAAGATAAGAATGTAGTATAATATTAATATTTCGGTGACGTTACATGATTAAATTGAGATTGTGCTTCATGCATATTATTTGTAAAGGTTGAATGAAAAAATCTCGTCTTTTACGGTTCTTTAGAATATGAAGATATGTTCTATATGCAGATCAACTTTGAGTACCAACTACGACAACGCAGACGACAGAATAACTCCTCAACAGTTACTTCACCGCGACTGCATTTATAACCGCTATTCGATAACGAGCTCTAGTAACCGGCTGACATTGGAAGTTCCACGCTCACTATCCAAGGTCTTGTAAGCATCTAATGCTCTTGACTGCGATGGAACAACGTATCGGTCGCCTGACTAAAATACTTCATAAGGTATGCGCTAAATAACTAACTATAAACGTAAAAAATCCGTTGATATTACTCAAATTAAATTTTTATTATTCACGTAATTATAAAAGTTAATAGATCAAAAAAAAATACCTATTTTACATATTTTATTCTAAATAAAATAAAATATATTCGTCAAGCTACGATTCACTTTACTTTTTATTTGTT
The DNA here is from genome assembly GCA_911387785.2 of Aelia acuminata. NCBI lineage: Eukaryota > Metazoa > Arthropoda > Insecta > Hemiptera > Pentatomidae > Aelia > Aelia acuminata. The sequence continues at coordinate 87,050,959 of OU426983.1, read as the reverse complement.
TTTAAGTAGTTTTATGTATATAGACATAATTATATTTAAACTCTGTAGAGCTTAGCCACTTAAGAGTAACGTAAATACACCACGAGTGTGACAGCATTACTGAAACTTAAAAAAATTATAAATAGCAAACTATTTGTTCAAAGACAAATATTAACAACTATGAGTAATGGAGAAGGATTTTCTATTAGAAGGTAAATACTAATCCGAAGCTAGAACAAAGCAAGGAGAAGATTTTAAGAATAGATGAAGGTTTTGAATTCATAGGGTTCCAATAAGATATTGTCGTCGGTGGTAAGGGTAAAACCAATCTTGCTCAGTGGGATGCCAGTGGGAAAATGTGAGAACGAGCGAGAACCATTGTTCTGAAGCAATTCATATTATCTTTTTAGTCTCCTTCCGGGGTGCACACACTCCTACAAGGGAAAAATTGCAGTCAAATAATTATACTAGATAAATTAAGCAGACTGGATGAGGTCTAGAAAAATAAATAAGTTTCAAGATCTTGCGATGGTCAGAATTAAGTTGAATCGGAAAATATGGAAAAAGACAAATCTTTCATCTATTTAACACAGCTCCAAAGTGTCGGTTACATCAACTAAGCTGAATCATAAAGATATAAATTACTATTAATGAAAGAGGAGGTAAGGAAGTTAATCAGAGGTCAATTTAGCAACTATTACACAGCCCGCTTCCAACGTGTAATTTAGAGCTGTTAGCAAGCTACTAATGACCTCCATCACAACAAAATAATGCATAGGGAATCTGCTTATTCCCAACCGTTGAAGGGTTCTAAGCGGATTCTAGCTTCGACCTCAATAATAAATTTTTCATCGAAGTAATATATTTTGCATTTGAATACAGGAGCCATTAAATTTAAATTTTATGTTTCAAAAGCTTAGCGCTAAATTGAATGGAACTGAGATAACGCCACTGAAACTTAAAAAATTTTCTGTGAATTAACTATAGAACAATGACATTCTAGTAATTATAGATATGGCCGTATATAACTCGAAATACTCGTACCGATCCACATAGTAAGGAACGTATCTTATATACTATAAATGATTTATGGATGCTTGAATTCCCATTAGAATACCCCGAATTCGCACTACTCAATTTTCGGTTAGTAAATATCTGAACCATATTAAAAGAATAATTCAACCGTAAGATATATTTAAGGTGAAAGAAAAAAAAATCACAATTAAAACATTCAAAAAAGTTAAACATTAACTAAGACTATAAGTTCCTCTTTGATAACTATCAAAATGAGATAGAGATTACTCAGTGAGAAGACAACCTTTATTGTAGACGTAACTTTTAATCACTGCTTCTTATTGGCTAGGACTGGTAACAGATATTTAATATATACACGTGCACAAATTATTATATAATTATGTAAAGGCTGTAGCAATCTGATTTTTTTTTTTTATTTGGAAGATAAAAACCTGGCGATTGAGCGAAGGCGATGAACAAAACGATGAGGAAACAGAACCATAAAACCATGTACTTGATAAAAGATTGCTTATGGCTTTTAATAATACCTACAGATATATTTTGTACTTAAACCTTTATAAATATATTATTTTCGCTATCTTTACCGTACAACAATTGTGGGCGTATTCGGATAAATATATTTGAAGGAAAATATGTTAACGCACGTTAATGGAACGTTTGGAATTTAAATGGACCACTTACAGCTATCATCAGTATAAACCCTGGAAATAAACGCCAGTAGATATCATCACCGCAGTATGAATATTATCAATAAAAAACAACAAATTTTCAAAAAGAAAAGTACTAGTGTGAACGGGAAAATTTATCCAGTCAGTGAAGGGAGAGCGAGATTTTTATACAAGCCAAACAAGTCCGAATTAAAAAAATCAATTGAGCGTGTAGTTCATGATCGAATTAAAGACAGGTATCAAATAGCTCAATTATGGGTACAATTAATACCACACTATTGACAATAAGATTAAAATATTCGCCTAGTTTTATTTTAGTAATAATCTATTTCTTTTTTTTTTTTCAATATAAAAATGACTTCACAACCATGGTTTTGGCAGTAAACGATTATAAGGAATGGAATTATCCGAAGACATAAGAAGCCTTGCCATCGAGGTCAAGGCAGGCGGTGGACAACCAGTTCTTCCAAGTTCTTCACAAGCATCCTACTATCCACACACTCGGTCCCTCGGTCTTTTATAGAACACGCCGTCCGTTAGCGAATCAATATCTGGCTTCAGCGTCCTTCGTTCCCCCAGCTCTGTCTCTCACACATCCTACCGCAACCTTATAAACTCGGTAAAGATAAAAACGAATATATTTATTTCGCAGTTGCGTTATCACCTAAAAATTATTACTATTAATAAAAAACCAAACAAAGAAAATTAAAAAATCATCATATTAATTTTATTTTAAAAACCCAAGGTGGCAGCCCAGCAGAAAGCCATAGGATTTTTTTAAGAGGGTTAATAATCCTTGCTTATGCCGTCCTTCAGAGAAGACGTAAAATAGCGGTCATGAGACTGTGCTGTTACAGTACTCGTAAAAGATTTATACCCTTAATATATCTAGATAGGCAAAATTTGAGACTCCCACTGCAACATCGTATAAATAGCCATAGCTGATAAAGTAATATTAAATAAATCAACACCAACACGTGCTAACACTTAAACTAGTACTCGAACTTTGTCGAGCAGTTTACAACTTTACAACGGTGTCATATGTATTCAAATATGTTCATTCAAGCATCATAAGAAAATGTAAAGTCGAGAATAATATAGATGTGAAATGTGAAAATGAAAGGCTGGCTACCCTAACGAAGGGAAACATTAATTGGGGAATGGTTACCTACTACGTGGAGTGAGAAGAGAAAATAATGAATAGCTCAGCGAAAGCCTGGAAATACTAGAAGCAAGATCTGATGTTATAATACACTTCTTCAATCTTACTTATCCTTTGATTTAAATATCACTATTACACATTTATTTACCAAAACCTAAAATATTGTTTCGTTTTACTAATATTAAACGATTAGGCGATCTTTAACAACAATGACCATTTCAACTAAATTTGACCTATAATCTCTATCAAATCTACTTAAGGTTGCTTTCCTAGGATCTACGGGCTTGTGGAGTAGACGAATTTATGTATTCGAGAGCTACCATTAGGAAAAAATCGTCAAATCTATAAATATTTAAGCCGTGAAATTTTCTTTTGCAATCATGAACGGTTTCTCCACCCAGCTTTTTTTTTACCGTTGATCCAAATAAACCTTCTTTCTCTTCTGCTAGGATTCCATTACTATTGTGATAGTTTTCAGGGTTGTTTTCTTACATTATGAAAATGCAGAAAAAAAAAAGGAGAACGTCCTCCTTAACCTGGACGTAAAGTTTTACATTATCTTCCTCCTAATTTTGTAATCACTTCAGTTTTTAAACATCTCCAATCAATATTTGAGCTACGCAATTGGGTTATTAGAAAACATTAACAATGAAAATAATCCTGTATTTATATAGTTTTAATAAAATTTCACATTTTTTTTCAGAAATTTCGTGCCAGACTAAAATACTGTAAAAAAAAAAAATTAAATAATCAGTTGTCCTTTTTGGCTTAAAATAAAAACTGACCAGGAAAGTATTGAAAATATCTGTAAAACATCCAAATAAGCATAATTATGTTGAATTGGTTTGGTCATTAACATAATAATTTGTTCTCCGAATAAACCGACCATCTGGCTACTGGGACAATTCTAAGAGTGAAGAACCAAAGACTGCAGACTAGGGCGGGCAGACGTAGGAGGGGGTCGCTGACCTAAGCTTACCACCACCTGCCCGACAGTCCAGTGTATCCATTGAGTATAGAAGTAACTATCGTAAGTAACTAATAAGAAGTTACTTTTCAATCAGTGCCTGTACCACACTAACTACTTAGTGCTTACTAGCGGAAAGTAGCCTAGCAGTAACAAGTGCTGAATCAAAACGAAAGCATTCTTAGTAGAAATTTATTAGAACTAGGAATCTTATCAATAAAAATCTTTCCTAAATATATAAAAAGATGTGCTAATTGATATTTTCTTTTATTCTTTGCTCAAATCTAATCCTCCTTAACTTCCTAATCAAGGAAGTACTGACAGATTGATATTCTAAAAATGGCATGTATTAATCTCAAAGATTCTCCAAAAAAATCAATTTAAAACTCGACATTTCGCCAACTGGAGCACAATACATAAATAAGGACTAAGACCATGCTGCTTACTGTTGAGGTTAATCTTGCAAAATAATTTTGTCGATAGTTCTTTACTAACTAAGTTGTAAAGTCGCTCTATACGAAACAAGGCATAACGTAGTGTTGGTAAAATGGGCTGTTACTCTAAACTACCGTGCGGCCCCCCTGCTAAATCGGTTTTTTCTTTTTCTTTTTTTCTAAGGCATACCACAAGAGATAGCAAAATGTGCCGCGTAGTAATTTGACCATATAATTGCATTTCTACATAATTTAATGGTTACTTACTGGTTGTTTTGTATATCTAATTCTTTTTGCTTTTTAATGATAAATTTTGCACAAAAATATTTTTCATGAAGGTTAGCACTTCCTCCTCACCCACCTAGATGATGCAGATTTTTTATCTGTTGCCCCACCCACCAGTTGGTTTGGATTACTAATGGTTTGCTAAATCTATAAATCAGGCTTTGGATTAACTGATGAGGATAGCGAAGTAATAAGGGCTTTGCATGCATGTCTGATAATGTAAACTCTATATAAATGGAAATATTCAAGTAAGAAGTCCATTCAGGCATTGAGTCGTAATACGCCGTAGCTCTAAAATATTAGACAATCATTGAGAACTTTTTTTTTTTTTTTTTTTTTTTTTGCAAATTGTAATTTAAATAAGCACTACAATAATTTTAGAAAATAAAATTATCTAATGAAATCTTCAATAAATATTAAAATAAAAAAATACTTGTACCCATTGCAGAAAGCAGGCTAAGTTAAGAGTCACATCGTCGTAAAAATGATTCATAAAAAACAGTCAACACTTTAGTCAACAGTCAACTCAAATTGAGATTGGAGATTGGATTCTTATACATGTGGATGGTTGAAAATCTGTTCGGACGATCTCTCAATCATCAAACACTGAACCTGTAATCATTAACGCTTCTTACGTACCTTATACGAACGAAGGTAAAAATACGTACTTTTAATTACTAAATTAATCTAATATACTTAAATATAAGACTCATGGCCTAGTTTTGAAGAAAATCGTTCATACCATCGAATTTTATCTTTTAATTTTATTTTTATTTTTTTTTAATGATAAATAACAAATTTCCTTAAAATAAGAACATAACCACACTAGCTTACGACAAAATGCCCTTGTAGATAAGATAGCATTATCGTAAGCATTCAGCTTTAAATATTAAATTATAATTTAAGAAAAATATTTATTTTATACATTCGACAATAGAATCAAACATTAAAATAATTATAATGAATTTATATTCAACTAGGTATATTTTATAATGTCAGATTTCTTCTAACTAAAAATTTTAATGCAAATTATGCCTAATGATAAACGGTTGAACCTAATGCGTTACACGGCGAGTAGCTAATAAAACGCTTGACATTTCTTCATATAAGTTCCTGACATTTCTAATGTACAAATTGTTTTATTTTTTAAAGTGATAAAAATACTTTGTCGAAAAATAGCCAGGCATAAAAACTATTTGAACAGAAAAAGGTAGAGGCATCTGCGTTAGCCACTTTGGGTCAAAGGGGCGTGGGATGAACTGAAATTTTACCTGCGTAACTCAATTATTGATCGGAGATGCCTAAAGACTGTACAAGAGCAACAAAACTAACAGGAAAAGGGAAATACAGAGCTCTACCAGCAGAATATGGACAACGTTGTTGACTATTTCATCTTTTTGCCTTTTCATAGACAAAGAAAACCACCCGGCAATTAATTACAAGAGTGATGAAATCCTTTTACGAGAGGGAGGAAGTTCGTAATTGGGATCAATAGTACAATGTACACCCTGCAAAAGGTTTGAGGCAGATGAATTACCTAAATAAGCATTGTTACATAGACCATTGTTAAAATATGTAATAGTGGCATATTTTTAAAAGTTTAGCTTACTTATCATTACAAAAATAACATTTAAAAACGAAATTCTTCTTAATAAAGTAACATTTTCCGAATCCCGGAGTTACATAACATAACATAATGATGTGAAATTTTTAGTATTATTTCAATTTCTTCCAAGAACTACTAGGAAAAATACTGTGATAATATTCAGATTAGGAGAAGAATCAACTGAGCCACTTATGGCCGTCACTGATACCAAGAATTACGTCATCCATTTAACGGAGAACGTTGGAAAGTAACTTCCGAAGGGTTTAAAGGGTCCGTGGAGTAGTTTCTAAAAATATAAAAAAATATAACAGTATCTATGAATCTTAATTATGGTCGAGTATAAATAACGCGCTGAATGTTCAACACTATTTGCACAATGGCCGAATAATAAGTTCAGTAAAAATGGCCTTCTCCACTGTACCTTAAAATTCGGTCCACTGTACCTATAGCAAATAGATAAATTCACAATATTTTCGTAAATTTTAGGATAAATAAATCTCGACCACTAATACATTTTGTTCCTCACATGAAGCGTAAAATGTACAGCCATTTATAATCCTTTTATTTTTTTTTTTATATGTCTTCAGTATGAATCTATGTAAAAACAAAAATAAATAATATAATAGCTTCATTTTTTGATAGAAGCGTTTATATTAGCGGAAAAACTTATTTTTGAAGAACATATCTCATTCTAATACAAACCTTAGTTTTAAATTACCAAACCAAATTATACAAGAAGAATAAGAAACTAAAATTCCAATATGGTTTCATTTTTTTCTTAGTTTTTCCAAAAATTTATATTTATACAAAATACCATGGAACTAAAAGATTCATGCAGACCGGGAAGACGGGCCCAACAGATCCAAGGACAATGACGTAAGTCCATATGCCGCAACATCTGTACGCCTTCTCCAGCCATGTACCAACCGACACAATGCCGCTGTTGCTATGCTAAGGAACACACCGTTGCCAAAGGGTGAGACTATCGCCACGTCGATAAGAGTCGAACAAAAGTATCGATGAGCAAAAAATGATTGGCGATGAATCGATTTTAAATCTAGAAAATCGAGGATTGTGTTATTATAGAATTTAAAAAATGCATAAATAAAAAATAATAGAATAATTAATAGGGGCAAGAGGTCAATTTAGTAGACTATTTATAGCCGACGGTCTCACGATAGATAAACAAACACCCGTGACCTTCCTAGCTAGCGAAGCTCTGGGCTCGGCGTTGAAGCTCAGAACTGGATACGGCAACAGAAAGCGTATTCCTATAAATGGCGAGGGGGTTCAAAACTAGGCCGTTTCTTCTTCCGACCCAATGCGCAGCACAGCCATTCACTTTCTACCACAGCTAATACTGTTTGTTTCATTGATTTCATATCAACTGCAGAACACAAATCAACGCTGTTAAAACAATCAATATACATATTTACATTATGATAATGCCATTCTATGTCTATCTTAATATCTGTACTCCGTAGGTAAACAACACCGTTATTATTGAATAAAATTTAACACTTTTGATTTAAATACCATAATAAGTAGATAGAATTTATTTTTCAACGTCAATAAAAATTCTGAAAAACGTCCAATAAGCTGCCTCTCCAAGTTGTCAGAATAAGTAGAGAAAGACACAAAAAATAAAATAAAAAACACGACAATCTCACACAAATTTGAAACTAAGTCACAATAAAGGCATTAGATGTTTCTCTATTTTTTCATTATTTTTTGACTAGTAGTTGCATCCTTTTAAGATAATCTCTAAGAATTCAAATAGAAATAGAGATTTTTCAGTTTACACCATTCAAAAGAGCACTTAATTTTTATTTTTCTAGGCTATCTAGTTACCAAAATAAATAAATAATATTAAGTGTTAGATAACATGGGGATAATAAAATTTTAATATGAAAAACAAATGCAGTCAAATTTTCATGAGATTGTAAGTTAACTCGTGTCAAATAATGTTTTTATAACTGAAAAAACATAGGAAATCAATCAGCTCTAAAAATAATATTAGATGTTCTTTTAGTTTTGTAAGGCTTTTTAAAATTATAGATAAAACCAGAAAAAAACTTATTTCGGTTTCAAATTTTAGAACTGGAAATTAAATTTTAAAAATATTAGCTATTCTAAACTTTCCACAAACAATTGTTTTGTTTTTTTTTCTTAAATATTTAAAACTCAAAAACCTAGACAAAAATTCTTTCGTGAAATTGAACAAATTTAGTTCATAAAATATAAATGTTAAGGTGTTAGCAAAAATAAAACTTCCGTATTTTTTTTATTTTGTCATCACATAAATAAAACCATCATTTATTGTCATTATTAAAAGAAATTAATTGAGCATGTTGGGACTTTAACCATCTGAAGCATCATAACCAAAGAATGTTTGTGAAATCATGAAGGGTTTGTGAAGGGTGAAATCATTTTTGTACTAGTAACAAAAGTATTAAATTAAAATGATAAATTTAATTTGTATATTTAATATATTATGACATACATCAAATAAAACTTAATTCATGTAATTATTTGGTGTTATTATAGTCGTAGTAAAAATTTGTAAAAATATATAATAACATTGAACAAAATTCTGGAAAAAAATGAAAAATGAATAGTTATAAATTATCAATAAAATGAAACATTCTAACAAAAGTTAAAAATTATTCTAATAACGTCTCAAGGTTTTATAAGAACGTAACAGGAAAGAAAGAGCTGTGAGCCGCCAATGATATTTCTCAGTCGTTGAAGTGAATGGCCGAGGAAATTCGGTTCCTGTACAGTTTCTCTGTTAAAAAACAGGTTCTTGTAAATATTTAATTATTAAATATTATTAAAAATCATAAAATCAAAACCCATATAAAAGACATTTACAATTAAATATTTCTGTACAACTTGCTAAATTCGAATGAATGTTGCGTTTTAAAATATTCTTAAATAATCACAATTCTTTTTTTTTACATTGCCCCCCACGGAAACGAATATCATCAATCCTAATTTTGATTAGTAGTATTAATGGTTCCGTTCTTAAACTTTTAGAAAAATAATTTGTATTTAGAATATCGACAGTACGTCTGCATTTTCTAGACAAAGGTTTTAAAAAAATTTGGAGCGAAAAATATTATAGAAAAAATAAATTCCACAACCTCACAGAAGCTTTGAAAGTAACTAGACACGCTACAACTCTGCTAACGCAAAAATAAAGTGATACATACTCTAACAAGAGGTTTACACGGACACTCAATCGGGTATATAAAAATATTCTTATTGAAAAATTATAAATATAAAAATGAACAAACACTAGCAGCTTACAAAAGTAGCGGGAACATGCTTCCTTTCAGACAAGAAGTAGGCTGTTTCCGGAGTTGACTTTCTCTACCTCTCCGTCTCTTCAACACTTTTATAACTCACATACCAAGCACAGTGTATTACTCAAGTTATAAAAGTAATAAGTTTTTTCTCTCTTTATTATTTAATGTGTAACTGATAGAGCATGCGCCGACAATCACTGAATTCGAAAAATAATTAATTAAATACAGCAGAGTATCTTTGATTTCAATCGTTATAAAATTTGATCACATTAATACATTAAAATTACATTTAAAAATAATTTATTTTTTGAAGAGAAAAGATTTGGCTCCGCCGGGAGTCGAACCCGGGTCTCCTGCGTTACATGCGAGGATGCTAACCGCTACACCACAGAGCTCGGCTCAAGGCAGAGCAAATCCTTCCTCTTCACTGAGGAGCCGGGTTCGACTCCCGGCGGAGCCAAACCTTTTCTCTTCAAAAAATAAATTATTTAAAAATAATTGGTGGTGAGCCACAATTTAAGATTGGATTAATTAAAATAATTTAAAAAATTGACTTATGTCAATAAAATATCATAAATTGGACAAAAATTGTCCACCTCCCGCTACTACTCACAAAACTTGTGAGATAGGGGGAGTAGGTATCAGTGAAGAGGAAGGATTTGCTCTGCCTTGAGCCGAGCTCTGTGGTGTAGCGGTTAGCATCCTCGCATGTAACGCAGGAGACCCGGGTTCGACTCCCGGCGGAGCCAAATCTTTTCTCTTCAAAAAATAAATTATTTAAAAATAATTTAAAATTGGTGGTGAGCCACAATTTAAGATTGGATTCATTAAAATTACAAAATATGTCTCCGATTTGGCCCGATCCAGGTACCAGATCTTCCATAATAAGCTACCGAACCATACGAATCCACTGATTTTAATCTTGCTTTCTCCTCTATTCTTGACAATCCTCCTAGGCGTATGAAAAGAAGATGGTCTCGTGACCTTATAATTTAAAAATACTATTTAAGTGCTACCAATGGGTAGTTTCTCCAACCATGGGCGGATCCAGCCGAACGTAAAGGGGGGCTGCAGCTCCACATCCCCTCATTTGGATCTCCTAATCAGTTTTTTTACCTTTATGTTCCTTTCCTTTAACTAAAATTCTACTTGTTCTGCACATTATTTGTTCTTTAACTTGCTTCCTTATTATAAGGAAAGTCAAATTCTATCTTTAAATGACGAAACATTTTCCAAAGGGAGGGGCTGCAGCCCTTAGAGCCCCCCCCCCTGGATCCGCCAATGTCTCCAACATGCCTTTCCGTGACATCCTTCATTTCATAGCCAACACATTTAATAGATTTGTAATATAGAGTTGTAAATTTCAATAAATTACATTATATATAAAAAAAAATTATAACAAAATCGAAATATTTTTCATAAATGCTGTTAAATACTAAAAATATACTCCATATTTTCATATTACATTTGAGGTCAAAAAGTCAAAAATATCAAAAATTCGTGTTTGGCCGTAGTCTTATGTTTTTTGAGGTGCCGAATCTAATGAAATCAGTATCAACGAAATGTGAGCATCAGATTAAGTTGAAATTTGACGTAGAAAATAAAAAATTAAAAAATTGTATAGATAATTTTATTTAACATTTGTATGTACAATAATACAAATAGGATATAATTATTTAATCTTGTTTAAGTAAATTGTATGCTTCCTCGGTTAGCTCTTTTTTCTTTTTATACTTGTATACTGGTCTTAAATCCGATATTTATGGGTCGCTTGTAACAAATAATTGGTGGAAAACATCTTCATTTGTTGCGACTCGAGATATCTTCCTGTTCCCTGTAATGCTTGACAATCCTGACAATCATAAATAAATGCTAAACATATACTCATTTTTTTTGTTAATAGAAGTTTACAATTACGCTAACCTAAAACAAATCAATATTATGTTCCGGTTGACTTAATCAGAACTCATCGACATAACGATTAAAATTGTTAAAATACACCAAAAGCTTTCCACTAAACCTTCCGCGTTAACAGAAAGAAGAAATAAGGATTTATTAAAATGGATTTTATTTCACAGTGGAATTATGGGCCATGAAACAGTTCGCTGGAATGCAACAGATTGCAAGAAAGGGAGTTTAAATACTGATTACATCAACCGAAGAATCACCTCTTCAAAATTGGGAATCGTCACGAAAAAAATCCATTTAATATTACAGAAATAAAACATTAGTGCAAAAAATGAACCACAGGCTGAAGAACTTCAAAAAGAAAATTAATCATACTCTATCTCACACGGATGAATGCGAATTTCAACACATGTTTATCTTCTGAGAGATAGCAAAAATGCACCACAAACAGTAAAACACTCTTTATAAATATGTCCAAAATAAAAGATTTAAGAAATAAGTTGAAAACGGCATGAGCACTAGACAAATTTTAAAAGACAAAGAAGCAACTGCCACAATTCTAATTCGATTTCTAAACTAAAAGATCTTATTATAACTAAATATAAATAAGATAACTTCAATGACTCCCTGTGGTGCAATCGAAAACTAAAGAAAAAATACTTAAATAATATCCAAACTTATATAAGCCCTCCTCCTCCGGGAATTGTAGACGGAATACGATCATTACAAAATATTAAAAGACTAATATTATAAAAAATCATTCGAAACATAAAGGAAAACAAAGAAACACAACAAAACAAAGAAATAAAAAATATGAGTATAACCGAATAAATTAGAAACTTGGTGAGTTTTTTTTTAATATTTATACATTCAGAGAAGAAGCGTTTTCTTCAGTGCGACTCTCACGACTATAGTTGAAAGATAATCGCTAAACAACAGTCAAGCATTTTCATAAATGTTCGTATCGTATATTATTATAAGTTGATCGTTATATATCTTTTCTTTTATCCTCATTAAAATGATTAAAATAAGTATGTGGCTACGTACTTCAATATATAAATACGTAGCTAAGTATGTGCGCGTAGAAACATACGTATTCGTTACAGGGTTATAGAATTCAGAAAGAAGGAAAGAGTTGGTTGGCGTTTCATGGTTTAATATAATGAGAAATGCTTTAATTGTCCTTGCATTCATAGCAACTATTCGGTTGCATAACTCTCATCATACTGCTAATTTTAGAATATAATTCGTTTTATCCCAATGAGATACACAGATATGGAAGCATGAAAAGAACGTACACTGGACTCAGCTGTTGCGGTCCCGTTCCGGAGGGAGAGAGTAGCGAACAGCTACAGGTGGTTAGCTCTCGGCCAACGGGACCAGGTCCTTAACCCCGCCCCCTCTAGTCATCCTCCACCATCTTCTTTCCAGTTCTGTCCCTTACCGAAGGATATGGCTTTCCGGTTCAGATAATAAGCCTCCCGGGGAGCAATCTCGAATAGTATCCGTACAGAAAACAATCATCACAAGAAAGTAGAAGCCCAAAAACAGAACAAACCTTTGAAAAATGATTAAAAAATAACACTTTCGATATGCAGCGGTGGCCAGAGGATTTTTAATGGGAGTAAAAAATTCTGAGCCATGCCGTCCCTCAGATAGGACGTAGAATAGAGGTCCCGAGCCTGTACGATGCCAGATACTCGGTAACGATCCCTATCCTAATTATACTTGGATAGGCAAAATTTTGGACTCCCACTGTAGCATCGTCCGATTAGCCTTTGTGCCATAAAGTGACGTTAAACAAACAAACTTTTGATATAACACGTCTACACTGAACGGTAGAAGAGGAACGAATTAAATAAGTAAGTTCAGGTATAACCGAATAAATCAGACTCTTGAAAACAAGTAACAATGAAACTACGGATCAAACCTATGAGAAACTTTAACATTTCAGGTGATATCACTAGCTCAAACGTAAGCTACAATAAAGATAGGAGATTAAGAGTGGGCACTGTATTTTGCAAAGTATAAGGATTTCTTAACAGTTTTCATGCTTAAACACCAAGTTTTCCCGCTCAATTAATGATTCCATCAAGGCTGGGTGTGACCCAAGAGTATCCTGAAGCAAGCTTGACACCGAACTTTGAGCGTAGCGTACCTTATTGAATAAGCAACCATAAACTATCGAAACTCCTTGAGAAAACGTAAATACCAGTCTGAAGGCGATCTGCCTTACTTCTCTACTTGCAGGGGAGGATCCGATGGGAGAGGGGAGTTTCATAGGGATCGCAACCCTTTTAAATACAAGGATATAATCTGATGAAAAATTTGGAAATTAAATGAGGAGATCGGGAGGGGAGTCATGAACCCTCCTCAAATTTGGTTGTAAATCCTCAGTCTACCTGTTCAGGAACCTGCCAACTACTTGAAGCCCTCGTGGTTCCCAGCAACCGTTTCCATCTTCTGATTTCAAGGCCTAGGTAGGCTTTGCTTAGCATCAAACTTCTGCGAATTTTACCAAGTTTTTGAGAATAGAATCTTTAATGAGGTAGGTATGATTCAATTGAGATGCCTTTTAGACCTCCTTTATCTCATGATATCGGAAATAATATAATTTCTTCGTTTTTTGGAAGTAGACATTCAGTATATTGAAATCCTGGTTTATCAGGTAAATTGATGAAACAGGCAAAATTAACGAATAATTAAGAAGTCCAAAATTAAAAATATAATAAAATCCAGAGAAAAGAAAATTAATTGTATATAATATTGTTGACTATAAAAAATGTTCATAAAAACATAAGTACAACTAGCGAACGTATAACCTTACATACAGAAGAATAAAATAATTAATAGATACCGAACTACTCCTTGGCAACTGCCTGAATAGGTCAGACATGCAAACAAAGCAGTTCCAATGTCAACAAACAGAATAACTACACTTCGATCGCTTATTCATCAACAATTGTTGAGGTTGCTTTAAATGATTTACTATCGCTAGGAAAATTATTAAAAATTTAAGATGGTTTTAACAAAAGAGAAGAATTCACGAGTTTATAAAACTATATAAAGGGACAACTAAATACACATTAAAATAATTAAGAAAATTTGAATAAATATGAATGAAAACGAAATGGTGTTTATGTAGCTGAATTATTTATTGTTTCGTTTTAGTAAAAAATAAAAAACAATGAAAATTATTTTAGCAGGTTAGATTAATTGCTGACTATCCAAAGTAACAAGAAAAATATTTGAATTACTAATAGTTCCTAAACACAAATACAAATGACTTATATAGAGAGGCATACTATGTATAAACAAGTCATAACCTCAACTCCTTGCAGTTATAGGAATTTATTTAAACAATTTTACGGAATTTTCAACTAACATAAAACCTTCGTTATTATGAATGATATCTAATCTTGGAAGAAAAAACATCGTTCTACTTTTTTTTTTTTTTTGTAAACATGGCGTAATATTATCAAAGAGTGATGCGAATAATTATTTTAAAACGCTTAAAACTACCAGTGGAAATATTTAGAGGCAAAGGAAGTCGAAAAAATTTACTTCATCGCCTTTCCCTCTCTAGGTGACGAAACCTGTGAGCAGAGAAGGGAAACTCCCCACCTACTCCACATCTTGAAATAAATGCTGAGGTAAAAAGTTTATACAAATAGAGACAATAATATGATTGCGTCAAATTTACGTAACCAGGCAACCTTCCGCTCTAACGCAGATGGGGTGAGCTTAGGGACGTTCGATACAACTAAATAAATACAACTAAACTTCGTTCTGTTACACAAAAAAATCTGGTGCGTGCGCGCAACACACAACTTTCACTTACCAACTTACTTAGATAAGAAATTAATGCCTTTTGTTAGTGCCACTTCTCAAAGTTACACATTTTCCACATTCATTTATTATTTTTGTTTTCATTTGCTCTATAAACCCCTCAGAACATTTTAATAATGATAACGCTTACCTGATATTAAATAACACTCAATTTTCATTAAACATGACGAATATGAAGAAAATCGTTAAAGCCGTTTTTGAGATAATCTAAAAATTAGAAAAAAAGTTATGAAATAAAGTGTCCCCTTCGGTTGATCAATCTTGATGAAATGTTGGCTATCACATCTTTGGCATATACATACATAAATACCCAGTTTGATCATAATCTTGAAAGCCGTTTTTAAGTAAATTAAAAAAACACGTGAAATTGATACAAAATTTATAAAGTAAAGTCCCCCCTCCGGTTGATCAATTTTGATGAAATGTTGGCATATACATACATCAAATACCCAGTTTGATCAAAATCGTAAATACCGTTTATGAGTAAATAAAAAAAAACACTTGAAAATGATACAAAATTTATTAAGTAAAGTCCCCCCTCCAGTTGATCAATTTTGATGAAATTTTTAGTCATATCTCGGGCATATAAATAGATCAAATACTCAGTTTAATCAAAATCGTTAGAGCCGTTTTTGAGAAAATCGAAAAAAACTTAAAAAGTTATTAAACAAAGTACACCCTCCCTTTGAGATATTTTGATGAAATTTTTGCTGTCACATCGCGGGCATATACATACACTAAATACCCAATCTCAGGTTCGCACGGTTTATAGTTTTTGAGCTAGTCTGTTTGCTGTTATTTCCGTTGAAAACCGGAAGTCGAAATTTTTCACGATCGCTATACTTCCACTTACTATATATTTCATATATAGGTAAGTGAAAGTAAAAAGAAACGCAAACGCGACGAGCCAATCAGATAAGCATTATGACGTCAGTGCATTAAAGAAAACAGCTAAAAGTAAATTAAAACTATCTTCTACGCTAAGGTTTACAGAACTTCGACACAAACAAAGCCAAATCACATAAACGAAAATATATTTAGAGTAGGAATTTAAGTGTGAAAAATACCGTGACAAGAGTAAGATGCCCAAGTGCAATTATCGAAATGGCTTATACCATTAATTACTCTTTAACTATATTCTGAGACTTTTCAGAAAAGGAAGAACTGTACAATAAGGAGGATGTAACGGTGGGAAAAATGTAAAAAGAAGCGAACGAACAATGGCAAAAACTCAACCCAACGCCTTCAGCAACACCTAACATGCCCGTAAAAAAAAAAAAACCGTAGGTAATGTGAAGGTTAGCGAAACCTAGGCATCCTACAGAAATGTGAAATGTAAGTTACAGAAAATATTTGAGTCTTTGGTTATTAAAAAAATTATTTATCTGTTGTTCAGCAATATTTTTAACTATTTTTCAAAGTAATAGTAAAAATAGTAAAAAAGGCCCCTTCCCCATTTAAGCCCCCTTTAGAACATTTTAATAGTGATAAACTTATCAAAATCATTAAAGCCGTTTTTAAGATAATAAAAAAAAAAAAAGGTAAAAATCAGAGTAATTTGGTAAAAAGTGCCCCCTCCGTTTGACCAATTTTGATGAAATGTTGGATGTCACATCTTTGGCATATGCATACATCAAATGCCCAGTTTGATCAAAATCGTTAAAGCCGTTTTTGAGTAAATAAAAAAAAAACACGTAAAAATGATACAAAATTTATTAAGTAAAGTGCCCCCTCCGGTTGATCAATTTTGATGAACTTTTTGTAGTCATATCTCGGGCACATACATAAATACATCAAATACTTAGTGTTAACAAAATCGTTTTTGAGTCGTTTTTGAGAAAATCGGAAAAAAAACGTAAAAAAGTTATTAAAAAAAGTACCCCCTCTATTTGACCAATTTTAATGAAATTTTGCTGTCACATCGCGGGCATATACATACACTTAATACCCAAATTCAGGTTGGCACGGTTTATAGTTTTTAAGCTAGTCTATTCACACACACATACCATTTCGCGGGACTTGGTTATTTGGACTCAGGGGACCATAAAGGTGTATTTCCGTTGAAAACCGGAAGTCGAAAGTTTTCACGATCGCAATACTTTCTCTTACTATATATTTCATATATAGGTAAGTGAAAGTAAAAATTGTTTGATCTTTTCTTTAATTTTCCTATTTTCTTACTTGTTACTTGTCTTAAATACTATTTTATTCGTAACTACTTTTTTTCAATAGTTTTCTACTTTCGCTTATCAGGTTTCAAATTTGTTTTTATTTTTAATTTTTATTATAATATATTATTTCAAATTTAGCCTATAACCTCTATATGATATCGCAAATAATATCACAGGTCGGCGACACGACACTAGTAAACATTTTAAGCAAGGAAAGTGCCTTAATTATATTGGCAACATTGTTCACCACCTGTTAACAGTTTATTATCCAATTATAAATATTTAAAATTTAATTTAAATCTCTCATTTAAATTTTAATGTTGACAGTTTTGAATTGTATCGCAATTCTTGCCGACATTAGCGTATAACTTTCAATTTCAGATACTATTAAGGTGTTAAGACAAACGTATTGAAATAGAGAATTTTTAACATCGGCTTAGGGCAGAGTTAATAAAATTAGTTGAAAAATAATAATTGGAAGTCAAATTAAGGTCCAAAACAAATTATTAACCATATGTACTTTGTTATTTTTATTAGTAAAAATATAATAATTGATCTATTGGTCGGTGAAAAGTGCACCGAGTTCCCATTTAAGCACAAAACCCGATTGAGGAGCTAAATACCCACTGTTCCTTAGACGTCCTTGGGTATTGGAATGTCGACAACCCAGGTCTTTCAGCCCATCTTGCAACCTTCTACCTTCTATTCCGGATGGTTTCACAGTTAACAGACATGGGTTCGACCATTTGTCAGGAGTTAGATCCTCAAACAATGCCTTTTAATACAACCTCGTCTGGGATAGTCCTTGAAAGATATTTAAAATGTATCATAATCAAATTACTTAAAACTTGTTGATTTTAACACAACGCGACTTCAAAATGGAAGAGATAATTATTTAGTGAAAATAAAATAATTATAACAACGCCAAAAAAAATCTAGCACTATATTATTGCATGATTTGAATTAAGTAAAACAAAAAAAATGCTTTTTTTTTCTTTTTTTAAATAAATTAAAATTTTACGAGCGAAAGATAAATACGTTGAATTAAAAACGAGAACACAGCAGCCCGTCCTTGACAGTAGGTAGAGCTAAGATAACGGACAGGGAATGAGCGATCTAAACGGCTCTATTTCGTCAGGCTTTTGTCAACGTTGAAAGCAAGTCAACATTCCAAACAGAATCTGAAATAAAAATCACATCAACTTCCGATTGTTTCAACTAAACATACCTTAATATAACTTAAAAAAAAATACATTTTTTTAGCAATCGAAAGCAAAACAAATACTAATTTCATAAACTTCAACTAATCAACTTTTAAAACACGAATTAATAGTTTTGTAGTTTTACTAAAATAAACTCAAAAGAAAAAGCATTAAATAAGACTACGTAACACATAGATTGCAACAAATCTATATATACAAACCAACACTAATTAAGATAAGATAACTCTTGAAACCTAAAGTGTTTTAACTGGAGTAGCACAAGTTCAAATCCTTATACGGTTAAAAAATATATGTAATTTCTTAGAATTAACTTCCATAGAAAATATGCAATCGAAAAATAATAAATAGATAGGGGTGGGAATTATTTCGAACCGTGGCTATCATAATTTTATAAAATACAAATTAAGTCCACAAACTTTTTTTTTTTTTTTTTTTATGATTTTTTATTAGAAACACCTCATAGAAAAAAATTGAGAAAAACATAAACCCAAAATAAATATTACAAAAAGTTTTTCAGGATTTTAAAAGAACCATCTCTCATATCTACTTCCGTTAGAAATTAAAAATTTCATTAATTTGTTGTCATAACTCCTACTGGGGATTGAAATCTCGGGATTTTTCATGTTTTCAGCTAACGCGATAAAAGGAAAAGAAAACGTAGTTAAGCCTCATTACAGCTGTGATGAGATGAAATTTAGGAAAATGATCAATGGATGGGGTACAAAAACAAAATATTTTTGAACATATGGATACAAGTAGCATAGTCAGATTAAAACTCGACAAGAGTAAACAATAAATGAATGAAATGCTGTCATTAAAATCTTATCAATAAATTGTTGATATAAATGAATTGATAAATTGGAAACTTTTGTGATAACGGATACAACATGGGGGTCACCTGTGGTATAGTGGTTAGCATGGCAACCTACAATACTAAAGGTCGCGAGTTCGAGTCCCTAGGTGGCCTTAGGATATTTTAGTAGGAGTACAAAGTCCTAGGCTATGCCGTCCCTTGGATAGGACGTAAAATGGAGGTCCCGAGCCTGTACGATGCCAGTTACCCGTTAAACCTAAATAGGCAACATTTAGGTCTCCCACTGAAGCATCATCCGATTAGCCTTAGTAGCATAAAGGGACGTTAAACAAACAAACGGATACAATATCAATAACTACAAACTACCCCCTGCTTAAATGATATTCAAATTCAGCGAAATTCTTAGACAATCATTGTTTTTCAACCTATTTGTGACGTAAAATAGAAAATGGAGTGATCTTAAATCAAGGATAAAAGATTGTTTATCGAAACGATGATATGAAGAGTTAAGTAATAATTTTCAATGGTGCGCAGGTTTACAGGTAAATGCTTCCATGTGATAATTTCATGGAAACATAGACAATGCTTCCATATACAATCATTTACTTAATTTTAATAATTATAGTATTACAAAGAGTTGTTTCGGATACGTCACCTATCTGACCTGAATGATCATGAATAGTATTTATGTAAATATAATGAAACAAACATTAAAAAAAAGAAATCATCAATATCAAAATCACATAAATTTGAAAATACTTATATTACATTAAAAAAAATTATATTATGACGATCTATAAATTGAAAACTATAATCCTTATATAAACTATAAAATGTTATTAAGTGTTAGGAAACATTTTTTTTTCATAAATTTCAATCTTAGGTGAAAGAAAATTAAACAATTATATTACATCGCATTTGTCATAAAATATTTGTCAATCATACACTCAACTATCAATAAACGCGGTAGAGTTATCAGTCTGAATGATAAACCTCGTGGTTGGTTCAATAGTAACTTCAATAAACTTTCAACAATATAGGCACACATATTGGATAAACAGTCATTTTCAACCAAAAGATCACTTGAGGTAATCAATCTTACTGCAGGAAGCGAGGTGCGAGCGAGCCAGAGGTCATGTCGATACCCAAATCAGCACAGCACGGCTAGTTACATCATTACCGAATTTCTCATCCCCCACCACAAAAAAAAAACTACCATTATATTACCGAGTATAGTACAAAATTCTTTGAGGAAACTAAAAGAATTAATGAATGTGTTAAGAAAGAACAAATGAATGTTTTAAAACATCATAATTCAAGAAAAGTTAAAAATCTTTATCATTAAATAAAAAAAAAAATTCTAAACAGAGTAAACATTAACTAAACAATACTCATCATTTTTTCTAAAAGCGTAATATTGAAGCATAAAGTAATAATGAGAGATATTTCTTGTTGAACAAGGTAACATTGGGAGGTTATTGATACATCTATGAAAGCGCAGAACAAATCACATTTTACAAATAAAAATTTCATACAAATTTAATATTTTGCATTCAATAAAAAACTCCTATTTTACAAATTTCTGAAGCCTCATTAATAATTGAAATTAAAGAAAAATTAATTTCTTTGACAAGGCTCTCTAAAATCTTAACGTTTATAACTACCGGCGTACCTTCGCAATTTGATACTTCGTAGGATAAGGGTTGTTGTACCGGTTACTGATAATGATTAATGTAAGAAAAAGTTGAGTCCGATAAACGTTGGCCCAGCTTACCGCACCCTAGATAAAAAAATAAAAATAAAAAAAAAATCAAGCAGGGGACGACACTGGCTGAAGGAGACAGTGTTGCCTGCCGCCACGGCAACGCTGCCTTAATACACGCACAATCTTCAATAGCGCTCGTCTGAATTCTTTCTTAATTGAGTGAATATTCGCCTGTCTGTACTTTGACCCATTAACTCAATCATGAATCTTGATCGAAAGTGGAAAAATGTTTGAAACAGCCACAGCAATCTTTCACAAAATATAACGTATATCAACAGAGGCACTGACAATGTTAAATAAAAAAACATATCCACTACCCGAATTAAATGTCAAATTGGTTGAGTAAATGAAATAATGAGGAAATAAATGAATCGCAATTTTGATTGGAAAGAATAAATATATTTAAAAAAAAAAAAAAAAAACATAAATGCAAGCAAGATCGGATCACCCTAAAAACAACAGACCCCAAAATAATCCATTACATTTAAAAAGAACCTAAAGATTGTAAAAGGTATGAGAAAAATAAATAAAGGCTAACAGGGTTAGGTTATTAAGTAGCCCTAATAGGGTTTACGATCGCTTCCCGCCCTACAAAGATGGTTCCCACCGACCCTCCCCCAATAGGGGCTATAAAGGTTCTACATCTACATTGTATCTACCAACAACTCTCGCTACCAACTTAGTTAACCCTTCCTACCAATACGGCAAATATAATTTTTTTAATCATTATAACCTTATTTTTTTTACTTTCACTTACCTATATATGAAATATATAGTAAGGAAAGTATTGCGATCGTGAAAAATTTCGGCTTCAGGTTTTCAACGGAAATACACGTTTTGGGGTCCCCCGAGTCCAAATAACCAAGTCCCGCAAAATGGTCTGTGTGTGTGTGAACAGACTAGTTAAAAAGCTATTAACTTTACGAACCTGAAATTAGGTATTTGTTATATGTATAAGCCCACGATGTGACAGCAAAAATTTCATCAAAATTGGTCAAACGGAGGGGGTACTTTATTTAAAGAATTTTGTCTATTTTTTACGTTTTTCTTGATTTTCTCAAAAACGGCTCCAACAATTTTGATTAAACTCGGTATTTGGTGTATGTATATGCCCACGATGTGACAGTAAAAATTTCATCAAACTTTATAAATCGGAGGGTGCACTTTACTTAATAAACGTTGTCCCATTTTCACGTGTTTTTTTTTTTATTTACGCTAAAACGGCTTTCACGATTTTGATCAAACTTCATATTTGGTGTATGTATATGCCTGCGATGAGACAGTAAAAATTTCATCAAAATTGATAAATTGGAGAGGGAACTTAACTTAATAAATGTTTTCGCATTTTCACGTTTTTTTTTTATTCACTCAAAAACGGCTTTAACGATTTTGACCAAACTGGGTATTTGATGTATGAATATGCCCGCGATGCGACAGCCGAAATTTCATCAAAATTGGCCAACCGGAGGGGGCACTTTACTCAATAAACGTTGTCCCATTTTCACGTTTGTTTTTTTTTATTTAGGCTAAAACGGCTTTAAAGATTTTGATCAAACTGGGTATTTGATGTATATATATTCCCACAATGCGGCAGCCGAAATATTTTCAATTGGTCAAACGGAGGGGGCATTTTACTTAATGAATGTTTTCTCATTATCACGTGTTTTTTTATTTACTCAAAAACAGCTTTAACTATTTTGATCAAACTGGGTATTTGATGTACGTTATGCCCGCGATGCGACAGCCGAAATTTCATCAATATTGGTGAAACGGATATTCAGATATAAGTATGTAAATGTGGAAAAATGTGTGAAGTTGAGGAAAGGTATTAACATTTTATCGAAACACGTCAATTTCTAATCTAAATAAGTTCGTAAGTGAAAGTTGTGTGTTGCGCGCATCGGACCAAATTTTTTCATTTTTAAATTACTGAAGTATAATCACCAGAATTTTAAATAGCTCCGGAAAATATTTATCCAGCTTATTAAGAGAGATGTTTTGAATCTCAATTTTTTAGTTATGGAATTTTGTACTTAATTATATATTTTAAGCTACTTAGAAGTAAACATATCAAATCAATCAAAGACAATCAAGAAAATATATGATACTAAAAATAATTAAGGGTTCCTATTAAAAAAAAAATATATATATAGACCCAAATAAAAATCAACACATTTTGATAAAAAATAAAATGATGAGCGCAGCAAATACTAACCAGGCGTATATGTCACCAATTCTAGCCTAATTAAATAATTAAGTGAAATAAAATTATACTGATTAGTTTAATCTTTAAATTCTTCAATTATAAGGAGCTAAATACAATTACAAGAAGCATAGTTATTTCTAAGTTGATGTATTTTTAAACTAACTTGTTTTAAAGGAATAAAAAATGAAGTACTTACCAGCTGAAAGCAATTCGGGAGCAACAAGAGAAGATAGGTCCGGCTCTTCACCATACCAAAATATCCAAAGTTCTTTGGCAGCAGCCAATGATAGGGGAGGATGGTGGGATGTTTGAGGAGGAGGAGGAGGTGGTCCGGTAAGACCAAGCTGGTCGAACATATCTCCAGGTGAACGAGAGGTGGGAGCCACGACCCGTCGCCAGACACACAGCATGTCCGCCGAAATACACTTTACGTAAGAGGAAAGGACAGGGTCCTCGAGGGGATCCGATGGGGGATTTCCAGGTTCCCCCCATTCTCCTAAACCTCCTCCAACCCATACCACCTTACGCCACTTGATCCCACATAAGTCCGTCTGTAAAATAGAAACATACAAATTGTAAATAACATTGCAGAAATAAAGGTTCTTTAAATAATTTAATTCCTTAAATTATAACTCCACCTCAAAAACTCATGGAAGGTAGAGGGGTCAGTATTCATAAGTACTGTTCATAGAACAAAGCTGTGCAAGGTGTTTTGGCAGGGATCATACTCAACCACAAGGTTTTACAATACTACATAGTTAATTATTTAAAAATACTTATTTTAAAGAGGGAGGGTGAGTCATTGAAATGTCTCAAGCCCCCAGAATCTATTGAACACTGATTTAGCTTAATAGAACATTAATTTATTAAACTTGAATACAGACTTAGGAGAATAGAAACACTGCATTAAGTACCAAAGATATTCTCCATAAGTTTGGATTTAAATTTAAGTGATCCAGGCAATCCTAACAAATGGCAACATTAAAATTATCAAAGCTGATGCGATACTAATAGCCCATAACTATCAACAAAACTAAAATATGTCTGATAATTTCAAATTGGAATAATTTTTAATTATTATTTTTTGTATGAATATCTGATTGAGGCAAAGAATAGCAACTTAGGCAAATGGATATTGAGTTGTAAATAGTGTCTAGTAACACTAGATGTAGGTTTTTTGCAGCAGAACAGACAGAGGCTTTATGAAAAAGGTCCAATTCAATTTTAGTTTGAATCAGAACTTCTAAACAACTTTTTCATTCAAAAACAATGCTTAAACAAAAAGGTTTAAACATTTATTAATTAAAATAAGCCACAAATCTCACTAAACTTTCTGTAAAAGTATCTAAAAATTCCTCATTAAACAGGCTTTTAGCAGAAAATTAACTAACGTGTGGTACATTTAAACACATAAAAATTCTATACTTCCAAAAGTAAAAGTTTTGCTTCTAAAACAACCAAGCTGTTTAACATCATTAAGCCCATAAAACTAAAAAGACAAAACAAATATCTTATCTTCAAAAAAGATAAATGAGGATAAAATTAAATTTTTTTTTTTTTTTGTAAATTTTTAATTGAGTGTTAAATCACTTTCATTTAGTAAACTAAAAATAATAATAGAAATCTGTGTGATACCTGAACATGAATATATACACATACAAAATGATTGATTGCTAACTAATAATAATTAATAACTTTAAGTGGAGACTACTAAAAATGAAGTAATTTTGAAGTAGCATAATTTGGAATACTTGCACCGAAAGCAAAAGAACAAATGGGAACAAGGTAAAAAATCTCAAGACGAGCCAATTACTACCATGACTAAAGAAATTGAATATCATGTGACCATTTTCATAATAAACAATGTTCGTAGAATTTCAAACTGAACTATCAAGATCATAGCAAACCAATTCCTAGATTTTAATAAATATTTACAAAGGAAATGCAACTTATACTAATAAATATTTGAAGGATCCAACCGCTTTCTCAAAAATACTCAGAATTCAAACCTTTATCCTTAAGTTTTAAATACGGCTTATTTTATAGATATCTATCTACCTTTCAGACCTAAAAATACTATTTTTCTTAAAAGATCTTAACATCAACAATGTGTTTATAGTAAAAAGGAATTAATTACTTCATAAAATAAAAAAATATTTACATGTTTTTACTTTGAATATACAAAATCTTTTATTTTTAATATTATGAATGTAAATTGATAAAAAGAAGGAAAATTTTAGATAAGAAATTAAATGCACATAACACTATATAAAAGTGAAATTTTAAAAAATTTTGAACATAAGAAAAAGAAAAATAAGCCATCACTAACTATGATATAAACCAACATCTAATGGAAGTTGTAAGAAATTTAAATCATTTAGGTAAAAACAAAAGAACCGTTAAAACCCTACATTAAAATGTTATCAAACAAGATATCAAATTCATTGACTAACAATAACATTAAATAACAAAAGATATTAAAATTGACTAATAAAAATTAATAAACATCAAAAGCAGTGATAAACAAACCGTATAAATATATAATTGGCACTATAACAAATTATAGATAATGAATTATAGAATTGAACATTGGGAAGTTTAAGTACATGTTTTACAAGAAAAAGACTATGTGCCATTTCCGAAAGCTCATTAAATCAATTACTAACTATTCCAAAATATATCACAAAAGATTTGTTACTAACAGGAATTTGCAGAAGATGATCTAAATATATATTTAAAAATCAAAACAATGAACTCTGGAAACCAAACATCAGAAAAAAAAAAAGATTGATAACACAAATTCCAAACTATTATTTGTAATCTTAACAGAAAAAGTTATCTTACAATATAATCCTTCAGGGTACCTGAAAGAGTTTCAATTGTGTTATACTAAGTCAATGACCTGTTTCATAAGGGTTGAGAAGCATAAGGGACATTATAAACAGCATAAAGCCATTAACAAATCAGAAGGTAAAATTAAATAAATTAAAAAAATTCATAAATAAATAGATATGCAATGTATATTTTATTAAAGAGGGTTTTAATAACAGAAAATAAACCCATGAATCTTATGGCCACAGGAGAGCAGCACACACCAACCTCAATATGTAGACCTACTTTTCCAGTTATCTTATATTGTAAGGTGAAATTTAAACAAAAAAAAAAGGGGGGGCCTCATATAGTTTTATTAATACAAAATTCAATATTAACTACAAAAGAATAAAGAAAACAGGTAATAATCATATGCAAAATAAAAACAAACAAAAATAAAGATGTTCTATCATCAATGATATGAACCAAGTGTTAAAGATAAAAAAGGTAAACCTCATCTTAACTTTTGGAAATAAACTGAAATTGTGAACTGACATTCATCCAAAATTATTTGATTCAAAATTTCAGTCAACATATTGTTTACTATAATATCTAATCAACTAAACTCAATATCTAATCTGAAATTATAACAGATTACAATAGGTATTAACTTATATTTAAAAATTTAGAGTGAAAATAATAACACTAATTAATAAATCCAAATATAAGAATAAAAGTGCCAATGTCATTTAAATAAATAAAAAGACTACGAATTATAGAGTTATTACAAGAAAATTGGGTTCTGTACAAAACTTAGGAAACATTTCTGTTCAAGGCTAGATTCTGACACCTATAAAATTCTGTAAAATTCCCAAACAGCAACAAATCAGTGTTTACAAAACCCCACATTGAGGCTAAATGAATTCAAATAAACCTAAAAAATAGTGTCATATACTGTTAAATACCTTCAGCGTGACACAACGCTGAGAGACTGCAGATTACATTTCAACAAAATGTTTAACAGTCGGACAGAATGCAGGAACAACACTCAAAAATATGGCAGTATTGAAAAATCGCCAAGCACTACAGAATATATAGTTACTGCACGAAATTTGAAAGTTCATAATATAAAACTAGGCTAGTCTAAGACGAGTTAGCTTACCAGAGCAAAGAAATTAGTGTGGCAATCCTCCAAACTAGCCCCGTTGGTTTGGTTATTCGGGTTGGTCATGCTTTATCCATCTTAAATTAAAACTAAAGAGCCACTATACACCCAATTAACTACTTAAATCCACAAAATCCAAAACGTTACTGTAGACCCATTGAGAAGGGTTTTCTCCTTCAATGGCGACTGGAAAATGGCGGATAGATAGGACAACAAGCGCAGCGCTTCGGCGCATTCTATTGGTCAATATTGATCACGTGGTATTAAGCAATACTATCATGGCTGCACTCATAAAGCATGGGCTGTCAAAAAATAATTTAAATGAAATCAATTTAATAATTAGATCAACTTCAATCGTAAGTTTCCTTAAATTTGAAATTCATTTATGCTACAGTTTCATGATAACAAGTTCGATTTCATGAGTCCCTTTACAGTTCTATCAAATGTTTTATCAGCAGACATTTGATGTTTGTTTACATATTTTTTGTTTTAGATACCTTTTCGAAACTATGCCAAAAAAATAAAACAAAAGCGCACTAAAGTTGATGTACCTGCTTGTCGCACTTTACAATCTACAGAAGATTCTTTATCATCAAAAGGGTAGGTTATATTTCAGTAATTTTTTTTATTCATGTTTGAATGTTTCCCAATTAATTAGCATTAATGATTTAACATTAGGTTCTTGAGGTGTCATAAAAGCTATCAGCCTCCAGTTGATTTAAGCAATCGCCTAGAAGAAATTTGTAGAAATGTACTGGGTAGACAAGTTGATAGCAATGAACCTATCCTTAATTCCTCTTTAAGATACAGTTTGTTTGTTGCCTGCTTTGATGAATTTAAACATGGGATTCCTAATTCTATATTGCACATGATTAAAACTTATGGTAAGTCATTTATATTTCACAATTAATTTTGGCAACATACTAGATTTAATTTAATATTTGTCATGTTATATTTGTGTCTAGCTGACCTGCTGGAATTTTACCAGACTCCTGTAGACACTACATTACCTCTTGAAAAAATGAAAAAGATGGACTTACCGCCAAACCTAAACATTCAATATGAACCTCTGCGGTTTTTACCTGGTAAGTGTTAAAAGGTAATTAAATTTTATAGGGAAAGATTTAAACAATAATGCAATAATGCTTGTTTACAGAGGAGGATACAATGTTCAATGGTCAAACTGCTTTTCCTGAAAGTAACACATTGGTCACAGGAGTGAGGACAAGGAAGAAATTCAAAGGACATAAAGTAACGGATATCTGGAATGTTTTTTGAGCACAAAATGTAAATCTGTATTTATTCAATGTAATTTTTTTAAACATTGTAAATAAAATAGGAAACATGAATAATAACGTTGTTTTATAAATAAACAAAGTATATGTGCGTTGATTTTAAATAATAATACATATTTACAAATGAACAATCACATGAAAGAATAATAATCATATTGAACAATTTTATATGTGCATATATGTACATATAAATAGATAGCTATATAAACTGTTAACAATGCAATAATTATTTAATCTCTGCATTGCAAAGCATGTAAGAACACTATTATAAAACATAAATGAGCCTTAAGACAAATACTCTGTACATCTATAATGAAAGTTTCACAGCTACAAAAATATTTTCGGTAATAGCTAGAGAAAAAGATATGTTACCACAAAAACTCGCAGATTGCGTCTTCTAAACAATTTTAATTGGCAGATTATCGATTGTGTCTATTGGTTTGTGAAGCAATATGTGACTTTCATTCAAGATATGCTCTATTTGCATAAAGTAAAAAAAAAATACTTGGAGTGAATTATTTTTTCGTTTATAATCCAAGGCCATAAGATATTGTACATCTATATAATTTATACATTTTGTAACAACTATTTACACTAAATACACAAGCATCGCATTATCTACTTCTGGAACTTGAATATTCCTCGCTTCAGACTTTTGTTTTCTCCAGGCTTAAACAATAAATATATAGATTACAACATGTAATTGAAAATCTAAAAAAATAAATGGATTATATAATAATAATTAGGGTGGGAAAAAAAAAGTTTGTATGTTAGAAATAGAGGCTGAAGAAACATGAAATTAAAAAGGTTGAGAAAGAGAAAGGATGAGAAAGAAGGCAATAAAATATCAATAAGGTTTTTACAAAAAGAAACCTGTTAAGTAAAAACAGAATTCAACTAAAAATTGTACAACTTAATTTAATAACAATTTTATTTAAAATTTATATTAATTTTTAAAAACTTTATAAAAAAAAAAAAATAATGATAGGTAGGGAAAAATATATTACAAAACTCCAACAGCTCGTGGCATTGGTTTGACAAGGTTCTAACTGCTCAAGAGTAACTTCTGAGAAAAACAAATTTAAATTTTGCTTTTGCAATATTTTATTTATTTATCGATGAATTTGTTTTTTATGCTTTCTGAGGGCTTACTACTACTTTATTAATCAGAATAAGAGGAAACATAGCATTTTAGTTTGTCACATAATATGTATACAGACTATGTACTTTTGCAGTTAGAACCTTGTCACTCCCAACTTTGATCAACTTGAGAATGACAAGGTTCTAACTGCACATACAACCATGTCAAATTGAAAATGCAAGTCAAAATCAGGCTTAGAGTGAAAATGACATAGTTTATTTTGTGAAAATTTACAAGATTAAACAAATAAACAACTATTTTATACCTAACTTTCAAGTTTTACATGAGTTTGATAATATTTTTTTAGAAAATTAATTGTCTTTGCACAAAAATTCTGAGAATATCTGCTCTAGTTCAAGATGGCATTGTAGAACTCTCGATCCTGAAGGGTAAGGATAAGCACTTTTAATGTCTTTTTTCTTAAGGTCCGGTATTGAGGTGGTACTTCGAAGAACTTTTGGACGTACTTCAAAAACAGAGAGACTTGAAGGCTCAGTTTGCTGCTTCTTAGACTTCTTCGACTTATTGCGCTGTTTTGGAGTTTCCATGAATTTAATGTTTGCAGCGTTGTAGGGCTTTAATTCATCATGACTCGTTTTGTATAAAATCTCCTCAAAAGCTTGTGTATGTTGAATTATGGATACTTTTGTATAAGGCACTGCTTTGTAGTTCAGTAGTTTCTTAGTTTCAGAGAAGTTTTTAAAGTCAGAAGCTCTCATTTGAATGATTTTATGTGGATTTTGACGATTTATGCCTTTCAACAGTCTTATTAGACATAACGGTGAATAAAATTCAATTTTGTTCATTGCCTTTTCAATTTGTGAATGTACACCATCAACCTCTTGCACACATGAATGTCCTGGCAATGAGTATTTCATTGTTACTGATTTTATTTCAGGGTGGTCCCTCAAAAAGTCTAGGATAGCGTTTGACATTATTGAGTTCCTATTCTGGGGAACACACGAGTCTGACCAAGTAATGAGCTCACTTATGTCATTTTCTTCAGCGACAACTTCTAAAATTCTTCACAAGGGCACTTGCAATGTCATTTCTGGATCTACCTCCTAACGTGTCAGTCAAAGAGCACAATAAACTCTTTTAGTCACACTATAATATGATGTTAAGTTGAAACAGGTCAATTTTCTTAAAATAGAATAGTGAGCTGATTTCTGCAGGTGGAGCCAATATAACATTCTCTAGGTCAAACAACAACCCTGGTAAGTTTTTCCTCTTTTTCTTTCTTTCGGGATTCCCTCACTACATTTTTCAGACTAATGTGCCATTCTTAGTCAGCTTTCATTTTTTCAGTCAGAGTTTCAGTTCGTTTGGCTGTTTTATATATTTCACAAAAATCGCATCTGTCCGTTTTTGATAAGTGAAATCCCAAGTTAA
This sequence comes from Aelia acuminata, assembly GCA_911387785.2. Classification (NCBI taxonomy): domain Eukaryota; kingdom Metazoa; phylum Arthropoda; class Insecta; order Hemiptera; family Pentatomidae; genus Aelia; species Aelia acuminata. The sequence continues at coordinate 87,019,772 of OU426983.1, read as the reverse complement.
ATTCAGTGTTGAAAATCTTTCTGTATTGAGAGTCTTTTACTGGATGGACTCCTTCTTCAGAACATTGTTATTTCTAGAGTTCAATCATTTTTCCAACTTAAATGTGCACCTCACAAGTGTAGAACACACCAAACGTCCCCCAAACAAGAAATCAAAATAAGAACTGTTTACATTATAATCACAATGATAACAGGTGTGTTGCAGATAGAACCTTGTCAAAGTGATGCCCAAAAATATTTTTCTTGCAGTTAGAGCCTTGTCACTTTTTTAGTAATTTGGTTTTTTACAATAGTACTACCGTAAAATTAATACAGAATATAGTAAACTATATTATATGTCAAATAAAAGAATAAGCTCAATTCTGCCAAAAATGTCAGTTAGAACCTTGTCAAACCAATGCCACGAGCTGGAGCCTGCAATGATAAAAATGTTAATGTAACTACTGTACTCAGAGACTGAATAGCATAATGCAGCCTTTGCCAAACTGTGGGATAGCAGTTCCTTTGGGGCACTGTGATTTTCCTATACAAAATTCTATATCCATACTTTATAAAATGTATAGGAACAAGACCACCTATTATTTTTTGTCCATACAATAATTGACACTATGAAATACATGTTCGATTTACTTTTAAACAAGCCAAACCATATAAAATCTATTATCTGTTATATCTGAGACAATTGAAATATTTTTTATAGTATTGTAAAAAAACAGTATTGACTTTTATTAATTTCTCACTATTAGTCAAAAAATTCAAGTGAGGTGTTTTTAGTTATTGATCAAATAAAATTGTAACCTGATAGGTGTAGATATATCAACGCGTATCTGGATTCAAATTTAAGAAAAATTATAAGTAATATTAAGAGTTTTGATATGGGGTGCGATGGAAAAATTCTAATATGTAAAGGGCACCAGAAATCGAAAATGAAAAATTAAGAGCGCCTTGTAAAATGGATCGGTCTTATTATATTTAAAACTAGGACCATCTTCATTATCAGAATGACGAAACCTGCAATGCCAGAATATATTCACAATAGTATTAAAAGTTCTGCTAAGCCACAATTTACCATATCCTTTATGGAGGGGATGATGGTAAGAACGCAGGTAGACTTTTGAGTTACAGTATTACTAACTGCCCCAATGGTAGACTATTTGTTATCAATGATTATTTTCCCTAGTTGTTGTTTGTAAGTACAACTAAAAATTGAAAATTCAGTAAAATTGAAAATTCAGTTGAAACTTCACATGCGATTATCCAACAAAACAGTTTTTGAGTTGTAACAAACTTCTTGCCAATGTCAGATATACACTTCTCACAAATATAACTTTCAAAATTTATTATATATACCTGAAAGGTCACTAGGAGAGGAATCTACGAGAGCGGACACCCTTCCCCACTGACCTACCAGGTATATATAACAATTTTTTAAATTAACGTGTGCGAGAGATAGTCGATAGAGTTTGGCTTACATTACAATATCATATTAATCTCCAAATATGTCTTCTTAGAAAGCCACCCCCTTCAAACTGCCCTATATATAATGATTGTTAATATTTAGGTTTCCTAGAGGTTGTCGATAGAACTTACAGCTCGTGGAAGCACCATCCCCCCCCCCTTTACTCCAACCCTCTATTAAACAAAAATTGTCTAAATCTAGGTTTGTGAGAGGTAGTCGGTAGAGTTGATGAATCCCACCTTTCCCTCTCCAAACTGCCGGCTTGTATAATAATAGTCAAACTTTATTTTGTTGAGGAGGTGGTAGTCGATACAGTTTACTGCTATTTGTTGAAATTTATGTTTGTGAGGTAGTCTGTAGAGTTATTGCAGGTGGAGTTCCGTCAGTGGACATAATATAGGATTTTAATCGCCATTTTACATCCCCTTTGAAGTATAGCATAAGGCTTTTTTACTCCCTTCAAAAAAACCTATGGCCACCTGACGGGGTACAACCCTGCAATCTTGGGTGCAGTAGCCGGCTAAGCTAACAACTACCCCATAGGCGACCCCTAAACAAATTTCAAGTAAGTCTATAAAGAGGGAGCATGGAAATCTACCAAAAACTGAATGAATAATCTAAAAAATTGGTAAATAGATCAAGATTAATTTATCATTTCACATAAATGCATCAAAAGTAATAATGATCCTAATTATAAATTAATCTTAAATACATTACAGAAGAAGTTTAAATTATTTTTAATAAAAATAGAAAAAATATTTCATGGTGCATTATGGATTTTATTAGTATAAACTTTAAAAAAACAAAAAAAAAAAACATATTTTTTAAATCGATCATAGACCTTAAAAATACTATAGTTGGTCAAATCTCCTGGTAAGTTTTCGATTGATTCACTGAAAAAAAAAATAAAAATATATATACAGAGAATGACCATTAAATTTGAAAGTATGATGCATTAGGTAATAAAGCACTGCTTTGCTATTTTTTTATTAATTGTATTACGATTATTTTCATTAACTTTTAAGTCATTCCATATCGTAGCTTCACTTAATTTTATTGAACACGTTGCAATATTAATTAGAATAAGTCTAATTTATTACCATGTGACGATTGCCAAACAGCATCCTTGCTTTGTCTTCTTCTTGAGGAGAAGGGCCTTCATCAGAACCTGTTCTGAATTTATTTATCTGCAGCTTTTGTTTAATTGCCTGAAACAATTGTTTCGAGATGAAATTTTCAAAATTAATACAACACTTTATAAATTATTAAAATTATTTCTGAGCTATTATTTATTGGTCCTAGGAGGATATTCCTTCCTCAATGTACATATGTGAATTCAAGAAGCTAATATAATCATATTGTATTTTTTATCAGTAAATTATCAAACAAAATTTAGTGAATTTTAACCAGTTTTCTAAATTTTTGTCTAAAGGTTGTTTAACCGAAAATAAAGACAACAAAAACTACTTGTGTACTTGTAACAAAAAATAAAGACAAAAAAGTTACAAAACTTTGGAGCAAAATGATTCAATTTAGATACTTAAACAACAAGACAAATAGGATATCACGTTATAAACGTTTTTTAAAAAAAAGTTTTAATGAAAATAAAATATGGGTCCTAAGGATAAACTAGTGTCCCTAAACATTCACAACCAAGGAAATAATAAAAACAAAGGAAGAAAAAGTTCAGAAATCATAAATAATCAATATTATATATAAAACATTAAATCTTTCATGAACTTCGTGAAGAAGTATAGGATCTATAAAGGTTTTTCCAAGTATTGCTTGGCTGATTTTGTTTTATTACGATTTAGTATTCTTATGGTTAAAAATGCATATGAGTAAAAAATCACCAAATTTGGAATTATAATTAAGATAACTGCTTGTAACTATTCTCTTATAAAATGTTGAGTGTAAAGAAATGAGACAAAAAGGATTTATAGCTTTATTTCAAATTGAATATTTTATATCTTTAGCTCAGCGAAGCCAATTTAATGGCTTAGGATGCACTGGGTATCTTAAACCATTATATTTTTTTATCTAACCTGACCATCTCTAAACCTTAGAGGCACATAAGGGATAACAGGAGTACTTATGGCTTTATTGGTAGCCTCTAGATGGCATGAACTGCACTCAGTTAGCACTCTTAGCCTGGTGAATATTTACCTCCCTTGCTAACTAATTTAATTAAAAAAGTTAATAAATATAATTATTCATACTACTTGTCAATTTCTGGCTCTATTACCACACATTTATTTAGCAGAAACTGAAATCTAAATCAAAAAGATTAAACATTATTAAAAACTAATCTTCAAAGTAAAATATACTATTTCAACCCATTTATCTGCCAGTAATTTGATTTGAAAGCACTACTTTGGTTTTGAGTCAAAGAACTCTTCACATCCAATTTTCACATCCTAGCAACTATTAAAGAAACAACATTTTAAAAAATGAGGCATTGATCTAAACTCTCTGGTGGTGCATTATCAGTTCTACAAAAGGTTGTTAAATGGCTTGGTTCGTGTTGACTAAAACAGGATAATTTGCACTCAAAGTGATGGGTGATCTGATCTGGTTTTACCTACAAGGTTATTATTAATTCATTCATTGCCTTTGTTTAAATGCCGAAAGCAAGGAACAATAGTCCTTTACAAGGAAACCTATTAGAACTTAGAAAAAAGTCAATACATATAATTTACTATTCTATAAAAAATAGACCCATGGTGGTCGCGGTGCACTTAGCCACAAAAAACATATACATATTTCCTATCACACCACATATTTCTTATATTTATTGTTTGTTTGTTTTTATTTAACGTCACTTTATGCTACGAGAGCTAATCGGATGATGCTTCAGTGGGAGTCCTAAATTTTTCCTATCTAGGTATAATTAGGACAGGGATCTTTAACGAGTACCTGACATTACACTCAGGACCTCCATTTTACATCCCATCTGAAGTATGGCATAGCCAAGGAATTAAAAAAAATTAAAAAATCTTACACACAACCTTAGGTATTGTAGGCTGCTATGCTAGCCATTACACCACAGATGATCCCAGTTATGTTATTATTATTATGGCTATATGGCTATACGAGAGTTCTTAATCAGAGGAAAGAGCAGGGCATTAATGCTGAGTATTGATTATCCCCAGCAAGAGGAATCAAACTCATAACTTTCAAATTGACTATCAAGGTAGCGAGAGGGCAACTCATATTGGAAACACATTAGCCCGCTCTGTTACCCTCATATGTTCTTTTGAATCCACTTTTCACAATTCTGGGCTCTATATAATATGATTTAGTTACTTTGCTTTAGCATTATATTTGAGCTGCTAAACTCACACTTCCTCAATCAAAATTGCATCCCATATAAGGTAATATTTTATAAAATGAAAAAACAACAACAAAAGAATCAATACTATCCATATATTTACTTTGAAATTGCTTACCTGAGATAAAATGACCCTCCTAGAATCACTTTTCATAGCAAGCAACAGATCTAACCAGGTCCACGTGACATTATGATATTCAAGCGTTGGAATAACAAGACTGAAGTCTCTAATGTCTTCAATATTTTTTTCTTTATTTCCTTTATAGCTAACTTTAACTGGAACTTCTGGTATCTTTATATAAATAAATAATTTGTTCTTTTCTGCCCGTTCCTGAAAAATAGGCGCTTCATATAGAACTAACACCAATAATGTCATTAGAAATAATTTCTTTTATTATTGTTGCACTCATTCTTATTATTATTAAGTACTAATAATATCCTAAATGTATATTTTAAGGTTTTATTAATACTTGCTAATTATTATAGAATAGAATTATTATTATTATTATTATGAAGTACTAATCATAGCATATACATTTTAAGACTTTAACACGTTAGGTGCGGCATCGGTCCATGGGGTCCGATGTCTTACGTTCCCCTCTTAACAGCCAATTTTCACATGAAAATGTTCGAAAGTCCGAACACTTTAAACACTCAATTTAGTCGATTTTTAATGAGATTATCGCATTTCAGTGCAGAAAATGTTGCTGACAGCTGAAATTCTGTTGTTTTTTAGAATCGGACTCTGACCCCGGGGGCCTGTCCTGCGCCTAATATGTCTAGTTCCAATCTTTACCATGAGACGCTCATTTATTCACTTTTCAGTCAAAAGATAACGCTTTCGTCAGATTATTCTCATCAGACTCCGACGCCTGATATCGTCTGTGGCTCATCCCAGCAGTCGGACCCCTGGGACCGATACCATTCAATTCAGGATACCCCTAAAATATGCTGCCGTACCTAATGTGTTAAGACCTTACTAATATTGGCTAATGATAAAAGAATTCTTACTTTCATTTTTTCAACGTCATCCTTTCTTTCGATTGGCACATAAAAGCTTGCCTCTTTCCCCTTGTGGTGAATCTTTCCCTTCTTTCCACCATCTACACTACTATTGTCATCTGGCTCTCCTTCTTCAGTGTCCCTCTCAGGAAAACAGAATTTGAGCATCTTATTAAAAAACTTCTTAGTCAAACCTTCCAAAAATAAGGACAATGTTGATTAGGTTAACATGTTTTAAAATTCATATAATAATAGTAACAAAATCAAGTCCATACCAATTGTTAATGGGACCAGATTAATTTCAAAATGTTCCTTCACAGATATTCCTCCAACTGGTGCTTTTTCTCGACAAAATACTCGCAATGCTCTCTACGGAAACAGTTTTATAAATTAAAAAACAATTATGATATTTGTATGTAAATTAAAGAGATATTGATAGAAACTTATATCTGAGTGACAAAATGCGATGAATTGATATCATCAATTTTTTTTAAATTATAATGAATGTTTGAAGGTCATTAAGCTCCCAGAAATTCATCATACACTAAAAATACTAAACTTTCAATCAATAAAAATGTTATAAAAAATTATTCCTCATTCTACTTTTCTTTTCTGCTCTTTTTCCAACTAAACAAATAAAAATAGTCTTAAGGATTTTCACTTCTTCAACATTTAAGTATTCTGCAAGCAATGTCCAATTATTTTTAAGTTTGGCTAGTGAATCCGAAAATTCCTCCTTGGGTGATATCATGTTCCATAATTTTTAAATTATTAGAGTTCAATTTTATACTTACTATGTATACATGTATACTATGTATACTTCATTATTTGAATTAACATAAAAAGCAAGCACTAGGAAAAATATTAATACTTATTATATAATTATAATAGGAAAAATTATTACTTCAGCACTGCTCATCGATACCTAGATTTATTTTGTTCATAAAATTAATTACACTTAATCTGGGATTATAATGTCTCAATAATTATAGCAATACCTTCCTATCAACAGGCATATTGTTGTGAATTTCAGTAGGTTGAAGAACTTCTTTGTAAATCTGATTAGGAAGCAAATTGGTCATTCGCACATAACCAAGTTCCAACAAATGTTCAACTGAATCATCACTTTTAGAATTCTTCGTGTAACTAAAAATTATAGGATGAACATATGAAAAAAATCAAGGTGAAGAATCAAAGAAATACTTAAAAGTATCAAGCTCTAACTAATCCTAAATGTTCTGGCCATATAACTTACAGAAAATTACTCAGAACCAAGTCAGCAATACCAAGTTGACCATCAGCTTCTGTCAGTCTCCATTGAGCATGTTTAAAACATATTTCTGAAGCACGGACAACACTAACACTCGAATCTCCCTTGCGTGCATGATTAGTACTTTTCTGACCCATTAACTGAGTTTCCTTATAACAGGATAACATTGCATTTAACTCCTCACTTTGAACAGTCAATGATTCTTTGCAGACGAAAACCTTTAAAATTATTATAATTCATTATTATGTTAAAAGAAAGCATATATTAATCATTTTCAGAAACTTACGAACGTAGTGAGATCTTACCTGCCTTTCTAAGCTTTCGATCTGCTGGATAAGGTGAAGAGAGTTTGGCTCATCACCTAATGCCCTTTGAACAAGATACATTTCCTTCTCCAGTCCTTTTATCTTGGCCAACAATGCCCTCACTCGTGTCTGAGCCTCCTGAATGGGTCTTCTCTGATCTTCAACTGACTGTAGCTGCAGCTGAAATCTCATTCTCTGAACTCTTTCATATGCCTCTCTCCTTGACTGTTCCACGTATAACAGTAAGTTATTCACTATGTCTAGCAACATAGCATACTGGAAATAAAATTATACATAAATAGAAACTGAAACACATATTGTTGCTAAAGTATCAGATGGTTTACAATCAATCTCTGAATATAAACAAATTATAAATTAAAAAAATACATTCATATCTCTTCTAGAACATACTTTTCTTTCATTCATTTTTTTTTTAGGAGCAACCCAACCTGCAGCATACACACATAGAGTCGGCCTACCATAAAGAGGCCAAATTGGAGCACTATGTCTCCTTTCCAAACTTTGAGGAGATTTTCGAGAGATATCAGCAGTAAATTTTCAAAATTATCTAATGTTATCTCTACCACAAAAGAATAAGGATCGGGGGGAATTATTAAACAAGAGGCTTAATCAATATTTGTCAGGATGAAGGTCTTTTCTACTAAACAATTCAATCTTGTTTGTGTGCAAGGCAGTTAATATTTTCAAATGGATAATTTTAGATTACAAGGAGAAAAGAAAAAAAAAAGAAGGAACTAACATTTAAGTTAAAGGTTCATTGAGGAGGCCCGGATTCAAGTGCCGGCCATCGCCAATCTTTTATCTTCTAATAAAAGCATTAAAAATTAATAAAACAACCACCTTCCATTAATTATAATCAAATATTGACTGTTTGTCAATTAGATCCTACCATTTGGTAGTGTAATTGTTTTGTGCAACTCAACCTACATTCCTGACTCACCAATAATATTATCTATTATTATTAAATTGTTAATAAATCATTTTTCAAACCTATAACTCTAATTTTCTATCGATCAACTAATTCTCCTGCACCTAGACGGTCATAATATGGCAATATATTCTATTGTTACCAGCGTTAGCATTCATAAGTCTTATTTTTATTATATTTTTTTATTTATTTTTTATTTTATTTATTTTTTTTGTCTCGAGCAGTTTGAATTCGCCCTGGGCAGGTTGAATTTTATTTTGTGTTGAACCCCCTCTCCCAAAAAATTAAAATAATAATAAATAAAAAATGGCCATATTATTAATGCTCCATGTCTCATTCATCATCTTATTTTAAATATGGCTAATAAAAAAAAATAAAAAATCTGGTGCGTGCGCGCAACACACAACTTTCACTTACCCACTTACTTACATTAGATTAGAAATGAATGCGTTGTGTTAATGCCACTTCTCAAAGTTACACATTTTTCCACATTCATTTCTTACCTGATATTAAAGAACACCTAATTTTCATTAAACATGGCGAATTTGATGAAAATCGTTAAAACCGTTTTTGAGATAATCGAAAAAAAGGTAAAAATCGGAAAAAAAGGTATGAAATAAAGTGCCCCCTCCCTTTGACCAATTTTGATGAAATCTGTGCTGTCACATCGCGGGCATATACCAACACCAAATACTGAGTTTTGTCAAAATCGTTAAAGCCGTTTTTGAGTAAATAAAAAAAACACGTGATAATGAGACAACATTTATTAAGTAAAGTCCCCCCTCCGGTTAATCAATTTTGATGAAATTTTTACAGTCATATCTCGGGCATATTATTACATCAAATACTCAGTTTAATCAAAATCGTTAAAGCCGTTTTTGAGTAAATAAAAAAAACACGTGAAAATGATACAAAATTTATTAAGTAAAGTCCCTCCTCCGGTTAATCAATTTTGATGAAATTTTTACAGTCATATCTCGGGCATATAAATAGATCAAATACTGAGTTTAATCAAAATCGTTAGAGCCGTTTTTGAGAAAATCGAAAAAAACATAAAAAGTCATTAAATAAAGTACCCCCTCCCTTTGAGTAATTTTGATGAAATTTATGCTGTCACATCGCGGGCATATACTTACACTAAATACCCAATTTCAGGATCGCACGGTTTATAGTTTTTGAGCTAGTCTGTTCACACACACAGACACACACACACACAGACCATTTCGCGGGACTTGGTCATTTCGACTCAGGGGACCCCAAAACGTGTATTTCCGTTGAAAACCGGAAGTCGAAATTTTTCACGATCGCAATACTTCCACTTACTATATATTTCATATATAGGTAAGTGAAAGTAAAAAAACATAAAGAAAACTAATTAGGTATAAAATATATTTGGATTATGGTACCTGTAATGAATTAGTGCAAACTTCTAAATCATGATGCATCAGTGTAAAGGCATCTACAGGTTGTGTTTGATTTTCCCAAAGTGAAGAATTATCTTCGGAAGGTGGAGTAGGTACAACTGCGAAATTACTAGGTGACATACTGTTCTCTCCATAGCAAACATAGAAAAATTCACATTTACATCTGGATACAATCCTTTGTAGCTAAAACAAAAACTAATTCAATTAATTTATATTTAATCAATTGGAAATCATATGCCTCAATGGAAACTGAACTCAGGTAATTGTCACCTAAAATAGGGCACTTAAGATTCTGACAGTTTAACAATCCAACAACCAGGTAAGTGATAGCACTTTTATGGCTTTGTTGATGGGGGTTCAAACATAGAGAATGTCAAATTGCTTAAACAAATGTAATTCAAAAGGCTGAGGTTCTTATAACTTGAATGGTACCACTCCTCAAAAACCATAAAGGTTCAATAATCATTTAAAACAAGTAAAAATTAAACTTAGACTGCAAGTATCTTACCATAAACGTACTTCCAATTACGTATTAAATTAATTTAAAACACTGACCTGAAGAGGAGGTTCACATCCGGCACTGCTTGGACCAACAGTTTCACTAACCACTCCTCCAACAGATTGACCACTACCAACTAGTTGCGGAACATCAGGTAATTCAGCAATGACGCAATCATCCTTCTCTTTGATATTATCAACACTTAACCACATTATATTTTCTAAAAAAGTACACCACTTTAAAGAGTCACCCAGGGACTAAACAACACTATATTTTATAACGAAAAAATATAGAGAAGCTTAATAAAGAGCAATAATAAACTAATAAATAATAATTTTAATTACACTGTTGGCTGGAAATAATAATAATATGAAAATAATACCATCTAAAGAAGGTTTTCCAGCAGATACAGTGGCATAGTACTGCATAGATTGCAAAGAGCCAATCCAAGTAGTTTTTGCAACAAGTTGCCTATCCCGCCAAACTGGACAGTGAACACTTTGCAGTATTTCAGCCTTTGCAGCTGAGATTATAACATAGCCTTCGGTTTCAGGTCCCTTTAATAGGACCTGACTATTAACCAATGCAACTGAAAGAAAAAAAAAAATAATAAATCAATCCATGGTATCATCATGTATAATAAAAAATAGAAATATTCATCATTTTTTCAGTCATACAGTAACTATGTGATAAAGTTGCTTATTTTGAATACAAATTCAACACTAAATTGAAAACAGAAATAAAAAAATCATGAAAACAAAACTTAATACATAGTTTAATGTTCTTTTGTTTAGTTCCATGAACTTAAATAATTTAATTACACCCTAATAAACTAAAAACATAAGAAATGACTCAGGATGATTTCTTATACCAAACTTCCCATATGAGAAAACACATATAACAATCATTAATTGCAATGGATTATGTACCCTACTATACTTGGTGACATTTCGATTTCCAGATGAAACCCTCGTAAGAAGTTTTGTATGTTATCCATTGAACTAATCACAATTAGTGTACTAACAAATAAAAATACAGCTACAGCCATTAAAATCAATCTGTACAAACGGAAATATATATTTTGAAAACAATTGCATAGATAAATTTTTTGTTAACAATAAAAAAAAAAAAAAAGAGAGATACTTTTCATAACTTACTCAACCAGTTTTTATGAATGACATCATCTGTATGCTGGCATGCTGCTAAGCCTTGCAGTTGTTGCTCATTGGCTTCTGTTGTTGGTTCATCACTGAAAACAACAGCTTTGGTATCCGCTTCAGCGATCAACTGCTGAAGCATTGTAGCAGCATGACCACACTGAAGTTTACTCAATGGTGAAGGTGTTGCCTGTTGCTAATTATATATATTAAATTGGTTACTTTTATAAATCAAAAATAGTTGAGAATAATATATAACAAAATAAATTATAACTACCTGCAGATTAGTAGCATTTGATGTAGAAATATTCGGAGTTTGATTAGGCTCTGTTGGATGGGATTGAGGTTTAAGTGAAGTGTTAGGTTCCCGTCGGAATCCTTTAAGAGCCTCTGTTGAAAGGTTTTTTTTTAATTGCTAAAATTAATAGTTAATATTTAATGATTGTGTCATAAATAATTAATAACCAGCCTACAGTTAGTTACAGTAGTTCTCTTAAAGAAGCATTTAAAAGTTTCATCAAAATAAAAGTTTTTATAGAAACTAAAGAGGATATTATTGTCTAACATAGTTCCTTGAATTCAATGTTCAACCTTTATATTAAAGTAATTTCTACAAACCACTTTTGTTTTACAGTAATGTACATTTTGTTACCGTTAATAGATGTTTATAATTATATTTATTTCTATTGATATATCTCTACTTAATTTTAGTTTCCCTTACTTTTTTATATGCTAGTAGTAACAATAGTAATATTCAGCAAAATATATAATTAATAGTTTTAAAAAAAATAGTGAACCTTTTACTTTTGTCATATAGACTAAATGAAACGGCCCAAAATTTAAAAAAGTGCTACTAACATGTTTCAATTCATTCAAAGGCAAAGTCAACAGAAAGTGAAAGTATAAAGCATTAAATTTTATTATACCTTTGTTTTGATGAAAGTATCATAAAGAGCAGCAACCACATCCCGATTACTTGTCGTCCAAGCCCCTTTCAAACCATATACTACAAGGCGATGAGTAGGATATACCTTGCTATCCACTAAACCTACACCTTCTCTACCATAGGATACCTTTCCAACACTAAGAAAGTAACATTTTTCAACTGGTTGCCTCAGTGATAATTTCTAAAAGTAAAATATAAAATTAGATAAATAGTTTTTTTTTCATAATAAAATACATGAAAATTAAATAACACTAGCTAATAAATTACAAACCTCATTTGATTCTTTATTTTCTTGAATCGCAGAGCGTAACCAGATTTCAGCAGCATGTAGTTCACATGTCATATAAACAACACTCCACTCAGCACGAGGGCGGTGTTTCAAGTTATCATTAATAGGTACTAGGCAAAGCAAATGCTCTAGAGGGAACAGAAGAAAAAAAATGATGTATGTGTTCATGTTTAAGAGTTGAGGTAAACTAAATGTATGATAATAATGAAATATTTTAATTTTTTATGTTCATCAAGTAAATTATATATATTGTTCAAAACTAGGAATAAACAATACCTGAACTAAAACCTATTGATTCCCCGGTCAATTCAAAACCTCTTTGCATAGAGAAGGACATCCAGTAATGAACTTGAAAAGTATGTAATGATAACAACAAATGCACTTTCTTATAATGACGAGAAAGTGGAAGTTTCCTTGGACGGAGATTTTGAAAGACAGACCCTCTTCTAGTAGGGCGTGTTACACCAGATAAAATCAATTTGAGATTTTCAAACCACCTTGAAAAAAAAAAAATTAAATAAAGAAATAGGTAATAATAAAACATAAATGGCATAAGATATTTCTAGAAGTGATATGTAATTGAAAGTTCTATTTATAAAGGTTGAACATTGTTGATGTATAAAAATCAAAGCATAAATATCATGTAAGAAACAATAATTTGTTGAATATAAATAGTAATTTTAAAATATTTAATTTTACTTAAATTACTCGTAGCCCTTACCATCTATTAAAGATAAAATCTAAATATAATTCACCTCAAAGTACTGCCATACAACAGTGCCACAGGACAATTGAAATCGTTTCCTACACTTGAAGCAACAGGTTTAGTTTCCAAAGCTAAACGAATATTAAGGTTTTGAGAACGAAAGGCCCTGAAGGAATCATGTTCCTGAAAACATTATTATAGATATAATAATCGATGTCCAAAATTAAGAAAAACACACAACAATCACTAAACTTAGAGCTGCCAACAAACAACATGACCGAGGAAGAAATAAAAATGTGTGTACTTGATAATATTAATTCATAATATTAAATGTTTTTTCTTTAATTACATCAGCTCTTTTTCATTGTAATATTTACAAAATTGAAATTTTTTTTATAGGAACTTGATTTAAAAAATGATAGTTGACAGTCGGCACAATCCTAGTCCATCCCAGCCTTATAATTATCCACAATCTCAGCCCCTTTACAATATTCAGACATGTATTATCAATCAGATAAAAGAAAAGTAAAAGTTATTTAAAAGACTACTGAAGCTTCTTAGGACAAACTAGCTCGGAATTATAATATTGTTTGTTAACAGCTGGAGAGAAAAAAGCTCTCTACTGCTGCAGCAGTAAACCATCTTCACCCCCTCCCTCCCATTCAGTTTCCATGTGTCCATTGCTCCATCAAAAAAAACGTCAAAGAGTTAGGAAATAAAGATACAGATGTTGGATTGATTTCCAAACATAACAAGTACCTGATTGCTGGAATAATCAGGAAGTTTATCTGGAGCACAAGGCATCACTGAATGATGGTCATTTGGATCACCGATGCAAACCCATCCCAATTTAACACTCAGCCTCAGATTTGGAAGGTGGAGAAGTCGACAATCATCATACTTTGAAGCCGTCCTCACATAAATGTCAAGATTTCCCTTGAACACAACTTTTGCTAAAATAAAGATATTGATTTAATTAATCAAATGAATTATTAAAATTATCCAATAAAATAAATAGAAAAAATTGTTCAAAATAAGTTTGTCAGTAAAAGATCAATGTTAATAAATCATAAACTACTTTTTTGTTCTGATTAAAATTCTATAAGTTCTAGAAACGCCTACAGAAAGGTCAAGTTCTATTGAACACAAAATGATAGTTTTGAGGTTTAACATATGCATTAAGCTGCTCAATAATTGTTATCCTTATCTATCTTTTTTATATTTATCCCAGAAACATGAAATATGACAACATAAACACATACCATTTGTCCAATCAATAGCAACAGATGACCATGTTATTTCCATTTCTTCTGTCTTATTATAAGGATCAAGAGATGCATGAAGCAATACGGTTAACTGCCTAATTACAAGAGTTATTCGACCATGTAAAAGTAATCGCAACTTGTCCCAAAGAGGAAGTGGTGGACTTGGATCAAGAGAACCACGCATTATCTTTTCAAAGCCTAAAATAATGCAAAATAACCTTTTAAATGCTACTTTACTCATACAAGTTCCTGGTAAAAATAATTTAAGTTTATTCCATATTATTAAAAAAATATATAAGAATATCTTACTAAGATTGCATTGTGCAATAACTGGTTCCCAACAGGGTCCAAAAGCATAACTAAAATGTTCAACTTCGCAGTTAAGATCATGGTATAGTTTTAATGAAGTCATACTTCTTTCAATCTCTACGCTATTCCATCCTTCTCCAAGTTCCAGTTTGACGATACGCTTTGCTAAAAAATTTTAATATAAAAAATATTTAAGATTTTAAACAAGCTCTGAAGCTTTTTTAAATGAATAAGCAGATGCCGCACCTCTCCTAGTAGGTATTTGTTCAGCACCAACAACTTTTCCCCACATCTGGAGCTCCCTAAGGTCAAGCCAGGGCTGAGGAAAATCTCTTAGCTGAAACTTGAGTTCTTTGCAATTTATGACCACAGCCCGACACCAAAGTGTGCTGAATTCAAGCCCTTCAGCAGGCCAAGGACTGAAACCAATTTAAAATTCAAATCAAACTGTTAAAAAAAAAAAAAAAAAAAAAAAAAAAGTAGGGCTTGGAGTGACATTTGGGGCAAACAAGAACAGCAAAGCTTTTTGATGTATGTAAAGACGGGCATTTCTAAAATATGTAATGAAAAAAGAAAGTTATTCAATAAAATTATTTAAGGAACCATAAGAAAAAAAATAAGAGAACAGGATGGGGGTAGTTTATTGGTAAGGTATTGAGCTGCTGTGCTTGAGGTCCTGAGTTTGAATCTGGCTTGACAGGATATCTGTAATATTCTGTACCAGATTGTCTCTGGGGCCGAGAGACCCTCCTGTGGCAAACCCAGTATTTCACAATATGAATACAAAAAGGTTAGGAAGAGCAAGGAATGTATGCTGGTTGACATCAATGCATCTGTGAGCCCAACAAAAAATGAAAACGTAAATTACGAAATAAGTATTTAAATACACACAGCAAGTAAGATAAGGTTTCTAAAGGTAAAATATAAAAAAATTACAAAGCCTAAAGCCTATCAAATCCTGATTCCATTGATCTAAGTAGCTAATAATTAACATCGGGCATTTCTAGGAGATGTTTCCAAGACAAGACTAACTTTAAATTAAAAAAAAAAAAATCAATATGTATGACATTTTTAAGTAAACAACCAGTTCAATGACAATTAAAAAAATTCACAACTCATTACCTTAAGCATGATTCAACTTGTTATTAACACTATAACAATGTCTGACTGTTTATATCACTATGTTCACTAAGATTAGAAACCAAATAAATCTTAAATATACCAAATCTGAACAATTAGTATATTTGCTAAAACTAAAATCAGAAACCTAATTTTCTTTTTTTTAACACTTAAGATCAGATGTCATACACCTAATAACTAAAATCAGAAACCTAAAAAAAATTTTAAACACCGGTGATAAAATATATATGAAGGGGTCGGGGCAAAATAGTGCCAAGCAACATTTTTAACAAAAATGAACTGTAGCTGCAGTCTGCTGTATATTACGTAGGACTATATGTCTATGATGGAAATGCCACCTAAATATGAAAATAGAGGCTCTATATAGTCATATTTAGGTGGCATTTCTATCATAGACATATAGTCCTACGTAATATACAGCAGACTGCAGCTACAGTTCATTTTTGTTAAAAATGTTGCTTGGCACTATTTTGCCCTGACCCCTTCATATATTTTTTAAAGTTATTAATATTGTTTATTTATTTTGTCACATGTTTTCAATTTGCTATCTGCAAATTTTTACAATGAGCAAATGTGTACTCTGCACATATGCAAGATCCATTGGCGTTAATTATTGCAATAAGTCTCAAGGCCACCGCCTCACCAATCGTGGATTGTGTGGTAGATTTAAAAGTTTCTGCTAATGGGTTCATGTTGAAAGTTAGTCTTTGATAAAAGTTTTTGTAGTACAATGTGGCTGTATCGATGACTGGATGTTGAGGTCCTTGTATAGTAAGTCATTAGTCACTAGTAAGGTGCATTTACTATCTTTCTCAATCCTTTTGACCGGAATGATTGGATCCTTCGGATATTTGAGAGCTTTGCAGAGCACCATATCTCTCTCCTATATGTCCAAATGGGTCTAATAAGCACGTTGATATTGTAAGTCTGTTAGTTAAAAATAATTTAGAGCGTCTGTCAAGTAATCTTGATAATAGTCCATATCGTTTGTTTAGTTGTTTCCTGATTACTGTGATGTGGGTTTTCCATGTCAGTCTTTTGTCCAGGTGAAGTCCCAAGTATCTTATTTCCTGGGAAGTAGATATCAGAAAATCATTAAAATAGACCCAAGGACACAATCCATGATTGAGAGTAAAGACTATGAATACTCATTGTTCATTTTTACTATCCATCTATTGCCGAGGCCGAAATATCGTCTAAATGACTTTGAAGAATCAAACATGCATCATCTGGGTTTTTGTGGGATGTGAGGAGTTCAGTGTCATCAGCAAATGTAGCTAGTAAATATTATAAAATAATGAAAAAATACACATGGGACATACTGTGAAACAATTGGTTGATTAAAAAACTAAATCATGTTTATCATTGGAATGAATAGAGGAGTTTATATTAATACTCACGATTCAGGGTCTATTTGAGTCATGTTGTCAACAACATTTTCAGGACCATGGATGGTAGGATCAGTCAAAGCCAATAATTGTAAATCAGAAACAAGCCAAGCAAACAGTCTTGTTCGTGTCCCTTGTTCTTTCATCAATTTGGAACGTTTAATATAAATCCGAGTGCTAAGGATAGACAAGGTGTTGTAGAGCTCCTCAACTTTTCCTGCAGGAATCATAACATCAGTCTTCATCATTTCATTGATCTGGAATTACTAAAATATTAATAAACATGCTTTACTAGAATAAGAAAAGACAATTCCTTGATTTTATAATAGACCTTCTCATCCAGCATTTTCTCCCTCTTCAAACTCTCATTATATTCATCTTCAAGCAATTCATAGT
The DNA here is from genome assembly GCA_911387785.2 of Aelia acuminata. NCBI lineage: Eukaryota > Metazoa > Arthropoda > Insecta > Hemiptera > Pentatomidae > Aelia > Aelia acuminata. Next base: position 87,001,938 of record OU426983.1, on the reverse strand, counting down.
TGTCTCTAAGGCGCACTTCAAATGGATCATCGCTCATTTCAAACAAAAAATCTTCAATCTAAAAGTTATCAAAATTAAGAGAAATTCTTAAAATAGTTCCTATTAATTAAAAAATGAAAATTAAGCCTTTAGATGTAAAATCCTTAGTAAATATTTTGTACATTCAAGGAAAGAAAAGTAAAAACCTAAACATTTTCAGAGTAGCCAACTCACGCTCTTGCTTCAACATTTACTGAGGAAAGTTTGAGAATCTATTACTGATGACCAAACTGATTGATTTTTTTTCCATTTTGTTTATAAATTTCATCTATTAATGTAGAGTTAGGAGCGAGAGAAGGCAACTCAAAACATTTTCTAAAACATCCTTATTTCCCATCATAAAATCACAGCAAAAAGATAAATAAGACTGAGCACAATATACCTGAAGAAAATTTAACTCATTTTTAGAAACTTTTTTGTGTAAATGAAAAAGTTTACTTAATTAATAAGATTACTTCAAAAATAATCACCTTGATTAGAAGGTCAGGAGGCAGAGGCAGTTTTTGAGTTTGTGAAGGAGACTTTTTGTGCAATCTCTTCAACCATTTAAAAACAGTAATAAAGTCATCTTGAAAGGCTGAGGAAAAATTATGCTCGTAAGGAAATATCGCTTTTACACTCCTCATTTTAATGTGCCTAAAGAAATTAAAAATAAGGAATTGTTTATACTAGCAGTATATGTCACAGCCATCAATAGAAGTATATTTCAAATAAGGATTTAAAAATGAGTACAGGGCAACTTATGGAAGAATTTTTTTACTAATAAACGTACACAGGGTTAAGGTGAAAAACGTTATCTAATAAATATAACCAAAATTTAATATACCAATAATGTTGGGGAGAAATATTTTGAAATAAAAAGAATTAATTCATTTTAGCCATTTTAGTTGCAGAGGTAAATGTCTGCTCACTCCTCTAGAATAGTTCAGGCTTATTTGACAGAACATTGGAAACGTAGATCGGCCGTGATGGGACAGTTCTATGGCCACCAAGATCTCTTGATCTCAACCCCATGGAATATTTCGTCTGTGGATATCTTAAGGAACTGATCTATCGGACTGAAGTGACAAACATAGACAATTTGGGAGCAAGGATCTTCGCCGCTGCTGAAAAACTTCGACGTTTTCTCACTTTTGGTGTGACAGTTGGGAGTATGAGAAAACGGGCACATTTGTGTATTGCAGAGTACGGCTTCCAATTTGAACATAAATAAAATGATTAAAAATAAATTTATTTTAAAGATATTGGTGAGTTGTTTTTCAAATTTAAAATGTAAATTCTCAAGCATTAATAATCCTTGAACCATAATTTTTTCTCTTTATGTCATCCATATCTTGGTCTTAGAAACACCAAATTAAAAAATGAAGAGTGCATTAGAAGCATTATTAAATGAGGTATTTTCCCTCAACTTTGCTGCCTTCTGAAACTAAAATTAGAAACACTGGATTATGTTAAACACTTTCCGATTTGTAAAATTTTTCACTTATTTTGTTTTTCTGGCTGAAATAAAACACGAAAAATTGGCCCAAAAATTTTGAAATGACCATTTTATTATTTAACAATTAATGTAGATTTTTACGGTGCTATCAGCTTTTCGGAGAAATTTTCAGATTTAAAGATATCACGGTTTTCCGATGCCAGGTCATGATATCTTTCAAAATCGATAAAAAGCGAAATTATTCCGAAATGGTTAAGAATCGGACCATGGTCAATATGAACTTCTTTATTCATTTTATGGTGGAGAATCTACTGGTGAAGTTTGTCGCATGAGTAGCATGTCACCCTGTACTGTATTTAGCTACTGGGGACCAGTGGCCCGCGACGAGTTATTCGTCGTTATCGTCGTTAGCTTGTGGGGACCGACCTTTTTTTTTTGCGAGATATAACGTCTGGAGCCATGAAAGGGTTAAATACAGGGAAATCATTTAGACTGATAATCCACCCACAAGATTTGACCTCAATAAGTTATAAGGCTATAATTTAACAGTACTAACATTCATACATATAGTAGAAAAAAAATTACCATGTTCGATTCCAGGGCAAAACAAATTCTTCATTGTTGCATCTCTCTGTCTTGAGGAGTTTTACAATATCCTTACATCGACTGTTCTCATTCACAATAGCAAAACCTAATGCTTCAATCGTGAATATATCTGCACTATCTACCGCCATTTTCAGTTGTGATGTTGACCATGAACAATCCATACCAGACCTATTATAAATGAAATCATCTGAAATATAAAAAACAAAGAAAAGAGGTACTAACATGTTATGTCAGATTTGAGGGGAAATCTTTATGTAAAATACAAAAAACACAATTCATAAACTTTGGCAAAAATTATTTCCAAACAGAACCATAATGAATTAAAAAAGAAGAACTAAAGTGACTGATAAATTTTTTGAAATCTTTCTCAATTAATGATTTTGGTTAGGCTTTTGTGTTTAACCCTTTGCACCCTAACGGCGCCATTATTATTTATGACTATTTAACATACGCCATTACTATTACTACATTACTACTACTACGGTGTTGCAGAGACCCGGGTTCCAATCCGGGCCATGGCCAATTTTTTTTTTAAATAGAATTATTTAAAAATTACCATAGACCATTAAATTTCATAGATAAATAATCAACAATTACAGTCTGTCACTCTTAGGGCTATGGGGAAACTTGATAAGATAATAAAGAAATCCGAAAACTGATAAAAAAAATTACAAGAACTCAGCTCGTATTGAAGCGTCAAATAGTAAAGGTCTCTGCAGTAATAAGACAATATAGGCCTATTGTAATAATTTCCGAAGCATTTCCTCATCCTTTCTTTTATTTTATAATAATTTTTTTTTTTTTTTTGCGTTTTATAAAACTGGCAAAAAGAACAAGCAGTAGTGAGTCTCATGAAGTAAGCAGTAGTGAAGATGAGTTTCAGATAGACATTTATACAGACAGATTTAACAAAATAAATATTAAAACAGAATTAGATATTTCGAATTGCTTCAGACTTTACCATGCCGTAGAAAATTATAAAAAAGTATTCTTCATTGTCCATATATAACGTTAATACATATAAGTTATAAACCATACATACAACCTTATAAACCAAATACATATTTATATATTAGTTATAAACCAAATTTCATTAGAACTCCTTAGTTGGTTCTAAAATTTAACTGTATAATATTACGTTTGCAAGGTGTACGATGTCGTGTAAAAGTTGCGTCGAGTTGCTGGTTAAGGTTTTTGGTAGGTAAAAGGCAAAGGGTTAAGGACACACAATATCGATATTAATGATTTATATTTTAAAATAAACAAGACACATTAAAATAATAGGATTATAATAGCAGGTTTGAGTTAAGAAATTTAATTACCTGTAGTCAGAGTAAAATAATGATGTTTGGAAAGCTTTAATACTAATCTTACAGTTCCCGTAATAGCTATATCCATATTTAATTGTTTATTACTAACACCTTGCTTAGATAAAGAATGATGATCTGAAAATTAACCGAAAGTACAAAGAAAAAATTATTATTAAAATAGTATCCTACTTGTATTCAAATGTATTTCATTCAGTCTAGTTAAATGTTTAATAATTTAAAAAAATTACCTTTATTTTGAACTCCTTTGTAAAAATCTGTTAAATGCAAAAACATCTCCATAAATTTTAGATGAAGATTAGGATTCCATTGAAGTTGAATTTGCCTTGAAATTTTTAAGTGTAGTGTATTTTGAGATTTATTCCAGTCCCCCCTGAGAAGTTCAATACTACCACTACAATTCTGAATAATTAAAAAACCAAAAGTTTAAATATGTCATACAAACTAATATTTATAAGAAATTTATTGGATAATTTAGACCTTAATATCTGAAGATTTGACACAGAGAAAGGTAGGAGTTGTAGGAGATATGGATGACAACTTTAACCCTTCTGCTTCCAAGCTCAACTTGGTGGGTAATGAACTTTCAATTCCAGCAGAATCCACCCGTAGCATCAAACAAACTAAAAACAGTTAAATCATTAAACAGTGCAATGTCATTGACGCTTACTATGTAAGTCTGAAAACTTCAATATCTGAATCACCAAAAAACAAAGGAAGGGAGTATAGATGGAAGACGATGTTCAGGAAAAGAAAAAGAGACACAGACAGTCATCAACTGTTAGTCTGAAAATTATAACTGAAAAAAAAGTGTGTGTGTATATTTATATATATCAGATATGTTTTCTTGACTGTTGATATTAACAATAACTACATCACAGTAATAAATATTTATCCATTTTAATAATGTATCCGCCAAACAGAATTCCTGCCTACCTGTTAAAATCTGGTAATAACATTAGGACAGAAAAACCATTTACCCACAAACCCTTTACCACATTATCTTCCTATTTCTTTACAGTCCTGAATTGCCATTGAACATTAGAGTAACATAGTTAGTCTCTATACCTCTAATGTAGCAATATTCATCAGCAACATTGTAAATATATTCATACACCTCTATATTTTGAATTGCATGCAGTCATATAACCCATGTTTTTTATTAACGTTAGACCTGCTTGTTTATTTTAGGGCACAATAATGAGAACAATCTAGTCTCGAAACGTCACCATAATACAGTTGTTTATTATGGACTGGACCTCAAGAACTCCATTATTATATGTAGATACATATAAGTTAACTGCATATAAAACGTATTTAATAAAAATCAAATTTGTTTTAGGATAAGTTAATTATTATTAATAAACATATGTTGCTGTTTTTATATGTACCAGGTGGAAAGCAAAATAAAGTTAGTTGATTTCTGGATTTCTTGAAGTTCTGTTGTCACTTTGCTCTAGCCCCACATTTTTTTAGTGTAACATTCAGTCTAATCATAACTGGTGCCGAAACCCGAGTACGCTCTAAGAAAAATTCACGTGAGTAAATCAGTTAATGTTCTTAGAACGCTCTGGTTAAAGTGTCGGCGTATCACGCTTTAACTACGAATCTAGTGTTAATACTGTGAATAATATGGGGGAAGAGGAACAGTTGGCGAAGTTAGAGTCGGAATTGACCGAGACTACGACAATGGCGCACATTGAACTATTGAAGATTAGAACACAGAATTCCACCTTCATTCATGAAGTGATCAGCCAACTAGAACCTTTTACTGGAATAATAGGGGATCTTGAGCACTTCATTAAGGGAGGCGACCAGATTAAGGAACTAATAGTATCGCGGAAGGAATCTGGAATGCTATTGGAATCTGACGTCCGACTTCTCGAGGCCTCTCTCATTGGTCGTATCTCAAGGCGAGTCTTAAACGCAATCCAGGGCGACCTAACGCACTCTTGGGAAACGCTAAAGGTACGATTAAAGAAACTTTATGGCGGTGGAAGATGGACACCAGAAGAAGATGTATTCTATTTACTTAAGGAGAGGCGAGCGCAAGGACAATCGGAAGGAGAATTCGCCGAGAAACTTCTTGTCCTGTACAACCGGTTAACGGAGAAAATGGTGGAGGCTTGTGGACAAGCGGAGGGGGCCCAGAAACTGGATTTCCTTAAAAGTGTGATGAAAGTACAATTAAATCATTACATGGATCGACCGGGCTCACTACCGAAGGATCGAGACTTTATAGAGTGCGCACATGATCTCATAGACGCTAAAGAACGAAATGAGGCTCGCTTCGAAAAGCCAGAAACAGAGTGGACGGAGGTACGAAGTACACCTAGGAGGCGGCTGTCTACGAACGATCGAGGTTTCGAAAAACGGCCAAGCCGGGTTCCTGACGTAAGGAGGCGAAAATCGGAGCGACGCTGCTACGAATGTAACCGACCCGGTCATATAGCGGCGCAATGCAACCTCATAAGATGCTTCGAATGTGGTAGGAGAGGGCACATAGCGAGGGAATGCCCGCGACGTAACCCAGGATCAAATAGGAGGGAACAGAAACAACAGCCGATTGAGGTAAACAATCAGGACTGGATCAGCAGGCGAGCTGGCAAGAGGAGCGGTGGCCATTACTCTGGAGATGAATCTTCGGGAGAGGAAAGTACCCAATCGGAGCGCAGCAGCCCGGCTACGAGGAGAGACGAGGTAAGTGGTGGGAATACCTGGAGGGGAGGATATTCCGGGTCGTCGGGGGAAGTAGTGGCGGGGCGTCCTCGCGCGGATTGAGGATGCGGTAACTGGGGGGGCAACCAACGGGGCGAATTAATAATTAACAATAGTGTGAGGACGGGGCGATTGACTAGGTTGCCCGTGGCGAGGTTAGTGGAGTCAAAAATAAAATTTTTAGTCGATACAGGAAGTACTAACTCGTTAATTAGTAAGAGAGCAGCGGAGAAATTTGGTGTATGGTTAAGGCGTAAACGATGCAAATGTGTAGTCTCTACGATTAGCGGTAGATGCCAGACCTTGGGAGAGGTGATCTTGAATCTAACCGAATTAACGGGGTGCGATGCGTATCCGATTAAAATTCATATAATTAAAGAATTGATGCCGGGATATGACTTTATTATTGGTTGCGACATTCTACAGCGGGCAGGTCTAAGCATGAGGGTTACCGGGAACAATTGGAGCCTTATGATCGGTAAGCGGAGATACGAAATCGTAACGAAGGATAATAACGCGGACATCGAAATTGGAGCAGTAGAATGTAGAAAGGAAGCGTTGTCGCGGATATTAGAACTTAATAAGGATTTATTTTACCGGGACGGAGAACTTATGCCAACTACTGGAAGAACTGTCCATAAAATCAATTTGAAAACAGATACACCGGTATATGTTAAAGATAGACGATATCCACAAGCCATGAGGAACATAATCAGACAACAGTTGGGTGAACTACTGAAACAGGGTATAATCCGGCACAGTAACTCCCCGTTTAATAGTCCGCTATGGGTAGTTGAAAAAAGACAAGGAGAGAATAGCGGAAAAGAGAAACGATCACGGACCCAACGGTGCAAAAGGCACTGCTTACAGATCATCACACCGGGAAAACTAATCACAGGGGAGTAGAGGAAACACTACGAGCTTTGAAATTATTATATTTTTGGAAAAATATGGTAAGTACGGTACGCGATTTTATATCACGGTGCGAAGTATGCCAGCGAGCAAAGTATGATCGCCAACCCCCGGTAGCCGTGCAAATAACGACACCCACCGCGATGGAACCCTTGCGGTCCGTGCAAATTGACATTTACTCGTGCGAGGGTCAATCATGGCTGACTGCGATAGATACGTTCAGCAAGATTTCGATGGCCTATCCAATCGAAGCGAAAACGCCTAAGGCGGTATGGGAGGGAATCTTGCAGTGGTGTGCGACATACGGCGTACCTGACGAGGTAGTATCAGACAGCGGAAGAGAGTTCGATAACACTTTAATTCGGAACGAAAGCAGGAAATTAGGCATAGTATGGAGGTTAAATACCCCCCATCATATCAAGGGCAGGGGCGCCGTGGAAAGGCTACACAATACGTTAGGGGAGCACCTACGGTTATTAAAATTGGGACGGAACCTCGACCCATATGACGCTATGCCTTGCGCGGTGATAGCATACAATAATACAATACACGCTGCGACAGGGTTATCCCCTGTAGAAATTGTTTTTGGTCAAAGGCGGCGCGATCGCGGAGATCTTATCACAGCTAATAATAGCGATTTAAGGGAAATACTGTCAAAGGCGAGAATGGAGCGACATGAAACATGGGGAAAGATCCGAGAAAAATTAATCCGGGAGAAACAAACCAGGGTAGATAAGGCTAATAACCGGCCTGTTGTTAATAAGAAAGAGCCATTAGCGCTTGGGGCAATCGTATATAGGCGTTTGAGGACCGCGAGAAATAAAACAGCCGCGCGCTACGAGGGGCCTTACAAAGTCACAGCTATACGGGAAAATAATTTGTTTACCATTAAGGATGTTAACCACCCGTTTAGGTCGCGTACGGTTCATCTCGAAGAACTTCGCGTACCTCACAGTAGGTCAGAACCCGAGCCTGACGGCTGCGCTCAGCAGAGGAAATCCCGACAAGAAGAACTCTAATTTACTTTAGTTTCTAAGGTTATTACATGTTGTTAATTGTTAGTTTAAAAATTTAGAACATAATCTTATTTATTCTTTATTAAAGCTAGAAAAAATTGTTCGTAGTTACTTATAGAAGTTTAAGTCAAAGTTATTGTTACTAGTGTAAGCATTTTTGTTATTTTGTTTAATTTAAAGTAATGTTTATTTTTGTTATCTCAAAAGTTCCTCCTTACGAAGGAACTGGAGGGAGGGAGTTAACTGCATATAAAACGTATTTAATAAAAATCAAATTTGTTTTAGGATAAGTTAATTATTATTAATAAACATATGTTGCTGTTTTTATATGTACCAGGTGGAAAGCAAAATAAAGTTAGTTGATTTCTGGATTTCTTGAAGTTCTGTTGTCACTTTGCTCTAGCCCCACATTTTTTTAGTGTAACATTCAGTCTAATCATAACTTATATATATATATATATATATATATATATATATTGTTATGTAGTAATTAGTTAGTGTAGTGTAGTGACTAATTACTACAAAGTTCAATTTTTGATGGTTTAAACTTTTCCCAAGTACCCTGTGCAATCTAAAGTTTTGAGTAAACTTAATGAATACCAATTGCAGGAAATAGTGTGGATTACGAGTATTGTAGCCAACAGCGCATAAAATGTAAATTAGGTATTACTGTTGCTAAATACAGATCTATCTGCGATGGAGATATCTATCTGCTTTAATTGGAAAGGGCCAAATTTGGGTGGTTATAACTTCTTGTTACCTAAATGTATCAATAAGATCTAAAGTAATGTAGGTCAGGATCAAGAGGGAAAATTCTGATACCCAGAGGCCTCAATTATGCCCCTCTCTCCCGGATGATTGAACATGTGCCACCAAAATCCACATATACTATTAGGAAAGATACAAACTTTACTACGAGAGTACCCGCTCGACAGCAAAGCTTATCTAGAGAACGGGGTTTAACTCACTCTAGATGATCCAACGAATCACAAGGGAAGAGTTTTGATAATATTGGTTTATGTGTTAAATTGATGGAAACAATAATTACTCATGGGAAATTGTATGTGGCTCTGTCAAGGTGCAGAAAGAAAAACAAAATAAAAATTCAGTGTGATTTAGAGGAAATAGAGGTATGTAAATTGAGGTATAAAATAAAAAGCTGGGATAAAGACTCAATTTTTTTTTTTCTGCCTGCAATAAATTGAAAAAGTGTAATGGGTGAAGTACAGTTCTACAATATGAGCCATAGGCAGACACGGGAAGCCCCTCCTCTTAGTAAAAAAATAAAAAAATTATGGATTTAAAAATTTTATGGATTACTTTATTTGTTTCTAATTATTTTCAATGTTAAAGTAGCCCATAATAATTTAATTTAAATAAGAATACATCATTTACCTTTCTTATTTGCAATAAAAAATAGATTAGTATTTGCCATGGATATATTTAAGTTCTTTTGCTTCACAGGCTGCTTGGTTTTTTTTTGTTTTATAAGTCTTGAAACTAGCATACTAAAAAAAAAAAAAAAAAAAGGACAAGGAATAAATAATTAAGTTTTCTAGAAGAAAATATATGAATTATAGCAGTCAGAATAATTGAAAACTAAAAACCTAAACATTAACAAATAATATTATATAAGTTAAATAATAAAGATAATTAATATGATAAGAATCAAGGGGGGAAAAAAGGAAAGCTGAAGTTTTCAAAAATGTAAGAAAAAAATTGATTCTATAAACAATATCTACTGTTTTTCTGGCATTCCAGTCACTGAAAGAAGGCAGGATTTTGACTATGAATCATCTTAAACTGACAGATCGATAAAAAAAAAAAAAAAATACCTCATACTTTTTCCCCTCTTAACCTTTTTTACACATTCAATTAGTAGGCATCAGAAACCAACTACACTCAGGGACAAATAAAAGTGTACAGTTGAAACTCTGTTATTTATTTAATTCATGGTAATAAATATTTTCAAATACTATACTATGGCAGAAAATAAAAATAAATTTAATTAGGAAACACCAGTGGTAGGTATATTGCTGACATCAAGAGAATTAATCACAGTATAAACAAGCGAGACTGAGACAAATTAAAGTGTACAGTTAGTTTATCATTGTGTATCTCAGTTCTAATCATATCCACTCATTGAATATTGCTTTTCAGTAATATATAAATGTATTCTATGGATTTAATTATCCGATTTAAGAAAGATGTTGGTCGTGGCCTTAGCTATAGGGAAGTTGGTCGAAAATATTCTCTTCCTCACACCAAAGTTGCTAAAATGTTCAAAACTGATTACAATCGCGTCAAGAAGAAGAGAGGAACAAAAGAAAAGATAGGACATCATGCTGCAACGAGGATAAAAAGGAAATTCGTCGTTTGGCAGGGGAAGGTGAATTATCGTCAGCACGAAAAATTAGGTTTAATTTAAATTTTAATATATCTACGAAAATCATCCAGATAAAACTTTGTTAAATGAATATCAAGAAGACAAAAATTTCAAAAAAAAAAAATCCCCTAACCAAAATGCACCGCGAGTGTCGTGTAGTCAAGGCTCGCAAGTGGCTTTTGATGGGTTTTGGGAATTTGGGAAAACACAATTTTTTAGGACGAAAAAGATTCTCTAAAGATGGGCCTGATAACGAATACAGTTATATAGAAGGCCAAAAAACTATTTACAACAGAATAAAAAGTCAACATCAAGGAGGGGGTGTGATGGTTTGGGGAGCGATAACCGCCTCTGGTAATTACCACATTGAAGGGCTTACCGGAAGAGTGAATAGTGAGCAATATTTAACCTCGATCAAAGAAAGGATGTACCCATGAGCAACCCAGATATTTCCAGGCGGAAATTTTCATTTTTTGCAAGATAATGTTCCATGTCACAAATCGAAGGCAACCCTTCATGAAATAAGGATCACGTTGGTGGGGTGGCCCTCTCGCCCCCCAGATCTGAACACAATCGAGTGCTTTTGGAAATGTCTCTCGAATCAATTGTACGCAAAAGGTGCGTTTAATACTGATGATGATCACTGGAGAGGTATCAAAAAAGCAACAGAAGTGGTAACTCGCAAAAATCAAGATCTTTTAAAAAATTCGTGTCTTTCCATGAATAAACGCTTGTTGAAAGTGCTAGAAAAAAAAGGTGATGTTATATACTACTAAGTTTTCATTAAAGATTAGGTACTTCTCACACATTTTTTATAAAAATTAAAGTGTCCACTTTTATTTTTCGAATTTTATTAAATGGTTTTAATTGTATATCAAAATTTATAATTAATAAAATAATTATTTATTCCTTTTAAAACAACAAGTACCAGTTGTAAATAATAATACAGGAATAAGGGGCATAAGCACAACAGGGTGTACACTTTTATTTGTCCCGGAGTGTATATCCATTTTCAATTGCTTATCTTCTATTTAATCAAGGAAGGTCTAACCTGACCAGGGGTGACAGAATATCACCAAAGGGAGGCGACCACTCTAGCCTAACAGTATCCAAGAGAGCTGACGATCGGGAATTGCCTCCTTTGACCAATACCAGTCCGGCTGCGAGGGCAGTACCCCAAGTATGTTCCTTTCGCAAGTTACCAGGGCCACCGAACTTGGCTAACTGACACCAAATACTTTCAGAGAGCAGCTCCCAAATTTCTCCTACAATAAAAAATTCTAATTTTTCCAGGAAATATCATCATGCACAAATAAATCATATCATCATAAAAATTAAAATAAATATAATGAAAAAGGTGAGAAAAGTATAGATATCGTCGTCAGCATGCTTAAGTAACGAATGTGCAACTAAAAACCTAAGCACATTCGTTACTTTAGCATGGTGACGACGATATATATATTAGGAATCCCCACAAAACATTAATTAGAAAATAGGGGTCACCTATGGTTTAGTAGTTAGCAAAGCCAATTACTACACAGAAGGTCATGGGTTCTTAGCCCGGCGGGTGACCCTAGGATTTTTTAAAGGGAGTAAAAAATCCTTTGGTACGCCGTCCTTCGAATGGGGCGTAAAATAGAGGTACCGAGCTTGTAGAATGTCAGGTACTTGTTACATACATTCAGGTACTTGTTGCATACAGATCCCTATCGTAATTATACCTGGATAAGCAAAATTTAGGACTGCTGTAGTAGCATGTTTAAATAGACATAGCAGCATAAAGTGATGTTGAAACAAACATAAAAGATAAGTAAAAAATAAAATATTCTACAATTGAATGTTCCAAATAAAACACAAACTTCCTACCTGAAGCTGTTTGTCCATTTAATGTTGAGTCATAAGCAAATTTGAGATGAGAAAATCCAATCACTGCGGGGGATAGGTTGGGCATCCTCAAGGCTGTTGAAACATTCCAAAACTCAAATTTGGCATCAATGTCAATATCAGGCCACCATTCTTTTTTTTCCTCAACAATCTTCTCTTTTTCATCCTAAAGATATCAACGTAACTAGCTTTTAAAAAAAGGAGTAAGCACCTGTCTAATTTTTCTTTAAATTATTTAAATATGGACACATAAATTTAACTTAGATTGAATTTTTCAAGAGTTTCTAGGGTCTAATAAAAAAAACTGTTCAATTGATAAAAAATCTGGATGGATTTTAGCTAAAAAAATAAAATCAATATAAGTTGAAATTTAGTCAATTATAAATGTTTTAGAAAGAAATCATAATTTTAAACTTCATGTTTTCTAATGCCATTAGAGGCATATATATATAGTGTTTTTATGTGGTTTTGTTTGTCAAAAGATATCACATAATAACAGCTAAGTTTTTTAAATAAACTAAGTTATTAGAATCATATTAAATACACAGAACTTATAAAAAAATAATTTAAAAAAAAATTAAATTAGTTTGGTTTAAATTAGTTAGGCCCTATACACACAGGGATACAGAAAATGAACTAAACCAGTTGGTAGCTTGGGTTTCCTACCAGTAACAGACTCAATGGTGATTTGACTCTGCACATGAGGCTACTCAACAGCAACCAAAATCTCCAGTTCGTTAAGTGTTGTCATGGATATCGCCCGAGCAATGTGGGAAAGTCGAATGATATTTATTAATTATAAACTATCGTCTGTTATTAAAAGCGTACTGTGCATGCGTGGGCTCTGTTTTATGAGTTGACGGAATATTTTTCTTTTTTCTCCTGTATATGTTCCTGATTTTTTCATATTTCATATTTAGCCATATCTTATTTTTAGGTGTAACAAGAGACAGCTAATTTCTCCATACAAACACAAAAACAAAGATACTTTACAGGAAAAAAAAAACTGATTTTAAAGAAGACTTAATTTTCATTAAGCATGACGAATTTGATCAAAATCATTAAAACCGTTTTTGAGAAAATAGAAAAAAAACGTAAAAATTGGAAAAAAAGGTTTTTAAATAAAGTGCCCTCTCCGTTTGATCAATTTTGATGAAATTTTTTCTGTCACATTGCGGGCATATATCTACATCAAATATCCAGTTTTATAAAAATTGTTAAAGCCGTTTTTGAGAAAATAGAAAAAAAAACGTAAAAATGGGCAAAAACTTATGGAATAAACCACTGTCAAATCGCGGGTATATACATACACCAAATACCCAATTTCAGGTCCATACGGTTTATAGTTTTGGAGCTAGTCTGTTCACACACACAGAGACCATTTCACGGGACCTGGTTATTTGGACTCAGGAGACCCCAAAACGTGTATTTCCGTTGAAAACCGGAAGTCGAAATTTTTCATGATCGCAATAGTTGCCCTTACTATATATTTCATATATAGGTAAGTGAAAGTAAAAAACTGGAAACTCAAATCACCAGGCAAACCGACATGCGAACACCAGGCGACTAGTTAGAAACGAGTTCTCTGAATCACAAATCCGTCCACAACCAGTAACACCGGGTGCGGTGTCCCATTGTAATGCATAGGTAGTGACTCAAAGTAAACCAGTTGGAAATTCACGTCATTAATCAGTTTCTTTTTAATATCCTCATGTACATAGGTCCTTAGAAATAAACCACAATAATTTTAAAAGTTTGAATCAGATTTAAATAATTAACAATAATTCTTATTAAAGCTTTTAACTTTAAAGTTAAAGATAATCTTTTTTAATAATAAAGAGAGTAGATACTCACAGATTGAGGTAGGAACTGAGATAACCAATTCATTTTATCATGGTCATATAAAGTTGTGAATTCCCGAACAACTGTTTTAATTATTAATCCCTTTTCACCTAACTATAGAAATGGAAAAGAAAAAATAGATATGTTTACAATATATGTATAGTTAGTAAATTATTTATAGCTATGTATAAATAATTTACTAAATAAGGATTACAAAGACATCGGGTTTTTGTAAAAAGAAATAATAGTTACATTTGCACTAAATTCCATAAGTTTTAAAACTAATTGTGTATCAGTCGCAGATCTCATGTCCAATCCTTCAAAAATAAAGTTTATTCCAAAATTACCATACAAACCACCTAAAATAAGTAATAAAAATAAATTAAATAGTTTGAAAATAGCAACAAATTTTTTTTAAGAAAAAAAAAGAATGAATTTAAAAAGATATATTTACAGTATTTTCTAATGGAAGGTCTGAATCTTGTAGTAATAAGTAATTTCTGCAAAGTTGTCTTATCTCTATCTGTGGCATCAGTAATGATGCAATTATCAAAACTAATTGATAGTTCCTGAAAATTAAGTATAAAACATGTAACTAGCTATCTTAAATAAAAAAAATTTAAATAGAACAAAAAAATTGGTATCAACATTTAAATTTTCATCAATAATGTATTCATATAAAATAAACATTACTTTCGGTAATATAGGTGCTGAAGTATTAATCAATTGTTTAAAATCAGTTTTCTCTTCTTTGTCAGTGTTATTTTCTAAATCCTTCTTTTGCTTCCTTTCCATATTTGGAAAAAAATCATCATCTATCACAGTTTTCATATTTTTGAAAGACACTGAGACATTCTGAAAAAAGTAATATTTATGATCATTTTTAAGCTTAAAAAAAAATAAATAAAATTAAACAGTAAAAACTGAAACTAAATTAAATGAGTAACTGCTATTAGAATCTGTGATCCGAAGGAAAAACATGTTTGGTAAAACAATCACAAGTGGGATATAATACATAATGGTATGGTACATTTTATAAATGGAAAAACTTGTAAAAATCTTTACTACATTAATGGTAAGTAACAGTTTTGAGCGTTTATGTGACCGTGATATTATCGAACTCCCGTCACCTTTTTTTCAGTTAAAAAGTGCCTTGATTGGCTTTAATAGATTCTAGCTTTCGACTCCCGCTCACTGCGCTCGCTCTTCAGATATAAATAAACCCCCAAAATGGGTCCTTATCAGTGGAGATCGGGCATTACTTTGAAGGGCGCCTTAGTGAACGGCACATAAGCCACACTTCAGTACTTGTACCAATTCATTTTTGCTAAAGTAGGGCTACTTAATATTTAAACTTATTTTGGATCTTTTTGGATTGATAAATAATGAGTGTTTTTTCTACCCATGAACAATGCTAGAAATGTTTAAGAAGCATGCACATCTACATGCCTTGTCTAACAAAAGTACAATAAAAGTAGAACTCTATGAATTAAATACAATTTGGAGTAAGAAATAGCCAGGAGTTTCGGTCAGAATTTTCTTTATTTAACTAGCCTACGTTTTGTTCGACCCAAGCAAGTGGGTCATGGTCATTATGCTTGGGTTGAATCATAAGCTAGTTAAATAAAGAAAGTTTTGACTGAAACTGTATTTGTCATCTCAGAAGGATTTTAAAGATGATATATTAAATTTATTTCATATGGATTATTTAAATAATTATTAAAATTAATTAATTTGATATTTCCTTTTTTTGTTTTATAAGTTTCTAACAAAAGATTAATTAACTAGAGCTTGACAATATAAACTATTTTATACCTAATTGTTACGTATTTATGAATATATTACATCCTTATCTTCTCTTATATATCTTAAGTTTAGTTGAGTTAATTAACATCTTTAATATTATTTAATATAAGCATTACTTAAATGCTTATTTTTCTTATAACAAAATATCATAAAAACCTTATTTTGTGATTTTATCTAATTGTAATGAATTGAAAAACCTGCCATGTCTAGTAGGCAGTGGGGCCGAAAAAGACTGAGCCAGTACCACAAGTAATGTCCAAGAAGTCGTATGGTAGCCTTTTGGGACTGTATTGTCTCTAAACTTTCTTCCATAAGACCACTATGTTTGTAGCTGCCTCCATGTATTAGTATATAATTTGTGACAGTGTTCTCTTTATTGTGGCCTTATTGGCTTTAAGTATTAACTTTATTAAGTATGTATTCAGCAGCTTTTGTATTACAAACTCTCAAGGCAAAATGAAAATCCATGCTTCACATTCTTGCAGAAGTTGAAAAACTCCAACTCCAATACAGAAAAGTAGTACTGCAATGGATACCGTGGCATTGCGGGCTGTACGGGAATGATGTAGCTGATTGGCTCGCAAAGGAAGAAGCAGCACACTCTCAAATGAATTCCACCCAAACTCTCCAGGAAGCGATTTCCATAAACAAAGTAGTTCTTCGACAAAAGTGGAATGATTCTCACCCAGATCATGATCCTAGAGATGCCAACTATAAAATGAGTAGAAAGGAACAAATGATTTTGTTCAGGCTTAGAACAGGACATGAGAGGATAAAGATTTATCTTTATAAAAATTCAATATTGAGGAGAGCTCTCTCTGTGAATGCAGGACAGACGATCAAACCACAGAGCATATCCTGCAGACATCCCCTCAGCTGGAGGACATCAGGTAGCGGATTTAGCCAAACCCTGTCGACTTGGTGACCAAGCTCTATGGCGATGTGGGGGATATCAAGAAGACCATCGAGTTCACAATTTTAATCACAGACCTGACCATTTGAGGGAAGATCGAAGAAGAAGAAGTATTTATCAGTTTTAAAAGTGCATCATCGTTGATTTCATAAAACAGCCTGATTTATGAGAGAGGCAAACCAACAAGAAGTCGGCCTGGAACTGTGGTGTTGGTATGTCCAAAATATTCCTTGTTCTTTCATTTCTAGACATTTCTTTTTTAGCTATTGGAGTACACCTTAATTTTAGCAGGACGTGCTCACTTATCTCAACAATGAGTTCAACAGCAGGGAATTGCATTTATTTTAATTTTATTTCTTATCAGTATTTAACACGTTGAGCGCCAGAGAAAAGATGATGTACTTTTGCCTGGGGCCAAAGCAATTTTTCCTAATTTATAACTTTAATATGATTAGAATGATACAAAAATTGCAAAAGAAATAAATAAAAAGTTTAATTTTGGCAATTAAACAATAATTTTGTGAGCGGTACGTATGTACCGCCCGGCCCCAGGGTAAAGCCCGCTACCTATAGTAGTACGGGGGCTGCCCGGTTATGACCGCGACGTCAACCTTTGTCCCCTTAAAATATGTTATTTTAATAAATAAGATATTTTGTTTTGTAAAAAAATAAATAAAATTAATTTATTTTATTTATTTATTTATTTATACCCTCCAAATTAAAAAAAAAAAAAAAAAAAAAAAAAAACATTTGGGCCAATTGCATTGGCGAATTGTTCGGGGCCGGAGCGGTCCAATATGCCTTGAAATCACGCTCGGCAGGCGGTCCCCTGGCCCAGAACAATCTTTTAGCTGGCGGGAGCGGGCGGTACCTGGGGACCGCCTCGGCCCCAGCCAATAGTCCAACAGCGGTACGATCGTACCGCTTGGCGCTCAACGTGTTAATTTAATTTATATAAAAATTGTAATTTATTCAATGTAAAGTTCTGCACCACTAATATCATTTACCAAAATTACTTCATAGTTTAAATCAAAGTTTTGAGAAAGTCTAACATAGCAAAGCTATAAGTGGGCAACTGAGTATGAAGAAAACTTAAGTAAATCAAAACCCGCCAATTACTACTCTTCCCCCTTTGACTACGGTTATATAGTGTACGGCAGACTGTCTGGGGAACTAGAAGCCAAACATAAATTCCTAATGAATTTTTCAATATGTTTTGTCTTTGTGATCCCAAAACATACGCATATCACCCAGTACTATGCCGAGTTGAAGTGGCTCTACCCCTCCTACCGCAGCCGGTATCTACTGGCTTCCTTCTTATACCAGGCCATCAGAAGTCAGCGACCCTCCTATATACTGTCGAGCCTACAATTTAAATCCTCCATCCAATCCTGCACATCCGATCTCTATCCTCTTCCTCCAGAGGGATATGGCTTGCATTATGAATAATTCTTCATAATGCTAGCCATATCCCTCTGGAACTCTATCTCCCTTCCAATATCCAACATGCTCAATTGACTTTGACTTTCGAATACCTTCTCTCAAGTCCCTATTCAACTCCCAATTCAACTGATCACTGAAGGAACACAATGGAGCTCTAGAAGTAATTCTGTTTAATATTGTCTTTACCAGATAATGTCTTTTCTATTTATTCAGGTTGTTTTATTTTATTTTGTTGTCTCCAAGTGTTCTTTCTTCCTCACATTTTTCTCTCGCCTATTGTAATTATAGATTATTTTGGAATATAGGAATGCACTATCTCTGTTTCTGTTTTTATTTTTATTATATTCATATGTATCCATACCATTAAGTACCAATTGATACTTTATTTGTAAATATTTAATGTCATATGCAGCCATACTGGCTAGATTTCTTTATTATTATGTATCAACAATTTATTTTAAAGTGGCATCAGTCCTAGAATAATAAAATTATTTTTTCATTTCACCACAACTTTCTCCTTTTTTATCAGTAGGATTTCCAATTTGAACTTATAAACACTAAAAGGTTATTTTAATGAATAACAATATAAAACAATATTTTAATTTTATAAACAATAAAAAGTTATTCATAATGAATAATATAAACCTATAAGGAGAATATAGAAAAAATCGTCCTATAAAGAAATTAATAATAAATAAAATATTTACTAAAACCTTTGGGTCAATTAAATTAAAATAATTTCACATAAATATAAATATGGTATGATAAGTAATTAAAAGTAATCGAAACAAAAAGTAAATTTTTAAAATGCAAGATGTGTGTTTCAAGTATGTTACCTGAACAGTGAGAGGTGTTGAAGCTACTAAAGAAGCTTCAATACTAACGCTAGCTGCTGAAACATGAACACGGCCAGAAACACTAAGTAGCCTTGCTGTCGATGAAGCCAAATTAAGAGAAACAAGAAGACACCTAGTACTATGAACAACTGAAGCATCTGTGCTAACTTCTGTTAGAGTGGAATGAAGAACTAATGAATGAGTTACAACAGCTAAGGTCAAATTTAATATCCTAACTGAAACAAACTGAAATAGTTGATAATTAAAAAAAAAGTTGTCACCAATAAAATTATAATTACAAAACGAATATTACCTGTGCTATTGTTATGACTAATGGAGGGATGCGGGCATTATCAAATGTTTCTGGAGGTCTCCAAACTGAGTTTTTACTGTGACTCACCATGTCCTTATTTATCCTCATATCATGAATAACAACATTGACTAATTTGGAAACTTCACTACTCAGGAAACTGCTCCTGAACCCAATCTGATCTATCTCCTGCAATAACATGATATAATTAATATTAATATCACACAATGAACAAAACAAAAACAAAGTTTTTAATACCCAAAAGAGTGAACAAAACTAGAGGCATAAATTGAATATTAGCATATAATTGAAACATTTCAACAAAAAGCCATGTTAGCAAGGTTTGAATTGTATTATAGATACAATCAAAGAAACATATTATTGATATCACACTTATGCAGAGATTTATTTTTACAATTCAATATTTTCACAACAAATAGTTGAACACAGATATATGAGAAAATTTATATCTTTTGATATTTGTTGTTAGGCCTTTGAACCAGCTTATATAGAACTAAGAGAGCACATCATCAGTAAAAAAAATGGAGGTATGAGAAAGTAATAAGAAATGCATCAAGTAGAGATCGAAAAACATTGAAATGAATACAGAAAATTCTCATAAAACCAAATATTGGAATAGAGATCATTAAACGAGGATAGCAGAATCATTGTAATCCATAAAATCAATCGGACTGATTTATAATCCATCTGATATACAGTATTTTATAAGATATTTTAGAATAATTGACTATTCTTAGTGTCTTTTTGAAATTAGATTTAATTTAATTGGTAGCAATAATATACTTTTTCTGTCCTGATGATACCTCAACTGATTTTTTTCCCTCCTGCACCTCTCTAGCATAGGGGGTTTATTATTCTAGAAGTATAATAAACATCTAGCCAAGGTGGGAAGGCAATAATTCATTCCAAGTGTCTGCCACAAAATAACTTTCAACCCACCCAGGCAACCATGAGACTCAAGAACTAAAGTCCACAACACTCAAACAAACTCTGCTGTCTTGGCCCAGAGCTGAATTAAATTCCAATTATAGCCTAATAAAACATTAGGAGTTAGAAAATTTACAAATTTTCAACCTATAGATTATAATTTCTAGTATTATAAAAACATTGAAAACTAATTTGAAGGCTATGAAGCTAATAATAAAAAAAATTGAGTTTTTTCATTTTCATGTTCTTACAGCTTTAGGTCTGAATCCATAAATAGTAAATAAATAATAATCCATATATAATAAATAAACATGTATTTATATCTTTCTATCCTTATCTATTTGTCTGTTTGTATCTATATTCTATCCTCGAATCGGACTGTTAGCAAGATTTGTAACATGGAAGATTTAGCCTAGACATTCAGTAGTGAGCAGTAACTCTCCATCTTTTAATTGATAAACTTCATCAATCATAAAAAGTACTACTGTGACAGACCTTAGTTAAACCTATACAATACTCTGTGATTGAGGAAAAAATATTTGAGCCAAATGATTAATACTAGGGCCCCTAAGTTACTCTGGGCGTTGCCAATACGGCCTTGATCTCAACTTAAATAGATCCATGTGGTTTTTATCTCTGTAGAGGGAGCAGGAGCTGAAAGCTGGGATTTAATAAAGCTAATCAAGGCCCTTGTTAACTCAAAAGAACCCGATAAGAATTCGATTGGTAAAGCTTTCCTTATGTTAATTCTTGCCGTGACCTATTTCGGGAGCTTATGTTACCGTGATTTAAGGGGACTCTCATTGCGTCCTTTTCAGTTTAAAAGGGTCTTACTTAACTTTATTAGATACCAGCTTTCGACTCCTCCTCGCTCTTCAGAGATAAGTAAACCCCACAAAATGGTCCTTTTCAGCAAAGATTAGGGCCACACTAAACAGCGCCATGTTGGCTTTGCCGAGGAGTAACATTGTGAAACTAGAACCGTTCACTTAAATTACAGTTACATAACCCCCTTAACACAGGTCATACCAAAGTAGCAAGAGGAAGTGTTATCAAATGATCTTTATAGCATCTATGTTTTGATAACCAACTGCAATAAATTATGTTTTTTTTAATTTATCATCATTTTATTTTGTTTAAACATATATTTTTTCCTGATTCTGAAAAGTTACATCAAAATATTTACATATATAAGTGACATTAAATCATATTTAATTAAACATTAAAGGTAATTTAAAATATTCTAAAAATGTCAAATGTCCTAATGAAAAGTCCTGGAATGAATAGATAGTAATTCATTATTTCCTTATTTAACCACAACTAAAATCTTAGCAGTGTTCCATAATTGACTTATAATGACTAAACATATAATTGAATAATTAGACAGAAATATTTCATAAATGTACAAAGAGGATGTTTTTGCCAACCTATCATATCCTGGGTTTCATCTAGGACAACCACCACTGCATAGAACTGAAAATAGAAACTAACATGCAATCATAAAACATCGAAGCAGTGAAAAAGCTGTCGAGAACTGGCTAATATAAGTTGCTAAATTAAGAAATCATAATACATACTATTGTATAACCATTAGTACACAATTGCACATCGTGAAGTGTCATGTAAGGGATTCCAATTCTTCCGATTCGAGCCTCTATATGATAACAACGTTTTATAACCCATCTAATACACTGAGGAAACAATCTGAAAAACGAGAAAAAAAGTTTAGCCCTACTGTCTTAATTTTCACTTCCTAAAGCTAAAGTTGAATACCACAAGAACATTTACCTAGTAATAGCGCAATAAATTAAAAAGAAACTAATAGCCAGTTCTAAAAAACCAAACATTTTATTGTATTATTGAAACATAAAAAGAATAGGACAATCAGGGGCTGAAGGTAAAACAGTTTGAAAAAAAAAATTGATATTAATCATAACAAAGGTAGGTAATGCCACCAGCACTGTTACACTTCTCTGCCTCGCTCTGTTGATTTTTGCCAAGAGCCCACCAATCAAAAGCACGGGATTCAAAACAGCTGATACTTATTTTTTTCTTTTAAACCACTAAGATCCTATAGGCAGTGTATTTTCTGAAGATGGCTACTTCGTTGAGTCGCCTATTTGTAAGGAAATTTAACTCTTCAAAAACTCTCTTGAAAGAGTTACCTTCAGCTTCTGCTGTAGCTGGAGACCATGGTGGTAAGTCTAGTTTATTTAGGTAGTTGTAGAATGACAAATTTTGTGTCATATTCTTCTAGGTTATACTCATCTGTATCTTTTCCTGATAAGAAATTACCTCCAACTTGCTGAATTAATCCTAATTCATTAATATTTCCAATAATTATTGAAATCTATCAATTTATACTATCACATTTGCGGTTTTGCTTTAGTTGGATCTCTTGAGTGTTTGTTCTAAATTCATTTTGTATTGGATATCTCAATAGTTTAAAAATCACTTAAAAGGGAAAAGACTGTTACCCTCAAAATAATCATGTTTCGCTGTTTGATTGAAATGGTTTATTTTGGATCGGAGAATTATGTAGATAGAACGTTGAGTCTCACTATGATCTATTAAAAATAATGCATTTTATAAATTTTGTAACTCACACATGAGACAATTTTGAAGTGAAAAAAGGATGTTAGCCAGTTAGAAGAAGGTACCTCTTATGAAAAAGCATGTATTTTAGGCTATATTTAGAATTTATTAAAACACTAGCTGTGGTATAAGGCTTCGCTCTGGGAGTTTTGTGGTAGTTTTAAGAACAGAAAAACATTAAAATATAATATCAAAGGAAAAATATTCCAAAACTAATTAACGAATTAACCATTATTAGAACAGTACCTTAGTGAAAATTCGGTTTTAACTTTGTATTAGTAGTAAGATTTGAGCTCTGCTCAATCCGCAAATAATTTACCCTAGACCTTTTATTGATGGTTGAAAAGAGGAACTAAAAAATTATTTTGTCTGCCAATTTGTCGAGTTAGTATTGTTTTTTATGGTTTCTGTGATTCTTAATCTAATGAGACAATACCTAGATGATGCTGTCAACGGATAATGTAATAACAGATTATCTGATGTCTCAGCTCAAAAATATTAATAATAATAATAAACACTTTATTGATTGTCCCGGGAACTAGTCCCTTAGGAACAAACTATACAGATACATATAATAGGCTTCAGTGCCTTAGAGTACTATATAAGAAACAAACAAATAGAGCAAATTAAAATGAAAAAAATAAAAGAAAAAGCTGAGAAAAAAATTATAAATAATAAGGAAATCTTTCTAACGATTGGGGACAAGCTTTTCTATGTAAGGTGGGCTTATCTTGTCCCATTCTTCTTGAAGCGCCTTTTTGAGATCTCTGTTTGATATCTCATGTTTCCTCACTTCTGTTTCTAATTTACTCCATGAATTCTCTATGATGTTTAGGCCTGTGGAGATAGTTTTATAAACAGATCAGCTCTGATATCTTCACTTGTCTGTCTGTTGTCCCTTGGGGTTGATGGCCTTGTGAAGTTGACTATCTTCTACTACCTCTTCCTCTTCTTTCCTCTAGCACAATTGATCTCATGCAATGATCCATTAACTGCCTAATTTTGGCACACTCACCCCTAATCGTTTTTTCCGAGCACTTGAGTTATCGCCTCCATCTAAGTTCTTTTAGAAAACCTTAAGTCCATCACCCATACATTTTCCTTCAAACTAAATTTGGTACAAGTACTGAAGTGCTACAAGGCTTATGCGCCGTTCACTAAGGCGCCCTTCAAAGTAAGGCCCGATCTCCACTGAAAAGGACCCTTTTGGGGGTTTATTTATCTCTGAAGAGCGAATGCAGCGAGCGGGAGTCGAAAGCTAGAATCTATTAAAGTCAATCAAGGCACTTTTAAATTGAAGAAAAGGCGATGGGAGTTCGATAACATCACGGTCACATAACCTCTCAAAACAGGCTCCGCCCATCAGCCGCTCTTCAGTACCTTTACCCTAAATTTCACTTTTCTTCCTTCTCTGCCAGACTTAACCTGTTTGCCTAGGTTTATGAATGGTCTTATTCACAGGATGGAGTAAATCGAGGGGCTATGTATATCCAGTCGAGTCCTTAAATGTTTTTGAGAAAGGGCTCAGCTGGTGCTTTACCTGTTGTTCCGTGCATGGAATTAAGATAATCCATCAAAAATACTGACGGATTTTTATTGATTTTTTTAATGATAATATTAAACTACCTTTTTTTTGTTCAGTACCCCTACCTGGCCATGTGTGGCATACAGGGGGTTACTCTAGAGGGGTAACTAACGATCCGTGGGGCCTCCACGAAATAAAAGTCAACCATCCCAGGGCGGATTCGAACCGCCACCATTCAGCTTGAGCATGCTAAAGCAGGTCACGCTCCAACAAGCTCGGCTATCCCGGCCCAATATTAAACTACCTATTGCACATGCATTATTGTTTTGACAGCATTCTCTTCAACTCAACTGGTTTCTGGATGATACAGCTTTTTGCTTAATACCATTCCCTTTCAGAAATGAAATCAAATCTCTGAATCAGAAAGAGGAATAATGATCACAATCAATCTGCTTAAGCACTCTGAATCGTCCATATAAATATCTTAAGATCTTCATCATAGATTCTGCTGTCATGCTCCTGGAAAGAATAGGCATCCGAAATACTTACCTCCGAATGGGCCCTACATAGTCAATATGTAGTCGTCACTCTGATGGCCCTTACAGTGGCTTGATAGAGACAGTGTGGTCAATGAAGGTGTGTTTTCCTATTGGCTATCGCTTTCGCGGCCATATTGTTTTCAACTGTACTGTTTACCTAATGCTAATCAGTCTATATTGTGTCTACTTTTGGACGATTACAACCGTTTTTTGTTATTGTTTTTAACAGTATCTTGTGTTTTTCATAGTTTATAGTTTTAACTATAAGTTTATAAAATAGTTTAGTCGTAGTACCTATGTATTTTGTTTAGTGTAAATCGAGAAGTAAGTTGTTCCTGAGGCTTAGCTATCCCTTAAATTTTTTTTTCTGAATACCTATTTTATTTGTGATTTATTTATTGTATTCCCTAATTTATGTTTATGGCCTTTGTCATTTATTTGACTAAACCTTGTTGTAAATAAATGATTATTTTTTTTCTGAATACCTATTTTATTTATTTTATGTGGTCTATAACCAATATTTGATACCTTTTTTTAATATTTATTACATAAGTAACTACCACTGATCTTTAATGATATCAAAACAATGCTTAATAATTATATTTATGTACTGGAAATAGAATTTAAAAACACATAATTAAGAATAGAGGTGAAAGGTAGTCAAGTGTAATTATTTGGGATAATTAAATGTTGGCTTTTAAAAATAAATAAGTTATAACTGAAAATCCTGACAATCATTCAACCCGTCATTATTAAGAATATTTAATAAATATTATTTATGTGTTAACAATAACAGCAAGAGATCATTAAGACTTTATGCACAAAATATGGTTTTTAAATATTTTTTTTTCTTGTGTGTTGTAAAATGTAAAATAAAAATTCTAGTGTTTCTCTTTTATTTGTTTTCTCAAATTTTTACTTTCACTTACTTATATATGAAATATATAGTAAGGAAAGTATTGCGATCGTGAAAAATTTCGACTTCCGGTTTTCAACGGATATACACGTTTTGGGGTCCCCTAAGTCCAAATAACCAAGTCCCGCGAAATGGTCTGTGTGTGTGAACAGACTAGCTCAGAAGCTATAGGCCGTACAAACCTGAAATTGGGTATTTGGTGTACGTATATGCCCGCAATGTGACAGCGAAAATTTCATCAAAATTGGTCAAACGGATGGGTTACTTTATTTTAAGAATTTTGTCTATTTTTACGTTTTCCTCGATTTTCTCAAAAACGGCTCTAACAATTTTGATTAAACTCGGTATTTGATGTATGTATATGCTAGCGATGCGACAGTCAAAATTTCATCAACATTGATTAATTGGAGGGGGTACTTTACTTAATAAATGTTGTCCCATTTTCACGTGTTTTTTTTTTATTTACTCAAAAACGGTTTTAACGATTTTGACCAAACTGGGTATTTGATGTACGTATATGCCAAAGATGTGATAGCCAACATTTCATCAAAATTGATTAACCGGAGGGGGGACTTTACTTAATAAATTTTGTATCATTTTCACGTGTTTTTTTTTATTTACTCAAAAAAGGCTTTAACGATTTTGATCAAACTGGGTATTTGATGTATGTATATGCCAAAGATGTGATAGCCAACATTTCATCAAATTTGGTCAAACGGAGGGGGCACTTTATTTCTTAAATTTTTTCCTATTTTTTCGATGATCTCAAAAACGGCTTTAACGATTTTTATCAAAGTCGTCACGTTTAATGAAAATTAGGTGCTCTTTAATATCAGGTAAGCTTTATCATTATTAAAATGTTCTGAGGGGGCTTAAATGGGGTAGGGGTCTTTTTTGTTTCCTATAAAGTACCTTTGTTTTTGTTTATATGGAGAAATAAACTGTCTCTCGTTACGCCTTAAAATAAGAAATGGCTAAATATGAGATATGATAAAAATAAAGAAAACATATAGAGGAGAAAAAAAGAAAAATATTCAGTCAACTCATAAAACTCGTTGAGCCCACACACGCGGAGTACGTCTTTAATGACAGACCATTGTTCATAAAGCCGTTCTGTTCATTTGAGAAGTGGCAATTAACAAAACGCATTAATTTCTGATCTAAGTAGGTAAGGTGGTAAGTGAAAGTTGTGTGTTGCGAGCACACACCAGATTTTTATTTATTATTTTTGAAAAGAAAAAAATATATATCATAATTTGTTTTTGGATTAATGAAACATAAGGTCTGGTAATTTAATAAAATTACTAAATGGGGAGCTTCTGAATGAAAATTGGCATTAAAATAAACTATCATTTATTGGGCCTTATCATCAAGGAAAATATATAAATATTATTAGTAAACTAAAATATTCATCACATGGAAAAATATATAAATATTATCAATAAAACAGGGTCTTGAATATTATCTGTTTACTTAACAGCACACAAAAAGTTGTGGACTAATTTAACTATTCAGACCCCATTAGTGGATTAATTTAGACAAAAAAAAAGTCTTTTTGCATTTTTAGGAATCAATTGAATAGATCCAAATAAAGAAGACAATTTTTAGTCAAAACTGGTAGTTAAAATGTGGAAATTCTTTGTTAGGCTGATAAAAACCTTTATTCATTTGAAAACAAGATGGCGGACACAGGAGGTTGACCACACTGTCTCTATCAAGCCACTGTGATGGCCCGCCGGTATATGCCCATGAGATCATTGGAGCCTTTGGTGGATCACCTTTACTTTCGAAACATACTAAACTAACTCCTTTTCCTTTCCAGTGTAAATCAAAATTCAAAAAATAACAGATTGGCAATAAAAAAATACATTAAAATTTCAAATTTATTTTATAGGTTTACTGTGATTGCATGAAATGTCAATCTGATCGGCTTATTTTTATATCACAGCTAGAAATATTTTCTTATATATCGCTGATGTTGGTTTTACTGACTTAGGAGATTGGCTTGGTAATAGAGAATGGATAGATTACTCATGCACATAATTCTAGTTTGAGCAATCTAAAATTAAAATTGATATATTCCTGATGGAGGTTGCAATACAAGAGTTTGCTAATGATTTTTACTCTGGAAAAAGCACCATTTATAATGAGTAACTATACATAAAAGTGTATCAAATAGATAATGAAGCTCTAGTTGATGTATTTCATTGTGCTTTTTATCCTAAATTTAAAACTATATCACTTTTTATCATGTAAGACCTACTTGTTTTACTTAACAAGTATTTATTTCTATTATTAAAGTTATTCTTATCATTCTATTCAGAAATTTAAGTTTATAGTAATTTTTAAAAATTCTTTTTCCTTTTATCAGTTTAAAATACTACATCTTTTCCTTACAGGTGGTGTTAAACTTTGGCGTAATGTGAGTTATTTTGCTGGCATTCCGGCTGTTTTGTTATGCATGCTTAATGCATATTTGGCTCATGGTAAACATGGGCATGAAAGACCTGAATTCAAGAAATATGATCATTTAAGAGTGCGAAATAAGGTGAGATTAAAATTAAATATCTACCATCTCTAATTATTACTTTTTATGGAACCATTTGAATTTTTTTGATTTCTTATACAACAAGAACATGATCAAAGGATTAGGACATTTTGCATGTTTAAAGTATAAATATGTGTGTGTTGCCATTACTGATGCTTAATCTGCATCTGGAGTGTGCTCTCGAATGATCTAAATAATTTTTACTTCAATAATTCTAAGAAGTATCATGAAAAAGTGAATTGAGTCAATTCAATTCAATTGACTATCCCAATCTGAAATATGTAGTTTAAAAGAAAACTCATGCTTGATTTAAAATAGGATATAACTACAATACTTGTTCCAGCATTTTAAATTTTAAATATCAGTTTTTTATTTCTGCAATATTTTGGCATATGATAATTGTTTTATCTGAAATCTATAATTTGTATCACATGGATTCTTGAATTATTTTATAGATTTCACTTTTAACCAAAACAGATTATTGCTTTTATTATTATTACTATTATTATAATTTTTTTTCCTCCTACATCATACCTTGTTTTAATATTCTCATGCAAAATTTTCAAAAATTCGTGTTACATTTAGATTTGAAAATCAAAACACAGTTCAATAGTCATTATTATAATTATAACTTTATGTATTAATGATTTATTTTAGTATATTTGTCGCAGTAACTTATTTTGAATTTCACTCAAAGCTATCTCTTAATTATTATATATTACTTTTTTTCCAGAAATTCCCTTGGGGAGATGGAAACCATTCTCTGTTTCACAATCCTCACACCAACGCCTTACCAGATGGTTATGAAGTTTAATTAGTTGCAAATAGCAAGCAGCATATATGTAATTAAAATAAAATCATTATGTTATCATTTATTAAAATAAATTTAAAAATTAATAGTCATTTATTTTTATTTTTTCCTTTTGAATCTATCCATTTTCTTAAACTCACTTACAGTTGTAAGGTTAACCCTTTGCGGGCCAATGCCGACCTGGGACCGGCATAAAAAAGTTCTTCATACGGTCCGCGAGTGTCTATCCATCACCAGTCCTTCCGGTCCTTTGACGAGCTGGGACCGGCAAACTTATTTAATGCTAGAGGTCCTAGGCCGGCTTCTCACCGGCATCGATTTTCTGTCACTCTAGTCTTTTCCCAAATATAAAACACTACTCTAGATGATCAGCTTATCATTTTGGTACCAATTAGTACATTCAACAACTAATAGATGCGCTGTAAATGTTCTGTGAACTATAGCACTCTAGGCTTCTTAGTTTGTTATTTCTTTATTAGTAGGTTATTTCTTAAACCTAGAAACTGTTTAGTGTCAGTTTTATCATTTTCGTTGTAAGTTTTAGTTATTTTTGGATTTTTAAATTGAAAAATGGAAGGAGAGAAACTAATATTTAATGTAAGACATGCTCCTGTAAGACATTGGGGAATGTTTTGAGAAGTATCACACTATGAAAAATTAAATTAGATTACTTATTGTTATGTTTTGGTTTGATTAAATATAGATTTTTGAGAATAAATAATCATTTTTTTCCATTTTTATTACCCCTAAAACAAAATATGCTATTTGGCAGAAAACTACACGGACCACCAGGGTGTGATATAAACAAACAGACACGGACTTATGGCGGAGGTTGTTTACGCCGGTGTTGGACCGGCATTGGACTGTATGGACATTCCATGAAATCAAGGGTTGGTCCGCAAAGGGTTAAGTTTCTAGCCACCCTAATATAATTCATTATTCAAAGTTTTCTATCTCCTTACATGATTAATCCTGAAAATTCCAAATATTTTTTGAAGTACTAACCACTTTTCAAATCCCCAAAAAATTAAATAAATAGAATTATAAATTATAATAGAAAAATTGTAACATATTTATGTCAATATTATTCTTTGAATAAAAAACCTCTAATTAGTTGAGGACTCTAGACAGATTTAATAAGTAAAACATGGAATAGATGGGTATTCACCTCTTCTTTAAAATAAGACACATGTTTTAGTGTCAGGTTTCAAAGTTTTCTCAACAATCAAAAGTGTCATTTTTTATACTTCAATGCTTTTTCAAGTTACTCAGAATCTGTACAATGTACAAAAAATATCCTTACAGAAAAAATGTTTACTTTTACGTGTTGACTTATGTATTCAATAAAAATTAAATAAAAGTAATTTTGAGAAAAATAGTTTGTTTAACATCCATTTATGCTACTAAGGCTAATCGGACGATGCTATAGTGGGAGTCCTAAATTTTGCCTATCCAGGTATAATTAGGATAGGGATCTTTAATGAGTACCTGACATCGTATAGGCTCGGGACCTCCATATTACGTCCTATCTAAGGGACGGCATAGCCAAGGATATTTTACTCCCATTACTCGGGACGCGAACCTGCGACCTTTAGTATAGTAGGTTGGCATGCTAGCCACTACACCACAGGTGACCCCTGAGAAAAATAGTTTCTTTCAGTCATTTTAGGAACGTGCACATTTTTTAAAATATCTAATAAAATGTAAGTGTGCCAATATTTATAAGTGGCTACAACAGGCGATGTGGAAACCACAGAGGTATTTATCTCCTTAGGACTCCATATAAGGTGTACATAAATATTGGAAAAGCGAATAAGGAAATCTGTAGGTCTGTTTAGCGAAGAATAACATGGATTTCAACCACCTAGAAGCACTCAGGGTCTTATATCCATTATGAGGCAGATCACTGAATAGGCGGTAGAGATGCAAAAAGAACTCTGTGTGCTCTGTAGACCTCAAAAAAGCATTCGATAGGATCAGGATGACCAAAGTAAAGAGAAATTCGCAAGAAAAAGATATTAGGAGAGGTCTAATTGAGGTGGTGTATAGCCTATACCACCCTGACAGAAACATCAAAAGGTTTTCCATCAACTGCTCAACCAAATATGTTACAAATTCAGGAATAAGACAGGAACCTGAGCAAATTTGTTTTAGTTCTGGATGAGGCAATAAAGGCAGCAAAGAAAAAATGAGAAAATTTTATCTTAGACACTAGAATACTCCAATCACATGTTCAGTACTTGCATGGCTGTCACAGATAATGATGTGGACCTCCAATATACTATTACAAACTTAGAAGAGGAGCTGGGTAAAATCAATATGGTCATAAACTCAGGAAAAACAAAGGTGATAAGAATTTAAAAGAAGGCCAGAAAAATCACACGAGTGATTAGGGCCAACAAACATAGGTAAGAGTAAGTGAACTGCTTAAGTATTTAAGGGGCCCACCTTGACGAAAATGGCTATGTTGATACACTAGTGACTTGAGGAAACTTTTCAGTGCCCTAAATGGGAGATTTCTAAATAGAAGAGAAATTACTTTTTATAAATTATCTATGCTTACAATCCTAATGTATTCATCAGAATCACAGGCTTTAAGCTCCAAAAACAAGAAAAGATTGGAAGCAAAGGAAATGAGGTACCTAAGGAAGATAATAGGATGCAACCACTCTTTTAAGAGGCATAATAGAATATAAATCCAGGGAAAGCATTACAGAAGAGCTTAGGCTTAGATGGTTTGGCCACCTCAAGCTGACTTGCCATTCTACTCTAATGCCAGAGGATAGAGTGGCCAGACAATCTTTTGAAGCTAGGATTGATAGTAGGAGAGGCCAAGGGAGACCAAGGCTCACTGTATTTTAATGTGTACTTTATGTTTTTATTTATGAATTTGAAAGGTATTGGTTTGTACTTCAATACGTATTTGCAAGTTTTAAATGAATCAGGAGATATAAAACTTTGAATACTAAGTGATTTTGAAAAGATGTCTTAAATTGTGTACATGTCAGAAATCTATACACACACAACTGTTTATAAAATGGACCATAAAATATTATGAAGATACTTGCAGGTGAAGTATAGCCTATACCTGACCTATACCTATACCTACCTGAACCTTAACCTCTACCTGCATGTATATTAGTGATTTTATTACATCAACTGCCTTCTGTGGTTTGAAGTGCGAACCACTTTAACTTTATTTCAAGATGTAACCTTACGCTTCATAGTCACCCTTGTTGATTTAGGTTTGGTGTAAAATTGAAGGAGTTAAACGTTATCAGAGTTTATCACTTCTGTAAATATGTTTTCTGTTACTCAAGGAGCAAAGTAATTGGTTGGAGTTCTTTTACCCTCACCCCAATAAATAATAAATTCTTTATAATGGTTTTAAGAAGAGGTTAATGCATTGCAAAAAAATTTATTATGACAGATCTTCAAATTGATCTTGGGGTCAGTTCTAAAAACTATAGCTGGTCTTATAGCGGAAGTACAGTGAGAGCAGATCAAATTGGTAATTTTATGTTCTATGGGCAGGGTAAGGTTTTTTAGAGTGGATTCTTGGTTGAATTTCCATGCCTACTTTTAATCAGATATATTTTTTACCAAGACAAATGCATGTTTAGAAAAAAACATTTTTAATAGTACCATAAAATGAGGTGACTTTGTGACAAGCCTACTTTTCTACAGTTTTTGAATTTCCCTCCTTAAAAAGAATCAGGTTAGGCAATTCAGTGAACTTGTCAGTAATGTGCTGCAGCCTACTGGCCACATATGGACCTATAAGCGAGCGCAAGCGACGGTGCTGCTTCTTTACACGAACTAGAGAAACGGGAATAAAAGCCGGGCCATTACCTGGGATTCATAGGGTTTTTTGGAGTTTTTAATTTATTTTTCCATAATTAAAATCCGATTGAGCAAAAAATCATTTGAAAAATGTCTAATAGGCATTGCTCGGTCCCTCAGTGTTCAATTAAAAAATCAAAAGACGTGTCTTTCCATTTATTTCCAAAAAATAAAAAGCTTCTTAAAGAGTGTATTGTAAAATTGAGAATAGATAAGCCTGTTTCGAAATATATGACGATATGTAGTCTTCATTTTAAAGAAAGTGACTATATTTATCCAGGTAAATATTAGTATTTGACATTTTATTATTCCAAAATGTTAGTTTTATGCAAATAACATTGGGACCATAGTGTCATATTTGTTTTTCTTTTTTAATTTTCCCCATTTTTGTCTTACATCCGCTGTGCTTAATTGTTCCAAGTTTTCAATGCGAAGCCTGAAAGTTTTGACAAATAAATTAATAATATGACAAAGAATCTAAGCTGTCATAACAATGATTGTATGAATAGGTAATGTTGTTACTAACCGAAAAACGTAAAGTTACATTGATGTTGTTGATATATTGTTATATCAGATGCAAAACAGATGTGTTTGCATTTACCAGAACTACCACCTTTACACGTACAATGACAAGAAAATTGCTTAATATTATTAATAAATTTGATTTCCACTTTTATTTGATGGGGCATTCCTTTAAGATTGCTAGTTTGAAGGCACAAGGCTTGTAAAATAACTGTTTTTTTACTTCTAGATATTATTCCACTTGTAATTATGTGGTTGGCATCAAGGATAGCCTGCCCTTCAATTAATGGTCTTTTAAAATTACTAATTATCTCTATCATATCAACTATGCCTATCCCCGTTCTTTCCGACATTTTGCAAAACTACTAGCGCACCCTATAGTCGATTGCGCCCGCCTATATAACTTCTTTCATTCCATTTACCACAGTGCTTTATTTCAAGGTTTCAACTAAATGAAAACAATCAAACATATATGAAATAAAGCACCATGGTAAATGGAATGAAAGAAGTTATATGTGGCCAGTAGGTTGCAGCACATTGCTAACTAACTGACAAGTGAACACACTGAATTGCCTAACCTGATTCTTTTTAAGGAGGGAAATTCAAAAACTGTAGAAAAATAGGATTGTCATGAAGTCACCCCATTTTACGGTAATTTTGGTTTTAGAATTCAAGCGGATGGGCCAAAATTAAGCATATGGATGAAAGTGTCACAATGCATAACTCTAAGAGACAAATTTTTGTAAATTTGTTTCTTTTTTTTATCAAAAACTGTTCAATCCCGTTAAGGAGAAAGGGCTGTTTGAAAGTGATTGCATAAAAATGACTGATGACTTAATATCTTCTCTTTGAACTTGTGGGTGACAATTATGGTTTAAAATTGTATTAACAATTTAATATAATTGTTATAATTATGGTACTTATAATGGTGGGTTAGAATTATATTTTATTGGACTTGTAGGTGATAATTATGTGAAAAAGGTTGTATACAGGCCTTATGCCTTTAACTTAATACTCTTTTTGGAGATTCAAGTGGACTGTGTGGCTAGAGGGTATTACATAAACTCCCTCATTAGGGAATTCAATTGAAATGTGGTTGCGGCCCAGGAATCAAACCCAGGTCTTCTGCATCTCCGTTGCAGTGCTCTAGCCATTGAGCTAATGGTGGGGCCAATCCCGATTGTGTCAATCTTTTCTCTTCTAAAAATATTATTTAAAAATTAAATAATTATTTTAATATAAGAAGAAAATAATTTTTAACAAATAAAATGTGGTTGCTTGATAACAATGAACCCTGCAGGGTTGCCAAAGGATCTTCTACTAACTCATTGTAATGAAAAATTTGAGAGGAACAAGTATCATGCTGTGATGACTTTCTTGCTATTGTTTAGGCCATTTTTGGAAATTTCAAGCCAAGTGATAATTTAGCTTTCGGGCCAACATGCCAAAACATGACTTAATTTTGATAAAATATGATGATGTGAGGCAGTTGTAAATAAAATATAATACAATATAGTTTTTAGTTGAAACATTATTGTATTAGTACTCTTTAGTTGAAAAGTTACATTTTTTTTTTTTAATATAAACTTGTGCAAATATTATAGATAATGTGATTTTTGTGTCCTAGGATCTAAATATTTGTATTTTAAGGTGCCTTTACACTCTATGAACTTTACCTTCGAACACCACCCTCGAACAGCTTTTACGTCGACTGTTCTAGGTACTTCATCTGTTCGCCTGTGTTCGTGGGTAGTGCTAGTGTCACTTTTGATTTGGGTTTTCCCAAGTGACAGGAGTTGTTTGTGATATTAGTGCACCGTTCTAATTTGTCTCCTATTTTTTAATTTTTCAGAAAATATAATATATATTGATAATGGAGATTTTTTTCTTCATCATAAGCTAGCGTTGGGTGCATCAGCCATATTGGTCCGCTTAACATCACGTTAAGTATAAATGGCGCTTCATTTAACGCCGGTACGGCAAGATTCGATTGAGAACCTGTTCGAGGGTGAGGTTCGTAGAGTTTAAAGGCACCTTTAGGAATTATAGTTGCAAGTTTTATTCCTAGTGTAAAATTAGCACAGTCTCTCAAAATTTTTATTAGATTATTATAAAGGAGGAAAAAAGAATAAGTTCAACCAAATGCAAATTAAAACAAATCCTTATAAATATCTATTTCTTTACAATATCACAACTAGTAACATACCCAATTCAGTATAAATATCTAGCTTAATTTTATTTTAAATCTACTATGTTTTCTTATATATTTCATTTAACAACAATAAAAAATAAAGTAGCTATGATAAGTGTAGCTAATCTCATATAATTTAATTACTACTTAATTTATTATTATTACGCATTTTTTAAATGAAGGTGATAATCCTTCATGAGATCAGGAAACAATGAAAGCTCATTATTTATTTTAATTGGATACTTTAGATTTAAATTAAATTTGTATATAAACCTATCACCGGTAACTACAACTCTTATCTGCATTCATAGTTACTCTGGAGGGTACAGATGAAAACATATAAATATAATCTTTTTCAGCATGCGATAACAAAATGTATAATATAAATTCTGCTTGTAATTTGCTATAAAGAAAGATGCTTTATTCACATTATAGTAATTTTAACAATTATAAACAGATATAGAATTAGGATCTTATTTAATTAAATAAGGATGTGATAATAATTTTCTAAACCACACTAAAAAAAGGGAAAAAGTAATGAAATGAAGCAAATAAAATACTAAATACCAGCTTTTTTGTACTTGTAATTATTTAATCAGTTCAATAATTATCTATTTTTAGAAAGTTTTGGAAATTATTTAACACTTAAAAATATTATATATATCATTTAAATTATAGAACAAATATTATACCATCAACTTGGGTGACTTTGCCCTCTTTTCGACTAAATTTCTTTAAGAAACTGATTGGTTCATTCCTGCAACCATTGGTGGACAGCATCAGTGACATTTAATTTGCCATCCTTGGGTTAACTTACTTTTAAAAAAGTAAATATAGTGCAGGCAAAGTTATCCTGAGAAAGGGGTTTATATACATACATACATTTCCATTGTAGAGGTCTGAGATTTGCCTTTCAAGCAATCTAACCCCTCTGGGGATCGATTTAAGAAAACATATAAATATATCATGTTATCAATATAAAAATATTTCAAAAATAAAATTTAGACAAAAAATAATGAAACTGTTTCAGAAAAAAAGAAAAATACCCTCTTTTCATGTGTAGGACTTGCTTTAATAACTATGTTTGGTCCTAGCTTTGAACCTATAAAGATATTCTGATGTTTTTCATGTGCCTGAGGTTCGCAGGTAAGACACATGTAAATCTCTATCACCCCAAATTTTTTGCTTAATAGACTTCTTCCCAAGTAATTAAACAACATGAAATAACGAAGTGACGGGACAATTCCACTGAATGATTTAGTTCATTTTTTCTTACTCCTGTTCTTCTTGTTTGTTACTAACTTATAAGAAGCAATTATCTTCTTCACAAAATGTGTGCAAGTCACTCAGGTTTACGGTTTTTTTTAATCAGTAATTTTAATCAGAAAAAAAGGTTGTTTATCTTTATTTTAGGCATCAGTTATTGAAAAGTATACCTTAATTGAAATTATGAAGTAATGAATGTTTAGCATAAACAATATTAAAGGTGTGTTCTTTTAAGTTAAAACTGTCCTGAAATATTCTTTCAAAGCATCAACATATTGATGTCCATGCCTAGATGAACTAAAATAAGTATGAATAAATGTTTGAATATATTTATATCTGTCCTTACAGCGTAAAGGTTGTTAAGTCCAACATCTAAGATTTGACAAAAATGTGATTAAACATTTGCTTTTGTAAAATCACTTTTATTGGTTGATTAAGCACTTATCACAGTTATCAGATATCTTAATTTTGTAATTTATTCATCAAGGTCTTGTCTACAAACTGTTAAAACTCTGCAAAGGTTTTGTGCAAAGAAATACATTTTTTTTTGTTTGGACAT
Organism: Aelia acuminata; assembly: GCA_911387785.2. Classification (NCBI taxonomy): domain Eukaryota; kingdom Metazoa; phylum Arthropoda; class Insecta; order Hemiptera; family Pentatomidae; genus Aelia; species Aelia acuminata. Next base: position 86,964,198 of record OU426983.1, on the reverse strand, counting down.
AATACACTTTACTTAGAAAGTTATGATTAATGAATCTCATATAGATAATGACTAGCATTTATTGTAGTAATTGATACCCCTATTCTATAAAAGACCCAAAAATTGTTTAATGGCCAGAGAAATGAATTTATTTCAAGACTTTGTATTCAAATACTTTTTTCCCTTACTGCACTCAAAGTAACTGAAGCGGATATCAAAATTTTAAATTTAAGGCTGAGGAGTCATTCGCCTTTTATATAATAAAACAAATTAATCATTATTATTGTAATTAATGACAAAATATAAATTAGGGAAATAATATGACTTATAAAATTTATTTTTATTGTTGTCTTTTTATACTTTAATGAGTCCCTGTCCTTATCCATGTAAAAATATTGAATAATTAAATTTGACTAATAAAATCAGTAAAAAAATACTACAAGCATATCGGCTGGTATCTACAGTCTAGTTATTATTATTTTTTTTTTTTTTGTAACTTTATTAAGGGCATACTACACTTCTGGGTCATTTAATCCTAATTTTTTTAATTCTGCTGGAGTCTGGCAAACTTTAAGTCAAAACATCAACCTACACTCACTGTCAAGAGCATTGGCGGATCCAGGGGGGGGGGGGCTGTGGGGGCTGCAGCCCCTCCCTTTGGAAAATTTTTCTTCACTTAAAGATAGATTTTGACTTTCCTTTAAGTAAGGAAGCAAGTTAAAGAACAAATAATGTGCAGAACAAGTAGAATTTTAGTTGTGGGAAAGGAACATAAAGGTAAAAAAGCTGATTAGCAGATCCAAATGAGGGGTTGTGGGGCTGCAGCCCCCCCCTTTCGGACTGCAGCCCCCCCTTTACGATCGGCTGGACCCGCCCATGGTCAAGAGTCTAGACAGATGACAGTCATCAGTAGACCCCGGATTTGTATGCAATTGCATGTTTTTTCTGCTTGAAGTTTTCAATGTTTGATCGCAGATCTACACGAACCATGTCAAATGTGACATATATTCCAAATTTTATTTTGCATATTTGGGAGATAAATGTATATATTTGCATATTTGAATAAAAATCATAATTTGGGAAATTTTTCTTATTTTATAAATTACGTTTTCAAAAACTTTAATATTGCAGTGATATTTGTCAAAACAAGAAAGCAAGTGCTTTGGTTTTCTTAGTATCTGGGGATTTGTTGGTCTTTTGATGGAAGACTTGGGAGTTCTGGGAAACCTCTTCCTACAGTATAGATTTGATTATCCTTCTACATTGAAAACCAAGTCAGTACAGTTCCGTTTAGCCTAGGGGAAACATTATTAACATGCCAAAAGTTTCATCTTCTTTGAAGCAAAAATTAAGTGAATGGATCGCACCATTAAACTCCGAAAAGCAAGTGTTCACGTCAGACGGAAAAATTGTGTTTTGTAAAGCGTGTGGAAAGCAAATTATCTGTGAAAAAAAAATTTAAATAGTTTAGCATGCTAGTACAGGTATTCATTTCTTTTTTTTTTTTTTTAATTTAATTCGTTATTCTAAAAAATATTAATTAATCTGAATGGGGTTTCAGGTTCCTATGTTAATGCTGTAAAGTCAAAATTTTCTACCCAAATTTTATTGCCGGCAACTTCTAAACCCACAAAAGATACTTTTTTTGAAGATTTGTGTTTCGCAATGGTCTCATCTGACATACCTTTTAATAAATTAAATCACCTGCCTTTTAAACGCTTTTTGGAAAAATACACTTCACGTCAAATTCCCGATGAAAGTACATTGTGTATAAATTATCTGTCAGAATGCTATAATAAGACCATAGAAAACATAAAGAATACTGTTAAGCAAAATTACATATACCTTCTAGTTGATGAAACCACTGATGCAAGAGGCATTTGTATCGCAAATTTATTAGTGAGTTTTTTAAGTAAAGGCGGTCGAGAACCGCTATTTTTACTGGCATCAAAGCACCTAGAAAAAACTAACGCTAAAACAATTAGTCGTTTCGTTAATGACAGTATGAAACTGCTATGGTCAGATGCTGAGTTTGGGATGAGAGTTCTACTTCTAGTGACTGACGCAGCACCATATATGACCAAAGCTGCAAAAAACCTAAGTGTGTTTTACAGTAACATGATACACGTCACCTGTGTGGCACACGCACCAAATCGTTTCAATGAAAAAATAAGAGAAACATTTTCAGACGTTAATGAGCTGATAAGCAATGGCAAGAAAATGTTTTTGAAAGCTCCCAGCCGTGTAATTATTTACAGAGAAGAGATGGACGATATACCGTTACCTCCAGTCCCTGTTGTTACTCGCTGGGGGAACTTGGCTAAATGCAGATCCTAAATCCTGTTTTATGCTAAACATTTTGACAAGTACTCTACCGTTGTGGAAAAAATAGCAGAAAAGGACCCAGATGCACTGAGCGTCCAAAAAGTGATAGCAGTTTTTAGAAGGGGGAGATTTTTTAATGACTTGGCTTTTATTTCATGCCATTTATTGTTCTTATAAGAGGCTATAACAAAATTAGAAACAAGAAACATGTCTCTTACTGACAGTTTTCAATTAATAAATGATATAAGTGACAAGGTCAACAAAATCCCAGGTCAAGTGGGAATCATCTTAAAAAAAAAGTTTAGTGAAATATTTCCAAAAAACACTGGTCTTCAAGTATTACGTGACATAAATAAAATTTTAGAAGGTGATAAATCTGTAAACATTGAAAAATTCATAGACCCTGAACTTATTTCGGCGTTTAAGTTCGCACCATTGACTTCGGCAGACGTGGAAAGATCATTTTCCGTTTATAAGAGTATTTTAAGTGATCGGAGGCACAGTTTTTCAGAAAATAATTTAGAAATGTATTTGATTGTAAACTTTAATAATTCACAGTAACGTTATTTTATTGTGTTAAAGAAAAATTACTGATTTTTTTAATGCTAATAATTTTTTACAACAAAATTGCTTTTTTATTTTATGAATTACCTTTTTTCGTTGTTGTAATGTACAGAAAAACTTATTCTTATCAATTACACTTGAAATTAAGAGAAATTTAATTGCATATTTTGTTGCATATTTCCCACTTTTTTCTTGCATATTATATGGCATATTTGAGGAGTTTTTAATGCATATAAATCCGGGGTCTAGTCATCAGTATAGCTCTGAAATATAAAGTAAAGCTCTCAAATTACAAGTTATAGTAATAGACTAATCAATAAAAGTATTAAAGAAACTGACAAATGTAGTTGTTGTTTTTTCCTTCTCCACAACAGCAGGGTGTGTGTGATCAAGTTATAAAAGCAAGACTTTAAATACTTATGCCTAACTTTCACCATAATTGCTAAATGAATTCTATAATTTACAATAATTGAGAATGGACGCTAATAAAAGAATTTTTTTTAAAATTAAGTATCAAAATAGAATGAATAATAAGCTTAAACTAAATGTACTCAGCTTAAACTAATATATTTTTTTCCTTACCCTCCAATTTCAAACAATGTAACTAATTATTATCACATGAGTTTGCCCTCAGACTGCAATTTGGGCAATTTATCATCAAATTGTATCAACATAATTAAGTTACTTTAAAAATAAATGATACAATTTTCGACATACATTTCGATATAGCAAATCAAGTGTGTGGATTAAAAATTACAAAATTTTATAGTACCTTAATTTTCTACTAAACACTGAAAACTACTTTTATGGGGAAAATAGCTTTGAGAGTTGCTGAGTGGTTTCAAAATTCAGGATTAGCCCAGTCAAGAATTTCATTAATTTTAATGTTATTAGAGCAAAAATATTTAAATAATTGAAAGGCTCTGTCCAATTAATACAGGTAAAAGTGTCCCAGAGCGAAAAATGGTAGCCAAGTTGCACATATGCATACCATTATAAGAAACCCATCTCCCCCAAGTTTTAGATCTTTAGCACCTCATAATTAGCTGAAGTATCTTGCATAGCTAACATTTTTCTTAATTTTTGTTTAATAGCACAGTTGGTCAGAAATAATTCCCATTGGTACCTTAAGCGATAAACCTCATGAACTATACACAGGAATTTTCGGATCACTCTCCAACGTTTTAAACACCAAGAAATACTTTTAAAAATGTGCAAAAATTTAGACAAAACACCCTGCTCTGGACAAACCAAAGTTAAAAGATATCTTTAACTACCCTATGGACATCCTAAATTTTTTTCAGATGTTTGGAAGTGGTTCAAACAATTGAAATTTTCAACAGAATCTATACATTTCTTAAAGATTTACACATTTTTATATTTTATTCTTTATTTTTCTTTTAAAATACTCAATAATAATTAAGCAAATACATATTTTAAATAAAAGTGAATTTTGAAAACCACTTAAATAATGAACGCCAATTTACTTCTCTTCTTCTGATAAATATTCAATCTTTTCCACTGTTCACAATGAATGATCAACCTTCATCACTTTCATCATTAATGGAAACTTTTGGAATGGAATATATTGTTTAGAAATTTAGACAGTTTCATGAAATTATTGTAATATTTTCCATGTGATAAGTTATAAATCATTGCAGCTAAGTGTGAAGAGCAAACCTAAAGGTCTCAACCATTTGTACGATTGCAGCATTAGCGGGATATTGCTTTGAAACTTTGAAAGTTTGTGTGAATCCTAAAAAACAGGTGTAAATTTTGTTCACTTTATGTCACGATTGTACAAGAAATTAGATTATATTTGAATAATATATTTCTCCAATATTTATACATGCTATAATATCACCTGGCCCAACTGATAAGTTTCAGAGACTAAAATTTCCAGTATTTTTAAAGATATATATTTTGGTTATTGAGGAATTTTGGATGTTGAAGATATTATTGACTGATTTGCATGGCTTATTCCTCTTGCAAATACCATGGCCATTGCAGCCATTAATGAGAATTGGGCAAGGAAACACAAATTTCTATTGTAAGTAATGGCGTCAGCTATTCCCACCCCCAGAAATGTCTAAAGCAGACATGAATTTTTTATTATCTTTCAGTTGATAGGCAACATTGCATTTCCGTCAAAGTATGGACGATGATGGCAATATTTGGTTACAATTTGAAATACAAGTGTTTTTTTTGTTGGGGGGAGGGGGGAATTAAAACATTTTAACATCGATGGTTATCCAAAAATTCCGCTGTGATATCAGGTATTATCCAAAGTATCAATCAGAGATATTTCTCAGAGATATCAGGTATTATCCAAAGTATCAATCAGAGATATTTCTCAGAGATATCAGGTATTATCCAAAGTATCAATCAGAGATATTTCTGACAAGTAGTGCTATTAAAAAAAAAATAAGAAAAATGTCAGCTATCCAAGATACTGCAGCTAATTATTGGGTACAGGGGGATCCTAGATTTCTGCAACTTGATGGCTCGGAGGTTTCTTGTGATGGTGTGCATATGTGTAAGTCAGCAGCCATTTATCACTCTGGGGCAGCTTTACCAATCTTAAATAAACAGAGAATTATTTTTTTCTAGGTGATTTTATTTTAAAAAGAACATTTGGAAGTTGGGATCTATCAAAGAAATGGGACAGCTTCAAATTACATGATTTTTTTGTTATTTTAAACCTGTAAAAAAATTTGTAATTTTGTGTTTTAAACTTGTATATCATTGGTAGAATAAACTTTTGGTTTGTTGTAGATTTGTGCTACACTCTAAAAATTTATTTGTAGTGAATTTGTTAGAATAAAGTTTATATAAACTTTCTGAAAATAAAATAAAATATAGTTATCAAATTAGTAAATAATAAAGTTTCCATAACTTTTTCAAATAAGCAAACAGTACTAAAACTAACCTAGTTCAGAGCCTAAAGGCGGGTTCACATGAGGTAGTGAACAGGGCGAGAACACGACCAGTAATGCGCATGTCACACGACTTGCTTTCTCCCAGTAGGAGATCACGACCTTATCTAGTTCACAAGGTAAAGTGGCTTTGTAGGTCGTGCTTCTCTCGTGCTTGTTCTCGTTATGGCAGAATAGGAAGCCGCAACAGTTTTATGCGAACTATTAGTGCATCTGAGGCCACAGAAAGCGCCCCCTTTCGGTTGAGACAGTTTAGAGTCAGAGCTACTCTATTTCTCAAGCACTCCAGCGACGATATACGACTGAAGCGGGCATGCTCACTCCAACTAAATGGAGATTTCACGACCCGTCACTTCAAGGTCGTGCACTACCAACATTCCCACTACCACTAGTTCACACGTGGTAGTGATCACGACTGACTAGCCGGCAAGTAGTGCTCTCGCCCAATTCACGACCCCGTGTGAACCCGCCTTAATATTTACAAAACTTATTGCAACAGTGTTCATAAATCTTAAAGCCATAAAAGAGTTTTTGCCTAGAACCAGTGAATGATTCATATAGAAATTATGGTCTTAAGTACATATGCTTCTATTAAAGAACCATTATACTTAAAAGAACAGATTTTATTTTATAGTTTGCTGTTATAATTAGCTATAAAATTTAATTACACTTTAAGACTATTACTCCTATTTCAGCAATTAAAAATGAAAATAGCTTTTTTCGAGTGTCGAATTCATTTTAAATAAAAAGTCAAAGCTGATTTAGTCAGTAAAAGTGTAATTATTTTATAAATAAGCCCTAAATTTAACACACTGGTTACAGATGAGACAAACTAAAGAGTAATTAGCAGCATATCATATAATACACAGCATCAAGTGCATATCATAAGATCACAGCATTTGCAATAATAATGAAATTAAACTCTTCCCTATCAACTAATTAAGAAATGTAATTTTTTTTCTATTTGTGTGTAATGACAAAGAACATACTCTTAAATAAAAATAAAAAAAAGGCCTTGATATAAAGGCAAGACAAGACCATGAACCTACATTGGCTAGCAAAAGTTTTCATATTTAAAGATTAAGTAGATTATAACATTATTATATAGAGTTAGAGGAGAATTTTGTAAGTAAACTGAGTTGTTGTTATATAATTATCTTTTAGGAGTCTCAAATTAGGTATTTCACAGTTGATATTTTAATAAAGTAAATTTGGAAAAAAATTATGAAATCTTTTATCATTTTCCTCTGCATTGCTGCCAAAGTAAGTAAAAAAATGATCTCAGAGACAAGAGCTCTATTGCTGTAAACTATTTTATATTTTAAAATTCCAACAATATAAATTTTAAAAAAGAAGTTGCTTAACTTCAAGGCTTTTGAGGAATGTATTTTTCAACTCTAAGTAGTAAATGTACTATATCTTAAATAAAGAATGAGCGATAAAAACTTTGTTAAACTAAAACTATTTTATTAGAAGATAAAATAGTTTTAAAATTATAAATTAATTATCTAACGATAACTAATTACTACATAACAACATACATGAAACTAATTTGTTTTATATGAAAACTTTTGTTGGGTAATTATTTGACTTTTTTGACAATGAAAAGTATTAAAATACTTCAAAAATGATTAAAAACATATCTATTATCATTTCCATCATTTGCGATACGATCACCACTATAAATTCTACTCCATTAAAGCAGCAACTAGAAATAAAATTAAAATTTTGTAATCTCTTTTCATGAAAAAAAAAAAAAAAAAATCACAGCTAACTCAAGTCGATCGTTAATTAATTTAAAAAACTGGTTCTTGAGTCAAAAAATTTAACTTAAGAATACTTTTAAGCAGACTTTCTTAAAAAAGCTCCTTATAATTAAAAAAAATTGCAAACTATAACTTCAAAACAGTAATAATAAAATAAAAGTTATAAATCAACCATAAATGTTGTTTCAAATGCATTTATGAAACAAAATCTACCCTGCTTATTAATTGAGCATAGTAATATAAGCAACTGGAAAAACTTAATAAATAGGTTCTATCTATTTGCTCTTAGTTATACTTCGATTTTTATCAGTTTTTCTTAAACTAAGAAAGGCAAACTATGCTTAACATATACCATACCAATGGATACCGCAATATGAAAAGAAGACTTGTTTTTCGCCAACATTTTTTTAACATTATATTAGGTATGGCAATTATTCTTTCCAAAGTTTTGAAAATCATTTTTAATGAAATATCTTTCAGCGGTCCCGCACACTACCATGGCACAGAATTAGAGACTTGTGGAGTGAGGTAGTGAATTTCCAGAAAAAAAAAAATCCGAATTAAAAAGTATCTGCTGCTACAATAAAAAGGGGTTGCTGGTCAAAATGAAGAAGCAAGACAGAAAACTGGTGCAAAGGAACTCCCTTCCATCAGCCCCTATACGTGCTTTAGGCCTCTTGGAACTCATATATCTCTTATGTTTGAATTACATATTACAATCCAAAGTAGAGAGACAACCCTGGCATGTTAGGGAGGGTCCAGTTAGCCACTGCACTGTCCTACGTACCACTATGGCATGTTACGTGTTAAAACAAAAATGCTTGAAAAAAAGAAATTAGGCAACAGGAAATTCAAAGCAAAACCGAATTCACATTTAAATAACCTATTAAAAAATTATTCTATAATTATGGTATGTAAAAATGAAAGCACTACCGCCTGATTAATAACCTACATATCACTTTAATGTTTCAGTCTAGTGAAAGGATTTCATATCAAGATGCATCCTCTAAAATCAGGACCAAACCCTCCAAATCAATGATTAAGGTGAATCATCGTCTGGCCAGCATATGTCAGGAATAGTCCTGAAAGAACTACATCATTTCAACAGACTTTTTATGACTGCCATTGTTGATTTCTTGTAACCATCTCCAAAATGATTCCTAAGAAAGAAATTTAATCCATTAAATAATATAAAATGAGTATGTATCATTATACCAATATATAATTGCAATATACCAATGATTTAGGTAATGAAAAAGAGTATATAGCCGTTGTCGTCCTTCAAAGCCAGGGGTTTTCGGAATAACTTTATGGTAAGAATCATAAAAACTTCTTGTGAAACCTCCAAACATTCCAGATATAGCAAGTTCATACTCATGGTGGCCATAAAATGCAGCAGGATCAAATATAACTACAAGAAATCGGAAGAAATGAGCAAACCAAAATTAATATTTTATTTCTAATAAATAATAAACCAAATGGCTTCTAGAATTGAATATTTAAAAAACCAGATATAAACTCTTACTTGTTTATTTTTCTAATGCCCACTTGAATTTGTGAAAATAAATATTTAAGGGAATGTCGCAGATAATTATTGAAGCTAATTAATCATTACATGTTTTTTACAATAAAAATATATATGAAAAATTATTTAGAATAATAGGTTGATTCATAATTAGGATTTTCAGTTAAACATTTTTATTTTTTATTTTGAAAAGCCAATGTTTCGATCCAACTTGTATACAATACAAAATACAAAGACTCCCTCTGGACTCAGAAGCCCAGATGAAAATCCACAAGTTGGATTGAAACATTGGCTTTTCAAAATAAAAAAAATGTTTAACTAAAAATCCTGATTATAAATCAACCTATCAGATAGAATAACAGTTGACTATTTCTCACCTCTAAATTTAGAATAATATATATTGTAATTTTATTGATTCACATCATATAATTATAACACAGAAATTTAATAAACAAGTAGTCCTCAATTTTCATACATTGTACATTTGTACAATTTGCTATTTTGTACATAGTTTTTGACATTTTAATTTTTACATTCCTTTTTTGGGATGTTTTAAGTTATAAAATAATCCATAATCTGCAGCTGTTGTTATTCTAATCCTCGCTCCTCAGAAAACTATCCAAAAGTTTCAGGAGGTGGCCTTTTACAAAGCTATTTCGTACTTCCAGGTAAAGAATCTCCCCTCCTATATAGCATTACTGGAGGGGGTCATAAAAAATTAATAAGAACATTATAAAATATGGAATGTAATAAATATTAGAGGGGATTCATGACTGAAAATGATATTCAAATTTAAGTAGTTGGCAAAAAAAAAAATTGTCCCCAAATGATCAGTGTTCTGAAGAAAAAAAAAAAAAAAAAAACTATCATTACTGATACAGTAAATAAAATTACTGAAATGTAAAATACCTTTTTCAAAATGTGCCTACATTGGCCTATTTAGAAATGTGAATTATCAAATAATATTATTAAGTAGTCCAATGGTTTCTAATATGATTTTAGTATTTATCTAATCTATATTTATACAATTATATTTTAAATTATTATTAAAAACATGATGAGTACGATTAATTTTTGAAAGGACATTAAAACTGGAAAATGGGCAAAAGACTTGAACTAGAATAGTTGAATACAATATTAAAAGTATGGGAAATTCATACTTTCAAAGATAGAAAACAGAATCAGTTAAAATTAACCTTCTAAAAAAATTAAACATGTTTTACTTTTTAGTATGTACATATTTTTTAAACCTATGAATAAAAATTTTATTACCAAGGTATCTTGGTAGAGGTAAAAAAATTCCTAATTAATTCACTTAAAAATAAAGCAAAACATATTTGTATAAATATTGAAATTTTTCACTTAAGAGAGTTTAGTATGCACTATATTGTGCAAACAAATATAATTACTCATAATTTTGTTTTAAATAAATAATAAATAAATGTTATAAAGTGTGCATTATTAAATTATTATTATTATTTTAAAAACATGTAAATTAATTTTTTAAAAATATTAAACCAACCAATGAAAAAATGCGGATTAGCACAATTAAATATTAGGGAGTGAAACACTTATGAATAATACCTGGATGTCTTTTGGTTTGAGCAGCGTTTCCACCCCATAGATCACCATGTAGCAATGAGGGGCGGATTCTCTGATCTTTAAAAAATTTTGGAATTATTATTTGTAATCTGGACCACATTTCAATAGCTTCTCTATCGCCTTTCTAACAATTAAAAAAAAAAAAAAAAAAAAATCATAAGGCATGTTCATAAAAGATTTTCATATACAATGCATAATAATCCTGAAATGCTGGATTTAAATGTAAAGAATGTCTAAAACAAAATTATTATTTAACAAAACATTCTTGAGTGATAAACACACATTTATCATGTAAACGCAAAACCTAAATAAGAAACATACAGAAATATCATATATATCTGCAATAGGTAAGGTCTTGGGTTCAGTACACAATAGAAAACATTTGAGGCTGGGCAATAGTAAGTATATTGATAGATTAATTTCATTAACCTTTAATTTAATGCAGGTTTAAATGATCATAACTTATTCTTCATGGTTTCATTATTATTGGATTAAAAACATGTGACCACTATTGAGTTCATGTCTGAAAATTTATTAAATTATTTGCAGTTCCAAGCATAGTATAGTAGCATTTCTATATTTAATTATTAGAATCGTCTTATATTATTTCTCAAAGGAATTTTTTTTATTGGCAGGAAAACTTAATTCTGCCTAACTCACAAATTATCAAACTTTGGGTTGATTATGAAAAGTTTATCTTAAACAGTCCTTAATTCCCTAGAGAACAAAAAATAAATTACTTTTTACTTTTAAATAAATGGCATTTACTTTCATGTTTTATAATTATTGGGTCATTATATCGTCTAACGACTATATCGTCATTAACATGCTAAAGTAACGAATATGCATAGGTTTTAAGTTGCACATTCGTATCTTTAGCATGGTGACGATGATATGTTCAGCAAATTATTCTAGCATGGATTAATTTTTATTTTAAAAAAGCTTTCATTTCATGTGATAAAACAATATTTTATACATTTTCTGTTTATACTGCACAAACATTTCCTGTTTAGTACAGGATTTATATTCCACGTTTTTTCTAGTTTTTACTGCACAAATTTCCTGTCTCTGTTAGTAATTACTGTTTTAATTATAAGCTAGACATTTTAACTTTAACACACATATTTTGCTACAAGAAATTAATTGAGGCGAAAACTTAATTAGTGATTATATTAAATAGGCAAAATAAATGAATTATTTTTTCCATAAGCCATGGAAGATATGTGATTAATATTCAGGAGATTAATGACAAAGGATTTTGTTGAAACTCTTTTACTGCTTATCAATGATATGAAGAATAATATTTTTTTTTTCAATTAAAAGAACAGTCAAAAACTAATTTGCTATACTGCCTCTCTCCCACTATCACAAGGAAATTCCAAAACATTGTTTTGGAACTTCCTATATTACTTCATGTTCCATTCGAAAATAAATAGATTTTGTATATTTATTAATAGAACTGCATTTTATGCTCACAAATTCATTTTAATCTAAAATATATTTTTGCTAGAATTTTAAGATCCCTTAAAAAATTTGTTGTCCTAGGTAAGTGCCTGCATAAATCTACCACTGGGAATCTGTTTCTAGAGAGTACTGTTGAATTGGCCCCAATTGAAGAAATGCATTTAAATTTAAGTTTAAAAAAAAAGAGAAGAAAAAAAGAACAGGATAATAAAATTCATTTGAACATACTCCAAACCATTTTATAAAATAATATACTTTGATCAATCGACTTAAATTTTGCCCAAAATATGACTAAAAAAAAAAAAAAAAAAAAAAAAGGCTAAAAGGCTTTTAATTTAAATCACGTTAGCACGTGTTATGACTGTTTTATGTATATATTTACTGATTCGTGGATAAGAACTGAACTACTACGCTTAAGGTCACGGGTTCTGATCTGGCAGAGTACTTTTCTATTGTGCAATGGATAGACCCAGGGGTCAGAACCCTTCTCTGGCACACTGAGCCTCCATAAAATTGATACTCTTAATTTAATAATTATTTAAGGGAAAACCCATGGTTGAACATGATATCCGTTAAATCACCTCCTTCCACTGCAGCTGTTCATGAAACTATTCTTCTTAACTTTTTAAAATATTTTATTAGAAAAGAAAAGATTCGACCATGGCTGGAAAGGAATCCAGGTCCTCCGCATCTTTGTTGCAGCGCTCTTGCCACTGAGCTAACCATGGAGCCATTCCCAACCCTGTTCGAACCTTTCTCTTCTATGATCCCTCCCACCAGGTCTCACCGCATAGCAACTAGAACCGGGGGCTGAACAAATGTCAAGACAAGAGCGTTGCAATGGAGATGCAGAGGACCTGGGTTCGATTCCCAGCCGTGGTCAAATCTTTTCTTTTCTAATACAATTATTTAAAAATCATAGATTTATTATTTAAAAATGATTAAATTTCAACATATATTCTTCTTTAAAATGTAATGAACTCATAATCCTTCACAAAGTACAGGTTTTTTTTTTTTTAATGTGGATTACTAATAAGCTTTAAAAATAGCTGGTTATTAAATCAAACCATAAATAATTTTTAATGCCAAAAATATTTAAAAATAAAATAAAATATCGTGAATATAAGTATTAATGGAATTTTTATGTTTAAAACATGTTATTACCTCTCTCTCCAGAAGTCTAAACTGGTAATCCAATCGATTTTGAGCGAAAAACGCCTGTAAAATAATTTTTAAAAACACCTTACTTAATTGAAGTTTTAAACAAACAAAGAAGGGATGTTGGCTGGACTGATTTACCAACCACACTCAATAAATCATAAAATAAAGCAATTAATTTTTTATTTCCAGCTAAGATTTAGTCAATTACTAGGGTCTTAAAAAATAACATAAAAAATATTATAAAATGGATATAGGTCAATATCATAAAATTCCTTAAAATGGTTATTTTATTTATAATTTTTATTTATTTATTATAATTTAAAATTTATTATTTTATTTGTTTTATAATTTTATTTATAATTTAAAATTCTGAACTAATAATTATTTAATTTTTTTTTTAAATTATTCACTTCAAAAACAAAAGCAATATGTGTAGGGAATAAAGAACAAATTCAAAGAAAAATATAAAGTAATTTTGAAAGTATAAATAATAAATTTATTACCACCCAGTCTTCATTCCACTCATTTTCCTGTGGAATATACCCACAACAAGTAGTTGTATGAAAACCAAATTGAGGAATATACTCCATTTGAGGTTTTTCTGATATGCGGTTAGATCGATTTTCTAGGTTGACATTTTGCATATGCATTTTAGCTATTTCATCACCAAGCTTATGAGCTAAACTCCGCAAGCCTTTCATTTCAATAAATTCCATGACTAAACATGCTCCACCCTCAGGATTTTCCAAAACTGTGATAGGTTGGGGCACAGTAACAATACCTGTACCAGCTAAAGCCTTCAAACCTTCACTTTCCCCTTCAAACATCAACTTGGCCTGAAGTTAAAAAATAATAAAATAATTAATAAAAGTAGAACTAAATAATTAAAATCCTTCTTAACAAACCTTTGGCTTTGAATTGCTCTTCACAAAAACTGTGCCAGTGTCAGTGATGTATGCTTCTCCTTGATTAATACAACCACCTCCACTCTGTCCAGTTCTCTTTAAAGTTGAAGTGTTAAGTGCTGCTTTAATGAGATTCTCTAATTTCATATTTGGTGTTGCCATTGGGCATGGAGAATGAGAAGTCATACCTTCTTCCATTTTCCAGCCGGTTAATTTTAATAGATATAAAATGGACAATTATATTTATAGAGGTTTAGATATCACCCCAGGCAAATGTGTTAGTAGCTGATATCAGTTTGATAAAAGATATAATACAGGAGAACCATCTATAACCTTCCCTTTCTTTTGTTTACCTTTACAATTTAATTTTTACTGTTCAAAAGAATTCTTTTGATATGTAATTAAAATTAGAGTTTAAAAACTACATAAATGGAAAGCAAGTGAAGGATAACGATTTAATCTATCATCAAGGTTTTTACATAAATATGCGTTCACCATGATATCAAAATAAGTATAAACATAACCTGATCGACACTCAGGTTAAAACTGATGACAGTCAGTCCTAGTTCCTGACATTTGTCTATGAATATTCTTAGTTTCAGGTTGAAAAATGTATTGATTAATCATCATAATGAAAATTAATGAGAAAAATCTTGCAGCTTTTGCAACATCTCCTACTGGTATAGACAAGGAAGGTTGGCTTGTCAAAAGAGGTGAAGTTAATAAAGCTTTTCAAAAGCGGTATTTTGTTTTAAAAGGGAATCTCTTGTTCTACTTCGAGAAGAGGTCAGATAAAGAACCTATTGGTGTCATTATTTTAGAAGGGTGCACAATAGGTATGTTTTATTAATTAATCATTGTTGTATCTTGTTCACGGTAAGTCCAGAGTGCACTTAGTAAATAATTTTTATTTTCAGAGTTGGCTGAAGATGAAGGTCAATTCGGTTTCAAAATCGTCTTTCATGGCCAAGGTAACAGAACCTATATCCTTGAAGCTGAATCCCAAGACTCTATGGAACAATGGATGAAATCCTTAGCTTGTGCCAGTTTTGACTATATTAAATTAATGGTTACTGAACTGCAAAGGCAACTTGATGAGATGGAAGGTAAATTAACAGAATATCATTGCAAAATATGTATTTATTCATTTTATCAAAGCTTTTTTCTTTTATTAAGGCGGTCTTATTCCCATGAATAAGCCCTTCATTCCTGATGAATCCCATTATCATCTTCACATATGAACTCTAAATTGTGACAAAAGGTTTCAATAATTTTATTTCAGTATGACATGAATGATGTTGTAGAAACCTCAATAATTGGAAGAAAAACTCATAATAAATTACTTTACTATGCAATACCATTACTTAAAGCAAAACTTTGAGAATACCTGTTTTCAGTGAATTTTTATGATGTTCAGCTTTAATATTGGCCGGAGATTAATATATAACTCAGGAAAATCTATTTTGTAGCATTTACTGAACATTAAATGTCATAATTGTTGGTAAGACACGATATGAAGGCCGGAAATCAGATGGATTTATATAATAATCAATTATGGTGCAAAGCTATATGCAACACACTAATAATCAGTAGCTAAAGATAGGCAGTGATGGAAAGGGCTGATTCAGGTGGTCTGAGGTCTAAAAGCTCTGTATTGCTAAAGAAAGTTTGGTCAAAATGGCTAAAGTTTCAGATGAGTCTAACAAACAGGTTTATTACAGAACTCCCAATTTTTTCATTTGATTATTGATATTATTTGTACGTATGAATACTGCATTAGATATTTATAAATTATTAATTTTAGAAAATTTATTATGATAAGAGCTAGATAATTACATAACATTGAAATATTTGTTCATAGAAAGATTTTATTTTAGGCGGTCATGAATCGGTCCTATTTCATTTATGCTTTAAATAGGTCCGGTCAACTCACCTGCAGGTGCTGTTTATCATATATCATTTTGGCCTGCTGAGAAGTTTCAGTTTTAATTGCAACTTTTCTTTTTCAGTTTTTTATTTAAAACAATGTCAAATGATAAAATTTGCTTATTTTTCTACTTTTTTAGATTATACAATATCGAGCACTGTATATTGTTTATTACTTGATACCCATAAATAAATGGAAAAAATTGGGAATTATACTCAAAAACAGCCATTAAACTGGAATTTTTCGATGTAATAATTTCATCACTAGTTGAAAATAAAAAATTTTGATTTACTGTTCTGAAGAGGATTAACATTATAGTTATCCCTTAGCACACTTACAAACTAAAATGATACAAGTTTCCATGCTCACAAATTTAATGGGTAAAATTTTTGAATTCATTGTTTATGAGAGATCTAGGACTTGACAGACTAACTGGTCAACAAACTTTTTTATTTACTAAAAAAAAGAAGAAAAAAAAATATGACAGTTTAGAATTATTTATTATGAATGGTGGCACTATCTTTAATTGTGTTGGATAATCTCAGCAGTGTAATTAACATTTTCAGCTTTTTTAATTTAAGTCTAAAAAATCCAGATGGGCTGAAGTGTTTAAAGAAAAATTACTCTTAGTTGCAATTGGTTATATTGTCACTACCATATACCACATACATATTATCACCATGCTTAAGTAATGAATGTGCAACTAAAAACCTATACACTTTCGTTACTTAAGCATGGTGATGACGATATCATTGCTTGACTTAATCTATTTATTATTTATTATTTTTCCACTTGTAGATTTGCACCTTTGCAGTGCATCAAGCAAATGTGGTCACTTTTGTTGTTGACTTTGAGTTTCTTGATGCATTTTATAATGTTTGAGTTTATTGTTGATAAAGGTATCTTGACCACTGTCGCTTTAAGCCAACAGAGGCCTAATAAAATAAAATTAAAAATAAAAAAAATTAAATGAGTGCAATATGTTGAGTTGCAGAAATGCAAATTTAAACTATCATCATCATTTAATAATCTATTTTCTTTTTAGTAAATGTCCCTCTTCCAAATGATGAAGCAAACAGTAATGGGCCCCCTGTAGCTCCTCCAAGGGTTCGTCATAACCCATTCAATCGCAATCCACCAGCCTCCCACAATCGCTCACATAGTATTCGCTCTGCTCCAGGCAGGACTGACCATGATGGTCAACGACAACACAAGTAAGCTGTTTCATTAATTTTTTTTTTCTGTCCCTTGTACTTCAACCATCATGATGGTAGTAGGTTCTTCAGCATTTGTATAATTGGTTCTATTTAAATTTTCAAAAGTATTGTAACACCAATACAGTTTTGAATAATATTTTTTGGCACAAAATTACAAAAATGTCAAGGAAACAACGAGAACACAAAACAATATTAACTTGACAAAACAGATAAATTTAACAGTGACTAAATAGTAACTGTATTATATTGCTGGTCAAGATTAGACTGACTCGCTGAATTAGAATAATTATTTCTACCTCTAGAATTTTTGAGAACGTCCTAGAATATATGATCACAAGGTAATTGTTTTTGAGACAAATTAATATTAATATCATTGTATAGTTAGTATTTGTTAACACTGAAATATGTTTTTGTATTTAAATATTTTTGTGATTGTTATGTTTATATTAAATATTTTTGCTTTAGTTCTATACTTTTTTTGTTCTATTATTAAGGCTGGTAGAAGAGACGCTATGTTTCCACCATGATGTTTTTTAGTATGTTCAGTATTTCATTAAATGTGTATGAAAACATGATGCTTTTTAATTACTTATTTGCATAAATCACTATATTGTAACCGTTTCAAACGATTCTAGACTTTTTATGTTACAGGAATAAACATCTGTTTTGGTTTCTTCTGTTATAATATTATTCTGTATGTTAAAGTTAGTATAACAGAGATTTATTAATAAAACTCTTATTTTACTTTTTCAGAATCTCATTTCGGGAGTTACATAACCATTTTGGAAGACCAATACTGCATGACTTATCTGAATGGAGGCATAGGCAACGACAATTGCAACAGCCTTTGATCCTACTTTGAACCAAATATTCTTCATTAATTATGAGGCTTTAAGAAAATGTTTTTTTTTTAATGTTATAACATAAATTAAACCAAATCTTATTTTGTTTTATTTATTTTTTTAAACTAGCAATTAATTCTTGCTAAACATTATTGATAATTTTATGAAATTTAAACCAAAGTCTGAGCTACTACTTACTAACATGATTATCATTAATATTTAATCATTTGTCTTAATTCTGTGTTAGTAGAATATTCATTAGTAACAGCTATATGTATATATATATATATATATATATATATATATATATATAGTTTAAAATATATATACCTGTAGTTGCAGCATAAGGAATGTTAATTTCAAATTAAAAAATAATTTATTAGTTTATTCAGCCTTTACATGGTTAGCAACCTCCTGAATGTTTACATTTATTCATGAAGTTGTCGCCTACAAAGTTCTATAAATCTGCAATCTTGTGCTAAAAAAATAAAAAAATATTTTTTAGTTTGCACTTAACACTCTTTATGCTGCAGCTACAGATATATATTTTAAACTATTTCCATGGTAGAAATTTGTTAGTTATTTAATTTGTGAAAAATTATAATTTGAACTGTAAATAAAAACTTTGATAAAACTTGCCTGTCTAAACTTAGATATTGCCTCGCTAATTATTTATTAGGTCTATAATTAATTTATCATAAATTCAAGCTTAGACTCCGAGTAAATATGCTACTGTTGGCCAACTCCCTTGTTTACTGTTGTTCCTGCTCACCCACCAGACAACAACAAGAATTTCAATTATTACTATTTAAACTGAAATGCTGAACTTTGCCAAATATACCTAGGTACTTAAAAATATAACTGTGACCCTTATTATAACAGCCATCGTTTTCCCCTTGATTATTTTAAATTAAAAAAAAACAAAAACAAAGAAACATTCAACATAGGTACAATAATAATTTTCACACTTCAACTTGACACTTATCAGTATCTTGAAACAAATAACTTGTTGTCCAAACATCTATCAAAAAAATAAAAAATAAATTATATTAAAGAAAAAGAAATTTCCCTAAAGGTTAAAAAAGAAGGAATAAGTTTTAGAATAACATCTTAAGCCAAAGCTGTCTTGGGGATATTAGGGAGATAAACTCGCCGAAATCATGAAAAAAAAAATATTAGTGGAATAAGTTACGTTATGCATCTTATTCCTTTTTAAAATTAATAAGTGCTGTTTTTTTTGCTTTATTCATGTTTTTTTTATTTTTTTTATGACCAATCCCGCCCCAAACATTGTTTTTTGGGACTGCCACTGTTCTTTACGTGTTCTACCAACTATGAAGACTGAGTATTGTGTATATAATTTTTTCAGTGAGTCCATTTATTCTACTATTGTGCGTATGACAAATAGTTTACTCCTTATTTCTAGGATATGATAGCTTCCTGTAATAAAGTATTAATTTTTTACAGAAATAAATTTATTTTTCAATAATGGGTAACGGAAGTAAATTCAAATATATACATTCAGTGAGTATTGTTTTATATAATTTTTGTCAGTTTTTTAGCCTAACTTAGATGCATTTATCAGGGTCACTGGTTTGAAGCGAAAAGTGACCAGTATATGAATTTAATTTTTTATATTTTGTAATTTAATACATAATTTTGTATTTTTTTTTTTTTTAATTTGAAATAAAGAAAAATGAATAAAATTCATGTTTCTAACCAAAATGGCCCAACTGATTCGTATTGATTTTTAATGACTTAAGAAATAAATTAAATTATTTTTATATAATATAAAATATTTAAAATTTATTGAAATATAATAAACCAATTGTGAAATATATGCATTATTTTGTTACCATATTCACTGGCATATGGGTGCCTCTAGTTTGAATTCATTCAAAGTAATGAGACCCTCCAGAAAATTTTTAAAGAAATGGTAAAATATTATATGTAATATGTTATATTTATTATAAATGTATAACTAACTTCAATATATCGGTAAATTGCAGGAACATTGATTGGATATATTATTCTTATAGAAGATATTTCACCAATATATAAATCCATTTTAAGAAAAATAATTGGTTTGGATAAACATAGATTATCTGTCATTAATTTAACCCTCCTCTACTAGAGTGGTTTTAGATCAAACACCTACTTACTACTGTTGGGTTGGATCTGACCTTTCTTATTTTTGAGCCTTTTTTCCACAAAAAAATTGAAACATTGAAAATGGTTACTGATTTTTATCTAGAGAAATAATAAACAAAAATAAATAGCTTTTTAATCAAATATAAGTTTTATTTAAAATTTAAAAACTCATAAAATTTAATTTATATTTACAAATAAAAAAAAATCTGGTGCGTGCGCGCAACACACAACTTTCACTTACCAACTTACTTAGATAAGAAATTAATGCGTTTTGTTAATGCCACTTCTCAAAGTTACAATTTTTCCACATTCATTTCTTATTTTTGTTTTCATTTGCTCTATAAACCCCTCAGAACATTTTAATAATGATAACGCTTACCTGATATTAAATAACACGCAATTTTCATTAAACATGACGAATATGAAGAAAATCGTTAAAGCCGTTTTTGAGATAATCTAAAAATTAGAAAAAAGGTTATGAAATAAAGTGTCCCCTTCGGTTGATCAATCTTAATGAAATGTTGGCTATCACATCTTTGGCATATACATACATAAATACCCAGTTTGATCAAAATCGTAAAAACCGTTTTTGAGTAAATTAAAAAAACACGTGAAATTGATACAACATTTATTAAGTAAAGTCCCCCCTCCAGTTGATAAATTTTGATGAAATGTTGGCTATCACATCTTTGGCATATACATATATCAAATACCCAGTTTGATCAAAATCGTGAAAACCATTTTTGAGTAAATAAAAAAAAAACACGTGAAAATGATACAAAATTTATTAAGTAAAGTCCCCCCTCCGGTTGATCAATTTTGATGAAATGTTGGCTATCAAATCTTTAGCATATACAGTGGCTCACAGTCAAAATGATGCAAGGAATTAACTTTGAAAAAAAACTATTTTATGTCAAGCCAAAATTTATTTTCAACAATCTTTGTTTACAAATATAAAGTACAAACATTAGGCTAGAATTTACAATACTTAAAAGTTTCTTTGAGGTCAAATCCTAAAATTAAACTAAAACCTCATGAATAAATATACACTTCTTAGGTCACAGTGAAAATGATGCAAAATTAAAAACATCCAAAAAATCAAAAATATTTTGAATTTGAGTACTTTGTAGGTAAGACTTTATCTTTTATTATCTCTTTCGAACAATTGGGCATGGATTGGACAAGCTTTTCTGTTTAAGGTGGGCTTATATTGTCCCATTCTTCTTGTAGCACCTTTTTGAGATCTTCTCTGTTTGAAATCTTATGTTTTATTACTTCTGTTTCTAATTTACTCCATGAATTCTCTATGACGTTTAGCTCTGGTGATTGGGGAGGTGTTTTTATAGTTTTGGGGCAATTATATAAACACCATTCTCTTGCAAGATAAGAAGAATGCTTGGGGTCGTTATCACTATAAAAAGCAAAATTATTTATTATTCCATGCTCGGTTGCACTTGCTTTAAAAATTTTCTTTCAGGATGTGACAATATAAATTTCTATCCATTGTTCCCTCAATAAAATGAAGATTTCCTACCCCCGAGGCAGCTATACACCCCCAAAACACGACATGACCACCTCCAGGTTTGATGAACGCGCGAAGATTTTTTTCATGGCGCTCTTCATTTGACTTTCTCCCGACGAAACCTCTTCCATCTGAGCCAAACAAATTAAATTTTGGCTCATTTGAATACAGAACACTTCGAAAAGTCCATGTCTTTTGTTAAACAATCCTTAGCAAAATTGATTAGAAGCTTTGTATTTTTGTCACTGATATAAGGTTTTTGCTATGTAACTCTACCTTTGTATTGGTTTTTTCTTAAGACCCTTCGGATGGTTTCAGCGCATACCATTATATTTAAATGTTTTTTAACTAATGTGGTCAATTTTGGAGCACCAAATTTTGGATTATATGTTATTTGGCCCAAAATCATTACCAGTAAAAAAATGTTTTGCATTCACACTAGCTTTTCTTATTATTCTATTTTCGTTTTTAAAACTTTCAATAATATTTTGAACGGTGGCATAACTCCTATTGATAGTAGAGGCAATGTTTCGTTGTGTTTTGTCCATTTTTAAATTGCTAATCACTTTTTCTCGTTCACGAATAGTTGTTTGCGCACCCATTTTTAGCAAAAGCTCGAACTAGACTGATTACTAGTATTCATATTGTTTATTTTTGTTTTCATTGAAAGAATGAAAAGAAATTAAAAGGTTAATAAACTAATTTACCCGATAATTGAAGAATACTTGTTACTTTCACTTTTTTCTAAACGGAAGTAAACGTTGCATCTTTTTCACTGTGACCTTCAATCCCTAAGAGTTTTAATGAAGATTTTTTTTTCTCTTTCTATAATTGCTGTTGAGTTGATTTGATTATATAAATTTGATGTATGACAATAAATCACAATGGCATCATGTGCATTGGTTTAGAAATTTTAACAAAGAGGAAGTAAATTGCATTTGAAATAAAAATATTCCTTTGCATCATTTTGACTGTGAGCCACTGTACATACATCAAATACCCAGTTTGATCAAAATCGTGAAAACCGTTTTTGAGTAAATAAAAAAAAAACACGTGAAAATAATACAAAATTTATTAAGTAAAGTCCCCCCTCCGGTTGATCAATTTTGATGAAATGTTGACTATCACATCTTAGGCATATACATACATCAAATACCCAGTTTGATCAAAATCGTGAAAGCCGTTTTTGAGTAAATAAAAAAAAAACACTTGAAAATGATACAAAATTTATTAAGTAAAGTCCCCCCTCCGGTTGATCAATTTTGATGAAATTTTTACAGTCATATCTCGGGCATATAAA
Organism: Aelia acuminata; assembly: GCA_911387785.2. Classification (NCBI taxonomy): domain Eukaryota; kingdom Metazoa; phylum Arthropoda; class Insecta; order Hemiptera; family Pentatomidae; genus Aelia; species Aelia acuminata. The sequence continues at coordinate 86,941,012 of OU426983.1, read as the reverse complement.
TAGATCAAATACTCAGTTTAATCAAAATCGTTAGAGCCGTTTTTGAGAAAATCGAAAAAAACTTAAAAAGTTATTAACTAAAGTACCCCCTCCCTTTGAGCAATTTTGATGAAATGTTTGCTGTCACATCGCGGTCATATACATACACTAAATACCCAATCTCAGGTTCGCACGGTTTATAGTTTTTGAGCTAGTCTGTTCACACACACACACACACACACACAGACACACACACACACACACACACACACAGACCATTTCGCGGGACTTGGTTAATTGGACTCAGGGGACCCCAAAACGTGTATTTCCGTTGAAAACCGGAAGTCCAAAATTTTTCACGATCGCAATACTTCCACTTACTATATATTTCATATATAGGTAAGTGAAAGTAATAAGTTAATCTCAGTTGTAGTTAATTCAGTCTTTACATAGCAATTGAATATCAAACTGCTATTCTAAAAACATAATTTAAAAATAAAAATAACAAGAAATGACCAGAATTGAACTTAGAAAAAAAAATTTCAATCATGTCACAGGTTTTCTTGATTGTAGATGGAAGAACAAACGGGGCAAATTATACCTCTAAGTTCCCATAGATCGATTTTTTACAGCTAGGACAATATGTGTCTCATTTCTTGTTCATGACACAGAAGTCGCGCACTGTTTCCTTTTTTCTGCTCTTTCCACCGGCCGAAGATACTGCACGTCGTTTTAGTTTCTTGCCGAGGTATTCACATCATCGCTCTTAGATTACTCGGAAGATGTTCATTAGTGAATCTTTTTTCAATCCACGGCCTAGTTAAAGCAATGGCTAAATCTTGAATCTGAAAAACGTAGACCTGGAATACGGCGGCTCCTTCATGACGTTACACTTATAGAGTACCAGGCTGTTTATCTCGGCGATATCAATGATGGCATAAAAATAACGCATCGGACAACAGTTAATTTTTTTTCTTTGTGGAGTAGGAGTGGTCTGATGGGACAGTACTATCATCACTGTTTTCTTCTTCGATAGATTGCCGTCAGATCCAAATCTCTTTAACTGTCGAAAAACTTTTGTTGAATGTCATTTTTCTAAAATCAAAATTTTCGGATTTCACAATAGATTTTACTTACACAATGGAAAACTCGGTAAAGGGAAAATGCTTGTAAAAATAGGTTAAATATTTGAAATTATTAGAGCATAAAGTACTACACTGAGGTTGAATCAAACCTAAAACATGTCTATTACGGTTGGGTCAGATCATTGGCGGATCCAAGGGGGGGAGGGGGTTCAGGGTCTGCAGCCCCTCCCTTTGGAAAATTTTTCTTCATTTAAAGATAGAATTTGACTTTCCTTAATGTAAGGAAGCAAGTTAAAGAACAAATAATGTGTAGAACAATTAGAATTTTAGTTGTGGGAAAGGAACATAAAGGTAAAAAAAGCTGATTGGCAGATCTAAGTAAAGGGCTGTGGGGCGGCAGCCCCCCTTTACAATCGGCTGGATCCACCCATGGGTCAGATCCGACGGCGGGATAAGTGCAAAACGGGACGTACCTTTTAGTTGCAATATTGTGAGGAGGTACCTAACGACTAAGTAGGGTATCTTTCAGCACTCGCTTTGACGTTCTTGGCATGTAAAAACAATTTCACCCCGGTCGGATCCGGCCCACCGTAGTAGATAAGAGTTGAGAGATAATAATAAGAAATTTCAAAATATTGTGAAATTTATCCAGGAAGAAGAATAAAATTTAAGAAATATATAATCGGAAATAAAGGTAAAAGTTTGGATTATAACTTATTTATCGTAAGTAGGAGCTCAATTGATTAATTTATTCATACATTTCGTAAAACGTTGTTAGCGCCATTGTTTCCCTATTATAGACGCTCTACCTAGCGGTAATTAGGCTCGAGTGAGATGATGAGATTTGTGCCTTGAGCGTACGCCAGATCGGAAGGTTCCCAACAAAATCTCACCCATCCTTTTCCGTTGGGAAAACTAGGGGCGTTAAACTTGAGTAAAGCCTAAATATGTTATAAAGTCTTTGTAAATAATGGGTTGTTTGTGCAAGTTCAAGGTTTGGCAAAGCAACCTGTCTCAAAGAGTAGAAAATAACTCTTGGATGCAGTTAACCATGATTATAAACTCGGGAGTTGTGATTTTTATGTTAGACGATTCCTGAAAAGAATAGATAAACGCAAGAGTGCAATGATTTCAACACATCGTTTCAAGTAATAGGAGATAGATGGAGCGGGGGATGAATTAGCAGTAGCCAGTACGTTAAAGAAGAGTCATTAATGTTACAGTTGTGATGACTGTTATAATGTACAGGTGATAACCTCTATAAAGGAAAGGAAACTTATAACCTCTGTAAAGGAACAGAAACTACATGGGAGGGTAGTTCTAAAATGCCGTTTTTTCTTGTTTTTCTTTTTGTCTGATTTTATTAATGTTTATGTTTCTCATTTCAAGTATTGTACTATTCCACGTTTTTCACTTATAATTCGAGAACTATTCTAAAACAACATACAATCTTATAATTTACGGAACTATCTACTAAGTGATAAATTGTAACGAATAGGGAAAATAGTTGGTTATATAAAAATATTATAAAAGTATATAATTATATTTTTGTTTTACTCGGTACATGAACAGTTCTGAAAATTCTTTCTTGGCACGAGAAATGAATTTTCTTTGAAATCTAAATCAATTCACGGCATTTTACAATCGATTTGAACATACGAATATGAGCTTATAAACGTTACTACCACTTGCAAGTATTTTAAATAAGCCAGCCCCTTCAAGAAAAAAAAGGAGTTCTAGAATTTATAAATTTAAAAAGTTATGAAGTTTGAACGCAATTTATGTATATCTTCTTGCACAGAAAGGTTCAAAGCTGTATAATCTTAAAAATATGTTTATATAAGTACTTTCCGAAAACTAATTAATACACAAAACATAATTTGAGAAATAACCTCTATATGTAATAAATGAGCTCTATTTCCTTTACAATTTTTTAAATTATAACCATATAATTTTTTTAAAAACCTGTTGATAGTGTGCAATTTATAATTTTCCGAAATATTAAGCTAGTGAGCCTTATCACTAAAATAAAAATTTCCAATTAGGTACTTATTTCTTCAAACATTTTTTTTTCATCAAGATCCTTAGGCGGTGTAAAAATGATAAGCAAATGCTACTTTCAGCTTAATATTTTCGATGTATGTCTAATCCTACGGTATATCACTGCTGTATGTTATAAACGCAATATTATTGTTACAAAGAGCAACATTGGGATAGGTAGGCCTTTGTATGCCAGAGGGGGCGCTAAAATGTCTTTGTGTAGGAAACGACTTTTTCAAAGCATTGAAAAATTATGTTTTCGTTGTTGATATTTGTCTATACTGTTTAGTGTGTCTATACTGAAGATGTTGTTATTTGGTATGTTATCCCTTTATGGCACTCATGAACTGCTGTTAAGCAGTCCCCTGTTGAACTACAATAAAACTAATTTTCCTGCCCGGCCTTGATCATTCACTGGATTTATTGAGACCTTGTAGCTGCAGCATCAGTGGTAGGCTCCGCTCTTTGGGTAGCCTTTTCTTGTCCGGCCAGTAAAGACTCGTAAAACCTATTCTTGGCTTTCAACTACAGTGGGATTCGTTAAAGAACGATAAACCGACTTAAAAACAAAAAATAAAATCGCCAATGTAATAAAAAGGAACGCTATTCAAATAGTGTGGAAGTGGCTCAGCCAAAATCGTTACGTAGAAAGTGTTTTTCATTTTTAGAGTTGCTGTCGCTCTTGTAAAAAGTAACAGACTTAGCCTGTCATTCATGTGCCTTCCTGGCTGTTGGACAGGAAATACGGCCAAATTGTTATTCACTAGAACTAGAACTCTTTGGCATACCTTGACCCAATGATAGGAAAATTGTATCTTAATATCGATCCGGAAGTTATCTAAGTCTGGTTTCCTCTGCCTTCCTGATATAGATTGTGGTATGGCAGCTTCAATCACAACCCAACTTCTGTAAGTTAAACCTTTGCAATTTGATGAATACATATTCCTTAATATTTCATCGATTTCAATGATTGAGACATTTTAAAGAATTTCGTTCTCCTCCAGTGTCTAAAAACAGCCATATTCCAAAAAAATAAATAAATGAATAAATTAGGACTCTGAAAAAATTGTAAAGGAAATAGAGCTCATTTATTATATATATTTGAGAATGACTCAAAAACTGTCCGATTTTTATTGGTTACTTTTTTATTCAATATTGTCAAGTCTATTATGTGCGTGAAAACTTGAAAGCTTATAAATATCCTAGGGAATGAATTAAAAAAAAAAAAAAATTATTGGGATTGCTCCTGATCACAATCAATCAGGCTTATAAAAAAATCAGAAGTCTGAAGGCTTTTGAAAAAAGTGCATGGTTTAATGAGGTTCATTTTTTCTGGAGATGTTTGCGAAAGAGGGGTCGATATCAAAAACACAACTAAAGATGGTTGGTGTAACTCCAAAGTAAACTCAGCGCCAATATTTTGAGATAACTGGAGTTAAGTGAAATAGGATTGTGCTTACTTCTATCGCTTTTGAAGTGCAATATATTCCACTTTGTCTTTTATATTATTCAAATGTAAAGAAGCATGATAATAAAATAAATAAAAACATTGTTTAATTGATTTGGCGCTTAGTTCACCATGACTTTATACCTACCAGATGGAAGTAAACTTTTACTATACTTTTTAAAAAACTGGTAGTTTAATAATTAAAACGAATAATTGTTATTTTGTTTAGATATAAATACATAAACATGAATGAAAAGTTCTTTTCAAAGAGATACAGTAAACTTCTGTATGAGTCGCTGGAAGCCCGAAATCGAAGGTTGATCGCCAATCTGGTTGTAATTGTTACACTGTCTATTATATGGGTGTAGGTCTTACTGATTCTAGGCCCGATGTTTGAGAGAAATTCAAAATCATGTGTTGACATTCTAGTAAAATTCTGGAAAGAGTAAGCAGTTTTTGGAAGCAGCAGTTTTTCTAGGCAATATTTTGCTAGGATATAGAATCCAAATATATTGCCGGATAGAATTGGGATATATGTTCGGCAGTCAGCAATTTTTTTGGCCCATGTCATTGCCCCTTGAAGATAATCAGAGGAACTGCTGAAAATTATGAACTCCTCTTCGATAAACCAATACCACGGTTATGATCAAGACATCTTCGAGGTCTAGGGAAGGGCCATCATATTCCAACTGTGCCTGATGAAGCTTTGCTCAACATGGACGATCTTGCTTACATAAACGACTACCCTTATCTTCAAAACGAAGAAAATTCACCTTAGATGATCAAAGTGTTATAATTTTCCATGAAGTTTGAAAATTAAAAAAAAAAAAATAGTATCCAGGTTCCTATTTATTATTTATTTTTTTCATAATAAAGAAATAACAATACATTGTAATTTTGTTTTCTGCTCATTACGTTTGATTTACAGACCATTGACAAATTAACCCGTTAACAGGGTAACTTTTCCAATGAAGTAGTTAATGTCTATATTAACTGAAAATTTTACGCGTATTTTGAATCTAGAGATAAAGATTAATTAATTGTGGCGGAGCTGCTATACGATGCCAGGTACTCGTTAAAGACCCCTTTCCTAATTATACCCGGAGAGGCAAAATTTAGGACCCTCAATGTAGCATCGTCCGTATTAAGCCTTAGAGCCATAAAGTGACAAACATTATCAGCTAACATATCGATCAACAGAGTTTACGATCTGTTGACTATTTCTGTAATTTTATAGAAAGGGTTGATTTGTATAGTTTAATAATTATGTTTAATTATTAATTCTGTATAAAATAAGAGATGGGATAAATGAAAATGATATATTTTATATATCATTTAATAAATAGAGCTAAAAAATACTAAGCTATGCTTGTCTTCCTTTTTTAAAATACTAAATTTACCATTTATTGATTCTTGAATTTTTGTTTCAATGCGCTCCATTTAAAATATAGAATTAGTTGATATATGCAGATATAAAACTCGGTTATAATAACAAACCTCTGGAAAGAGATTAAAGACTGACCGACCTACCGACGTCATAGATATTTATATACATTTCATTTACAGGGATAAGCCTTATTTTTAGTTTTTAATATTTTCATTAGTTTCTCCCATTTTCATTAGTCCCATCTGTACCAAAATAGTTAATAAAAGAAACACAATAATGTTTAATACTTCCTTTAAAGTATCCGAAGAGTGGATCCTTCGGTGAACTAACAAAAAATCTAAGCATATAACGAAAAATCTATAGCCAATTTTTAAACATACGCTTTATTAAACATATTATTAAATAAATGTAATTGTAGCTTCAAAGTTATAGCCATTAAATTATTTTTATTATTTTATGATTATACACACTCACATAATTTTTTTTTCCAGCGCATTTTGAAAGTTTTCATATAGGTACATGATAACAGATGATACATTTATACTGATAATAAAAACTAAATTAAATTTTATGTAGTGTGTAATTTTAATGTAGGGTGTATTTTATTGTACATATTAGAAGAAGCATTTTGTTTTAATTAAATTTTAATCGAAAATCACGTGTGAAACTGCTAACGTTTCAACGTATTACCAGGTCAAAGTTCTTTTATACAATTTTTTTTTTTATATTTATTTTTTATGTTTTCTATTGCATCTTTCATATCCTTACTTTAATCTTTTTTTGAGCTTACATATTCATAATTTGAAATGCTGTTAGTATAATTACTATGTATATTATTTAAAAAAATTATATTCATCATATTCATATAAATTCTTATAATGTATCAAAAAATTTTCTTCGTTGTTTCTACACTGTTATGATGGTATTTTATTTGACGTAGCCCTGTGCTTAGGCCAAAACTTCTCCACAAACTGAAAGCAGTACCGCGCAGGTGTTTTTTTTTTCTTCTTGGCCAAAACCTTAGCTCAAGTTCTTTTTTATTAAATTATAATTTATATTCAGTTGGAACAAACAATTTTATTAATTAATTTTGATTTTACGTTTTAAAAATTAAAATAAGTGAAGTACAAATTATAACATCTTTTTTTTTTAACAACGGTTTGGAGCGCCCAATTGTTTATTCCGAAGGTGAACTAAAATTGGCCGGGCATAAACGAGCTGTATCGTTTCTATTTTAGATTTTGATACGATTTCCTCCGTCAGAATCGTATCTCGTATTTCAAGCGGTTCATTGTTCCCCAAAGAACCAAATGTTTGATAAAGATCAGTATTCTATTCTTAACCAGTCTATTAAATTGATTAAACGTTTGTGACACGGTTGGGTTGTTGACGCGGTGAAAATAATGGTCCACCCTGTCTGTATTAAACTGCCAAGGTGGGGCCATTAATTTCAAGGCTCTATTTTCAATTGTTTCTTTCCTGATTAATTAAATTTTAAATAGGTTTATTTATTGTTTGAAACTATGTTGCTAACCGGTTTGATCATGTGTCGCAGGTGAAAAATACAATAATAAGATAGGTTGTAAATTTAGATGCGCCTTTAGAAGAAAAAAATGATTTATTCCTTAACGAATCTAAGCCATATTATTTAATTTTCGAAACACTTCTTATACTAGTATTGATAGATAAAATCATTTTTTCAAGCGTTTGCTAAAATTAAAAGTTTTTAAAAGGTCTCTTTACTCCAAAATGGGCGTTTAAAAACAAAGATTTTTTACAAACTTTATGATAGTTTGGCTAATATAAGAATTTATTTACAACTTGACAAACCTAATATAATTAACGAATTATTGTGCGATTCACTTGATAAATGAATTGTGCAACTTTTACCATTGAATGATAAACGTATATTCTTGTACATTAATATTAATGTATGCAATAATCTTAATGTATAACAATAACACTTAGATGTGTGGTTTTTATTTTCCATTTCGTTACATACTGATCGTTCATCCATGTGCACTATTAGATTTATTTCTTACTTCTATTGAAAATCATAAAGCAGTTTTAAGCGATTGTACATAAGTTTAAACGTTGTACACAATTCTAGAAAACCATGAATGGCTCTCCGTGCCGATCTGGAAATAAAGAATGATATATAAAGGGAATGATTAAAAAAAAAAAAAAAATGTTAACTGTTTTGATGAATCATGTCACTTTTAGCTGAACAAATTTAAAGAAAAAAGCTTCTAAGAAAATTTAAGGATGGAAATATACTAACTAAGGTAACTACTTTTACCAGTTCTTTTGAGATCACAAAGAATTCGAAAAACCCAACAAAATAATACAGATCATAAAACTTTTTTCTAGTCCTCTAAAGATATATTTCACTGTAAAAAAACGGAAGATGGGGATTAAATTCGTTTCATTCTGGCGCAAGGCCTTTTGCGAAAAAAAAAAAAACATTTCGTTTTGTTTATCTTTTCGCAACAGGGTCTAATTTCTATACTCCTCCCGAGTTGAAATAATTTGAAGCTGATACATAAATTATATTAGGGGAGAGCAGGAGCTATTAAATATTTTGTAAAATCTACGAAATATTAGGTTACAGGTTACACATTGTTAATTTTAAGAATTCATATTTTTCATCTTCCGTTTAAATGATTATAAATTGAATGCTAACTTTAAATATTTTAATTTATAAATAATTAATAAATTAAATGGATACATATCAAGGAACAGTTAAAAGTAATTAACTATTATTTAGATCTAATGTGAAAACAGTAGGAAAAATAAAGTTCCTCAACGAAACATTTATTATTACGTTTTTTTAAATATTGTTATTCATCTTTTTGTAGTTAAAACAACTAATTCGTTTCTCTTTTATACCTTTTTTTAATTGAATTAAAGCCTACCATACAAAAGAAGAATGTAAATAGTATAAGTATAAAATTTGATTAAATAAACCAAACTAAATCCGTTGGCTATTTCAGAGGAAAAAGTAAATATTGATTAGGTGGGTAGGTAGGTACCTAAAACAATTGTAACAAATTTACGAATAGGTAAATTTTAAAGCGTCTCAGCGTATAATATTTTCATCAGCATTTCTTGGACGGAATAATATTCATTGAACCAAATGAATTATTTTTCATTCGTTGTTATTCTTCTGTTCCTAAAGCATTTGTTCTTTCTAAAGAAAACAATACTTTAAATTGGAATAAATTTCATTTCGGAGTAGAGTTTAATCTCTGTAATGAATTGAGGAACAAATATTCAAAACGTAGCCGATAAGCAGATCAGCAAGCATGGGACACAGTTTGAAAATTTAAATTTAGAAACATTGTTGATGTACATCTATTTAAAGCACCACTTAGGGAGCAAAATCTACTGCTTTTATCGAGTTATGCAACCGTATTACAGATCTGAAAACATACAAATTTCTACTTATTGTTAGTAGACACGCAGTTATTAAGTAGGTAATCTCAATAGAATATTAGATAGGTATTTAATATTAACACTTGATTGTACTGCTTTTACTATAATCTTTTAATCAGGTGCTATGTGCGTATCAAGCAACTTTTTACATGCCGTCCTCCTTTCTTTTACTATAAATAAAGATATACTTTTTAAATTGGTGTACTTAAGTGCCATCTGAAAGAGAGCAAAAAATGTTTGTATTATTCTGTTGGAAAGTATTACATATAGTGAGTAAATAAATCCGGCCCGGGTCCGAATGTACCCTGGACGCTTCTGAACAAACGATTTTTAATTGAGCTTTTTAATGATATATCGTGAAGGGATTCAAAATAACGGCCTATAATAAATTGGAACCTAATTTTTAGATTTTGAGCGCTTGAGAATTTTCCGGAAAACAACGAAGACACTGCATTCAACTAAGGTAGTGACATTAAATATTTCTTTATTAGTATAATTAATTGTCTTTATGAAAGATTACAGATTGCTATATGTTTTCCAATCGATAAACATTTTGAGAAGCACGCGCTTCACTTTTTCTTACAATACTCTGTAAATAGTTCTCCATTATAAAACGACATTCGAAATATTGTTTGTAATTCTATAAGTTTTAAAGTCGCAATTAGTGCCATGGAAACCAATCGTTTCCGTTAAACAATCTATTAGAAATTATTTTACTTTTTAGTACCTCTACATTCGCTATAAGTTACCTTCTACCACAATAACGCAAGTACGTTTGGCGAAAACTAAATACTGAGTTTTAAACTCGAGATTTAAGGCGCGCTGGGTCCTGGATACAGAAGTGTCAAAGTTTGGGGATTTATGTCTTGAAACGTTACAGGCAACTTGAGACTCATAAATGATTTTATGAATGCCGGAAAATTTGCCGACATTTCATGCCGAAAAGCTGGGGATGCTGTACGAATTCTCAAGCGATTGAAGACTCTACCACTGTGTCCGGACATAAATGCAGTAAAACTGTGGTGTCTGTTGGACCTGAAAGGAAGAAAAAAAATCAAATTTCTAAAAAAACTGTTTTGAAAGTAACTTTATCTGACGAGTGGCGTAATATCGTTCCAAAAATCTTGTTTCTTTCGTTGTTAACGATGCCAAAGGTGTGATGACAAAATTTTAGTGGTATCCAGTTAATAAACAACTTTAATTTAGAATTAATATTATAATTTTATATACAAATGATGATAGATGGTGATAGTAGTGCATTAATATGAAATCTTATCTTCTCCTTTACTTGAAAATTCATTTCATTTTTATTTTCAATTGGATTTACATGAAATATATACTTAGGTGAAGCAATTAGATAATGAATAATTTCGAAGCTGAACGTTCAGCACAAATACTAATTTTAAATAGTGAATGTGGAGTAGTTCCAGTTCTAATTCAAAAACGAATACTCGTACTAAAATTACATTTTTATAGCCAATTTTTTTTGGCAAAGATGACTTACCAGAAGTGCCACTTTAGATAATTGATGTTACATATTTTTAAAACTTTGACGAAAATGGCTCTGTTGATTTTGAATAACCTTGTTAAATGACCATCAATAGACAATTTGATGGCTTTTAATGTAAGCTAAGACTTCTCTTTCATTAAAATAGATTATGCACTTAATTTTTAAAATGGCATTTTTAAAGCAGCATTAATTATGGTATCACTAGCAGTAGTTAATCACCCCTTTTAGCAATAATAAAAATGGAAAAATTTAAACCATAAAAATTGAATATTAATAACAACGGAAAATAACTTTCCGGAAATAAAGGTTATAACAAAGATGTTTACAAATTTAAAACCTAACATACCAAGTCAAAGATAGTAACAACAAGTAAGTAATGATCAATATTTATAGAAGCTAGTGTTTTATAATTTTCTAATAATGAATATAAAACATATTTATCCCCTTGTAATTAAGTGGAGTTGCCAACAAAACTAAATGGAAACTCTTAAAATTTATTTTGAGCTTGACAAGTCCAAAAATAAAAAGTTTTAAGGAATTATTGCGCTTTATAATAAATTCTTCTAGTTTATATTTATAGTTAAATAATATTCAAGTTTATTAATTTACTTAAAACTAATATCTACTGAAGGTAGGATATGTTGAAAGTAGTGTTATATTACATACACCTTATTTTTATTGCTGAATAGTAGTTATAATTATTAATCTTATTGCAATAATATTACGATAAAAATCAAACAATAATGAGCACTATTAATTATTACTGAATCCAGTTATACAAGAATTATCTTTTACTAGGCGTGAAATGAAAGAATTATCCTCAGCATCTGTTACCCATCAATCATCAGGCAATACAGAATACTAACCTGCAACTCCCAACTGTCATTCATTGTAGCCTATTATGTATTAGCACAACAAACACTGTTCATTACCATTAATAGTACAGTTTTGTTTTTCTTTTTAATAGTTGCTAATCCTTTACGGATGATTATAATGATGTTAGTTTAATGATGAAGAGACAACGAAAGATGAAAATAATTAACAAAATAACTCCAAATATACCAATGTTACATCACTTGATCATGAAAAACAAATATTTTTTTCAGGTAATATTATCGTCTACAAATAAATGAATGACTCTATTAAATTTTGTTTTCAATTTATCAATTTTAATAAGTGCTTATTGATTTATTTAATTACTTTAACAACAAGTATAATATGTCAAAAATTATTCTACAAAAAATATTGTGCAGGCATTTTAAATTTAATTTAATTTAAGCCTACAATTGATAGAACAAGAAAAGTTTTTATATTTTTATATAATATTATAAGTTAGCCAGAAAACTGTAGTGGGAAAAAAATTGATATGCTAGATGACTACAAAGGAGACATCAATCAGAGAAGGGCGAGGGGTGGAGGGGGCTTTGGGAATGGAGTAGAATACAGTGGTTTCCTGGAGATTATAGCTTGGGATCTATTCTTGTGATGGGATGGAACAGGCCACACCGAGCTTCTACTCTCTTAGTAGTTATTAATAGCTTGAAGGCATGGAGGCTTGAATCAGCTATAGCTCCCCACCATTGGCCTCGTCGGATAGGAGAGGGGTTTGGCTGGATATACATATTCGTTTCCACTCCTACCAAACTTTCCAATAGCTTCCAACCACCAACTAAGTCCTTCAAACCACAGACATGGTGAGTGTTTCAGACTTTATTCAAGTTCTTTTGTTTATTATTATTATAGTAAGATTAAAAAAAAAATATATATATAAATTTCTCATAACTCAATGTTGCAGTCACAATAATTTTTTTGACAACACAATAATTCATTAATAAATTGAACTCATATAATTCCTTTTAAAAATCTTTTTTACTAAAAATGAAAACTAAATTTTATACATACTTTGTTTGTGTACATTGGTTATCATTTCACTATCATTGTTATAAAATAAAATCTTAAAATGATTTTTAGATGCAACAATATTTTCCATAGCAGTGATGTTTCAAAGAATTGTCTTTAGACTTATAAAATCAAATACATATATCACTAGTGTTTGGTCAAAAGGGGTTAAGCCATCGAATGTGAAGCATAAACAACGATTTACCAAGCTATTGAAAATCATTATAAATTCTTTCTTATTGTATTTCTTTATTCCAGAATGATAAATGAAACTATATTCTTTCAACAGAAACTGTAATAAAATAGGAATAACGAATAAATTATAGTCAATTATGAATTTTAAGAAGATGAGACAAAAAAATTTTTTATGACTTAAGCCCTTTTGCCCAAATATGAATGATATATAATTTTTAATAAACATATGATTTATTTAATTTTTTTTATGTAAGGATGAGTTACCCCCAGAACAAATATCAGTCTTGAAGAAGGCTTTTGATGCTTTTGACCGTGAGAAATCTGGATCCATCCCTACAGACATGGTAGCAGATATCCTCAGGCTTATGGGCCAACCTTTCAATAAGAAGATCCTTGATGAACTCATTGATGAGGTTGATGCAGACAGTAAGTAAAATTTGTTTTTTAAAATATGTTTTCTCTGAAAACATCAGTAGTTTAGGTGAGATGCAATTAAACCAATAAATAGTTTACATTATTCACTGTTGCTGTATTTTATTCTGTGTACATACAACTCCAATGTAACGCTGAAAATTTCAAAAACTTTTCATTGAGTTTTTAATACTTCACTTTTAGCAATGTCCAATTGAGTTCAAAACAGCCAGTTAAAATAAAATTACATTCGGTTTGGCAAGTTGTAGGCATTAAGGCAATATATGATTTGTATGCAACACAATAAAAAAAAATATAAATATGAATATCTGACTTGCTAATTACTATTAAAATTTAATTTATAAAGGTTCATAGAAAATATCCCAAGAATGTATTAAAAAAAACAAAAACAAATTGAAGATATATTTCAATAAGTTTCAAAAATTCTTCACGCATATTTGAATATAGTTAAATAGAATTCAATTTTATAATTTGCTTTCCAATCTTTATCTATCTTACTAGATACCTATAATGATTATCACATGAATTATTGTATATATAAATATGGGTGATACTACAAAAAATGACTTTTGACCTCAATATCTTTGTATACATTTCCTTGAAAATTGAAACATGCGTTATTATCAGGACATAGGTAAATATAATGTTTCAGATCAGGCCAGTAGCTTTTTCAAACATTTTCGGAGATATCAAGATTTTTCTAAATTTTAATGTCAGGGAATTGATGTTATTGGTAATTATCAAATAAATTATTGGTTGAAAAATATAATATTTCTTGCTGATTGGTCACATTAACCAATAAATATTTTAAAATAAAAAAATGGCAAGCATTTTTTCCAATAATAAGAAATCTAATCCCATTAGAAAATATTATTAATATATTCTTTGAAGGTAATAAGGTATGGTATATTGTATCAGGTTTCAAAAGCTTCATGAAGATAGTTTTAATACTTAATTAAGAACACTGAGATTGTTTTCTTAACAATATATAACATTTATGAAAAAAATGAAACTAAGAACTTTAATGAACTTTTTTTTTTTTACATAAAATAAACCCTATTAAATTAAAAAGCCGGCACCATTGTGATTTGATCTGAAATAAACAAAAAAGATGTTTACCTACTAGATGAAAAGTCTCTGATACCAAAATCAGAAAAAAAACAACGATAACATGTCAGTCACCTGTCGCCTAGGGCACTGACGAATGGGGCAGAAATTTGAATTTATAGTTCAGAATAATGGTTTTAACAAGACTTTTTTTATTAATACAACAAATCTCATATTGCTTTATAAATATCATAATGAAATATAGCCAAATAAGGAAATATGTACTACTACTAGTCAGGGTACTGACATTTTGACTGGTTCTATACCTGAACTCACCGACATCTACATATGCCTTTTCCAATGTTATCAAAACAGCTGTCAAGGGAAGATGAAGTCTACAGCAAAGTTCACGGCAAAAATTCAAAATTAAAATAAAAACTCAACATTTGAACTACTGCGCTTTTTCGGAATTTTTATTTTTAACCATGCAAAGGGAAAAATTATATATAAAATTACAATATAATGTTTATTATAATAAACACAAAGGTTTAATTTGTTTGAGAATCGCTATGATTCAATTCTCGTATAAAATATGGAAAAAATCACTAATCACTGTTTCATAGTGTATATTAAACTAGTAAGATTTTGAATGAATAAATTGGAAATTTTTCAAGATACAATTATTTAAATATGAGACTTAGGAAGTGTGGCACTCCAAGGTACTCATGTTTGAAAAATTTTGTATTGTTTTAGATGCTTATTTTTGAATATTTCTTACTAAATTAGATGAACATGTAAAATCATCTTATGTAATATAATGAAAAAAAAAAAAGTCTTTTATTTTTACTGATGGCACCAAGTTGCTTAACTTATATATAATCACCCATATATACAATTATTTTTTCAATTAGACAAAGACCAGTTTTCTTTTGATCGCAAATAATATTCTTGGGTGTTGTGGGTCTTATCGTTTTTTTATCGATGAACCATGGATTAAAATTTATTTACAAATAAAACAAAATAAAAACTTTTTAAAAGCACTTTATCACATTAAAAAATTCTAGGATTAGGCTATTTCTCTTTTTATTAAATAAAGTAAAGCTTAGATAAAAGTTTGCAATAAAAATCTAGCAAAAGTTGACAAGATGGGGTTCATTTGGCTTATAGACCGGATGCAACAAAGATGTGAGTAAAAGGAAAGTTGAATGGGGCCCAAGCTGATGGATCCAAACAGCTGCTGGTTTATTCTGTGGCCCATTTATATCAAAGTCCATCACAGCTCAGTTGAGATGGACTTGGCAAAGGAGCCCCTGTTTACTTCTAACACACCCCCACGGGGCACTGGCCAACTCTGGGTCGTGGCCTCTTCTTCTTCCCTGGCATCTTGCCCGTGGATATCCTCCTATAACTCAAATCAATTACTCCTCTGAAACTAAATAAGTTAACTAATTATATAAAACAAATATTTATTAAAATTGAAAATATTAAATTTGGCTTTGTTTGAATAGAATCTGGTCGTCTTGAATTTGAGGAGTTTATAACTTTAGCTGCAAAGTTCATTGTTGAAGAAGACGATGAAGCAATGCAGAAGGAGTTGAGGGAAGCCTTCAGGCTTTATGATAAGGAAGGTAAGTTGCAATTTATTAAATTTAGTAAACAAGTTTTCAGGAAGAGACTATTGAATTATAGATGTAGAATGCAAGGCCTCAAAGTCTCGTATTATTTCAATAATTCACTTAATCATGCAGATTACATGCCAAATTTTCACCTATTCAGGCATCTTCAGGGCTACAACTGTATAGCAAGCAAGCTAGAAACAGACAGACTGCGGTCTGTTTCTAGCTTGTTTGCTGAATATGCGAAAATTTGGCATGTAATCTGCATGATTAAGTGAATTATTGAAATAATACGAGACTTTGAGGCCTTGCATTCTACATTTATTAAATTTACTATTTTATAAAATAAAGTATTATATACAGATTCTGTTTCATTAAAGAAAATAACAAATAAAATACATTTTTATGAATAAAATATATGTACAAAATACATATAAAATGAACAATCATACCTTAACTAATATGAACAATTTTACTATTTGATTAGGAATGAAAAGTTACTATCTGATTAGGATTGTTTTAATTTGCATCAGTTTAATGTATTACAATATAGATTAACTTTTGCGTTCTTTTTTATATCTTAGAATATTTCTAAGACCTACATAACTAATTATTTTAATTGCTCATTATTTCTAAATATATTGGCTTTGTATTTTAAGATATGCTCCAGTTTATACTGTTATTGATATTATTTTTTTTCAATTGTATAAATAAATATTGTTTAAATTAAAGTTAAAGTTGATTCTGATGGATTAAAGAATTTCCCTTCTAATCATATACTAACATTTAAACTAAAAACAACCGATTTGTAATTTTATAAGACTAAAAAAAAAAAAAAAAACCAGTAGTTAAAAATATAATAATGCAAAACTTTTTTAATTATCTTTTGCCTAAACAAAGGAGTAGTAGGTACACTATATTATCTACTAAATACAGTAATGTAGGTAGTAAGCAAATTTACATTTCGATAGAAGTTCATGTCGAGTTTCAAGAAATATTTAATTAATTATTTATTTTGTATTCTCTTGATTAATAAATTCTGTTTATCTGGCAAAAAAACTGCAGAGTAGCAATTATTCATAAATTGTTTTCTTTAGTGCTACCTAAAGATCTTATGATTCATTAAGTTTGGGTAAAAATCTAAAAAAGATAACATAAGTAGACCCCACCGACCCTTCTGCAGCTGAAGCTGTTTCAGCTTAACAAAGTTTAATAAGTTTTATTTTATCTGCAGTTCGATAGTTTTATCAGGGGACAGGATTCTAAGAATAAGAATATTTTAAATATATTCTTGTTCATTAGATTAGTAAACTCTAGGTTTGTATTAAGAAAAGGCTTTGAAGATTTTGTTTTACTTACTTTTAACATTCTGCTTCTGGGAGAAAAGTAAAACTTGTGACATTGTTATTACAGTGCATCAGTTCATATTCAGCAACCATGTCCACTGTAGAAGGAATACTCCAATGGGGCATTTAAAAAATTTCATTTATTTTTCTAAAAATATAAAATTATACATTGAAAAATTAGTAAAATTAAAATTGCCCATAAATTGAAGTATAACAATCCCTATAAATAATTGTTCTTTATCTAATTTTTTACAAAATCTCAACAATCTACAGTAAACTATAGTCATAGTTTTGTATATAAGTTATCTTAATAAACAATTTTGCTATGTGATTCAATATTTAACCTCCTCAACTAATTAAGCATTCTTCAGAGTTTATCTATCAGTGAATTCAGATAAAATGAAAAATAAATTATAACTCTGAACTAATTTAAACTTTTTCCTATCTCATTATTACATATTATATTATTATATTATTATTCCAGTTTTCTATTAAAAAGGAAAGGGGATAAATGAATCAGATTTCAAACTATTCTATTTTATTAATTATATATGAATCCTTGTAACATGATCTCACACAATATAGAAATATAAAGATGGAGAGCGTTAGAATACCAGCCAACTGTGATGATCCAGACCATAACTTGGCACTGTATCAGAACAGCATCGCTCTGGCATTAAATAGAATATAAAAATATTGAATTATTATTCTCATTTATTTTATTCCTTATTTTCGAAATATTTGATTTTAACAAACGGTTTTTATTTTAAAACTCTACATACATTTCCTATATTTAATCATACTTATCACTGACAGAAAAACTTCTCATTCTAGGAATTTGGTATTTAAAAAAAAATATATATATGAAAAAATAATAAAGTCGAAGCATTTGAACACAAATCAATAAATTAAGAAAATTGAAAACTATAGTATTTATACTTATCTAGATAACTTATTTATTAACTAAGCTCCACAGAGGAATTTCATGAAATTCCTTTCAAAAAGATTCTTAATTTACAAACTGATCAAAATTTTAAAACATTAAAAAATGTTTTTTGCTATTTATTAGTAGGTATTAAAGAATTTTTTTAACATTGAACATAACTGATTCGTAGGAAATGGTTACATACCAACATCTTGTCTCAAAGAAATTCTCCATGAGCTGGATGAACAGCTGACAAATGAAGAGCTTGATATGATCATCGAAGAAATTGACTCTGATGGATCTGGCACAGTTGATTTTGACGGTAGGTCAAACCTAAAAATTAAAAATTTGTTAAGGTTTGCCTTTAAACATTCTATTTAATTTTAATGTAAAATTAAAAATATTCCTTCGAGTTATAAAGTAAACATGTTTGAATTATTAGTGGTACTCAATAATAGAGAAACAAATAATTGTTTGTTAGAAAGTATGCAGCTCTCATTAAACACACTTCAAATATACTCTATTTCTAGATTATGCTAATTAGCTTATCAGAGGTTAATTATGCAATGAGTAAATATAGAGTAGTTGGCACCATTATAAATATTTTTTTTTTTTGGCTCTTTATAAAAATTATACTCATTATTAAAAAAAAAAAAATGATTATTAATAAAATCGATGATGCATATTTATCAATGTAAATTAAAAAAAAAAAAAAACATTTAAATTCCTATTATTATTATTATTAAAGTATATAAAAATGAATAAATTAAAATTAGACTAATTAAGTTTAAGTAAATAAAAAAAAAACATAAAACAAAATTGATTTATTATTATAGCACTTCAGTTTAATCAAGTTTTTCTCTCATTTCTCATTTACTCTATAACTGTCTTTCCAACTAGAAAGATTATATATACATAAACTTTCCAATTGGATTGAATAAATTTGGCCAAATCTTCTATTTTGATAATTCAATGTTTTGTTATTAAAATAAATGAAAACACAAACATTCTAAAAAAAACTCAAAGGCAACTCATGATAGTTGAGCAGAATTTATTTTAAAAGAAGTGTTTTAGTCTCTTTAGGTATTTATATAAACAAATTAAAATTGAGAAAGAGAAAAGAATTTGTAAAACAAACACTCTTAGATGTTTCCAATACCTTCAAAAGAGTTTGGTAAACATTAAGAAAGTTAAACGGTACTTCATAAGTAACTAGGAAAAATTAGCTGCTTTTTAAAGTATTGTAGTTAATTAAAAATAATTTACAGAAATTTACAAAATTTTAAATTTGATATAAAAAAAAATTTAGAAACAAAGATTTAAATGTCTACAATTAGACAAAGAGGAAGTTGTAGATGTTAATTTTTTTGATTAGATGAAAGATGAAAAATAACAGACTATATTATGATGATCTTGGAAATTTTCCAAGCTGAATCACATTAGATAGTAGAAAATTTCTGCTCTGTTTTGAACATTATTTAATATAATTTTCACTGTTGAGATTCAACGATAAAATTATTTATATAAATGTGAATAAAATAAGTTATTCACAAAGAAACAGTTTTAAGAAATAAGATTATTTAATTTGAAATACATTATTTAAAGGTACATAAATATAACTAAGATACAGTAGAACCTCAGGGTAATAAATGAAAGGAAAGTGCAAAGATATTCGAAATGGATAATCAAATTTATTTTAAATTTACATATGAACGTAGATATTTACATATGGTTAATAAGGATACAAGAAAAATCAGAATATCTATCAGAATATATCAGAAAATCAGAATATATATATATATATATATATATATATATATATATATATATATATATATATATATATATATATATATATATATATATAGTTTTTATGTAATGTACACACACACACACTAATGTACACACATATACATATATATGTGTGTGTGTGTGTGTGTGTGTGTGTACATTACATAAAAACTTTCATGAAACAACAAATGAGCAGATACCTAAGATTTTCCACTGGAACAAAAGTAATCCAATATTTTGGTTTGCTTTTCCATCATTTTATTTCTGGCCTCTCATCTTATTTCTATTAATTCTAATATTTTTGCATAGTCAGCATTATCTTTTTCACAGCAACAGTTTTTCACCAATTACATATTCAATGGACATTTTGTTAACAATTTCATCTTTATCAACATATCGTACTTTATGATTTCTCTAGAGATGAAACAACACTTTTGTTTTGTCGAACATCTTCAAAGTGAACAGTTCAAATTAAATTAGGATGTAAAAACACAAAACATTATGGAGCGTTTTTGTACAATTTTAAAACATAAACATTAGATGGAGGATTCTTTTTAAAAGTTTTGATTCCAGAAGTTCTTAATTACTTCCCAAAATGATTTCACATATGAATTTATTCCCATACACATTCATCTTTCCAGAACATTTAAATTTTATTATAATAATCAAACACAATATGGGAAAAGTCAAGAAAAATAAATTCAGGATAAATAAAATCCCTGCTTAATCAAGGATCCATATAATCAAGGCTCAACTGTTTAAAAAAGCAGAGATAATTTTTCGTCAGTACAACTAAGAATGGAAATTTCTTTTTCAGCAAAATAATCCATGTGATAGTTTTAAGATATTGAAATTATTTTAGTTTTGGGATTTGAAGATATATTAATGTCTATCTATTTTTTATTTTTTTCAGAGTTCATGGAAATGATGACTGGTGAATAAGCTGTATCACTCATACTTACTTACATTTCACATTTCATTTACATATTAATTTTAATTTTCATCATGGAAAGGTAATCCCACTATTCATTTCCATCATGGCACAAGACTTATAAAAATGTTACCACACATTAATGATAGATGTATTCTTAGCAAACATTAGAAACAATTACCTTCTATAATACTTTTTGTTTTTTAACATCTATAAAAGGGATTGAAAAGTATTTATTATAAGTTTTGTATTTATGTACGAATTTGTGATTTTGCATTTTACAATATTTTTATAAGTTAATGGAAACATAAAATATATAGTAATTTAATAAACTGTTATTTATTACATACTATTTTTATTGAATGTTAACACCTAATTCTGAACCTGAAGATAAACTTCTTATAAGATTTATTTTCCCTCCACCTATTTTAGTAGGATTGGTTATTTTACTATTTTAAGCTCTATTTCTATTAATACCTTGAACCCTTTTAATGTTACTAAATATCTTCTTAACTTTTTTCCTTTGTAAAATAAAAATAAATAAAACTATAATATTAAAAGTAATCATTAAGTACCACCAAAATTCTACATCCTTTGGAAGGGAGTTACATAAGAAAATAAACAAAATTAAAACAAGTGAGAAAAAGGTTTTTAAGCAAACAATTTTAATGTCTGAAAATGAAAACAGGAGAAGATAACTACATGATGTAATGGGTTATTACTTGAAGTAATCCTTATCATCATAAAGGTTAACACAATTATGAAGAATCCTGAGGAGTATTCCTGCAGGTATTAGTATCAGGTTAACCCAGACTTCTAAAAATATTTAATAAAGTAATTGAGGAACGAATATGCTATCCAGTATTGAAAACTGATACTAATGATAATTCAAGTATGGTTTTAATCTTTGTACATTTTAAGTGCAGCCAACATGGCGAGATCATTTGGTTGGCCTTGCCTATTCAATGTTTTATTGTATTGACAATCAAACTGATATAAAAACAAATATTTTTGTAAATAACTAGGTAGACTTTGACCTGGGAAGGATGGACCAGTGGAACAAACAAATCTTCACCTATTTACTGTAGCGAAGAGAATAAATTAAATATGTCACAAAATAAAAAATATAAATAGTTTACAAACTATTAATAAGTTCTAAAAAAATAAAACAAAACCAATATAATGGGAACTGAAAATAATTTTCAATATTGAGCACTGCAGTTACTTACCAGTTATTTCTGAGATAATTACTAATATCAACTAACCTTGTCACTTTTTTTGTACCCTCCTAATTCCTTAATTCAAGTAAAATGAATTTTAATTGTTACTGATCTTAATAACGAGGAAGATGTGTTAATTATTTTATGAATCAGGGTGTCATTTATCATAGAAAAGTGTGCCCAAGAGGAAACAAAGTGAAACTCTCAATCAAGGGGGTTTCGTCGGTAATTTGGAGATGTAGACAAGTGCACACTTACTAATCATCTTGAGTCAAGTTTTTTTGTCATCCTCTTATTTTACCTCAACTTTTACAATTTTTTGTCCAACCTTTCGATATTCATGCCATTATCAAGATAAACATCTGTCATGTGACCACAAAATATTTTCAATAAAAAAGGCTGAATGCCCTTGTCATAAAAATTAAAAGTTTTTACTAGTTAAGGCATTCAGCCTTTTTTATTGAAAATATTTTGTGGACACATGACAGATGTTTATCTTGATAATGGCGTGAATACCGAAAGGTTGGACAAAAAATTGTAAAAAGTTGAGGTAAAATAAAATGATCACAAAAAAACTTGACTGAAACATTTATTTTTATTGGACATTGCATACTTTAGTAATAACTTAAACACTAGCCTCATATGCTATATTAATGATCACCGAAATCATCGGTTAGTAACTGTGATTTAATTTCTTGATTAGATGCAAATGATATTTTTAAGTTTCATAAAAGAATGGGTTTCAATTTGGAGGGGGGGGGGGGAAAAAATTAAAAATACCTACATTTTTACATCGTCAAAAATAAAATGGTACTATTTCTGAGTGCAACAAGCAAGCACTATGTAAAATTAAAAAGTACTAATTAATATAGATGAATTGTAATTTTATATTATCATTTTCATCTATCAGTTATAAGTTGTAAGCATTATATTAGTTACCTTAAGAGACATAAAATAATACAATAAAGTTTATCATATGAACAAGATTACTTGATTATTAGATGTGATGATTATAATAAACTTTGTCAGTGACATAAAAATATCAGGTAATTCAATATTAATCATTTGGTGGAAAAATGGAGTCCTCTGCAGCACTTGTTATGTTGGCAGCAGTCCCAGCAGAACACTTAAAAACAGCCCAATAACTTATATGTTGTAACATTTATTTTCCCTGTCACATATCAACCTAGCCTAAAATAAACTCATATTAAAACAGTTTGATTTGGAAAATAGCCTTCCACTCATGATTTAAGGTGTAACTGTTGTGTAACATTTAGTTTTTAGGCCTGAATTAAAATTTATCAAAAGGTGATCAATCATTTGATGATTCATTTCTCAAAATCTTAAAATATTGCATATATCCACAGTTATACAAGAAAGGTATGATGAATTTTAGATTAATGACTATGGCCTGGATTTGAAGGATTTTTCTTTTCAAGTCTAAGGGAACGCAGAGTTCTAAAATCATTTTTAATTTTAGAAACTTGTTAGCTAAAAATTAGCGGCATTAGCTGTACTTTTGTGTTATCAGCAAGTATGAGGTTATTAATAACCATCACTGTGGCGCAGCTTAGAGGCAAAAAACAAAAAAAAAAATATTTAATATAAAAATGTTAAAATAAAATAATAATTGACAATGTTAACATAAAAATAATATTAACATTGTTCCCATCCCCGAAAATTTCAGGATTGGCTACTGTTATTCCATGAACAATAAAGTAGTTTTAGCGCAATATTATTACTAACATCTGCTGTTATGGTTAAATTTAGAAACATTTTATTAATTATTTTTCCACGCAGTGCACATTTGTTTTTGGCTTTGAGTTTCTTGATGCATTTTTTTTGGAGTTTATTATTGTAAAAGGTCTCTTGGCCACTGTCGTTTTTGGAGGCTGACCAGGTAACAGGGAGGAGGAAAGAGGATGGATGAATGGATTAGGGTGATGCAGCAGTGAAGTGTGAAATTTTTAGTATTTGTTTTATATATAAGATTTTACTGTTGGTATGTTCATGTCATTGTGCAGAGTATGATTGGAAATTAACCAGTGTCTATTAGTGATTTTTCTAAGAATTTTGGATTGTGAGAAAGAAGAATTTTCTTAAGGTGAGTTAAGATCTGTGAAAGCTGCTTGTACAGTCTGGTGAGTTCTAGTTTTTTTTTTTAAATATATTAATAAAAAATAAATAATATTTTTTAAGTAGCTGTTTCATGTTGTTGACATATCACTAACAAATAAGTTTTCAAAAGAGGGATAGGTTCAGTAAAGAAACTGAAAAAGAACTATAATACCTTTATTTAGTTCACAATATGAATTTGTCACAACGCACAGTACATATATTTTTGACATTATTATTTTTAAAATAATTTAAACGTAACTTATAAAATGCATATCTCAAATAAGTCATATCATTTTATAAAAATTGAATATAAAATCAATTACAGGAATGGTTATGATTTAATTAATCTTTGAAAAGAACATGTTTAGTTTTTTAATTTTGAATGTTTTAATAGTGATATGCATTTATACAATTAAAAAACTATTAAATTTTAGTTTCAATGGTACTAACAAATTGGCACATATATAAGTTGAAAATAATTTTTTTTATTTTTGGAAAGTTCAAAGATAAAACGTGATATGTCAAAAAGACTATAAATCTTTTAGCATCATTAACTCCTGAAAGTTTCAACAACACATTATTGAACAGTGCATTTTTTAAACATAAGTGCAGTTCAATTCAAAACATTAATAAACTACACAATCAACAACATAATTTTATTGATAATTAGAAATATTTATTTAAATGTTAACAGGCACTAAAGCTATCGTATTCGATGACAGGTGCTAAGGCATTTATGAGAAGGTACGATTTTATGCACAATTATAATTTGATTATAGATTAAGAAAATTGTGCAAATAGAAAAATAATGGATTAATAAAATTTAAGAATGTGAAAAATTATATAAATCCATATAACAATATTCAATATACTTATAAGTTTAAAAAAAAAATCCTATAAAAAATTAAAGTTATATTAATAGTACTAAGTCTAAGAGACACCAGACTTCTTTATATTTCTATTTAGCTAATGAAGAAACAGCTTTCTCATAACATCAAATTGGCACAAAAATTTTTAATTTATAAAATTTTCATCTAACCCCTAACTGATAAAATAGATTAAATACATCTATTAAACAGTTAAGTATTCTAGACCATTCTAGATCAAAATGATATTTTGTCCTATGGAAAATCTACTCGCTATGGCTACTTTCATTTCCAAGATGTGTAAAGTATTATGAATATTGAACTTTGACCAATGCAAATGAATGTCTTATCATTATTAAAGTCAATATCACAGGGCATGTTCTAAGAGGAGATTGCAAAATATTATAATTATTTTTTCATTCTAATTAATACAACTATTCTATCACATAGGTTTTGGACCGAATACTCTCATGGAACATGTCTGAGCTTCAATAAAATTTTAAAATGTATCTTAAATAGCTTAAATTGGTAATTTAAAAAGGAAGTGAAATTTTATATTATACTTAAAAATATTAAGAGGAAGACATTTACTTTAAAAATTGGAAGCAGGCTACCTCACATACATCCATATTAGTTTTTGATGAGAAATGGAAAAAAAAAAAATCACTATAAAATAAATATATGTTAAAACCAGATTATCATAAAAATATAAATCAGTGAAGTCCTTTTGTATCCTTACATGTATGCACAGACAAACAACAACAAAAGAGCTTAAGCTATAGCAAAAGTGAAGTACAATTAACACGTGATGATATATGATGATATAAGTAGCGAAGAAAAAACAAGTATGCCAATATATATTTCGGAAGCATCGTAATTGTTAAATAAAATAATTAATAGCTACAAAAAGTGAAGATTTTCTTGACATACCAAACTTGTTCATTATTAACATAAGTAATGGGGCGGAATTATACTTTCAAAAGGTATAATTTTATAAAAGAATTTCCACAGTTTAAGGAAAACTTGTAAGGCCCTTTTTTAAGGGGCCTTTCTCTCACTCAAAAACATTTCAAGAATATGAAAATATTTTACAATACAGAAAAACAGGAATCAAAAATAAAACATCAAACATATAATGATTTATAAGTAAGAATAAACCTATAGAGATAAATAGAATTAAAGTCTAAAAAAATCTTAATATACTTCTATAAACAATTTTTATAAAAAAATCAAAACCCGTATAAATTTCCTAAACTAATTCATTTTTAACACTTTTGTTTAAAAAGGGGTTGAAAACCTTTTCAGTAATAAGGAGCTTACTTTCAAAAGTGTTTTTAATTTAATTTTGTTGGGCATAAATTAAATTGTGATCAAATCATTCTCGCTGATCCAACAAATTCCTTCCTCTTACAAGGCTCTAGTTAGGATATCGTTTAACTCTCATTTAATTTTTTACCACATAGGAATTTGTTCAAATAGTTTAAATATATGACCTTTTGAAATTTAAGACTTCCATAATTATTTAAAAAAATTTCGACTATGAATCAAAAGTACAAAATAAATCTATTTAATGCTTGTTTCTGCCATTAATCATTAAGAAAAACCCAAACATATCATATCTTATCATATGAGGGAAGAGACATATTTTAGACATGAGGTGATATTATTCAGAAACTCTAAAATAGAAAAAAAAAAATCATCATTCCAATTTTTCTTAGATGTATAGATCTCCCAATTCTAACTTGCCATAAAATACCACTTTAAAATTTAGTCATGTCATTTCCATGCCAACTTATAAGAGGATCAGACATTTTATCTTAAACTCTTGGTAATTATATGAATATGGTCATAAATAATTAACCGTAAACTATTAAAGATGTATTAACAGATATAAGTCTGTACAAGTCATTATGCTTGAATATACATCATTATATATCGAGAGAGAGAGAGAGAGAGAGAGAGAGAGAGAGAGAGAGTGAGAGAGATTGAAGAACACAAATTATAAAATCAACGATGTCTATCAATAAAGATTAAAATTTTGAGAAAAAAAATGCAATTAAATAACATAATTTTATACAAGAAAAATAAAACATAAGTATATTAATGAAATATGAAGATAAGATTGAACAGTATTTTTAATATTGCTTTTAAAAAGATTAATTTACAAAGAAACCTTGAATAACAGGTATTAGAGATTTGGCTAAAATGTTTTTAACTAATCATTTCTTTTAGTTTTGTCTTTTTACGGCTAAGTAAAAAATAAAAAAGTTTGCCAAAATGAGAAAATTTTATTTAATTTCATCTCCAGGGAATATTTATGAAATTCGGCAAATGAAATTTAGTAATTTTTTTTTTCTTAATATTTTTGAATATTTTCTTATCTAAAAAAAAGTTTTTTTTTATATTCTCACAGTAATACATAAATAAATTGGGTTTAATCTAAAATATTTTAAGTCTAAAGATTAAATAAGTAAAATTATTTTTACAGTGGATTTTTCATGGAAATGAATGTATGATCTAGGTGAATAATATCGAATTTTTAACCAAAACAATTAAAACCCACTTACAATAAACAGATCTTGGAATATCATTTTACCCTAGTTTAGCCCAGTTAATTGAGGCTTTACTGCATGACTAAAGTTTAAAATTTTAATAAGTGAATTTTCAACATTAATTCTACATTATCTAGTTATTTAGAGCTATGGTAACAAACTAAACTGTATTATCCAGTTGGCTTTTTTATAAAACTTGGTAACCAAATCATATACAATGGGCCTTAATATTGTAATAATTTGCATTCAAAGAATCTTTTGACTAGATTACAAAATTACATTTATATACAATTAAACTATAAATAATATCATTTAAAGTATTTAACTATAAGTAAATTCAGCACCTGAAAGACTAGTTTTGGGCAATAAAGAGTAAGCTAATCATCAAGAATAAATAATATAAAAATGGTTCAAGCCAAAATACTTTAAATACTAGCATAGACGAAGACCAGCAAATTCTTGTCCAACAATATATACCCTGAAGCAACCCTGGGATTTTACTTTTTATTTTGTGTAAATATCAACAAGTTATTCCTTTATTATAAGTTATTACTAAATGTTATTCCAGAAAATAAAAAAAAAGGAATTAAATCAGGAGGGAAGTCAATTAAATAAGGCTTGGTTGCAATATATGAGAGGCTAGTAATGAAATACTGTCAACAGCAATAATGATTATTTATAAATTAGTAATTACTTTAACTTTAATTTAGAGGCATAAGCACGAGCCAATCCTTTTTATAATCACCGACTTTGGAATAATCCATGCTTAATGTTTATGCTGAAATTCATCAGTACGCCAAGAATTAATGACTTACTAACCCTAATCAATAAAATCTTTTCTAAAATCCAAGTTTATATGAAACTGATAACAAAATAAAAAATATTTCATGAATATTTTTCTACATTTTTTTACTTTCAAATATTTTTCACATTAAATATATCATAAATTTACATTTCTCATGATACAACCACACAAATAAATAATTGTACACGCCCGAGCAAAGAGAAATTATTCACCAGATTCTAGCCATATATTTACATTAATCATACCTCAACAATTAAGAACTAATACTTGTGCGCTCATTTAAGATACAAAACTATAAAGCTCATATTGATTTTTTAAAAATCTAATAAATTTTTCATGTTACAGGGTTTAAAACATGTATTGTCCCAATTTTAGAATATAAAAATATATTCTGGGATAATCAAATCATTAACATATCCGTATCCATATTATAGATCACTTTGTTTTCCCTTTTTCCATTTTTTTTTTTTTTTTTTTTTTTTTTTTGGCTTGAGCATTTTGTAGAGATTACAACTTTGAGTTAAAAAATATGAATGCATAAATTAACACAAATGAAGATAATGCATCACTATTTCAATAAATATAAATTAAAAATAATATAAATCTTTATAAAATGTAAATATACTATAAAAAAATTGTTAACATAACATCACATAATAACTATCCTTGAATCAATTATAGTTAATGTTTACTTATTTTACTGTCATACAGGAATGTTTCGATCCTGACTTAAAAATAATTCTATATAAAATATCAAATGTTGATTTCTTTAAAAAAATCATAAAAAAATAATTTTTTCTTACATGGATAGCTTCAGCCTGTGCATTTAGTTTGAATAAGGAATAGAGTTCCAACAAAAAAATAAATAAAAATATATAAAAAGTCCTTATTTCGATTAATATAAATGGATTCTTCCTAGCCATAAATTATGAATACAGTCCGCAATATTAAAATTATATTTTTGTAATTATGTATGTAATTATACATTTGTAATGAGAAAAAAAATTAAATTATAATGGTCAATTAATAAATTAGTAAATAAGTAAATAAAAAAATTCAAATTAAAAAAAATAATCAAAGAGGAACATTCAACCACAAACAAAGTACGGATATACCAAAAATATTCTTTCTATAAATTATATGACCTGAATAGGATTTGGATAAAATCTTAAAGCCAAAAAAAAAAAAAAAAAATTATATGACTGAGAACAAGATCCACATAAAAAGGAGCATTTTAAGTAATAAAATATAATGTATGACAGCGAATATTGATTACAGTATGTAATAAGCCGGTTTATATAAGTAGATTGTGGCATCATTAAATTGTATAATTTAGATATAGAACCGAACTTCTATAGTACATACTTTAATTTGGATATTTAAGCTAAGAAAGGTAGATTTAGAATGGCATAATTTGCAGCTTTATATTTGATTAATTAAAAATCTTTCGAGTGCATCTTGACAAGTTATGATCATCAGTAATATTCTCACTAAACTGTAACTGGTTTCAAGATAAAAATTAATTGATTGATATCAATTAACATACACCAAGTAAAAGAATTCAAGGATAGCCAACATTTTAGAAAATTGTTAAATGAACATATCAATCTTTTTAAAAGTAAAATATTTTCTAATACAAACACCATAAAGATTTTATTTCTGTGTGAGAAAGTAAAACATAATGTTAGTTTCTTAAATATAAAATATTATTTAATTGAAAATGAGAGTAAAAAAAGCTTTACATAAAATAAGGAACATAATACTTTCTTATACAGTTCATTAAATACTAAAAAGAAGATCTATTCTTGAACTAAAAATTATTATTTCAACTCACCAAAAAACTTTGGTAAACTTGCAGCTATTTCACGAACCACATTTTTATCTTCATCAACTTGAGGTATTTCCTCTGTGAGGATATAACTAAAACGAGACTTTAATTCATCCAAGCGGTGTTCAAAAGCTAATGGGTCACAACTTGTAAGAACCAGCTTACACAGCTCTAAATAGTTAGTACGCTTCTAAAACATAAATATGAATACAAAAATATAAATTTCAAATAAGATGATCAAAGCAAAAGCAATAAAGTAATTAATGAATTAATGAAATAAATGAATGAATGAATGAACGAATTAATGAATAAAGCAATTAACCAAACCTGGTCCTTTGGAGGAAGATCAGTAAGTTGCCTTACTATTATGTCAATAAGTACACGAACATCATTGGTGTAGAATAATTCAGCAGTACATGGATTTTGAAATAAATCCATCAAAAGTTTGAGTACCGAGTTACAAGGTGATACAGGAGTTTTTAAATTAACAACTGGATCAACTAAAATAAATAAAAATAATATAGTACTAAGATTTTATGAAAAATATAGTACTATAGGCAGATAATAATTAAAAATTCAAGGTTTAATATATTTTACTTTCAATCAATTATACATATAATTTTTTTTTTCCTTCCACAGTAACCCTATGGGAGGGTCGTGTATTTCTAAATTTTACAGATTCCATGCCCTTAGGCACACTACCTGCATAGATGATAATATTTTTTTTTCACAGTAATAGTAAACAATCTGAATGTTAAACTTTCCCAACTAAACAAAAAACCGAGTAAGACAAAAAAAAAAGTCCTCTGTTGTGTTCATGCAAGTGACAGTAGTATAAGATATGTTTAAAACTTTGTGGAGTTTGTCCGTCACAGTCACAAGTGTTTGTATTACAAAGGTGGAACCGGTTCAAATAATGTTTTGTTTGTCCGTGTTCTGTCAGTAATTGTGTTAGTTTGTAATGTGTGCTTTATGGTTTTTCATGATTTTATTGTGTGATTTTCGGGATATATTTGTGTAAAGGTCGTCCTTGTGGTATAAGAGATTAGTGACTTTATGTCGTGAGCAGCTTTCTTGGCCAATACGGATGCTCTCTCATTGCCTTCGACGCCACTGTGTCCTCTAATCCATGTCAGCCTAGTTTGAATTCCTTTGTCCATGATTTTAATTAAGTTTTCCTTCAGTTGTGATGTCAGTGAGTCATATGATATGAAGTTTTTGACTAAGTCTATCAGCGATCTGTTTTCTGTTGTAAAAATGTTGTACAAATTGGTCTGGTTTCCTGTCTGGCTTAAAATGTATTCTGTGGCCTTTGTGATTGTGAAAAATCTTAAATCCTGGTTTTTGAACCCGGTCCCCTTTTATCTCTGCAGTGGTGAGGGGCTTAATAATCGAAGGGGTGAGTTAAACACTTAGCCAAGTTTTTTTAAATAATAACAGATGTGCTATAATTATTATATACTGGTGAAGTGGGAGGGAAAAGATGCCAAAATGTATAGTTCCATAAATGAAGACTAATGGGAAAGACTTTGGAAATATTTATGTCACAAGTTTCTGCCATTCATATGAAATGAATCTGATACAGATTAATCATATGTGACTGAAAAACAAAAGTATTAAATAGACAAAACTGTTGGAGGATAGCAGAGGAGGCCAAGATTCATCTTGGCCTGTAGTGCTGAAGAAGAGAATAAAATAGATTTCAGGATCTGTGACCATGTCAATTGGCAAAACCTTGAATTTGATGTATGAATCTTTGCTTAGGAGATGCTTTGAATATTTTGTAATTAAAATCTAAGATGTATCAGCTACACCACATGACAAAAAACAAATCTCTGGATAGGCAAACAACAAGGCTTTGTCGGTCAATTTTCAAATACAGTATTACAAAAGAAACTGGGATGTGTGATAGTTTATGTAATTCATAAATTATTTTATCTGAAGAGAAAAGATTGGGTATGGCGAGGATTTGAACCCGGCTTTTTTGCACTATTGTAGCCCTCTAAACCACTGAGCTGCAGAGAGAGAGAATATTTTTATTATTTAAAGATTTACAAAATAAATGATGATTTTGTATTATTCATCCTTCCAATCGACATGCTAATTTACATGACTTATTTGTGGAACAATAATAATAAATATTCAACAATTTTTTGTATGTGAACAGTAGGAAAAATTAAAAACCTACAAAAAAAATACTGAGCTGCATCGCTGGGCCATATCACAGCACAAGAGCCATACAGTGCTGATGCAGAGAGCCAGGTTCAAATCCCTACCATGGCCAACCTTTTCTCTTCAGATATAATTATTTATTACTTATTGGAAAAATAAACCATTAATATCAAAAGTTAACAACTACGTAAATCATAATTGAAATATATCAAAAATGGATTTACCTTCTCGATTTATAAGCAGAAGAACCTTCTCTGTAAAATTTTTAGTAGCATGAACTTCTGAAACTGCTTGAATTGTGATGTTTGCGGGGGACTTGGGTTTGAATTGTAGATTATAAGATAGGATTAAGGTTAACATGGTATCCCCGATTTCAGAATTAGCCTCCAATTCTATTACTTCCAATATCATCTTTATGAAATCTACTCCTAACTGATCTAATAAAAATAAGAAATTAATGAATGCTACGGATAAATAATTTAGATTAAGGATTATATCACATGAAATAGTATAATTTATATACCCAAATGAGTAATTGGCATGGCTTCACCAGATGAGAGTATCATGGCCAACAACATTGCAGGCTTGTGTAATTTAAGGCTGTTATTAACATTGCTCTGCATTTCCCTATTATTACAGATTTTAAATTTAAATAAAAAATTCTAACTCTCGTTAAATACTCATCAATATATACTCCAAGTAGGTATGAAAATAAGTACCTAGCCAATTCCATTGGAAGCACAGAATTCAACAGCAAGCTTATAATGACTAGGTCTAAGCAACACATTACAGCAAATGCTTGAATAAGAAGTTGTCTGATACTGGCGCGCTCTTCCATTTGATAATAATCAACCAACATAATGATATCCGAAAATTCATTTGTCTTAAGTACTCTTTTACAAATAATGGGGTCAGCATTAGTCTGGAAAAAATGTGAAAATATATTTGATGTAATTACGATGAATCCCAAGCAATATTAAAACAAAATCAACTCACTAGTATCGAAGAAAGATCTAAAATGGATTGCCTGATTGCAGCCTCATCATCCCAAAGGGCCCATGACCGTTGCTGTGCATCATCACGTGCAGCTGTTAGGTGTTTTAAAGCTTTTCTCATTAATATAGCATCTTGGGTTTTATCAATAAGACTTGAAGGAGGATCTAAAGGAGATCTTAACTGGTCTAAGACCTTTTCTAATCCTGGTGAAGCTACTGATGGAAGAACATCCAGTAAACCTTCAGTTACAACTCCGACAGCGATACGAGAATCTTCATAACTTAATCCTGTCTGACATCTGACCTGCAAATACATGAATATTTTCTTAATATGTATAGTAAAACAATCCAAATATTCCGAAACAAGCATAATTTAAATATTACCATCTGTATTAATGAATAAACAGAATTGACAGTCACATTGCAATTCTCAATTGAAACACTTGAATCAGGAACATTTCTTTCATTACTTAAAGGTGTTATTTTTGTCTCTGACTGCGATATCCTCATCACAAGGGGGGACTGATCTGGTACAATATTTGAAACTTTCATTTCCTGAAATTGATAAAAGAATAATGAAATGCTCATATAAACATTAAACTAAATCTCAATAAAATTCCAGTCATACAGTTTGATTTGTTTGTGAATTAGGCAGAGACTTTGACGATGTTAATTTTTCTTTCACAGAAACAGGAGATTTATGTCTTTTATCTATGATTTCTTGCTTCTTTGATATGAGTTCTTTCATGGTTTCTAATTGCTTGTCAGTTCCTCCTTCTTTGGAAATGTCACAACTAAGATTTTCAATTGCGTTGCTCAGAAATTCAATACATTTTCCTTTATTAACCTAACAAAACTATGAATAAGATATTTAATATTTCATTATATTAAAAATGGAGACTTAATAAAACTTACCAATGTTGTTGTTACATAGTTTGAAGGAATATATCCTACTTTCCCATTGGAGTTGATTACATACCACCAGTTCTTTTTAATATTGTTGTTTGAATGAAATATAAAATATTCATCTCTCTTAAAACTCAATGTTTGCGCTATAGTTGCAGTAAAATCATACATAGCTTGAAGCATTTCATACTCTGAAACGGATGAGATTATATTTCACTTCTTCATAATTTTTAATGTTAAAAAGAAGATATTTACTGGACGAGGCCAATTTTAAAATCATACTAATAAATATAATAAGGTATATATAAAGACTGTACCTTCTTTCCTAATTTTGTGATAATTGTCCATAATTAAAGCATTTATAAATTAAAGCTCACAAAAAAAATTATCTGAAGGGAAATAAATGTTTTTAATACTGATAAGAAAAGCCTAATGTTAAACTAAAATTAATGTCTGTCATTTTTTTTTTCAAATCAAACCAAAATTATGTGGTATTTAAGAATTGATAACAGTCCGATAAGGGCATCGATGCAGCAAATTTTACTATTTTGAAGTCATTTGATAAACATTATATTTAATATTTCCAATACATTGAAAATGCAAAATATAATTAGCTTTAATTTTAAGTAATAATGAAGTAATAAAAGTAAAGTTTCAAATTTAAAAAAAAATCCAATATACACATGTTAAGATTAATTTGTTAACACTTTTTCAAAGATGTACTTTTAATTATTAAACATTTTAGATAAATAAAAAAATAGTTTAATACTGAGCACATAACATTACAAAATAAAATATAAAAAAATGCAAATTTTTCTTTGTAGTCTACGAAAGGTGTAATGTTGGTAATACTGTTCTAAGGCAATTGGATATTTGATAGCACGTTGCGACTCATTGTGCCGGTAATTTTTGATAAAAAGTTTCAAAATGAGTGTAATAATTAAGAATGCCTTAAGAATTCCTGCTCTTAAGTCGGCTGGTAAACTTTTTGGTGGAAATCCCTCAGTTAATGTTACCAAAATTCAAGCTTGCAGGAGTATCTGGAACTTGTCGCAATCCCAGGACACTTTTCATCATAAATGCCATAAGCATAATTTTTGCCAATGTTCTTCTGTAAGAAGTGTTCACACACGAGGTATTACATCTAATAGTATTTGTTGGGGAAAGGGATGTTATGTCAACTTAAAGTTTAAGAGATTTCGTAATTAATAGATTCTTTAATAATTCATATCTTTATATTAGCTTATACTTGTTTATGTTTATTACTAACCCTGTTCATTCTGAAAGGTGGTAATTTCCTGTCTAAAACTGCTACAGAAACTGCCTCTGGAGTAGCAGCCACTGATTTGACTCAAGGTATGGATGATTTACTAAAAAAAAAAAAAAAAGATTTGAATTAATTAGATTAGCTTTTTAAATGTTATACCCTCATCTTCATTTTCATATTATTACATAAGTTTTAGGAGTTGAAGTTTCTTTATTTCTGGTGTAGTACAATCATTTTCTTGGCTAGGTCTAAAATGATATATGCAATAAATACAATTGATTATAATTTAAAGAAAAAACCAATTCAATGCTTAGTGTCCATGCTAAGAAGCTAATAAATGTAGTTAGCTACAGCACAGCCTCTTGTCCTCGAGTTTTCAGAATTAATTGATGATAATATAATTGATAATGAAAAATATCATTAGTTGAGTAGTTCCAACCATGAAATATCACCATTTTCGAAATCAGCTTCTAGTTTTATTTTACCAGTTGGCGCATTAGGCTTTGGCTGCGCAGTGTGGTCTTCTTAGACATTTCCGTTGCTGGAGGGGGTAGCCCAAACCTCACGTTGCTGCTAGCCATGGTCACCATTGCTAGCAGCGGCAGACTGCCCATAGCTCCATAACCAATACCATTGGGGCCAACTTGACAGTGTCCTTCCCACCGATGATGTCAGCTCTCTCGAGTTCAATGGCAGTGACGAACTGGTCTAGGTCCAAGGATTATGGTAGCTTAGAGTCAGCAGGCCCCGAGGACCTATTTTTCTTTCCCTGAATCATACCTTCCTTGTACCGAATCTCCAGGCGGTTACTGATATCCTGGAAAATCACAATACGATTCTTGAAGAGCTACACGGGGAAGGTTTATCACTCCTACACCTGGTCGGTGTGTCGCCTTTAGTAGGCTGACAGGTCTCGCATACCTGGGGTTGGGAGAAGGTTTAAACTGTGTGGCGTTCATTAGTGGGTGGTTATAATCACGCTCGACGTTCCTTCACTTTGATTATCTATTGCAAACGCCTTTGTCCACTCCGCCATTCCAGCCTCATTTCTTGGCTTTTAAAGTTAAGTTAAATTGGCCAAAATCTCTCTCTCAGAACTTGGAACCTTAACCTCTTACTGCGGAGGTAGCGGGGTATGAGGTGATCCGCCGTTAAGGGTTAGTAGGTACACCGAGCTGTGCTGAGTACTTTTACGTCATTCAAGCTCACATTTTACATTTTAAATGAGCCTAATTCATCCTAAACAAATTTCTCCATCCTCACTTTTCGACCTGGACTGTGGACCGGCACTGGTGGAGTAAAAAACTCTTTTAATACCTATTATGTATAAATTTTCTTTAGTATGCTAAATTTCTAAGCATGGGACAACACAAAAATATTATGTTTGTGAACCCTCGTCTGTATTAGATGAGAAATCGGAATCAAAGGACCCTGCTTCCCCTTCACTAGCACCCACTAAGAGCTCCTCTTAGCTAAAGCTCCTCACTATATAATTTTTTTGCAATCACAACTATTTTATAACATAAGTTAAACTATAATATAAAATTATAAAAAGGGGTAAATAAGCAGGTGTAGAAAGAAGATTGGTATCAGGTAAAATGTCGCTACAGATAGCTGAAAAGCAACTGTGTATCGAGGAAATACAGTAAAGTAAAGAACAATTAAATGCTCTCTAGAGTTTAGTAAAATATTATAGATTCCAAAAACGGCGAAAGAAGGCACTAGTTACCCACCTTGTATATGATTCTACTGCAGTAAATTTGAAAAACCCCTTGAGCCAACTTCACACCTGGTACCAGTGCGCGGCTGGCTCATGTAAGAGCCAATAGCAGTTAAGGGGTATCAATTGAAACTCTTGAAAATGTCTGAGTGATTGCAAAATAGACGAAAGAGGACTGGTTAGTGTGGTCCAGACCTCAACTGAAAAAGATCTGTTGGTGGTATTTTTTTTTATCAATTTGAACAAGCGGAAGTTGAAAGTTGCTATCTAATAAAGCTAATCAAGCTTATTTTGACTCAAAACAACAGGATCTTGACCCATGCACGAAAGAGAAGCAGCTCTTCGAAAGTTGTATCCATAAAAAATATTTAATCATCCAACCAGATTGTCTACTCTTTTACATTAATCAATTAATTTAATCATAACCACAAAATTGAAGAGTTCAAATTGCTTGAAGGGCCAAAGCTATTGGGCAAAATATGTGCCCACAAAATTTACACATTCGGCAGGTCAGAGACCAAAATGCTGGAATGTTGAGAATATAAACTGAGTTCAACTAAAAATAATAATATTTGTTAGGTTTATTGAAGAAAATCCTGGTACTGATTCATTTCACAGGGAATTAATGTTGCTATATAATACTGCTATAACTATCAGATGTAAATAAGTCACTCAAATAAAGTGGAATTATCCAAGACTTGTTTTCCTTCTATTTATCAGTATTAAAGTAAAGTTATTAAATAAAAAAAAAAAAAAAAATCTCCCTTTGTCTGGGAGATACCCCATTCAGATTTTGAAGAAATTCATTGTTCATGTTGTAAATCTGACTTCAGCATTAGGCCTTATGGAAAGCTATTTTGGGCAGTGACTCTTGGTGTTAAACACCTTTATTTATTGTAATTGCAACCTTTATCCTCATACTTTATCCTTTTTTTATTGTAATTACAACCTTTCAGTGGTATCACTAAAAAAAATTTATTTGGCCTATTGGCTTTTTGATTGCACAGTAACTGATTGCTTGGGCTGTATAGTTTTGGAACTAATTTTATGAATGAAGTTAATACTTGTTTGTCTTGCATGCTATTACTGGGCTATTCTGATTCATGGCTTCTAATGTTGTCACATTTATAGTTAACCTCCTTAAATTGTATCCATTAGTAAATGTATATACAATATTATTGACTTTCTGTTAAAAGGTGAACTCAACCAATTGATTATTTTGGATTTTATTCTTTTCTTGATGAGTACCTTCTGACGTGTTTGTTTTATTGTGAGCTTGTAACTCTAATAATGAAAAAAAAATTCAATGTCTTATAAGTTTTGTTATTCTGAAAATTATTGAATTTTTGATTCGCCCTTTATAAAACCCAGATGATATGGGTTACATATATCTTAGATGATGACTATTTGCTGTGAAGTAAATCTTTCTGAAATTGTGCATATTAAACTTTAAATAATGTTATATACCGATCCTTATACTCTCTTCTTCTATGGAAGTTCAAAATGTTTCAATATTCCTCTATTTACAGATCTTAAATTTTACTGTTATAATTTGTTAAATTATTATATATTGGTCTCTTCCATCTCATGTGTACATTTATTATACATCATGTTTTACTTGCTTCTTCATGTAT
Source organism: Aelia acuminata (assembly GCA_911387785.2). NCBI lineage: Eukaryota > Metazoa > Arthropoda > Insecta > Hemiptera > Pentatomidae > Aelia > Aelia acuminata. Next base: position 86,901,864 of record OU426983.1, on the reverse strand, counting down.
TACTGAAAATATAAAAAATCAATCCTTTCCAAAATATTTCCTGCCTATAATGTCATTTAAAGTTTATAAATTAGTTTTCTTACCAGTTGAAGTTCTCTTAAATAATAGGAATATTTCGAATCATCATTTAAATGTATTAATATATGTTGATCAAATTTATTGATAACTAAATTGTTCAAATTTTCAGGAGAAAAAGAACTATTTAAATGTATTAATATATGTTTGATCAGATTTATTGATAACTACATTGTTCAAATTTTCAGGAGAAAAAGAACTAGCTGATTTTCTGGTAGAGGAAATATCAGCAGAAAGGAAATTGCAAAAAAGTAAAAAATTACCTACTGAAATTGATGGTTTTAAAATTGTAATTGATGGATCTGAAATCAGCCTTGTTAAAAAACATGGCGACGAAACGTGAGTATAATGTCCTTCGCATATTTCAAATTTGTTTAAACTGGATTTTTTATTGAAGCTATGGATAGGGATGCATAATCAATTAATATTTGAAATAATATGTTCTCATTCCACTCTATTTTCAACTCTCCTGCGTCTTTTCTAGAAGATCCCAACCAGTTACTTACTGTTACTTGCCTTCACCAGTTACTTGATAACTGTTATAACCTAATACATAAAAATGTAAACAAATATAAAATCATGTAGTTTACTTATAGAACTTATGATTTCCTCAGTCATTAATATGAATTTTTTAGAATTGGCAAAAATAGTTTAGAATCAAGAATAAAATATGCTGAAGATAAAGGTATTATACATAAAAAAGAAATGTTCAAAGGGACATGAAATGAACCTTTTTATTAGTAAATATCGTATTCAAGATGGAAATGCAGTAGACGAGAATACAGAGAAGAGAAGAGCATGAGAGTAGGTACTTGGTTTGAGTGAAGTAAACTTCCTATAAGATAGATAGATGATCTAATCTATTTATACACTTTTGGTGTCATAAATACACTTCTACAAAATTCTGCAAATGTGAATTACATATGTCAAATAGTACAATTACTGACTGGAACAACGTCCTGAGGGAAGTATGTGCTAATGACCTATTGGCTCGTCCACAAATTATAGGAGGCGAGGGAATGTGCGTCGAAATAGGCGAAGCATGCTTCTCTCGAAGGAAGTATAACAAGGAAAGAATATCCCTCCAACAATGGGTATTTGGAGGAGTATGTAGGAACAATCGGGAATGTTTTCCTAAGCTGTTCCTGATAAAACTAAAGAATTTTTGATAGAGTGCATTAAAAACCCTTTACCTCACGGAACTATTATTTATTCCGATCGTTTGAAAGTATACAATAATATTCAATCCATTGAAGGTATAAACCTGAGACACTTTACTGTCAATCATTCCAAAAATATTGTGGATATACAAACAGGAGCTCAAACTCAAACTACAGTGGAACCCCGTTAAAACGACCTGTTTGGGGCTTGGATTGAGGTCGGTCCCATCAAAAGGTCGGATTAAGCGGAGTCTGTTACGCTGGGGAATTAGACTTATGTATGTTCAAGGGTGAATGAAAAATACATAAAAATTAGAATACAAAGCATCAATTTATTTAGTATAAATGAAACAGAAAAATTAAACATTTAAATACATACATAGGTACGTATGTAAACAAAATATACACAATGAAAAAATACAACACATTTATGATGACTAATACATACATAATGCGTAGGTAGATTTTAAAATTACCAAAAACTATCTATTTTTGTTTGAGTTGATTGAACACAAGAGCGCCTTTTCATGGAGGCATAATCCCTCCATTTTTTCTAAAAAATGATATCAACTGGTTTTGTGACGGTTTGTTGTTCAGCATATCGAAGAGTTGTCTCGAAAGCGTCGACTGCCTCTGAATGGTTGATTTTTCGGCTGCAGGCTGGAGTGTCCGCATTGTCCTCATCATCGTCGTCTTCTTCATTTTCTACAGCTGAAACCGTTTGGATAAGTTCATCATCAGTCAGAGCCTTGTATGCTGGTTCATCGCTCACGTTGGTCAGGTGTTTTAATGGAAGAGCTACTGTTTTAATATTCCCAATCGTGCATGAACTGAACCACGGACGGAATGCTCGTTCTCTTGAACCTCCGCGGTTGTTCGGGCAGTTTTTTCCAATGTTGATGGCGGAAGCTCTTCCCAAGCTGCAGCTAACATATAAATTACATCTTTAATGTTAATGGATTTTACGGCTTCCATGAGACTAAAACCTGTTGCTGTTTTCTCAATCAAGGAGCTCATGAATTTTGATCGGTACCGTCTTTTGAGTGATTCGATCACTCCTTGGTCCATTGGTTGGATCAAGGGAGTTACATTTGGAGGTAAAAAAATGGTTCTTACCTCATTTTTCTTGAGGTCTGTGGGATGCGAAGGAGCATTATCCAGAAGTAGAATGGCTTTTTGGGGTAGATTTTTATTTTTTAAGTAGTTTGCAACTTCTGGCATAAAGACATTATTGAACCACTCGGAAAATAATTCACGATCCATCCATGCCGACTTTTGAGCTCGATAGTGGAGAGGTAGAGCAGATAAATTGCTGATGTTTTTGAAAGCTCGTGGCTTGCGAGATTTGCCAATGACAAAAAGGGGCAATTTATGAGTTCCTGATCCATTACTACATAAAGCTAGGGTCAGCCTTTCTTTTGCTAGTTTATAACCGACAATGTTTTTATTGTTTTTTGCAGCTAGAGTTTTATTGGGCAACATTTTAAAATTTAAGCCGGTCTCATCTTAGTTATATACCTGCTCTGTTGACAATTCTTCGTTTACTAAGATGTTCCTGAATAAATCGATGAATGCTGTCGCAGCTTCTTGGTCGGCAGATAATTTTTCACCGCTGATAGTAAACTGTTGAATGCTATGCTTTTATTTCCACCTATGCAACCAGCCCTCACTCGCGTGAAAATCTCCTTCTGCATTAAGTGATGAATGTAACGATGTAGCTTTGGCTTTGATGATAGGCCCGGAAAGGTGAGTTCCTTTCTCTCTTTCTTGGCAAAACCATAACCAAACCGCTTCATCCAATACCTCCGATGCAGGTTTTCTAAGTCTTTTTTTTGTTGGTTGGGTCATCTGACAACGCACTAAATGTAATTAATTAGTCCCGATTTTTTTTTCCAGTCCTTCACAGTAGTAACGCCAACTCCTAAATCACTAGCTACTTTGATAAGTCTCTCACCCTTTTCGATTTTTTCAAGGGCCTCAAGTTTTTCTGCGATAGTACAAGACTTCCTTTTTTTAGACATCGTAACGCTTTGATGTTAACACTGTGGAAGATAAGATTGAACTGATTTTCAAACAACAAGGAGAGAGAAGTGAATCATCTTTCCAGGAAAATAGTTACAAAGTACAGAGGAAACGTCATATCTAAACAAGGGGCATTTCTTCTCAGAAATAGTCGGTTTATGCGAGGAGCGATGTTTCAAAAGGTCGGACTATTGAGAGGGATTCTATCGAAAAAAAGGGTCGGTTTATGCGAGGAGTCGGTTTATCGGGGGTCGTTATAACGGGGTTCCACTGTATCGAATTTCTATAGTCATCTCTCAAGAGAAGGAGCAAGAGAGAATGCGGTACCCGCTGGACGATGATAGATTTGTACATGTGTGAATTTATTTGGAGAAGGAGTTACGAAAACATAGATTTAATTTAGCAGATCCTAAAGACTGTTGTGGATTTTTGTTCCCCAAATTGAAAATGTTTTGTTTTAAATTATATTTAAATACAAATGTATCGTCATCACCATGTTAGTGTTTAAGTATCGAATGTGCAACAAAAAACCTATACACATTCGTTACCTAAGCATGGTGATGAAGATATCTTCTTTTATTTCTATATTAACAGTTATTAATAAAAGTAACTGGTAAGTTTCTTCTTGAAAAGATCCACTCTCGCTTAGACGTGATAATCTCTTAACAGCCAATTTTCTAGAACACTTTTCTTTATTTTGAACTTCTTGTTTTTCTAAATTAATCCTGCTTCCTGATAGTTCATTTCATTTGGCTGTTCTATATTTATTATTCTTTATTTTGTGATTGTAAAACCCAAATTAAAATGCATTTTTCTTTTTTTTTTAGAAAGAAAATGTTAAAAGTAATACATTTTACTTCTTTTTTTTTTTTTTAAATTAATGTAAAAATGTTTAGAATAACCATGTTAATTATTATTGATTGAAAGTTTCACCAACATTATTTCAGAAAATCTTACATTTTATTGATTAAAAATATGTGTATAGTTTTCGAATTTTAAACAAACATCAAACTAATTCGAATTTCACTTGCAGAATTGAAGTTAACTTCAATGTCAATCATACAGTCGATACTGACCCAGTCGAACCTGAAATAGAGCCTACTATGGACAAACCTGAACTTGGCGAGATGAAATCTAGGCCTACTTTTGAAGTGGAAATAAAGAGGGGAGACCAGACACTTGGCTTTACATGTTCAACTGTATCACCAGCTCATCAACAAGGCCAGCAAGAAGAAAGTTACAGTAAGTACTTTAGCATTATGGTTTTTATAGACAAGGATTCTCGATTGTATTGAGACAAAATATCAATCAGGATATTTTGTTTTTTTGAATCTGTTTAATTGCAATTTTAAAATTTGAACTTATCGCTCTTATGTTATTTCTTGACATTTTATTGTAATCATTATTCTAATTGGTTTTAACTTAAAAATAAAAGATAACTAGAATAAATAGTTTATAAAAACACTCATTAAAATCAAATCCGCTTCTTTTTTGGCCAATATTGATGATAACCTCCCTATTTAAACAGAAGGATAGGCTTATTATTCGCTAATTTGAATTCCCATAATTTTCCTGCAAACGATCCTCATCAATAAATAAAAATCTGGAGCGATGCGCGCAACACACAACTTTTACATAATAACTTACTTTGATTAGAAAGTGATGTGTTAAATACCATATCTCAAAGTCACACATTTTTCCACATTCTTTACTTATTTATTTTTTTTTTGTATTTGCTCTTAAAAGTACACTAATTTTTTAATTATTAAATAAAAGTTTTTACTAATGATACTTCAGCAATGCAAGCATAATACTACAAGTCGTCTGATTTTATAATTCTCAGTTTAGTTGTTGAAAACATAATGTAGTTACCATGAAACAAATAATTTCCATTGAATGAACAGAACATCTTTAACACATTGAGTGCGGGTCTGAATGAGCGAAAATTTCCCCAGCGACGGAAGTACAAATTTTATCACAAACCATCCAAAAATATATGGTTTTCGTTATACACTAGTTTTTTTTTTTTTTTTAAATTCTTTTGCAAATAGTTATTAATAATTTTAGGAACAACTGTCCTGGGCAGTGGTCCGTCGCTCACGAAAGATTGGATAGGCAAACCTGCATAACATACGTGTTTTTATTCCTCACGCCTTATTAATACTGTGGGACATATTTAAACTCTCTCTCTCTCTCTCTCTCTCTCTCTCTCTCTCTCTGTATATATATATATATATATATATATATATATATATATATATATATGTGTGTGTGTATATATTTAATATTTTATTTGTTATAAATAAATTCAATTAATGAAATGAGATTTGTAAGTATACTTGCAATGGGAAAATAAGCTAGGATTAATAACATACCAAACAACACTGTACATAATACAGGAACAATTTTATTAAATAATACACTTTTGATATACATATACAGCCATTTTGATTACAAAAAAACAAATACATGTTTTACTTTAAGAGGTTCAGTAGCCAGCAATCTTATTTCTTCCTCCGTCATAAGAGACACAGGTATCTGTTTTCTATCTCCGAATCAATGATATACTGTGGAGAATTAACTTACCTTAGTAAAAAAAACGTAAGATCGTTGATAGATTCTACAAAAATCCACTTATTTAGAGACGGAAAACACACTTATAAAGCTCACACCTTCTTTGAAAGACTGACATGAACTAATTCACTTTATGTTTAATTGATTTTTTTCATATTTCATATTTAGCCATTTCTTATTTTTAGGCGAAACGCGAGACAGATAATTTCGTTATGTAAACAAAAACAAAGGCACTTTATAGGTAAACAAAAAAGGCCCTTTCCCCATTTAAGTCCCCTCGGAACATTTTAATAATGATAAAGCTTACCTGATATTAAAGAATACTTGATTCTCATTAGACATGACGAGTTTAATCAAAATTGTTAAATTTGTTTTTGAGAAAATAAAAAAAAACATAAAAATGGGAAAAGAGTTATGAAATAAAGTGCCCCCTCCGTTTTATCAAGTTTGATGAAATTTTTGCAGTCATATCGTGGGCATATTCATATACTAAATACCTAATTTCTGGTTCGTACGGTTTATAGTTTTTGAGCTAGTCTGTGCACATGATGCACACGTACACGCACACGCCGCACACACCATTTCGCAGGACTTGGTTATTTGGATTCGAGGGACCCCAAAACGTGTATTTCGGTTGAAAACCGGAAGTCAAAATTTTTCACGATCGCAATACTTTCACTTACTAAATAATTTATATTTATAAGTGAAAGTGAAAAAAAAAAATGTACTTTAACCCAAGTACAGATATACAAGAAATATGTATATAAATGGTTGATTATATTATAATAAAAAAGAACCAAAACAGATGTTTTGTGTAATCAATATATATTATGAAGCAAAGTGTACAATGTGCGTGCCGAAAAGGCTCAAAAACGACTCCACGCAGGATTAAGGAAGTTATGTCGTCGTTTAGCCATATGACTCCTAAAGGAAAAGAAGGTTTCCGTTTTTCTCTTAAGAGTGTAAAATTGAAGAGAAAAAGACTGGAATTTTATGCCTCTTGCACCATTTAATTAGCGTCTCTGAGATTGAGATACGAGTTTATGAATGAAAAATTTAGTTCGAGCTCCAGGCTACCAGGAAGCGCTAGGGTTCGTTTCACTCACCGTTTATTGTTCATTCATCCAGTTCAAATAGTAGAGGTTATATATTTGTTCAGCTGTTCATTTTAAATTACTAAAAAATTAGGCGAAAATAATTATTTTCTCCTTTGCTTTCAAAATAAAATAATGATTTTACATCTCTGCAATCAATTAGAAAACCAACTGGATTCCTTAAAGAATTAGTTTTCTCATAAGAAGGCTAATATATGATAGGCACATACATTCAATCTATATATAATATATACTTAAGTAAATTTAATGCAATATGAGTGAAGATTTCTTAGTAGTACCGTGAGCGAATAAAATCAGACATAAAAAAAGAGATGAATTGACTGAATATAAATCGAAAATAAAAACTTTGAAGTGTTCTTATTGTATTTATGAAAAAGAAGTTGGTTTGATTACTATGTATGATGAGCATTCCAGTTGACAAAACGACTAACTCCAATAACAGCATTCAAGATTTTATGATCCCTCATAGTTCAAGATAAAAAGAAATATGATGAAAAAATTGTGCCTCCAAGAAATTTTGGTTTTCTCTTTGTAACAGTAGTAAGATTCGAGGTATGCAGAACGTATACGGGGGGATATTTTAGGGAGGTTGAAATGGAAGCAAGGTCTTAAAAAACATTTCTATGAAGTTTCTATACTTCGGAATCAAATAGGACCACCATAGTAGTCGGAGCTTAAGTTTTACTCGAAATATAATTTTTTAAACTGAGATACCAGATTTTTCAACTATAATCTAATAACTTATTATCTGCTGACTTCTTGGAATGGGCTTATAGGATTCAGAATCACAGAAAACATCAAAAACGATGCATAACTCGACAAAGTTGCAGCAAAATTAATTGTTCATTTACCATTTTTAACCCCCTGTAAATTATACAGGGCTCCTTATTTGGGCTCACTCTGCAGATCTCAAGTCTGCATAATATTGATACCAAGTTAAAACCGATTTTTTCAAAAAGGTGCTAATTTTGTTCCCTATTTCCTTTAATTTTAAAGTTTTTCTGGTATTAAAGCTACCACACAACTACCGGAGCGAAGCCGCGCACCCCAGCTAGTCCTGTATAAAGCTCTAAAACTGCCTGAAATGATTACGATCGTTATTACATGGTCATATGTTTTGGAATGTTGTCAACTGTTCTAGAACTTGTGAATACAGACCATTTAAAAAAAAAAGCTATCAACTACCAAGTAATTCTAAACTCATACAGCAAAATAATTACTTTCTAGTCACTGTTAAATTTAACTGTTTTGTCAAATTGATATTTTGTATTCTCTTTGTTTGCTTGACATTGTAGTGATTTTACATGAATAAATATTATTCAAACTCTTATTAATTTTAAATAATTTATATTAAAGTAATTTATTTTAACTAATTTTGAATGTATTAGTTTGTCTTATATTGTGAATCGGTTTACATTAAACTAATAAATCCAAATATAACTAAGGCTTTGTTGAATAAAATGTGTTTTTGACTTTAGAAAAATTGTAATAAATTATTTGATTAATATAAGTGTTTTTTTTTGTAGATGACCTATTTCTTATTGATGAAGTAGTGATGTACAAAGGAGATTGGAAAGATTCAAATTACTCAGTTTCTGGAGAAGTTCTTGATGGAGTAAGTTATTATCTAATTTTAAAAAACATGTTATTGGACGGCAGCGTTTTACTGTTGTGTGATGGCTCAGTTGGTTTGAATAGTTCATGTAGAACTAAAACTATTTAGGATTTTTTTGTTGCCATACCATAATATGCTTGAAAACTGAAAAATTCCTCTAAAAATAGTGGAATTGCATAGGATTTGATATCATTTGGTAGTCAAGTCTCAATCTCAGCTTACACACACTAGATGCTCCTATATCCTGAACAGCCAAATGTTTGAGAAAAAAAAGTTAGAGAATTATTTAAGAGTACAATTTTGATATTTATTACAAACATTTAAAATAAATATATCTAAATTGTAAAATTAATTCAAATCTCTTTATTTTTTACACATCCTTCTCACTTCCATAATTGGACAATCAATCAAATAGAATCTATAGATTATAATAATAATTATAATGATCGAATAGAATCCGTTCTTGACAGTGCTATGTCACATAGTAATGTGCTGACCTATCTGCGTTAGCTGTTTTAATATGCAGCTTGACTTATCAAATCATATTTGTAATAACAAGAATGGCAACTAGTGAGGTTATTTCAATTGTTAATTTATAATTTTAAAAATTGAGAATTGCTTATTTGATGATCTAAATAATCTTAATCTAACCATTGAAAATAGAACATGCTTGCATAATTTTGTTGTTGTACAAATCAAGTAAGGTTAAAATTTGATGGCATTGTGGACACGAACTTTACTCAATAAATGTGTTAAATTATAATTATTAAATTAAATTATTAAATACCTAAATTTAATTTTAATATATTAATTCTTATTCCCTTTTACCAGCACTAGCTATATTTTTCGACCACTTGTTACTTTTGTGAATTTCCTGGCTGTTATATCATTTTGGAATTTCCTATTTGGTTGACGTTTAACGTTCATTCCGGCTTTCAGACTGATAGAATTTTTAAAAGAATCTTTTATAGGGATTTATGTTTATATTGTTTTTCTTAGTTTGATTTGTTTCTTCTTTTTTTTTTTTCAGACACTTTATGACCTGTTTATGAACCTCTTAGAAGATAAAGGAATCAGTAATGAGTTTGTTGAAAAATTGATTGATTTCTCCACATCTTATGAGCATGAAAGCTATATCCGAATGCTTGAAGATATTCAGAGGTTTGTCTCACCAAAGTAGACATAAAAAAGTTGTTAATTACACCTACTTTCTTTAGAAGAGTTATCTATCTTAAGATTAGTTACAAGATTAGAGTGTATATTTTATATGTGATTTCCATGAATGTCATAAAATGACTTGGATGGGAAGTTGTTAGTATTGTAATATGTCATTTCCTTTGAATTATATACAAGAAATTTGCTACCATTTTTGTTTTTGTATGTTTTCTTGATATGTACCGTTTAATTGTGATTTGTTTTATTTTATATTAAATATTTTGCCATTACATGTATTTTTATTTATTTACCCTTTGCACCACAAGCTGGACTTATTATGATATATAAATAATGGGTTGTACTTAATAGGGGAATAAAAATTTTAAAAATATGTAAATAGATCAGTCACTTAACTGACTCAGGGAAGACTTCACAGATTAGACATTAGCACTGAGGAAATAAGGATAGATGACTCTGAATACTGGGAGTAAGAGTGCATAGAATAGTAAACAGAAAATTCTTATAAACAAACAGATTTTGGCAAAATTGGACTTGGGTGGCGTCTTGAAGCCGAAAAAAGTAAAAAAACAAACAAGTAATGCAGGTGATAGAACCAGAAGGGTTTGAAGCTTTTACCAATGATTAAAATGTTTCAAGGTAAAAAAAAAGGAATATACCATTACATATATTAAAAATAAAAACTTTATTACTGATGTAATTAGAATAATTATTTAAATAACATAGGAATTAAAATAAAACAAAATGTTTATGTTATTCTAGTTATTACATTGACAGAAACATGAAAAAATATATGATAATGTTAAATAACAAAATTATAATAATTCCTGACATTTATGGAGTGAATAAAGTCAGAATTTTTGAATCGATGAGTTAACTGAACTTAACTGTAGTCAAATATTTAAGAACTTAATACGATATGATATTTCCAAACTTAGAAATAACTCATAATAAATATAGGTAAAGGTTTTTTATAATTAAAAACAAATACAAATTTATCTTTGACATTTATCTCTAGGCTTGTATGTTATTCCTCTGCTCTTCATATCCCTGATGACACTGTTGGGCAGTTTTCCAGCAACTGATATGGCATATATTCCTCTTGTGAATCGATCTATAGAAAAATAAATCTAATTTTTAAATATTGCTGGTATGATACATATATTGAAAAATAACATATGTAACTATTGTTAAAGAATGAGCTTGATTTACATGAAATTTTTTTTGAGAAATGAACATTCAAAGTATTTTGATATCTTGTTAGTAAAGTGTCATGTGGGTTACATTAGTAAATGGTACACATCCAAATTGATTAATGAAAATATAAATCCATTTATTCGAGACAGTTCATCAGGCCTATTTTGCCACAAAAGTTCAAACTGAAATAGAAAAAATTGATCAATTTATCTGGGGAACGAGATTTCATTTCAAGTTAGATGAGTGATAAATGATTAATCTGACATTGGTGTAAACCAGCTGTTAAAAGATCATTAAAAATAAAATCTTCAAAACTTATTTTTCTGTTGAAGAAATACGCCAAAAATACCAAATAACCCAATTAATAAAAACATAACAAAAAAAATGTATAGCTAAGCTTATTTATTTTAAACAATGTTGATAATTAGAGTACCATTTCACAATCATGCTGGCAGGTGAAAAATTGGACTTTATTACCAAATAAATTAATAACCAGGTAATAATTAACTTGTAACTAAAAAGAGAAGAGGTATGTACAAAGTAATAAGACTTCACCTTCTCTAAAAACATTAGTATTTTTGTTGTTACAGTAATTGGAAGTCCCAAGAAAAAATTCACTAAGTAACTGGTGAACTTACATTTCAATCAAATTGAATTATTTATCACATTAAAAATACTCAATATTGTAACAGGTTTTAATCTTATCTATTACTAAGTTTAGGCAAATTAATAATTAAAAAAAAGAAAAGAATTTAGGTCTGGTTATACATATCCGTACCATAGGGCGTTTATCGGATCGGATTCAAATACGAAGGATAGATAGTAACGGGTCAGTTGACCCGGTGTCGGGCATGTGTGACCGGTTACTATCTATCCTTCGTAACTGAATCAGATTCGATACACACCCATGCTGCGGTGTGGTTATGTGGAACTTTTAAGGGGTTTCTTCTGACTTCTGAAAATCAAATTAGTAGTATTTATGTTAATGATGCAAAGAGATTAAATTGTCAAATTCACAGTATAACCTTTGGAAGGAGAAGGATTTGTGCTATAAAAATTCAATTTTATGTTATCTAACCCAAGTGGTTCCTAAACATTTTTATGTTCTGTTACCCTTTAAGTATCAGAATTTTTAGTATAAAATTAAAAGTGAATAGTATTTTTTTGCAACAATATAAAATACATTTCAGTTGTATCAATGATACAACTGACTACACAACTATATTTTGTTAGTGCAGCCACTTGTTGTATGGACTATCCAGTTGTTTGAATGCATTCAATATAGCCATGGCACACAGTTAAAATGCGTATCTGATGTGGTTTCGTAGTTTAAGAATAAATCTAAAAGTATGTATTTCACGAATAAGTATTGTAAGGGCATTATAATACGTAATGGGATGGGTGGGCTTGTTGTTCCCTTTTATAAAGTAAAAATATTATTAGTATAATAATTTGTATAAGAAAATTTTCATGGCACCCCTTGGGGCGGAAGCACACTATGGTAACCACTGATCTATCCTATCACAGTAACTCTATATAAAATTCTTTTATACAACTGTCTAATGGTTTAGAACTATAATAAAATTATTTTTATCCATAAATACAGAAAGAGTTGAAACTTACTGATTCGCTGCCATTTACCAACCCAGCTGTCTTCTGGTGACATTAGAGCAATCATACTGAAAAGGAAAACCAATAGAATTAATAAAAATGTTTGATAAAGGAAAGAGGAATAGATAAAAATGGATGTGAGAATCATACCCATCAAAATTAGAGCTGGTACAGTCATAGACATTTTCTCTGTTGTTTTTCATCCTTAAGAATTCATCACAGTTATCACATCCGTCAAATTCGAATTGCTCAAACGACTGTCAAAACAAATTACTATAAGAAAAATAATGATGACAAAAAACACTATGTGGTTATGATGAGAATATTTACCTTGATTAACGAGCATACCAAACAGGCTCTTGCTGATCTCAGATCCTTTGGAATATTTTCGAGAGACATTGCTCCTTCTATTTAGGAATTATATCATATAAATCGAAAGGCTTTAAATAATTTCCAACACTAACTACAACAAAGTAAACAAGTAACCAATATGGAGGTTAAAGTCATGCAGAATAATCGATAGTAATCTAAGGTTTTTATTAAAAATGTTTTTCGATTGTAATAAACAAATCTTTCAATAAAAACATGGTATAATTTTTGAAGAGTTTATTTTGAACTGTGAAAAATAAAAAATAAATTATTAGAAATCTTTAATGAAAATATAAAGTTATAATTTAGGTAGTATCCATCTAAGAACGAGACGGAGCAATTTTATAAACCTGGTCTATTCATGGAGAAATATGTTTATGTTCATTCATATTTTATTTAAAGTTGTACCGCACTCGAGAAGAATGGTGGGGGGGAGCTTCCATACCTTCCTTGGTCTGCATAGTACTTTGATGATAATACTTTTGTTAATCACCATGATTAATGAAAAATGGGAAAGAGGGATTAAATATCCTCATGAGTATAGGCTTACACCTATTAAATGGCGTAATTACGTGGGCGTAAAAGTGGGGTGAGGAGATGTTTCTAAGGAAGAAGTAATAGTGAAAGCAAAAGAAGAATGGCTCAGGAATAACTAAATGTGGTCTAATCATGGGCGGATCCAGCCGATCCGGCCGCATGGCTGCAGCCCCACAGACCTTCATTTGGATCTGCTAATCAGCTTTTTTACCTTTATGTTCCTTTCCCACAACTAAAATTCTACTTGTTCTGCACATTATTTGTTCTTCAACTTGCTTTCTTACATTAAGAAAACTCAAATTTTATCTTTAAATGACGAACTGCAGCCCCCACAGCCCCCCTCCTCCCCTGGATCCGCCAATGGGTCTAATTAATATGATTAAATATCGGATATGTGAAAAAAGAAAGCATAAGCTGTTGATAACTAAAACCTTTGACACGAGAGGCTCGGTAACTGGAAATGTAAGTCAAAGATTATTTTACATATGTCTCTATCACATCGCTTTTATGCAGCATATTTTCATTTGTTTGTTCTTTCATCTACAAGTAACCGCAAGGTGTATTTAAAAGAAAAGTACGTATTTTATCAGAAATTTGTCATGTCACCGTGAATGGAAGACAAGGTGTAATTCACCTCTAGAATAAAACATTACCCGGGAATCGAGACGATCCACAGTGCACCGAGTAGTTGCATGGAGTTCTTGGACGAATATCTTTTGAATTTTCTATGAAATTTCATGGGAAATGCTTTGCTGATTACGAATATACCTCCTGTAGGGGGTCGGAAATAATATATGACAGAGTTAGAGCCAAAAAAACTAGGAAAAATCACAATTTTGGCAAAATACGTGATTTAAAGGAAAATAGAGAATCATTATTGCTTGGTTTAGACAAAGTTATCATTAATAACATAATTGACAAAACATTACAAAATTACTTTCGTGATCTAAGTATAAAATTAATATTTTATATAGTAAAATAAATTTTAAAATTATCTACGAAAGATAAGTCTAAATAAAAAATATAATGAAAAGCTGAATTTTTTGGTTCAATGGCGAATATTTTCATGATTAAAATGGGAATATTTGCAAGGTATCCTCTCTTTTTGACTAAATTGACTGGGCTAAGAAGGCTAACAGAAAAAATAACCAAGCTATAAAACTGACACCTTTACCAAAACAGACACGAGGGATGACAATAGGGTGTTACCGGCGAAATCCATAGAATTGAATTCCAGGCTGAATTTACGACTCTTCTGTTGTCTCCGTGAAAGAAAAGGCATTAAGAGAAAAAACAAAGGACTGTCGGAAAATCTTACGTTTTGCTTATATCTTATCATATAAGCTGTTAACGTTTATTAAATTACGTTATAAATATGTTATTTAAATAAAAAAAAATAGAAAATGAAGATATCATATTCGAAACTTTGGTCAATAAGTATTCATTTTGAATTTACATTTTTATGTTAATTTAATTTCATTGCTCCTTAAAATATTTTTTTTTTACCCGGATGTAGTTTATATATTCTAACCCGAGAACATTATGGTATTACTATACTCACAAAATCCTATTTTGGCGAGTATCTGAGACCGGAAGGTGCCCTTTTTCCACTATGAAATTCACCCAGCCAAATATTATACTGAAATAGCCTTAAGGTGGTATTTTGCACGGAACGACCGCGACTGGCGAGTCTGAACCGTGGCGACTCGTCGCAGATCACTCCTTCAATGGAACCACTTGGAGATGGGCGACCGGCGCACTGCGATTGGAAAATTAGCTTGCAGCAGCTAGATAGACAAACCCACTACAAAGCAATAGGAAAACTAAGTATTTCGCAGCAACAAGGCTATAAATCACGCATTTCTTGCATGTTGTCCCAGTCCTCTTTATGTGTTCAGTTCAATCAGGGCAAATCAGATGTCAGTTATAGGCTTACTGCAATATTTAATTTTCCTATATTATTAATTTTTAAATGACGAAAAAATTAATTAATTAATATTTTATTATTTAGTTGAAAACATATTATAAAAATCTGGTGCGTGCGCGCAACAGACAACTTTCACTTACCAACTTACTTAGATAAGAAATTAATGCGTTTTGTTAATGCCACTTCTCAATGTTACACATTTTCCACATTCATTTCTTATTTTTGTTTTCATTTGCTCTATAAACCCCTCAGAACATTTTAATAATGATAACGCTTACCTGATATTACCTGTTATTTAATAACACTCAATTTTCATTAAACATGACGAATATGAAGAAAATCGTTAAAGCCGTTTTTGAGATAATCTAAAAATTAGAAAAAAAGTTATGAAATAAAGTGTCCCCTTCGGTTGATCAATCTTGATGAAATGTTGGCTATCACATCTTTGGCATATACATACATAAATACCCAGTTTGATCAAAATCGTGAAAGCCGTTTTAGAGTAGATTAAAAAAAACACATGAAATTGATACAAAAATTTTATTAAGTAAAGTCCCCCCTCCGGTTGATCAATTTTGATGAAATGTTTGCTATCAAATCTTTGATATATACATACATCAAATACCCAGTTTGATCAAAATCGTGAAAACCGTTTTTGAGTAAATAAAAAAAAACACGTGAAAATAATACAAAATTTATTAAGTAAAGTCCCCCCTCCGGTTGATCAATTTTGATGAAATGTTGGCTATCACATCTTTGGCATATACATACATCAAATACCCAGTTTGATCAAAATCGTGAAAGCCGTTTTTGAGTAAATAAAAAAAAAACACTTGAAAATGATACAAAATTTATTAAGTAAAGTCCCCCCTCCAGTTGATCAATTTTGATGAAATTTTCACAGTCATTTCTCGGGCATATAAATAGATCAAATACTCAGTTTAATCAAAATCGTTAGAACCGTTTTTGAGAAAATCGAAAAGCTTAAAAAGTTATTAAACAAAGTACCCCCTCCCTTTGAGCAATTTTGATGAAATTTTCGCTGTCACATCGCGGGCATATAGATACACTAAATACCCAATCTCAGGTTCGCACAGTTTATAGTTTTTGAGCTAGTCCGTACACACACACACACACACACACACACACACACACACACACACACACACACACACACACACACACACACACACACACACCCACACACACAGACACACACACACAGACACACACACACAGACCATTTCGCGGGACTTGGTTAATTGGACTCAGGGGACCCCAAACCGTGTATTTCCGTTGAAAACCGGAAGTCGAAATTTTTCACGATCGCAACACTTCCACTTACTATATATTTCATATATAGGTAAGTGAAAGTAAAAACATTTTGTGTTTCTAAAGTACTTAAAGTATTGAATCAGTTTCAACTTGGGATCAAATTTTTGTACAGGCTGGTTAAAGACAAGACTTTTAAGACCTAGTAGATCAATTGTCGTCTTGAGTCTAGGTATTTCAAAAAGAAATGTATAGGTATAATATGTAAGGCGTAGAAAAGCAAAAAGTGGTAAATCCTTTTTTGAAACTTTTTGAGGAAACAATTGGTTTTTCCCACAGTTCATTTCCCTCATAAGGACGAGCTGTTGATTCATATAGTGGAGAGGGAAGGCTGCTCAGTTCTGTTCGAACAATCAAGTGAGAATGATAAAAATATTCGATTAAAAGAAAAAACTAGGAGGAAATCGGAGTATTCTTGAAATGAAATGGTAAGTATTGTGACCTTATTTAATTCAAATATAAAAATAAATAAATATATAATTAACCCAAGAACGGTAACATGAATCCACGACCTTGAAAAGTAATACTGACCGGTCATCACACAGGTTTTATTAACAATAAAAGTAAGGGAAAAAGTATTATATATTAAAATCAAATACTGTCTTTCATTAAATTAACCTAAATGATAGTTTTCATACAAAAAAATTATTTACAAAAATGTTTATATTGAGTCAATGCTGGTCACAAAATTAATAAAAGACAGAGGGGCCAAATAGTTCTAATGTTAATGATATAATAAATAAACATAAATAAATATTTTTATTCATGTATTATTGAATAACAAGTACATATTGATATAATCGGTTTTATTCCCAGTGTATTGATGTAGCTCTTTTAGTTCCGAAATACTAAATTTGTTCCACATCTCGAACCCGGGGTCAGCCGTGAGTCGCAATCGCTCTATGCGAAATCCCACCTGACAAAGTGATCTGACAAGGATGTTAACAGCAAATAAAAATATTGCTATTAAAAAAAAATTCTTCCACAATTTTAGCAATGAGGAAGCAGAAGTATGCTGTTCTCAATATGAACATTGTTTAAGACATTCATACAACTTAAATCATCAAGTTTTATAATGAGTCTCTCATGCTGTATAACACATTCTGATTTTTTTATTCATGCCATCAATTTCTAGCTCAATTAATTTCTCAATAATAAAATTAAGTGAATTTCGTGCCAGCTTATCATTAGAATAAACGATTTTGGTGATTAGATTGTAATAGTTGGTATAACATTTTATTCGGAGAATTATGAGTAATCAAAATTTTCAGTTTTGTTTTTCAACCCACTTTGCTCTTTCAAAAACTTTCTGATAAAATATAACATGTGGTGTTGAACACATGTGTCGGTTAATAATTTAAAATCAAGTTCCAGGACATGTAGAAGAGGAGGAGGAAAAAATATTGAAAATCCGAAGGGACTAAAGTGTAAGTCGTTAGTTTTTGAAAGCATAATATTTATTTATTTTTTTAAAATTAGGCCCATAATTTTACTCATGAATGAAATTTTATAGTTCTGTGCTTATTAAACAATTGGACTAGCCATGTAAATCATGTCTGATTCAACTGCTTTTGAAAAATAAATATTCATCACACCATAATCTCGTAAAAATACTATCATAACTATTAATAGCAAAGTTTTCATAATTATAAAAAATGGATTTAGCTACTTTTCAAATTGTATGCCTCTACTTTGCTCGATGCTTTCATTACTTATCTTGTAAGCAAATCAATTGTGAGCATCGCTTTTTTTTAATATATGTTATGCTACAACCCTTTTATTCTAATTAGTTCATATGGAAGCAAGTTTTCGAAGTTGTACAGGTTATTTCAGGAGTATTACAAGGTCAGGAAAAAAAAAAAAAAAAAATACTAATAATCCGTGACTCAGAATCCCTAGAAGAGAGATACCACATGTTGTATTGGCATTTAGTTGCCATAGTTTTTTTTTTCCAGGGCTTCATTCTTTAATGTCGCTAGAATGAATCCTATTCTAGAATCCTGCCAACGTTTTCCTATTTCAAAATTTGCCTCAATGTCTTACCATACTGCTTTGTCTAGGGACATTGTACGTAAATATGGTTTCACTGGATATCTGTAATTCAAAAATAATAGCTTACTAGCTGTGGTACCTGGCTTCGCTTAGGGAGTTGTGTGATAGAGATTGGTTAAGCTATTTATAATAGATTATAGTTGAAAAAAACAACAACATATTTTGCGGCTATTTTATTAGGGGAAAAGACGAGTATATTTACGTTACGTACTAATTATTACATTAGAGGATTAAATATCACTCGTGTTTGGTCAAAAGGGGTTAAGTCATCGAATGTGAAGTTTAAACAACGATTTACCTAGCTATTGAAAATCATTATAAATTCTTTCTGATTGTATTTCTTTATTCCAGAATAATAAATGAAACTATATTTTTTCAACAGAGACTGTAATAAATTATGAATAACGAATAAATTATAGTCTATTAAGAATTTTAAGAAGACGAGACAAAAAATTTTTTCATGACTTAAGCCCTTTTGCCCAAACAGGAATGATATATAAGTTTATAAGATGTGAAGTAAATTAAAGGCTTAAATGTAATAAAGAAATGCAAATAAGATTCAACGCGCTTTCACAAATTCCTCAAAATATGAGTGTGGGATCTGACACGGCTAGTTGACAAAAGCTTCTGTTCTAATCAAATGGGAAGACAATAATGGAAGTCAGATTCTATATCAACCCTAATCGGGCGCCCCTCTGAAAATGAGATGTTGACCAACGTGTTCGATTCAACGGACCATATGAAAGTGAAGGTTTGTGAAATTATCATTTGTTCCTAACAGTCATCAGTTCCAAGGGTGAAATTCCCAGTCAGTATGCCTAGTATACAACAAGGGTCGAGATCTGCTTGGAGTTGGTCTGATTTCCCTCTGGTCTTAAGTCCTTATAGTCCAATTGATTCATTGTATAGGTTTATTCTTGTTGGACGTGTGAAAAGATAAAGTGATAGAGTTAATTATTCAGTATTAACTATTGCAAATATGGATCGCTGCACTTAGTGTCTTGTTTGCAGAAGCTAAAATGCCATGGATTTGGGAGGTATACCAGACGGGAGCGATATTAGCGGTGACAACAGCGTGACAGACAATGGCGTACATCACGACCCGTTAAACGAGAACTTGGAGGAAACCTGGTCGGCTCTAGGAGAGCAGGATGTGCCAAGTTCTGCAGGCAGCGACCCGGTTGGTACATTTCTAATTCATAATATCTAAGCATTAAATTTCCTCCCCTAATGGTAATTTATCTCCATCATTTTTAATCAGTTTTCTTTTCCTTACATGATAAGTTTTATTAGCCTGTGGGCAATGACTCAGAACAAATCAAATAAAAAGTTACGATATTATCTTCTATTGAAGCAGCCTGGTTTCTGAGATCATAACATAAGAAATGTGGACTAATAGAGAACAAGTTTTCTACTAATTGAATTGTTGAAAGAGGATTATATTACTTCAGGATAACATGATACTCTGAATTCAGCACTCACATCCATTCCTTGATTGGTCTCACCCTGATTCCATGCTTTCATTATTAGAGGCCTGATTATAAATAACATATTCAGGCCTTTACCAAACCCAATTCGTCGGTGGGACACTACTTCACATGGACGTTACCTGTGACTTTTTATTTCCATGTATAGTGTTAATGTATAGTTCTTAATAGTGACCGACTAAACAACTGTCATCATTTTGTAGTTACTTATTCTTTAACTTTTGTATTTCTCACGAATTAAACATTATTTTATCCACCTATAATCTAGCTCCTATCGCTTACAATGTGTTAGTGACAACCTATCAATCTGATCATTGTACCTTTACTTTTAACACCAAATCACTGAAATGTTATATTTTAAACGTTAAAATAATTGATTGGCTCAACTCATTCAAGTTAATTTTTTTTTCACTGTTTGAAACTGCAGTTAGATAAAAAGTGGTGACTATTTGAGTTGATTAAAAATTAAAAGAAACTCTCTGAGGAACCAAACGCTTATATTTAAAAATGCAAAAATTAATAAGCAAATATAATCTTTCACTCTTTTCCCAATTAATTAACATAAGATCGGATTGATATTCTTTCCCATAACGTGACCCGTTGCTAACTAAATTCCTGAAACCAGGGTATGCTGCCACCTCCCATACCAGTGCTGCCTGTAGCCTTGGGTAGAATCATAGGACAGCCCATCCAACACCAAGGAATGTCGGAACTCTCTGTTCTACGGGGTAAGTTCAATTTTATGAAAACTAATGACTATCAAGGGGTAGCAATGAAAAAAAGTTAAAGCTTAAATATGAAGCTTTAAAAGTATGAAGGAACCCTTGGTCTATGGATTCAAAGTATACTTTTCAATTATGCACTATATTATATGTAAAATGAATTTAGCATAAAATCCATATTATCTAGGTATATATTGCAAAACCGCGTAAGGGTCAGGTCAGTACTGGATAAAAATGGATACTTATAAAAAATTTAGGACGGTCTGATAATAAGATATAATTGAAAAATCTTATTTCTGTACCTCCAAAAAAAAAAAAAAAAAAAAAAAAAGAAAGCATTAAGGTACCAATGATAAAGAATAATTTGTATTCAATAAATTATAAAAAAAGTAATAATTGAAGTTTAAACTTTATTGAATAAAATAATCGGATAAAAATGACTCAATAATTCCCCAATCTAATTAAAATAGAATACTAGTGTATAAGTTCTTATTTTTTTTTTTTTTTTTTTTTTAAGTCCACACTTCCATAATTAATGGAAGATCAAATACTTTAAATCGAAAAACAACCATTTAAGAAATATGAAAATTGCGGAATTTCTGGTAGTTTGCAAGTTAAAACTAAATCGATTGATACTCGATTGTTTATACTTCAATTAGATATTAAGATTAGAGATATTAAAATGGATGTTTAACCAGGAATTTATTATGGTTTTAATTGTGATTTGAAATTACATAAAAGGAAAATACTTAAATTATGATTTTGTAGAAGAGCCATGTGGATTCAAAGCCAACTGACTGTGTAAGTTGACAGCATAAACTCGAGTAACCGAGTTGCGGTTTGGGTTGCGGTAAAACTCCTTACTAATTCCAGATTGCTATCTAGCTCAGATGTTCTTATTCACTCTATCTCTTAAGATGTTCGTATCGAACCTCCTAATACTGCAATGTTTACATTATTCATTTAAAAAAAATTAAATCCGTTGTTAATGGTTTTACCTTCCAACATCGGATGGGAACGATTAGAGGAAACATTACGCAATGAATAACACCGAGTAAGAGAATGCCACACTGTTGAAGCATCCATATTGAGCGAATTGATTATTCGTTTGATTTGGGTGTAAAATGATAATCAAGATAGGGTCTAAAAAGTATATATTCCATCGGGAAAGGAAATTAAAATTAAGAAAATCAATCTCATACAATTCTTCCATGTTTTCTAGATTCCTGATTTTAAAAAATTGACACATTATTGGAATAAAGTATAAGTCAAGGCGAGATTGAGGTTGTGATGACCGTGATTTTTGAACCACTGCGATTTCTCTTTATCTCGAGTCTAAAGACGTTGTTTAGTATCATAGCATAGCATGGGCTTTGAAATCATAACTGTATGGAAAACTGACCAGTAATGGGTTAGGGGAAAAATAATGATAAAAATAAATAGTGAATAGAACATATGATATTCCGTTTAAATTATCATTTATACATCAATCATATTTTTGGTGTTGGGGGTGTCAATTATATCAGAGTATTTTGCAAATTATGGAAACCTAAGATCTGGACACCATAATACAAGGATTCTCAAGCATTATATTTCTCACTTGTAAAAATATTTTAAGGCGTTAATAAATAGATTTCTGTTAGCCCTCCATTAAATGTATTGCATGGCTAATTTTAAAACGAAATGAATTTATGAAAACATTTCCGCTTTTGGGCACTTAAGGAAGAAGAAACCATGAAACTTATTTGCGATCCAATAATGAAAGGATATATTTATTGACTGGAATCGAAAGATATGCACCACAATGATAGGAGATGTTAAGTCAATGATCGAGAATAGCCTGTATATAAACTCTGAATCTGGCTGTAATGGTGCGAAATGAACCGATTCAACGAAGATTTGAGGAGTTAGTGGATTAGAAGAATCCAACCAAAGTTTATATACCAAGCACTGTCTTTATAAGCGAACTCTTAGACAACGTTATATTGGTAACACCGCGGTACTAAATCACTGCATTTTATTAGTACAAAACATTGCTACCTGCTATCAAATTTATTATTCAATGCTCTGCTTGTATTAATTGCTCACTTACTGTCCATTCGTACCATATTCTATTATTTATTATTCACCAGAATTTAAAAAGTTAGGGTGACTGTTAGTAGGCAAGCATACATATATGTATATGCAGAAAATTATTACCAGAATTATAACGGATGAAATACGAACGTTTCTTCTATTTTCAGCTCCTAACAAAAGTATAAGGTCTGTGAACATTTATCGACGATTTAGTGAAGAGATTACCCCAGAAGCCATGGCAGGAAGGCGGAAGCTTACACAACAGGGGGAAGAGTATCAACTTCGAAAAGTCTCAGCTGGGTATGTGGGCGCATTTAACTTTTATTAAATGTAAATGGCAACCGTATATTGAAGCAAATGTATTACAACTGATGTTGGTAGTTTCAGGATGTTTGGCAGGAAATCGGTGACAGATTCTAATGTAAATGAAAAAAAGAAACCAGCGAAGACGTCACGAAACGATACTGAAACAGTCAAAAGCCAAACTCAAACTACTGGTTCTTCTACCAGTGAGAAGGAGGAGGAATTGCAATTAGACATGTTCTTCCAAACGATGTACAATAAGACAAAGAAGCTTTCCCTGGTCAAACAGATAGAGCTGAGGAGGGAGATAAGGCAGATGGTCATGAATGCAGAGAAACAGGAACAAGTTGCGAATCGCAAAAAAAGGTCACAGGAAAGCACGGGAACAACCAAGATTAAGTGAAAAAATATATAAGTATATAGGCTAAAGTGATACGGTATTTTACACATGATAACAGACAATATGATGAAGAACATTGCCCCATGCTGATAATATGAATCGAAAGATTCACCCTGATAACTGAGTAACCGGAATAATTGGAACCTAATCAAAGATCCCTTCGAAAAAAAAGAAGTTAAAATATACCTTTTAAATAATCTACGATTTTTTCTTTAGTTAATTTGTTTCCATAAAATATCAATTTTCTCCTACTGTTTATAATCGGTCCATTCCTCCTCTGATTCCAACAAAAACGATGGCTGATTTAGCAAAAAAAGAATTAAAAAACCAAAACAATTTTTTTGTAACTATACGAAAAATTGTTACCTTATAAAATATTTTATTCGTCGGACGATAAAAGACTAGATCCAATATTTTCCATAAATGTACATATTTTTTTCTGTATTCATGTCTAGTGAATCCTGTAATAAAAAACCGATCAGGTTTGGTAAAAAGTTGACGTTTTTATTTATTTCTTGGCCATTCCATTATTTTATTTCATTCAGAATGTCATTATTCATATGAAAAATCGAGAAATAAAATACACATATAAAACAATAGTCAATTTAATAATACTGAAAAGAACATTCAATGTATTATTTAGAAAAAATATTGTTTATTTTGTAATAGTATGTTGTAAAAGAAGGTGTCTGCTGATATTTAATCGAAAGAGGGACGAAGCGGAACAATGTAGCATGAGGATATCTTGCCCAGTTATCTCGTTCCAAGGGAAATACCTAGTTTAGAAGAGATCCTCCTTTAGATAGCTGGTCTATCAAAAGGGATTCTTGGACATGTATGCAGGACATTTTTCGGGAGATTTATATTTGAAAAAATGTAATATTTCTTGAGCTTGGACAAATATGTGTTACTTTTGGGCGTGCATCATCATTAACTTACCTCTCGTGCACTTAATATAAACAAATTTTTATGGAATGTTTCTATCTAGTACTGAGTTTGTATGAGCCTGAATTTTGCCCATTTTTAAAAATGACTTTAATAAGATTTTAATATGAAATAATAAGTTCAAATTATAATTATTATAGGTATATATGGTCGGTGTAACACCAAAACGAACCAAGCGCCTAAAATCATATGGTGAGAAAACTTAAGTTTAAGTTGAATTTCGTGAAATAGGGGTTGTGTTTATTTCTATCCCTTTTGAAGTGCAATATAATTCACTCTGTCTTTTATATTATTCAAATATAAAGAGCCATTATAAAAAAAAAAAAAAAAAAAAAAAAAAAAAAAATAGAAATAGCTAATTTAGACAAAAATCATTAAATTTATTATGTTGCTATTGGCGCTTAGTTCGCTATGATTATATATGGAGGGGATGGATAAAGTAATGAAAATAAAAAAAAAATCAATGGCTTGCTTTAAAAAAAAATAATATAGACAAGATATGATTCTTTTATTTATAGGATTTCTTAAATGAAGTAGTCTCTTCTATTGTTTCTATATATTATATTTAATTATTCCAACCACAACACATAAAAAAATCTGGTGCGTGCGCGCAACACACAACTTTCACTTACCAACTTACTTAGATTAGAAATTAATGCGTTTTGTTAATTGCTACTTCACAAATGAACAGAACGGCTTTAATTATGAACAATGGTCTGCCCTTAAAGGAGTACTCCGCATGCGTGGGCTCAACGAGTTTTATGAGTTGACTGAATATTTTTCTTTTTTTCTCCTCTTTATGTTTTCTTTGTTTTTATCATATCTCATATTTAGCCATTTCTTATTTTTAGGCGTAACGAGAGACAGTTAATTTCCCCATATAAACAAAAACAAAGGCACTTTATAGAAAACAAACAAAAAAGGCCCCCCAAAAAAAAGCCAACTCAGAACATTTTAATAATGATAATGCTTACCTGATATTAAAGGACACCTAATTTTCATTAAACATGACGAATTTGATAAAAATCGTTAAAGCCGTTTTTGAGATCATCGAAAAAAAGGTATAAATTGGAAAAAAAAAATATGAAATAAAGTGCCCGCTCCGTTTTACCAATTTTGATGAAATGTTGGCTATCGCATCTTTGGCATATACATACATCAAATACCAAGTTTGATCAAAATCGTTAAAGCCTTTTTTGAGTAAATAAAAAAAACACGTGAAAATGATACAAAATTTATTAAGTAAAGTCCCCCCTCCGGTTGATCAATTATGATGAAATTTTCACAGTCATTTCTCGGGCATATAAATAGATCAAATACTCAGTTTAATCAAAATCGTTAGAGCCGTTTTTGAGAAAATCGAAAAAACTTAAAAAGTTATTATATAAAGAACCCCCTCCCTTTCAGCAATTTTTGCTGTCACATTGCGGGCATATACATACACTAAATACCCAATTTCAGGTTCGTACGGTTTATAGTTTTTGAGCTAATCTGTTCACACACACACACACACACACACACACAGACCATTTCGCGGGACTTGGTTAATTGGACTCAGGGGACCCCAAAACGTGTATTTCCGTTGAAAACCGGAATTCGAAATTTTTCACGATCGCAATAATTCATCTTACTATATATTTCATATAGGTAAGTGAAAGTAATAAACAAACATGAGAAACAGGATGAAGGGGACAAGATAATCTAAGTCCCGAAGTCCACAAAGCAACTAAAGTTTTAAAACATGTGACAATGAGATTGATCTAGTGCCAAATAAACTTAAAAATAAGGACATGACAATTATATGTACATATATAACAATTTGAATGATGACAATTGGCAATAGAAGGGGTGGCTGGATGGCCGAGGAGGCAAACGCGTCAGATAATACGCGTTGCCCATGGCAACATATGATTGAGAACCGGAACATAGCAAGTTCAAAACCCGGAGTCAGGGGAAATTTAATAAGTGAAACTTCTCTACAACGGACACTCGCGGGGTATGAAATTTTGTCCGTTTAGGAGGGGTTTTGAATTAAAAAAAAATGTACATACATATTTATTTTTATAATTTATTTATTTTAAATTTACCTTTCTTAAAAAAATCTCTTTTAAACAAACAATATTTATTATTAATCTTTAAAAATTATAATAATCAAACAATAAACAATAAAAAAACATTATACGTCTTAAATAGAATTGGAGATTGAATTTAAAATAAATATTTTTAAACAAGCAAAACATGAAAAATTAAAAACTAAATGAAAATAAAGTCTTTGAAATCTAGCTTTGAAAAAATCTGTGATTTTTTTCTGTTTTATTTTTGAAGATACCATTAGGCGTTCATGGTGGATTATTAGGTTATTAGTAATGGAAAATCCATTTTCATCGTTCCTTTTGGCATAAAATCGGCGAATTCGAATTAGTTCTTTTAAAACTTCGGTGGAAGAGTTCATTTCCGGGATATCTGAAATTAAAAATGAAAAAAAAAATCGACGAAGATTCAATGATGTTAATTTTACGTCCATTTAATGAATTATAACTTCCTTACCTGAAATATGATCGTCCTGGTATTCATCTTCTTCTTCGCCTTCATTTTGCTTTATTTCATCTTCCTCTTCGGGACAGACATCGCTTATGATATCAGTAATGTCCTCACTGCAACCTTCTGTGATCAGGTTATCATCGATGGACACGTAATCACCTTCCACTTTTGAAGGGTAGGCTTCTATCAATGACAGCAGTTCTTTTTGCTCGGAATTGTCTTCACAGATTACATCACTCAATGGAAAGCCAGCCTTGATGAAACATTTTTTAGTTGTTGTAGGACTGACTTCATCCCATGAAGTTCTAATCCATATTATGGCCTTTACGATATCAACGCCTTTTGCTAGTTCCTGTGCATTCGTATTTATCTCTGAATGAGCGATGATATGTCGCAAAACGAACTTACGATAGATAGTTTTAAAATTATGAATCACACCTTGGTCCATTGGTTGTGACGTGGAAGTTGTTTGGGGGGAAAAATATAATGCATAAATTATTTAAATTAAGGTGGACATGTGATGTGGCATTATCCAAAAAAAGAAGGACCTTACGATTTTTACGCTTCATTTCCTGGTCGAAATTTTCAAGCCATTCTCTCATGATATCTGCCTTCTTATTAGCTTTCCATTCAACACCAAGGGATGCTACATTAATTCCCTTGAAGCACCTTGGTTTCCATGCTTTTCCTATTACAAGCGGTTTTCTCTTATCTCCATTCATATTGGCGCATAGTAGAACAGTCAGGCGCTCTTTTGCCACCTTACCACCAGAACATGTTTCCCCTTTATAACAAAGCGTTTTTTCGTTTTTAGTTAAGATATGAACTAAGTGTCCGTTGCTGAGGGGTTAAACCTCGCGTGGCATCAATGAAAATGGCTGTCCGCGTCCGCTCGGAGCGTGTCCGTTATAGAGGGGTAAAAATACCTGGAATTTGTCCTATTTTTGTTGGGACCATGTAAATATCGTCCGTTAACAGGGGTGTCCGCTTATGAGGGGTGTCGTTAAGAGAAGTTCCACTGTACTTGGCCTCAATCCCCCACCCTCTCCCCTGGCCCGGGAAACCCCGTATAGCCTAACAGGCAAGGAAGGGGAGGCCCAAGAAAAAAAAAATTGGCAATAGAACAAATGATTTATAGAAAAGGTAATTATAGTACTAATATATAAAAAATGTAAAAACCTCCTGTATAAATCAACTATTGTGATAAAAAATAATAATTAAAATTTGCTTGGCACTATTTTGCCAGGACCCCTTCAAGTATGGTCCGACCGACCATATGGAGGGGATGCATAAAGTAATGAAAATAAAAAATTAATGGCTTGCCTTTAAAAAATATTTAACATCAATAAAACTTTATTTTCCTCTGAAATATAACAGAATCATATTTTAGGGCAAAATTAAAAATTTTGCAAAAATTAAAAATGGCACCTAAAATGTAACTAAATAAATAAAAATTTTGTTGATTTCTCGCTTGTTGTTTATATAATTGAAACATATAAAAAACGTAAAGCATACTAGAATACATTCTAAAATAAAAGGGTTTTATTAGTTGGTAAAAGATACTATACCTATGAGCTACGCGTATTGTGCGTTGTATCGGCGCAAAGGGAAGATTAGTAAGCAGAGATGAAGTTTCAACATGAAAAATGAGTTCACCATCTTTGTAGAATTCTAGTAGGTAAACGAATGAAGACAAAATATTTCATCCTGCCGAAGATACTTCCTTGGTACTTGTTTAACCCTTTGTTTTCTTTTGTGATTTGCGTTATTTTAGATAAGTTTCCAATTCCAATGTTTTAATGGTTACTCGAAAAAAACTTGGTTTCTAAATGCATTATCATCACATAAAAAAATATACAAACATTATTTATTAAATATAAATGTAGATTGCACATTTTTTACTTTTTCTAATATATCTGTGTCACAACTCCTATATGAACCTTGACCTGTCTAATATTATTGTTTAAAAAATAATAGTATTTCCTTTTTTTTTGAAGTAGCCTCTCCAATTATTATTCTTGAATAAAGGTTTTCTAGAACCAATACTCAGATTTTGAGCATAATTTTCAGATAATGTAAAAAATGGATTTGGAATTCAGATTTGTGAGGGATAGATAACATGCTGAATTAATCTTAATGAAATATTTGTTAGTACATATAAGATAATTTTCTTCTTGTACATGTAAAGTAATTTTCCAGATGAAATTTTATTCTGAAAATTATTTTCTTTAATAGAAAGATTTAGAAAAGATAAATGGTGGAACATTTTATAATGGTCTACTTATATAACTAATGCTTATATTTATTGCAACTTTTTGTATTGTGGAGTTGATAGTCTACTCTAATCTAATTTAGTTGTTTGAATAGTCGCAGGAGTAAACTTCTTTTAGATTCATTTTTGTGGGCTGTTGTTAAGAATTCACTTTGTCGAATTAAACCCCCACCCCCTAGGTCTCGAACTATAAAATAAAGGATAAGATTTCGTTTATAGCCTATAAAAAGTTATTGCATAGAATTAAAAGAAAATATACCATATATTAGATTAAATAGAAAAAAATATTTTAATTTAGTTATATCTTCTTAACAATTTTATGGTGTACCACTAAAAAAAAAAAAAAAAAAAAAAAAAAAAATCACTATATAAATATTTATATTCTGTATATTAAAGTTTCTTAGTGGGTTTTACCCGAAATGAATGAATGTATTAAGAGCTATTTGCTCAGAATTCAAAGGAATTAGATAAGTGAGTATTCATTCCTATAATAATTATGGAGACAAAAATATGAAAGTTTTGATTTTCCGATACTACTATATGTTCGTCAATACGAGATTACATATACACCTTTTCCTTTTTTTTTTTAGATGATTCTTCGTCTGTAATCTCAATAAGTGCCTCGCATGTCAAATCAGAAGCGAGTGATGAGGGGCGAAAGAGGTAATAACATATTTTTAAATATCAATAATTTTTAATAATTAACACTTAATGAATTCGCGTAATTTACTATTTTAGGTAGGTAGGTATACATCTTAGAAAGCCTAGAAAGAATAAGAAACTTAAAGGCTTTTCAAAGAATAAATTTAATTATTATTTATCATTTATTATTATGGCATAAAATAAGGTTGCTACTACCAGGGTTAAACATATTTTATCATTACGTTAATTATATATCGTTAAATTTGCGCTGCTTTATTTTAACTCATTGAGTCTTTTGAAGCGTGTAATATTATGACCAACCCCATCTACATCATTCCGAAATGGTTTTTTTTTTTCTTTATTTTCCTCATGTTTTTGATACACTAAATCACACCTGCAACGCGGCAGGGATCATAAATGCTCCTTCACAGCGAAAATTGTGTTCAATGCATTTGTTGCAAAACCAGCTCCAATCAAGCTTGCTTCCCTAGCCGCAAGGTTTCTTTCTAGAGATGTAGGTTGTTGAAAATAACCGGTTAGTGATTAAAACGATTATTATTTCGAACACTTATAACGGCCGGTTATAACCGAAGAAAATTTCCGAACTCCTTTAAATTTCCTGCTTTCTATTAAAATTGTCTAGGACTTTATTTATACAATTATTTATATAATTAAAACTTTTCCCAGAAACTCGAACCGATTTCGCCTAGAATTGGAATTCACACCCAGCAACCATATCCAGATAGGATTGGTGACGTCAGCGTCACAGGAGTGCAGCCGCAAGACTTCCTGCAAGGAAGAAGTGAGATCCAAAGGCACCCTTTCCTCAAAATCTTCACCATCCCTATACAATACTTGTTCTAATTCTTCCAAACCATCCTCCCGAATCGGGTAATAATGCATATAATTCTGTGTAATGGATAATTGTTTATCATGTATGTTTTTATATTTATTTAACCTAGATTTATAATATACCGACATTCATTGACCATATCTTTCACAGTTTGAAAATGACACATTCATTTTTTTCTATAATATTAAAATATTCTTTAAATGATTAGGCTAAAATGTTTGCTTAATAAAGAAATATGCGTGACAAATTTAACAGGTAGAATACGTCGATATTAATTTATTGTGTGTATAGAATAACAACTATCTTACATATTTTACTAAGTTGCATGTGTCTCAATAAAAAGAAGACTTATGACATCGGCAAAGAGAAATATCGGCGAATATCAAAGCGGTTTCCGGTCAAGAAGGAGCGTTATTTATCACATATTCTCTATTCGTCAAATGCTGGAGAAGACGTACGAATCCAATATTGACCTCCAAAACCTCTTCATAGCTTTCTGCCAAGCATGTGTACGAGTACTAAAAATTATTAAATCACTTGAGGTCCCAGAAAAGGCTATGACCATAAAAACACCAGATGCAGCGTAAAGGTACAAAATGTTCTATCAGAGGAACTTGTAGTGATCAATGGTTTACGCTAAAAGATTCCCTCTCCATTTCCTTCTCCCTCTCTCTTGAATAATACAAGATTATAATAATAATTGAACAATATTCAACATATCTCTCGAACAAGCCACCAGATCAATCAGTACGAACCCTGGTGGAACAATTTACAACAGACTTATCCAACACCTGGCATATGCTTATGAAATGGTGATTTCGGATAAAAGAACATAAGTGACATTCCCTGAAACGATTCCGGAATTAGAAAATACTAGTTAAAAATGGGGCTTGAAATTAATAAGGGAAAAAAAAAACAGTTCATGATTTATACGGAAACGTCCACTCACTCGATGCTTAAGCGACGCAGAGAAACGACGTGACAGTGGAAATAAAAGCAAGAATCGCTGCAGGTAACAGAAGTCTTTTGCAGTTCGATAGGTATTACAGTTTAAATATATATCACGGAAAGCAAAGGTAGTCATCTAAAAACCGACCTTGAGGCCAATTGACGTATTCAAGTGAAACATGGGTCCTGACGCATGTCCAGTGCATTCTGTGAAAGCAAGATGCTTCGACCAATCTTTGAGCCGTTGTGTAATAATAATAGAGAGCTACGAGAAATTTACTATGGAACAGGTATTGTCTGTCCAGTAAATCTAGCCGTATAAGATGGCTTGCACAACCCAAGGGCTGTAGAGCTAAGGAAAAAAAAAACTATTTTACATGTGATCAACTCCAAATTCCAACATCCTTTGTTAATCAAACACCTCTTTATGATTTAGTGACGTAGAGAAACGACATGACAGTGGAAATAAAAGCAAGAATCGCTTAGTGTCTCGGAGTACTTTAGGAAGGTCAGACGAGTATGCTACATTGGCTATAATGACAGGAAATGCTTTTATGAATTATGAAAAATTATTGTGATATACCTAACCTTTACAAAGGACCAGTGTTATACAGCACTGTTACATAGATCTAATGGCTATGTTTTCGAATATTACAATGTTGACAATTTAACAAAGAATACTTTTGCTGGCCTACCGGACACATAAGTATACCGGAGGTAATTCTAAACTAATTAGGAATTTTTCTTTTAAGTTAAACATAAAAAATATTTAATTTTCTGTTACTTAAATACTTTTTTTATACTTTGTTAATTATGCATATAAAGCCTATCACATGGATGTATGTTGATTAAGTAATCGAGTTGTTGATTCTAAGGAACGCCTCGTTGTTCTGCCGGATCTGTCATGAGGGGGGGAGCAACGAACACTTCATTTCGCCCTGTTGCTGCAGAGGTTCCTTGTCCAGAGTCCACAAGACCTGTCTGGAAAGGTGGCTCGCCGAGAGTGACTCCAGCCACTGCGAGCTGTGCGGGTTCAAGTACAGGACTAAAAGAGTCCCCAAGTGAGTAATCTGAATTATTTTTATAAATTAATAGTTGTGTTATAACTAAAAAAATATAACTAACCATAGTTTCGTTTAACATGGGACTGTTGCCTTGGTGATTACCGTCCTATATTGTGCGAATCAAAATCAAGCAGCTTTTTTGTTACGCTGATACAGCTGAGTGTGTTAAAACAGCATTCTCTATGTTATTGCTGTTCTTGTTCGAATTCGGATTGCAGGAGCAAATAGCAATTCAGTAGGAGCAATTGCAATCCGGCATTGATAGACTTTTTGATTTTGATAAATACTTTACAATATAAACTCAAACAATCCAATACCTACAGTAGGCACACAAACGTAAAGTCGCTTAAGCGGTTTTCTTTTCACCACTTTCCTCCCCCTTAGGTACGGCCTGCTGTCTTCGATTTTTGCCTGGTTGACCAGCAACTCAACCAGCAGGGAACGCCGGCACCTACTCATCGATATTCTGGCACTCCTCATAATCAGCCCCATCATCGGCCTCTCCACCATTCTGGCACTGCAGTTGGCAGACTCATTGTTCATCCTCGACTCGATGGAAAAGATGGAACAGGCCGATATCCGCGTGTTTCCTCGCAGGGGAATAGAGCCAGATCTTTCGAACAAGGTATGAGAGATTTATATGACATTAGAAGAACTATAAATGGTACTTTCTCATTTTGCTTAACCCCAATTTCCTCCTTGTAGATTGTCTACTAAAGTTAAGTATTTAAGACAACTAAATTTCTTTTGTAAACTGTTTATTTATAAGATAATGTATGATTTGCTTGACTAGCCGCACAACACCCTGGAAGTTGTGGGGACGATGATCTCCCGCCTGGGCCAGATGGGGATCATCTCGATGGTGATCACGATGGACATGGCCTACATCTCGTGGGTGGCGATGCGGCTCCAGTCCCACGTGACCAAGTGGTACACCTGGTACCGCCGCAACTGCAAGGTAACCCTCGTCGGCTACCCTGACCACGTGGTCCCGCCTCCGGTCCAACAGGCGTCCTCCATCTCCGTCCACGAGATCTCATTCTGAATTAATAAACAGCAGATATTAATAGAACCATGTTTTTATTTCATCAAAAGGTTTATGTTACTTAAAATAAATAACTTAAATTTGTTTATAATAAATTAAAATAAGTAAATTAATAAGTTAAAATAATCAGATTAATAGTGGAATTTTGTCCTAATAATCATGTCCCACAATGTATATCAGTACAGATAAGTACAAAAACAGTAAGTTATACTGAAACTGAAATTAAGTATTTGTGATAGCCTTATGCCCGTAAAGTGAACGCTAAAGTTTCGTCAGAATTGAGTTAATGGAATTTGGAATTTTTACTTCTTTCTCACAAACGGCTCTTAATGATCAAACACCTCATGCAAAATAAGAATCAAGTTATTTTTAATATCAAGTAGGTTTTTCATCTTAGAAATTTTTTGATAAGGCCTAAATGACTAAGGAAACATTTCAGAATATCTTAGCCGTTTTCTGTAAATAATTTAAGCGCCAAATTCGAAAATTAAGTGCTATTTCATATATAAAGTTCCCTGTAATCGATTCCCATACTCGATATATTGGCGAAAAGAATCTTTTTGTTATTGTGTCTAAAGCTCGATTGTTCAGAAGCGTACATAGATGCATTTGACCCGTTAGTACTTTCCTATTCCTATTCCTATAATCCCCAAAAACAGAATATTTATAGGTGTATAAAAATCCAAACGAATAATCAAGAACTCTTGAGAAACATTGAGTTGAGTGGAGCCCAATTCCGTTTATTGTTGATTACTTGTTTCAACAGCGAGTTGAAACAAACCTTGTATAAGCAATTTTCAAGATGTAATGGAGGTTATGCATGGAGTTGCGGGTTTTACGGTCCCATAGTCTGAGGCGTCTGAGGTAGGGGGGTAAGTAATTGAAAATAACCGGTTAGTTTTTTTCTAAAATGGTTAATATTGGATGGGGATTTAAACTGATGAAAAGGGCCGGTTTGACCGGTTTTTGGATTCGTTTTTTGTCTACAGGGGTTGGGGGAGATATAGAATCTTGGTTACCCCTTATGATATATCGGGCACGTGGATAGTATTATTTTACCCAAGCCCCTCTTTTTACTTTCAGTTACCTATATATGAAATGTATAGTAAGGAAAGTATTGCGATCGTGAAAAATTTCGAATTCCGGTTTTCAACGGAAATACACGTTTTGGGGTCCCCTGAGTCCAAATAATCAAGTCCCGCGAAATGGTCTGTGTGTGAACAGACCAGCTCAAAAACTATAGGCAGTATAAAACTGAAATTGGGTATTTGATGCATGTAGATGCCCGCGATGCGACAGTCAAAATTTTATCGAAATTGATTGATTAGAGGGGGCACTGTACTTAATAAAGGTTGTCTCATTTTCACGTGTTTTTTTTTTTATTTACTCAAAAACGGCTTTAACGATTTTAATGAAACTTGGTATTTGATGGATGTATATGACCGCGATATGACAGCCGAAATTTCATCAAAGTTGGTTAAACGGAGGGGGCACTTTACTTAATAAATGTTGTCTCATTATTACATGTTTTTTTGCTTACTCAAAATCGGCTTTAACGATTTTGACCAAACTTGGTATTTAATGTATGTATATGACCGCGATGCGACAGCCGAAATTTCATCAAAATTGATTGATTGGAGGGGGCACTTTACTTAGTAAATGTTGTCCCATTTTTACATGTTTTTTTTTATTTACTCAAAAACGGCTTGAACGATTTTGATCAAACTTGGTATTTGATGGATGTATATGACCGCGATGCGACAGCCGAAATTTCATCAAAGTTGGTTAAACGGAGGGGGTACTTTACTTAATAAATGTTGTCTCATTATTACATGTTTTTTTGTTTACTCAAAAACGGCTTTAACGATTTTGACCTATAAACTTTACGAACCTGAAATTAGGTATTTGTTATATGTATAAGCCCGCTATGTGACAGCAAAAATTTCATCAAAATTGGTCATACGGAGGGGTTACTTTATTTAAAGAATTTTGTCTATTTTTTACGTTTTTCTCGATTTTCTCAAAAACGGCTCCAACGATTTTGATTAAACTCGGTATTTGGTGTTTGTATATGCCCACGATATGACAGTCAAAATTTCATCAAACTTTATCAATCGGAGGGTGCACTTTACTTAATAAACGTTGTCCCATTTTCACTTGTTTTTTTTAATTTACGCTAAAACGGCTTTAACGATTTTGATCAAACTTGGTATTTGATATATGTATATGTGAGCCCAAATTTTATTAACCGCATTATAAAAATAAAAACTTTTATTCATTAATAAAAAGATTAATTTTACTTAAGAGAGTAAATACGTGATGATCAAATTTTCGAAGCATTGCAGGTGTGTAAAAACATGATATAAGATAATATTCTATAATTAATACAGGTATATTTTAGCCTAGAAACTTTTGTTCCATAATAAATTTTAGAAAGCAATGTAAAGCGATTTTTGAGGAACAGTAATCGTTCTTGATTTCCAGAAATGCATAAGAGACAAACTTTACAACGAGACGTAAATATACCTATCGATTCACCTTCACGATGTATTTACAAAAAGCAACTCGTAGCAAAAAACAAGCAAGCAGTAAAAAAAACTCGACTGTTGATGAAATTAGTTCTTTCAAAAATAAATTAGCATAATGAATCGAAAAGTACTGAGAACTTCCAAATTTCGCTTTACAGATACTCTATAACTTATAGAGATATATAAATATACTCGTAAGTATATACTTAAATGTGGAAAAATGTGTGAAGTTGAGGAATGGCGTTTACATGTTTTCGAAACACTTCGATTTCTAATCTAAGTAAGTTCGTAAGTGAAAGTTGTCTGTTGCGCGCATCGCACCAGATTTTTCATAGTAGGTCCATTTACAGTTGTTTTTCCAGCAATTTGAAGTGCGAGGTTACATCGTTCTTGATGTTGCATACTAAAAAGGAACAAATAAATAAAATATAGAGGATATGCTCTAATCTCACGCAAACACTGCACAAAACCGAGCGAGCCCCCAAAACTGTTTCTCTGACTACCACTACCTGCCCTGCATGGATTCCTGTTCACACTTTCTTCACAATCGGTGAAGTGTAAACGCTTTCTGCTAGGAAAGAGCGTTCTCGCTTTTAAAACTTTCCCACATGATTACGCGAGAGTTTTGATCGCGCATTATACTTCCCAAGCGCTTGGGTAAAAATATAAGCATAATGATTGCTAATCGGCCTGATTTCGGAAATTTTCCTTTAACGTAAATTTTGTTGGCATGGATTTTTCGGCTTATAATAACATATATGTCATTGATTTCTCCATTTTATGTTTAGTCAATCTACTGTGCTTCACTTACGTCTCAACGTGTCCCCTCGACTTCTTTCAGGGGCATCAATGTAAAATTCATGTACAAGGATTTCAAGGTTAAATCGTATTAGAGAAAAATATAATACAATATGACTTCATAAAGAAAAAATAATAATATTCGTTTAGGTTAATTATATCAAAAATCTATTTAAAAGACAAAATTAAATATTAGGTATTAATTTTAAATTTTCAAATAGTTATTTTTAGTAGAAATCACCATAAGAACCATCTACACTAAAGAGGATGCACATTGTTTATGTGAAGTTCACTTACAATATAATTTTTTAATTAACTTTCTGAAATGTCTCTTCTCCCATATTTGATGACGTATGTTCACGGCACATTCTGACAAGAAACGATATCGGATATTAAATATGTCTTATTCTTAATAGGAATTATAGGTAACATAAAATTCCAATAATATAAAAACATTAATATCAACAATCAGGTTAGGAATATAAAATTTTG
This sequence comes from Aelia acuminata, assembly GCA_911387785.2. NCBI lineage: Eukaryota > Metazoa > Arthropoda > Insecta > Hemiptera > Pentatomidae > Aelia > Aelia acuminata. The sequence continues at coordinate 86,863,989 of OU426983.1, read as the reverse complement.
TTCAAGGTTAGATGCTTGCAAAAGGAATATGATTCCATTCACAATGAAAAGACCGAAAGGATCGTACATTTTGTGGTGGAATGTGGAAGTATATTAGTCCCGGATAACGAGTGTTGTTCTTTAGCTGCGATGAGTTTTCTTCATTGTCTTGCAGGAAGCCTTCCCTCGCAGCAGAAAAAACCATACGCTGAACTAACCTTTAAATTTCTATTATAATGATGTTTTTTTGAATTTGGGGGGAACAACAAAATCTTACGAAACCGTGTTTGCTTTTGTTTATCATAAAAGAAAGTCAAGAACTCTGGACGATGGAGCCCCAAACTGATTCAGAATCGATTCGTAAGTGTTCAATTTAAAGTACATGTGATAAATATTAGACTGTGGAATTATATATGTAAGTCAAGGTCGTGATAATAGGTAGTTGATTGCTGTGTCAATTAATAAGATATTTTCGTCTTAAACATTTCATTTCGCCTGCTCCTACCACGTTTATTGACCTGCAGTTATCAAAAAGCTTGTTTCTGCGTTTTCAATTTGGCTGTATTTAGTTGGCAATTATTTTCCTGAGTTTCCATTGACCCTTACTAGAGTGTTAAGAAAGCCTTTTGATTTGGTTTACCATGACCTCTTTGCTAAAATTGGATTTATTTTCTATCCGGCTACTTCAATTCTTTTAAAGGATTTTTTTTTATAATAAAAATCAAAATGGCTTTTTCATATTTTTTTGTTTTTTAATTATGCAAGACGGGTAAGAATGTGGACGGAAGGTTCAAAAGGCTACGAAGTCATTTTTTGTGGAGTTAAAATCTGGAACTGATTTCACCGCCGGCATTTTAAAGATTTAGGAGACTGGAATAAAAAAAAACAAAAAAAAAAAAAACATTGTTTTAACAAGTCTGTTTATTTCTAATAAGATCGTCTATTTCAATGTATTATCAACCACTTTTTTTACTTTCACTTACCTATATATGAAATATATAGTAAGGAAAGTATTGCGATCGTGAAAAATTTCGACTACCGGTTTTCAACGGAAATACACGTTTTGGGGTCCCCTGAGTCCAAATAATCAAGTCCCGCGAAATGGTCTGTGTGTGAACAGACCAGCTCAAAAACTATAGGCAGTATAAAACTGAAATTGGGTATTTGATGCATGTAGATGCCCGCGATGCGACAGTCAAAATTTTATCGAAATTGATTGATTAGAGGGGGCACTGTACTTAATAAAGGTTGTCTCATTTTCACGTGTTTTTTTTTTTATTTACTCAAAAACGGCTTTAACGATTTTAATGAAACTTGGTATTTGATGGATGTATATGACCGCGATATGACAGCCGAAATTTCATCAAAGTTGGTTAAACGGAGGGGGCACTTTACTTAATAAATGTTGTCTCATTATTACATGTTTTTTTGCTTACTCAAAATCGGCTTTAACGATTTTGACCAAACTTGGTATTTAATGTATGTATATGACCGCGATGCGACAGCCGAAATTTCATCAAAATTGATTGATTGGAGGGGGCACTTTACTTAGTAAATGTTGTCCCATTTTTACATGTTTTTTTTTATTTACTCAAAAACGGCTTGAACGATTTTGATCAAACTTGGTATTTGATGGATGTATATGACCGCGATGCGACAGCCGAAATTTCATCAAAGTTGGTTAAACGGAGGGGGTACTTTACTTAATAAATGTTGTCTCATTATTACATGTTTTTTTGTTTACTCAAAAACGGCTTTAACGATTTTGACCTATAAACTTTACGAACCTGAAATTAGGTATTTGTTATATGTATAAGCCCGCTATGTGACAGCAAAAATTTCATCAAAATTGGTCATACGGAGGGGTTACTTTATTTAAAGAATTTTGTCTATTTTTTACGTTTTTCTCGATTTTCTCAAAAACGGCTCCAACGATTTTGATTAAACTCGGTATTTGGTGTTTGTATATGCCCACGATATGACAGTCAAAATTTCATCAAACTTTATCAATCGGAGGGTGCACTTTACTTAATAAACGTTGTCCCATTTTCACTTGTTTTTTTTAATTTACGCTAAAACGGCTTTAACGATTTTGATCAAACTTGGTATTTGATATATGTATATGTGAGCCCAAATTTTATTAACCGCATTATAAAAATAAAAACTTTTATTCATTAATAAAAAGATTAATTTTACTTAAGAGAGTAAATACGTGATGATCAAATTTTCGAAGCATTGCAGGTGTGTAAAAACATGATATAAGATAATATTCTATAATTAATACAGGTATATTTTAGCCTAGAAACTTTTGTTCCATAATAAATTTTAGAAAGCAATGTAAAGCGATTTTTGAGGAACAGTAATCGTTCTTGATTTCCAGAAATGCATAAGAGACAAACTTTACAACGAGACGTAAATATACCTATCGATTCACCTTCACGATGTATTTACAAAAAGCAACTCGTAGCAAAAAACAAGCAAGCAGTAAAAAAAACTCGACTGTTGATGAAATTAGTTCTTTCAAAAATAAATTAGCATAATGAATCGAAAAGTACTGAGAACTTCCAAATTTCGCTTTACAGATACTCTATAACTTATAGAGATATATAAATATACTCGTAAGTATATACTTAAATGTGGAAAAATGTGTGAAGTTGAGGAATGGCGTTTACATGTTTTCGAAACACTTCGATTTCTAATCTAAGTAAGTTCGTAAGTGAAAGTTGTCTGTTGCGCGCATCGCACCAGATTTTTCATAGTAGGTCCATTTACAGTTGTTTTTCCAGCAATTTGAAGTGCGAGGTTACATCGTTCTTGATGTTGCATACTAAAAAGGAACAAATAAATAAAATATAGAGGATATGCTCTAATCTCACGCAAACACTGCACAAAACCGAGCGAGCCCCCAAAACTGTTTCTCTGACTACCACTACCTGCCCTGCATGGATTCCTGTTCACACTTTCTTCACAATCGGTGAAGTGTAAACGCTTTCTGCTAGGAAAGAGCGTTCTCGCTTTTAAAACTTTCCCACATGATTACGCGAGAGTTTTGATCGCGCATTATACTTCCCAAGCGCTTGGGTAAAAATATAAGCATAATGATTGCTAATCGGCCTGATTTCGGAAATTTTCCTTTAACGTAAATTTTGTTGGCATGGATTTTTCGGCTTATAATAACATATATGTCATTGATTTCTCCATTTTATGTTTAGTCAATCTACTGTGCTTCACTTACGTCTCAACGTGTCCCCTCGACTTCTTTCAGGGGCATCAATGTAAAATTCATGTACAAGGATTTCAAGGTTAAATCGTATTAGAGAAAAATATAATACAATATGACTTCATAAAGAAAAAATAATAATATTCGTTTAGGTTAATTATATCAAAAATCTATTTAAAAGACAAAATTAAATATTAGGTATTAATTTTAAATTTTCAAATAGTTATTTTTAGTAGAAATCACCATAAGAACCATCTACACTAAAGAGGATGCACATTGTTTATGTGAAGTTCACTTACAATATAATTTTTTAATTAACTTTCTGAAATGTCTCTTCTCCCATATTTGATGACGTATGTTCACGGCACATTCTGACAAGAAACGATATCGGATATTAAATATGTCTTATTCTTAATAGGAATTATAGGTAACATAAAATTCCAATAATATAAAAACATTAATATCAACAATCAGGTTAGGAATATAAAATTTTGTTCAAGGTTAGATGCTTGCAAAAGGAATATGATTCCATTCACAATGAAAAGACCGAAAGGATCGTACATTTTGTGGTGGAATGTGGAAGTATATTAGTCCCGGATAACGAGTGTTGTTCTTTAGCTGCGATGAGTTTTCTTCATTGTCTTGCAGGAAGCCTTCCCTCGCAGCAGAAAAAACCATACGCTGAACTAACCTTTAAATTTCTATTATAATGATGTTTTTTTGAATTTGGGGGGAACAACAAAATCTTACGAAACCGTGTTTGCTTTTGTTTATCATAAAAGAAAGTCAAGAACTCTGGACGATGGAGCCCCAAACTGATTCAGAATCGATTCGTAAGTGTTCAATTTAAAGTACATGTGATAAATATTAGACTGTGGAATTATATATGTAAGTCAAGGTCGTGATAATAGGTAGTTGATTGCTGTGTCAATTAATAAGATATTTTCGTCTTAAACATTTCATTTCGCCTGCTCCTACCACGTTTATTGACCTGCAGTTATCAAAAAGCTTGTTTCTGCGTTTTCAATTTGGCTGTATTTAGTTGGCAATTATTTTCCTGAGTTTCCATTGACCCTTACTAGAGTGTTAAGAAAGCCTTTTGATTTGGTTTACCATGACCTCTTTGCTAAAATTGGATTTATTTTCTATCCGGCTACTTCAATTCTTTTAAAGGATTTTTTTTTATAATAAAAATCAAAATGGCTTTTTCATATTTTTTTGTTTTTTAATTATGCAAGACGGGTAAGAATGTGGACGGAAGGTTCAAAAGGCTACGAAGTCATTTTTTGTGGAGTTAAAATCTGGAACTGATTTCACCGCCGGCATTTTAAAGATTTAGGAGACTGGAATAAAAAAAAACAAAAAAAAAAAAAACATTGTTTTAACAAGTCTGTTTATTTCTAATAAGATCGTCTATTTCAATGTATTATCAACCACTTTTTTTACTTTCACTTACCTATATATGAAATATATAGTAAGGAAAGTATTGCGATCGTGAAAAATTTCGACTACCGGTTTTCAACGGAAATACACGTTTTGGGGTCCCCTGAGTCTAATTAAAAAAGTCCCGCGAAATGGTCTGTGTGTGTGTGTGTGTGTGTGTGTGTGTGTGTGTGATTGTGTGTATGTGAACAGACTAGCTCAAAAACTATAAACCGCACAGAATTGAAATTGGGTATTTAGTATATGCATATGCCCCCGATGTTACAGCAAAAATTTCATCAAAATTGGTCAAACGGAGGGGGTACTTTATTTAAAGAATTTTGTCTAATTTTAAGGTTTTTTTCGATTTTCTCAAAAACGACTCTAACGATTTTGATTAAACTCGGTATTTGGTGTATTTATATGCCCGCGATGCGAAAGTTAATATTTCATCAACATTGATGAATTGGGGGGGTCACTTTACTTAATAAACGTTGTCACATTTTCACGTGTTTTTTTTTATTTACGCAAAAACGGATTTAACTATTTTAATCAAACTTGGTTTTTGATGTACGAGTATGTATATGACCGTGATGCTACAGCCGAAATTTCATCAAAATTGGTTAAACGGAGGGGGCACTTTACTTAATGACTGTTGTCTCATTATCACGTGTTTTTTTTGTTTACTCAAAAACGGCTTTAACGATTTTGACCAAACTCGGAGAATTACCAAAATTTGCTATATAGATACTCTATAACTTATGGAGATCTACAAATATAAGTATATACTTAAATGTGGAAAAATGTGTGAAGTTGAGGAATGGCGTTTATATATTATCGAAGCACGTCGATTTCTAATCCAATTAAGTTCGTAAGTGAAAGTTGTGTGTTGCGCGCATCGCACCAGATTTTTTTTTCCATAGAACTGATATATAGGTATGTAGATGGTTTTCTAATGATAAAAACCTTATATGAGGCAATGCTTAAATTGTTTGTGCTTTTATTATCAAATAATGTAAATAAGATTATTCATCAACTAAGCCATTGCTCAAAATAGAATACCAAGTGATTTGGTATAATACTGAGTTGCCAAAAGCTAATTTTCTCATGGTTAAGGATGAGCGCACTACCGATTACTGAATTTTTTTTTTTTATCTGAGATACCCGCAAGATGATAAATTCATTGTCTTTATAAATATATCGCTGCTCCGGAAGTATAATGATTAAAATAAAAGTGTTTCTTTCAGTTCTTATTCTTAATTAACGATTTAAAAAAATTAATTTTAAAGTATAGGATGGCTCTATAAGGCATTTCTTGACGTTTGTAAATCAGTAACAGTGTACTTACAAATTTCACCTCTTAATCAAGTGTCTACTATTTTTTTTTCGGTTGAAGTATTAGGCCTAATGAGACCTTTGGCCGCGCAGTGTGGTCTTCTTACAGACATTTGTGTTGCTTGCGGGAGCACAGACAGCCTGGAGAGGGTAGCCCAAACCTCACGTTGCTGCAAGCCATGATCACCATGTTGCAGCGGCAGACTGCCCATAGCTCCGTAATCCATTGGGGCCAATTTGGCAGTTTCCTTCCCACCGATGACTTCAGCTCTCTCGGGTTCAAGGACAGTGACAAACTGGTCTAGGTCCAAGGATTGTGGTAGCCCAGAGTCAGCAGGCACAGAGGATCTATATTTCTTCCCCTGAAGCATACCGTCCTTGTACCAAACCTCTGGGCGGTTACTCATATCCTGGAAAACCACACCACGATTCGCGATGGGATACACGGGGAAGGTACATCACTCCTACGCCCGCTCGGTGTGAGTCGCCTCACATACCTGAGGGTGGGGGTAGGCATAGACTGCGTGGCGTTCATTGGCAGGTGATACCCAATGGACCAATCAATGGAGCAGTCACCCATCCAAGTACTAAACACGCTCGACGTTGCTTAACTTTGATTACGTATTGCAAGCGCCTTTGTCCACTCGGCCATCCCGGCCCCCAAATTGTCTATTATATTTTGAAAAATTAATTTTTTGCTATTAAATACTATAAGATTTCAATATTATGTTAAACAGGAATTTGAAAGGGGTAAGAAAAAATTCAACGTACTACATATTAAATTATTTATTTTAGTTCTAGATGGTAATTCTGAAAAACAGGAATAGAGTAAACTAAGACTTTTACTTTTACATTTTTTTTTCAGAAGTTCCAGAAAAAGTTGATGCTGAATGCAGAAATACAGCTAATGACGAACCATCGGTAATCACGTGTAATAAACGAGAAAGACAAATGACTCCTACCGAGTATGTATTGTTGCATTAAACAAGTGGTACCCACAACATGGCAAGCAGCTGGCTATATGCTATTTCTTTTTAGGCCCTCTTTCTAGATTCAAAGGTTATTTTAAACTTGTCATAAGTTATGACTTTTCATAATGTACTTGATTATTTTTAAACGCGCTGCGAGATGATGCAGAGACCCGCGTCCGATTCACAGCCAAGGCAAATCTTTACTTCAAATATGTTGCTAGATTTTCTTTTCATATTACGATAAAGGGAAACTATGTAAATGTAAAATGATTCATTGTTTTTTTTTCTTTTTTTTTTCTCGAGAATGAATTTTATTATGTGTGAAAAGTGTTTGTTTCCGTTCTAAACTTTCCCGCAACATTTACTTATTTTTTATTTTCACTTACCGATATGTGAAAACTATAGTAACGGAAAGGGTTGCGATCTTGAAAATTTTTGACTTAAAGTTAAAAAAGACGAAAGAAAAACTTCATGTTTGAAAATAAGAACTAAGTTTTTAATTAAATAAAGAATAGAAAAAAATATATTCTCCTACAATGGTGATAAGAATAGTAAAATATAAATGTATATATTACATCGTTAATAAGATGATAATTTTATATACGAGTAGAATAGTATTTATTTTTTAAATTGATAAAAGGTAATTTATGGGGAAGTCATAATATTAATTTTAATTTCATATTATTGAATTAAATTTTTTTCACATGGTCTTATTGCAATACCCATAAAACCTAATCGAAATTGATAGATTTAGAATACAAACCATCAAAAAGTTTTTTCATTTTGCATTACAATGGAAAAAAGGAACTGTTATATATACTTTTGGGACTGAACACGAGATGTGCGTGAGGTCCAAAATGTTTACCGTTTGGAATAAATACGTGGCAATTATTGGTTTAAAGGAGTAGGTTAATGAGTATTGTCTCAACGGTAGATTATAATAAAGAAATATTAACTAGTCCTACTTGAACGTAATTGAATAGTGTGGGTTTCGGAAGAAGACTTTTGCGTTCGAAAACGAAATGCTTTATTAGGCCATAAAAATCCTTTATCGATTTTCATCAAGGATATACTCTCGAAGAAATGGCAAAAACTCGACTGTTCAGTGGCGGAAACACGTCATTTATGTACTCTATTCATTTGGAAAATCTCCTATTAAAAAAAAATATATTAATTTACAAAAATCCAAATGAATCTCCCTCACTCCTGGTGTGTGACTGAATGAGTACCTACCGATGTCATGAAGTCCCATATAGATTAAAAAAAATCTGGTGCGATGCGCGCAACACACTACTTTCACTTACCAACTTAGATTAGAAATCGACATGTTTTTTAATTGCCATTTCTATAAATAATATAAAAAAGGTGACTTGATTTCGATTAAAAATGAATAATTTAATCAAAATCATTAAAACCGTTTTTGAGATATACGAGAAAAAAAATTTAAATTGGAAAAAAGTTATGAAATAAAGAGCCCTCTGCGTTTGACCAATTTTGATGTAATTTTGGCTGTCACATCGTGAGCATATACATACACCAAATATCCAGTCTGATCAAAATCATTAGAGCCGTTGTTGAGTAAATAAAAAAAACACGTGAACATAAGAAAAAGTTTATTAAATAAAGTACTCCCTCCGTTTCACCAATTTTGATGAAATTTCGGCTGTCGCATCGCGGGCATATACATACATCAAATACCCAGTTTCATCAAAATCATTAAAGCCGTTTTTGAGTAAATAAAAAAAAAAAAAACACGTGAAAGTGAGACAAAATTTATTAAGTAAAGTGCCCCCTCCAATTGATCAATTTTGATGAACTTTTGAATGTCATATTGCGGGCACATACACAAATCAAATATCAAGTTTAATCAAAATCGTTAGAGCCGTTTTTGAGAAAATCGAAAAAAACGTAAAAATTAGACAAAATTCTTTAACTAAAGTACCCCCTCCGATTGGCCAATTTTAATGAAATTTTTGCTGTCCCATCGCGGGTATATTCATACACCAAAAACCAAATTTGAAGTTCGTACGATTTATAGTTTTTGAGCTAGTCTGTTCACATAGACAGACACACAGACACACAGACGCACACACACAAACCGACCATTTCGCGTGAAACGCGTGAAAAACGGAAGTCGAAATTTTTCACGATCGCACTTTCCTTACTATATATTTCATATATAGGTAAGTGAATGTAAAAATCACCACTATGGGAAAAAATTCATTTGTTTCCAGCTGCACTTAAGCTATTAAAAAAAAAAAGTAAAGAAATGTAGAAATCCAATTCTAGTCAAAGTAAGGAGGATGGTAAGTTAAAGTTGCATGAATCGCACTACACCCCAGATTTTTATTACATGAAATTTAAATCAGGAGTACCACGAAATAATTTACATTGCAGCAGCTGTTGTCGGATATGCTACCAGAGGAACCTACTAGAGCCTAACCTCTCGCTATGCGCTTGTAAAGGCACCCTGGAACTGGTCCACAAAAGCTGCTTGGAGCGGTGGCTGGCGTCGAGTCGCGCGACCAACTGCGAGCTCTGCGGCTTCAGGTTCAATCTCAGGAAGAAACTCAAGTACGCTTTGATTCAATCGACCACTTCAGTTGATTATCAAATTTATTAAATATTAATTACCAGACACACCCTTGTTCTTGTTGTTTCAGGTATGGAGTGTTCAGAGCTATCGTGATTTGGCTCACGCTAAGCAGATCGAGAGAGGATAGGATAGAAATGGCGCTGGATATATTGAAGCTGTCGGCAGCCTTGGTGGTTCTCTTCACAATCAATTACCAGACGCTGACTTTCCTTGGGTCCATCCAGCGGTTGGACATGTCCTTAGAGGATTTCGTTGATCCTTTTTTGGAGCAAGAGCTGAATTGGAACGTAATCAATTGTTATATTTTATATGTATTATTATTTCCTTACTTCAGTAAATTTTATCCATTTATTTTGAAGTACTTGCACATCCATCCATGTTAGTGGTATGTCCAGGAGGGATACGTGTTACCTAGACAACCGTACATGGGGGACAACTAGAAAGAAAGGGGTTAAATTATTGTATGTATATTTAAAAGACTTCCAACATTATTTTTAACTTTTTTAGGATTTTTAGTTTTAGTATTTTATAACCTATAGTATATATAGATATATATATAAAAAAAAGTTGAGATACGCCATTTATAAATCAAGAATGGATAAACCGATGTTTATGATTTTTGTTTCGTTTGGGATAGAAGAAAAATGGAATCGGAAAATAAAAATTGGAAAAATAGAGAGGAGGGGGTAATTATTAACCGTTTACCAGTTTATCAGATTTTAACCAAATTTGAAACACCTGAGTATAACAAAAAAAAAAAAAAAATACTTAATTCTTAATTCCACACAAATGTTATCATGGATAGGGTTTTTGGTGAGGGGGCAGGATGAAATTAATTTTTACCGATTTATTGAAACATATATCTGTCATAAAATCTACTTCGATCTCTTTACTAATCGAAAGAGTGGCTTTTTTACTGCTATATTCCGCAACTAACATGATTTTTTCAAAAATTTGACATATTTTACCGTGTTTATGATAACCTAAAGTTTGCGAATTCGAGTCCCGAGTGCCGTGGAGGGCCTAAAATGTGAGGAAAGGGAGAATGGCAAATACTCCTATATCCAGCTAATTAGAAAAAGGATGATTAAAAAAACAATTTATTTGAAATTTACTCATAAATGGCTGCATATCAGACCTGCCATTTTTCGACAGCTGTCAAGATGCCAATTTTTATGTTACAGCTTCAAATCAAACCAATTTATATTTTAGGGAGTTCATATCGTCGTTACCATGCTAAAGTAACGAAGATGCATAGATTTTTAGTTGCACATTCGTTACTTTAGCATGGTGACGATATATAAATATATATATAAAGACCCGTGTTGTACTTATTTCAGAAACCTCATAAATAAAAATGTAATCATGATTATGACTAATAATCAAAAATGTGAATAATGATTGTAATCATCATTCACAAATCATTCTTTAGCGCGGAATCATTAATCATGAATTGTATTAATCGCTGCTCGTGGAGCATTCATGAATATAATGTATTCAACAATCACGAATGACCATTATTCATTATTAAATGTTAGTCAGTAATCATGATTAAGAAGAATTCATTATTCATGATTACTCATTACTCATTAATCATGACTAATGGGAATTAACTACTCATGATTACAGATCATTGATTAATCATGAATAATATAAATTCATTAATCATAATTACAAAAAAAAATCACAATTCTGAGTCTTACGAATCACGAATGATTATTGAAAATTTGTTTGCTATTTCCATTCCTGTCAACTAGGATTTAGGGTTGTCAAATGCTGTTCAGTTGACTACACCCACTGCTTAGTACTTTTCTTTGCTCATTAGGAGGACAACTTTTAATTCAAAAATGCATCCTCGTCTTTTAAATTTACAGAATAATGGTTATAAGATTCCAAGAGTTCGATTCTCCTTATATTTGATGTATAATTATCTTCTTATAAGAACAAGTTTACTCTAACAGCTGTATTTTTTTATAACTAATTTTTCTACTTCCTCCAGGACGTGGCCAATGTGGGTAACAAGATATTCAACCTTTTCTATCTGGCCGTGGCCACTCCGTTGACGCTGGACTACATCGCGACTAAGATGCACAATCTGGACCTGTATATCAGTCATTGGTATCGGTGGTATGAGGCACAGGTTATCGTTGAGATTGCGTCATCCTAGCAATGAGAGGCCTATCTAAAATAAATTTTTCAAAGCCTTGGTTTGTTTTCTATTGCTTATAATAGCTTTTAGATAGACATAATGTAGGAGGATCTGTTTTAAGTTAGTAGCCCAAAACCAATAAATAAACTGCTTTTGAAGATAGATATTGTTTTAACCTTCTCATTACACATTCTTGTCGGAGAGGCTATCGGGTGGGGAGTGATCGAAATATCTTATTACTGAGGCCAGCCGCCATATTTGAGCACATAATCCGATGTAGGGCCAAAGGAATCGGAAAGTACTGAAGACTTTGAAGTTTCGCAATAATTTTTTGCTATTCCTGAGATTTTGCTATGTGGCGTTTACACATTTATCAAAATACGTCAATTTCTACTCTTAGTAGGTTACTAAGTGAAAATTGTGTGTTGCGCGCATCGCACCAATTTTTATTATCGCTATATAAATCAAAAGCTTATAAAATTAAGTTTATTCATTTTCCAAATCTCGTTTGGCGCTCTCTGGGAGAACGACATGAATGATGCACTGTGTCCTGTACCACTTATGCCAATGTTGGTAGTGCTCTTCGATCCTCGAGAAAAGCCAGCCAATAGCGAAAACGTCCAATGCAGAAGTGAATCCAACAAAGAAGTACGTCAGCAAACGTCCGGTAACGATGACAACATCCTTCATGGAGGAAATCTTGAACAGAATATTTTTTATTGCATAAGATTGTGTAGGGTATATATTAACATAAAAATTAATATCAAAAGAAAATTTAAAATAATTATTTTTGAGATAAAAATTAAAACAATCATTTTATGCTCCAATTAGTTCATGCGGAGAGGTGCCTAATAAATACTTGTCAGAAATAACAGGGTTTATATGACATTTGATGCTACAACTCAAGTCTAGGATAACGGTATTGCTGAGTTAGTTGCGGTGTAGGGATTGTAAACAAACAGTAAGGCTGGTTTTTCGAAACCAAAAAGGAAGGGTAATACCCTATTAAAAAAAAGTAAATATTCATATATAAGAATGTGGCATGTAAGAATATATTACATTTAAATGAGGCTCGATATTTTTTAAAAATGAGAATAAATCGCAAGTTTCTACTTCATCAAAGTGGAATATCTCGAAGAGCACTGCCGTGATGTGGTTGAAAAAAAGGATAATGGGCAGAGATACGGTGAACCTGATGATGTCAAGGATTATATGAAGTCTCTCCGACCTGCACTCTTCTGTTTGCAGCCAGATTTTGATAGCTTTCAAAATGCCGAACCTACAAAGTGAACGGCTCTTTTAAAAATTATGTAAGAATTATTACTCTGCAATCATCATCATCAAACGATTAGACTAACTTGGGTTGCCTCTTGACGGTGAAGTTGAAATGGCAGAGTTCGCACTTGTCGGAGTCGCTGGCGGCCAGCCACTTCTCCAGGCAGCTCTTGTGGATCAGGCCCATAGTCCCTCTGCAGTTGCAGGGCGAGAGGTTCGGCTCCGACAGGCTCCTCTGGTGGCAGATCCTACAGAAGTCCCTACAGCACGTACATACCTTTATTAATTAATTAGTATGATTATAAATGAATTAATTTAAGGGTTTTATTAAAATACTCTTCAGGTGTAGCTGTCCTCTCAAGAAGCGAAGTAAAACTGAAGTTGAAGTTTTCCATTAGGAACTGGTTCGAGTTATATTCGCTTTGTATCGTTAGAGAGCTTTCCCTCTGGGGCTTTTGTTCGTCCTCCTTATGGATCCATACAACAGCTGATGTATTTTCATGCTCCTGGTCAACGTCTTGTTGGTGTAGGTCTTGCTGTTGCATATCTTCCTCTTCCTGATCTTGTACACCTGTGAGGGTACTTTCTTGATCCTGGACATCATCAACATCAAAGACTGGAGCATTAAAATCTAAAACAATGTTAGCCTCTTTATTTCTAGCTACTAATATCCACATTGATATTTTATATTTTACTTAGTAGAGAACAATTGAAGGTTATTTTTATATCAGTGGTTTGAGCAAATAATATTTTAATAAAATGTTTAATGATTTTCATCATATTGACTGCATTAACAAGAAGAAAAGGATTAACTCATAAAGTATAATGTAATGGTATTTTTATGAACTTTCCATTCGATGCTCTACTGAAAAACACTAAAAAGCCTAAATGGAAAGCATAAACTAAAATGATCTGTTCACTGCATAGCATCGAATAGAAAATCCCACATTTTTGAGTTACTAATTTTCTCCTGGGCAAGGCATTATGAACATGAATCGGGATCATGTGTGGTGTAATGGTCACCATAAAAGCTTACATCGAAGGTCGCGGGTTTGTATCCCGCCACTTGGCTATAGTATTTTTTAAAGGGAGTATAAACTCCCTTCCGATGGGACGTATAATAGAGGCCCCAAGCCTGTGCGAGGTTAGATCCCTGTAATCCTATTCAGTCTATAGTACTATTTAGGTATAAGATCCCTGTTCTTATACCTGAATAGGACAGGGATACTTATTATACCTGAATAGGCTTCCACTGAACAGTCCGATTGGGCTTGATAGCATACCAATGCAGATGCAGAGAAAAAGATTGCTGGATAATAAACAGCCGTCTTGAGTTAATAAATGAGTAGAAAAGGGGCATTGCATCTTTAAGTTTATTGAAGACTTTTTAATATTTTTACTTTGGAATGAATGATTTTTTAGCATTTAAGTTGGGATTTTAATGCTACACGTACTCTTCATAACCCCCCCCCCCCCATATTCTTCCCTGACCGGGGAATAAACCATGTACAGAAGAAACGTGAAGTAAAGGGGGGGAAAACCCCGTCATCATATGTTTAATGTAATTAATTGAGTGCCTGAGAAAGAGAAGGGGCTATGCCACAAACACATAGTTTTGAGAAAAATTAAGTTTTATTAGATTGAGTACAAAATACATAAATTTTGATTATTTTTATTGGATTATGGCATCTTTGCTTTCTATTCTCAACACGGTAGTTGGGAAAATTAAAAATAATCATTATTTAAATTTTTTTATTAAGATTACTAAATTAAAATTTGAGGTTTTGTGGCATAGCCCCTTCTCTTTCTCAGACACTCAATCGATAATTAATACTATAAATGTCGACGCTAGTGAGGAATTAATGAAACATGTTTACCTTCTGCAAATTCTGCCATTATTATCTTATTATTTCAGTCTGCAGGGCGATTCTCTTCCTCTCTCCTATTTTCAAGCCGAGATTTCTTTTGAGAGCCTCTCTTGCCAATTGAGATTCTGAGGGATTGTTTCCCCATTTTTCCAGTCTCAGATTCTGCTTCAACATATTAAAATGAATCATTAATTATTAATTGCCTTTATTTATTAATTATTTAAACCTAATTTTAATTATTTTCCTTTTTTTCTATTGTATATGTTTACTTGATTTTTTCATATTTCATATTTAGCCATTTCTTATTTTTAGGCGAAACGAGAGGCAGACACTATCTCCATATAAATAAAAACAAAGGTGCTTTATAGGAAAAAAACAAACAAAAAAGTTCCCCTAAGCCCCCTCAGAACATTTTAATAATCATAAAGCTTACCTGATATTAAAGAACTCCTAATTTTCATAAAACATGACGAATTTGATGAAAATCGTTAAAGCCGTTTTTGAGATGATCTAGGAAAACAAAAAAAGGCCCCTTCCTTATTTATGCCCCGTCAAACATATTAATAATGATAAACATTACCTTATATTAAAGAATACTTGATTCTCATTAAACATGAAGAGTTTAATATATTTCATATATAGGTAAGTGAAAGTAAACAATTGTTACTATCAGATTAGGCAGTCAAATATCGCAGCAGGCCGTCAGTAATCTACAAGATCACCGCCAACCCGATACGCACAGTTCAGTTTGGGTTTACAAGAGTTGCCGAGGCGAGATAACTTTATAAAAACTATGTGTATGATGATAAATGTATAAAGATGAACAAAGGGAACAAGCAGCATAATCTGCAAATCAATGGTTTATAAATAATTTAAAGTAGTGCAGTAGATTTAAAGTATTACTTTTAAGATAACAGAGGAGACTAAGAGAGGCAGACACTTTCTACATATAAATAAAAACAAAGGTGCTTTGTAGGAAAACAAAAAAAGGCCCCTTCCTTATTTATGCCCCGTTAAACATTTTAATAGTGATAAACCTTACCTGATATTAAAGAATACTTGATTCTCATTAAACATGACGAGTTTAATCAAAATTGCTAAAGCTATTTTTGATTAAATCGAAAAAAACGTTAAAACGGGAAAAAAAGTTATGATATAATAATAATAAATAAATAAAGTGCCCCCTCCGGTTGATCAATTTTGATGAAATTTTTGCAATCATATCTGGGGCATAAAAATACATCAAATACCAAGTATTATCAAAATCGTTAGAGCTATTTTTGAGAAAATCGACAAAAACTTAAAAGTTACTAAGTAAAGTACCCCCACCGTTTGACCAATTTTGATGAAATTTTTGCTGTCACATCACGGGCACATACATATAACAAATACCAAATTTCAGGTTCGTACGGTTTATAGGTTTTGAGTTAGTCTGTTGTGTTAACAGTGTACGCACAGACCATTTCACGGGACTTGATTATTTGGACTCAGGGGACTCCAAAACGGAAAAATAAACCTTTACGTATAATACTCCGCTCAGGATAATGATATATGGCTTACAAAAAAATCACACAAAAATGGATTTTCTATTGATATGAATGAGGAGAAAGTGGTTGCGAAACCTATTTCATAAAATGCACATTGGTCATCTTTAATTTGATGAGTTACTGTAACATTTCAGGCATAAACCTCCCTTACATTAACAATTTCCATACACTTTTCATCCATAAGCAATAGGAAGATTTGATAAAACCTAATTATTTTTCTAGGCGGAGTACCTAGAAGAAATGATAAAAAACCTGAAGCCATATTTCCCCTCCCTCCCCCCCAAAAAAACTTATTTGAAATGAAACAGAAGGAATACGGGTACAAATTCCAAAATTATTGTTAAAATACTTATTCACTGAAAATAAAGTAAATATGTAGATAAAATAAATAAAAAGCATTCTATAAAATATATTAAATATTTCAAATACTATTCATAATTACGTCCTTTAACAATCAATTAAAATCATGTTCGTGATCATCATCATTGATATTATAAATTGTCTGATCGTAAATATTTAGTCATATACAAAGAAGAGGAAACAGTCACAAGTTACGTTCTTAGTTCACTACTCGTTATCACCGCTTGTTAGAATATATCTTATAAAGTGGATATTGAAAAACTTAAGAAATATAATGTCTGTTAAATAACTTCACATCTTAGCAAAAATCTACTGTTTTAACAAGTCGTGGTCCATAGATCAGAGCTAACCTCATGATGTAAACACTAAACGAAATTCCCGAATTGAATATCGGTAAACCCGAACTGAAGATCTAAACTCTCTGTATCTGCTGGGGGGCGATCGGAAAATCTTGTATTCTAAACCTGGCCACTATATAGAGTAGCGATTCAGATGTATTAAAATTTTCTACCAGTTTACATTAAAGGAGAGTAAACATATTCTGTTTCTATAGTCATTAGTTTTTTAAATATGAACAACATATGATGCTAATATTTTCAAAGTTGAAGTTGAATAACTATTTAACTTCCTAAAAGATTTCTTTCTTTAATTGTGAACTGACACAGTATATAATAGCATTAATTCCAAACTACAAAAAAGTATTATAACCAATTTAAGAATAGAGAAATAATGTTGTAGTACTTACGGTAGTATGTTGGTTGTTCTTTATCCATCTTAGCTTTCTTGGATTTTTTTTTTTTTTTTTTTTTTTTTTTTTTTTTTTATAGCATAATTGTATTTTGAAATTGGCTGTGCCAATTTCAAGATTTTTTTTGTGACCATGTTGGCAAAGTTGATAAAACCTTGATAAACACAGCTGAGTATTTTTTTTTTTTACTAGGCACAATGGTATGTAAAAAATTTATAAATTAGTCACATGCTACGCCGCGCATTTATATTGAGTTTGGTACGTTTTTTTCAGAAGATTATAATTTTCTTAATGGCTCTTACAATGCAAAGCATAACGACATTGATCCTGTGTGACATCACTTAGATGTAAATGGTCCATTTTCAAAATAACACCATCTAACTTTCATGAGTTGTATAGTTAACTATACATTTTTTCATTAATGAAATTTCTAAATTAATATCAACAGATTTTATTACAATGAGCTACAGGAACTATACCTTAACTTGAAAATCCTTCAGAGAATCTAAAAACTAAAATATTAGATATTAAACACCCCGAGACCATTTATGGAAGAAAATTAAAATACTCATTATGGTTATGAAGTTCTAAAAACTTTTGGACTCAACCAATCAGATTAGAAGGCCTGAACGAATCATAAGTGAATGTTTAATCTTGAAGTTTTAATTGATAATCCTTCGCGCCTTTTGAAAATTAAAGAATATTGGGAAAAAGACCGGGAAATTTATGGAATTAATAAAGGTTTGTTCCAACTCGTAGCTCAACTACCTTCATATCACGACTCGCATAATGCTTCGCATGTGCAGAATGCCTTGTAACATTGGTAATAAAAAAAACATTGGTGTAACATGCCTTGTAACATTGGGCTGTTAGTTAACGCGTATTGCGTATTGCGATTTGCGCATGCGGAAGTCGCTGCTTATTAAAGCAAATTGACAAGCGTTTTGCTATTTATCATGAAATCTAATCTGTTCATATAATGTAAATAAAGTTTTTTTGCGAAACTACGTTTCCCCTAACAATCTTGGAGATACATAGATTTTTAAATAATGGACTCTGACATATCGTCGTCACCATGCTAAAGTAACGAATGAGCAACTAAAAACCTTTGCATATTCGTTACTTTAGCGTGGTGATGACGATATATCTTCCTTTGAAATTACATATAAACCATAAAAAGTTATCTACAGTCATTTTCAACTGGCTATCAAGTACGAACTAAATAGGTTTATCGGATATTTGATTATTTTGTTTATATATTTTTTTTTTTTTTTTTTTTTTTTTCGGTTGGCTTACAGACCTTGGAGATCTTTAGCCGCCTCAACTAGCCTATTCCACCTCTGTCTATCTTGGGCGATGGCTTTCCAGTTCACCACTCGATGTTCGGTGGCTTCCTTCTTGATTATGTCAGCCCATCTCGTTCTGGGTCTCCCTCGCGGTCGGGTACCGACCACTGTCGCATTCATCGTCATGTTGAGGGAGCCTGATGGGTTGCTTCTTGCCACGTGTCCCGCCCATTTTAACCTCTTAGCTTTCATATCGTGCGCTATCGATTGTTGGGTTTCCCCTATAATCTCTTCTTTAGTCTTTCTTCTCCAGAGTTCCAGTTCATTATCCCACTTTGGGCCTACAATTGACCTTAGCACCTTCCTTTCGAATCTTTCGATTCTTGCTTGTAACGTGCTGGTCAGTGTCCAAGTTTCGCACCCATACATTAGCACGGGTTTGATTATTGTGTTGTAGACCCTGATTTTACGTGGGCGGCAGATTTTCTTAGATCTTAGGACTCGAGAGACCGAGAAGAACGCACGATTGGCACTGGCTATTCGTTGGTCGACCTCTGTTAGTTGGTCGACCTCTGTTAGTTGGTCGACCTCTGTTAGTTGGTCGTTTATTGAGGTTACTGTAGATCCGAGGTATTTGAAGTTATCTACTTTAGGGAAGGTATAGCTTCCTACACTTATATCGTCGATCACGTGTAGGTTTCGGCTTACTATCATGTACTTCGTCTTATTTTGATTAACTTGTAAGCCGATGTCTCTTGCTGAAGTGATCAGGGAACCGGCGAGTGACTGAATGTCTTCTTTCTTACTTCCTAGCACAGTCACATCATCCGCATATGCGAGGAACTTATGCATTCTCCCCACGTGCACTCCCCCGCTTGCCTTGGTACATTCGCGGATAACTTTTTCCAAGGCCAGGTTGAACAGCATCGGGGATAGGCAGTCGCCTTGTCTTAATCCTGACTTCACGTCGAAGCTTTCAGTCATTTCTCCTTGTACCAGGACTCGGCATCGGGACCCATTAATACACGCCCGAGTCAATCGTACCAATTTCCCTGGGAAACCCAGTTCCGTCAGTATTTTCCAAAGACAGCTCCTGTCGACCGAGTCGTAGGCTGCTTTGAAGTCGACGAATAAGGCGTGCACATCTTGATTTATTTCCCAACGTTTCTCGAGTATCTGTTTAAGGATGAAGATCTGATCGGACGTGCTTCTTCCTCTTCTGAACCCTGCTTGGTAGTCGCCAAGGGACTTTTCATAGTACGGGTTCATTCTGTTTAGAATTATGTAGGTCAGGATTTTGTATGCGACAGGGAGTAGTGCTATTCCTCTATAGTTTTCGCACTCATACATGGATCCCTTTTTCAGAATTGGGCATATGAGACCTGTGTTCCAAACGTCCGGGATCTTTTCCTCTCTCCATATTTTCAGGATGAGCTGGTGTAGATGGCTCGTCAGTGACTCACCCCCTTCCTTGAATAGCTCACCAGGTAAGCTATCTATTCCAGGGGCTTTTCGCCGCTTTACCTTTTCAATCGCCATCTGTACATCCAGTAGATCCGGCTCCTCTACTACATCGCTGGGATGGTCCTCAGCGTGGTCCATGTCCTCGTCCTCTGAGGGATCTTCACTGTTCAGCAGCTGCTCAAAGTAATCCTTCCAGATTCCGAGCACTTCGTCTTTTACTGCTGTCACTTTGCCTTGTTTGTTTTTCATTTGAGTGCTCCTACCCATGTATCCGGTTCTTTCTTTCCTGATGTCAGCATAGAATTCACATATTTTACCTCCCTGCCAGTTATCTTCTATCTCCTTGAGCTTTTGAGACAAGAATTCTCTCTTTGCCTTTCTTAGTGTCTTGCTTACTGCTTTCTGTTTATTTTGTTTATATATTGGTATTATTTTGTTAATTTTTTGCACACATACTTAATTGTCAATAAGTATTTAAGTTTTAGAATTATTTGTTGTCAACTATAATTTTCAGGGTGGGATGCATTTTTTTTCTGCCCTTCAATAATTTCCCGTGTTATTCATGATATCTATGCATGGTCTGTCAATAGAATGATTGTCCATCTACTAACATCTTATGGAATTATTCTTCAATCAATATATATACAGTCGTGGTCATAGAAATTGCATCACCTATGATTGTTATCTTTTCGATCCTAAATGAGTATACAAGTAAGGGATTTCATTTGTTTACCTACTAGCATTAGAGATGGATGTAATTAGTAACTTATAGTGTAGTTGGTTCCAGAGTGGCTAATGTTAAACACGTTATGTCCTATTATTATGTCCGACAGAAGGAGTTTCAAACAAATGTCCAAGGAAGAAAAAGTTAAAATAGTTTCATTTTCTGAAGCTAGACTTTCTTCGCGAGGGATAACAAAGAGAGTGAGGTGCAACCGGTCCACTGTGGTGAGAATAATAATAAAAAAATCCTTCTCAGGGATCTACCGAGCGAAAGAAAGGGACTGGAAGGAAAAGGAAGACAGGTGAACGTTTGGATCGCACGATGAAGAGATTATCATTAGAAAATCGCTTCAAAACTGCAAAGGAAATATTTAGAGATCTAGCAGATAGCAATTTAGCAGAAGTAAGTCGAGAAACATTGGCTATTGTCTGGCCATGGCAGCGTGGAGATCCTGTTTTCTGTTAAAAAGTGCTTTATCTACCCAAAAAAAAAACAATTGTAAAGGTAATAAAAAATTATCCATCTTACAGCCAAGACATTTTTTTAAATAAATAAATAATTTACTTACCGATTTGGCTCTCCGCAGGATGTAAGGTGGGAATTCATTGAGGGAAATAAACTCATTTCCAAATTTTTTTTTTATGTTTTTCTGCATTAACCGTTCCATCTATAAAATGTATCTGGCCAATCCCAAAGTAAGAAAAACATCCCTAGACCATCACACTTGCCGGATGTTTCACTGTTTCTGATATACAAGATTCGTCAAATCTTTCATTTGACCGACGTCTTACGTATGGAGCAACTGAAGAGGTTGAATTTACTTTCAACCAATAACATCACTTTCCTCCAATCATTAGTCGTCCAGATTCCAAAATTCTGCGCCCAATTCAGGCGAGATTGTTTCATTTTATATTAAGAAATGGCTTATTGGCTGGTTTTCTTGCCCATAAACCTTTTTCTCCTAATCTTCTGCTTACTGTTTCTCGACTTACTTCTGCTAAATTGCTATCTGCTAGATCTCTAGATATTTCCTTTGCAGTTTTGAAGCGATTTTCTAATGATAATCTCATCACCATATGATCTAAACGCTCACCTGTCTTTCTTTTCCTTCCAGTCCCTTTCTTTCGCTCGGTAGATCCCTGAGAAGGATTTTTTTTATTATTATTCTCACCACAGTGGACCGGTTGCACCTCACTCTCTTTTTTATCTCCCGCGAAGAAAGTCCAGCTTCAGAAAATGACACTATTTTAACTTTTTCCTCCTTGGACATTTGTTTGAAACTCCTTCTGTGGACATAATAATAGGAAATAACGTGTTTAACATTAGCCACTCTGGAACCAACTACACTATAAGTCACTGATTACATCTATCTCTAATGCTGGTAGGTAAACAATCGAATTGAAATCTCTTACTTACATACTCATTTAGGATTGAAAAGATAACAATCATAGGTGATGCAATTTTTATGACCACGACTGGATAATAAAGGCACAACAATGATATAGAAAAAAAAGTTGGTTAAACGAAAGTTTTGCGCAACTATCACGGAATGAGGATTTATTCATAAACAGCTTATTATTCTGATTTTTGATGTGAGGATTACGATTTAAGACAGATTCTTCTAGGATAGAAATGTAAGAAACGATGAAATTCTGTGAAGTCTCTTTTTCGATACATCATTTAGTTCTCTCGCTATTGATATCAAAGAATTTGTTTAAAACTGTATTATTTAAGTTATTTTCAGAAGAATCTACCTAAATAATTTTCCACAAGTTGTTTTTATTAAATCTCTTAGTATTGAGGTACCTACGCACTTTTAAGGAGTTTCATAATATTCAGCCTAAAAAGGGCGTTAGTGGATCAAAACAAACCAATTTCCAGCCGAATAATGTGAAAACTATTTATCAAATTCCTAACCTCCTTAAAAAATTTCCTAAAATATTCCTTTACTATTCACAGTATATATTATTTAGCTTTATAGTATTTACAATGACAATTGCCTCTTCAAAATCAGCATAATTGCTATTTTTGTAATATCATAATACAGTAACACTAATAATAAATATAATTAATTGCATTAGGTATGCAAAATAATTTTTATTTATGAAAATTATAATCCACAACGCTAAAAATCTCATAAAGCTCAAATTAATAATTATGTTACAAAAAGTAACGATTAGTAACACAAAAGTAACCATATAATTCGATGATGAGAGCAAGACCTACCCCTAGTCAATTACTTCTTATATTTAGTCCGAAATCGAACGTGCCAGAAAGGCCTAGAGCATTTTCGTAACTTTTTGTACTAATACAGCTATGTAACTGTTCCAAAAAGAAAAACCTACAACACTCTTCAATATAAGAGACAAAATCATACGATTTTATTTTACGCTACAATATTGTAAAAATAAAAAGACAGCATAATCAAGGATGTTTACTCCCTTTAAAAAGATCCTAGGGCCACCTGGCAGAAAGCGAATCCGCTGTTGTTGGCATCGTAATGTGGCTAATACCGTAATGGCTACCCTAGCCACAACACCACAGGTGACCACTGCACTTTGTAGGCAATGCTAAAACGACTGTCTCAAGACTTGTCCGGCTCATTGATGCACACTTTACATAAGACTGCCCGGCTCGACTCATTTAAATCATCCCCCGAATCACTTTGATTCCTACTGTATCACATACATTATTTTCTACTATTATAAAAAAAAAAAAACCTTCAGGCTACAAACATAGGCCGAACTACTTTTTTGCCTCACTGCATCATTTATTTTTTAGATAAATAAGTTTATATTACATCTCTGCGTAAAGTTCTCTTAGATCCTGTGTTACAGATTGGTCCATTATGGTTACCGAGAAGGCAGGAGAATCAAAGAATAGTTGTAGCGTATAAGTTTATTGAATTACACATAGATGATAGCAATATGAATATATAGTTCCAGATGTAGACTGATATTGTCATGGGGTTATGTCGGTGAGAAGGCAATGGCTGATACCTTCTACCGTAGGCACGGAAACTTTGGGTACAATTCTTTGACCCTTTGCTTGACTTATAAACTAAGACTAGATTAAATAGTAATCAATAAGTACAAACCCCAAGTTATCCTATTGTCATTAATAAATAATACATTTTCATATATGTTTGTACATTTAAATAAATTAAATTCACTACAATATTTTTGTATTTATTACTTACTTCATAACATTTATATAACTAGTGATTATTTAATAAAAACACAAAAGTTACTGATATTCCGAGGAAAATTACTTCCATTAATAATCTTATATATGTACTGAAACTTTAAAAAATGTACAATTAAATATATAATATAAAGTCTGGGCCCAAACTCCCATTGGCTGTAGGGGAACTTGGGCTTTTACTTAAATATATTCCATATAAAATATGATATATACGTAAGATATACATTCAAAAGAGATATCACTCAGAGAAATTGATACCCCTTTTTAAAGCTACACCAAAATGTCTTCTACATGAGAACAAAAAGCGTCACAATGACCCGTACAGTATGAGCTCAATAACTAAACGGTACCAAATTTATTATGATATGGTGATATTAACAGACATATAGATATAATATATATATTATAATGTTGGATCCCTGCATCAATGTGGCACACATTCACAGCATATATATGATAATATATTACTTAACAACTAATCATATCAGTATTTTTGCGTCATATCTACATATAACTGTGATTGTCCTTGTATTCTTGCCTGATGTGTCTATTTTCATTGTTGGTTTCGGCGGCACATCAGCTAGGAAGGATGTAAGCGGGGACTCATCACTTATCACTGGATTCATAGCGGCTAAAGGATACGACACGTATCTTAGGTCTATAAGAAATAACAATATAGGAACATATCTATGTTTGACTAATGCATATCTTATAATTACAATATCTACACAAACAATATGAATATTTAAAATATCAGTTTACACAGCATAGGACACATAAATTCATCAACACGGAGAGATCAGCAACAATACCATTGTGTGCGTTGCTTGTGGTTTGAAGCATTAATCATTACTTTCCTACTTACGCTATATACTACTTATCTAATATCTCTTATAAGATTCTTCCATATTTGGCGCCCGAACACATGATCCGTGTCTCGCAACTACTCTCCTAGCTTCAGATGTGGCTCATACTCGAAGAGAAAAATTATGGTTCTTAGACCAGCCACTCCAGTCAGACGTGTGTGCCTGCTGTCCCGTAGTTGGCGCTGATCACCCTGCTTTCGCAACAATACTCTTCTGGTTTCATGATTTTAACGAGTCGCTGAAAAAGGAGAGCATAAGATTTAACTTTATAATAACTGTAATGGATCATTGATTAAGGTACTTGAACTTGAACAAGTAGAGACAAAAAATAACCCGAACCGTTTAAGGTATAAATGAGAGGTGATAAGAATAGCTTCTCACGTGCATCTATTTAAAAACATAAATAAATATGTCGATAAAAATCGGCAATAATTACATTCCAGAGGGTTCCTTTAGTGATGTATAGCTTGTAAAAGAAGTAGATGGGAATGCAGGATAAAGAGCTGGATGTAAGAGCCCATCCTAAGTTGATACTCCACTTCGGGTAGACGTATTCTCCCTCTAACATCTCTTCGTAGCTGAGCAATGAGGCGATAAATATCGTCTGAAATGGTTTAGAAAGAAGGGCATCAATAATATTCACTAGATTAAATCAATAATAGTCGCTAGATTTGAATTATCTACAAAATATTACATGAACGAGGAATATAGTTTTTTAATTTGATCAATTAAAATAATAGTATTTTAATTTGACCAATAAAGATGTAGAATAATAAAAAATCCGAGTCAATTTAAACAAAAGGAAAAAAAACTTTGTAAATTGTAGGCTAATAGGGATATTAAAAAAAATCCGTAGCAATAATTTATTTATTTATT
Source organism: Aelia acuminata (assembly GCA_911387785.2). Classification (NCBI taxonomy): domain Eukaryota; kingdom Metazoa; phylum Arthropoda; class Insecta; order Hemiptera; family Pentatomidae; genus Aelia; species Aelia acuminata. The sequence goes on along the minus strand of OU426983.1, from coordinate 86,838,099 downwards.
TTAATTTTTCATTTAATAAAACTCAAATAACGAAATGATCAAAAATATAATTTTATATTATAGAGGAAATGGACGTTCATACTAATGACGCAAGCTTGCCAAATCACCACGTCTCTTCCAGACGAATTTAATGTAAAAATAATACGATAACAAAATAAGGTGAATACAATAATATTATCACAAGTACACAATAAAACTTACCAAAAGGAAAATAGGACTGATGTAGGCCCAGCAGAGTCGCCAAAAGAGACCAGGCTTGTGGCCCAGCATGAGTTCGATGTCGCAGGAGAACCTCTCGACTCCGTACATCCAGCACACCCCGGCCGCCTCCACGAACACCACGAAGAGGATGGCCAATCCGGGGCCGTACACGTTCAGCAAGTTCACCAGGTGCACTCCTCCCTAAGCCAAAATGACTTATTAATAGGAGGAAATTGAGTGACTATCCTATTCCTTTAAATATCACTTGCATTTCTCTGCATTCCATTAACAGAGGGTTGATGTATGTTAAAAGGGCACGCTCAGGCCTTGAACGTGAACCTGCCACCAATATGTACGGCATTCAGTTTTATTATATCATTAAAAACTTTATTTGTTTATCCACAAATCTGTACCTCGTAACCACACAAACCTAATTCCGAATAAAGATTTTCAGGTTTTGCATCATTGTATATAGAATTCGATTCTATATACAATTCTATATATACCTGAGGTACAGGTATATATTAAACAAAGCAAATTTCAGTTGCTGTCCAATCCCGTATTCCTTCGTAACTCTGGCTTTGTTGCTATAAAAATTAATATTTTAAATTAAGATTGTTGTACAGAGTTATCACGGCGGGTTGACTTTTATTCTTATTATGGCGGACCCACGGAAAAAAATCTTGAAGTTTCCACCATTTTTTGAATGGTTACAACACTGGAGTACCCCCCCCCCCCCCCCCGTATACGATACATGACCAGATAGAGGTACCGAAAAAAAAAAATTATTGTTGAAAAAAGCGATAGGTGTTTAAATGGAATGCCTCATAACCTTGTTCTTTAGGGGAAGTCTAGCACCCTTTCTTAGGTAACTTCAACAATAATAACCTATAGGTAAAAAAATAAAAATAAAAATAAACATAAAATTAACCACTGGTTTGGCGATCCTAAGAAGCCTTACTTTTATTTATTTATTCTCAACCAAATTGTGCCTTATAAGTTTTGGCAGCAATTGGAAGCCATCCCGGCAACAAATTGCTCCTGGTAAAACAATAAGAATATTTTACATGAGCGTTGCGCACAGCGTGCTTGTCCTACTTAAGTGCCATCCTCTTCTGCCGCTCCTCAGTCCGGGCTTCCTGATGCAGGATCTCCTTTCCTGCCCAACGAAGAACGAGGATCTTCTCTCCTGCGTCTAAACAACAATATTTTCCCACCGACTCACGAAGGCCTCTAAGTGCGGATAGTTTTCTTGGGCCATTACTGAGAGAAATCGTTAGTGTCTTATGGACTCTAAGGGCCTAAGAAACCTCACTGACGAACCCTCTTCGGTACCCTATTCATAAATAGGGGTTACTTCGACTCATTTCAGCTTAGCTCACTCCCTGGCTACAAATCCTACTCCCATAACAAACATTTTTCAGCTGTAGGCTTCTTCGGATGTATTTAATAGAATTAAACCCCTGCTAACGTGTTTCTAAAGATCCTTTACATATCATCATATAATCCAAACCTTGACGTTTTACTGTTTTCGATATTTTGTAATGATAAAAGAAGATGAGGAATTTCGGGAAATAACTTCCGAAAGGAGTGAGAGTATGTAAATATTCTGTTTAATTCGGTAAGACAGCAGACTTTGTATTTCAAAAGAAATATGTTTCTTGCTCTTTTTGTTTTATATGTTGTTGTGTGGGCTTTACTTTTTAGTCTGTTTAACTGGACTTTTCGAAACACATTTCATATAACTACAATCCACTATATTTCTGTGTTTTCTTAAACTGTCGATATGGTACCAGCAGGATTCAGCACAGCAACTGAACCAAATGATTCATGTAAATCTATTGCCAGCACCTAGCTATACCAAACTCCAACAAAGAATCCTGCCATAACAAACAGTTGGGGCTTTAAGTTAGGCCGAAGTGGAGAAGCGAAGTGCTAAAGTGGGAAGTGGAGGAGGGTGAAGGTAGCAGCGATCACTTTGGGCCGGACTTATTCCGCCGAGCGGACTTGGAGATAAGACAAGAGGGCAGCTCATACATTGCTAATACCCCGCCCCCCCCTCTCCGCCATTACCCCTCTCTACTTTCATTACTCCATAGTGGCCCGCCAGGATTTACGTCCTTCTCCTTTTTATCACCTCCTGCTATATCACGGTTACCCCGCAATGGATTCGGTTCATCAAGTCCTTCATTAAAATTGCAAATGGTGAAATGATATCTGTCCGCTCTTGTTCGAGGTGAAATACGATTCCTTACCGGTCATGAAGAGTATCCCATGAATAGCACATGCTATATGAATTACACATGGCGTGGATTACGTCTAGAAAATCTATAGGATAATTTGCGATTAGAATCTACTTGTTATGAGGGCGCACCTTCGGTATAAATATGTCTTTCGAGTGCATCTACAGATTGAGTCGATGATCGTGATTTCTTATTGAACATGGACAAAATTAATAGATTGTAAGATATTAATAAATCATGAGAGGGAACAAAACTCTATCATTATTTGTTTAGATACCCTTTTAATCATAGAATCATAACCAATGTTTATTTAAATACAAATTTTGGTTCATGTTGTTTACTCAGCCTCTTGATTACAAAGCGGATGGGTTATTTTGAATCTGGTCAGATCAAATCTCATCATTTACTATTGAATTCTTGAAAGAGCCCAGTAGTATTTTTTTAAATACATTATATGATTTATACATATATAAAGCTTTATGTCGTTATTCGCGGTTTGTTCAATTTTTTAATTTAAATCATTACTCGCTTAAAGGTACTTAGTTTAGGTAATCACTTAGGAAAATATGGATATCCCGAGCCTGTGCGATGTCAGGTATTAATAATCGTTAATGATCCCTATCCTAATTATACCTGGATAGGCAAAAATTAGGACTCCCACTACAGCATCGTCCGATTAGCCTTAGTAGCAAAAAGGGACGTTAAACAAACAAACAACAAAAAACTTTGGAACATGAAATAAAATCATAAAAATCACAACACAACTTTTACATTTCGACGAGATACGTGTTCAGTAACAGATATCGGCGACAACCAAATTCCTCAGACAGACGCAGTACGCTACCTTGGTCTAGTATTCAACAGGGCCCACATGTCAGAATGAATATTAAAATACCCAAAACGACGTCTAAAAATAATGTATTCACTTTTTTCCAAAAACTGTAGATGAGATGGTAACTGAGACAGATTTTCGTCCGAGCACTTCCAAAGACGCTCCCAGATACATATGTAACAAAACTCTACATTTTGAGTTGCAGCGACCAACTCACACGAAATTGGCTAAAAATTAAGCTGGATGAAAGATATCCTCTCCTGAATTAGTTTCAACACCGGAAGGGTGCTTTCCTTCCTCACGCTAAAAATGTCATTCATGTTAATTACTCGTTTTCATCAGATCCAATCAAACTCTGATTGCCACAATTTGCTGACAGTTGTGAATAAAACCATGAATAGAAAAAAAATTAATTTCATTATCAAAATTATGAGTTGAATTTCCCAGGTCTACATTTAGGTCATTTATCTTGTGCCCCTAAACATTGGACAGGAAATTTTAATCTAATAATGTTAATGGGGAGAGATTGATGGGTTAATGAACCGATAATTCTATGCCCAGAACTTATTTTAGGTTTCTAAAGACGGGAATTGACATTTGATGGACTCTTTTAATGATATTAAAATTCTAGTTCATCAAAACAAAAGTTTGAGCAGCAGAGCTTCGTCACTATGACCACCTTATCTCTCACCTTGGTTAGAAAATATTTCACAAGTGATTTAAATGTTTCGTCATATGTTTAATATAAATATTAGGTTTCAACCAACAAGTATTTGAGCCCCACTTAAGCTTGTTTGGTTTTTGAATGGGAAAACCAACCTTTCGTTCAAAGAGAGAATAAAATGATGGGTTTGGGGGGGGGGGTGGGCATGACCGTTAGCCCACGACTGCTTATTGGGACAAATCTTTTATAAGCGGCATATTCCTCTCCAATATTTCTAATCAGTTAATGGTTAAATTATTCACTGGAATTGACCCTACTTTTAAATATTAATAAGTTTTTGTTTCTGTTTACCTATGTAACAATAATTCAGTCATATTTTATGTCTTAACTTATCAAAAAAAAAAATCTGATTTCTTCAAAGAGAACCGGCCTAATTCAAAATGGACCTTCGGTATGTTTTGTTGAACTTAAAGATCAAAAGTTATATTATCATTCATAGCAAGAGTTACAATCAGATTTTAGTAAACATGTGGGAGGTATTTATAAAATTTCATATATTTCTAAAACAGGGCCCAAGTTAAAAATGCATCTTTGTAACAAATCATTCAATTTCATTAATGGTTTAATTTATTTTAATTTACTTCTTAAAAAAACAACACCAATCAACAATAACTCTTCAACACCATCGTAATTGAAATAAAAAATACGAGGAAAGCCGTTAGCAACTTTTTTTCGGAACTTATCCAAAACGTTCTTTACATAAAACGATCCTACATTAAAAAAAAAATAAAATAATTTGACCATCTGAAGTTGTTGGAATTAAGCGGGATAAAAATAGTACATAACTCTATATTACTCGCCTCTGAAAATATCTGATGTGTGTTCCAGGAGTTCTGTTAATGATCGAAAACGCATCGATATCTACATCCATTGACTATGATGCAGTATCTTGTGAAGAAAAAACAATCCATAAGATTCAAAATTTTGTTAAATTTTTCGTTATATTTAGTTTCCAAGATAACTATGAGGTTTAATTATCAATTAAATTATTGATAAATGAAATACTATAATTTCTGTAAACTTTAATACTATAATTATTAAACTTATTGATTAATGAAATTTAAATACACTCGCGGCCAAAAAAACCGGCGCACCTTCATTTTTAGTAAAAATGTATCTTAACGTATGTATAACTCGTCCTAGCATCGATTTTTTATTTCTTATCTAAAATAAGCACATGTCCCTTTAATATTATGTCAATAATCCTCCATAGTAAACAATCAGCAGATTAGAATTCGAAACAATACTGCATCAGCACGTATATGCGACTTCAATGGTATACGTTTTCCTGCTTAAAGTGCTTTTCTTTTCAATTTTCTTTCATTTTTTTGTGTTTGTGGTTGTTACTTAATCTTTTTTTTTTAACAAAATGGTTTTAGGAGCTATGACAGTTGCGAGAATAATTGCGTTGGTGGAAGATAGTAGGAATCAACGTTAGGTGGCCAGGACGTTAGGCCAACCAGAAATAACGGTTCAAAGGGCGGTTCAGAGGTAGCAGGAGACGGGATCAGGGAGCCCCAGAACGACTGAGCCAGCAGATGACCGTTCCATCATGATGCAAACGTTAAGAAAACGCACACAGACTGCAGTAGAAACCGCTTGTCGGCTGAGAATTGCTCGACAGGTGAATGTGAGTGTACGAACAATAAGTAGAAGGCTCGCCGGAGTGAACTTGCACTCCAGGGCCCCAGTAACTGGTCCTCAGTTGACGGCAGCTCACCAAAATGCATGTCTTCAATTTTGCCGAGAACATGCTGACTGGACTGAGCCTGATTGGGCCTCCGTTATGTTTAGCGACGAGTCAAGGTTTAATCTGTATACTCAGGATGGCGGAGTAAGAGTATGGAGAAGAAGGGGAAAGAGGTATAGCCAGCGCAACATCGCTGAAACGATGAATTTCGAAGGTAGGTCTGTTATGGTGTGGGGATGCATCACATCACAAGCGAGGACAGACCTCCACGTGTTCAACAGACCCTCCCTCAATGCAACCTCGTATATCACGGAGGTTCTAGAAGAATATGTGATGCATTTTAAGTCTTTCTTTGGCAATAATGTTGACCTAATGCAAGATAATGCCCGGCCATACACAGCAAATGTCGTGCAAGCGTACCTGGATGAGGTCGGCTTTCGTACTCTGCCGTGGCCATCTCGTAGCCCAGATCTGATCCCTATAGAACAGGTATGTCAGGAGGTGTTTCCGACGGTGGCCAAACCCTCCCATTACTCTACAGGACCTCAAGACAGCGCTAGTGGAAGAGTGGGAGGCTGTACCCCAGAAACGGGTAGCTATCCTCATCCAAAGTATGCCGAGGAGGATTAAATCAGTCATCAGAGCCGGAGGAGGGAATACCCGGTACTGAGGACGATTTGTTTTTGTTTAATTAAAGTTAAAAATGTAAAGAAGTCAATTTTTATTTTTAGAGATATTTCGTTTTTTTATATTAAATTTTATTTCTTTTTTATATGTCGTTTTTCTTCATTTTCCTTGTGCCTCTTAGAAGCATATAGTATACACTTTGCTAAGAAAAAAATTGGAAAGTTTATCTTGGTCCAACAAAAAGATATTTGAAAAAATCTAGGTGCCCCGGTTTTTTTGGCTGCGAGTGTACTTATCATAATATCAATAAGTTTAACTCTATAATTATTAAACTTATTGATTAATGAAATTTAAATACAATAATTTCTTGTTGCACACGGTAAACATACGAACCTTGAAAATAGCGGGTTTTGATAAAATGACGCCTAGCTCGTGGACTAATAAAGTTAATGGATTTATTCATGGAATGGCAGTATCGTGTTTCGTAACATGAACATTATACGCTCCAATCAACTTTATCCACACTTAACTTAAATAGCATTTTAAACATATCAAGAGTAGCAATATTTTGAAGTAATATTTTCTTGTTCTTTTATAATGATTCAGCCAGTATTTTTTACAAGTGCAAATAAATTTTATTTAAAATGACATTAGATCCCTTTTACATACAACTCCTTCGAAAACACTTCCAACTAAAAAGCAACCAACTAGTAAAAGACAGCCATGTTTCAGCTTAAACTATGAACTACTCATTAAACTAGTCATTAATTATTTAGACCTTGGATGGATAATCATTTAGAAAACAAAAATTGATCTTAAGATAGTAGTTACCTACTTGCTCAACAGTAACATTTTTTATGATTTATATTTTGTAAAAAAGAATTTTACCCATAACAATGACATTACGCGTGACAAGATCAGACTGTACCGACTACGCACCCAGTCCAGACCCTCAGTTTCTGTCAATTAACTTAACTGCATGAACATAGTTTAATTAATAATATAAAGCTACTACCGCTACAGCTCATAGAGAATCATGTTCTTAGAATTTCTTAAAAAAGTAATGTTTGTAGCCAAGAAGATTCTTGATTTCTCAAGACTACCACTGAGATGCTCCAATAGTCTCTATGGCATCTCTACTCTCGGCCAGACTCGAACCCTGCTCCATAAAATCAAATAATATCTTAATCTTAATATCTTAATTAATATTTACTGACTGTAAACGTCTTCAAAGGAATCTTAGCAAACTCAAGAAGGACAAATAAATCAGATTCAGCTGGTTTAGTCGGTAATCAAACCCTTTTGATTCTACATTGAGATAATCCTTCGATGATTCGCTCTAATCATCCTCTTATAACGTTGGATTTATTCAAGAATCATCATCATTTAAAATTCTAGGAAGCCCAATACAAAGGATGTGAATAATATTGAGAAAGGCAAATAAGGGCTATAAGGAAAGGACCGAAATGAGATGCCTTGGAGCTGTTATTGTAAGGGACAGAAATGAAGGTATACTGGCTCAATTGAAAGAGGCGTTGATATTGGAAGATCCGGAGGACGGCATTGTTGTTAACAGCGGGGGTTGGGGAGGGGGAATACCAAAGATTAAATCGAGGTGATGATGTCGAAGATAAAAAAAAAGTCCAGCTTATTTTGGATCCAAACGGCGAATAACATGATGGGAATTTATTTATTAGGGAAACCCTGTACAATCGGATGAATGGCAGGAAGCACCTTCAAAGTCCAGCAATGGGTATAAAAGGAAATAAAACGTCTCTCTAAGGTATTCTTCAAGTTATCAAGTGACTAATGACGCTTAAATTGAATAAAGATTCCGCAAACAACGTAAATATTCAGATTACATATACGCAATGCCGAGTCATGTTTTCAACACTCAAGATCATTAATTACTTAAATAAAATAAAATGATTATTTAGAATATTATTCACACCCGAGCCCGTAAAGAACTTGAAAGGGTCCTCATAGCTGATGCCTATTTAAAGCTTTAAATTGTCGCAAAGGGTGGAAGTAAAGGAATAAAATATAGCTCTGTTCATCATCCGTCTTGGATTCCAGATATCGCTAGGATTATCGCCGGGTATGAGGGTTATTCTGGTTATGCTAATAAGCTATATCAATCTAACTCAGTAATTAGTTTTTTAGAAAATTATATGGAGCATCTACTTTTAAAATGGGTTTGATCCTGATTCGAAAAATTGGCAAAAAATTAATAAATAAATAAAAAAAAATCATTGACATCATTAAGGAAGAAACCATAACAGATGTTTATTTCTTAACTTTGTAAGTGTTTAAGATATTCTCTTTTGGGGAGATAATACCTTATAACAATTAATTTGGCTGGGTACTATGGAGTGGACTGTAATGAATGAAAACTATTTGTGATAATAACTGAATATAATATGCTATTGATACATGTGGAGAAAATTAGGGGGGTTTTGCCAAATGCAGGATACAACTGATGTTAGTATGTTAATTAAATTTAGAGATACACTATTGCATTTTTTGTAAATGTGAACTGCTGGATCTATTCTAAGTGAAGTTGAATTTAATTAAACTGTCGTACTCATCTTCTTCTTCTATTAACTCCCCGGTTTTCTTCTCCATTCCTCCCCTCCTTCTGGCTACAGGTGGGTCAATGAAGTGTTGTGATTACTCACTCATACTTAATGAAATTCTGAGATACAAAAAAAAAAAAAAAGAACAACTTGGTTCGGCCGAACATGAGGTACCTTTTTGAAAGGCTCTTAATCCCGCCTTGTCAACTCCTGTCCACTTTTTCTTCCTCTTGCCGCCGCTAGGTGGCAGCACCTCTGGAACAGTGCCGTGTCCGCTTGATGTAGGAATGATTAATTGTTTAGGGGACATTCCTAAACAGTAAGGAAATGTCTAAAATCGTCTGTAACAGCTACAATTTTCAGCACACAGTCACATGTTCTTGATCGTTCTCAATGGTTGGAAGCAGGTCTAGAATGTCCTACTGTCTATGATATAAAGTCAGCAAGTGACGAGTGTGTCAGACCAGAGTTGGGCATATTTATATTTATAAATACGAATACGAATTTATTTTTTTTCGTAATTTTAATGTGAATATAAATTTATTCATATCACAAAATTTGTGAATAGAAATAAATTCGTATTTACAAGCGTGAATATAAATAAATTCATATTCACAGGTGTGAATACGAATTTATTCATATATACAAAATTTTCTGTAAATAAAAATAAATTCACAGGGAAAATTGTGAATGTTCATAAATAAATAAAATGTGAATATTTATATCTAAGTCTGTGAATTCGGCCGTATTTAAAAATAGAGATGTGAATCTGGAAAAATTCACAGATTGAGATGTGAATTTCTACTAAATTCATAATTTCCCAATAAATTTATAAAATTCTTTTCGGATTTCTCCATATTGGTACACATTATTGAGTTAACCCTTTTTATTTAAATCACATCACATTTTACCTGATATCGAATACTAGGTTTTTTGGGATGCTGATCATGAAAATGATATCGATTTTGAGGTATCGATCATCGATCGAGCCGTCAGGTATCGATTTATTACAACTTGCGTGATATAATCGATCTTGGTGTTGGCTATAGGGTTATCTGAGGTGCTGATTATGAAAATTATATCGATTTTGAGATTACCCTATAGCCGACACCAAGATCGATTATATCGCGCAAGTTGTAATAAATCGATACTAGATGGCGGAATCTCAAAATCGATATCATTTTCATAATCAGCACCTCGGGTAACCCTATAGCCGATACCAAGATAGATTATATGGCGCAACTTGTAATAAATCGTAACCGACGGCGGAATCTCAAAATCGATATCATTTTCATAATCAAAACCTCAGATAACCCTATAGCCTATACCAAGAACGATTATATCGCGCAAGTTGTAATAAATCGATACTTGAGGCGGAATCTCAAAATCGATAACATTTTCATAATCTGCACCTCGAGTAACCCTATAGCCGATACCAAGATCGATTATATCGCGCAAGTTGTAATAAATCGATACTTGAGGCGGAATCTCAAAATCGATAACATTTTCATAATCTGCACCTCGGGTAACCCTATGGCCGATACCAAGATCGATTATATCGCGCAAGTTGTAATAAGTCGATACCCGACGGCGGAATCTCAAAATCGATATCATTTTCATAATCAACACCTCAGAAAACCCTATAGCCGACACCAAGATCGATTATATCGCGCAAGTTGTAATAAATCGATACTTGACGGCTGAATCTCAAAATCGATAACATTTTCATAAATAACACTTCAGATAATCCTATAGCCGATACCAAGATCGATTATATCGCGTATGTTGTAATAAATCGATACCTGACGGTGGAATCTCAAAATCGATATATTTTTTATAATCAGCATCCCAAAAAACCTAGTAATCGATATCAGGTAATATCTGATGTGATTTACATAAAAATGGTTAACTCTATAATGTGTACCAATATGGAGAAATCCGAAAAGAATTTTATAAATTTATTGGGAAATTATGAATTTAGTAGAAATTCACATCTCAAATTTGTGAATTTTTCTATTTTCACATCTCTATTTGTAAATACGGCCGAATTCACAGACTGACAAGGGGAGGGCACAGCTATGGGGTCGTCGATCGGGCCCATTTTTTTTCTGGTGATTCTACATCGAAAAATAGTCGACACGTGTCCGAGCGTTCCGTCCAATGGGCCTTAGGTGCTGAGAAATAAAATAAAATACCTTGAAAATCCTTTATTTTTTATCTTGAGTTTGGAAAATGATATCGACATGATTCCTTCACTAATTCATTTATTTTAAAGAGCAGATTTAAGTAAAAATACAATCATTAAAGAATTATTCATATTTCTTCAATTTAATTTAAAAAAAAAGCTTCAAGTTTTCAAGTAAACTAGCTTTATAAATTTTTTCACATAAAAAACAATAGCAGAATTGAGTTCAGCACCTCAAGAAACCCTGATGTCTTAAATATCATCCAAAACAAAAAATAAATTTTTTTTCCAGTCAGGGAGGTGTGTGTGTGGGAATGTGTGTTTTATACAGTGTGCTGTGTGCCGGAGTCGGCTTTGTTTTCAATGCTTCTACGTGTCCTACCACCCAAAATATTGTAAAAAGTAGTAAAGCAAAAGTTAGAATAAATTATTGTATATATGACTTAACAATAAATTTTTTTTTCATCAATGCATAGTAATTTCATTCCTCTTCAATGAGAGTAGGAGTATTTTTAAACAACACCAAACTTTGAAATGATTTTCTGTAGGAAATTGAGAAATTATTCGCGTTGGAAACTATTATCCTTATTCTGACTTATTGTTAGAGTTATGTTGATGGAATATTCTGGCAAATTACTGACATTAAAAAATCATTTTGTGCAAAACTGTTTTTGTTTCATAACAGTTTTCAGATTCGTTTTGAGGACAATCAAAAAAACCTATAAGTAAATTTTGGGAAGATTAAAAAAAAAAAAAAAAAAATTAAAAATTGCATTAAAAGTTTCGCTAAGGCTAGACCCTTACAATTTCGTTAAACATCCAAAAATCCGACCATATTTCGGAGAAAATTCAACCGATTCTCATCAAATTCATAGGGTAAATGAAGGCTCTAGAGTTACACATTTTTACATAATCGAGATATTTTTACGTGTTCATGAATCAACATAATATAAAGAAAAGTTTGAATTTAATTTTTCTTTTGAGGACCATTTTTTACAAGAGCTTCCCAAATAATACAATAGTTATCTATGTGGTTAGAAAAAGGAATCTTTATTCTATGCAACGAGCTCAAGAACGTAAAAATCGGATCAGTTCAACACGAGATGCAGAATTTGAAACTACACATACAACTTTGCTGAAACATTTTTAAGCTGTTCCTGACAGGAAAAAAAATTTATTTTTTGTTTTGGATGATATTTAAGACATCAGGGTTTCTTGAGGTGCTGAACTCAATTCTGCTATTGTTTTTTATGTGAAAAAATTTACAAAGCTAGTTTACTTGAAAACTTGAAGCTTTTTTTAAATTAAATTGAAGAAATATGAATAATTCTTTAACGATTGTATTTTTACTTTAATCTACTCTTTAAAATAAATGAATTAGTGAAAGAATCATGTCGATATCATTTTCCAAACTCAAGATAAAAAATAAAGGATTTTCAAGGTATTTTATTTTATTTCTCAGCACCTAAGGCCCATTGGACGGAACGCTCGGACACGTGTCGACTATTTTTCGATGTAGAATCACCAGAAAAAAAATGGGCCCGATCGACGACCCCATAGCTGTGCCCTCCCCTTGTGAGATATAAATATTCTCCTTTTTTTGTGAATATTCACAATTTTTCCTGAGAATTTATTTTTATTTACAGAAAAATTAGTAAATATGAATAAATTCATATTAATTTAATCATTATCGTGGATGACCACTCTTGTTTTTAAATTATTTTAAATAATTTATTTTTGATTGACGAAAGTCAAGAGATGCCGAAAAGTTGGACAAAAATTGTCCACCTCCCGTAAATACTCGCAAAACTTGCGAGATCGTGGGAGAGGTGTCAGTGAAGAGGAAGGATTTGGCACCGTTTGGAAGCGACTCCGTGGTCAAATGGATAAGCATCCCGCGCATGTCACGCGGAAGACCCGGGTTCGATTCCCGGCGGAGCCATATCTTTTCTCTTCAAAAATAAATTATTTAATATGAATAAATTCGTATTCACACCTGTGACTTGTAAATACGAATTTATTTGTATTCATATTCACAAATATATTGATATAAGTAAATAAATTTATATTCATATTCACATTAAAATCAAGATAAAAATAAATTCGTATTCGTATTTATAAATATAAATAAGCCCAACTCTGTGTCAGACTAACCTGAAGAATTCGGTTACTTTTGAGTCACTATCATGTCACCGTTAAATTTAACTATTATTTTAGGTTGTAATTGAAGACCTCAGTGGATGGAGTGGTTATGTTACAAGTTCAAAGTTTTGAGAAAATTGGAAAAAAGAATTTTTATGTAATCTTTAAAGCCATGATCACTCCATGCGATAAGGTGCTCGCATAGCTTGCCATAAAATTTAAATCTTATCCATCTTTGAAGCAATTCAGTATATAAGGATATTTATATAATCAGATTATAGGCGTTATAGGAATATAATAAAATAAAGTTACAATTATTTAACAGATCTGAAGCCTGAGTTCTTTTAAAAACTTATAAATTTGGTTGAATAACATCGCTCCTTCGTACAGTTCAAGCACTTTTTCAAGTTTGATTTCCAATCATCATCGATACCCAACCATATCATGTAGCTCACTAGTGAGATGGTAAACGCTTATCTTGGATTCTTTTCCATGTCCAAAACCAGAAAAACAAACGAGGGGGTTTACCGGAGGGAATAAGAAGAGGTTGGAAATGAAAGCCGCGGTGGAGGGTCGTTATTGCGAGAACACTCAGTGGACACCATGAATCTTCCATGAGGCCACCGCCAAGAGTCCAGCCAATCTCCTACCTGTTCCTCTGCCATCGGGGATTCAATTCTATCCAGAGGTTGCCTAAAGGGAGAATCTCGAAGCAGCCCTCGGCTAATCAGGTGGTGTGTATATACATGTTCATGCAACCGTTAGTTTACCAGTACATATCATTAGCAAATGCATTAAGAGGATTACTCGCATTTAGCCCGTAAAAGGACACATATTGTTAGTAAAATTAACCATAGAATCACTTGAATATTTTACCAATTACATTGATAGCTTCGTGGCGATTGAACGCCAGTGCTCGTTGCATTGTGAAGCTAGTGATAAAACCTGATGGAAGTACAAAAAATTCGAATCCAGATATTAGCTAGGTTTGAATCATCATAGGTATATGAGGTATGAAAAAAAAAAAAAAAAAAACCTGTACCACTAAAACCCATGAAGGGTCTTGGGTTCAGTTCCATGTAAGGAAGTACTTTTTCTTGGCAAGCGGTCGTGAAAGGAGGTGATTTAACCATGGTCACGCTCAACCGCCAGGTTTTTCCCCCTTAATTTTTTTAACTCAATAGAGGCTGCTTTGTCCCCGGAGGTGTCTCGGCCCACGACAGGATCTGTGGTAGAATAACAAAAATATCCTACCTAGCCAGATTACGAATGGGCAATCCGGCTACCTACGAGCGACTGTAAAGGTATGAATGCCCAGGTTAATTTTTTTTGAGACATGAAATAATAAGAATTAGAAATTTTCTGTCCTGAAATAATACTTATTCACGAAATGCATGAGGAACTCCATAAAAAAGCCCCTACACGTCAATGAATTTCTCAATAGTAGCTAGGAGAGGCTGAGGTTAACCAAATAGCAAATGGAATTAATAAAGATGCTGTCGAGCATTAGAGTAAATATAAAGTCTACAGTAATGTTAGAGTATCTTGATTTTCTTTTGACTTCTTCCTTTGTATCGAAGTTCCTTTAACTATTTTTCTGATAATTCCATTTTGGAAATATTGCAACCTCTTCTCTGTTGTTTTTTAACTTCCTTCTTGAACCACTCGGTCTTCTAATCTAAAAATCAGTTTCATTTACCATTCATGGGTAAGCAGAAATTGACGTATTCGTAAGTGTAAAATATTTCAAATTCCAGGAGCGCTTTAAGAAAGAAACGAGAAAAAGACGTTCGGATGAGAAAATATTTGTTCATGTATTTAAATTAAAAGCTTCTCATGTTTTAAGCTGAGCTATATTTATAGCTTCCATATTATTCTTAATTAACCAGTCGCAAGTAAATATTAGCTAAGCAGAGCATTCATACGATTCTCAACTGTTTGATAGCTCACTAAAAAGCGATATGAGAACTCATTCTAAATATTGGTATTCCACTCCTCACCTTCATTTTCAATGATGAGTATTGCTGCTCAAACAGCGCCTCATTCATTTTCTGTTTAAAGCAATGAAGCAATAAATCGTGGGGTATGAATCGTAACGCCGTAGAATGATACAATGTAAGAGATGAGAGGGAAGGTGAGAAATAATTAATAATTAATGTAAATAAGGTATGAAGAACAGAGAAGGAAGAATGTAGGAAATAAACCAAATTTGAGAACTAAGGGGCTATATGCTAAGGGGCAATATGCTTCCTCTCTTAAATTCCGAGGTGGAGCCCACTTAAAATTATTTATCAATATTAAATAATAATTGATAATGTGTAAATAAAGGTATATTATTATTATAAACAACAATTAATAGTAAGAACATTTAAATTAAAAAGACACAACACGGCTCAGCTAAAAAGACACACTTACGAAAATTAAAAACTTTTCAATCCAAAATTTTAAGACTAATAACGGACGCTCACAGGTGAGTAAGTAACATAAATCTACATACAGACTTACAGGAACCAACAATCGAACAACACATACGAACTCTTTATTCACGCTTTTTTTGTTAAATTACACGGACATGACAATAGTCTAATTAACGACATAGCCACAACGACACACGGCTGACATGCCCTTTAGAAGGTGGCTAAAAAGGAACTGGATGAGAGACTTCCTCTCCCGAATTAGTGTTAAGTCCGGAAAGAGGTGCTGTTGGGCACTTTCCTACAATGCCATATACTTATTTATTTTATATGATCACATAACCTGATTGTCGCCCATGGCTGACAGGTGTGAATAAAAGTATGAAGATAAAAAAAAAAAAAAAATAATAACGATAATTTTTATGGCACGGGCAGAACCAAGAATAGATATCTTTATTATTAAGTTTTTATTATTTTTACTATGTTCATGGAAACGGTAGGGAAAGGGCAACAACGGACTGCTCTTTTATAAATAGCAGGTCACATGTTAAACAGGAACGTCTAAACAGAGTTAATTATTTTTGAGAAGTAATTTTTGTGACATCGAAAAGGACTCACATCCAAAAACTACAAACTTATCAAACAAAACTTAATTCTAATCATACTTCTACCTTGGAACTCAACAACAAAACCTTACACACAGATTTACGGAAACCTTCCGTTAAAGACTATATTGATGCTTCATATAAAAAATATCTCAACGAACTCCACGGATATCATAAACTAACTTATAGAAAACATGATCACCACAAAGTGCCATGTTTCTGGGCATCGTCCCACAAATACTATTCTGCGCTAACGCTCCAGTTATGCAGTCAGTAACTCTGTGTAGTAGGTTAGTTGTGGAATGAAATGTGGGAAAACCGGATTTGTGGTAAGGAATTTTTTTATTAGTCAGTGTGCGATATTTTAACTACGGTATATAAAATATTATGACAATCGCGTCATCCAAAGTTATGTAAACTCGGCGCTTGGCCCGAAGTTCGTGTCTTATATGCACCAGCAAGCGAACAATATATAGAGAAAAACCTTCAAGCTATGCTCTTCAGCATATTTCCGTTCCTCTCCGGTATTTCTGTTATATATATATATTATATTTATGTCGGTATATTTCTATTAATGTCGTGTTATGTTATTAAAGTCTATAGTTCTTTTAAATATTGAGTACCATTATGTTTTACTTCGTATTGTTTATGTTATTTTTTTTCATGCGTTGCATAATTAGGTAATTTCTATTTTACATATATTATTTTTTATTTTCATAAAATCATTCTAAAGTCAGTGTATCTATCGATCGGATGAAGATTGATTAGTCTATATGATAAGGGATGATATGCATTTTTGTGTTTCTTGTGTATCATTTATTAAGGTATGACAGGTAAGACTAATTAAATGACTCATAGATGAACGTGATACATTCAAGAAGGCTTAAGAAATAGTTAATGAAAAGTTCAAACGAACTCTCAGTGTAGGGGAAAAAAATAGAGATTAACTCCTCAAAATTATGCCTAAGTGATGAGAGGAAGGGATAAGAGTAATTGTGGGTCCTATATCAGAGGTGAGCGAGTGGGGCTGCAGCTCAAAGTGTTAATTAGGTAGGTGGAAGGGGGGGGGGGGAGGTCGAGATAAGGAGAGAGATGGGGGAGCTGTTCTACCTGGGGGGGGGGATGTGGGCTTCGCTATCTTCGCTCGCCGTTCTCTCGTCAACTCCATCTCCGTAATTGAAGTATTATTTAACTTATAATAATAATACACTTCCGCAGACATTGAAAATGAACCATACTAATCCCTACTTTGATGTAGTTAGTACCTTCTTTTGACGATGATGACGAAAATTGAACAAAGTAATGCTTCAATGGACTAATGGACCATAAAAGCGGATGCAAACTGTTGGTTACCCGCAGCACTCTGAATACTTGTCTCCTAAGAAATTAATTTACTAAGTAATGATAAAAGAAAAAAAAAAATGAAAAACCATATCATGTAACTGGATATTAGAAGTTCTTTAAACTCTAGCAGACTCAGTCAATTTTTAATTACGTCAGTCGAAAAAGCTATACAGAGCATGCACATAGTATGTACATATTGCTTGTCTTTCAGAGTCTATTAAAAAAATAAATATTAAACACCTTATTAAGAATCATAGACAAGATGAAATCAAACTGAAGGTTCACCTGTGGTGTAGTGGTTAGGGTAGCCAACTAATACATAAATACCGCTGGCCCGTAGTCCGAAAAGGGGCCCAAGGATTTTTAAAGGGAATTAAATAGGACGTAAAATGTAGGCCAAGAGCCTGTACAATGTCAGGTCCTCGTAGAAGAACCATATCCAATAATACTTGACAAAATGTAGGACTCCCGCTGTAGCCTCGTCCGATTAGTTATAGCAGCATAAAGCTACGTTAAATAAACAAACAACAAACAGGAAAAATAAAGCTGATCGTGGAAGACTAATGAACGCTGCTACAACTGAATACGCTATAAATTCGTCTCCTATTGTCTAAAAGTCAAGTTTAATAAATATAAAAAATAGCACGGACAAATACCTAATTTTCACTTGTAACTAGCAAACATAGAAAAATGCTCTATAAATTATTTCTGCAAATGTATGATAGCTGTATTTATCAATTAGAAAATAAAGGTAAGACTTTTACCTTACAGACTTGTAAAAAAGAAACCATCATATCCTAAAAGGGAGTTTTATAGGACTTACCTTGTTTTCAATATTAACTTATATAATATACAATGAATAGACAAGTATAAGTGAATAAATACAGCAAGAGAGAGCACTATATTTAACGTGTTTTCGACAACTCCAAAGAAAACGACGGAATCAATTTTTGGGAGGGAGGTATTAGCGTATTCTTGACCCTAGGCGAAGACAAAGGACCATCAGCAAACAGCTTAAGAGCTCCTTCAAGACTTTGAAGACTCCGGCAGCTTAAAGCGGCCCCTTCTCCAACTCCTATATTTATCGAAATATCTTCATTTTACGTTTTTCCTATCGTGAATTATCGAGATGTATCCTTCATTGTAAAATATGTATAATTTATTTATAATATGTAATATTTGGGCTGGAAATATGTAACTACTAGAGATTTGCCTTCAGGCTCTCGGAGGTAAATATACCAAGAAAAAGAAGGATGAACGAAGTGAGTCGGCCAGGGCCTGTACAAGGAAATTATTGAGAATGTTTATAGAAAATAGCAGTTCTAGGAAAATAAAAATTTTGAGACCTAAATAAGTCTGTTGTTTCCCAAGTCTATCGGCCTGATAAAGGTGGCGTCGCTTTGATAAGGCCTTTTGATTTCCAAGTCTTATATTTGGGATAGAATTTTTATTTTAGTTATGGTGTCTAAACAGTATTGTCTTTTTTTTTTTTTTTTTTTTTAAATTTGTTCTAAATGCTACACAACAATTGTTATCAATCACAACCAGTGTTATTATTATGAAGACTGCATTTCAGATACATTTATTTATTATTCCGCTTGTAGATTTAAGATACATAGACCATAAACATACATAAACCATACAATTTATATTACCTTTCCAAAATTTTTCGTCTCAAACGGTGAAATGATATTTAATGGTCCTCGTAAAAAAAAAAAATTAAATATACAATTAACTTAATAGATGACAAAATACTAACATGATATAGTTCAAAAATATTTATAATCGGATAACAAAATGAATATCATTCATTAGGGCTGTAAACTAGCCGGTCGGAAGACTGACCACATTCCACTTATCCGACCAAATCCGTCCGTCCACAATCCTCTTACCGCGGCTAATGAAAAGTCCCGCCAAACCTGTCATGAGGAAGGTAGTTTCGCTTTTGACAGTCTTTCTAACGCAAGGGACAGTAAGCTAGATTAAATGTGTCTAAAATAGAGTACATTTTTTCTTTAAATCTGCCAGGAATCGCAAATGATTCATTTAAAAAAATACATTATGTGTTATATATAGATGGTTAGTAATTTTTAAATAATTATTAAATATTTTTAAACTGAAGGGAAGGCCAGGAATCGAACCCGGTTCTTTTACATCACCGATGCAGCGCTTTTAACCATTGCTATTAACTATTGAGTTAACCGTGGTGCCTATCCTAGCCATGTCAATCTTTTCTCTTCAATGATCCCACCATATCCCAGCAATGTAAGCGGGGGCAGAATAAATGTCGGAATGATGTGATCCATTGGCTGGGACAGGCCTCAAGGTTAGCTCAATGGTTATGAGTCCTCTGCAACGATGATGCAGCTTCCTCATTGTTTCTTGTTCATTTATTTACGCGTGAAGTTTGTTCATTTACTATTATTTTGACTTTGACTCCGGATTTCTAAAAATTTAATACGGATTGCTTAATCAAATCTGATAATTACTTTGAATCAATTGTAAATCCAATTACAAACCAAAAATGTTACAAATATGTACAAAACGGATGTTATATATAAATCTGATTGTGGAATGCAAATTATGGCGGGACTCATTTTATCCTCTCCAGTCCTTAAGCTCACGGTTCCGCGGTCAACTTATAAGACTCGTGTATTTAGGGGAAATTTGGAAGTCGCACTCCCTCTCGGAAATAAAGTTTTTTTGTCGAAATACTACCTTTCATTACGGATCTTTGTAGAAAATTCAAAAAGTCAATAAAAATTTTACTCATTTGAAAGAATGGGATCGAAATTCTGTATGAATGATGACAATGAATTAATATAAGTATGCATCCTTACCCCAACACTCGCAGAAAAACTGAACATCCTGAGTGTATGGAGAAAGATCCATAAAAATCTACTTCATATGTCATAATTATTCTATAGAAAACGAATTAACGTGGGAATTTACTTTTACTTTTTTAAAGCTCAAGTTGATGTCGACAATTAAATAATCGAACGCTTTGTAGATCTTTAATATTTAATAACAAAAAATAAACTAATTACTCATTTGCGGAAAAAATATAAAAATAACCTGAAGAGGGCTGAGGATTAAGATGGAAGGAAGGTCGGATTGATCAGTCAGTATCGTCTAAGCACAAAAATTAACCTTGACATGAAAGTAGTCTGAAACATCAATGGGTGGAAAGAATAAGCTATTATACCGTATAAGTGATGCCTATGCCGGGCTGATGGATGTTAATACACAGTATAACTTTATTTTATCTCAGCCGTGATCAGAGGGAAGTTGTGTTTACTTGAATCGGGATAATCTTACATTATACGTTCAAACGCCAGTGTTTTTGTCATTCCACTAGATGACAAGCTGCATTTTCAAAACCCCCGCTAAGAGTTACTTTGATGATGTAAGTTGGTAGTTAACCACAGGGCGCTATCTGGAGGCGAGATGTTGGCTCTCGAGATCAAAGAGGACC
Organism: Aelia acuminata; assembly: GCA_911387785.2. Lineage (NCBI taxonomy): Eukaryota > Metazoa > Arthropoda > Insecta > Hemiptera > Pentatomidae > Aelia > Aelia acuminata. The sequence continues at coordinate 86,817,041 of OU426983.1, read as the reverse complement.
TGCACCCTGTCAACTACCAACTTCTGTCGTCCTGATAAGATTTAGTAGCGTCACAGAGATAAGACTTTATCTGGGGATTAGCTCTCAGTGGGGGACACGAATAATCTCTAAGCACATACAGTAACATGTACCCCGTATGTTATACTTTAACAAAGAGTAAAGAACGCTGAACTTCAATATTATAGGCAAGAATTTTCCAATAAACAAGTAATTCCATTCCGAGTAGAGAGGTATTTTCGGATTCTTCAACACTTGCTGTGAACGTTCAATTCAACCACATTTCAAACTGCCAGATTCCCCAAACAAAAGTTTACTCTGCGTGTATTAAGGGGGGCCGCATGCCATACCGCGGGGTCTGGGAAAGAATTGAAAAGGTGTTTTACTTTTATGCTCCTTTCAAGCATCTGATAAGCTACTTGTTCTGCTTAATATTTGTTTCGCATGTCATTTCCTTACTTTTAGTAAAGTTAGTTTCCGTCTTTAAATAAAAAAAAAAGATCCAAAAAAGGGGCTAAAGTCTCCACAGCCCTCTCCCTGATCCCACCCATGTTTAAAATCCGGTATCGAGAAAATTAATGCTGACTGTTATAAAGATCAAATTACAAAGAGCTAAAGTAAATTTTAGCAGATAGAAATATTGAGAAGGAGTGCTGCCAAATTTATAGGATTACACTTTACACGGCAAATTCCAAACCATGAGAACATACAAGTATTATGCTTTTTCTTTTTTTTTTTTGTCACACCTTCTTTTTCTTTTCTTATGTCTCTCATGTTTTTTTCATAGTGTTAGATGAAGGCCTGCCGCGCTGGATCGAATTGTGGACTGCTATAAAATACTTATACCCCAAATATATATTCATCTATATATCTTCCGTGACCATTTGCACCCATAGAGTATAGAATTATAGGGGGGTTAATTCTATACTCTGTATTTACCCCTTAATATGAAATACAAGTTCAAATTTCAATTGTTCAATATGAGAATGAAAATAATGATAAATGATAACTGATATACATACTTATTTTTTCTAGAAACTGTACAATTAGTTTTCTCTGAGACCAAGTAAAGTAGTAATTGACTGATTTAAAAAAAAAAACGATATTTAGATCAATTTCGTGGTAATTGGCAATTCGATCGATGAAATATCTATTCTTTTAAGTATAGGTTTACCTATGTTTAAGAAATATTTGAAACCAACATCAGAACAGATTGAGCATTCGCTAAAATTAAGTTAGAAATCAATTTCGTACCGCGGAAACAAACAATTCTAAAGTTTCCTGTCTGTAGCGGGGAATAGACCAGGAGTTGACGACTTTGATAACCCCTACAAATATTACTCCAGCCATGAATTTAACTCCTAACCTTACAGGAAGCTCCCGCATTCATTTATCTTATATTCGTATACTAAAATAAAATTTAAGTCAACAGATGCATTAAAATAATGGTACTTGCAAATAATTTAGATAATTCTGTTTAAAAAAAAAATCTGGTGCGTGCGCGCAACACACAACTTTCACTTACCAACTTACTTAGATTAGAAATTGTGTTAATGCCACTTCTCAAAGTTACACATTTTTCCACATTCATTCTTTATTTTTGTTTTCATTTGCTCTATAACAAACACTAATTTCTTTTATTATTAAATAAAAGGTTTTACTTGAGATAATGCGGAATTTATAATTCTCTATGTACTTGTTGAAAATTTCATTTAGTTACAGTCATGATGAAATTTTTATAGTCATATCTCGGACATATTAATACATCAAATACCCAGTTTGATCAAAATTGTTAAAGCCGTTTTTGAGTAAATAAAAAAAAAACACGTAAAAATGAGACAAAATTTATTAAGTAAAGTGCCCCCTCCAGTAGATCAATTTTGATGAAATGTTGGCTATCACATCTTTGGCATATACATACATCAAATACCCAGTTTGATCAAAATCGTTAAAGCCGTTTATGAGTAAATAAAAAAAACACGTGAAAATGAGACAAAATTTATTAAGTAAAGTCCCCCTTCTGGTTGATCAATTTTGATGAAATGTTGACTGTCACATCGCGGGCATATACATACACCAAATACCGAGTTTGGTCAAAATCGTTAAAGCCGTTTTTGAGTAAATAAAAACAACACGTGGTAATGAGACAACATTTACTAAGTAAAGTGCCCCCTCCGTTTAACCAATTTTAATGAAATTTCAGCTTTCGCATCGCGGTCATATACATACATCAAATACCAAGTTTAAAAAGAAAATCGTTAAAGCCGTTTTCGAGTAAATAAAAAAAAACTTCTGAAAATGGGACAACATTTATTAAGTAAAGTGCCCCCTCCAATTAATGAATTTTGATGAAATTTTGACTGTCGCAACTCGGGCATATACACCAAATACCGAGTTTAATCAAAATCGTTAGAGCCGTTTTTGAGAAAATCGAGAAAAACGTAAAAAATAGACAAAATTCTTCAAATAAAGTACCCCCACTGTTTGACCAATTTTGATGAAATTTTTGCTGTCACATCGCGGGCATATACATACGCCAAATACCCAATTTCAGTATTGTACGACCTATAGTTTTTGAGCTAGTCTGTTTACACACTCACACACACACACACACACACACACACACACACACACACACACACACACACACACACACACACACACACACACACACACACAGACACACAGACCACAGACCATTTCGCGGGACTTGGTTATTTGGACTCAGGGGACCCCAAAACGTGTATTTCCGTTGAAAACCGGAAGTCGAAATTTTTCACGATCGCAATACTTTCCTTACTATATATTTCATATATAGGTAAGTGAAAGTAAAAAAATGGATTAAAATTTTTGTTTAAAAAGTTGGATTTTTACCCTAACCTCAACAATTTTTTCGTTATAAATTAATTATAGTTCTGTACTTCACTTTAAAAAAATAATTTAAAAGTAAACGAACAGAAATGAGATTGGCTATAGATTTTTCACGAAACTCATTCACAGAACATAGAAGTATAACAGATAACTAAGATGTGTGATGTCATTAACTTATGTGGGACCAGTTATCACCAATCTAACCACCCTTCCTTTTTTTTTTAGCCTCCTCTTAAATTACGACAAAATGCTTGACGATAAATTAGCTAAGTAAACTAGGATAAGTACCACACACAGCACATTCCAAATTATAATTACGACCGGAATTTCGCCACTTACACATATTTACCTGTTTTGTCTTTGGCTTCCTGAATTTTCCGATCTTCGAGAAAGATCCTCAAGCTCGAAACATAATAATTGAAGATACTTGGTATGTATAAAAAAACTACTTTACGGACTGACTACAGTCATTCAATATAGACATGACAATCCTCTGCCTTTATTATATCTATCTTCATGGCATCTGATAGCCATGGTGGTACCAATATACACCATATACTTTCCCTTCAAAAAAGGACGTCTGAGGATATCATCATTTCTCACTCAATCTCTTACACCTCTTCGAGACGATCGCCACCTGTTTTAGTTGATGCTTAGCATTCCCAGATTTCTTGCAAAATTAGCAATTTTGTATATCCTTTGGCTTCTTAAATCCAGGAGAATAAGGTTGCTTTACATCATGATAATGCTCCAAACCTGACCTGGGAATCATTAGTTAATCATCCAAGAAAATATCACTTAGGTAAGGGGAGGGGGGGTTCTACCTGAAAACTAATGAAGTAACAATATCATCTGTATTATACAATTTCTAAAGTTTTCATTACATACATTTAATCATACCGATTTTTTTCACTTAATGATTCATGTTGTGTTAGATTTATATGTTTGCATCAAACAGGGAGTACATGAGAGAGTGCACAAGAAAAGATGAGTTTCATCAAAAACAATTATTCGCGAATTTACGGTAAAGTAAGAGAGTACCGGTGGATGGGTTACACTCATCATTTACTTGGACAATTTTCCTCTCCATTGAAAGATAGAAATCAGTGCCGTGGTTTTAGAAAGGAGCGGAGTGACTGTGACAATATCTGGAGAATGACGACATTTCTCCAGCCGCTGGAGCTGGAATTAAAGTGGGCCCTGAAGATGAACGACAGAGATGATAATAAACAGATGCTCACCTTTTTTTTTCAACAAGCTCCCAGGCAAAGAAAGCTGTGGAAGCGATGTCCCTTTAACATTCCTAGCCAAGGTTTACAATGAACTCTTTGTCTAATGTCTTCTTTCCATTTCTCCTGATGGATATTTATCCCTTTCATATCTCACCAGGCTATTTTTTATTGACTATTGTGGAACATTTTATTATGTGAAAATCGTTACTTCATAGCAAAGAATTGTGAATGATTAATCTCGCAAAATCGCATTAAAAAAGAATACTCGCTATTACCAAATTTTATTTTATTTTTTATTTTATAAAATAAAAATTATAATTTCATCTTTGAACTGTCGAATATGTTAAATATCCTCTAATAGCCGTCATTTATCCAAAATGTAACTATAAATATGTTTAAAACTATCACAATGAAATCGCTATTGACCTAACTTTACTTAATTCATTACAAAAAATTTAAACTAAGGTGCTATATTAAATAAACAGCTCTTAATATTAGTAAAATTCAGCATCATTTAACGAGTTCAAAGTTTGGCATTCGTTGCAAATATTTCTCTTGGTCGTACCAGCTACCACACCAGCCTCCTCAATACGATCCGCTAAAAAACACGCGGCAGCATTACGATTATCGATCGATTAGAAGGATCTTGCATCGAGATTTAAAAATGCATCCTTACAAAATTGTTGATGCTCAGGAACTGAGTGATCGATCAGATAATCGTAATGCTGCCCCATGTTTTTTAGCGGATCGTCGAGGAGACTGCTGAATTGACGCTCTAACTACATCAACATTTCCTGGGCCTGTTGAGGTCCGTGGTCGACCGGGCCGAAAGGGGGGTTTTCTTTCTAATGCGGAACCTGTCTCACGAAAGTTAGAAACCCAAGAATAAATTTGTTTTCTTATCGAGAATATGGGAGCGCGAGCGCAAAGGGAACAGATCCGCCATTTTTAAGAAACTGTTCCACGGCGAACGCACGATGTTCACACGACCACGCCATGGTGTACACTGAAAATGGCATGTATGCAGCTACTTAAAGACCCGCCCCCCACTACTCTGCTCCATCTCTCGTCTGCTTAGTGTGACTTTCTAATCGGGGAGTTATTTCTGCCGGACCCTGTATATAAGTTTGTTCCAAACAGGAGTTGGTTCACAAAAGCTAGTTGCGAACTAACTACTGAGCATGTCCCCGTACTCTTTTGATCCTAAGTTTCATAGATTATTTTTCCCCCTTCGATTCATCAAGCATGGAAACAATGATCGATGATTCGATTGGCTATCGCTCGAAAACCAACCAATCGAACTTAAATTCAAAAGAGTAGGGTAAGAACATGTACAGTATATAGTCAATTCAGAACTAGCTCACAGGAACAAACCTTATTATAATTATAATAATTAATTATAATAATTATAATATTATATTGTAACACTTATGTGGGTAACCAGTATTTATTTAACAGAAATATTCAGTTATCACAATGCCAACGAATTATTAAAACTTAAATATATGAGCAAGTTACAAAAATGATAACTTTATAACACACACAATCATATGACTTGAGCAACACAGTCAAGACACAGACTTCAACTAATTCGTTCAGTCTCTGCCCCTTATATATATCGTAAATAGTGGGGCCTGAAATATTCTAGAACAATGTCGGCAGGTCTCCGCCATCACTGAATGGTCTAGACGAATTATTAAAACTTAAATATATGAGCAAGTTACAAAAATGATAACTTTATAACACACACAATCATATGACTTGAGCAACACAGTCAAGACACAAACTTCAACTAACTCGTTCAGTCTCTGCCCCTTATATATATCGTAAATAGTGGGGCCTGGAATATTCTAGAACAATGTCGGCAGGTCTCCGCCATCACTGAATGATCTAGACAGAAACAGTTCGTTCCAACAGCTTATTTTGTTCCAACAAGCGGTCCGGGAGGTTACGCCATATGTTTTGTTTATTTACTTATTTGTTTAACGTTACAATATTATAATTAATTATTTTTTTTTCTTCTTTTTTTTAGCCTCTACCCTTTAGGGTCATTGGCGTTAATTATAATTATAAATAGATAATTATCTATCGTCGACTAAAGCATAATTTCTTAAATAAGCAGGAAAACGCTGCAAATTAAGTCTTGGTAATGGCAGAGAGACAGCTGATAAGTTGGCAATAAAATCTTTTAAGGAATCGTGAAATTACTTTGGGTGACCTACAACATAAATATTAACTTTCAATAATATTTAAAATTTGTATTGGTTCACGGAAAATTCAACATAAACTTACATCAAAGTTGATTTAACGATAATTAGACACTGCCTATTCTTTTGACAAAATTATCCTCGCATATTGTTACACAAAGAGCACCCTCCCTTCCAAAAATTATCTTCTTCATCATTAAAGATAATTAAACCAAAATTGGCTTCCCTAACAATGACCGGCTAATAACCCAGAGGTCCTCTTAAAGAAAAATCCAGAGAATCTTCAAACAAGCGCTATTTTCACTTGGTTTCTAATTTCATGGTTTTATTGCCGGTAGTATCAGCTTGATAAGCTTTGAAACAGAAATAGAAATTTCTATTTATGAAAATGATTTTATAGGTACGTGGTCTATAGTTGGTTTAGTAAGTGTGCAGGATTGCATTATGTTTTTAAACTGGTTTATCTTAAAATTATGACAAGTATAGTAGAACCTTGAAAAAAGAATTTAATATGACTAAAATTCCTAAACTTTACAGATTATATCAGGGATGTGCCTTTGCGCATAAAATCCAAATAAAAATCTTTACTATTTACCGTATAATGTAGGGTACTAACAATAATGTAGAGAATAGTAAGGATTGTAAGGAATCCGAAATAAGAATTGAAGTGCAAGAATAGCTTATAGCTATTAAATATTCAAGCCGTCCTCATTCCTCTGCCTTGTCTCACAACAGCGGATTTAACTTGGTCTTTCATTCCGTTACTTATCGGACATATTTAGATGTTTTATCAGTTTATGGAAAAATCGTGTTTTAAACATAATGCTCGAATAAACATTTCATGTATAAATCAGGTGTTGAAAAATGTCGATAATTATTGTTTTGCTTGTCTAATGTAACTTTATGCCACTAAGGCTAATCGGACGATGTGGGAGTTTTAAATTTTGTCTACCCAGGTATAATTAGGATATGGATCTTTAACGAGTACCTGACATCGAACAGGAACATCCGAGGGATGGCATAGCCAAGGATTTTTTACTTCCTTTAAACTAGCAACCAACATGGGATGCGAACCCACGACCTTTAGTGTTAGCCACTACACCACAAGTGACCCCAAAAATCAATTTTATCTCACAAATAAACTAGTTACAAAAAAAAAGAGATGAGTACTAAAAAAAAAATCATCTGTTGTGCAATGCACTCAACACAAAACTTTCAATATCTCGGTCTTTTTGATCTAGCCTCGGTTTAAACAAGGTAGGTTATTGAAAATCCGAGCTTTTGGATGTTTCATACTGTTTTTTTCGGACTCCGCTTCATCTTTTGCAGACATGGTCAAGTTACTCACATAGGTGCAGGTCGGGAGGCTGCAGACGTAGACGAATGCGAGGAGGACCGCCACGAAGAGCTCCCTGTTCCTCCCCAACAGCCGAGGGTACTCGTCGCAGAGGGCGGTTATCATCGCCTCCAGTCCCCCGAACGTTGAGTCCAGTCCTGAAAGCACAGAATAAGTAACACTGAAAGAAAAGCTAAGTTAGTACTTACTACTACAATATAATATTGCGTTAACTGAAGCAATATTTATGATAAAATAATTTTACAACTATATTAATAAACCGGAACAGAAAAAACAACAACAATACACATGAAAAATAAAAACATAAATATGTACACATATATGTACTGGAAGGTCCCTGGGAAGGTATTGTTTGAGATAAAAAAGTAACGTTCTAAAACCTGAAAACGTCAACTTTGGAGCGATTGGTGGCCATAAATCTGGACAAAGGTACCGCTGAAAGAATATGAGGAGTGTAAGGTAGAAAGCCTGGAAGGGAATATTTAAAGAGAATGACCAATCAGAGGAAAACACAATAGAGAGGGGGAAAAGATATTTATAGTAATATATTGGAAAGAAAATATAAAGAGTTTGGAGGTGAGTTCCCCAGAGGACGTGAAGAACAGGCAAGCGAATGCCGGGATGGCAGACTGAAGATTAAGCAGAATGATAGATAGAGGACCCACCATCGATTTACCACATTCACCAGATGTCATAGATTTAATAGACCTCCAGTACTTATTGTAATATTGTGAAATAATGCCAGTCAGAATCCATCATGTCAGATCTCAGGGAATTAAAACTTTACAGGATCCGACAAAGTTTAGTTGTCAACTGGTAGATTTGTTTCAATACATTCTCAAAGGTTTATTTTACTTTTGAGATTCCACAGAATAAAAAATAAGTTCACAATGATACCTATTAGTGTAGTAATCTTCTTAGTGATTCTCTTAGGAATGGGATCGGGAAAAAATCCTGATTAAAAAAAAATTAAACGTTATACCTATGCGGTACATCTAATGAGGCTTAAATACATCCTTTTAGCTACTTGTTATTAGGATTATTATCATTTTCATTTTTAGAATGAATTTATATGTTCACTAAATATGGTCAATAATACGTGAAATAAACTCGTATAAGTAAAAACATGTAATAACCTTCAAATAACATGCATCTATCAATATGTAAAAACAGGCTTTATTTGCTTCTAAATCGTATGTAACGAAATACTACCTTTCAAAGATTTTTAAAAATATATGTCAGGATATATAAATCCGTGTCATAATTATGAAAATATGAAAACTAATCTGAAAGAATTAGCTAAATTTCCATGCTATGAATGTAATCTTCAGTAAACTGTCAACCAATTGCTCTGAATGGTCGCAAAATTGAGTCGACTCAAACGAGAAACAGGATACTCATTGTTAGTACAACGTTTTAAAGTTAGTTAAACATCGGAAGGGGATTTACTGTTCGGGAGATGATGAGTTTTTCATACTCCTATACTCCCAAGTTGAGACCAGCCGGGCTGAAGTCTTTTTAACAAGTTTCATCCAGTTTCGGGTTAATCCGACGAAGAGAAGTTTGACCAGGTCTTCGCGCTGCCTTTTAAAACTCTCTCCAATGCTACATCGATCGCGGAAGGCACGCTTAATCATCTTCAGTTGTAGCCTCTGTTACCCGAGAACTTTCTTTATATATATTTATGAAAAAGGATCGGCCTCAGGGAACTGCTATTTGGATTCCTATATATGGAGGATTCAAATCATGTTATTCGATATGCTCAGCCATCAGATTCGCTGATTGTCTTTTTCTATTAGACAGGTGTGAATATAGAGGAGAAGTTAAAAAAAATATATATAGGATGAAAATCGTTGTATATATAACAGTTTAAAAAAAAAAGAAGTTAATTTTAATATAAATTAAAATTGAGTCCGTGATTCAATGAAAAAAAGTGCGAGAGAGAGAGGGAAAGAGGAAATCAATCTTCTTACCACGCTATGATTAAAATAAACATCCCTTGTAAATATTTAAGAGGGCTTTTGTTCAAGTGATGTAATGGAACCTATAAATATTGACAGTGGGATCTGCGGCATTTTACGTCTTGGTTGTGAATTCGGGGGGGGGGGGGGGGGGAGAACAAGACGGAGTGTCCAAGAAAAATAATTTAACCATACCAAGAAACATAAATATTACGAAGTGAGGATAAAGTATGCAATAAGGGCTAAAAAGTAATGATATTGAATTATTAATTAAAAGAGATATGTTAGGTATAATATTTATAGCTAACAGTGGTTGTTGTTGAAAGAAAAAAAAAATTAGTGCAAACATTTTAAAATATTAAAATGAATCGTTAGCAATATTAGAAACCATAGTTTTCTGTTGATTTTTAAATCACAGTTATTTTTTACTCATTTTATTTATCAGACCCATTCAGTATCTTATCTATATGTGCACCTCCTTAGTAAATATATTTTACAAAAAAAAAAAAAATATATATAAATCAAATCCACTTTCTTGAATGAAGTGTATTTTATATGATGAATATTTGATATATTTATTATATAAAATAATCTCCATTATAGCAACAAAATTACTATAGACTTTACTATGTAAATAACAGCCTTCAATTGTTTCAAGAAGATCGTCCTAACAGATTCTGAATTCACTAAAGTGGAAAACATATTCTTTCCATTTACCAGTAAGTCAATCAAAATTGAATCAATGAAAATGAAAATGAAAAAAAAAATGAAAAAAGAAAAAATGAAAATAAAAAACTAGTCTAATATCAACCATTTTGGAAAAACAGTTTTCAGATAGTGGCATTGAACACAAGAAAAGTGTGGTGGACGAGTGCTAGTGTCTCAAGAGTCAGTATTAATGTTGTAGTTTTACATGTCTTTCTATTTGTATTTCTTTTACTCCTTCCACAGTGTGATTTCTTTTAATCACGAATATTTTCCATAATTTATGATATAAATAGACTTTTTATTTGTTATTGTTAAAGGGATTGTGTCATCCTCTGCAAAAAAGGGAATGAGGATGATAGATACTACTTCTGTGATCAGATACTCAATTATTTCTAAAGCCCAAGATTGGCGATAAATCGCAAACAATGCTGTTGGTAGGTTCCTATTCGTTATCTTGAAAAGTCCGTGAAGACTGCCTTTTGTACTGTCTATGCTTCTTCAACTGGAAGAATATTTCTTAAAGTTGAGGCAAATCACAATTTGCAACTTTGTCGTATCTTCTACTTCCAGTCTACAGTTCATTTCCGAACGCTTGCTCGGCTGGAAACAAATCGTTACAAACTTTTATCGCCCCAAGTGACTTTTTGAATGTCCTAATTTAGTTAGTACGTTTAGTTAGATCAGCTGATCAAAGACTGAAGTAGTAAAGAACCATCTGAAGGGGTCCACAACTGAAGGGGAAACTTAATATTTAATATTTACATACCCCCGCTACCACCAAAATATAATAATAACCGATGATAATTTCTTGATATCGTATAAGATTTCCATGCATTAAGCTCTTGCTTCTTTAGTAGTATTTAATTGCCACATATTCAGTCAGGAACAACACGACTTACTTTTTTTTTTGTTTTACTTCTTCAACTATAGAACTCCCTCAAGAATTGAATGCTTTCAATTAACTCACAAAGTAAATATTGATTCCAGGAATAACCGCAGTATAAATAAAACAATGAAGAGCTGCGTTCCCTAAGCTCGCAATAGACTCTGCTGAATAAACTGTTTGGAGCAAAGGTTTTGTTGAACATTTATTAATCAATTAAATTGTAGTTATTGGCCTCTCCCCTATATTATATAATGATAAATATATAACTGTAATTCTTGCCAAGAAATTACAATATTGCCGTTATTTGTTAAGTAATCGTCGACCATGCAAAATTTTAGAGGCAGTGACAGTTTTGGAAATTACCACTTTCCATAATTTATGATATAAATTGACTATTTGAATTCTAATTCATTATATTTACTCCTGGAATATTTACTCATGCCCAATTAAGTGAATGAATGACTTAAGCCTATCTTATAAAGAAAAAAATTAATGGTTCATAAAAGCTAATCTATACATGTTTACAAAGGGGTAGTTCTTTGGTAAAAGGCATTGAGCTACTGTGCTCAAGGTCCCTGGTTCGAATCCTGCTTAGCAAGATATTGGGTACCCTAAATTGAAAAAATTGAGGGGAAAAACCTGGCGGTTGCGCGTGATCACGGTCAAAACCCCTCTCTGAACCAAAGTTGTAGTGATATAGGTTTTATTTTTTACATATTTACATAGTACATTACATAATATTGTAACTGCAATAATGATAAGAAATAATTTTCATTATTACGAAATTATAATCAAATATAATATAATTATTCTTTTTAAACAATAAATATTAACTAAGGTAAATGTCAATTTTTTACGCTTTATGTGCTTCCCCAGAAGCCTATAAAGAGTAAAAAATATTAAAAAAAAAATTTTTAATACCTTCTGGTGTAATTTAATACCCCAGAAGGTAAAAATTAATTTGCATAAATTATTAAATAATAAATGAAAATAAAAATTTCAAGTTCTGAACAGAAATCAAATAATAAAAAAAAAAAAGATCATACTAACTATGTAATCATACCAACTATAAATTCTTTTAATAAAGCAAAAGAATTTTATCAAGCTGACTTACCCAAGGTGATGAGCATGAGGAAGAAGATGATGGACCAGAAAACTGACCCTGTCATTGTGGCTATGGCTTCTGGATATACGATGAAAACTAAACCAGGACCTATGAATAAGAGTTTTATATTCAGTTCATAAAATTCATCATCTGCTATTAAAGGAAACCAGAGGATCAATGTTGAAAATGATACCTTCCAAACCGACTTGGTCGACGCTCTTCCCCTGGACGTGGGCCATGTAGCCGAGGACGGAGAAGATGACGAAGCCGGCGAGGAAGCTGGTGAGGCAGTTGATGGAGCTGGTGAGGATGGCGTCGCGGTAGCAGTTGTTGTGGAACTTGTTGTAGGAAGAGAGTGCGAGGAGGGTCCCGAACCCCGGGCCGAGGGAGAAGAAGATCTGGGAGGCCGCGTCGATCCACACCTAGGCAACCAGTTGTTCCAAAAAGTTATGTAAAAGCCAGATGGGCGAATAATTCATAATAGCCCTCTCAAGTGTACCATTCTGTATAAGAGGCTGTTAAGTGTAACATTCTGTATCTGAGGTGAATATTTATATAGTAGCAGATTACTATCAATTATTATTAAATAAAATTAATCTCAACCTATTTGTTTTGTTGCGAATAGTAATATTTAAAGGATTTAAGCCCAAGGTCAAACCTGGCAATATGTTTTAAAAGAACTTTGACCGTTTCGTCTCACACTTAAGTTTTTTCCTGGTTCGGTCTGATTTGGGGAACAGTATAAATCACCTTAATTTAAAATAGACCACTTTAACACGCCGACGAGTACCACCGGTGGCTCACACTTGACTGCCTCATCGGGCGGCGTGTACTAACTCACACTAGAATGCCGCCTCTGCCAAATAATTAGATCTTTAACACTTTGACTGCCGAAAAAGAATACATCAGAATCACACTCTCGCTTCGAAATAATTTTATTATTTCATTCTCAGACAAGAAAACATTTACTCGATTTCGGGTAACATGGCAGCCAAAGTGTTAAAAAGGTAGGAACAATTTCTATATAGCTGGAAATTTAACGTAAATTCATATAATTTTATATTTATTAGTATTTATTTATATCTATATTAATATACATACTTATAAACGTATAAACATTTTTTTTTCAATGAAAATCATAATTAATACTATATTATAAACATAACTAGTAGGATAGTATTTTTTATTGTTTATTTTATTATTGTTGGATTGCCACTACTGCATAATGCCCTGGAATAGCTCCCGCCCGACAGTGCGAAAAGCATTAAACAGTCCCGGCGTGAACGTGTTAAAGCCATATGTACGGCACTGTGAGCAAATCACTAAATCTTAGGTTTATGTCACTAAAGAATAATTATGAAGTGTTCTACACTTAAAGGCTCTCTAATACTAAGCTAGAATCAAAACAACTGGAAAACAAATAATAAAAATTATTAGATTATAACAACCTATGTGCAGGTATTATAATTCAGGCAATTTTAGATAATTTATTTACTCAAGAAATTAATGAAGGAAAGCTGACTTCCTTGGTAGAATGACTGCCGAGAAAAGCTGGTGCACTGTTTATATAGAAGAAAATTCTAGAAGGTCCCTGAAAGATGTTCCAAGACTCATTTCAATGGCATTTAAAACTCTAATTAATACGGAAATTTAGATCCATGCATAACTAGAGGTAACTTTCCAATTTAGGTTAGCATTGCAATTCAAATCGAATAAACTCTTTCTAAAGTAAAAAACTGATCGAAATAGTTATTAAAAACATTTTTTTTTATTCAACAATGTCCCCAACTCATGGAAATACAAGTCTTTATTGGTATTATTACATTCTGTCTCTTTTGAGACACTGGTAATATTGCTGATAGAATGCATTCACACTTATTTACAAAAAAAAAAATATAATAATAAAATAAATAAAAAAATAATAAAATAAATAAATAAAATAAAAAATAAACAACTCGAGTAAGAAAAAAAAACAAAAAACATTTTACGCTCATTCATACACTATTTACAACTTGCTGGAGAACCCCGAGGCAGGCTTTTCCCACCACGGAGGAGAGAAAAGTAAGCCTCAAGAGGTTCCCGCGCTTCTCTCTCAGCCGCATCATTGGTATTTAAGCCAGTGGAGGCTGAGCGAGGGCGCAATAGCCACAAGCACACCTGACTTGAGCGGAGAATCTGACCATTGCCAGAACTCCGGTTTATACATATTTACAAAAGGTCACGTGGCCACTGCCGCTTTAACCTTCGAGGAGGGTTGTAGGGATGAATGGAGCTAGAAAGGGATTGAACAGTAGGATTAGGATGATGGGTAAGGTTACTGTGAAATTTGGAGAATTTCTTCGGGATAAGTTCTTGAACGAACGGGATATTAAGGTCATGGTGCAGGGTTTTGTTGGATACATAGAAAGGAGCATTGACTATTGTTCGGAGGATTTTGGACTGGAAGGATTGGATGCGTTTGATGTTAGAAGGTTTAGCTGTTCCCCAAAATTCGATGCCGTAGGTCCAAATAGGTTTCAAAATGGTTTTGTAGATAAGTAGTTTGTTGTCAATTGAAAGTTGTGATTTTCTGTTCAGAAGTCTATAAAGTTGGCCAAATCGTCGGTTAAGCTCTTGTCGTTTTAGTCTGGTATGTGGGTTCCACGTCAGTCTTCTGTCTAACATGGAGCCCAGATACCGTACCGTGTCTGTGAAGGGAAGTTGAACACAGTTGAAATAAACTGGTGGGCAGCATCTGCGTCGAAGGGTGAACGTTATATGCTTGCACTTTGCTTCGTTTACTTTGATGCGCCAGTTTTTACACCAGTGTTCAATTAGGGATAGGTGCCTTTGTAGGTTAGAGGATGCTATTCCAGGGTCTGTGTTGGAGGATAGGATGGCCGTATCATCAGCGAATGTTGCCAGGAGGGTGTCAGGATCAGTAGGAATGTCAGATGTAAAGAGGATGTAAAGGACGGGACCCAAGACACTGCCTTGTGGAACACCGGCCTCTACTGGATAACAATCGGAATATTCTGTGCCACAGCGAACTCGGAAGGACCGATTTGACAGGTAGGATCGGAGGACTAAGTATAAGGACTGGGGTAAAATGGATTTAAGCTTGAAGAGCAATCCGGCGTGCCATACCCGGTCAAAAGCTTGCGCTATGTCCAGAAACGCGCCGGAGCAATATTGCTTGCATTCTAGGGTTGCAGAAATGTGGTCAACAACTCGGAGCCCTTGTTGGACAGTGGAATGCATTGAACGGAATCCGAATTGATGGGTGGGGATGTTTTGGGATTCTATAATCGGAAGGATTCGTTTTAAAAGGATCTTTTCAAAGATTTTTGAAAGAATGGGAAGTAGGCTGATTGGTCTGTAGGATGTCATATTGTTGGGAGGCTTGCCCGGTTTTAGGAAAAGGATAATGGTGGAATGTTTCCACAGTATTGGGAAGTGGGTGGTTCTTAGGATGCAATTGTAAATGTATGTGAGAAATAGGATAGCTTTGGGAGGGAGTTGTCTAAGAATTTTTGGAGTGAGGAGATCATATCCTGGAGACTTACGAGGAGTAAGTTTACGGAGAAGGTATTTGACCTCAGAGGGATTTACTGCTTGAGGTGGTAAAGCGAGTGGGATTGGAGAAGAAAGGAATTCTTGGACTATTGCGGTGTTGGTAGGATGAGATTCCGGATGAGGCGTGAATGTAGAGGACAGGTGTTTGGCGAACTCATCGGCTTTCTCCTCATCAGAAATTGCCCAGGAGCCATCATCCAGCCTGAGGGGATGGGAAATGGAGTGGGTCTTAAGGATCTTTTTAGTAATATTCCATAGGGAATTATCTTTAGCGGATAAGGATGTAAGGTAAGTGTTGAAGGAAAGGGATCTGAATGAAGCCAATTCCCTCTTTAGCTGTTTACAATAATGATTGTAGGAACGACGGTCGGAAGGATGTCTGGACTGTTGCCATAATGATCGGGCACGGCGCTTGATTTGGAATAAGTCTTGGAGGTATTGTGGTAAATTATTGGTGTTAGGAGGTCGAGAGGAGTGATTTGGGGAGGAAGTAGTCCATACCGCTTGTTGGACTGTGGTGGTAAAGGATTGTACGGCATTATCTAGGTCTTCTGGGGTTTTTAGGGATACTCTGAGGTCAATTTTATCGGAAAGGATTTGATGAAAGAGTTACCAGTTAACCGGGCCTCTGATGAAGGAGGGGGGAGAGGGTTTAGGAATAGTGGCCAGAGATACTTGGAAAATTAAGGGACTATGATCGGATGAAAGTACGTCAAGACGTGTGATGGAACAATTGAGGGTATCCAAGCCGCTGTGGATGAAGAAATCCAGGATATCAGGGTCGCGGTTGGGATCTGTAGGCCAGTAGGTGGGAGAGTTGGGTGAAAGAAGTGTATATCGGTGGGAGTTGAGTGCAGATAACAATGTTCGTCCACGAGAATTCGTGGTTCTAGAACCCCGCTGTTGATGCTTGGCATTTAGGTCTGCACACAGGATGAAGTGATGCCCCAAGGAATCAAAGAGGGGAGTGAACTGGGTATTGGATATAGATTTGTTAGGAGGGCAATATCCTGATGCTATTGTGACCGGCAAGGAAAACGTTTTGACTACTATTGCGGTGGATTGTAGGAAGTCCTGGGTAGGCAAAGGAGAAGGTGATGAGAAAGGGATTGGTGAACGACGGCAGTACCGGCATGTGCCCTACCGTCAGGGTGGTCAGTACGGTATGTATGGTACTGCGGTATTTTGAAACTTTGTTTAGTGGTTAGTCGAGTTTCTGTAATGAGTGCTACATCAATTTTTTTGTCATGTAATAATGCAGTTAGTTCGTTTGTGTGATTTTTAACACCATTCGCATTCCAAAGGAGAATGTATAAGGATTTTTTGGAAGACATTTAGGGATTTCTCAGAGGAGGAATGAGATGGGATAAGAGATTCGTGAGGAGTGATATCAGTGGAGTAACAAGAGATTTGAAGTCGGATAGGAAGGATGCTATTAGGGAGGTAAGGTCTGTAGCATTAGATGGAGGAGGGATGTGAGAAATTGGGTGTTGATAGGATTGTTGAGGATAGGGAGTATTTTGAGGAATAGTAGGTCCAGGTTGGGGTTGAGATGTGCTTTGTTGTTGTGGTTGCGGCAGGGCCTCACAATTATCGTTTCCACTTCCACCTCCTAGTAATTGTGCAAACGAAACAGACAGAGTCCACTGTCTTTGAGGGTCCTCTTGTAGTTTTATTTTCTTCGTCTTGACCTTGGGGTTTCCTATAATAGCGAGACTTGAGTTTCTTGTAGATTTGACACCCTTTGTAGTTGGCCGGGTGATTTTCCATGCATAGGGCACACACCGCAGCAATTTCTTTAGGCTTAGTGCACTCATCTGATTTGTGTTGGCCACCGCATTTCACGCAACGTGGTATGTGGTGACAATAAGTTTTTGTGTGGCCGTATGACTGGCAATTGTGGCACTGGATTATTTCATTTTTTGTATAAGGTTTTTCTACTTTCACGATTGTGTGGTAGATCCTGTTTACGTCGTATATTTTTTCAACCCCAGGTGACTTCTCTAAGTCCACGAAGAATAGTGGCAGTGGGATTTTATTTTTTATTCCTGGCTCTTCTGTATTATCTTTTAGAACATTAACTATTTGACGTACCTTAAAGCCCTGCGTCGTCAATTCTTCTTTTATCACCTCAACTGGGGTGGAAGGGTGTAAATTCCTTATCACTACCCTTAGTGACCTTCCTTGGCGTAATTGGTAGGTGTGGAAATCCGCTTTAGTTTCGGATAAGTATTTTACAATTTTTTTATAAGTTTCCGGAGTGTCGGGTGATATTTTTGTGTCGCTTGTCCTATTTAGGCACGAGTAATCGCCTGGACAAATTTTATTTAGGTGGGTACATAGAAGATGGAAATTTTTAATATTTTTGACAAAAATAGGAGGAGGTCGTGGTTCTCTAGGTGTATGGGCTGTTTCCATTTCTTCATTAGCATTTTGTAAGACCTCGTAGCGGTTAGGAGTGAAGAAAGGAGATTCTTCTATCGTGTTAGATGGTCCCGGTTGAGGTTCAGGTTGTGAACGAATAGCAGGGGTTGCTGGTGGTGTCTTTCGTTGATTACGGCGAGGCTTCTGTTTTTGAGGAGAAGAACGCGGCGTGGAGCCGACAGATCGAGACCTTTTAGAAGACATGACTTGGTGAAAATATCTCATAGGTCATAAATGAGATATACATGGAAGAAATAAAACAAAAAAATAACACTTTGATGTATTTTGATAATTACGTAATTTTACGTAAAATTGAGTGACGTGGACCTACTCCCGTCAGAAGCCTAACGGCTACTGAAGAGATTATGGCTGTCCTATCTACTCCACTAGCCACTCGGTTGTATATAGTGTTCACTTTTAACGTAATAAACAAGTGATTACTCACACTGTTTGTGTTCCTCACCGTGTTTAGTAGTTAATAAAACTATGTACACTGTTTTTGAAACTCACACTGCACTTTTTCTCTACTAAAATAGTAACTCAAAACAGAGCGATCTTACGTGGGTTATAATTAGGCCTAGCGCCTGCGCAGAACTGCCCTCAACTCATGAAATTGCAATATTAGTCTTATGATAATACCGCTCCTTAATCACACCGTATATCGGGCTGAGGGTCGAGATTAGGCTGAGTACTTAATAAATAGGCAATCAGTCTTGAGGGATGTCGAAAGGTGATTAACCTACCTTCCAGAATCAGGGCGTGATGAAACCATATTCGAGTGGGTATCCATGACCTGCGTTTATAAAAATCGAGACAAGTTTATCTATTCTTGAACACAGTAAACATTTAAATAATATGAAGAGGGTAAGTCAATAATTATCCGCAACTATATATTCAATTGTAATACATAATGAAACATATTAATATTATTTTTCAACATCATCCCTTCCTTTTGAAGCTTTCTGATGCCTTCAGATAAAAAGGTGTTGGGCCGAGAAAAAAGTCAAGCATCAAATTAGTAAGTAGTGAGAAGTAAATCGACGTCTACATGATAACTCCTTTAGTGGACCAAACAAATGGTAGTCAGAAGGAGCATGTTAAGGACTATATGGAACATCCTCCGTAAAATCATAATCTAGCCCCTTCTGACTGGTGTAA
Source organism: Aelia acuminata (assembly GCA_911387785.2). Taxonomy (NCBI): domain Eukaryota; kingdom Metazoa; phylum Arthropoda; class Insecta; order Hemiptera; family Pentatomidae; genus Aelia; species Aelia acuminata. The sequence goes on along the minus strand of OU426983.1, from coordinate 86,797,580 downwards.
GTTTGGTTCACTCCAGGAAGTATAAAGAGGACGTCGATTTACCTCGGACGAAGAATTGAAGTTGTTCCTCAGACAAAAGCTTCTTTTCTGAGGACATCAAATAGTTCGTGCAACAACTGTTCAAGTGAGCTAAAAACCAAGGCTTATATGTTGAAAAATGAGATAAACTTAATTTTTCTATTTCTATTACAAAAAAAAGCAACTAAACAACAGATAATTATTGATTTATCCTAGTAGATCGTTAAATAAAGCCCGTCATAGTCTTGGATCTATTATTTTCATTATTATTTATTTATTTATTTTACAGCCCTACCTTGCCTAATTGGCAAAAAGGTTTTAGCACCAGTTGGATGTTACCCATTCCTGGGTAGCAAACAACTGCTGCTTGTAAAACCATATAACAGAAGTAATCTGCTATGACTGTGCAATTATTTTCATTATTTCACCGGTTCGGCTCGTACCAGTCCTATAATAATAAGCTTACGTACAATCTACATAAACTACATGTTTACAATCTTGCTTCCTCACCTCTTCCCAGACGTCTGAAAAGAAGATGATCTCGTGACTTTCTAAGTTAAAAATACTAGTTGAGTATTTTGAGTAATGAGTAGTTTTTCTACACACTTTTTCATGACATTTTCCTTATTTCTTAGACTAAACATTTGTGGATGTATTTTAATGCACAGTTGTAAATTTGAATTAAAAAAAAAATTATTAATGCTGATACATTACACTGAGTAATTATCCTCCCAAGGATGGTCACAAAATGCTTTATTAGTAAAATTAATGTAAATAGGAATTTCGGTAAAATATAACATAAAAAAATTGTAAATCTTCATAGTTAAATGCGGTGACTTATTTTACAAAATAACTTCAATAAAAAGGTATTATTACCATAGAGTCAATTTATAGCCACTTCTATCCGTCATATTCTCTTAATATTTATTGCCTGCAAATATGTAATATTTTATTATTTGAAAATGAAAGCAGTAAAAAAACCATAAGACAAATCTAAAGTTACAACATTCGGTTAGATAATTGAAAATGCTCATTGTAAATGTATGATTGAAAACCTTCGAAATGAAGAGAGTGCGTTATAAAAGTGGTAAAATAATCACATCTGAGCGACAAAAAAAAAAAAAAAATAAATAAATTAAATAACACAAAAAATAAAATAATCTGCTTTGATAAAAGAAATCGCTAATCGCAATAGTTTTCAAAACGCGGATATTAAAGTTGTATTTTCCCTTGATGCACACTATATCTTCGATTTCCACTTGATTGGCACGGAATTATACGGAAGATATTTTTCTAAATGTAGGGGCTCGGGGATCATATAAAAATAAGAGATTATGGAATATCCCATTAAATAGAACAAGTTCAACATTGTAAAAAGGACAAAGGTCCACGTTTGATATGACGCTACTCACATAATCTACTGAGTACACATTGACTGACTGTCTAATTAACAATTTAAGAATCGATACTTTGGGAGCTGCTTCTATAAATAGTCGATTTGGCTTGATGATTTGTCAAGATGATTAATACTGCCCTCGACGATCTGAAATTGAATGAATGAAGGCTTCGATCACGATCGCTTCTGATTGCTGACTGAACGGCCGTTCAAGACAAGCGAATCAAGCGAATCGTTGTTATCTCCAATCCCAAAATTAATTAATAATAATATTCATATTGTCGTCAATTAACATCAAACTAACAATAATTAATTAATTAATTAGCAATGGTTTTAAGTAATAAATTGATGTATTAATATTTTAGATGACACAGTTTGAGAAAAAACAAGAATTAATTCTATATATTACGCTTGCTAATTAAACACAAAGAAAAACTTTATATATGTATGTATTTTTCGAAAAGCGTAAAAAAACAAACGGCTACGACCTTTTGGGATATATTTGACTTGATGAAACATGAAGTTGATCAATCGATTATTCTAAACTACAATAATCTATCTCATTCGACTGAGCTACGCTTTTAGAGAATATACAATATTTTAATGGAATGATGTGAGGTATATTTCGTTAGACTTTAGTTTCTTTAATTTAATTTCAAACCTATAATCTTAATTTAGTCTCAAAACCTATTGAGGTATATTTGAACTTAGGTTAACCCCTCAAATCTCAGGTCTTGATATTGATGTCTTGATAAACATTTCACCTATATTAAAATAAAAAATGCATTTGACGGAAGCGTAAAATTAAAAGACACCATAAACGAGGTTTTAGTTCTTTCTTCCTGCACTATAAGTATATTTTGGCTTTAGAATTACGAAATGCTACTATAATTATCATATAAATATAATGAAGTCCGTAATCAATTTAGATAAAGATAACAAAGTCCTGGAGAATATCAGTCTTACCTTATATCGGCTTTAAATTGTCTATTATTTATTTTTCCGATCGTGGAGTGTATATAGGTACAACTAACAACTTTGTGGGCCTTAGCAAAATGTTTCAAAACCTAAAACCCTCTCTAATTAATAGTATATCAATAGCAGATAAATTCCTCGAATGTGATCCGTTCAATTTCTAAAACTAATGCGTTTATACCAACAAATATTTCAGTCTTATACGTACATGCAGGTCTTTGCAGTGAAAGGGTCCGAACTGAACTCATATGAAAATTACGACTTACCTTTGTGTTGAGGAGTTTGTGCCATTGAGGAGTGAGGTAGTACTGGATGCCGATCTCAGCACCAGGCAGGGTCACTCCGCGGATCAAGAGGATGAAGAGGACAACGTAGGGAGCCAGAGCGGTCACCCAGACAGCCTGCAACAGCCACGGGAGGGGTACAATATCTACCTCATGGTTAAAAAAAAGGTAGGGAACGAATTATTGGAGGAATGGTGACTATAACACGACGATAAAGTAGACTAGGAGAGGAAAATGATGGGATGAGAATGTATAGATAGATGTGGAAAATAATAAAAAAAAGAAAGAAGAAGAAGTAGGAGAACATGATGAGGATGTAAAATGTTTATATAAAAGAGAGAAATACTCAACTGGAGACATGAAGTAATTAACATAAAAATGGATGATTGGAGACATATATCCTTTGTTATCCAAAAATACAAAACAATTAACGAACAATTAACCTCTTAGGCATTAGCCATTTCAGGTATTGGAAAAAAGACATATATGTTAAGAAAATAAAAAGAAGTTTTGACGAGTTAACTTTTGTAGGTGAGTTGTATGTTCGATTATCAAGGCTACGTATTAGGAATTATCCTTCATTTTCATTTGCTTTCTCTCAGAGGAGCCTCGTCCACCTGCGCCGACAGCTTCATATCGCCCAGAGTTTTTCCTCTTTCTGTGCCCTACCTGGTGATACATTCTGCATATTGGGTTCTTGGGTGAGGCCTGCCTCTGGTTCTAGTTCCGGTTTACCGCGCTTCCATTATTTTTCTTGGGTTATTGGCTTGTATTCATGCATCCTGCATTCGTGGCCAAACCACTTTAATTGGCGCCTCATGAGAGTGGTCTTCATTGGAGTCATTGCCAATCTGAAATTTCTCACTAATGGTCGCATTTCTGAAACGGTCTCTTCCTGTCCTACCCGCCACTCTACGTAGGTAGTTTACATTTCCATGACTGTAAAACGGCAAATTTGACATTTATAGCATTATCCAAATTTCAGAGCCACACAAAAAATTCGGCAAAAAGCCAGCTTTAAAGATGTGAAATTTAAATTGGGTTGAGACCTCTCTTTAGCCTAATATCGTTTAGCAGATTTGGGTAATATATTTTGTTCGCTTTCGCGATTCTGCTTGACAATTTTTGTAGTTCTGAGATTCCTTTAGTCAATAAGCGGCTCCAGCTCCTTGCCATTACAGAAACGTATTTCTTGTAACTTTACTTTTAGTTTTAGTTTCAGAACATTACCCTTAGTTTAGTTAATATATTTATTATAGCCTCAGAACTTATAGCCATTCATTTTCTCGTCAGCTCTTGTAGCCAATCAATCAGGGCTTGCTGCAATTTATCTGAATTGGAATCTTCCTTTGTATCGTAATGCAAGAAACCGTCCATTCTTAATGAGAGTTCGCAAAACAATGGATTCAAGCTTGACATGTTATTGATTATTCATGGTAAGTGAGAATCACTCCTTCGCTTAGCCATGGATTAACAGCATCATGATTGTGCAGGCGCAGTCATTATCACATTATTGACCACAGAAATATAAGGAAGATGAAACCATAATTGGTTGGTTCCTAAATTACCATAACAATGGGAGTTTGACAAGGGTTGGGGCCCGGTGATGATACACTGTGATTAACACAAGCCTATTGCCGGTGCTTTACTAATTTAGCTTTTATGAAGCTCGACTGTTTTGTAATCATTAAATCTATAAACATAAGATCCTAAACAGCTTTAGGCTCTTGTAATATTAATTATATACAATCACTTAATTTTTATTCATATCCAATCGTATGATAAACATCATGCTCGAGTTTTGACAAGAAAAAAAAATCAAGATTAATAAGTTTAAAGGTTATAAAACTGGTCCAAGCATCTTCTGAATTTTAAATGACGCACGGAATTTAAATTTTTTTGCGAATATTTGACCAACGTAGCAATATAAGTGTTAACATTCCGTATTAAAATATTTTTTGTGTCAACCAAATGGTCTGACAATAGGAATCTGGAGGAAAGAAAAGCAATGGTGAAATATGTAAATTATTTTATCCAGTTTTGATAAAAGTTCGTAATTTCGTAAACTATATCATAGTTTTAGTACATAAAAAAATATTCCTCGACCAGAAACATCGATATTGATATTAAAATATAATTTTAAATTTTACAGCAATACAACGATGATAAAAAGTTTACGATACATTTTAAAAAATTTGACTGAATTTAAAAACGAAACACTTTTTTTGCATCACGATAATATTTTAAATTAAAGTAAATATTTAATTAGGATTCAAATTAATTTTAAATGTCTACTAAGCTTAGTATACAATCAAATGTTTTACATTATACTTGAACATTTTCCCCTTTTATTGAAATATGAAAATTGACCCCAGTAATTGAATAAAACGTGAAAAGAGATAAATCAGGGTTTACCGTTGCGGACTTTGAAATATTATATTAAATATGATATTATCATATCATATTAACAGGTGCTCCACTGGTTTCGAGGATTACCTATCTAGAAATTGACAAAGTGACTTAAGACAACAGAGATTCAAGGCAGAAGAGAGTTAATTAACGAACTTAGAAGTCACTTGCAAACTAATCCCAGCGCTCGGATTAAATTCAAAGTTACTTTTTCTTGAAAAGTTACACTGTAACCGACATCTGGAGAATATTTTCTACCTAAATAAATATTTAATTTAAAACCAGATCCAGGGTTTTACAAAGAATACTACTCCGATTTTTCTCAAAAAACAAACAAACAATAAAGCACCTTTCCGTACTTAAGAGAAGAAGCTTATTCAGATATGATTGTTAAGCAAATCTCTATGATAAGGATAGATATAGGATGGGTGGATGGACTGATGGATGAGCGGTCCCGAGCCAGCCGATTTCAATGGAAGGAGCAGGGGGCAGTTACTAGACAAATTAAGAGAGAAGCACTTAGGAGTTGTGTTAAGGACTCGCCAGATAACTGACCAGACACAACTTTGCACTCCTCCCTAAAGGGCCCAGCAATTATCGAGTCACTATTAGTCGGAGTTTTCGAGTAGGGCCATTGGAAATAGGGCACGTTATTTGCAAGTACTTAGCGGCTGGGAAGTCAAATACCAGGAGTTTAGCATACGGTTCCAGATGTCCTTCGGGAAGCTCGCTAAATCGGTAGGTGCGCTTGCTCGAAGCACCGCGAGATCGAACAATATACAATATCTTATTATAATAAAGATGTTATGGTTTTGATTTATAGTTTACATTAGAAACAACGAAAATTGGTGGTGTGAAGTTAGAAGAGGGGTACTGTAATGAGATCATTTTTTGTTTAATAGGGTTTAAAAGGCATAAAACCCTATGGTCATCAAGCCTTTGTTAATGAGATCACTGTTAACAAGATAGGTGCGGCATCGGTCCCCGGGGTCCGATGTCTTCCATTCCCCTCTTGACAGCCGATTTTCACATGAAAATGCTCGAAAGTCCGAATACTTCAAACACTCAATTTAGTCGATTTTTAATGAGGTTATTGCATTTTAGTGCAGAAAATGTTGCTTACAGCTGGAATTCTGTTGTTTTTTAGAATTGGACGCCGAGGTCCGATTTTGATAAAGTATGGCTTAAATCCTGCATCGGACCCCGGGAGCCTGTCCTGCGCTTATTGTGTCTAGTTCCAATCGTAACCAAAAGAGCCCTTGAGACGCTCATTTAATTTACTTTTTAGTCAAAAGATACCGCTTTCGTCAGAGCATTCCCATCGGACTCCGACGCCCGATAAGGTATGTGGCTCATCCTAGCAGTCGGACCCCTGGGACCGATGCCGTTTAATTCAGGATAACTCTAAAATACGCCGCCGCACCTAACGTATTGAAGGGTATTATCTTCATTTTTTTTGTTTTGAACGTCATAAAATTTGTAGATTATTCCATTTGGACATATTTTTCCCGTATTTTTATCCTTATTTTTTTTTTAACTATAGGCTGGTTTTTTGTAAGTGTTTTTGCATTTTAGGATATGTGAAAAAAATATTTATTAACTTTATCCCTTAAAAAAAAATCTTAATGAATATATTTTCAATAAATATATAATTATAAATTTTAAATTATTTTATTAGAAGTATATAATATAAATATAAATATATATAAGATAAAATATAATTATAAATATTCTTATCTTGAAGAGGAAAGATTGATCTTAGCCGGGACTCCCCAATCTCGCAATTATTTTGCCAATTTATACAGGGGGTGGTCTATTCCCCCAAATACTTATTGGCATTTCGTCTATTTTTAATAATTATATATTAATTGAATTATTTTCTTATGAGTCATCACTTTTATTAATTTTTATATACATAATTTTATTTTCCAGATAAAAAGTTGGCCTTGGCTGGGACTTTATGGGACTCGAACCCGGGTCTCCTGCATAGCTTGCTTGCGTAGTGTGTTCGATTACATAACCAAGAGCCGTGCTGTGTGTCTCCATGAGACTCACCAAGACCAACGATCTCGCACGAAACATTTTCAGTTTAGAAAGAAAAAAGTGAAATTATTGAATGGATTATCATTAAAATTTATTTTTGTAAGGCAAAGCAACTACTTTCTAAAAGTATTACCACATTATTTGTAATAAAAATGTCAAGAAAACAATTTATTAAAAATGTTACTGCTTTTTTTTTTTTATATCAATATCAACGTGTAATTAGGTTACAATTTGTATAGTTAACCAAGTTAATTAAGTAAATTATTTTTTAAGTTATAAATACACAATGAATTGATGATTTCGTTGAATAAAAATTTCTTTTTAACATAAGTATTCCAATTGTTTGGCAGGATGGCCTAGTGAGCAAACGCGTTGCCCATAGCAACTTATGATCGAGTAGAAGAGAGAAAGTTCAAAATCCGGGCCAGGGGACATTTAGGGGGGATTCACACTATCGCTCCGCTCCCGCTCCACTCCCGGTCCGCTCAAATATTCTAAAGAGAAATAGACAGAGAATTCCACTATCGGTACCGCTCCGGTCTCGCTCCACTCCCGGTCCGCTCTCGCTCTACCCCATTCACACTATCGCTCCGCTCCTGGTCCGGTCTCACTGGAAAAATATTCTAAAGAGGAATAGAGAGAGGGTAATCACAATATTGGCACAGGTCCGGCCTCGCTCCGCTCCCGCTCCACTCTCGCTCCACTTTCGCTCCACTCCCGCTACACTCTCCTAAAGTCTTTTCATATTCACATTACATAGTTTTACACCGTTCACGATTGAAGCCATTAATAATCGAAGCCGTCTGTATTTGTTTTTTAATTATTAATTAACTTTCAGTTATTAAAGAATTTATTTATTCATTAATTTTACGGCCAAAAAAGTTCAACTTTAAATATATATATATATATATAATTATAAATTAATTTAATTAATGGTGAAGAACTAATTTAAATTTTTTTCCGAATGTATTCGAATACGCTTGAAATGATAAAAAAAAAAAATTCACCAACAATATGCGCGGTTTTTCGACGAGAAAAATTCATGTTATGTTTGAGATATATTTTGCTATGAATTAATGTACTCGTAAAAAACGGTCACCGATTTATTTATTGACTACATACTCATTGCTATTATAAAATAACGTTCAATTTGAAACGAATAAAAATGCAGTATATTATGAAAAATGTCAGATTATTAACAAAAAATAATTAAAATATTAATCAGGAAGAGAAGAGAACACAATCGGTAAATTGCAGCATTCACCGATTTCAACTTGAAATTCTCAAGCGTATAACTGAAAGTTAATCATTAATTAAAATCCGAATACAGACAACTTCGATTATTAATGGCTTTAATAGCTTAAACCTTTCAAAAGTGAACGGTGTAAAATTATATAGTGTGAATATGGTAAGACATTAGGAGAGCGGACCGGGAGTGGAGCGGGAGCGGAGCGCTAGTGTGAATGGGTTAGAGCGAGAGCGGACCGGGAGCGGAGCGAGAGTGGAGCGGGCGCGAAACCGATAGTGTGAATAGGCCCTTAATAATACTCGGCATCAATCCCCTCACCCTTACCCCTGGCCCGGAAAACCCCATATAACTTAACCGGCGAGGAAGGGGAGGAACCAACAAAAAAAAGAAGAATTCCAGTTGTATATGACAGTTTGTTTATTTTATTTTTTTCAAATATTTCCTAAAATATAACAAATTTAGTTGTATCTTGATATTTCTTATATTAAAAAAAAAGGTCACTTTAGAAAAATATCTCAATTTAGAGAGTTACACGCATTCAGTAAATAATATAAATAACTTTTTTCAACCAAAAAGAGGGATTATTTTACTTTAAATTTACTCTATTTCATGCGGTCAAGGGGCCTGTTTGTTTTCGGTCATTCAAATGATGATAGGGTGTTGAGAGAAGTATATTACTGGGAATATATGTTAAATCACCTATCATGTTTTAATATCATGTATTAATGTTTGGCCGTTTGAGATGAAAAAGATATTATGTTCTCTAAAGGAAAACTTCATCAATGTTTCTAAGCTTAACAAATACAGTCTCTCGCTGGAACAGGAATGAAAATTATAAACCCAGATATTAAACTTTCAGCGACCCTCTTCTGTAATATATTCCAGATTGAGGCCAATATATGGAAAATTTAGACTTTGTATTTGATGATTTTTTCATATTGACTGTGTTGTAGTATTGACTCAGAAATCTAGAAAAGACATATTTAATATCGTGGGTAATCAACAAAATTTTAAAATGTCTAACGGTAATTAGTAAGAAGGGATAAGCTTTCTGGCAAAAATAAATAAATAAACTGAGCATGTGAAAAAAGAAAAATGGATTTGAGGCCCATTTTGCTGTAAATAGAATGATTAGTTAAATAGCTGCTGAAAGGAGAAAAAAAAAAGTAAAAAGTAAAATTTGAAATAAAAAAAAATAAAAGTAAGAGAAAAAGTAAAATTTTTTGGTCTATATATTTTTGGTATGTTAAGTTTTTTTATTAACGTAAAAAGGTATTTTCGTTATTAGTCGTAAAATTTTGGATTGAAAGTTTTATAGTTTTATAGTTTTATAGGAGTGTGTCTAACAATATTATTACATAATAAATTCTTATATAAACTTTATTACGTTTCTATCTGGATTTACTCTATTTTATGTTTATTCTGAAATAATAACAATAACCCCCTGTTGAAGAAGGTTGAGTAAGGCATGACTTCAAGTGGGTTAAGTTAAACTTTGGAACTCTACTTCACTTAGTCACCATTTGGGATGAATTGATGATGGGATTCCGCGGCGTTTACCGCCTCTAAATCCCACTTAATTTTTTCTATGTCAAAGAGCACTGTTTCGATAATCATTTAGCGTCACAATATGTAAACAATCATTGGGGAAAAAAGGCTAAGTTATCTGTACATTTTTAGAACAATAGTAGGGTAACATTGTAATAAAACTGATAAATATAAAGCAAAAATGATCCAGGGTGATAACTTAAAAAAAAGTAGGAAACATAATTAAAGGAAATAAAGCCAAAAAAATCAACGTAAGGAAGATTTTAATCAAGAAGAGAATTGTTACTATTTTTTCTAGGTTGTTAAGTTTTAATAATTTACTGACAAATTATATTTTATATAAAAAAACGTATGCCTTACCTGTATTAGAAATTTATTGTAATAAAAAAAAAAATGAAAAATTTTAAAGGGTGATTTTCAAACGAAAATAAAATACATGATCTCTAATGAGAACAGATTATTAAGTCTCACAAAACGGTTCATTGGCTTACAGCAAAAAAAAAGAAAAAAGCTTTAAGAAACTTTTATCAATGTTTTTAAATAATATTCAGGTTACAACAATGTTTGAAAAAAAGTTTAAAATAAAATTAGAAAAAAAATGGAATGGATTCCTAACATCGCCTAGTACAAACAAGTTTAAAATGTTCTTCAAAACTCGCTAAAGACCAAGAGTTTGCACCTACTTCCTTTTATTATTATTTTGTTTAGAGAGCGGGGTAACTCATTGTTAAGGCAATCAGTTGCTGTGCTCAAGGTCCCGAGTTCGAATATGGCTTGCCAGGGTATCTTCATATTCTACCACAGCTCGCCTCGTTGGCCGAGAGACCCTCCCGGAGCAAATCCAGCCTATATAAAGTGGGTACCCATTATTGAAAAATTAAGGGTGGAAACCTGGCGTTTGGGCGGGATCACGGTCAAATCACCTCCTTGCACGACCGCTGAGCAAGAAACAGTACTTCCTTACACAGTACTGCACCCAAGACCCTTCATTGGTAATAGTGGTACAGCTTTTTTTTTTTTTCATTAATTTATTTTTTTCTAAGTTAGCCTTTTCGAAGACTTAAAGGTGAAACTTTTTTCTTGTGAAGATCAATTGGAGAAGTTCAATGATAGCATTCCAAAGTCTGATCCCGGAGGATAACCATGCGGCTTGAAAGAACAAGGAAGGCAATATAAGTGCAATATAGCCAGACTTACCTTTCCCGTTGACTTGACCCCCTTCCAGAGGGAGAAGTAGACCAATAGGAAGACGGCCAGGACACAAAGGGCCAAGGACCACTTTATAGGGCCGATCCTGTCCAGCCCGTCTGACTTGTACTCCTCGAGAACGCTCCGTCTGGAACAAGAAGGTCACGTGAGGGACTGTCGGTGTCGGGTAATGGGAGGTAGATGAAAGGAGGAAAATATTACCATTGGACGATCATCGAAACGGAAAACGCTAGATAGCCAACGACGCGAACTTTTGTGGATTACATTGAAATAGAAAAACTAATTATAGTATAAGGCTTTAATACAGAAAGGTAAACTCCATTATTATTAATAATGTTAATATGTAGAAAAAAGATTGATGAGAACTTTAAACAAAAGTTTTCAATGAAGACATGAAGACATGAAGAAAGAGCTCCGTCCAATAATCATATTTCCTCCTTATATGTGTCTTAAGCCAGCAAAGATTTCGTCGGATTTGAGTTAACGTAGCGGGAACTTTATCCCAACGTCTTTTTTCTTCATTACGATAAACTGCAGTAACGATTTTGAATACAATCGTCATTTTCAATCAGAGTGAACCATTTTTTTTTTTTTTTTTTTTTTTTTTTTTTTTTTTTTTTTTTTTTTTTTTTTTTTTTTTTTTGGCACCAACATTTGTTATCAAATCCTATTTCGCCAAACTGTTCCTTTAGACTTTAAAAACCTAATTAAAATAGCCTTTAACAAAAGTATTACTGAATAATTATGATAGCAGTTTTTTGAGAGTGAACCATTCTTTTATATCAGTTGCTTTTATCGTCATAAAAATAGTCAGATAGGGATTACAGAAGAAATCCTTACTATCAAATATCTATAATTTTTTTTATTTAGAATAAATAACTGCACCTTATTAGCCATTGTAATAAGAAATGGATTAATATAAAATATGAAAGATTTCATATTCGAGTATAGAAGGAAGAAAAGTTTTTCCAGAATAAAAACTTCAATGTCCGGCGATAAGAGTAGTGATTTATATGCCTGTATTGGAAAACAGAGAAAGAAGGGATACTATTTAGGTTATAATTTTTAAACTAATTAATTAGAAGATAAAAGATTCGACCACGGCCGGGAATCGAACCCAGGTCCTCCGCATCTACGTTGCGGCGCTCTTACTACTGAGCTAACCGTGGGGCCGTCCCGATCGTGATCGAATATTTCTCTTCAGCGATACCACCCACAAGGTCTCGCCACAACTGTCCAGCTGAAAAATTGTCCAGACTAACGGGATCTGATTGATATACGTCAAAAATATTCATTTTAAGATGTTATCTAATCTTGATCGTTAGTTAAACAATTAAGTTATAATTTTTAAACTAATTAATTAGTTTAAAAAAATATAACTTAATTTTTTAACTAAAGATCAAGATTAAATAACATATTCAGTTTATAAAGTAGTCAAAAGCATGTAATACTTTAATATGCGCGAAAAAAATAATACTAATAATACTATAGTGCAGTAGAAAATTTTTAACACATCCTTACCTTTTATATTTTAAAAAAATAAAAGGTAAGGATCCTTTTCTGAAAATATGAAAGTACAGAAAAATACACTAGATGCTCTGGTATTTTTCTGCCTGGAAAACAATTATACCGAATTTTAGTTGGTTTGATTCAAAGGGACACTTGGGGATTCGGTTTTTTTTCTTTTTTCTTGGGTCTACATGGATTAATAAACATCAACATCACACTCCACCCTTCTCCACTGATATCAACACCTAAACTTGTTAAAAAAAAAAAAAAATTGTTTTTAACTAAGTTGTGTTAAAACGAATTCAACTAAGCCTTCAATGGTTATCTGATCACTACTAAAAGATTTCAGCTGCAGCGCATTATTACAGATATTGGATAAATGTCAATGCCGTTTTCCGGTTTCGTAGACTTGAATTTCGAATGAAGACCGTCTAAGATCGATATTTCATTTGTTAGAAACCCATTGTTGCGGGAGTTGTACAAGACCAGGTGATGAAGTCGTTATTAAGTAGAAACTTAAGATTAGATTTGATTCATTTTGTTGATTAAAATATCCAAATTAACAGTAACTTTTATATCTCTATCTACCAACAGTTGATCAGCACATAAAAACGCTTTACGATACAGTTTTTATTAATATGAACGGACAAACGAACAGTTTAATGAGATATTTGCTCAGAAAGTGATTAAAAAAAAAAAAAAATCGCTGTATGATGAATTTCCCTACTTATACTACAATTGAATCAGGGTTTAAAATATATAAGGGGTATAATATTAATGATAATTGAATCAGGGTTTAATTATTTCTGAATTTTTAAGTCCGATAACTTTATTATTGTCTATACTTAACAAAAATCATAAAAATGCTTTGTAACGAAAGCTTTATGTGCGAACATAAGAAGTGTAATTTTTCTTTGCAGCTATTAACCTTTTTTCCAGTGGTTAGACGTCCTGAAAAAAACCGTGCAATCGATTGCGACCCAACTATGAAACGGCAGTAATTGTTGTCAAAGATGGTAGGAAATATAATATAAATTTGTCAAACACTTTTTTTTTAATCAATGATTCTATCTTCAACTGATAACAGTCCAAAACATCAGCAAATACTTTTTTGATTATGCGCCTCATTGAAATATTTGTAAGAAGAAAAAACGAGAGATATCGCGATTCGTTGAATTATGAATGAAATATTCGTTGAATTAAAAAGCATTTTATGATACTACAGTTACGCACGTATCTGCAGTCACTTTTACGCGTCATCGTTATTTCGTTGTACGAAAACCATTACATCGTATAACAGAAGTGTAATGGTTGTGAAATGAAGTGTAAAGATTTTATAACGTTCTTTATTTTCCAAATTAGAGTTACTCACTCGAAGAATTCGGTGGCAGGACTTCTACTGTAGTTGGTGGTAGCTACTTCCATGATAGGGGTGCAGTTGGGCGTATTCCAGCTGTTGTGGCAACTGGTCCAGGGAAGCTCGTACCTGAAGCTGGCCACAAGGTAGTAGACCGCCCAGCCTATGATGGTATTGTAGTACATTCCCATGTAGACGTCCAGCAGGCAGATGGCGTATCCCACACCTGTAAAAGAGACAGAAAAAAAAATTAAGAATTAATTCAAAGTATTCACATCTGAAAGTATATTTATTTATTCAACCGATACGACGATGATGCATTCAACGATAGTGATCTATCATGAAGAGTGACTGAACACTGTGGATGAATAGCGAAACGGAATAATCGCTTCTATTTCTTTCTTTCTTGTCCAAAAAACTATTGGAAATACGCAAATTGCCAGGCTGATGAGCTAACTGTAATAACGACATTTCAGGAATGGGGAAGGATCTAAGATCCTACTGAATCCTATATCAACTGATCAGATACAGTTACTCTGTTATTTTAAGTGAGAAGACTTTTCTCTCTATTACTTATTCGGATTACGAAAAATTTTGTTGGCTAATTACTATGGAATTAATGTTTTAAGTCGTTATATTTCTATTAGAAAGTTTGATTTAGAAAAGCTAGTAAATATGGATAGTTAAAGGGCATTCCGTTTGTATATTTTTCACATAAGGGCCTCATTTACATCTTCTGTAAAAGGTGTGTATATCAGTGGTATAGCCTAAGATAAAATTTAACATTTTTAATTATAATCGGAGGGCTGCTATCACTTCAGATTATAACGAGTTACTTTTTTTATGTCTTTGTATTTTTATTTGCGCCTGTTAAGATAATCTTGACAATCGGATAGTATTCATGATTCTATGCTAAAATAGAAATAATATGTCAGGCATGAGTAAGGATAGCACTCAGTGTACCTCTTCCCATTCTTTTTTAAGTTCCTCTGTTTTCTTAATGAAAGAGATCTCTCCTCTAATGCCTTTTTAACCTCCTATTTATGGGTATGTCACATGTCGCCATGCCTCTCATTAGTCGGTAGATGTCTGTATGGAAAAGTTTATAATTAATATGTTGGTAAACTGTTTGCATGTTTATGTCAGTATCAGGGGATTTGTTTGTTCATGTACCATTGTGCTTGAGTAATGAGTCATAACATTGGATACTTTGTAAATAGGCCATATTATATGGCCTATGTGAAGAGTATGCCTGTAAAGGTTTTAGTTAATAAGAGTATGTATTCAGTTTTTATCTCGGTCAAAGTTTCGAAATTTTAGAAAGTAAAAAAAAAATGATTTATTTTAAATAGGATGATTTATTTTTGGATTTCCAAAATGTGTGCAATAATCCATGACTGTGACGGATTCCAGCTGTTCCTGAAGCGATCCCTGGAAAAAGCGGACACTGCGACAAGCTCCCCGCTGGGACGAGAGATAAGGAGCCGTTGTTAGGAGTGAATAGCGCGCAATCACAAACAATCACATTAGCCAGCTCCTCCAATCTTGCTGCCGATTGGATTATACTCCCAATTAGCACTCAGCCCCCTCCCCCCCACCCTTCCTTGGCTAACAAGTCGTATCGGGATCCCAGTCGTAGCCTTCTCAGCGTTTTTGTCCTGCCGCATTGAAGAAAATTATACGGTCCGCGTCCATAGGCATTAATAATTACATTTTCCCTTTGAAACGAATGAATTAAAACGTTTCGAATCAATGGTCTTTTTGTTATTAAGAGGACAGAATTTCAAATTAATGGCTATATTGACCTCAGCGTATCAAGAAGTTTGACCACTGTTGGATGCGGAGGGAGAGCAACCCTCCCCCATTATGTATAATGAAATATTATTATATAAATTTATGATATTATTTGTTTTACGACTGACGTAAGTAACCAGTGATTTTTCTAAAAACAGTTTCAACTAATGTAACCTATAAACATTTTCATTTCATTATTATACAGCGAATACGGAAAATAGTCTACCACTGGTACTAAATGTAACTAAAAGTAATCCTCTACCTGCGTTAACCGGATCATCCACACCTATAAATACTACTGTCACTTTATTCCGGAATTCTAGGTTTTGTCATTCTGATTCCAACGGAATGCATAACTCAAAATTGATATAATTTGAGTTGTAACCATCTTCTTGATGACGTGTCAAATGATCCACCATTAACATCAACAATAAACATTATATTCTTTCTTGTTGTCTTGAATCATTCTTCGTTTCGATGGATTATTCAAGGATAATGACGGGATTCGATAGTAGGGATATCAAGTGTGTACTGAATTCAATCTTTGTATTCGATGTAACTGTTCTAAGGATGGCTGTAGGAAAACCGTCTCTATAGGGAAGGGGCTATGTATGTATTGTATTGAAGGGCTATGTATGCAACATGTTAAATTATCTTTTTTATTTTGAAAATTCTAAATCCGAAGGAATCATTCGGTAAAACTGTCCTTAAAAAAATCACTATTTGGTAAAATGTAAATAAATGTAACTATCTATAAAATTGGTATATATTGGTAACTATAAAAAGAAAAATACCATATTCTCCATTTAAAGTAAAGCAAAGGTATGTTTTAGGTAAGGCGCATATTGAGACATTTGCGACGGAGAGCAGAGCAGAGCAGTTTTTGCAATATGTTTGATAGGTAGGAAACTGCGATGCCCTGCTCTGCGTCCCAATGTGCGCGGATTCTATCTAAGTGTGGCGCACATTGAGACGCAGGCGACGCAGAGCAGAGCAGAGCAGTTTTTGTGAAACGGGAATTAGATAGTAACCGCGCACATTGGGACGTAGAGCAGGGCAGAACAGTTTTCTACCTACCTTATTGAAAAAACTGCTCTGCTCTGCGTCTCAATATGCGCCTAGCCTTATCATAACATGAGCAGTATTTTAGGTTTTGGTAGTAGAAAAAATTACACTACCAGGAAACCAGTGATATTTTCTTTATGATTAAAAGGGCGTTAAACAGCTTTGCTCAACGCCCGGTGGTCAATTTATTTTTTGTTCCCCAGAAAAACTACTTATCAAGATTCCGTAATGTTGCACCTATGGAGCCTTCTTTATTGTGACTTTATTCATCGTATCACATTTTTATGGAAAATAAGTAAGTGAAATGAAGAACTGAATGTTGTCATTTTGCTCGTCTCTCATCGCCCTTGATGTATCCGATAGTATCCTAAGATGTAAGAACACTGCCTGGTAACGGCTGGATTTCTTAAAGTGTTTGATGGGGAAGTCACTGTTACAAGTTTAGCATTTCGAAAGTGTTCTTCGGTTATAAGTTGGACTGTGTCATATTTTGAGGCGGGTAATCATGACTTCTTGACATTTGCTATGGTTCGATCGTTTTAGTCCGCGTCTTCACTGTTCGTTGTTTTTTTTTTTTGTTTTTTTTTGCACCTAGTTCGTGGGCTTTTATCCACATCGATTGCCATTGACAGTCGATGCTCTTACATAATGGTTGTGGGAGTTTGGAGGCATTCAAGACAGCGGTTCCTCTTCGAGGATGATTTAAGAACTCATCGGCAGCTGGAATGCAAGTTAAATAATGGTACTTAAGGCAAAAATAATTTTTTGTATAATAATATGTATAATCTATAAACAGACCAAAGTTCTTCAAAACATTTTAAATTAAGATTTTCCAATAGCAGGAAGGAGACTAATCACTAATATAGAAAAAGGCGGCCTCAAATAGTCTCAAATTTACATATATATATTCATATATATACAAGCCAAATTTTCGCTCCTTCGGGCATCATCAGGACATCAGATTGCATATATATATAAAATATTTCATATATAAATGAAAAGTTAAAATTCTTATAAAAACCACTGTCTTGAACAATCTGTGTAAGAACACTTCATCAACTGAACTTCAGTATATATGTATATGTAAATTTGAGACTATTTGAGGCCGTTTTTTTCTAACATTTTTAAGTGAATCACTAGAAAAAGTTCGAAGATAATGATGATCAATTTCTATAAAAATTCCTTTTATAGAAATTTTAGCTCAATTTCCCCCCTCCAAAAAGAATAATACGTATCATATACCTGTACCGTGAGAAATAGACTTTACGGTCGGATGGCAATGAAATACAGAAGGGAGCGACAAGCCAGTGCTAACAAGATCACCTACCGATACAGTAATAAAATGGTCGTATAATGCAATGTTCTCACCGCTATTTATGACATTGTCCTTCGATGAAAGACTTCATCATAACAACCTAATATGGCCCTGAGCTTATTACTCTATTAGAAGTACAATGTAACATAATATAATCTTTATTTAAAGTCTCTTTTGAGTATGATAATAGGGTGTATAAAAAAAAATGACCGTTTCGTCAAATGCATGAATTCCAAGGACTGTAAAGACGTTAATCCTATTTATTGTTTACCAACAAGTCCTGTACTCTTTAGGATGTTAATCCAACTTTATTTATCAACACTGGACTTACTCAATAATACCTCAGTTCATAAGTTTTTGCTGGAGAAGCAACATGAGGGTGTCTTACGAAATTCTTGTTATTTTGAGACATTATTGGAAAAAATCGTGTTCTGCCGCTGAAGCGGCTCGTGAAATCAACAGAATTGAAGGAGAAGGTCTCCTTGACGAGCGTACCACGCGGCGTTGGTTCCAAAAATTTCACAGTGGAGATACGACCTTAGAACGGAAGAAGGCGTATTTTGGAACTATGAAGGTGTAATCCATCATGAATTCGTACCTCATGGAACCACAATTAACTCTGACCTCTATTGCATACAGTTAGATAGAATATATGCAAAACTGTCGCAACTTTATCCAGCTTTGGTCAATCGAAAAGGAGTTCTGTTACAGCAAGATAACGCCCGGCCGCATACTTCCCGTCAGACCAAGGAAAAATTAAAAAATCTTGATGGGATCGAACTTCTTCCTCACCCACCATATAGCCCAGACCTTGCTCCATCAGATTTTTATTTGTTTCGGTCAATGGCCCACTTCTTCAAAGGGAAAAAATTTGATACTTTTGAAGAAGTCGAAACAGCGGTGCTGGAATTCTTCGATATCCATCCTAAAGAGTGGTACCAGCAGGGGATCATGCAACTGGCGGAAAGATGGCAAGCAACATTAGATAACAATGGGTTATATTTTGAATACTAATTTTATTGTAAAGTATAAAAAAAATATATATTAATTTTTTGTCTATAAAGGTCATTTTTTTTTGTACACCCTATTATATTTACAAGGTGTTATAAAGTTTCGTGACAAAGTTATTTTTTCTTTTTAAATATATCTCTTATTGATTTTAAAATCATATTATATTACATTCTCAGATAAGAAAAACTAGCTATGAACGAAACAAAATCCAGATCTCGCAGTCCACAATATTAAAATGCTCTTTTTCATCTCATTTTCAAATTCATTTAATGTTTTCTTGATAAATTATGAATATGTTACGTAAAAATCTATATACTATTGTTACAATTGCTAAATGATATCATTAGTAAGATAACCTAATAACGTAATGTTGAGAACAAGTTTAATTTTATTGCTTAGAACTGCAGAAGAGAGAGAAACACTTTATTGAAAATAGTGGTGCTGCCCAATTATATTGGGTTGCTTATAACACAGCATACTGATTTATCTTATAATGATTACATAAAAAAATCCTGATGATATTTATTTCACTATATTTATAATTATTTTGTTCTATTCATAAATCATATTTAAAATATATGAAAAGGTTCAATATGTATCCTGAAACTTAAGGTTTGACTTAATGGTCAGGTGTAGGTGTTCTACTGTCACGATAGACGTAACCGCTTTGAGGAACTGTAGCGCTGGGCTTCAAGGCGCGAGACCAAGCGCTGGCCTTTTCAGCGACGCGAATATTTTTTAATCACGAATTTAACTAATATAAATAATTTCTATCCAATTTTAACAAATTTTTGGTTTTGAATCTGTAGTAATATAATTGAAATTAGTCATCTGAATTTCCTTAGGTAAAAAATATTACAAAAATTATTCAATGTATGAAGGGGACAGCGAATGATTAAAAACTATTTTATTGTGATATCTTCAACTTGTTGAATTGCTGACTTATGAAATCTCTTTGAACTAAAAAAAAAAAAAATATATAATTATTTTAACAAGGTTTTAGCGAAAACAATTCGTTGTCTTTAAAAAATAATTGCAAATATTTGCTGTCTTTGAAGTAATTCTGAAGGTTCTATTACTATTACCGGTATCCTGATGTATTCACATATAACATTTTTTTTTTAAATAATTTGTTTTTCTACTGAATCGTGTGATGTCCTTGAACCACAGAGGAAACTTAAAAAGGATTTCACCGTTTTCTCGATTGAAAGTGATGAATCGATCGGTTACAGTCGGAACTCAATGCTTACAGAGAGCGGCAGAGGCAAAAAGTCCAAGCCCTCTCTTCCTCCTTTATCCAGCACAAGAAGTCCCGGCGGGTTCGCGGTTTTTGTCAGGTGTGCAACGTAATATCCATCGAGATGGAACAAGAGGAAAGCAGCTTTTTCATTACTGAAATATTTCTGTAATAACAGTGGCTATGTGGATAGCTTACCAGAAAAACGAACAAATTTAAGGTATTCAACGGCAACCATAAGAAGATTCTATAGTTTTATAAAACAATTACTAAAGTGTGCATTGTT
The DNA here is from genome assembly GCA_911387785.2 of Aelia acuminata. NCBI lineage: Eukaryota > Metazoa > Arthropoda > Insecta > Hemiptera > Pentatomidae > Aelia > Aelia acuminata. The sequence goes on along the minus strand of OU426983.1, from coordinate 86,776,875 downwards.
AATAAAAAAAATGAACTTCTTCATTTGAGTTAAAATTAAAACAAGCACTCTCAACAAAGGTCTAAAAGTACCCTGCTCTATTTTTTTTTTTTTTTTTTTTTTTTTAACATCTTAAAAATTGGAAACCAGAAGAAACTCAATTCATACACCTCACTACTTAAAAACATATAGAATACGAAGCACTGGAAAAAAGTACATTCCTATCTATCAAAAATTCTACGAGTACTATTGACAACATTAGTTTATTTTGTGGTCATTGTTTAATGGTACCTACTTGAAAACCGAGGTAGACCACTAAACGACCTAAAAAAAATATTTTTCATTAGCGCTTTCAGCATACTTTCAAATGGTTTGGCCAAAGCCTATAAAAAACAATTTAGAAACTGGATGAGATACCTCTCCAGATTTAAAGTCGAAAAAGGGTGTTACATGGTACGATAATTGTGAGGAATTATAGTGGCATGTAACACCCTTGATTGGCGGAACATACCATAACCGAGCTTGGGCCTCTGCTAGTTCATCTAATTTCGGCCTTCATAATCTTCTCTTGCCATACAGCTCCTCAGTAAGAATATCCTTGGGGATCTCGCTGTTGCTCCATTCATGACACGTGCCCAGCCCACCGAAATTTCCCAAGCTTAAGAAACTTTATCTATAACTCCTAGAAACTATATCTATAACTCCTAAATGCTGTCTTTAACTCGACCTAATATTTTTATTAATATAGCTCTTTCAAAAATCAGAGGTCTTGCCTCGTTGACTTTGGTTATTAGTCCGTGCTTCCAACCCTTATATAACAGCTGGGCAGAACAGTGACTTGAACAGGCTTACCTTGTTTCCGTTAGAGAAAAAAACGATCAAAGAATGCCTTTCTAGGGAGTAGCAGCATTGATTCTCCTGCTGATAGTCTGCGAAATATTATTTTGGGAGTTCTCAAATTGTAAGATTGCTCACCCTTACGAACGTATATGTGCCAGCATCAAAAGTCATAATCTCAACAGGTTCACTTACTCCCATATGTTTTGTTTGTAGTTTTTTCTCCTTGAAAACCACACCAAGCTTTTGTTTAGCATCTATTAATGCACGTTCTGGCCTAGTTGTAATGCCAAAGTCGTATGCTTACCCAAATAGTAGGATTATGCTGTTAAATATAATAACCTAAAAAAGGAGTTTCGGATAAGATAAGTAAGTACAATAAATGTATAACTATAATTTATAGAGTAGAAAATGTTTATTGTATATTCTCCTGAATCGCTGAATACAAAGTGTCTATATTTATGAGAATAACCTACACATGTGAACAAAATATAATCAAGTCGTTTATGTTTCCAACAAACAGTAGATAGTCCATCAAGATGGTTATTACTAGTTATCTGCGATAAGCTAGGATTAGTGAATAATGAATGAAGACCTGATTTCCATGCAATCAAGGGCCATAATTAAAAACAATATTATTAAATCAAACTGTAGACTGTAAAGGTAATCAATTACTAGCGGTGTTTATCAGTCAGTCCTTTGTGGCTAATGATACGACGCGTCCTTGGCAACAGTTGTCTTCCATTGTCATTGCAACAGTTGTCCGTCCGTAGTCAACAGTCCTATATCGGCAACTTGTCAAATATTTTCATTAATCAACACTGACTGACAGGTTGTCTCAGATTATTCTATACTATATTTTATTATGATACTTTAGTACTTCCATATTGCAAAAGAATTCCTGTTTTCTATTTACGTTATTTACGTGTATCATTTTTTAGATATTTTTACAACTGAAGAACTGAGGATCGTTAATAGTCACATAATATATGGCGTTCCAGCAGCAGGATCCCATTTTTTTTTTAATGTTGTGATATTCTTTTTAATATTTAAGGATAAGCTTGAAAGCTTAAAATTCAGAATAATTTTTTATTTTTGGAGGACATTTTGTGTCAAAAATATATAGTCTTTTCCGTATCAATTACCGCATTTACTAACTACAGGTCTATTATTCGGGACCAAAGGGCCAGACTGTCCTAATGTCCAGTCCAGCCAAATTGTTTATTAGAAGCAAAGCAGTCTAAAAAAATGTACTTAACCTGGCTTTAAGTGCAGTTTGGATGTTTTCATGTTTTTTTTTAATTTTAATTCAAACAGAATAAATTATTCGGACTTAAAACATACTATCAGGTACCGAATCAACAATCGCTTTATTCTGTGGCAATGTATTTAATATTGCAAATTTTAATTATCTGCTTTTATTATATACTAACCTCATGATATATTTTTTTGATACCCCAAAGTTCTGAATTCGGCTAAAATGAATTTCTCCACACTTGTTACTGGTTTGAATGCCGAGGAAAGGTATGTGTCGATACTTTTTGGATGGGGGGTTCCATTCCTAGAGTAAATGGACACAACATGAGCTTCTCTATGAAGGTAATTTCGTTCTAATGCCAAAAATTTTGGAGATTTAGTAGAAGAGCATTAAATAAATTTTTATTTTTGTTGGTTATTGCTAACATATTTAATAAGTTAATCTTTAGAATCATATCGTCATGTAAAAGGGTTAATTTGATTGAAATGGTTAATTTAGGGTCGGATAAATACGTAGGTAAAACGCACACATGTGACAATTTTCAAGTGGAAAGAAGGAATAAGCCACATGGAGAAGTTGTCTCTTAGGGGAAAACACATATTTCACACCAAAATTAAAAAAAAAATTGTAACATATGTGTTCACCATATGAGGAAAGATAAGTGTGTGACATGCCTGGTTCATGAAGATGAGTCTGTTATCCAAGATCCAAAATAAAAAATTCACTTTAAACAAAGAGTTTTAAATGGTTTCGAAGAAAATATTTGAAAGGGTTAACTGTGTTGAATGCTTGATGGAACGTTTATTTATGCCTTCTTTGATTTACAAAAAGTATTAGATGCATTCTATGGAGAAATAAACTTGTTCTAAGTATTCTCAAAGAAGAAATATACAATTTTATTTATTCAAAATGGTTATTGTAATCCATGGTATGACAATGACGTACAACGGAGATAGTATGGAATAAATGTAATAGTCTTTACTACGAATACCTTCGAATTGTGGATAAAATGACAACTAAAAATTTATGTCTTATACCGTGACGACTGCTCAGGGCTAGAATAAAAATAGACAAGTGAAGGCTTTTATTTATTACTTTTTTAATCCTTTTATAATTAAGTAAAGTTGAATTCAATTTACTTATGTACTTGACAATTTAAGCTAGTTACAAACATTTAAGGGAAGAATGGTATACTTCAGAAACTCTTCCCTGGATTGATTCGAAACTTCGACCGAACATCTTATGAGGTGTTATGTTGGAAAAACCATCCATACTTAATATATCAGGATGATTTCAATTCCGCATCTTATGGTGTTATTTGAGATGGAGGATGTTTACTTGAGAGGAGTTTGGAATACGTTGTACGTTGTACTTTATGGTCGCCATAAAGACTGATAAAATGAGCTGTTCACAAGCTGATATCAACGTCTACTGCAGCATAAAATGCCGCAGACGTGGCTACTAACTTAAAGTAAGGCCAACAGAAGTAGTGTTCACCAATCTCTGTAGAAGACAATTAGTAAAAAATATGTAAGAAAAAATTAAATTCATCATCAAAAAAAAAAAAAAATGTTTCAATGATTGGTTTGACATTATTTCATTGAATCAAACAACGATTCAATAAGAAATTCCCTCTCCACAAACTCAAGCTCAGTGATGGAGCGTTGGCAGAGTTCCAAGTTCATGGTCAAATACAAGGATATTATCCCGCCTCATGTTGGTAATCGATCATGAGAATATAGGATCGATATTGAACGATATGATTTCTGAGGGCCGGCAGGCTAACAGCAAGAACCCCCCCCTCCCGGTCCGACAAAACTGATTACCCTGCGGCACCATTGACTAGCCCTGCCTTTGGCAGCTGTCCTTTAGAACCGGTTAATGGACTCTAGTCACTAAACTGTTATATCAGTCAATGATAAACTAGTATCTGCTAGTCGTAGAGATAGAGTAGTTTGATAATATTAAATCTATGGGTAAGAAAAAACACATCAACAACATGAAAAAGAATTGCTCTAATAAATTAAAAAAAAAAAGTGAAATTTATAGACTCGTGAGTGCGTACACTATTAATCCGTTCCGTTGAAAAAACACACACACACAAAAAGAAAAAGCATTTTTTCAAGGATATTCTTTTGGGAAAAGAATATTTAAATTTTCACTGTTCGTCCACGAAGGCGGAAACATTAAATATTTCTTATGTTTCTTTAACGAAGCCAGTTATTCCTTATTTATTTTTTTATAATTTAATGTTCTTCGACGTTCCGGGCTTTTGATCCACCTTCTAGTGTAAATATATATGTATATTTATTTATTCATATTTTTTTAAAAACATCAAATATGAATTTTAATGTTTTGTCGTTCATAAAAAGAGTTTCTTATTAGTTCTTTCTCTAATAAAGTATTGTCGTCTTCAAGAGGCATGATGATGTTAAAAATAAAAGAAGCGTTAACATTATAAAAAATGCTAAAAGGATCTATCAACGACCGCTTAACTAGCAGAGGGTTTAGAGAGAATTAAACGCTGTCTGCAATCCAGAGTGCCTGTCAAAGGCAGGTCAGGATTTAGTCACCAGTTGGGTCCGTCATTTATTTTCTAGCATTGTTTTCTATATTTTATTTATATTTGATTTAATATTTTATATGACTCATAATAGGTCTCACTGAACTCACAAAATCACTCACTAGATATAAAAACGACACCCTTTGTCATAATAGGTTAAAGTATAATTATGAAGAGTAAAAAAATAAATAAAATGTCATTCGTAATTTCTTTGCAGTTGGGAAAGAAATAATTTTTTATTAATTAATGATGTTTTTTCAGTTTTCTATAAATTGTAATACAAACTATCTATATCGTCAGTGCATTGCATAAGCATCTATTTTTTAAAATAAAAAATGTGAACGAGCTAACCATATTTTAGTAACAATAAATAACAGTTTTACAGAAGCAACTGCTTATACAGAGCTGCTTAAGGCAAAAAGGAGCCAGAAGGCAAAAGAGGATGTTTTCCCCCATATTGGGAAGCTAGTGTACACACACCATTTCCCTTCCATTGCCAGGCGTTTCATCATCTCTTGTAGCCTCACCATTGTCCCATTTCTCCTGCGAATCCGAAATTCCTTTGAAGGGTATTCAACATATAAAACAATCCTTCAGTCTTAAAAAGGCCTATCTGTAAAAAGGATAGCCCCCTAGGACAAAGGCTAAAAGTATTTGATCATAAAAAATAATCATAAAAAAAGTTTCGATTTTTTTTTTTTTTTTTTTTTAAATATTATCCCAAAGCAATCAATGGTTATGTTATTGTATACTATTACTTCCTTCTTTATTTGACAAAAAAAAATGTTTTTTTACCAGGAACCTTCAGCAAAAGAGTCCCCCCAAAGTCTATATTTAGGGCAAACGGCTGACTACACAAAGGATGTATCATTCTTTGGTGACCAACTATGGATGAAAATTATTAGTTTGTTTTTTCATATAAAACTGCTAGTGCGAAAACTGAATCCTTTGTTTAGGAATTATACTATTAAATTGACACTTGAGTAATTTTGATGTAATAATAAATCATACAATTATATTCACGGCGCACAGTGGTTGAAAATCGACTATTTTCGGAAAAAACCTTGTAAAACCCGATCTGTGAGCCGCAAAAAAATAAAGTTGATATTATCATAACCACGAATGAATTTCCTATAAAATGTATAGGTTCGAGCCCCGCTTAACCGGCTGTTCGGATTAACCGGCAGTGTAAGGAAAATAGAAAAAAAATTATACATCAATTTTCAACTCGAAATCGGCTAGTTTAAACACTTTTGCTGTTTTATGCTAGTAATATCATTGATAGTACTTGCAATATAATTTTATTTCATGAAAACACTCAAGTTAAGTAAAAAAAAAAAAAATCATACATAGGAACTATCAATTATTTTTGTCGTTATGTTTTAATTCTTAACTATTAAATGTATAGCATATTAAAATATAAGATTGGGATCATCCGACTTTAATATAATTTTGATAGGAGATGGTGGGATTGACTGTTCAATGTAGGTTTAATAACTGCAACTCTATCTGTGAAAATATAGTTCCCTTATTCACGCTAAATAATAGCTGAACCTTTTTTTTTTAATACCAATCTTCTAAAAACAAGTTATCGGAGGTCATGTTAATAAACTTATTATTAATAATTTCCAAATTCGTTCTAAAATCACGGTAGGTGAAAAAGTTGATTTATTATCGACCTAACAACGATTCAGACTGACTTTATAAATGATGCTACAGACCTGGTAAGTAAGGCATGATGTTTTACTAAACAATTAGTAATATCCTAATTCGAAGCACAAGCTCCATAGCGAATAAATTGCACGAAATAGCTTTGGTATTTCAATAAAAAAAAATCCCACATGTACAGACGCAGGTGGACGCAGCTAGAATGTGTTTTAATATTTCCTTGAATGTATCTTCTTCTTTAAAAAATGGATTTTAAAACTGCGCTCGGCTGCGCTTGAAAAATATGGATTACCAAAAAAAATGTTTTGTCTTAATTTTATTACATTTATTCGGGATTTTATTTCTGGGTTAAAACATAGACCAAATAGCATCATTTGTATGCTAGTGTAATATGCGAGATCGCTTTTCATGATTATGAAGGAAAATCGCTCTAAGAAACAAAAATGCGAGTTGTAAAAATTATTATAGTGCTATAAATTTTCCGTTGAAAAATAAACTTTTTCAATGATCGATTTTCAAAGGGTCCTAACAAGTTTAAAAATCAGAATATATCCGAAAAAATTGATGGAATGTGTCAGGTAACTATTCTATTAATTAATATTGAAAAGAAAAATAATATTCCAATACCTTCAAAAAATGGGTTTTTTCCGCCTTTCAACCACTGTGCGGCGTGGTATTAATTTTGGGAGCAATGGTGTCTTGAAAGCGTTCATATTGTATAAATTTAGTTTTCTTTTTTAAGAAGCCTATTGCAGGTTTAGTATTTCCGAATTTCAACGATGCCTATAAATGACCTTTTGAAATTCCAGACATATATTTGCTCCTCCTCTTGAGCTGAGGTTCGAATAAGAAGTGATAATGCATATCATCATTCACCTAATCCTTAAAATATTGAAAAATAACAAAAAAAAAAGTTTAATGTTGAACAGAGCTAAATATCATTTGAAAATTTTAATAAAGCATCTAATGGAAATGTTAAAAGAAACATTTTTAAGGTACAAGTATAAAATCACAACTCCGAAGTGGATACGATGACATGCACACAAAGATCATTTAAAACGATCGAAATGGGAAAAAGGAAGATAATTATGAAAATTTAATCTGAAGTAAATAAATTTTATTATAGTGTTTCTTATGGTTTTTTTAATGAGTTCATTGTATTATTTATCAAAACTCTGATTTCGATTCTACAACGTGTATAATTCGAACACTGATTGTATGACGTATTTCAGTACATCAGAGTTATCAAATGATGTTTCTTAAAATACTATATCGCCGATGAGACCAGGTCAAGATACTTATTTTTATCCTTGCTTCCTCTTCTTCTCCTGGAAATCCACTGAAAAGATTATGGTCACGTGTCTTTATTATTTAGAAATATTATTAGAGGGCTATCTACCAATGTGTAGTTTTTCAACGAGCCCATGCATTTCCTGTAGGTATATTAATTTTGTTCACATTTAATGAATGAATTTTTTTTTAATACAGTTGTGCAATCAATATCAAATTATATCAATGACTGCAGCTGATAAAAAAAAAAAAATTAATAAGTTTTTCGAATATGAGAAAACGACGAACCTAAATAAATTATTTTTTTTGTTTGTTAAAGTTTATACATTTTATTCAACTAATAATTACTTCGTGTATTTATTTTTTCGAGTCAAGTAGGATTTCACTTTAATTTCATACTATAATCATAATAAGTACATTGTTGGTCTATTTTATTAGTTATGGTAAGTAATTAATAAATGGATTTCATAATTATAGGTTGTCTAGAGTAATTTTTAGTTAACATCGCATGTCAGCGCTGATAAAATAATGATTAAACATATTACCAAAGAAAATTAGACATTAATGAGGCCACAAATACAAACTAAACATATTTATCAAATTATATCACAGAAAGTCAAAAATAAATCTGATATTACCTATACTTAGGAAACATTTGAATTTTTTAAATTAATGATACCAAGTATAAAAAAGAAGTAATCGAAACAATAATAAAAGTATAAGAGTATTTTTACGACCAATAAACCATAAATTATTCATTCACTGGCCACTAATAACGTACATTGTGTAAAGTTTTCATTAGTGACAAGATCATAGTAAAGGAATTCTACATAAAACGTTTAATTTGTTAGCTTTTTAGATGATTCAGAGGTTTCTTCCTTTGATGTAGGCCTTTTAGTTTCATGTCAAATTTTCCAGGATTAATAATTCATGTTATGCAAAGTAATATTAAGCTCTAAACGTTTCTGCCAGGCTGCAAACAGTCATAATACACCACTGACAAATCAAAGGATGAATGCCGTCAATCTAATTTTGAACTGAAAATGCATATTTACTTACGACTTAATAAAGATGAACTATGACGTAGGTGCGTAACTGCGAGAGAACACTACAGCATATTGGTATTTCAATTTAAAATAATTTCAAATTTCTATGAGATAAATTTTGTGTTATTGTTGTGATTTTTATAGGTATTCATTCCATGGAGCTGCGTAAAAAAGAAAAGGTGAAATATAGTTTAGCAGCTGTTTTAAGATATTTAAATTTGAGCGGGAACCGGCTACTATCTGTCCTTCCAAAATGAAAATTATGGAACCAAGATAAAAAATATGCCAGGGTCCAAAAAACCCAATATATATATATATATATATATATATATATATATATATATATATTACTAAATATAAAAAAAATTAGGGCATGATGGCCGAGGGTGCTAGATCTCAACCTGCTAAGGCTTTCTCGAGCAAAACGGCGGCGCATGGTGGAGTATTGGCCATAAAATCCTGGTCAAAACTATTTACCTATTTTTTTGTAACTGTGGAATACTTAAAACTTTTTATTAACAATCTAAAAATATATCAAACTAATAAAATATAAAAAATTTCAAGTTTTGACATAAATAAGGGAAATTTCTGGAGAAATCAGGGAATTTGAAAAACTTCCCTTCGTGGACTCACTAAATAAAATTTCGACCCTAAGTAATTGTTGCCTTAGCTGAAAGCATTGTTGTGATAGAGATATTTTCTTCGTTAAGTATTGTACAAAAAATAGCAGTTGGGTGAGAATAGTAGAAGCCATTGAAACTTTACTTCTCTCGAGAAATCAGTCAAGGCGAAAAAAAAAACTGCAGACCTATATAAATTAGTGATGAGCTTCACCTGCAGGATCGACACAAAAATATTTGTCGACAGAGCCAAGCGTAAAGATGACATCGGAAGGATCGCCTACGTGACCCCGGCCTCTTCTTCCAGTTTTCATTGGCTAAATCATCCAGAGCTTTCTTCCGGCCCAGCCAATCGGACACGGTGTCCTATCCTTTTTCCTTCAATAACGGGGTGCGGTGTCGCATCAAATCATTATTTACTTCTTCTTCACAGGCCGCACGAGAAACCTCTCCCTGAAGTCAGGAGATAAATGTTATATAAAACTCTAAAAGCCTCTGGACAAAAGTACGTAGGAGATATTGAATTATCTGATTAAAGAGAGATCAGATGAATGGGGTTTGCGAAAGAAATGGAATAATTTGCTTAAATCAAGTTTAAAAACATTCCAAGTTTAGAATTGCATAGCTTTACTCTAAATGATAAACCTATTTTTCAATGGTGGCGGGATGGCCCAGTGGCTAAACGCGTTAGAAAATACGCGTTGCCACTGACAAACGGACAGATGATTTGAGAACCAGAAGATAGCAAGTTCAAAACCTGCCGCCAGGGGAAATTTAATAATACTCGGCATTAATCCCCCACCCTCTCCCCTGGCTTGGGAAACCCCGTATAGCCTAAACGGCGAGGAAGGGGTGGACCCAAAAAAAAAACCTATTTTTCAAATTGAAATAAGTAAATGTTAAACAAAAAAGACAAAAGTTACTTTAATCTCTTTATTCCGAAAATTCTAAACAAGAAATTAGACAAAAATTAACTAAATAATCATTCCTTATTTAGGCCATGTGGTCATATGCATATTTCATTTAAATTTAAATGTTTATTTATTTATCACACTTTGCTCATGGATACAAAAACAATGTAAATCGGGGTACCTATTTTTAACAACCCAGGATCGTCCAATAAATTATTTAATTTTGGTTTTCGCTTTCATAAAAAGCGTCTTAAATAACAGACTTAAAATGAAGTGAATAAAGACCGTACAGAGAAGGTACTGTCCTTCCTTATTCATTAAATGAAAATAAGGCTATGAAATAAATAAATGAATTATAATAAACAATTCATAACTTTATATATTTTAACATAAGGGCCCTCCCAAAAATTGCTAGGCATTCGCACAGCTATAGGTGCGATGTCAGGCAGGATCCAGAAGTAAGAAAACCGATTATTTTGAGTGACTCAAGCTTGACTTCTTCCTGCCAACTTTGCACAATTTTAACTGACAGCGATAACAATAGAGATTGATGAGCAGCTCCTAACTATAAATCTTGGAATGCAATCAAGACTGCTGACTTACAATTATAGCAAATTGTTTCATTTCCTGGTCATTCTAGTTTTAGACTATTGTCGTTAGTAGCACTTAAGTTAATATTCTTATAAATCATTAAAGAAATTAGCTATGTTGCTTAAAATTGGGTGAAAACAAATTCTACATAATTAATGGAAAATATTATCCAGCTATTTATTTATTTTATGAATAGGCCTATACCTAATAGTGTTGTTGGAAATACTTTTATAATTTGTTCAAGTTCTGTTATACAAATCGATCATTTTTAGGGTAATAAAAGAAACATATATATACTGTAATTTACCCTCTGTTATATGTGTTTAATGTCTAAAGCCTCATATCTGGTCTTATGTCGTTGATTTAGTGCAATATTGATAGTTCGTGTTTTCGTATTGCTAAATTTTTTTTTATTAAATTTATTTAATTTTGCCTATTAAAATTATTTTTTGCCCTTAAATGGGTAACAGCTTTCCACTTTTGTATTGCTTCGGCCCGATTACCACTGAAAAGGACCGTCAGTTTGTCTCCGAATTCCTCTGAAAAGGATCCATAGGAGGTTCGTTAAGGCTTTGAGTGAGCGTTGCGAGCGGTAGTGCAAAGCTGGGATCTTATAAAGCAAATGAAAGCCCCTCCAAGATGAAATGCTTCCTGATTAGCTTTGGTAGAGTTTTCGACCGTTTGCTCCAAAGAGATAAATAATCACCAACGTTGTTCTTTCCAGTCAAATTTATCGAGTTGTATAAAAAAAAAATGATAAAATTAAAAAAATTAAATGAATATGAGTGTTTTGCTATTCCACTATTTGCTATTCAATTTTTTTTGCTTAGCTTTATAACTTATTTAAATTTTATAAAACAGTTATAATAGTTATTGAAAGTTTGATATTGAGAAAGTTTGATAATTATTTAATAATAATAATAATTTCTTGGTAGTGAAATCCTGAAGGAGAGAATCACGGAAGGACTGATAGTAGATCGTTTATATAAAATGAAAAACATTAGAGGATTCATTCTATTTAAGTTTTTTCTCAATGATATCATTTAATTAATTATGAATATTACAAATGAATGCAATAAACGTAAATTCATTTTTAAACACAAGCAATTTTATTAATATAGCATCAGGGATACAAAGTATTTTTCAGTGTTGTTAATTTTTTTAAAACTAACTTACGGGCTGGAGGTATGCAGAAAAACAAAGACGCGTCAAAATATTTTTCCTCTGATCCCTATGTGGAGGAATACCATCGGGGTATTTCGGGAATGCCTTTTAGTGTTGGGCCCGCTCCAACTATCTAGACGTCCTTTGCAAGGCTCAATCATATGACAGTTATTTTCACAAGATATAATTCATTCATTTCGTTATTTTCAAAATAGCATTAATACAAATCCTGTAAAACAAAAGAGACCTAGACAGCAAACCAGATGACAAACATAAATAAACAGTACATGAAGGTGAATATCGTTCTATGGAAGAGTTCTCCAACTGGGCAGCTTGAAGTTCGTCCGGATTATGAGCCCGAATGCTTTCAGTAGACTTCAATGACAGAACTCTGAAGGTGGATCCACATTACTAAGATAAAAGACGAGTACAAGAAGAATTCAGTAGAACAGAAGGTGGAATGTGCGCATCTCGGTGTCACAGCTTCAGGAAAATAAAGGAGATGTACGAGTATTTGACGAAGAAAAGATCTCATCTACAATGGAACTCTCTCCTTGGTGGTGATAACTACACAGAAATATGAGTTAGTACTAACATGATAAATCAGTCAAGAAGACCATCAATTTTTACAAAAAATCGTATTAATTTTTACTTAAATATAAATTATTTAGATGAACTTATGCTCATACACACTTTTATATTATTAATAGTTTATTAACAACTAAAACGAATCATTGTTATAACCCTTCGTGTGGTATTCGTGAGTTGAATAGTACGTATATATCTTGCCCAATTTAGATGGCGATGAATTTGAATATCACAGCGTAAGAATAATAAAACATAGAAAAAGCATAAAAATTAAAATAGGTAGACTCAGCAGAAGGGGGGAGGGAGGAGGTGGCACACGACCTTGTTTTTTTAAATTATTTTTTTTTGTTTAACCCTATTATTTCATTTTATTGCTTAGTTTAATCAAATAAAATTTCTATTTGTTGATTCCTAAAAATTTTAGGAATCAACCAATAGAAATTCGCTACTAAATAAAATTGATTACTTAGTATAAGGAATATTCATTGAATGTTTTTATTATTTAGTTATATTCTGAAAATTGGCAAAAGGACAAAAAAATTTTTTAAAATCAAGCGCCTTTACCAGGGATAAAATTTAGAAGGTGACAGAGTTTGTGGTGGAGCAGGATAGGCCTTACAGTAGATAAAATTTGTTTGCATTACACAAAGTTCGTTTTAAAAAAATAAACACCCCTGTTAAAATTACTCAACATTCTACACGAATTAAAGAATAAACGATTACTACGAATCGAGAATATCCGAATTATCGCTATGTACTTGTAGTTATTAAATGCGTCCCTTCCTGCAAAATAAATAATGTCGGTTTGCGTTGTTTAAGCTCTGTTGATAAACTTCTCAGTTAACCTAGAAGAGTTCAAGCATCTCAAACTTTATTACTCAAGTATTTAAGTCGATGGAATAGTTTTAAAGTAGAAACGTGGCAACTCCGGCCACACTCACAAGTTCACGAGAAGTAGGTCATGTCATGTGCGTTTAATTTTTTCTTGTTGCTAAGTAGAGCTAATAAAATAATATCAATTTATTGACAATCCTCCATAATTGAAAAAGTTATGGGATATTTAAATGCAAATAATGTATAATGGTTCCCGAAAAGGGTCGATTACAGGAAGCGATTCGTCAAAGAGTAAAAGAAAAAACATTAATTAATTAAAAACAGTAATTCCATCTGGTGATTGTCAACAAGGTGACAGGCACAGATTAACAAACTGAGTCAAAAATATAATTCTAACAATTAGCAATACTAGCACCTTTACTCTACATCATATACACGCTCGACATACCTATTAATTAACAACGAGACATTGACTGCAACTTAGAATTATCACTAAACTTCAGGACGCAACACAAGCTTCATTAACTTTACATCACTTACACACATTACACAACTGGTTCAAAAAATGGAAAATTGAAATGTATCATAAGATAACGAAACACATCGCATTTACCCTAAGAAAACATACCTGCCCCCCCCCCCCCGTTTATATTAAAAACAACAACCTCATACACTATCTGGGACTTTCGACAGAAGGATGGCAAGGTATCCACATGTTAAAATGAAAAATACGACGCTTAGAAAAAGACTGAAACTACTTTAACCACTCTCCTCAAAACTGGAACTAAAACAGAAATTAAAGATATATACATACTTACTTAAACCAATAAGGACATACTAATCACAGTTATACGGAACAGCAAAAAGACAAACAAATAAAATTCAAAGGTTTCAATCAAAACTTTTACGACTCATAACCAACGCACCCTGGTACTTGACTAACCAGACCCAATATACGGACCTCCACCAGCCAGCAGTTGACCAGTGCACAGCAACACTCTACAACCGTTTTCACGCTAACCTTCATGGACATAAAAATCGCCTAATAATAGACGTGGCAACAGCAGTTATCTAAATAAATAAGAGGAGGAAATTAAAAAGGCGTTGGATGAGAGATCTCCTTACTTCAAAAGCTCTAGTATTGAATCAAGCCAGAAAGAGGGTGCTGCTGAGTACTTTTGTTTCCCATGCCTGACATGTCTTTGTTTTCTCATCGGGCCATTCGCTGATTGTCAGCATTATGCAGACAGGTGCGAATAAATAATAAATTTGAAAAAAAAAATAGTCCTATTCAATACTCATTTCTCTCATATTTCAATTAAATTTATTTCATTAAGTATCAACAGATTACACAAAAACTTACAGTATTCATCTTTCGCCTAATACTTGCTAATTGACGTAACTTGTTCATGTTAACAGGAGCATTCATCTTAGCTTTCATTATTTTAACATATTCTTATAAGTTTATTTTCAGATCAATTATTTTTGCTACGGACTCGAGTCTAAATTAAATGCTAAGTATATGATGCAGACAGGTAACTAACTCTTCCGGCGCTATTGGTCCATGAAGCACCTCGGCCTCTGTTGAGACCTGTCCTCAGTTGGTCTCCTCCATGCCCTCACACTTCTAGGATCTAACATCATCCTCTAAATCATCCAGCAATCGCAATCTAGGACGGCATTTTTCACTTACTCCATTCAAGAGACAATGTAGAAAACTATGAATATCAAGGAGAAAGGATACGTCTGTACATATATCAGTGATAAATAACATAAGTGTTGATAAAACTGGCAAATGAAGCTCTTGGTTCAAAACGAGTACGAGGGTACTTATAATGTTCGTCCAAAAGAAAAAATATATAGAGGAAATAAAATTCGTTACTTCAAGCTTCAATTGCAAGCGAGGACATACAATGCATTCATTTGGAAAAAACAAATCTAGCTAAACAGGCAAAAGAGTTTCATGTAGCGGAATGGGGGTACCACAGGGGAGTTCTAAGTATTATCAGGGTCAGGTACTAATTAAAGTTGATGCGGTCGCTATCTCCTTGTGCAAGCACAGTATCCGTCCGCTCCTTAATAGGTTTCCAGTATTTAGCTGAGTACCAGTAGATTTACTGGATGATTTAGTAGCGAATTATAAAGGAACTTTTGCTCAACATTTATCTAGTCAAATGTAAGGATCTGAACGATTCTAGCATTATTATGAGGTACCTAAAAACATACATAAACGCACATCATAATAAAATAAAAAATATTCTAAATGTATATCATTTACTTGGCAAGTAATATTTTAGACGGATCTCAAAATGTTCCTGGTACACCTTTAGCGTACCGCGAATTATATATGGGTGACTCGTGTTCGAATCCCGAAGTCAATCTTTTCTCTTCAGAAATAAAATATTGAAAATTAATGATAAATTATAAAATGTGATTAACCACACGAAAATGATTGAATTTATGTATGTATATATATATATATATATATATATATATATATATAAATATATTTATAAACTTTATCACCACTAATTAATTTCTATCTACTTATTTATGCATTTAATTTTATCTATGATTGACCATTTTTCATATTTAGCTTTTTTATTTTATTATTATTCAATTGTATTTTACTCATTTATTTATATTTTCTTAATTTTATATTATAGTATATTTTGTATTGTATTTAATACTAGCTGTATATTCCGGTTTCACCCGGGGAATTTCATTTTTCTAATAAACAAAAAATAAAACAAAAATAGCACAAATAGATTATTATTCCAAAGCTTTAGGATATACTATATTTTTAGTTTTACCCTCTGGGGCATATATAATTAGGTCTTTAGATGAACCTACTCGAGAGCATGCAACCTAAAGCTGACCATGAGAAAAACATGGGGATTCCAAGTTGATACCAGCTACCCTCAGTGATTGCCTTGTAGGACAGAAGAGAGAGCCACGAGCGAGAAGCGAGTAGCAGGGAGACGCGCACTCTTCGGCCAATAAGTCGTAAAGGATTCGTTCAGCCTTAAAACGTGGACCCCGGTCCATTCCAGAGGAACGGCCTTACCGGGCCATGTTGGCCTCTTCAAAATCTATAAAATGACACTTTTTTCGACTCAAACGGTCGATTTCGTTAAAACCTAATGTAAAGCGAGATCACAACGATTTTTATAACAATAAAGAATATATCCAGAGATCGGCTGAAGTTATGCAATTTTAATATGGATAGGTATTCGCACCTGGTAGGACAAACGGTATGAATTTCTATAAAGAACAAAGAGAATTTCATCTTTATTTACATAGATTATAGCTGTATATCCGGGTTTCACCCGGGGAATTTCATTTTTCTAATGAAACGGTCAGTTTCGTAAAAAACCATTGTAAAGCGAGATCATAACGATTTTTATAACAATAAAAAATATACCCAGAGATTGGCTGAAGTTATGCAATTTTAATATGGACAGGTGTTCGCACCTGGTATGAAAGAACCACTGAGCGAAATTTGGAGAGTTTAGGACGGTATGGATTTCTATAAAGAACAAACATATAAACAAACACAATTTCATCTTTATTTATATAGATTAATATTATTAAAAATTCCCTATTTACTCTAAGCTTTAATGATTGACATTATATTTATTGAAATTCGGTAAGTGGATTTCTATTCTTGTTCTTGTTCCACTAATAATGTACCTAATACAGTTCACGTTCTTTAGAAAAAAGCCCCTTACAATTTATATGAACTTGTTTGTCGGTATGAACTTTTAATCAAAAATTAGCAAACACTTTCGTGTTACCGATAGCCTTTAATTAGCCATTGTTACCGATAGCCTTTAATTAAGTAATGCCATTATTAGAGAAACGGCTAACAAGAGTTGAAAAGGGATGGGAGGGTGTTGGAGGGAAGGGAAAAGGTTTTTACTTTCCCCTCTCAGGAGCCAGTGACGAGAACAAATTGTCGGTGATGGAAGGAGTAGCTAGAGATTTACAGCATCAGGAGTTGCCCGCAGCCACTGAGGAAAATCAGCGCCTTGCCAATCAGTGGCCATTGATAGAAGGATGCAGGATACATAAAGCAGGATACAAGGGGCAAAATTATTACCGAATGGAAGAATATATCAGTATAAGATTTCCAAGAAATTTATGTAAGATAAAAAACATAAAAATGATATTATATCCGTACTCCAAAGGTAAGCAACACCATATCAATTTTTTTCATAGAATTAGGTTTTCCACTGTGGAATTAAAAACTTCCAATTACTTAACGTCAATGCCAATGTGAAAAACGTACATTAAATTAAGTTGTTTGAGTAAAAAAACAATTTAACAAATTATTTGTCACATTTTTTTAAAGTTGATTTTATTAAATATAATTCTATGAAACATGGACATAGTGTCCCCCCCCCCCCTCTTGGAGTAAAGAAGTGAAACATTAAAATATTTTACATATATAATTTCCTAATTTTCACTTCTTACAACCCATACATAGATATTAGTTTAAGTCCTAATATAAATCGACTGACTGGACTACTATCCGTATTTTATGTTTAACAGATGACTTTTTTAAACTTTGAACGGTTCAATAAAAAAGTAAAAAGGAATTTACAAAAGTTCAAAAAACTGAGATGTAAGGTAATAGAAAAATACAAACCTTCACATCCTAAAGTTCGAAAACGGACGAATAAAAAATTGTAAATCGAATGAATAGCACATATCGACTTGTCCACTCATCACAAGGCTACGACTTCTAAGCATACGTGTTTCATCACAGTCTCTCAAAAGTTTGCAACTAAAGCAACACTCTTTATTTTATTTTTAGTAGCCTCGTCCATTTTTTTTTTGGCTTTTGTATTAAACTTGACAATAAATTACTAGATTTAACTAATAGTAAAATAATTAATAATTTATCTAAAAAATATCCCAGTTGAATCTTGAAGTTATAAGGCTATTTAAGGCTTTTCGTGCTTGGACAATATTGAAGGATGATCAATTTAATATTCAGCCAACTAATTATTAATATATATGCTAGGCAGTGTAAAGTTGATAAAACTGAAACCATATATCAAATAATTTGATAATCCTCCTTGAAGAACTAATGATCAGAATAAGGTAAATTTTAATAAGTACCAACCCCAAAAAATTGGGGCTAATGCTATTGACATCAATAATCGATGTTTCTCCCTTCAAAGGGATCGATATGTTAGTAAATAATACACCAAAGCCTGAATAATAAAAACGACTTCGTGAACCAACGAGTTCTTCACTAACAGGTGATCCACTGTCTTGGGGGCAGAATTCCACTACCAAAGGCTGTAGGTATGTATGTAGGTTCGAGTATATACTTCAACTAAATGTATATATATGTATACAAGAATTTACATATATGTATGTATACGCTTATATATATATATATATATATATATATATACATATATATATATATATATACATATATATATATATATATATATATATATATATATATATATATATATATATATATATATATATATATATATATATATATATATATATGCATATATATATATATATGTGTGTGTGTATACATATATGAATTTTTAAAATTATTAATATGTGTTATTAGGGAACAGCCTTCTCGACATTAGCCTATTTTGAGCTGGACTAAGGTTCCACTTTTCGTCGTATTGCGTGGTCTCTTGACAGCTATTCAGGCATTCATTACAAAACCAAATATGAGAAATTATAGCAAGAACATAAATCGATAGAATCATTCAAAAACATCGTTTAGCTTTGTATTGTAGGGTATTAGATGTCGCTCACTCAGAACGTCGTCATGTCTCAAAAATCGGCTATTGTTAGTTATGACTGTTTTCTGAAAACATCTGCGAATTTCAAACAGTGACATCATAAATCAATAGGGACTTTTAAAAATATTAACAATTTATATTTTTTTCTCATTCAAACAATGAAAATCATTCAGTTGTTATCTAAACCGATCAGCTGTAAAGTATAAAGTAGGAGCCTTAATTTCTATCATATTTTATTTTATACTTTTTCTCTCTCCAGAAAAATCATGATTGTTATATTTTGACGTTGTTAAAAGAAGTAAGTAAGTCATGTTTGTTTATGTTAAGAAAGTTAGCATCTTAGTTGAACTAAACTTAGAAATACACACCATTTTATTTATAATTAATCATTAACATACATTTAAAAAGTATTCAATTCATAAAAACATTAAATATAAAATTTCTAAGTTCTGTTTGGGTTTACATAATGAAAGATAAAAATAAAAAGAGGTCCAGTAATCTCGGGTAAAATGAGCGCACGGTGTAGCAAGCGCGGAAATAATTCATAATTTTTTTTTTCCTTTTTGCTCATCATCATCAGTAGACAATGAAACTTATAGGAATGTAATCTAGTAGTATAAGCTTAAAGAGAATCACAAGTTTAGCCATGAGTTCTACGTAGCTTTTTTTTTGCAAGATTACGCCAGTTGAAACTGTCATTAATTTCCCTAATAGCTCTATTAAATGTTTTGGTACCCCATTTTCAAAATTTTTAGTTGTTTTATATTTTCCCCCTTTCTCTAATCATTGAAGTGAAAATGTGATGAGTTTCTTGTTTTTTTTTCTAAGAAAATAAAACTAAAATAAGCAGGATTTCAATAGATTATATTATTTAGGTAGTAAATCAGACAGAAATAGACGATTTTTGAGTGCAGCAATGGAGTTGATTTTTGTCAGTCTCAGAAACCTACAAAAATAAATAAAAAACGAACTATATGCTCCACCTAATAATGAATACAAAACCTAATCAAACACGGAAAAAATAATTCGATTTTTCAACCCTGGCCCCATTGTGCGGCGGAAGGATTTCGTCGCTTGAAACGTAAAAGCTTCTATTTTAACTGGGATCACTTTTATATATATATATATTTTTTTTGAACGATGGATCATAACTGAAAATAGAAATTGTTGGAAAATTGCTTTTTCAAAATATAGATTATAACGTTTCAATTGGGGGTCACCAGTGGTATAGTGGTTAGCATGGCAACCTACAATACTAAAGGTCGCAGGTTCAGCCCTAGTTATAGGTTCAGCCCTAGGTTAAGCCCTAGTGGCGTAAAGTGACGTTTTTTAACAAACAAAAAAACGTTTCAATTGATTATACATATTTAATAGTCAACATTGGGATTCCAATAAATGAAATAACCTCTTTTATTTTTATTACGTGGGTTTCAAAAAAAGGACAATAGATGATATTAACTGTTTTCGTTATTTATTTATTTTATTCCGCCCTTTTTTAATAGGCATTGACATTCATCTCAAACCTGGTCGACAAAAACAGAGAAAAGAAATATTAAAAGCTACCCTTGCAAAGAGTTTTTTGTATAAAGGATGTTAAGCGAGAGGCAGCATTCATTTATTTTCTAAGTTTCTCTGTCATTTTCAGGGAAGATGGAAGTTATTTAACATTATTCGGACCGGGTCCAAAACAATCACAATTATGACAGGTAATAAAAAGGTTTATTACTAAATAACATTAATAAACGACGAATTTTATAAAACAAGACTCTAGACCGATTAAAATGATAGGCATTAAGGTTTATAGCATCACTCTAAGACTCGTTGGGAGTTGGGTCCATAAACGTTTATTAATCTGGAATTTCTTACCATTAAGACAATTTTTATTCAATACGAATATTATCTATATTTCCTCGGGGCAACACAATACATGTTAGGGTTTTATGTATTGTAGAAAAAATGTAGCTGGTATTACTTTAAAAGTGCACACCTCATTTATTAGTTTTGAATGCTTTCAATTTTGAATGAATTCATCTAACAGATGAAATGAAATGTGAAATTTAACTTCAGTCTGTGACTTTTAGGCTCCTATCACAAACCACAGAATAGACAGTACATGGAAGTCGCATTTCCCAGGCTGTATTAGATTAATGAAACAGACTTAATGAAATAATATGATACGAAAAAGTTTTTATCAATATTTATAAAATCTGGTAGTAGATTAGAAATCGACGTGATTTGTTAATATGTAAAAGCCATTCCTCAACTTCACACATTTCCCCACATTTATATGCTTGTTGTAGAGTATCTGTATAGCAAAATTTGGAAGTTGTCAATAATTTTCGATTCATTAATGCTTATTTATTTTTTAAGGGACCTAATTCCATCAACAGTCGAATAGATTTTTTTTTACCGCTTGCTTGTTTTTTACTACGAGTTGCTTTTTGTAGATATATCGTGAAGGTGAATCGATAAGTGCATTTACGTCTCGTTGTAAAGTTTGTCTCTTATGCCTTTCTGGAAATCGAGAACGATTACTGTTCCTCTAAAATCTTTTCATATTGCTTTCGGAAATTTATTATGGAAGTATAAAGTGTCCCCTCCGTTTGACCAATTTTGATGAAATTTCGGTTGTCGCATATACATTTCGCGAGCATAAAGCACGATAAAGCATACCTGATATTAAAGAACACCTTATTTTCATTAAACATGGCGAATTTGATCAAAATCATTAAAGCCGTTTTTGAGATAATTTAAAGAAAGCTATAAATTGGAAAAAAAGTTATGAAATAAAGTGCCCCCTCTGTTTGACCAATATTGATGAAATGTTGGCTGTCACATCTTTGGCAAATACATACAGCAAATACCAAGTTTGATCAAAATCGTTAAAGCCGTTTTTGTGTAAATAAAAAGAAAAAAAAACACGTGAAAATGATACAAAATTTATTAAGTAAAGTGCCCCCTCCGGTTGATCAATTTTGATGAAATTTTGACCGTCGAATCGCGGGCATATGCATACACCAAATTCCGAGGTTAATCAAAATCGTTAGAGCCGTTTTTGAGAAAATCGAGAAAAACATAAAAATTAGACAAATTCCTTAAATAAAGTACCCCCTCTGTTAGACAAATTTTGATCAAATTTTTGTAGTCACATCACGGGCATATTCATGCACCAAATACCTAATTTCAGGTTTGTACGGTTCATAGTTTTTGAGCTAGTCTGGTCACACACACACACACACACACACACACACACACACACACACACACACACACACACACACACACACACACACACAGACCATTTCCCGGGGGACCTCAAAACGTGTATTTCCGTTGAAAACCGGAAGTCGAAATTTTTCACGATCGCAAGACTTACTATACAGGGTGTTTCGGAATCGCACGGCACTATTTTAGGTACGTGTTCTCTAACACAAAATAAACAAAAAAGTTCATATTAACATGTATCTCAAACTCATTTATTAAACAGATATCAAAGGTTAAAGATTTATTATTACTATTTATTTATTATTATTAAAACATTTAGAGTAAATGTTCAAAGGCGCCTCCGTTTTGTTGAATGCAACATTCAGCACGACGAATCCATGCTTCTCTGGCTCTTCGTATAGCATCAGGATGGTGGTTGATAGTTACTGCGGCTTCCACGATCCGATTTCTTAGCTCTTCTTGCGTGTCAACTGCCGCAGAATAAACCATAGACTTCATCCAGCCCCACACAAAATAATCTAATGGCGTTAAATCCGGAGATCGTGGTGGCCATTTAACAGGTCCGTTTCGACCAACCCATCGGTCTCCATAAGTTGCATTTAAATAATCAGTGACACTATGAGAAAAGTGAGCTGGAGCACCGTCATGCATAAACCACAGCCTTTGCCTAATGCCTAGCGGAATATCTTCTAGAATATCGTGCAGATTATTTTGCAAAAAATGCAAGTAAGATATACCTAACAGCCTAGGTGGCAAAAAGAAGGGGCCGATGATTTTGTCGCTTAGAAGACCACACCAGACATTTAAAGAGAATGTATGTTGGTAATGTCCAACAGCAGTCGTATGAGGGTTTTCTTCGGCCCAAGTATGGGTATTTCGAAAATTAAGAATCCCGTTTCTTGTAAAGCAAGATTCATCAGTAACCAAAATGCAGTTCAGGAAGTTAGGATCTCGTGTGCATTGTCGAATTAACCACTGGGAGAAATTTCTGCGCTTGTTATAATCTTGTGGTAACAAATCTTGCCTACTTGATACGTGAAATGGATATAATTGTTGTTCGCATAAAGTTCGCCATACGCTGGTAGAGGAAACATCGAAACGACGTGACAATCTTCTGGTACTAG
This sequence comes from Aelia acuminata, assembly GCA_911387785.2. Classification (NCBI taxonomy): domain Eukaryota; kingdom Metazoa; phylum Arthropoda; class Insecta; order Hemiptera; family Pentatomidae; genus Aelia; species Aelia acuminata. Next base: position 86,753,388 of record OU426983.1, on the reverse strand, counting down.
TAGTAGGAGATAACTGAACAGCATCGAGTATTTCTTCTTCTACGTTTGCAGTTGGTCGAAATCGTTGTCGACCGGCGTTCACTCGTATAGGTTTTAGCGTACCATTATCCCTAAGACGTCTTTCAATGGCCTCAAACGTTTTACGATTTGGTATTCTTCGGTTAGGAAATTTTTCACGATATCTTCGAACAGCAGCAGCACCGTTTGTATGTACCTCGCCATAAGTTAAAAGCATGTCTGTTTGTTCATCAAAAGTGAATAAATTTGTGGTATCTCCTATGATAATCATAAATTGAACTGTGTCACAAGATTCACTCACACTAAAACACACAGAACTAGACAAACAGATGAGCAACTACTGTCATTGCTTATCGTTCATTTGTTTATCAGGTGATTAAAACCTTTTATTTAGTATTAAACACGTTAAACGTTGTACAGTCAGTCTTAATGCAGTAAATAAATAATAAATCTTTAACCTTTGATATCTGTTTAATAAATGAGTTTGAGATATTTGTTAATATGAACTTTTGTGTTTATTTTGTGTTGGAGAACACGTACCTAAAATAGTGCCGTGCAATTCCGAAACACCCTGTATATTTCATATGTAGGTAAGTGAAAGTAAAAAATGTAAAATTAAATAATGTAAAAGAAAATTGATATTTTAGGAGGTGAATAAAGACTCGACCCATAAAGTAAAGTTACTAGAAAGAATATTGAATATCTTCCCATTTTCTCTAGTTAGTGACCTTGTTATAGTATTAAAACTTCATTATTCATGGATACCCAAGACTTCCTTTTTAAGTATATGCTGATCCAGTTTGATGTTACATATTAAACTATTATATACAATATGTCTTACTGAAAAATTGCTGAGTTCCTAAAACTTTATGTGCGTATAAAACCATCAAACTGTTGACTTGTGATTTTTATCTTCCTGATAGCCTGTTTTGTATTTCTACTAAATGAATTACCGACGGTATCCATTTAGTCAAGGAGCGGGGTAGCTCACTGAGTTGCTGTGGCAAGGTCCCGAGCTCAAATCTGGCTATGGCAGGATATCTTTAGTATTAGAGAGATACTCCTAGGGTAAACCCAGCCTTTATAAGGTGGGTACCCTTAATAGCAAAATGAAGGGGAAAAGACCTGGCGGTTGAGCGTGATTACGGTCAAATCATCTCCTTACACGACCGCTGACAAAAAAACAGTACTTCCTTACTGCAACCAAGATCCTTCATGGGTTTTAGTGATACACGTTTTATCCATTTATCCCGGTATATATATATTTTGCAAATATTAACATATCTTAATTCATAAATGGACTTAAAATATATTTAGAAGAAGCCGCACTTGAATAAACACAATAAAAATATAATGAAAAATATTAAACAATGATTCTGCAAAAAAAAAAAAAAAAAAAAGAGATGAAGTTTACTCTTAGGATAAACTAATATTATAAAAAAATAAATGGTGATCAGAGTAAATAATATAAATTAATTTTTGTGGACAAATAAGCAGTTAGATCAAGATTTTTCAATCCTAGGTGTTTCTGCATCCAGACAGTTTTCATTGGCTCATATCACCAACAACACGGCAGGGAGAGAAGCCATGGAATCCTGCTTTGCCTTTTACATTAGTAGAACAAAGCTTGATTCCCTAGCAAATGTAAATAGATATAAATAATGTATTTAAGATAGATTACTTCATATTATTCTAATATAATTGTCTTCATCTTATCCAAATAATTATTTATAATTTATTTGTGAAGTTAATATATCATTTTATCTTAGATTATTTTAGATACTTTTCATTATAATTTTTAAAAAATTCATTATTTGTAATAATTTATTTTATAACTTTATTTATATATACTTTCCTGTAGTATTTATATTAATTTTATAATTCTTAGTGCATTAATATTTAATAAAAATATTATAATAATGTTTGAGAACGTATTTCCTAAAGGAGATACTTTGTGCGGGGAATGATGAACAAATCCCTAAAAGGTGTTCTACGAGGAGAAGTGATTTGGTATGTTGAGATCTCTTGTATTCAAGAAGTGGATAGGGGATAGAAAGGGAAAAGGGAAAAGATCAAGAAAACAGGAGGGTTTATTGGTTTTTAGGAAAGCGACAAAAAGGAAGTATTGCCTCCGGAAAACGTAATAAAGCTTCTTTAACTCGGCACATCGGCGAGATATGGCTTCTAAGGTAATAGTGGATTGTAAGTAGCAGTTACAGAGATTTTATTATATATAAATGTATTAAAAGATCGTCGAAAAAAAATCGAATTAGCTTTAGTCTATTTTTTCAACAAAAAAAAAAACCAAATAAAATCAGTGATCTTAATGTTAGACAAACATTTCAAGATAAATCTATGAATTCAAATACACGCTCAAATAACTGTAATAAGCTATTCAACATAATAGGATATTTTTGAAATACTATACAAAAAAGTTAATTAATTAACAGTTTCATGTTAATTTAACTCAAATTTCAAGTTAGTGTAGTTTGGTATTGCCTCACTGGGTTAAATAAAAGATTCCTAGGGGGGAGAGAAATTAAAATTAAAGAAATTTTCGGGGTGTATATTTACATCGATAGGCCTAGAAAGAGTAGTCCCCATCTATTTTTATTTTTTTTAGATATATCTAAAAAAGTAATTCTTATCTTGTAATAGCTATTCAAAATAATATTAAAATTTTGAAATGATATTAATAATACACAGTTCAATTAAATTAGCATAACAAATTTTTAGTCAATTTCAATAATTTAAATTCCGAATATGGACTATCAGCTTATATCTAAGAGTTCTTAACATCAAGAAGATAATTTATTCGAAAATTGGTCAATGAAAAATTATGAATGCCGGTCAAATTAAATATTTGACTGAACTAAAGACTAAATTTATTTATTGTTTAATAAATAAATAAACTAAGAATTAGAGATATGAGATATCCACCTGCAGGACGCAAGATCGATTCACACTCGACAATGATCTCCCCAACTGACAACAGCCCCTCTTCACTGGCTATTGTGCACCCCTTCCGGTAACACCAACATCACAAACTATTCTCGTATATATCATATTTAGTCTATACAAGTAAATTTATTTCCACAAACAAAGATAACATTGATAATCAACAAGGCTAAAAGTATTCTAATCATAAAAGCTATACTTCAAAAACAGAATTAAGGATTTATAAACACTTGTTGTATTACACTCTCACAGTATGATCAATCAGCAAAAAATTTAAATAAGCAAATAAGTAATCATTTTCATGTGTTTACATATTAAATACATCTCCAGGCCTGTGCTTGGAAGGCTCGAAATTTCTTACACATTTTCGTTATAAAGATAGATTTTACTACCCTTATAGATGTCACTACCCCTTAGAGATGTCACTACCACCGACTGCTATCCATCTGCATGAAGTACACAATTTCATCAAAAATTTGCCAAATAACAAAGCCCCCGGTTACGACTATAGATTTTTAATTTTATTTTTTAACAATTATAAAAATATTTACAACAAATTTTATATTTCTATTTAGCCAAATAAGGTACTTCATCAAAACCGCGTTTATTCATTTAACATTGGTATAAAAATGTTATCCCAGAATAACTTTTGATATTTGTTTAGTAGTGAATATTAGAAAAAGAAAAAAAAACTTCTTGAAGAAATAGTTCAGTTACATTACTAAAACTCGATGAGCTGTTAAGTTACCTTTGAGAGCAGGGCAGATCCTCTTCCAGATGGTGAGGCAGCCGGAGCGGTGGAACTGACCCAGGGCCAGCTCCATGAAGAAGAGCGGCATCCCGCCGAAGACAAGCATGATACAGTAGGGGATGAGGAACGCTCCTGGAACAGAAGAGGATTCCATTAGCCATAAATAATGTGTACGGTAACTCTGAAGTGTAGGTATTAAAGTAGCAATCCTGACATAGGACTACAATGTTTACTGTAGATACTCTACTTACAATGTTCTACTGTTGATCTCAGTAGAAAATATCCATTTTCTATGGAATAACCATTTGATCAGTCTCGCTTTCCCTCGATCGGCCGTGGAGACATAATTAACTTTAAACTTTTACTTACAGGGTGCTTAATTTGTTATGGCAGGGTGCTTAATTTATGGTAATTCTGTGAAGAATTCTGGGGAAAGCATACTTACAGACCAAATATAACAGGAGTCAATCCAGATCGTCCGGTTGTTATGTTTTCCCACAAATAAAGATTTTTCCATAATAGCACAGAATAACTTACAATTTTCGAAATTTTTATTGGATATTGATATGAAAATACTATTAATAAGAATATCAGCCAGTACTCTATTACTTAAATCAAAGATTAAAACGTCAGTGCCCTTTTATTCTCCTAGTTTATATATTACATCTTTTTATATATATTTTATTTGTTAAATTTTGAATTCCAGAGGAAAACATTTTAAGCAATGTTTAAATCTTATATATGTGTAAGGTAGATCAGTATATAGATCATTAGGAAAAATCTAAGAGTTGAGACCGTTTTATTTATAAATAAGTATTTGTTCTTAGAAAAATCTGTATTTATATGTAGTTGTTCTGTATTTTTTCTTTTTAAGCTGTCTAGACCGAAGCCGGGTGAGAAGGAAAAGAGTTATTCCTAGTGTCCGCATCGAAATAAATTTTGCAAGTGCAAATTATAACTGGCGCGCCACGGGACGCGAAAAACCAGAAACTACCACAGTTCTTCTAACACAACCCCTCCACCAATTAACGATTTTTTCAATGTCGTAAAATTAAATAATTTTAAGTTTCAGCAGGAACGCAGGGAAGTCTATGTGGACTCTAAAATACAAGGGGACAAAGTGTAAACACGAGTTTCAAAAAAAGAAAGAAAAGCTTTATTTTTAACAATAACATGTGCTGCTACAACACAGAGCATACCTACCAATGAATAATCACGGATATTTATCGAAAAATATATTAATAAAATTATATTTTATCTTATATATTTTCCATATTTTTTTCTTTTATATGAATTTTGTTTCCTAATGACTAAAACTGAAAATACCAAAAAAAGTTACGACTGATATTGAAAATGTTTTTAAATCTATAAGCCCATTTCTGTATTTTCTTGTTCTTTTCGTATGTTTGGAGGCGTTAACTAACCGTTTTTACTTTAAATCTAATTGAGCGATAAACGAAAAAAAAAAGAAAGTTGTCTATTTGTGTTAGCTCGTCCATTAAACGGTGGCCAACCCAAACACCAGCACTTAGAGGGTTAAGTCCTGTTTTCTTTTACTTTTGATTTGGGCGGATTAACAACCCTTTATAAGATTACCTCTCGTTTAGGGAAGTTTTCGGACCAAACTCAAAATTACTAAATGATCAATTCAGTTGATTACCGATTCCTAGTGGAATGACATTGTGAACCAATGACTTATCAAAATACAAAATTGCAGAAAGAGTCCATGTGATGAATTGAAGAATGTTTCTTAGATCAATGGTTTATTTTTGGCAATACACAATACCACTAAAATAGTTTTTGTTAATTACCAAATAGAGATCTTAATTTATTTATTAAAGTCTAACGTTTGTTAATTTCTCCTAAAATATTATTTAAAAAAATGTTTTCCTGGTCTTAATGTAATTTACTTCTGCGACAGAAAAAAATAAAAGGGTTTTATTACTATGATCTGGTAAAAACTTCTTTCACAACAATGAGTGGCTTATGTTGTTAATATTAGCCATACATGTTTACCAGATAATAGGGTGTTTTCAGTAAACCTTCAGAATTATTGAACCTTTATACATTAAAAAAAAATGTAATGGTTGCGCAAAATTCTTACCTAGAATTCTAAATTCATCAATTTTTATAAGACATAATCTGCATAATATTTTTTTACTTTCATTACGAAATAATAATCTTCTTTTTTTTATAGAAAAAATTAGGATAATTTTATATGTATAATAAAGAGATATTAGGATCATTTTGTATGGTTTGAGAAAAACTTATACTCAACCCGGGGAATTTCATTTTTCTAATAAACAGCAATTCTATAAAAGGAAAATACAACAATTTGGCTCGACGCCTACCAAGGTAGCGCGCGCTCACTTCACCCCTCTCGTCCAATAACTCGAAAAGAACTCATCGTTCAGCCTCTAAACGTAGACCCCGGTCCATTCCGCAGAAACGGCTTTATCGGGTCTTGTTGGGCTCTTCAAAATCTATAAAATGAGACTTATTTTGACTCAAACGGTCGATTTCGTAAAAATGTAAAACGAGATCATAACGATTTTTATAACAATAAAGAATATACCCAGAGATTAGCTGAAGGTATGCAATTTGAATATGGACAGGTGCTCGTACCTGAAATGAAAGAACCAATGAGTAAAATTTGGAAAATTTAGGACAAACGGTATGGATTTCTATAAAGAACCAACAAACAAACAGAATTTCTTCTTTATTTATATAGATTATTGAAATAAAAGTATAATAAATACTTTTTTTACTAATACAGTTTGGATTGTGTTTAAGAACAAATTAATGATATAAGGGTTTATATCCGAATGAATATAAAAGTTTCGATAAAGTCGTATACTAAGGGAATAACCGAAATTATCTCGGACATGGGGCAGTACGTGGGCAGGATTCCAAAGCCGAGCAATGAGCCGAGCAGCTAGCGCCTGGAATGAGATGCTGTTCCGCTTCGGGTTATTAGTTTAGCAAATTAGGAAATTAGTAGGGCTTCGGGGGCCAAGTCGGGCCTGCCTTAAGGCGATATCAAGACAAATATGAGAACTTATCTCAAGAAATATGAGAAAATAATTTATTAAATCAAAACTTAAATAAATTGTAAAAAAAAGTAAAATAAAACAGGACAATAAAAAAAGAAATTAAACATAAAACAATTGAATAATATCTTTCATTCCAGAGAATAAGTGGTTAATTTACTTACTTTTCAAGGCACTTCCAACGTTTGACTAGTATTGATATAAAATCAGGTTGTCATTATCCAGCGTTTGAATTTCGTCAAAAATGTTAAAATAGTGACTACTACTATTAAACCAATCGTCATTTAACTAACTGAATAAATCTTATAAGTAATTAGATATACAGTATTGATACATTGTTCATTGACCGATTGTAACATTTGTAACGGAAAATATAAAAACTAAGTTTCAAATCATTGCTTAACTTATACACTTCTTCATTACGAAGAAACCGTATCTATGTTTTATGTAGCCTCTTAACCCATTATGACAAAGTTCGACTAACCAATTATTCACTGGGATGAGAGATACAATAACAACATTCAGGAATATTTAAAACATTTTCATTATTATTTCAAACCAACAAAGAAAAAACGGTAATAATCCATGTTTTGTCGAAAAATATTTGTCAGGGGCATCTGGTGGCTACAGTGATTAAGGCACCGGGGAAAAAACTTTAGTTTGCGCCAAAAATTTCAAAAATATGTTAAACAGCGACAGAACGACGACTTTAGCTTTCCCGAAGAGAAACGTGTTCTTATCCATTTGTGAAATATCTAGACTAGTAAGTAGAGGAAGTTATTTTTCATTCACTTAAAGATATTAAATAAGACAAAAAAAAAAATCTAAAAAACTTTCATAATCTTAACTGTAGCACTTATGTGGGTTGAAAAAAATTAAATTTATGAAAAATAACACTTCACACAAACAATATTAATTTAAATAATCAAAGAGATTACAAAAAGTATCAACTGGTAACGATACAATAACACAAAAATAACGAAACATATGATTCGAGCTTGAGAGCAAAACTAACTCTCCAGTCCGTCGCTCCTAATATTTATTCTGAATCAGAACGTTCTAGAACCTCCCAGATAAGCGTAGAAGGTACTCAAACAGTCACGAATATTTACTAGAACAGCACGTACCAACTCCAACTAGAACTCTTTTCAATCATGTATCGTCTTTGATTGCAAAAGGTCTTATGTCAGAAATGTTCGATTTTTCAATTCTATTGGATTTTTTATGGAAACGAGTAGTTCTAGGGTCCTAAAAGACGAAGTATTTCAGCAGTAAATATAAAAGAAAAATCAAGCCTTTCTAAAAAGGCTATTTCTTAAAAGAAATATTCGAATTTTCGGAATTCGCTTCGTCATTAATCCTGAGTGACACCAGCCTATAAAGAAAATTCAAAATCTAACACAAAAAAAGTTTTACAAAAAACAATTTTGTATGTTTCTTTCGATAATCAAACACAAAAAATTATTTTTCTGTTCTCCTGAAAATCAGCTGTTAACTGACATATGACCTTTTGCAGTATCAACGACGATGTATTGTTTTGACAATATTTTTATAATTATTTGTTCTATATTTTTATTAATATTAAATTATTATTTATTTATATATATTTATATTTATTTATATATTTATAGTTGCTTCTAGATGCTATCTTTCCTCATACCTAAGGAAACTGTATCAATACATTGGTAATTTGGCTCTCCAATGCAAGAAGTGCAAATAAAAATATAATATTCTTTTAAATAAAATTGACTATTAATTTTTTTTTAGAAATAGAAAAACGAATATAATTCCCTTTCGGCATGCATAATTGATAGGATCAAATCAGTTTTTCCAATACGTTCAGAGGGATTTTCTCACTGTTTATGACTCCCGCATAATATATCTACAGCTTTCCCTGGACTGAGTCCAAATCCACGAGCCAGGAGAACTAGCATTAGTGTTTTATAGGTGCTCCATCTCTAAAAATAAAATATAAAAACTTCCTAGCATATATATTTTTGAAAAACACAATACTGTAAACTGCATTTTAAAATTCCTAGCTGAATCATATTTGAATGTTTACAAAGCATTGGTATGTAGACCACCTCAGTAATAAGTATATCTTTAATGAGCATTTTTATTTAGAAAAAATAAACGATTTATCAGGTACCAATATATTTAACCAATGAGTTAAGATGATTTTTTGATTGAATTAATTGATTATGTAAGGTTTTAGCCATATTTTGATACAATTTGCTCAAATATGTCACCAACATATATTAACCATAAGTTGGTTGAAAGCATTTACGAAAAAAGTACAACTTCACTAAAGTATCGGCGTGAAAACCAGGTAAAAGTGTGACAACTTTTCTATTACCGCGTTGGAACAAAGCGCTGGAGGAATAAAAGGAACTTTTAATGGAGGAAAGCACCTCCGACATAAATACTTGAAAAACCTTTCTATGACATTCCTTTTAATACCGAAAAAACAAAAGCACGTGTTCAACCAAATATTTAATACTAGTAATCAGTAGTATTACTTTAATCAAGGGAATTACTTTGCAGCTCATTTTCTTGGCCCATCTCACGAACCTGGAGGACTTGATGTTCTGATATTTATGTACGCGAATACTATCCTTATTTCACGTAGTCACGCAACTTGCTTTGTATGAGTGGATTCCACGAAGTAATGAAACTCAAGCTCAAACTCATTAAAAAAAAATAACAATCTTAAAAGTAATAAAGGTAACATCGTTCGCTGGAATGCAACCATTTCTGAGAAGAGATGGTTTCTCTTGACGTGCTATTCTATTTTATAATGTACTCATTAATAGGGACACCAAATAAAGGATATTCAAAAGCTATTATACATGCTTTAAAAAACAATTAATATGTTGAAATGTACCATTAATTCATCCAACATTATGTTATAATGTGTTTTTATTTGTTTGAAAATATATTTATGCTGTTACAATCTACTACTATATCATATAATATATTATTTCTCAAAGCCTTTTTTATGTCCATAACTTCCTTAATACTTCATCAAATTTCATGAAGCATCATTTTAAAGCTTTCCTTAACCGCTACACCGGAAAATATACAAATCACTCATTTCGCCTTCGATTGCGAGTTATAAGCGCAAAACTGTAGTATTGGTAATAGAGGTTTGGTAGTCGAGGTCTCTAAATGGATTCAGTCTTTTCAGGTTTTCACGGAGAACATTATCGGTCATATACTTTTTTTTTTATTAACCCCTTCGTTGGCGAGTTGTAAGCGAAAAACTGAAATTCTCAGAGAAAATCGTAGCAGGGCTTTTTCGAAGGTGTCATTTTTTCAGTTTGTCGAGACGAACATTTTTCGCTATATTCACTTTTCCGATTGTCGCTGTCGTTGGAGTTACAAGCAAAATCATGCGATTTCAGTCAATAGAATCAGTGGACTCGCTTTCCGCGAAACCTCACCGCTTCTCTAATAATCTACAAAAAATAAATAATCTACAATTAATAGATAATCTCCAATTTAAATACATCTACTCTTTTCTTCAACCCTCACATATGCCCATGACGCATTATATGCACTATACGATACTAAATGTACGGAGCGTACTTTAATTAAGTGGGATTTAAGTAAGTTAAAGTGCGAAAGTTTTGAACGGAGCTAGTTCTGATAAAATTAATGTTTTGCAAATGTCACCTATTATTGGGAAAGGAGTCCTAGTTTCGATCTGGATGCTACTCAAGTTTTAGGAATTTTTAAACAAATCCATCGATCCATTCTTAGATTCATCTTATTAACTAGAAGATGGGACCGAAAATGGTCCATGTTGGTATTAAGTGAGACCTGAACATGTATCATGTAACGTGTATCATTATCACAACACGGGTCCTCATAAATTTCATTTGCTCAAATTTATATTTGTTCCAGCTCCAACAAAGAATGAATTATGACGATGCGTGTAGAAAAATATTTAAAGTTTGTGGTGAAGATACAGTTTTCGATAGAACGTGCAGATGATAGTTAACAAAAAAATTTAATTGTTGGTTCGACATTTTAAATAAGCCTCTGTGCTGAAAACCTGTGCTCTCTACCGCCAAACAGAAGTTTCACCTGAGTAAGAGAGTGTTGTGTATGTGGTAGGATATTTGAAGACCAATACATTTTGAGCTAATGAAAGGCGACGAAAAACTTAATTGTTTTGAATAGTTTTTTTTTTTTTGAATTGGTTTGAATAGTAAAGAAATCGAAAAGAAGAATGTATCAGACAAAAATTAATTCACTTTTTCAGAAGTCTTTTTTTTTTTTTTTTTTTTTTAAATGAGGTATTTGAATTGCCTCTTCACTTCGACAAAAAAAGTCATAACTAAAGAAATAATGGTAATACCAATGATAGCTTCTCTACAAGCCTGTTTATGTCTTCATTTTAATATAGTGCACACATAAAATTGTTTTAATTTAGTAATTCGGTTATAACTTTCAATGAATATGATTAAAAAAACGTATTTGTATTAATTTTTAATTGCACACCATCAATTGAAAAGGGCCCATAACACTTTTAGAAAGATCCCTTAAATTTTCAACTACACATGACAGACTGCTCACGTTCCTGGTAGCTGGAAAAACTTGTAAATTTTTCATTTGTTAAAAAAAGGTGACGAAAGGAATGCAGAAAATTATAGGGGAATATACTTATCTGATTTAATTTTAAAACTATTTATAGGTCTTTAAAGAGTTCCAGAGTGACTTTAGGTAACATAATAATGATAACAGGATTTAATTATTGATTGAAAAAATTTAATTTAACATTTTTCTACCTTAAAGAAGGGCATTTGTTTGATATTTAAGTAATATTTCTTTTTTATATATTTGTAAACACTATATAACTATGAATTAGGAGCTATTATTTTTTTTAATACCTGTATAGTGCCATATTTGCAGATCTGTTCATTGAATAATATTTGCTTGATTTACTTATGTTTTTCTCACTCTCATTTGTAAAATAATTTGTATTAAACATTTTAAGGTTGATGGACTCCAAGAGACGGAAAATTGACCATCGTGGAGGTTTTTTGTAAATAATCATTGTAAATTATGTAATTGTTGAAAATAAAACCATTCATTCATTTACACCTTATATTGTTTTATTTTTGGTTGATTCAGTTTTTAATTTCAATAAGTTTGATAATTAAAAAAATATTTTTATTAGTTGGTTTTTATTTATTTCTTCATTAGTTTACCCATGCCTTCAATTAATATGTTTGAAATCTGGAAGAACCACCACCATTCGATAAAGCATTAAGCTGTTCACCTCCCGAGCCTGCACGTACTTGATTAAGTACTTAAGCTGGCAACAATTAGCCTACTTGCGTAAACAATACTACTACCCTTCGGTGTGAACTAAACCCAGAGCAGCCCGCAGGTAAGGAACGACCATGGTAAACAAAGGACCGCTCGAAGGCAAACGATCAGAAGGCAGCAAACAGAAGTCAATGGCCATTTCCCGTGATGAGTAAATCTCGAGGGACAAGCAGTTCCCAAGGGAACCTGCCTCTTCGCTTCTTTGTGCTTGCTTAGTCTTTGCTTGAGATTTCCGGTACACCACCTGCTTGTTTTGTTATTATAATATTCGACTGAAATATTGTTAAATATGACTGAGAGATTGTTATAAAAAAAAATAATAATGGATGAGCGTCTAGTGATTTCAGAGTTGCAATACTCGCGAAACGAGATATAATTTTTTTAAGCTCTTATTTCAAGGCGGTAAGAGCAAATATTTGACTTCGGAAGGATGAACTGGATGATTTACAATATCATATACATTTGGAGCACTGTTTATTCCGGATAAATCAGTTTTCCTATTAAACATGTGTCGGTATAAAATGTTTTTTATTTTACTAAGTAATATCCCAAAGAGGGCAATTAAATAAAATATATATTGTAGTAGCAAGTAAATCAAACTAGCATTATAGACATGAATATTTCAGTTTATAAATCAGAATATAAACTTATTTCATACTTTTTTAAATGAATATACCCTTTATTAAAATTTACAACCGCATTTTCAATAATACGTCAAATAAATCTGATAGTAAAAATAAATAAAACAAAAATAAAGAAATACACAACTATGTAGTGAAACTATCCATTGGTAGCTATATTGTCTAATATATTTAAATTAGAAGGTTCCGAGGCCATCTCTTTTTCAGAAGCCTAGGAGGATTGTTTGGAATACAGGAGTATGTGAGGTAGGAAAAAGTTGGTTCGGTTAGTCCTGGAATCAATTATGAGCAGAATAGACTCTCCAAATTAGCGACACCTATAACATTAAGGTGCATTGACGATTTTGAGTATATATATGAGTATTTTTATGTATTGGGAGTTTTTAGCGTTGTCAACTAAGTGTTGAAGAATTCAGTAGCACCGAATATTTTTTTGTCGTTTTCGTTTTGTAAGAGGATTCCAAGTTAAAACATTTGACCAGTGAGTCTTAAGTTGCGGATCTGTTCGGCAGAGATAACAGTTTTATTAAAGTTCTCTAAAATTTGAGTTTGAGCAAGTTTCCAGGAAAAAAAGTTATAAGTCGATTCTTCATAAATAAAGATATAAAATTATATAGAGGACCAATTTACTTCAATCAAGTTTAATATTATAATATAGATTAATAACAGAGTGTGTTATCTAATAAGAATGTTAGAAAACGCTGCGATTCGCTACTATATCTGCAAAGCACAAACTCACAAATTACTATAACTTGGGTGCTTGGTGGTGGCGCCTTCACACCCTGTCGCTACAGTGCCCGCAAAGCACGTACGTCTTCCCAATTAGTAGGTACCCCTAAGCCTGACCCTTAGAGTTAACCCCTGGGTCAAAAACAAATTCCAATATATTTTTAACTAGCTAGGGTGCCCGGCTTCGCTCCGGCAGTTGTGTGGTAGTTTTAATAACAGAAAAACTTTAAAATTAAAGGAAATATAGAACAAAATTAGGACATTCATGAAACTTCGGTTTTAACTTGGTATTAAGATTCGAGATCTGCAGAGTCCGCCCAATTACGGAACCCTATAAACTTCATGGGGGGCTGAAAATAGTAAATGAAAAATTCATTTGGCTGCAACTTTTTCGAGTTATGCAACGTTTTTGATGGTTTCTGTGATTCTGAATCCTATAAGCCCTTTTCATGCCGCTAACAAATAATAAGTTATTAGATTATGGTTATTATTTATTTATTTATTTATTGCCATCCCTACCGTGCCTAAAAGGCAATACGGGTTTTGGCAGCAGTTGGATGCTAACCATTTCTGGGTAGCAACCAACTGCTGCCTGTAAAACAATAACATCATTTCATGAGCTGTGCACACAGCCTGCTCTTCTTATTTAAGTGCCATTCTCTTCTGCCGCTGCCCTATCTGGTGGTCTTCCTGCAGCAGGACCTCTTCTCCTCCCCAAGGAGAAATGTGTTGGACCTGCAATGGTTTTCCATCCACTCACGAAGGCCTTAAAGTGCTTGTAGTTTTCTTGGGCCATTAAATGAGGGAAACTGCTCTCAGTCAAAACGTAGAGACCTGTTTCTCTCATCATTTTTGCCCTTAGTGTCTCATAGGCAGCACAAACCAAGACAATGTGTTCGGCGGTCTCAGGTACTCCACAGGTAGGGCATAATGGATCAATATCCTTCCCGTATTCGACAAGTTTGCTACGAAAACCACCATGACCAGTGAGTAGTTGGGAGACCCAATAATCGGGTACTACCCATTTTGCTGCTAATCTCGAGCCCACGGTTGGGAAATATTTCCTCAGTGAAGCTCCCTTCGGCGTCGTTATCCACCTCTGGTTCCATTGATCAAGGGTGTACTCATGGATGATGCTCTTCCATCTTCGTGGTTCTGCATTGATCCTCGCACGCAAAGTCTCCGGTAAGACCGCCGACCCTTCTCTCATCATTTGGTGCCTAAACATGTCTTCCTGCAGGAGGAGGTCGATAGGTACTGCCCCCGCAAGGACATGTGCCGCCTCATGAGACAGAGACTTATAGGCCCTAGTGACTCGCAGCAGAGCCATTCGTTGAATCGTAGCCAACCTGCTCTTTTGCCGGTGCGAGAGATTCTTATTCCAGCCAGGAGAAGCATACCTTAGTATACCCTGGACTACACCTTTATATATGGCCATAGTTGCTGGGTATTTCAGGCCCCAAAAGGCTCCTCCGATCCTACTGAGACCGTTTAGAGTTAGGGTCACCCTACTTCTGAGATAGTCCAAGTGAGGAGTCACATTGAAATTTCTCCCAATCCTAATGCCAAGGTAGGTGACCACCTCGCTTGGACGTATTCTGGCTCCTTGAAGATCAATAGTAATAGGGTGAGCCCTATCAGTCCTACCCCTAAGGAGGATAGCCTGGGTTTTTTCGGCAGCCATCTTCAGCTTCTTTCTCTCGCACCATCTTCTGATCAGGTTGGCGCACCGCTCCGCTTCTTCTTTCAACCTGGCTCTGCTGTTCGATGCCACTACAGCGGCCAAATCATCCACGAACGCAGTGGCGGGAAACCGTTCTTCTTCAAGTACTCCCAGCAACTCGTCAAAAACTATTTTCCATAGGGCGGGGCCAAGGACAGAGCCCTGAGGACACCCTCGCTCTACACAATCTTCTACTTCATAGAAGCATCCTCTCAGCCGTATTGTCCTGTCCTGTAGATAGCTGTTCATGAGGGAATACAAGTTGCTGGGAGCCTCATACCTCTGCAGCTGCTGGAGCACGCTAGGCCACCAGACGCTGTCGAAGGCGGAAGTTATGTCAAACAAGAGTAACATTACATATTTTTCCGCCCTCTCTTCAACGTCTTGGCGCACCCGCAGCAGGGCATCTACGGTTCCCCTACCTTTGGTACACCCGTACTGCCGTGGATGGCTTGCTCTTCGGAAGACAGGCTGTAGGCTCGTGGCCATCAGGTTTTCCAAAATTTTGCTCAATACAGGAAGGAGGCAGATAGGTCTGTATGATTTGGCTTGTTGCTTGTCTTTTCCTCTTCCTTTGTAAATGAGCCTGACATCGGCAATTTTCCACTTTCTCGGGAAGTACCCCTTATCAAGGCAATCATTGAAGATCTGAAGTAGCCTATTTTCAATGTAGGGGATACTACACTTCAGAATTGCCGCGTCAATGTTATCCATACCTGGGGCCCGACCAACTTTTTGCCTATCCACGGCAGCACGTAGGTCCCAAATGTCCCATGGTGGGCACAAGTCTGTACCGGGTGGGCATACCGTAGTACGACGTACAAAACCTTCATCCTCATTGTCCTGGGACGGATCATCCCTAGGGTAGGTCTCTGCAATAAACATTTTTGCAGTCTCTTCCAGAGTGGTTGCCTGGACATTTCCACTTCTTATGTCTGCAATCACTTGTGGCGGGGTCAGTTTGTCTAGGGCCACTCTGTAAGGTATACCCCAGGGGTTCTTACATGATTCCTGGACTATGAACTCGTCCCAAGATTTCCGTTTTCTTAAACGCAACTCGTTTCGGTATGCCCTGGCCTTGGACTTGTACTCTTCCCGAAGTGCAATGCGCCTATCGTCACAAATACACCTCTGGTACGAACGCCGTGCCTTGTAGAGCTCTCTCTTCATTATTGTCAAGGCAGGCGTCCACCATGGGACAGGTCGAGCTCTCGCCTTCCGTCGCTGGAGGGTTTCCTCTGCGGCATCACAGACAATAGCAGTGATCCGAGATACCTTGTAATCCAAGTCATCTGTATTATCTGTCTCCGCAGCATCCCATTCGTCGTCGACTAGTTTTCCCTCCATCGAAGAACGGAAGGCTTTCCAATCACCTTTGCGAGTACTGTAACCCCTCTCAATGTCGTGGGAACTTATCTCTGCTGAATATTCTGTAAGTCTAAAAACAATTGCCTGGTGGTCGGAACTCGTCTCAGATCGGAGGGTCCAATCGATGATGCGGCCTGCTAAGTTCGACGATGCTAGTGTGACATCGATCCAACTCTGCCCCCTAGTGCTAGAAAACGTAGGAGTGGCAGAGGGATCGTTCAGCACAACTAGCTGGCTTCTTGTTATAAAATCGCCTAGCTTTACTCCCCTTCTGTTAGTTCGATTGGATCCCCAGACCGTGTTCCAGGAGTTGGTATCTGAGCATATGATCACGTTTCTAGAAGAAGCCGTGATCGTTTCCAAGGCGGATACGTCTTCGTCAATGTCATTGCCATCAGGAAGATAAGCCGATACAATCGTGAACGCAAGGTTTCTCCACCTGATATAGCAAGCGACTGTATCCGCCGTGGTATATTGTCTCAGATCCATCACATCGAGGTTCGGGTTATTAACCACTATTGCAGCCCTAGGCCTCCTCTCTCCACTGCCCAGGGCTATAACTCTCGATGTGAGGCCAAACCCCGTGACCATGTTCCCACGGCAGCACGGTTCTTGGACCGCCAATATGTCATATCTGTGTAAGAGAGCACGAAGCTCATCTGCCACGATACGCCGGCGGCCCATATTCAGTTGGAGGATGGTGATCCTATTCATAAAACGTTTTTTTCGCCATCTCATCAGCCCACTTTATGTGCACAGGGCAATCCCTGCTGCCCGCTTTGTGCTTCATTTGGCTGGCTGGCATGTTTTCTCGCTTGCAGTTAATGCAGGATGGTTCTGCGAGTTCTTTTTTCTTGGGACAATCCTTAAGGATGTGCCCAATAGAAGCACACCATATGCAAACGACTCCATCGACTACACATGTTGCCCTGGTGTGTCCGTATCCCTGGCATTTTGTGCACCGCGGAGCGTCAATATAGTCTTTGAATGTTAATGACCACCATCCTCCATCAATGCTTCCTATTTCTAGTAGCAGGAACCTCACTGTTGGATGAACTTCCATAATCCAATTCTTTGTAAAACCATTCCTCGACAAGGAGGAGAATAGAGGCCGAAGGTCGTCGACAACCAACGGTGTGGGGCCCGACTTCTCGGGTAATCTTCCCCACAAAAATTCAACCAACTGTGTTGAGTTCCAGGAAAGAGGTACTCCTCTCACCTCTAGCTTAGGCTTCTTTTTCAGTGCAAGTTTGGCTTGCAGTCCTCTTGCACGTAGTTCCTGCCACCCGATGACTTTAGTTGCTTCGGACCTATCATCCATGCGAACCAAAACAGAACCCCCCTTGGTAGCACGAACTATAGATGCCTTCACGCCTATATCAGCGGGAGATGGTAATCCATTAATTATGTCGGTCGGAGTTTTTCCGTTCCCGCTTATTGTTACATAAGTTGGCCGAGGTGTCTTGGTTGGTTTTGAAGGTAGTGATTTCACTATCTCCGCAATGGATTTCTGTTTAATTTTGGTAGGAGATGTTTCAATTCCAGTGGTTTTTGGATTGATAATACTTTCAGCTTTTGATTCCCTTTTTTTGGCTTTCCTCTTGCTCCTTTTACTCATGACCACCGAAAAGGATTCGGTGGGGGACAAAAGTTTCGGCTGATTGGCAGCTGTTTCCACCTGCGCCTGTGGTTCTCTAGAGGATCCAGCCTGTGGTTGAAGTTCACTAGAGGTTTCGACCTTAGCTTGAGACCTACACGGCAACACACAAGATGACGGTGCAGATGCTATGATGTGAGTGAACAAATCGCGTACTTTCTGTGACGAAAGCGTTTCAACTACTGCTTTTTGAACAATTGCTGTAGTGACATCAATTTGTTCTCCCTCATCTCCGCGTTTTTCGATCATATCAACAAGGCATTGTACCTCACTGTTTATCTGATCTCGAATACTGGCACTGAGTTTTTTCCCGCTATTTTCTAGAATTAATCTAATACTTTCCTGCAAAGTTTTTGCATGTTTAATATTGCTACTATTCTTGGCTATACCTATCAACTTTTGGGGAGAATCAGAGGACCCTCTCCTAGGCCTTTTTGCCGATGCTCGGGAGGACTTACCGTCTTCTTGTTCCTCATCCATCGGTAAATGGTCCATAGCAATCTAAGGTTATAATAGTACGATAACGTTATCTATAACCTAAGAACCTTAACCAGTTATGATAAATTTCTTTATCTCCTTATCTTATTAAATCAATGTTCGTAATGGGTAATTAGTACTCCTTCAACGCTGTACGTAACTCGGATAGGCCAATGGAAGTAGTTAAGTAGTTGTGAAAGTAGAAAATAAAAAATAAAAACTTTATTGTTTAATACTTACTAATTTCGCTCCAGCTTTTGAAACTTTATTATAACTATCAGATCTTCCGATAGGATAGTCCACTCCCAGATAGTCCACTAAACCTCCTTCAGGAGTTAAATGTAGAAATGTCCTGCACCTAACCTCACAATATAAGCAATATTTACAAAAAATAATTTATAACAACCAAAATCCGAAAAATACAACACATAATAACAACAAAGCAATAAACAACTATGAACAAACGATAAACATGAATTAACTAATGAAAATAACTTAATAAACTCAATATAACAGGAGAACTATATATCCACAATAGTAGCCTCAGTTAACCTCCTATTAGATTATGGTTGAAAAATCTGATATCTCATTTTAAAAAATATATATTTCGAGTACATCTTAGGCCCCGAATACTGGGGTGCTCGACCTCCCTCCCCCTTATTATTTATATTCACTCATTATCTCTTTTTTTTTATACGCTCACTAAATAAGAAATAGTCACTCATATTGCATTAAATTTACTTATATATTATATATTTATTAAATGTAATGTGTTAAGCAATTAGCCTTCTTATGTAAAATTTAATTTTTTAAGGAATCCAGTTGGTTTTCTAATTGATACCAAGGATGTAAAATCATTATTTTGAAACGCAAAGGAGAAACTAATTATTTTCGCTTAATTTTTATTAATGTAAAAAGAACAGTTGAAAAAATACATAACCATTACAAACCGAACGAATGGACAATAACCATTGAGTGAAACGCACCCTAGCGCTTCCTGGTAGTCTGCAGCTCGAACTAAATTTTTCATTCTCTAACCCAAAAGGTAGGCTATTACATAGTGCTAGAGGCTTAAAATTCTTGCCTTTTTCTCTTCAATTTTACACCCTAAATTTAAAAACGAAAACTTTCTTCACCGTTAGGGGCCATAGGGGCACACGAAAACATAAATTTCTTGACCGTTTGTTGAGTCGTTTTTGAGCCTTATCGGCACGCACATTGTACACTTTGCTTTCTAATATATATTGATTAATAACATAATTAGTTTTAAATATACATTTTACGATATATAATATAATAAAAAAATGGGATAAACCTTGGACTAGAAGAAACTAGTTATTTTACAAGTAAGTAACTGTTTAAACAAATTAAAAAAAAAAGGGAATCTTGTATCATTTTTTTATAATGATTACAGATCTGTTTAACGTGATCATTTAGTTTTATAGATCCTTTTCTTCACCATTTGTTTCTATTTTTTTTTTTTTTTTTGTGAAAGTAAGCAGAACTACCTATATCTGTATCTGCTGTGTAAAGGATATCACGTAATAATTACTGAAATCGTTAAAAGAAGTTAAAATTACTACTTCCTGTAAAATTACTACTGTATTGTAATTGAGGATTGAAAAAATTACACAAAAAACATGTATAATTCAATTTATTTCCTACCAAATACTTTTAAATTAAAAACTTACTAAATATATATTTTTCAAACATATGACATTTTTATCCTATTGTAGTGCATTGTTTATATATGCAATTATTCAATTATTTACAATTGCATTAAAATTACGTGGAATCGCAGAAGTATAATCAAAATTATATTTTCGGTAGTATTTATGCAACATCAAATTGTCATTACCAAGAATGATTAGTAAGTAATGGTAATTGTAATGTGGTTTTGCCCAACTCTACCATATATGCGATGCAGGTTTGGTGCAATTCCAAAAAAAATAAATAAATAAAATAATGATATGATATGATATTAGTTAAAATATAAACAAGTAAAATCTAAGAATATCTTCGTTTTAGAAAAAATAATAATAACAATTAAAAAATTAAAAACAAAGAATTAATATTAATCTTTCATTTAAGAATTTTATTTACTGATGATCGCTTGGTTTTTAACCTATAACAAAAAAAAAAAAAAAAAAAAAAAGAAATAAGAATAAGTTTTAATAATCCAGTTTGAATTATAAAATATAAAGTAAAATTAAAATAGAACAGTGAAGAAAAAGCTAATAGTTGAAGTTTGAAATATATTACATAAAAAAGTTAAAAGAATTACCTAGATTTTGAAGTTAGCTAATAAAAAAGACTACCATTAAATTTTTCATCTAGAAGTCTGCATAGACTTAGGAAAACGTCAAAGAAATTTTGAGTTGAATTGTTTTTCCTTAACTATTTCCTAATTCTGAGATAAAGATTGTTTATTTAGGTACTCAATATTACCAAGCCAATTTTAATCAATTACAGCACGGATTACTCATAAAAGGCTTCTGGGTAATTTATAAACGTAAATAAGGTAATGAGGCTAGGAGACTCTGTCAAAGCGTAAGCCTAGAGAAGACTTCAAAGCCTTCTTCATAGAGGCGGGACTTCGGTGCTTCGTTGTACGCAATGAAGCCCACTTTGCTTGATTAACTTTGTTCACTCACTTCCTGGCTATTTGAAATTAAATAGCGGTGTTGAAGAAACAAAACAAATATTATTACGATTAACAAAAATGAGCAGTTCCCACGAAAAAGACCTATTCTAACACCTTATTTTCTTAGGCAATCTAACGATAAACTTTTAAGAAAGTGTTTTTATTTTAACGTAGGTAGCAAAGATATAGTTTGTATCAACGCTTGTATCTTGTTGCATTGCTTTTTAATGCATAAGAATTTTAAATGTATTAAGGCAATATTATTCTTGTATTAAATATTTTTCCAAAAATAATTTCAAGACCCCATGCATTTAGTGGCAGCCAATCATTTAAAATGGACAGCTGAACCACTTATAAAAAATTAATAAAATAAAATACTAGAATAATTGTTTGTCGAGTTTAGTTGTCAGTATATGATTGTCTGATTACAATCATGGCTATCTACCATAGAACGTAAGATTCACAAATCAGTCTTTCAATTACCACATGGTTATAAAATTAAAAATGCTTTTGTTACTACCGATCGCTATTACAATAGTGTTGGAGTAATAGTAGAAAATCGGGACAACTGCAAATCTCCTATACAATATTAAGTAAATTCGAAGCAGTAGAAGCAGATTATTAAAGTTTTCATTCTTATATAGTTCTCATGAAGTTGCTGTAATTATCTTCAGTTTCTTCTGAATATATCGTAACACTTATGTGGGTTAAACATTATTTTTTTGTTTGAAGAAAATAATAATTTCCAATGACACACAAATTATTGAAACCTAAATAATTAACAGGTTACAAAAATTATCACTTTATAACACACAAATAACCATATGACTTGAACATCAGAACAAGACTAACTCTCAGGTCCATCGCTCCTTATATTAAGTGGTAAGAAGACCAGCCTCGAACCTTCTTGGACGGCGTAGACGGTGCTCGAACATCATAGTCACAAACATGTACTATGACAGTTTGTTCCAACTGTTAGTTCGTTTAAAAAAAAAAATCTAGAACTATTTTAACCATTTTTTGTTTTTGTTTAACGTTACAATATGTTTATAATATACTAAAATGCAGCATCGCAGGTTTCCTCCAAATTTCGAAAAATAGCGAAAAAATGTTTTAGTTATTAGTTTTCTCCGTCATTAGAATTATTTAAAATATCAAGACTTAAACTTGAATTAGACTATAAGACTTAAACTTAAATTCAAAGCCTTTGGATCATAACTCCAGAAGTAAGGGAATTGACAGGCAACCTAACTATCCTACCTGGGTAAATACCTCAAATCGGCGAACATCTCCATGCTTAGGTGCATATCGCTGGAGCTGGAGGATATACTTGGGCAAACTTCGGACTGGAGGAATTTACCACAGAACTCTGCGGTGGCGGCTGATTGGCTGGGCTGCAGCAACTTCTCACCGCAATCACTCGATACCAAAAGCCGCTCTGGAATCTTTCTTCTTGGATGGTGATCACGAAGACTATTGGTAATGGATGTGCCAATCACAGCGGTCAAGGGTGGCCACAGAAGGGGGGGGGGTAATGATTGAAAAAATATTTACTAATTATTATCGAATGATACATTACACGAT
The DNA here is from genome assembly GCA_911387785.2 of Aelia acuminata. NCBI lineage: Eukaryota > Metazoa > Arthropoda > Insecta > Hemiptera > Pentatomidae > Aelia > Aelia acuminata. The sequence goes on along the minus strand of OU426983.1, from coordinate 86,730,451 downwards.
AGAGATATACAGAGCACATGATGGAGATATTGTCAACTGCGCATATAATCATAGTGAAGACATGCGCGTTTAAATAGGATGTAAGTTACACTTTATTAATGTGTCAGAAATTTCGGTCTGAGTTGCAGGACTACGCGAAAAAAAGATAAAATAGTACCGAAAAAGATGTATCAATAAGCATCAAATAAAAAAGGAATAATAAATAAAGTAAGATTGTAAGATGAAATACAAAATTGTAAAGTATTAAGTATAAACTTCTCTAACAAATGAGATAAGAAAATATAAGTTTTACCATCGAACGGAAAATGAAATGAAATTAAACTATGAAAACTCACAACAGATAACATCACACTTCAACGCGACACGTGCTCACCAGTTTATATCGGAGAAAATCAAATTCGTCAAACAGACTCAATACTCCAATAAATACTGTCCTCTCTTTTTCTTAATGATCATAATTGAAAATAAATAAGAAACTGAATACGTATACCTACTTACCTAAACCTATTAGAACATACGCTTCACAGATTTTTGGTTCAGCAACGAAGGCCCACTTACAAATTACCAACTTTTCAACAAACAAAATTAAGCGCTTTCTGGTACGTAACTAACAAAACTCTTAAACTTAACAAAACTTACATACGGACTTAAAACAACCAATGAGCTACCAGCACATACGAATTCTTCATACACGCTTTCATGTTGAACTTCGCGGACATAAAAACTGACTAATTAACGACATAGCCACGGCTAACATGCCTGTTTGGAGGTGGCTAAAAAGAAGTTTGGTGAGAGAGCTCCTCTCCTGAAGTTTAACCCGGCAACCTGGGTCATTTCCTTACATCACGCCCAAAATTACTTCTACCGATCGCAAGCACTGATTGCCGGGATTCGCTGCCTAAAGTGAAAAAATGAAACTATGAAGATAAAAAAAAAGTAATTAATAAAATAATACAAGATGTATACACATATAATTTCGGTATATTTGAAATTTTATTAAAAACTCAAACGTATAAATTAGCATATATAAAATGAAAACAAGTTATCCGAAATTTACAGAACTTTTTAATTATTAATCAATTTTTTTTTCTATCCGTTACTGTATGTTCCCTTAGCTCTCAATATTTAAAAAAAAAAAACTTAGCAAAATATTTTAAGAATGCAATCATTTAAGCATCATAGTTACGTGGTTCAACAATCAGAACCGACTGTGATTGAATGAAAATAAAATTAACAAAAATTACGTATCTCTTTTTTTTTTTTAATGAATACTAACGTATTTTATTTATAATTGATGTTTCAGTATATTTTTCATTATTTCAGGTTTTCAAACTATTTTTTATTTTTAAATAACTCAAAGTTTGCCATATCATAGTTTTATATTTTTACAAGCAATTCTTTCAGTTTCAATTATCGGTTATAAATTATTATGATTTTCAGATCTGTTTTCGCTAAGCGTTGATGAAGTCCTAAAAGTTAAGGACAAAAGGTCTGCAGACGTCAAAGCAATACACAATGCTATATTTTTAATACTAATTTATTAAGGGTAATAAAATAATAATAAAAAAACGGATATGACAATTACCCTTGATTTGAGAGAAAAACAAATATAATTCAACGATCTCCGAGAAACCAAATGACAACGATATGTCATTTGGTTTCTTACAATGGGTGAATTAATGGGAAATCTGTTTGTTATGATATAAAGATGAATCTATGTATTATCGCGGAGTACTATTTATTTGATTTATGCCAAGACTATAACAAGTACGATAAATATACTGGAGGAAGATATACATCCATAGTAATTATTTTTTAGTAATAGATCTTTAACACTAGAAGTCAGGGTACACTAACAAGCTGTTATTTATTGAGGGAAACATAAAGTAATGGTTATTAATGAATAACTGCTACTGGTTAACGGTTAATTAAAAGGAAGTTAGATGTAGAGAGTACATAAATACCGACCTCCACCATTCTGGTAGCAGATGTACGGGAACCTCCAGACGTTTCCTAGGTCGACGGCGAATCCGATCACTGCCAGGAGGAACTCCACCTTCTTAGACCATGTGTCCCTCTGCTGGGTCATCATCGGACCCACGTCGTTCGCCTCCACTGCCTAAAAGAGAATCGGTATTAGTCACCATGGTGCAAAACATCTTTTGGAAATGAAGAGGACTGGTTTCTAGGAGTAGGAAGTCAATGGATGTTAAGAGTGCAGATTGTAACTTTAGAAAAATAAAATTTATTCTAATTTATTTCTAATTTATGAGAATTTCTAATTTTTTAATTTAAATAAGAGAGAGTGGATATTTTCACTTTTAAAGAGAGGTCACCTGCGGTGTAGTGTAGTTCCGAGCCTGTACGATGTCAGTTACTTGTGTAAAAATCCCTATCTAATTATACCTGAATAGGCAAAATTTAGGACTCCCACTTAGTGGCATAAACTGACGTCAAAAAAATAAACTTATAAAGAAAAACACTGTTTGGTCGATCAGAATTTGATTTTTCAAAAAAATTATTTCCTAATTTGAACTAGTCGTTTGAGAAGTTAAGGTTACACCATAATCTAATCCGCGGTATTCTTCAACGCCTTCAGAGAATTTACGATGGTAGTGAAGAAGTTATCTTTAATCAACTAAAAGAGGAGTTAGGTACTTCATTAGGATTCTTTTTCGTGTTTAATTAAGTTATTTATAATTGCTATATAATATCAATTTTATACAGTTTTTTTTTCTGAAAATTTATTCTTATCGAGTTGAAATGTAAGTGAGATAAGGAATAAAGATATCACAAAACGATTGACTTCAGATCATCCTACAGAAAGAGGTAAGGAGAGGTATGGGGATATCCAGATGCGATATCTATAGCTGAGACACGTGGTGCATCCCTAGATTGTTCTGAAGCTGAGTCGATATTCCAACTATTACATACACGTAACCGGGCTCAGTGGCACGAAATACTCCACACGCGGCACCATAAGTACGCAGCACAATTGTTAATTACTTGTTAAATGTTTATCAGTATTTAGTATTATTATTAGTATTTATTACAATTAATTTATTAATCAGTAAATAAAAAGCGGCAATAGCCTCCGATTAGCCTTAGCAGCATAAAAATGGACGTTAAACAAACAAACAAAAGCGGCAATAAAATAAAATAACACTATTTTATTAGATTATATCATAATCTCAAAAGAAGTAAAAAAAAAAACTCGTGTAGGGAGGTTATGCTTTTTTCTGTATCGACAACACTTAAGATATCTCCACCGTTTTAGAAAAAAGTTTTAAGAGACCCCCCCCCCCCCGTAAGTTTTTTAAATTAATAAAGTGGGTGCATAATATTTTTGACTACACCTTCAATTAAAATATATAAGAGATTTTCAATGAAAAAGCAACTGTCAGTTAAAAAAAACACGATTAACTAGGAAATCGGCCATATCTGTATAGGAATTTTTGGGGAGATAATTTAATGTAGAATCGTCCATATATATGTATATAAACATAGTAATGTATATAGACATAAAAATCTTTGAATAAACCAACTATTCTACATTAAATTATCTCCCCAAAAATTCCTATACAGATATGGCCGATTTCCTAATTGATCGTGTTTTTTTTAACTGACAGTTGCTTTTTCATTGAAAATCTCTTATATATTTTAATTGAAGGTGAATAATTTAATTTAATTGAAGGTGTATATATATATATATATATATATATATATATATATATATATATACACATATATATAAAGTATAAAATACAAACTATAAAGAAACTAAAGCATTAGTGTGATTGAACAAAAAAAATAAAAACAAAAAGAAGTAATTGGTAAGTCTAACGCCAAAGTGAAGAGCCAAACAACATATCTTGATGTTGATGTTGAATTTTGTGAAATAAGGTTGCGTTAACTTCAATCGTTTTTGAAGTACGATGTATTTCAATTTTTCTTTAAATTTTTGAAATATGAAGATACTTGATTAAAAAATAAAAGATAATTTAAGAAATAAATAAAAATTTATTAAATCGTTTTGGCGCTTATTTCATTATGGTTTATACTTACCAATTATGTTTAGCTTAGTTAAATTCCAATTAGTGAGCATGTAACCATTAGCAAAAATAACATCATATATTGGAAAGAGTTAGCATTTTTCCTAATCGTTCAAGATGTTTATATTATTATAGTATTGACTAGAGCGATCTAAAACGAGATAGGGAATCTTCGTGAGCGTTTGTAGGCCAAAATACAGTAATTCTTATTAGGTAATATAGCATTACCAAGTCTATTTGAACTTTTCAACTGTAACCTTTACAGTAATTAATGTGTTTGTGTAGATGTGGAATCCGCGATTCATACAGAAATAAACTGTATATGACTATTTACGAATTAATATTTTTTATAGTAAAGACTATTGTGGATGAAATGTTAATTGCTCTTATCGTTAGTTTTGTACTTTGTTTTTGACAAAATATTAAAATAGATTTTAATACTCTTTCAAGTCTGTTATATGTATCTCCTACTCTTTCCAAAATATTCATACATGCCGCTATCAATGATAGACCGAGGAAATGTAGCACGCGCCCCTCATATCGGGGAAGATTTGTACCTTCACCACCTATTATTCGCTGACAAGCACGGGACGAGAAGGACGCTGAATACACAAGCGACAAACTCTTCGATAAATAAAATGGATGGGGAGTTAAGATGAACTTCGATAAGATGGAATACTCGGATAATGAAAACAGACTTTTAGAGTTGGAAGGTTACAATTTAAAAAATGTTAAACTTTTTAGGCGATCTGTACTTCAAAAGATGGATCAGCTGATAGTGGTATTGAGAGAAGAACCATAGAACGATAAGCTAATGTAGAAAGGCTAATAGCATATTGGACTAAATGCTATGGAGTAATAATATCAAAAAAATGATTTTTAAAGCAATCGAACTATTTTACTAGGTACGTACTATTTTAAACATGTACTGATGGAAACATGAGCATTGATAAAATGAAGTTGGATTAAATTACTATATAATGAACTCCTGGAGAAGTTCAAGTGGAATAGAGTAAAATTTTTATTAAAGAAACCTTCAAGGCTTAAAAGGAAGAATCGTGTGAGAATTTTTTAATTTTTAAATGTTCCTGCTATTTTAAATTCTTGACAAGTTTGACAGCAGACGCCTGTTTAATGCCGCTGAAGGAAATGGACTGACAAGGGGGCCATTAACAAGTTATTCCTTAAAGAATTCGGAACCTGCTTAGAACCTTTCCCCTGCCTTCCTCATCTGAAAACACCATTACACTGGGGCTCTGGGGTATTTCAAATTGGGTAAGAACCAAAGCTGCTTTTACACATTTCCCTAAAACCTGATTCTCTCTGATGTAACGGATACCATGGCGGAAAAAAAACTTATTCTACTTAAAATAAAATTAAATAATAAATCTATATAAATAAAGTTGAAATTCTGTTTGTTTGTTTGTTTATTTGTTCTTTATAGAAATCCATACCGTTTGTCCTAAATTCTCAAAATTTCGCTCAGTGGTTCTTTGATACCAGGTGCGAACACCTGTCCATATTAAAATTGCATAACTTCAGCCAATCTCATGGTATATTCTTTATTGTTAAAAAATCGTCATGATCTCCCTTTATAATGTTTTTTTTTTTTTTTTTACGAAATCGACCGTTTGAATTGAAAAAACGGCCTAAAATATCATTTTATAGATTTTGAAGAGGCCCGGTAAGACCGTCCCTTGGTAGTCGTCGAGTTCTGGGATTTTTAAACTATATGTTTTTTTTTGTTTTTTTTAAACATAACAATACGTTTATTTACATGTATGGTGAACTTATTTTTTATAAATGCCTCCTAAGAAGCGAGCTTCAATAGGAGTAGTGAGCTCAAAAGCTAAAAAACAACGTCAAATACGAGCAGCTGAAACTCTCGACGAACATCAAATTAGGATTGAACAACAGAGACTTAGACAGGCAGAATCGCGGGAAACTGAGTCTGCCCAGGAATACGAGGCCCGCTTTACGCCACAGAGGCTTAGGCAAGCCGATTTGCGAGAAGATGAAACTGCAGGCCAATATTTCTGTTTGTTTGTTTGTTTTTTATAGAAATCCATACCGTTTATCCTAAATTCTTCAAATTTCGCTCAGTGGTTCTTTCAGACCAGGTGCGAACACCTGTCCATATTAAAATTGCATAACCTCAGCCGATCTTCAGCTGATAGTCTTTATTGTTATAGAAATCGTAATGAACTCACTTTACAATGGTTTTTTACGAAATCAACCGTTTCATTAGAAAAATTAAATTCCCCGATCAAACCGGGTTATACAGCTTAAAGATGAATTTTTGTTAGTTTGTTTTTTCTTAATAAAACTCCATACCGTTTGTCCTAAATTCCCCAAATTTCGCTCAGTGGATCTTTCTTACTAGATGCGAACACCTTTCCATATTAAAATTTCATAAATTAAGCCAGTCTCTGGGTATATTCTTTATTTTTATAAAAATCGTTATGATCTCACTTTAAATTTGTTCACGTTTATTAGAAAAATGAAATTCCCCGGGTGAAACCGGGATATACAGCTAGTAATGAATATATTAAAACAATATAAAAATAAAAATAGAGCTTTAAATCGCTTAAGCCATAATTTTTAACATGATAATATGCTCTTCTACAAGGAGTACAGGAGTATTTGATTTATATTTGCGATTATTTGCGAATTTGATTTATTAATAACTATTCTAGACGAACGATTTCATAAAAATGGCAATTCAGCTTTGAATTGGATAACTATATGGAAATAACACTTCAATATAGATAATAGACAAAGCGGATAACATTAAACTTAATCTTGTAGAACAGGAATGCCATTTAGAGGTGCATCCATGCAGGGGAAATAATCAGCTGTATTGATTTCCGAGCATAGACGAAAACCATATTAACTACCAACGTTCTCAACTCCGAAATCGGACAAAGAAACATAGTTTATTAAAAAAATATATATAAATGTACATAAGAAGCTGAACTTACGGAAACTAACTAATTATCATTAGTCAAGAAGCTCATTCACAATAAGTGAAATCTTTTATTATAGAATATATTTATTTCTATCAAATATGTCCTTTTTTCTTTTTTAAACTGAAACTTTCATTGGGAAGGTTTATCATGTGTCGTCTATGATACGCATACGGCATACAGAGGGGCTTCGAGGTGGGTGAAACGGTAAGCGGATCCCATAACACAGATGACCGAAAAGATAAAATCCTTATTTTAATGATGTTTCTTATTGAAAATGTAATACAAAAATATTATCATATACTTTGTCATAATTTAAATAATTAATTTGAAAAAAAAAAAAAAAAAAACCTGTACCACTAGAACTTATGAAGGGTTTGGGTTCAGTATTGTGTAAGAAAGTACTGTTTTTTGGTCGGCGTTCGTTCAAGGAGGTGATTTGACCGTGGTCACACAAAACCGTCAGGTTCTTCCACCTTAATTTTTCAATTAAGAATACCCACTTTATAGAGGGTTTGTCCCAGTAAGGTCCTCGGCCCACGAGACAGTACATTAAATTAAGATACCCTGCAAAGCCAGATTCGAACTCGGGACCTTGCGTTCAGCTCAATACCTTACCAATGAGCTACCCCACTCCCCAATATCTGGCTATAACAGGTTTTTTTGAAGCTGAACATATGCGCTAAAGTTTTTGTCACTTGAGACGTTTGAGTAAATTTTTTTTTGCCCACCATTTCATAACCAAGCTGGATTTTGGAGGTTAAATGCTACTATCAACGTGTTTTTGGGTTTTAAAGTGGAGTTTTTGTGTATTGTATTGATGTAGATCAATCAATGTGCTGGATTTAATAAAAATAGATGAACCTGGAGGGACTATTCTATCTACAGATAAAAATAAAAGATATTTGATATTTAAACCATTAATTGATATTTTATAGAGAAAGCAGATCTAAACAAGGTCTTCTTGAACTAAGCAACAAGATACCAATGTGTCGTATAGAATTTTTTCACGTTCACATTTGTTGTCTATCAAATGAGTACTTTCAGCCCATATGATAAAAAAATTTCTTCAAATCAGGCACCTTTTTGACCCAAAGCTCCCGGACTAAATGTTTCTTATAGAATATTTTAAGCTATTTACCCTTAAATAGCTTAATTATAAATTTTGTCAAAATGACAGAAGTGTTAAAACATAAAAAGTTGTTAAAATTTTTCAAGCACTAACTTTTTTTTTTTTTGTCTTTAATCCACTGGAATCAAAATGTTATCACAAGATTAAAAAAAATATATATACCAATGCAGCCAAGTGGGGAGAATTATTATTATAATAATTAAATCGGTCATTACTAAATTAGATGATCCCATATTTTTTTTTTTAAATCAGTTTTTGTTTGAATTCGTGTTCTCTGAGCGATTATTCGGAAATAAGCAAGAATACAAACCTACATTTTCGAATTTTCTTTAAAATTGAAATCCCACCTACTCGTATTATTCTTGAAAACATTATATTTACCTTTTTTTTTTTTCCTTCTAACAGTAACCATGCCAGAAGGCAGTTTATTTTTTTATTCTGTACATACCATACTGTACACTATATAATGTACATGTTTGGTGTGTCGCCGGTGGTACCGCGGAGGCCCGCCTCCAGCACAGCACCGTACTCTGCAGCAGGTGCATATATTTAAGATATATTTATATATTTATGCATATATTTATTATATATATTCATGCATATATTTATTATATTTACCTCTATGAAGCACTTTTAGAGTTATGAATCGACAATTTAATGAAGATCGAAATTTCTTGAGCCAACCAACATTTTGTATTCCGCAAATTGATGTAGGTAAAGGTCTATCTTTAATAAGGATATTGTTGATATAAAAAGGGTCTCCGTGGGTTTTTTAAATCTTTGAGCGTAATGTCACATTTTAAAAAATGCAGCCAGACTAAATTAAATTCTTTTTAAATTCAATTCTAAAAGCTTCGTAAAATCCAAGTTATATGATTAAGAAAATGGAAGAGAAGAACCGATTGGCTATGTCCGTAATTATTTTGTAACGGTAAACGAAACCAATTTGAAGAGAAGTAGTTCCTTCTGTTTCGGTCTGGCCTTCATCAATTAAATAATAGCTCTAGCTTTAGGATTATATTTCTAGTCAAAAAATATTTCTAGCGGAGTTTGAATAAATTCAATAAAACTGATAAAAACTTTCATAGCAATTTAAAATGAAAAATGCATGTTGAAAACCTTACCTCCAGTCCGTCTTCCTCACCCCCCTGCTCTTGTTCCTGAAAAAAAAAAAAAAAGACTAAAATATATCAGCAATAATGTATCTTTAACATCATATATATTATTTCTCAATGCCTTTTTTTGTCGGTACGCCATAACTTCCTTAATAATTTATTAGATTTCATGAATGAGGCATAATTTTAAAGCTTTCCTTAACCACTACACCGAAAAAAAATATACAAATCTCTTATTTCACCTTCGATTGCGCGTTATAAGCGCAAAAAAATGCTTTTCGCGAAAAAATGGTCGTAGAGGTTTCTAAATGGTGTCAATCTCTTCTAGTATTCAAGGAGAACATTGTCGGTCATATACATATTTTCAATTAACCTCTTTGTTTGCGAGTTGTTAGTGAAACACTGCAATTATCAACGAAAATTTCGAAATGGTCGCAGGGCTTTTTCGCAGGTGTCATTTTTTTCAGTTAGTCGAGACGAACATTTTTGGTATTATACAAAAAAAAAAAAAAAAAATTCAGATTGTCACCGTCGTTTGCGTGTTACAAGCAAAAACATGCGAATTCAGTCAATAGAATCCGAAATGTGTATTTAAGTATTCCGTCTTCTAACCTCACCTCTTCTCTACATTACAGGTTAAGGTCTGGCCACACATGTCCGCACCGTAGCAATAATATAGGTTATGTTCAGAATATTTTTAATTTAACTTACATATTACCTTTAGTTATGCCTAAAGTGGCCTGTGTCTGACATCTGTGGCCTGAACTTTAGGCATAACTAAAGGAAATATGTAAGTTAAATTAAAAATATTCTGAACATAACCTATATTATTGCTACGGTGCGGATCCGGTGCGGACATGTGTGGCCAGACCCTTACTCATGGCTTCTCCTTTTGTTTTCCACCCCTCTTCCCGATAAAAGAAACGATACTAAATATATGGTGTGTACTTTAATGAAGTGGGATTTAAGTAGGTTAGAGTGCTTCGCAGGGGTCAGCCAGTTTTATAAAAGTTCAGGAGGAGGTTCAGATTAGAATAATTAGAATCACACTAATCATAAGTTGGAATTCAGTGAATCACAACAACAAACAAATATTACTTAGACGTGATTAGAATTAATTTAAAAAAACACCAGATCTACACTGGTGAAAAAAATCTTTTGCGCGATTTTCCAACGCGTGTTTTGCAGGTAAACCGTATCTTCTGAAATACATTTCTAAATCCTATGAATTATTAGTGCTATGAATAGTTTTGTTTTTTATTAAAAATAAATGGTACGATCTAGCATAGTCAAAGGCATTGAGTATTAGTGATTTAAGAATTATTAATATATCATTTGGATATTCACCTTCATAAACATAAACAAAAAATAAGCATATCATTCAGAAAAATGATTTTAAATATATGATTTGGGCATAAATAAGTTAAAAAGTATCCATTTTTTGTTAGATGCCTTACACATTTGTAAATTTCTTTAATCAATATCAAATAAATCTAATCCATCATTTTAATATTACCTTCTCTAACTTTGCCGAAACAAAACTTCTTTGTCATCATCTGCATTATTATAAACAATAGAACGAAATTAGTTGAAATTTTCGGAACCATGAAGCTCGCAAACTTTAATTTTTTTTTTGTCGCGACAAAACCCTTTTATACATGTAAATATATTCTACATTGGTTTGAAAACCATATTGATGTTTTGTTTTCAGTAATTATTCCAATAGAGCTCAACATGCTTCAGTAAGTATGCATGCCGGAAAAAATACATCGTAATATAAAAAGTTTATAATTGGTTTTAGCTTTAAAATACTGCGACATGTGTAATTTAGGAGTTAAAAATACAATGAATAAAAGTTATATTAGTTAACTTTTTTTTGTGCACAAATGCTAAAAAAAAATAATATTATTTTATAATCCCATATATATTCTATTTAGAACGAACATATCATAGCAGGTAAAGATAAAGTGTTAAACATGCCAGGAGAAATCTCACCTCTTTAATAACTAATTTGATATAAAATACTTAAAGATTTTTTCATTTTTTAAATTTTTTGAACAGAATTTGATAAAAGATGCTCCAGCTGAAAATGTGGGATTTTTCCACTATACAATAAAATATTGCTATAACGTTTGGTTGTACAGTAACAACATTAAGATTTTTGAAATTCTATAAGTGCTGCGAACTGTGCCAAAAAGAAGTGTAATTTTACATAATTGTTCAATCAGACAATAAGAGGAATTCATGCTATAATTCATTTCAGACAAACAATATATTATCTTTCCTATTTGAATTATAATACATTACAACAATCATATTCGCCATCAAAATAATCATCATCGTAAAAACTTTAGGTTTTTTAATTAATATTAATTTTTATTTGAAAAACTACTAAATTACTTTACCAAACTATGTCGAAGGCGTTATTTATTTCCAAGAATATTATTTGAGTAAGAATGAATAATATATATTTATTTTACAGAATCAATAAAGTTTGAGGGATGATATTGTTTTACAAGGGTGATTATCAAATTAAGGGCAATTTTCAGGTTTTAAGATGTTAATTTTAAGTTAAATTAAAAAAAAAATACAATTTTAGTGATTCGTTGGATTTAATGGTTTAAAAAAACCCAGCAATTTTTCAAATTAATCACAATTATTCTCTCCAAAAGCAGAAAGTAGTAAGTACTGGATCCACGGAGATTTCAGAGTTAGCAATGGTAACAACACATTTTCTGCCATGGCGATTACACCTTACACTTTTAACTCAAATATCTTCGCCATTATAAATGACCATGAAATTCTAATAATGTGTTTCACGATAGCTTGTCAAAATGATTGAAATAAAATAAATTACATTTCGAAATAGTAAAAAATATTTGGATTAAAAGAGACCACTGTAATTACAAAAAAAAATATACGTTACTGAGTAAGTTAATCAAGTGTTGATTATAGCCCTTGATTAAGTGTTGATTTAACTGTTGATTCCAACAAATCAAGAGCATTCTGGATTTTAATCAGGCAGGGTTGCTGCTACCTTTCGCCGCATAAGAAACACTCGCAATATCCTGCACTTCTCAATCATAATAAAACGTTTTCTTTTTTGCCACGACAATTACAATTTATCGGGGACCGACTTTCTGTTTCCACAGTGACATTTTTGATCGTTTACATTGGAGGTCAATGTAAAAATCCTTTTAACTGTTCACTTCCGAATAACAACACTACTATTAAAACCACCAGATAGGTGTAGTTATTAAATGGATAATTTTAAAACGTAATTTGGAACATTTATCCGTTTTGTTAATGAAAGAATCCAACTCTCCCTTTTGGAATTAATCATATACTATAGGAACTATAATTCTGGATGGGTTTCGGTCTCTAATGGATTAATTAATTTAATTTATTAATAAACTAAAATAATCAAAAAAATGTTAACAATATGATATTATACTATAAAATCAAACTTTAAACCGCTTGATAATGGGAGGGTATAGGCCGTGTCAGGAAGTTAGTGGGAGACTTGTTTGCCGAGGGATTGTACTTGCAAATTGGCCACTAAAGTGTCGACCCCCTGTGTCCGGCAAGTGTAGTACCCGTCAACATACTAGCTACAACACCCATTAACATTCCATCTTAAGTAATTAATCTACAAGTAACACATCTTGAGGCGATCGCAACTATTAAATTTAATGTGGCTCGTACTTGGTTTATGTGTTCAGCATATCACCCAATGAAGACAATTTAATAAACCATAATAATTGTATTAATCAAAGATCTGTCATTTGTAAACAAAGACTTTTATAGATATATTTTTTATATTTATTTACAAAAAATAAACTTATAACGATTTAAAATTTTCAATCTACAAAGAGCGAAGTTTTTGGGCAGCTTCGATGGCGTTCCATTACATCAATAAAAATTAAAATAGTTGAACTCGTCGCCACCGCCTTCTCAGCATTTTAAATTTTCTGTCAGGGAGAAAATTTTACAAGTTTAATTTGGGTTTGTTTGTATGTTTTAACGTCACTTTATGCCACTAAGGCTAATCGGACGATGGTACAGCGGAAGTCCTAAATTTTGCCTATCCAGGTATAATTAGGATCTTTGACCTGACATCATACAGGCTCGGGACCTCCATTTCACGTCCAATCCGAGGGACGCATAGACAAGGATTTTTTACTCCCATTAAACCTCGGGACGCGAACCCTCGACTATTGTAAGTATATCATATGTATGTATCATGTATATCATATAGAGCATTATACCCTAAAGAGTATTTTAAAATTAAATATCAAGAAAATTATATCTCCATACTTTTCCGTTTTTTCAATATCAATAAAGTAGTGTATTTAATATACTATTTCCTTTTAAACGAAAAACGGAAATCGATTATAGAATTACTATTTTTATTAAATCTTCATTGACCATTAATATTTTTTTCTGCAACTTGCCGACATGAACTCGGTATATAAAATGCAGCAGTTTTTGTGTTTTGTTACATTTTTTCTTAGTTCATAGAGCACTTATGATAAAATAAGTAAACAGCTTTCCGGTTCTATCCAATGAAGAAACAAATACAAAAGCCTTGTTCATCCACCTAGTAATGATTGAGTTTTGATTATTAATTATTAATGAAGTTATCGTTATAAAATACTCCTAACTCGGCCACGCTTTGGTGTGAATTACTGTAATATTAACTTTTAGTGAATTATGAAAATGTATTCCGGGCGAAATTTACCCAAAAACATCATTACGGCCCTTAGATTAGCCTACTTTAAATTACTGTCGAATAAGATAGGCTTATAAATCTTCGCTGACAAGTTTTAAATTTTGTATAAGAGATAATTATAACACTCCTCTACTGATTAGGAAAGAAAGTTTTGTATTCCATTTGGATTCATTTTTGTCTATTGGAGATATTAAAGGATAGAACGGTAGAAAAACATGGGATGAAAAAAAAAGGCCGCAAATTTGTTGATAATTGTCCATCCAATTTCCGCCATTTCTTTTCCATTTTGTAGCGAAGAAAGAAAGCTATCAATTTGCACAAAAATGATGGCCAAAAGATGAAAAGAAAAAGTTTTTCATTCTTTATAGCATTTTTTCCATTGGATATATTAGCGTAAAAGTAAGATATATCTGTTATTTGGCAAAACACCAACGTTCTGCAGATTTATCAATCCGCTTCTTTACAAGCAATGAGGCAACAAACATATATCATATATCAGGTCATCCGATAAGTTTTGTCGGTTTTTAATGGAGTGCTATAAGGTATAGGATAAAATCAATGAAAGACGTTCAATCTAAAATGTATTTACCATCTTGTTGTATAACAGTTTGCCATCTTGAAACCAAATTTTGAATGCCTGTTCTGAAAAAAAACCTTTGGTTTTGCATTAAAGAAAGCTAACACCTCGTTTTTCACCTCATCAACTGAATTCATGTTCTTGCCGCTTAATGAGTCTGGGGAATAATTACCATCCAAAGTCCTTTCATTTTTGTAACATGGGGCCTCACATTGTCATGATGGAATGAATAAAATTCCGCGTCTATTGATAAGTGATGGACGTTTCTCCTCAGCTGCCTGGCTTCAATCGGTCCAGCTGATCACAGCACAGATCTTTAGTGATAATTTGGTTAAGATCAAGGAATTCATGATGAAGTCCTCTCGCTTTTGTCCTAGGTGTTTCTCCAGGTCCTAACCACTGCCGCGACCTTCTAACATTCTGATAGAAAACCCACTTTTCATCTCCAGTTACTATCCTGTTCACAGAAGCTTCTTGATTTACACGGGAGAGGAGAGAAAAACAAGTGTTCACCCGCTGTTGAAAATTATCGGGGCTAAATTCGAGAAGAACCCACTTTCCCAATTTTGGTACCTTACCTATTATCAAAACAAAAATAAATTGAAAAGGAGGGATTAGTAATCTAAACATAAACAAACAGAATATCATTAACCGACATTACTAATGGGATGACCTGATACAAAAGATAAAACAACCAATAATTATCATATTCCCGTGATTTCTTTTTCATTTTGTAGGGAAGATAAAGAACATACATTTTGCACAAAAATAATCAAAAAATATTTTCCGTTTTTTATAACATTTTTTCCATTGGATATATTAGCATAAAAAGTAGAAATGACTGTTATTTGGCAAAACAGCAACGTTCTGCAAAAAGTTTATATTTATCCATCCACTACTTCTCAAGTTTCGAAATAACAAACATACGGCCCTACCTTTTTTATTTATATATAAGATTTATCCAGTTGATAAATCTAAAAAAAAGGAAGATTTATTACCGAAATTTGTCTTTCATAATTTATGTCTCAACTATCTACCAATACATAGGTTTATCAAAAAGGATCGCCAAAATTTCTACCTGATATCACCGTAACTACTATTTTTTTTCTTACCGATTACTTTTTTTATATTGAAAAATTACAAGTTGAAGTATTAATATTGAATTGGGTCGGTAATGATATGATTGACATGGCATTCTTTATCGTAGCAAAATTTTATTCCTGCATGAACATAGGTCATTTTTTTACTTTGGTAAAATTCTAATCTACTTTCTTCTACTGTAATTTGTATTCTGTAATAATGACAGTAGTAGGGAATGATAACTAAGGCCTGCCTAAAGTTTAAATAAACATATATATTTTATTATCCGACGTTTATTATATATCGCATTACTTACCGTCATTTTGCTAGCATTGGTGCCGGAGCAGGACCGGCCGAATGCTGGCTTGGTGCCGGCACGACTGGCGCCTCCCCCGCACACCTGTTGCTCTCCCCACTCCGGCATCTACTCACGCACTCCTACTCCCATCTTTGTTTTCCTCATGAATCCCCCCAGATCTCTTGAGGGACGTGCCACGCAGCGATACCTGTGGGTCCCCGCTAAACTTGAGTTCGTGAGCGCTAACATTCCAGTGAGCAGAATCATCGCCACGACACGTCAACGAAAATACCTGAGTTCATCGTGTGTCTATTTATCTATCAATGTAATTTTTTAGCAATTACATATGATTCGCATTTTTTCACAACAAACATTGATTGAGGATGGGGGTTTTCTACATTAAAAAGATTATTTTTTCTAGTTTTATAGCTTTCCACTTTTTCAGACAAAAATCTCTCTTCTTAACCTCCCTCTTCGTGCAATTTAGAGTATGGGGGGGG
Source organism: Aelia acuminata (assembly GCA_911387785.2). Lineage (NCBI taxonomy): Eukaryota > Metazoa > Arthropoda > Insecta > Hemiptera > Pentatomidae > Aelia > Aelia acuminata. The sequence goes on along the minus strand of OU426983.1, from coordinate 86,713,999 downwards.
GGGAGGCTCAAGCTAACGAAGTTTTCACTTAAATATTCTTAGACTTCATTGTAATCCCCTAAGGGATTTCCCGCTAGACCTATTGCCTTCTACCATTTTTTTATTTCCTTTTTTAAGGACAAGTCGAGCATTTAGGTCATCACCTGGCTCTGTATGGATATTGTTTGATTTGGAGTAGGAATTATAGTTGGCTACTCCTGCTTGCTAGGGGGATGGATAGGTAGAAAAAGATTGGGATTGGATGAGGATGGAAGGGTTGGAATTAGGAATGAGGAAAGCTTGTTGTGAAGAAATAAGCAAATAAAATTAATATTTTTGCAAGATATTCGGTTTAGATTATTTTTTTGTAAAGTAAATATTATTGCCATTATTATAAGAAAAATATTAATGTTACTATGATATTATTTTTTATTAAAATCAACCAATCTTGTGGCCCTTGAGATTCCAAATAATTTTTATATAGGGAACAAGGTTCGTTTCACATAAGTTGCAGCATGTTATGTTCTTCAAGCATTCATTCAATACATAATAAAACGCTCTTCCTTACTCCACAAGCATCACATATCGAAGAGGGCTTGTGGTGAAGTGGGATTGGAGGAAGTTCTTCTGACATCGGATATAGTACGTGGGCTAGACCCCCTTACCGTGCACCCCCCCCCCCCACATCCCTATAAATTGCATATCGTTGTGTTCCTTGTGATGAAAGATTAAGAAAAAGCCAATGTTCCCAGAAAAAAAAGTGGCCGCACTAACCGAAAATGGCGTTCAAACATGGCGGAATGACGACTTTGATTTTAGTTAGTTTCTTTATTACTGACATTCACCATTATGCTTAATTTCGCCATAACTGGTATTTTATTAAAGCTAGATAGTTCTAGATTCAGAATAAATAAACAAACGTTCTAAAATAATTAGTCTTGACAACATAAAATACATTTAAAGTCAATTTTTTCAAGTCTCTCGCGTAAAAGTTAAAATTCCAAGTTAATTTGTGATTAAACGGCCATCGTTAACGAAAAACACCCTAAAATAAAACATCTGGAGCAATTATTCTTCTTTAAAAATCAGTGGTCAAATTTCAAAAAATATCAACTAGTTTCATAGAAAACGGACCTACAAGGCCAAAAGGCGCCGGTTACTCGGGCGCATCCTGTCCTCTGCCACATCGTTCAGTTCTCATACATCATATAATTACAGCGGGTTTAGGATATTATTTTGAATGTATAATCAAGCCTATGTAACTGCAAGTTTTTAATTTACAGAAATAATTAATATAACCTTTATTTTTTTTTTTTTAAATCTGATAAATAAAGGATATATATCTGATCAATAATAATGAATTAGTCGCAGATTGCACATTATCTAAACCTCACTTATATTGACATAAACTGGTTATCTTGAAATTAAATAATAATGTTCTCATGGTAGTAGTTGGGTTACTGACACTGGCTTCTGATCATTCGTGAAATTTGAAATAAATGCATTTTTGCAAAGTATTGATTATTTACAGATTTAAAAACAACCCAGATAAAAAAGATAAATAAAAAGTTCTGTTTGTTCGTTGATATGTAGAAATTATTCTTAATACAATTTAGGAAGTATATACATAACACTATTTAATAGCTCACAACAATTAATGAATTAATAGTAACACGATGTGTGTTTGTGTATATATATATATATATATATATATATATATATATATATATATATATATATATGTACATATATATATATACATACATACATACATATTATGATTAATTTAAAATTAAACCACTACTGGAGAGGAAAGCCAATTAAAACATGTAAGTATTCATGCATCTAATGATCTATAATCCACGAAGTTTTGGCCTTTTTCGGTTTCTGGCATATAACCACACATCAAAAAGTTTACTTTCTCTTTTTTTCTAAAAAAGGGTATACTAATACAAATAAAATGAAATATTTGGAGTGGTAATCGGATTAGTTATTTAACCAAATTCGAACATGAAAGATCGGTAATTTTTATCATTTTGATGAAAACTCATGTTCCAACGCCTATAACTCGACAATATGTGCTCTAAATGAAAAATGTCACAGATAAAAGTTTTAGGACATTAAATTTAGCATAAAATAAGCCCATTTATTTTAAAATTAATTTATTCCTGCGTAGAGATACAAATGAAAAATCGAAAGTATTTGTAGCGCTTTCTTCATTCTTTTAACTACATCTTCATTCCTTCATACATCTACATGTCAAAAAGTTTACTTTCTCCTTTTTTCAAAAAAAGGGTATACTAATACAAATAAAATGAAATATTTGGAGTGGAAATCGGATTAGTTATTTAGCCAAATTCGAACTTGAAAGATCGGTAATTTTTACCATTTTGGTAGAAACTCATGTTCCAACGCCTACAACTTGACAATGTGTACTCTAAATGAAAAATGTTACAGATAAAAGTTTTAGAACATTAAATTTAGCATAAAATAAGCCCACCTAAATAGTTAGTTCTGTCAATATTATATCATATCCCCTTAGTTTTCACAAAAAGAAGGAATCAAGCGCTACGAATACTTTCACGTTTTCATTTGTATCTCTACTTAGTAATAAGTTAATTTAAAAATAAATGGGCATGTTTTATACTAAATTTAATGTTATAAAACTTTTGAAAACGTGAAAGTATTCGTAGCGCTTGATTCCTTCTTTTTGTGAAAACTAAGGGGATATGATATAATATTGACAGAACTAACTATTTAGGTGGGCTTATTTTATGCTAAATTTAATGTTCTAAAACTTTTATCTGTAACATTTTTCATTTAGAGTACACATTGTCAAGTTGTAGGCGTTGGAACATGAGTTTCTACCAAAATGGTAAAAATTACCGATCTTTCAAGTTCGAATTTGGCTAAATAACTAATCCGATTTCCACTCCAAATATTTCATTTTATTTGTATTACTATACCCTTTTTTCGAAAAAAGGAGAAAGTAAACTTTTTGACATGTAGATGTATGAAGGAATGAAGATGTAGTTAAAAGAATGAAGAAAGCGCTACAAATACTTTCAATTTTTCATTTGTATCTCTACTTAGTAATAAGTTAATTTAAAAATAAATGGGCATGTTTTATACTAAATTTAATGTTATAAAACTTTTATCTGTAACATTTTTCATTTAGAGTTCATATTATCAAGTTATAGGCGTTGGAATTTTATTTATACAAGTTGGAAGTTTGGAAGTTATACAAGTTTGGAATTTTATTTATACAAGTTATAGACGTTGGAAGTTATAGTTTTCATCAAAATGATAAAAATTACCGATCTTTCATGTTCGAATTTGGTTAAATAACTAATCCGATTACCACTCCAAATATTTCATTTTATTTGTATTAGTATACCCTATTTTAGAAAAAAGAGAAAGTAAACTTTTTGACATGTAGTTATATGCCAGAAACCGAAAAAGGCCACAACTCGTGGATTATAGATCATTAGATGCATGAATACTTACATGTTTTAATTGGCTTTCCTCTCCAGTAGTGGTTTAATTTTAAATTAATCATAATATGTATGTATGTATGTATGTATATATATATATATATATATATATATATATATATATATATATATATATATATATACACAAACACACATCGTGTAACTATTAATTCATTAATTATTGTGAGCTATTAAATAGTGTTATGTATATACTTCCTAAATTGTATTACGAATAATTTCTACATATCAACGAACAAACAGAACTTTTTATTTATCTTTTTTATCTGGGTTGTTTTTAAATCTGTAAATAATCAATACTTTGCAAAAATGCATTTATTTCAAATTTCACGAATGATCAGAAGCCAGTGTCAGTAACCCAACTACTACCATGAGAACATTATTATTTAATTTCAAGATAACCAGTTTATGTCAATATAAGTGAGGTTTAGATAATGTGAAATCTGCGACTAATTCATTATTATTGATCAGATATATATCCTTTATTTATCAGATTTAAAAAAAATAAATAAAGGTTATATTAATTATTTCTGTAAATTAAAAACTTGCAGTTACATAGGCTTGATTATACATTCAAAATAATATCCTAAACCCGCTGTAATTATATGATGTATGAGAACTGAACGATGTGGCAGAGGACAGGATGCGCCCGAGTCACCGGCGCACAGTGGGCAAATATCCATATTGAGGTGGACAAAATTATTTTTTTGTGTTGTTTCATGTTTTTGAGGTCACTGAGTAAGGAAAAAATCTTTAAAAATTTTGTGATCCATATTTTTTAGTATATCCAACGAACTAATGTTGTACACACACATAAATTTGGACATAATGGATAAAAATTGGGAAAACATTTTGTAAATCAATGAAACATTTCAGTAGTAACTTTTTGCAATTATTATTTACATAAAAACAATACCTATATTCATAAAAAATAATACACATAGGAAAAATAGGTTATATTACGAAAATAATGAACAAAAATAGACTAACAACTTAAAGAAAAAAGTCATTTTATTGATCTGTTTTTTAATAATAACAAATATATACAATTTTAAAAATGAATTATTCATCAATTATCGGCTGAATCAATACTACTACATAATGACAGTTCTTGAAGTTCATCATACGGTAAACTACACTTCAATAGGCTAATTACTACTATAGTTGTTTTTTTAAGCGAAGGTTTCCGAAAACTGGCGACAATTGGGTCCGATGAAACTAAGAGCATCATAAGAAGATCTTTGTTAGCGGCCTCTCTAAAACATTTCCTTGTATTATGCTCTCTAAATCGACGGGAATCTTTGTTAAGGGTCTCTGGTGCTTCTTCGCTCCTTAAAAAAGTCCTTAAAAAAAAACATGAGCTCTCCGATGACATTTTTCCCACCTGTCACTGATTTATTTAGAATAATCTTTTATGGCGTCTTTAATTCTTTGTCTATTTGTTATTTTATCTTCATCCTTATTTCCAAGTTTTAAAATGTAGATTAAGAGGCATTTATTTCTATCTTATGACCCATATTTCAACCATTCAATTACAAATTCTTTTCGTAAAACGATGAGCACGAAACCTGAAATCCATCCTAAATTAGTAAATATTCTTCAAAACGCAAAATACCGCAAAAAAAAAACTATGTGAATATGAAAAATATATGGTTTGAGTGAAATAATGATGAAATAATTAGCTTGGCACTCCTTGGCCCTCTGTAAGTAATTCTCCATTGAAATATGGAAATGTTCTATCTCATGATATTATTTATTATAGGTAAAACTATATCCATGTAGCAACCCCGATTATTGAAATATTAATACTCACTTGTTTCTTTGGTATCCATTTCTCATGAAATTTAAAAAATCAAGTGAAGTTTCTGGTAAAAGAATGGCAAGGTTATTACAAGAACAGCACTGCAATGAACACTGTGAAAAATATGCCCGTTGTTATAGACGTATTCATAATCCTCTCCGGCGCTTGTTGACAATCCAAGAAAGTAAATATTTACTTTTTCCCTTCTTCCAACTCATACTAAACAATATTTAGTGGGCAATTTATACAATTTTTTATATGAATTTTGTCCACCTAAAATCTGATTTTCGCCCACTGTGCGGCGCCTTTTGGCCTTGTAGGTCCGTTTTCTATGAAACTAGTTGATATTTTTTGAAATTTGACCACTGATTTTTAAAGAAGAATAATTGCTCCAGATGTTTTATTTTAGGGTGTTTTTCGTTAACGATGGCCGTTTAATCACAAATTAACTTGGAATTTTAACTTTTACGCGAGAGACTTGAAAAAATTGACTTTAAATGTATTTTATGTTGTCAAGACTAATTATTTTAGAACGTTTGTTTATTTATTCTGAATCTAGAACTATCTAGCTTTAATAAAATACCAGTTATGGCGAAATTAAGCATAATGGTGAATGTCAGTAATAAAAAAACTAACTAAAATCAAAGTCGTCATTCCGCCATGTTTGAACGCCATTTTCGGTTAGCGCGGCCACTTTTTTTTTTGGGAACATTGGCTTTTTCTTAATCTTTCCTCACAAGGAACACAACGATATGCAATTTATAGGGATGTGGGGGGGGGGGGGGTGCACGGTAGGGGGGTCTGGCCCACCGTGTAATAGGCTGAATCAAATTCTTCCACCTTGAAGGCGTGCTTCTTAACTTTTGACCAGGTAAATCCACAGAATGCAGAAGACATTTTAAATTATATTTTTATTTTAATTCTAAAATATTGAGGGGCCGCCGCCCCCTTCTTTGTATCAACTCCAGTGCATAAATTTGAAGACATCGGAACAACAAACCTCTCAAATACCAGAAAATACACGAACACCTAACATAACGCACATTCATTAGGAAGACTACATTTATTCATTTGTTCGTCAGTTTAGATTCTTTTGCGTTTTTAACAATGAAAATGGAATATTGAAAGGGGTAGTTGATATCAGTAGCGGATCCAGAAATTTTCTCAGGGGGGGCGCACTTTTTCAGTTTTTAAATTTTTGCGTCATAAGGGACCTAATTTAAAATATTAGTGTACATTTAAGTACATAGTAAATTTCTGTTAAATGTTTAAATACAATCCATTTTTCATTTAAGAGGTTTAAAAAATTATAAAAGATATCCCTTTTATACAGAAATAGTAATAATTAATTGGTGTTCTCACCTCCCAGGGGGGGGGGGGGACCCCCGCGCCCCACCCCTGGATCCGCAACTGGTAGATATTGGGTTACTAGTTCGTTACTAATGCGTAAATCCTTTCACTGGAGGTGCACCTCAATGAATTTATTAATTCTAAAGACAGGGCTCATATGAATACCATCAGTAGGAAAACTTTAAAAGTTAGGAATAATGAATAATAATAATGAATAAATAAGGAAATGAAAAAAAAAAATTGTGTATTTTGCTATATTTTTTTTTTTTACTCTTGATCTGCATCATGGCATATCCTGTTAGAATATTCTAGTTTTCAGACGTAGAAATGAACTAATCTACAAGAGGAAACACATTTTGAAACAGATTTTTACTATGAACGTTTAATAAAATTATACATACCTTCAAATGGTTGTTGAAAATGCAGTTTTTATTTCTTTAATATATAATGACATTTTAATATAATACACAAAACGAGTTTAGGATATATTTTTAATTTTCTGATTGTATGTTGAAGAACAACACTTATGTGTTAATTTTTAGATCATTACAAATGAATCTCTCATTAAATCTGTACATAAAGTCCCTTTTTATCGATTTCGAGATAAGGGCCGATCTTTATTAAACCTAATACGCTGAATCCATTGAGAATGTACAAATTATCGATTCGGTAAAGGTACACGAGATTTTAAAAACCGAACTGTTTGAAGTTCAGTGTTTTCGGTAACTGAGTGTTGAACGAAAGATTTTTTTGAAATGGTCGATGAATATGGACTCAAAACAGTCAGTTTTTCAGCTGCTGATTGGATGTGTTAACGTATTTTTCAATTTATAAAAAATTGATAATTCGGACATAATACAGTCTGGCTTTCAGGTACCGAAATTCTATTTTGAATATAGTTAATCAGCTTATAAGTAATATGTTACCTGAAGTGCAGGATGAACAAGAATCGATGATCCAGGCAATGACTGCTGATATGAAATAAATGTTTGATATAAAAACATTTTTTATTGTATATACAACCATGATGTATATACCGTATATTTTTTACCAAAACCTGTGCGCAGGGGCAAAGAAAAGCACAACTATTTGAAGCCGTACAATGAATTATATCATGGACAATAAAGTCCAAAAATAACAGTAAAGTCAGTTTTAATATGTCTGTTCTAAAAAACCAAGGAAATAGATAGCTATAAATACATCAAGGTATTAGCTATAGTAACATTGAGTATTAGATTAACAAAATTATTTGTAATAATTACTGTTATTACAAGAATAGAATCGAAAATATTGGTGGCCTAGCAGCACGGGCGTCACTGCCGTGGGGTGACAATATTTTGGCAGATCGTTCCCCGCCACCACAATGTAAAAAATAAATAAAAATACGTTTTTACGAATATATCCGAGATTAACCAACCGATTTAATAAAAAAAATATATATAATATTAGTAACTACAGCATTGCTATTGATTGATTATAGGTACCCAATTTCTCCATCTGATACTTTATTTTCACAGATTGGCCCCTTGTCGCTTTTTTAAAAGCATCGCCCGGCGTATTGTATATTTGATGAATTATATTATTTATATTTCAGCTTGAACTGTATTGTTTTGTGAATTCTTTAACGAAATTGGATCTTTTTTAAACAAAGCAGCTTGATGAAAACAATTCAAAAACACTGAATTGAATAGGATCAGGATAAGAAGGAGAACTTGAATAAAATTCAATCAAGAAATTTCGGCCCACATCCTTCAACATGTAGCTTTAGCAACAACCAGTATTTTAAATGAGACATAAATTGATAAGTTTAAGGATACTATAAATAACTTTAACATATATCGTTGGAAGAGGAATCAAATGTCCAAACAGTTGTTTTTAAACGTTATTGTTTCAAGTTTTAGCCCGTTGAATTTCTTCCTACTCAGCCGTCAACCCCAATAATTTGGTGCTAGTGACGCCTGTGCCTAGCAGGAACAGAATAAAAAACTGTTTTGTTAGTTTGAAGTTGAGAAAACTATTATAAACTTGGGCATTCCTTTAATACCAACAGTAGTTTATTTCTAGGTCTTCCTTCATATCATAATTAAAATGTTTTCTGACAAAGAGAAATTTGATGTTTTGGGATTGTCCACCATAAATTTGTTTATGCTGGTATATCCTGTTTTTAAGATTTTGTCTCGTCATGCCTATATAACTTAAAGGACAATGTATGCATTCAATTTTGTAAATGAGGTTTGAACACATATTATTTTCAATTTTGTCCTTTAGTGGTGTTAATTTTTTTTCAATTTTATCGGTGATTCTAAATGAAACTTTGATCTCATCAATATTAAATTTAATAAAAATAGCATTAATTGCTTCAGAAAGACCTTTTATATATGTAAGTGGCATATATTTTTGTAATTTAATTGTTTGGCAATTATGAATAATATTATTTACTGTTTTAGATTTATGGAGGGTTTTTTGCCAGGTGGAAACAATTAAATTATTGGGATATAGATTTGATCTGACAAGGAGACGTTCTGAGTTGTAACTCACAGATTTAATTGCCGATTTTTGTGTGGGTAGTAGGGACCTATAATAGAGCAAAACTAGAGTTATAGCCGCCCATGAGCATTGGGAGCCGAGAAAAAAAATAAAATATAAAATAAAAAAAAATCTCGTTTTATTTTTTTTCTCAGCTCTCAGTCAAGATAAAGAAATAATTCTTTCATGTAAAGTTGTAGTTTTCTATGCTATTTGATATAAAAATACTTTCGTTATTCTCAAGAGACGACCCAGCTTCAGGGTGCTCAAAAACTCCAAAAAAATGACGAAATCCACTGTAACTCAGTGGGAATTTTTTTTCGTTGAAAACTGGCCTCAAATATCGATTCAGCGAACCAAAAAACCCTTCTGTGTGAAATTTTATCAAAATCAAAAAATAAAATTTTTTTCCCCCTTTCGAGGACGTTAAAATTTTAAATTTGAGATTTTGTCAAAAACATCAAACAGTCATAACTTTTGCTGTAATCAACCGATTAAAATAGTAATGGCATCACTAAAATCAACGTGCATTCTGCTTTCTATCCATCTATATAACATAGCGTTTAGTCCAGATTTTAGTGGACAAAAACTGGCTTGAAAAAAAAATTCCGAGGTCAACTATAACTTGAGATATCTCAATAAGGGGACATCCTACGACCTCCGCATTTAGGCTAAACGATTCAGTTTTACAGCTTCTAGGGGCCCTTAAAATTTGGTCTCAATCGGTGGCAAAATCTGTGAGATAGCACGAATTATTTACGTTTTTTTAAAAATTGATAGCCTCTTGCCTCTAAAATTCGACCAAATCTTAGGGGTAAAATTTTTTAATTTCTGATTTCGACCAAATTTGGTTACTACGGGTTTTTTGAGATGAGGAATCTGAAAATTATATCAGTTTTTAGTTTAAAAAATTTCCTCACCTATATTTTTGAAAATGTCTTCCAAAATTTTCGGAGTAAAAAACGCCTAATTTTTTATTTCGGCCGAATTCGCTATTTACATCTTCAGGTCTAAATCTAAAAATAATAAAAGGTTTTGGTTGAAATAAAACTCTCCTTACCTATATTTTTTTTTTTTAAATGGCCTTAAAATTTAGTGTGTAAAAAGTATTTAAAATTTAGTGTGTAAAAAGTAAAATAATAAGTAGAAATAGATAATTTTTCAACGTTTTATTTATATAATACAAATGTTATGTTTAATTACTTCTGCAGGTTTTTGGGTGGTAATCATCATAAAAACATGTAAAGCACAAAAATATGTTACAAATAGAACATTTAATTGTACAAGTTTTTGTACATTTGCATTTTTCTTTGACAACTTCTGCGGGAAAACACACTTGCTGCACGTTCTTAAAAGTTGGTTTTTCGGTAGATGGGACCAGTCTTGCTGCATACCATGCGTACCGCAGCATTGGTTCGAAGGCCGATGATGATAGTTGGTGGTGGATCAAGGAATGAATTTTTATGGCATCCTCGCGACTGCTTAATTGACGTCCAGTTCCTAACAAAGAAGGGTCGTTTTGTATTTTTCTAATAAAAATTTTTACTTGTCGGTAAAAATACACATCACACGGTTGACACAAAGGAGTGCAACCTGGAGGAATGATTTTTAGGGTGCACTTAGAGTTTGAGTCCCCATCAAGAAATATTTGGTCGTATATCGATTTGTTTGTTTGGGGACTCAAACTCTACGTGCACCCTAAAAATCATTCCTCCAGGTTGCACTCCTTTGTGTCAACCGTGTGATGTGTATTTTTACCGACAAGTAAAAATTTTTATTAGAAAAATACAAAACGACCCTTCTTTGTTAGGAACTGGACGTCAATTAAGCAGTCGCGAGGATGCCATAAAAATTCATTCCTTGATCCACCACCAACTATCATCATCGGCCTTCGAACCAATGCTGCGGTACGCATGGTATGCAGCAAGACTGGTCCCATCTACCGAAAAACCAACTTTTAAGAACGTGCAGCAAGTGTGTTTTCCCGCAGAAGTTGTCAAAGAAAAATGCAAATGTACAAAAACTTGTACAATTAAATGTTCTATTTGTAACATATTTTTGTGCTTTACATGTTTTTATGATGATTACCACCCAAAAACCTGCAGAAGTAATTAAACATAACATTTGTATTATATAAATAAAACGTTGAAAAATTATCTATTTCTACTTATTATTTTACTTTTTACACACTAAATTTTAAATACTTTTTACACACTAAATTTTAAGGCCATTTAAAAAAAAAAAATATAGGTAAGGAGAGTTTTATTTCAACCAAAACCTTTTATTATTTTTAGATTTAGACCTGAAGATGTAAATAGCGAATTCGGCCGAAATAAAAAATTAGGCGTTTTTTACTCCGAAAATTTTGGAAGACATTTTCAAAAATATAGGTGAGGAAATTTTTTAAACTAAAAACTGATATAATTTTCAGATTCCTCATCTCAAAAAACCCGTAGTAACCAAATTTGGTCGAAATCAGAAATTAAAAAATTTTACCCCTAAGATTTGGTCGAATTTTAGAGGCAAGAGGCTATCAATTTTTAAAAAAACGTAAATAATTCGTGCTATCTCACAGATTTTGCCACCGATTGAGACCAAATTTTAAGGGTCCCTAGAAGCTGTAAAACTGAATCGTTTAGCCTAAATGCGGAGGTCGTAGGATGTCCCCTTATTGAGATATCTCAAGTTATAGTTGACCTCGGAATTTTTTTTTCAAGCCAGTTTTTGTCCACTAAAATCTGGACTAAACGCTATGTTATATAGATGGATAGAAAGCAGAATGCACGTTGATTTTAGTGATGCCATTACTATTTTAATCGGTTGATTACAGCAAAAGTTATGACTGTTTGATGTTTTTGACAAAATCTCAAATTTAAAATTTTAACGTCCTCGAAAGGGGGAAAAAAATTTTATTTTTTGATTTTGATAAAATTTCACACAGAAGGGTTTTTTGGTTCGCTGAATCGATATTTGAGGCCAGTTTTCAACGAAAAAAAATTCCCACTGAGTTACAGTGGATTTCGTCATTTTTTTGGAGTTTTTGAGCACCCTGAAGCTGGGTCGTCTCTTGAGAATAACGAAAGTATTTTTATATCAAATAGCATAGAAAACTACAACTTTACATGAAAGAATTATTTCTTTATCTTGACTGAGAGCTGAGAAAAAAAATAAAACGAGATTTTTTTTTATTTTATATTTTATTTTTTTTCTCGGCTCCCAATGCTCATGGGCGGCTATAACTCTAGTTTTGCTCTATTATAGGTCCCTACTACCCACACAAAAATCGGCAATTAAATCTGTGAGTTACAACTCAGAACGTCCCCTTGTGAGTATCTTGAAATTTCTTTTTTAACATCATTCAAAAATTCATTATCAGTTAGTATTATTGCTTTATTAATTAGGTTATTCATAACATTCAATTGAAAAAAATTTAACACCACTAAAGGACAAAATTTAAAATAATATGTGTTCAGACCTCATTTACAAAATTGAATGCATACATTGTCCTTTAAGTTATATAGGCATGACGAGACAAAATCTTAAAAACAGGATATAACAGCATATAAATTCATGTCTGAATGATAAAAACAAGGAAAAAAGGCAGAAGGAACCAAAGACTGCCCTTTCAAAGCATTGTTTTGAAAATGAGCATGGTTTTGATTTTGACAATACTATAATTCTACATCGCGATGTTTCGGATGAGATGTTGAGGTTGAGATGTTTGGAGGCTCTCTACATCTCAGATAATTTAGATAGGGTAGTTAACTTTAAAACTGATGCGGGTGATTTAAATAATTTTTTCTCGGAAACTATTGTAATTTTGAATAAATAATGTGAGGAACCTGACTCTGAAACATCGTGATTCTCTATATATATATATATTTTTTAAGATGGATATTCTGGTTATATATTTATGTTTTTATGTTTTTGTTTTAGGACAATACTGTTTTTAATATTTTGTTAAAAAATTTGTAAAATTTAATGGTTTTTATGTGATATGACTTTTTACTTATATTTATATTTTGAATAGTTATTTATTTATAAATCTATTTTTTATAGTTTTGTTGTTCTGATATTGCCTTAAAAAAAATATTTTTAATTTCTTTGTTATGGTTGGTAAAATTCATGTAACCCTTGTACTTAATTTATGTAATGTTGGGAGTACTGATACTAAATGTTGGACTAAGGTAACCCCAGATGATGAAGTGTTCTTACACAGATTGTTCAGGATAGCTGTTTTTATAAGAATTTTAACTTTTCATTTATATGTGAAATATTTTATATATATATATTCAATCTGATGGTGAGTCCCCCAACATTTATTTTACTTTATTAATACTTATTAAAACAAATTTAGAATAATTATAATTGTACCTTTATACATAATTTTACAGCCCTGATGATGCCCGAAGGGGCGAAAATTTGGCTTGTATATATATGAAAATATATATATATGTAATTTTGAGACTATTTGAGGCCGTTTTTTATAAATATTATTTTAAAGTTAAGCATCGGTTTAATTCCAACATTAGTTTATTAGTTCAACAAACAGTAATAGTAATATAATTTACTTTTTCAATGACTCCTTCCTTTTGTTTTTTTATCTACATCTCAATTAAGTGAACTGATGCTATTTAAGTCAAAACTCAAATGTGCAGAACATTTATCCTGTGAAGTCATTTTCAAACACCTAGCTTTCACCTCTTGCCACAGTAATAATCTTCAAGGATTTTTTTTTTTTTTTTTTTTAACTATCTAGAAGGATAAATATCAAATGAATTAATACAAATACCATCAGATTTATTTTCATCATATACAGATATAGAAAATTAAGAAAAATTATGTTAAAATTACAAAATATAAACAGAATAATATACATTTATACTACAACAAAGTATTAGTGATTATAAATTCACCAAAGTAAGCGCTATTTACATATTTCAGAGAACATCTAAATTACAATCATACGCATTCAAAACATTAAAAGAATTTCTTGAAATGTTATTAGACATAACTAAAGAAAACAGTAGATAACTAAACAATAATGTGATACATAAATAAACAATAAATAATAAAAAAATCTGTTCAAACATCATATACATAAAATATTATTGATAACATTAAAATATATGTTTCACAACTGGTGGTCGGTCATACTCATCTATAAGTTTGATAAAAGTTACAAATTTAAAAATGCTTAAAAAAACAAAAACATATATATATATATATAAATCGTAACTTTGAATCATTTATCTGTATGTCAGAGATATTTAAGTTCACATTAGGCTGATTTTTATTTTAGGATTGTAATTGCATTACTTATTTGGTCAATATTTTCTGGGAATTGAGCATCATAATTATGCTAAAACTGTAGCAAGAGTGCAAGTTTTCAAACATTAAGAATGGGCACATCGCATAACACCAAAACTAGGGGGTTTTGAATTTTTTTTATAGTTTGCCCCTGGCATACAGGAACAATCTTTTTTGTCTTAGAGCTATGTACTGTTGTAACATATGAGAGGTCTATTTTCAAAATGGAATTACACCTAATTGTAAAAATTTGAAAAAAAAAAAAAAAATTGTAAGCAATAAAAAGTTTGTGATTGATATAATTAATTTCTGAAATGCCATTCAGCTATTTTAGTAGCTTTATGTATCGATAGTGCATTAACTTCTTAAATTAAATAATTATTTTTGCATTCAGTTTTTGCAAAAACATTCAGAATATCCTGTATAAAAAAAAGTTTTAATCTGTTATTTTATGCTTTAAACAAAAAAAAGTAGGCAGAGTGAAAACTAATAGAATGTTTAGGTGATTAAAAAAAATTTATAAAATGCAATAACATGGAACAAATTATTAAAAAAAAAAGTTATACAAATTTGTTATTTATTTTATATTAAACATCCCTTCAGCTCAACATAATGAACT
This sequence comes from Aelia acuminata, assembly GCA_911387785.2. Taxonomy (NCBI): domain Eukaryota; kingdom Metazoa; phylum Arthropoda; class Insecta; order Hemiptera; family Pentatomidae; genus Aelia; species Aelia acuminata. The sequence continues at coordinate 86,698,902 of OU426983.1, read as the reverse complement.
TACAATGCCAAATATCAAATTAACTTCAATTTCTGACAAGCAAACATTTACATTCAAGTTTTAATATTAATAAGAAATTATTTCCTGGCAAATGCTATTTCGGAAAATGTATATTTTCTTAATTCAATTTAATTATTTTCAATTATGAAATATAGTAATCGATTAAGAAAAATAAAATTGTAGCTCCTTCCAAATTTAAAAATTGAAGCTTTACTACGTATCCTGATACATAAACACAGAAATTAAGAACAAAAAAACTTTCCTCCAATGAGCTAAAAACAACTTTTTTATAGTTATACTAAAACATATTCTAAGGGCCAAAACATAACTAGGTCAAATTCAATTATCAGCTTGTGAGGTACCATTCTCTATAGATGACCATGTAATATTTTATCTAGTAAATAAAAGTCAAATCTAAAATCTTGCTATTGTGTCTTGATAAATACTGCAACTAATTTGATTAATTATATAAAATACACAATAGCAAGATTATAAGGACTAGGAGACGGCTTTTGAACTATTAATTTTTAAAGTAATAAAAATTGTTAGCATTAAAAAATTGTTAGAGCTAGAGAGTTACAGCTCATGGAAGTTTGTCACTGGACAAGAGTGGGATGAAAGAAAAGATTCAAGAGCCATCAGGGTAAAGATATGAATCCCTCTTTCCGATAGTCAAAAGTAGAAAAACGGCGAAGGAAATAAGGACTACATTTGGGAACACCTACGAAGACAAAGGGCTCCCAAGAAGGTAACGCTTCTCAGGAAACTGTTCCAAGTTCAGTTAAGTGACAGTACAGCTCCATGGAGGATTATTTACAAGAATTTTTGTCACTACCCCAGAAACTAGAAACATTAGGTGCTGGGTTAGAAGATGAATTTATCAGTGTGATTATGCTCAGTAGTCTGACAGAAGAATACGAGCCTATGATCTAGGCAATAGAAAATACTGGGGTTAAAACTACTTCAGATTATATCAGGTCTGCTCTAGTCGAAAAATGTTCTTTAGTGGATCATGAAGATGATTTAGTGACTGAAAACAAGAAAATTGACCACTCTGGAATAACTTGTTATAATCGCAAAAAACCTAGCCAGGTCTCAGCGAATTGTAGAGGTGTTATTTGTTATCATTGTAAAAAAAAGGAAGGTGTTTTTAAAATAAGAAAGCCCACTGAAGTTGCTAACGTTGTTTGTTTGTTCAACGTCCCTTTATGCTACTAAGGCTAATCGAACGAAGCTACAGTGGTAGTCCTAAAGTTTTGCCTATCCAGGTATATTTGGACAGCGATCTTTAAAAGCACTAGACATTGCACAGGCTAGGGACCACCATTTTATATCCTATCCGAGGGACGGCATAGCTAAGGATATTTTACTCCCTTTAAAAAATCGTAGGGCCACCAGGGGATGCAAACCTGCGACCTATAGTATTTTAGGTTGCCATGCTAACCACTACACCATAGGTGACCCCACTAACGTTGTTAAAGATGAAACAATAGTGAAGAAATTGCCTAGGGACATCTAGTATCAAAGATTGGGTCATCTCAATCATAACTGTATAAATAGATTAAAAATGTAGCCTGTAGTGATGAAGACTTTAAAAAAAAATGTAGGCTTTAGTGATGACCGTGACAATGACTGCGTGGGATGCCTTAAGGGAAAGCAAATTAGAAAAGAAATAAAAATGGTTAAGACAAAGGAATTCAACCATCACAGGTAACGGAAATTTTGCATTCTGATTTGCACAAGCCCATGAGTGTTCCATCATCTGGAGGAGCATTTTAAGTGCTCACTATAACGGATGATTTCAGTTCCTTTAGTTAAGGTCCTGAAAATGTTTTGGTATAGAATGTAGAATATTATACTACAATTCTGCAATTTGCTTTTGACGGTGATTGAATACGGTGCCAGAGCTAAAAACGAGCAATGCCGAATCTGAAAACGCAGACTGATGCTAACTTTGCAGTACAGACCCATTTCTCCATGATTAAAGAACGAAAATTGGATCCATGAGAAGTCAAAGAGCTCAAAAAGTTTCCATCGGTTCCTGTTAGAAGGTTTTCTATTGGAAATAAAGAAAACATAATCAAATTTTGTATTTGTTTGAATTCATCCATTGTGTAGCCATCAGCTGTAAGGACAATTTTTAGTTTAATTCAGCGATTTAAAACATGGATAACATAACAACACATATATATGATAACATACATATGACATACTTATCTTCCAAAACTTTGTTGTAATCAATGGAAAGTTAAATAAATTAAAAATATTATCCCCACTCCCTTACCATGCCCAACTTAAGCACATTTTTCTGATTGGCCTGACAGAGCTACGGGTGGGGGTAGACCGGGACTACTTATCCCTGGAAAATGAAGGTTTGAATATCATTGTTTGCATATCCTAGGCCCATCTACATAAGAGGTCTAGCATTGCCTGCAAACATGGATTTCTCACTTGCTGGTTACAAATTGCTTGTAGGTTGGGACGAAACCACTGGAGTCAATGCATCTTACTGCGACTGCATTGATCCCAACTGTTCCAAAAGAATCGCCATCAACAGATTGCAATTCATGTCAAAGAAGAAAATAGAGTAAGCTGAAGAAATTCATAACCTTTGTTTTTGTTTGATTTTTTTAATAAATTTTGAGCGATATTTAAAATGTTTCCATCTTTTCTTTCAGCAGCCTACAGGACAAACTCTAACTCTAAACTCCTCCACAGGTTCCTGTTCAAGAAGAGCGAGGAACAGCAGTAGGCCTGTGACATAATCGTGGGCGGTCTGGTGACCCTACGAGCGCCTGCTACAGTGGCAGAAAGATAAACGACAGACTCTACCTCACAGCCAGGCTGGCCCAACCTCAGGAACAAAGCCACGCTGATGGAGCTAATCCACAACCTTTAAGTCTGTCAATCCTCCTTCAACAGGCTATACTCCGGTTACTATATAAAGTTTGTAGCCATTAGATGAATCTCTATATTATAGAGAGTGAAATAAGGCATTAATGAAAGAATGCAGAGTGAATGATGAATATAGAGCGTGCGGTATGTAGATGTGGAGTATTAAAATAATACTTCATATATCTACCATAGGTTGAAACTAAAGATTTTCTTTTTCCCTGGTAGTTCAATATCTACCTGAGGAGACAAAAAAAGATTTTTTTTTTGGTAGTTCGATATCTACCAGAGGGTATAAGGATTTTTTTTTTCCTGGTAGTTCAATATTTACCAGAGGTGGCTCTTTAATTTCGTTAATTATTTCTTGTTTAGAATAATTAACTTGTCCAATTTAATTGAATCATTCTATGCACAGCTTATTAGTTTATTACGTTGTATATATATGTAATTTTCTTATGTATCACGGTAATTATTTTATGCTTATATTTGTGTATAGGACTTGTGTATTGAATGTTTAGGTTTAAGTTTTTTTTTCTCATATCATTTACGAGTTAATTTTCTCTGATAAAGTTATATTTTGCACTTTAAATGTTTGTATGAACTGTTATTATATTCTAGTAATTCAGTTATTAACCCTTAAATGAATACAGGGGTAATCGGTTACTTACTTCTGCCAAAAAGTTGTTGTTGTTATGTTGGTAGTGCCTGGCGGGCTAGGTATTCTTCCATGAGGTTATAAGCTTACAAATAAACATTGTACAATAATTAAAACAATAATACATTGAACAATAATCATTGTTCCAGTTTGAAGGCTTGAAAAAGGTACTTTAGGTTAACCAAATACCTCTGTATATATGTATGATTGTAAAATAAATTTAGTATATTATTTATTTTTGTATTATATTATTTAATCGTATTTTATTTTTATTGTAATATAATAAATATTGTATTACAGGGCAAAAATGACCCATGTGGTTGAAAAGCCTGAGAATTGTAAATAAAATAATGGCTAGCAAAACAACAATTAATCCAGTGGATCCTGACTTTGAAAATACCACCAAGAATGTTTAGTCGAATCTGAATTAGAAGAGGGTGAAGTTGTTGATAATGTTGAAATTTTATCTGAACACAAATGATCTGATGATAATCTTTCCGATGAAAAAGTAAGTCAGGTACAGAATAGCATTATTATAGGTCGCAATGGTTGTAAATGGAGTACTTTAGAACCTTCTTCAACCAAAACTAAATGTTGTAATATATTTTTGAGAATGCTGGGAGCTCATGGGAAAGCAAAAAATGTAAATCGGGAGGTAGATGAATGGAAAGTCTTATTTACTGATCAAATAGTAGAAAAAATTGTTTTACTCTTATAGCAACCATGAAATCGGAAGGCAAAACCTGAGTCATGGCCAAGAGACAAGATACGTAGGTGAAACAGATCGCAATGAGATACTAGCAGTAATTGGCCTCTTCTATATCTCTGGGGTTAGAAAAGATTCTCTCTTTTATATGAGTGACATGTTTTCCAGAGAAGGACCAAGAAAGAATATCTAGAGCAATTATGAGTGAAACACAATTTAAATTCTTACCATCATGTCTAAGGTTTGATGAAAAAATTTTAAGAAATAGAGAAGATAAGTTTTCTCCAATTCGTGAAGTTTGGGAAGCATTTATAGATAATTGTACCCAGAGTTATGCCCCACACGCGTAAAGCATAATTGATGAGCAGCTGTTAGGTTTCTGAGGACATTGCCCATTTAGGGTTTATATAAGATTCAAGCCAAATAAGTATGGGATTAAAATTTATGCTATGTGTGATAGTAGAACTCTCTATATGATAAGCTCACAACCTTACCAAGACGCTCAGAGCAGTGAACCTATGGCCAGTCAAATTGTTAAAAAATTATCTTCTTCAATTTATGGAACTAACAGAAACTTAACAATGGATAACTATTTTACCTCAATTCCACTAGCGGTTGAAATGTTTAACAAATATAAACTTACAATTGTTGGCACTTTACGCCATGTTAAGAAAGAAATTCCTGCTTCATTTTTACCAAACAGGAAAATTGAGGTTTTACAATCTCAATTTGCATTTAGGAAAAAATACAACATTGGTCTCATTCACTCCTAGACGTTCAACACCTGTGATTTTAATATCTACAAATATCCATTTGAGGGTTAATAATTGAATCGCTGCCTCTTTGAAATTTCAACAGTTACCGGAACTATCGCGTCATTGCTTGGCGATGGACTTAGGAAGTCGATGTTTCCGTATTGTTTACATCTTCTGCTCAAATAAGCCTCTATCGACTTGTGTTTGTGAGTAAGTTAATCCCATGATTCCATAAACATTATTCCCCTGTAGGTAATTTAACCTTTATCTATTTGTTTGTTTTGTTTTTAGTAAATTCCGTATTTTTAATAATTGCTTATCGGAGAAGAAAATTGATGAGTTTTTCATATTATTATCTCTTCATTATAATACTGATAATTGTTCATCATTAATGGATTTTTATTAATGCTTAATGCTTTATGTTGTATATATACTTGATAAGTAAGTATATATTTGATTTTCCATTTCAATGGTATTGGAACATATTATTTTATAGGATTGGTTAATGGGAGACATAATACCTATCCACAAAAAAAAAGGAAGAAGAACATGTGTGTAAACTACCGAGGTATCACAGTGACAAGCAGTGTCAAAAGACTCTGTGGTCGAGTCCTGAAAGAAAGATTCAAAGAAGAGTATTCACATCAGATGCCGGAGGAACAGGCGGGCTTCAGACGTGGATTATCCTGTAGTGACCACATTTTTATCCTTTCTCAGTTGGTACAAAAAAGGGTAAAGAATAATCTTGAAACCCACTTAACTTTTGTTGACCTACAAAAAGCATACAACAGTGTTCCATTAAAGAAACTCTAGGAAGCATTAGAAGCAGATAAAATAAACAGAGGTCTTATAAAGGCTATAAAAAACTTGTACATTGGTGCAAAATCAAGAGTGAAAATTGGAGCAAAACTCACAGAGCCATTCCCAATCTCTAAAGGCTTGAAGTAGGGATGTTGCCTTTTGAAATCAAATGAAAATGAAATGAAAAATAATTTTATTATCCTGGGACTGTTGTCCCTTTAGAATAAATTAATTATACATAATAAAGGAATCTAGCCAGTGTGGCCATATGTGATATTAAATATTTACAGATAAACTGTCAAAATGGTAATTTAGGTATGTACATGTGAATACTATAAAACTAAAATAAAATAAAAACAGAAACAGAGACAGTGCATTCCTCCTTGCCAAAGTAATCTGCAGGTACAATAAGCGAGAAAAAAAGAAAAAAAAAAGCCTTTCCCCAACACTTTTTAATATCTACATTGAACAGGCATTGATTCCTGGAAACAGGAGCCGAGGTATGGTTATTGAGGTTGGAGAAAATGATGTTATGTTTACTCTTCAATTTGCAGATGTCCAGGTTGTCATATCCTAAGATAAATATGACATGGAATTTATGATGAGGAGGCTCATTAAAGCATATAACGAATGGGGTTTAGAGATAAATAGTGATAAAACAGAATAAATGACAGTTAACTCTTCTGTTTCTTCTCTCTCCATAGATGATTGGATGATCCATCGAAGTTCTGATTTTAAGTACCTTGGTGTCACCATAGACAGCTATGGCACAGTAGAAAGGGACATTGAAAAAAAAATCATCATAGGAAAGAAAATTATTGGTTTATTAAATGGCATATTGTGGAACAAAAAAGTGTCTCCACATAAAGAAAAGAATATACCACTCTTTCCTCTTTGCTACAACTTTATATGGGGCAGAGTCGTGGATAGTGACTAAGGCTCATGCGAACAAATTACTGGCCCTAGAGATTGACTATTGGAGAAGGAGCTGTGCCTTATCCAGGCTGCAAAAGATACCAAACGAGGTGATAAGGAGTAAAGTAGGGGCAGAATTGAACATTCTCAACAATATCAGTGGAAGAAGACTGATGTGGTATGGGCATGTTTTGCGAATGGACGAATCCCGTTGACCCCATCGATTGCAAAAATATTGCCCTGAGAAACGACGAAAACGTGGAAGACCACGCAAACAGTGGATGGAAGATGTCAGAGAAGACATGGCTGCCAGAGGCCTCACCGAGGAGGACAGCGTCGACAGGGATGTCTGGAGAAATTGCGTGATGAGGACCGGAATGTGACCTTTGTTGCATAATCCGAAATAAATAAATAATAAATTTAAATTATAAGATATTTGACATTAATTGTTGTTCAGTGCACTCTCAATAAATACTACCATAAAAGGGACTAAACTGTGCAAGACAGTGCCACCTAGTGGCCAATCGGGCAAGCATTCACCTCCCAGTGTGACCCCTTTAAGTGAGTTTGGTCAGGTGCTCCCTCATCTTAAGTTTTGCTCTCAAGCCTTCATACAGCAATGTCCGGCTAAGGACAAAGTAAGGGGACCCAGGTGGCCGGGATGGAGGGAAGAGAAAGGAGCAGCACACAATTAACCCGGCAAAGGTACCCTGAGTCATATAGACTCACCTGAGAGAATAGTCGGGGTGGTATATGGAGTGGGGGCCCCCAACGACTGACTACCTGTTAAGGGTCATCTCCAAACAAACAGCCTACTTGCAGCTGCCACACTGAAAACGTTTCCAGCTATTCTTCAAATGAGGTAATGTTTTTTTTCTCTAATATTTAGTGAGTCAAATTGACGCATGGTTTCTAATGAATGTAAAAACTATGTTCGGTATTTTTATTTTATTTCATAATACATAATCCTTTTTTTACATTTCAATTTGAATTTGCCACCTTAACTGTCACGGAGATAGCAATCGCTGGGCCAACAATTGGTTATCAGTGGCATCATGATGGGATTTGTAAGGGATTAAAGTTCCGGGCTTAGCCATTTTTTTTTTTTGGGTCACTTGCTCTCTGAATGTGGAATTGTAAGCAGCCTCATCGTCCTATGTGTTTCTCATTTAGAGTCCGCCGCCGATGGTTTTTTTGGTACTTCTTGGGTGTCAATATATTACGATTTTCTTCCTCCTGGGTATGAAATTCATAATTGTTTTGAAGTTTTCTCTTCAATCATCATTGTTAGGCGCTGGCCGCAAAATTCAAGAAGGACGAGCAACAGGTGAAAATTTCCTTTATCCTAGAATCTCCTTTCAATGTCTTTTACCCGATTATCCTCATTTCACCCTTGCCCGAAATTCAGAATCATCGTACAGCGTAAGCTTGGTAAGTTGCATTAAGGATTGATTTCATTTGTTTTATTTTACAGTTCACATAATTGTATTAATTGCTTTTCCGAGCTCACCAGAGCGAAATAATTTTTTTATCCCGTTTTTACATTAGTGATATTGATCAGACTAATTGTAAGTATATTTTTTCCTCTTTTTTTATTTTCACTAAAATTATCGTACAAACTAAGTGAGTCATTTTGTTCATAGTTGCCAATACATGATTAAAACTATAAAGCTGACATGTTTAGCTTATTACCGCAGAAGTTTTTTTCACAAATTTTAATTTTTCCTAGATCTATCATGCATTTTTTTTTTTTTTTTTTTTTTTTTTTTTTATAATTCAAGGTGGATAGAAAAAGAATTATGACGGATAAAGTAATCCACGATATACTTTTTAATTTGGAATCCGACTGTTCAGTGCACTCTGAACAAATTATAGGAACTAATTGCCCAATATAGCGCCACCTAGTGGCCAATCAAGTAAAACAGGACTTCCAAGAGTGACCCCCCTAGGTGAACTGGGTCCAGTGCTCCCTCATTTGTCTGTTCTTCATTTCTTCATCAAACAATGTCCGGCTAAGGACTAAGTAAGGGGACCCAGAAGGCCGGGATGGCAGGAAGAAAGGCAGGCGGCACATGATGGACTTGAAATATATGGACACTTGGGCAAGCAAGTCAAATTTTCTGTATACTTCTTTATATTCTATTTATGCGTTTTAGTTTAAATTGTACTACCAATAGAAAAATAAATATTTACTTTATTCTATTAAAGCAAAATGTTGATTACTGCAATTTTCCTACTTAACTTACAAACTAATAAGGGGGGCATACTCCCCAAGGCATGCCCGGCCTTAACACTGACGATGAGGAAGCTGAAGATGTTCTGGACAATTCTACGAATGATGATTCTGATTCGGATTATGAACCAGATGTTGAAGATCTTGAGAAAGATGAGATCATTTCGAACCTATACCGAGAGAAACAGAGCTCCTATCAAGAATGTTCGAATGTTAGTGATAAGAAGAAGACATCAAATAGACCAACTAAGAAATTTAAAGCTGGAAGTTGTGACCAACACTGCTAGTTACCATGGCAACGCTTTAATAACAGACTGAAACGAAAAAAAAAAACATCTGGAATTGTGAGTGAGTTGAGAGGCAGGCTAGCATGTTCTGCTTTACGCTGTACCTTGAGTTAATGCCTTTATATGTTGTGGACTGTTATGGATTCATGGACTATCGCTACGCACGTAAATTGGTTAAATATACTCGTATGTAGTTTGTATATAATTGTATTCCCTAGTTTTAAGTTGTGTAAATATGTTTAGGTTATTATTATTGTCTTTGTTTCTTAATTTTCTGATTCTATAATAATTTTAACTGTACATATTTATGTAAATAGATTGCATGTAAATAGTATTTTCCGCTTATTGAAAGAACCAGCCCTATCTCCCTGAGCATTGCATGGAGCTTTTTTTTAACTTAGGTTATATACACCTGGGTATGTTATTTCCTTTTACTTTTATTTAAAATTGAAAAATATGGCTAAAAAGCCAGGCGCTCAACAATATTATAACCATAGACATACCTAGGGTCATATAATTAAATGGCGCCCAACGTGGGGCCTTGTTTGGATTTTTTGTTTGTGAAAATATATAGAGGGTGAAAATATAGTTAAGGTTACATGTGTTTACTACTGTATCCATGGTAACCGATTGTTTACTTCTGTTTCACTAATTAACTTTTACAAACAGTTTTATTTATTTTTTTATACATGTTTGACAATCAATTTATTTACCTTATATACAATAATGCTTTGCTGGTTCACTTTTATGACAAATTATGGTTATTAAGGTACATTGTTGTTAAAACTAGTAAACCTTAATTTAATTTTATTTTAAGATAAACGTTAAAAACCTTATTTCCTAATATTTTCTGTTATTAATCTATGAGTCCAAGTGATACCCTTTTTCTGAAGTTAGCCTTAAAAATCCTTAACGTTCATAAGAATAGTCATTTCTTTTTCTAACTCATTCCTACGGTTTCTGGTCATTATAGTCTGCTTTTGTTGTTTATTTTGTCACCATGGTGAACGAAGAGGAAACTAAAACAGGTTACATCGATAAACCCTCGCTAGGTTGGATATATCTTTTGAAGAAGGAGGAACTTTTAGAAATTTTGGGAGAGTATAATTTATCTACTGAAGAGAATGTTGAAAAATTAAGACAGACTCTAAAGGAATATGTCTTGAAAAATCCTAATCAATTTCAGAGGCTTACATTTACCTCCACAGATAGATCCGAAGAGAAAACTACTCCATCGGAAAAACCTTCAAATATGCCTCCTATCTACCCCGGAAGTACTTTTCCGTATTTTCCGCCTTTCCATTTAAATCCGTTGTTAAAAGAAAAGTTCTGTAATCGGCCAAATACGATCAGTGCCGATAACGTTTTGCTAAAAATTAAGGAATGGCGAAAAGCTTGGAGAATTAGAGATGAAGATCTTTTGGCGCATCTCCCTGAACTACTCGATGGTATTCCATTAAACTGGTACCATTTAGAACAAGATTCCTGGAATAACTGGACTGAGTTTGAAAATGCGTTTCTTCGCGAAACGCATTTTCCCTGCTGGTTACCAAGAAGCTTTAATTACCTTAACTTACAAATAGGCGACATATACCTGCCTACATTAATTGATACAGGAGCTACTCACTCATATCTAGGTTTAGAAGGATTATCTTTATTGGAGCAGGTGGAGTGCTCGCGTATCAAGATACCACCGTATCAGGTAATATTAGCGAACGGAGTAGAAGAAACAGTCCATGATGCTATTGCCTTATCTGCTAACATCCAAGGGGATCAGAAGGAAGTTACCTTTCCATCCTTCCAAATCTCTCTGTTCCTTCTCTTATCGGCCTAGATACCTTAAAGGAGTGGGGCATTGTAGTCAACACTTCTAATTCTACCTGGTGGTTTAATGAAACTCCTACGAATGTATTTACCTTTTCGACTTTTGAAAGAACCCCTAAATTTCATTTGAATCAAGTTGGCCTGAAGACCATTGAACCTGAAGAAATGAAGATTTTGGAATCATTCCTTGAACAGGAGCGTAAGGAAAACCAAGGTATATTGGGATTGACTTCGCTGGCTGAGCATTATATCGATGTTGGTAACCATCAACTGATAAAGCAGAGAGCTTATCCGGTATCTCCAGCGATACAAGACGTTATTAATAAAGAGGTAGATCGGTTGATGGACGAGGATATCATCGAACCTTCGCACAGCCCGTGGTCTAGCCCTGTAGTTATGGTGAAGAAACCAAACGGAAAGTATAGGTTTTGCGTTGATTTTTTTTTTTTTTTTTTTTTTTTTCGCGACTTGATGCACCGCGACCTCCTTGGGTCTATTGTGCGCCTAACTATGCCCGTGTTTCAGATTGGAATCCTTAAAACATCGGTAAATTTTAGTATGCTTGTTGGATTTAATAAGTCGTTGGAAGTTGGATTGGTTATATTTTCCTGCCCAAACATTCCAAATCTTAACCGCACAAATCGGTCACACCAACAGATTATATGATATGCTGTTTCGTTCTCTTTGCCACACTATCTACATATTGGTGTTTCTGCCAACTTTAGTTTATACATGTGTTTGTTTAGTTTACAGTGTCCTGTGTAGATCGCTGTAATTTTTTTAAGTGCCTTCCTGTCAAGATTCAGCAACATATTGCTTCTTTTGACTGAATAGCCGTCTAAGAAGAGTTTGGAGTGATATTGATTTTTATCCTTCCAATATTGTTTTTTAATAGCTCCATATATTTCCCCGATCCTTCTTTTGGCGTAGCTTATGCTTATTCCCAGTACAGGTTCAGGGGTTATGGGTTTATTAGCTGATCCTTGCCTTGCTAGGCAACCTGCCTTTTCGTTTCCATGTATACCAGTATGTCCTGGTACCCATTCCACTCTTACATTATTGTTTTCTGATAATTTATTGAGCGTATTGTTGCAGGTTTTAACAGCCTTTGATTTAGCTATATGGTTACTGATTGCACCAATAGCTGCTTGACTGTCAGTGAATATAGTTACTTTTTTGTTTGATATCTTTTCAGTCAGCAGTTCTGAGGCACATTGGCAAATTGCTACTACTTCTGATTGGAAGACAGTAGCATATTTTCCCAGTGGAATTGATGTCCCTTCATTGGGTTTATCCATTCTCCAGATTCCTGCCCCAGACCCTGTTTTGGTCAGTGAGCCATCCGTATAGCAGTTGATCCCCGTGTAGGGTTTATGTGGCTCTATTTTCCTGATTATGGTTTGATATTTAATGTCCAGGAATTCTCGTACCTGAAGGTCAGAGTGCATGGATAGCACCCGATCTTCTTCAATTTTCCTGGTTATTGCCCAATGTCCTCTCTCTACGTTTATTTGGGAGAAGTTATTTTGTTTTAATATTCTGTAAGCGGATTTTAACGCTTGGGCCTCCACCTCTATCTGCAGAGGAGTTAGATTAAGCATCACCTCCATTGCAGCTGTTGGAGTTGTTCTCATTGCACCTGTTGTCATCAGACAAACTAGCCTTTGTAGTTTGTTTAACAGGGGGTAATGCGTTGATTACCGCAAGGTGAATGCGTGTACCAAGAAAGATGCTTACCCATTACCTAATATGACATGCTTACTGGACCAACTCCGTTCCTGTAGATATTTATCAAAAATTGATTTAGCCCAGGCCTACCACCAGATACCGTTATCACCTGAATGCAGAGAAATCACAGCATTCACTGTGTTGGGCAAAGGATTGTTTCAGTTCAAGAGGCTTCCTTTCGGGTTATGTGTGCTCCTGCCACATTTCAACACCTTTTGGACATAATAATTTCACCCCATTTGGCTCCAGCATGTTTTGCCTATCTAGATGACATTATCGTCGCTACAGATACCTTCCAGGATAAACACCTTCGTTATCTTAAAATTGTCTTTAAACGCTTAAGAGATGCTGGACTAAAAATCAACTATGAGAAGTGTATGTTCGGCTGCACAGAAATTAAATACCTTGGCTTTATAATTAACAGGAATGGACTACAGGTCGATCCAGACAAGATAGATCCATTACTGAAATTACCTCCTCCAACTAATTTGAGTGAATTACGTCGATTTATTGGGATGGCCTCATGGTATCGGCGTTTTATATCTAACTTTTCGGATAGGATCCGTCCCTTAACCAAACTTTTAAGGAAAGGTCAACAATGGTTATGGACAACGGAGCAAGAGGATTCCTTCCAACAAATTAAATTACTTCTTACTTCACCACCGATACTCACCAGACCAGATTTCTCTAAAACTTTTTATCTTCAAACGGATGCAAGTGCGACTGGCTTGGGTGCTGTTTTAACTCAGAATATTGAAGATAAGGAAGGAGTCATAGCCTATGCAAGTAGGGCCTTGCAGGGAGCAGAGTTAAATTACAGCATCACCGAGAAGGAATGTCTGGCAGTATTATGGGCGATAAGAAAATTTCGGCCATATCTGGAAGGTTATCACTTTAAAGTTATTTCGGACCATGCCAGTCTCAAATGGCTCAATAATCTTAAAAATCCTACTGGGAGGTTAGCGAGATGGTCATTGGAACTACAAGGATATGACTTTGAAGTACTTTATCGGAAAGGTTCCACTCATTCAGTTCCTGATTTCTTTTCTCGTATTCCGAAAGAATGTCTGGAGTTGGACGAAGGAAATAATGAATCCCTATTGACAATTGATGCCACATCACCAACCCAAGATACTTGGTATAACAATAAATTTCTTGAAGTAAGTCGCAGACCAGTTCAATTTCCCGATTGGAAAATATCTAAAGGAAAATTATACCGTCATTTCTTTGATGATATACAAGACTCTCTTGAAGATGATTCCTATGCATGGAAGCTAGTTGTACCTCAAGAACAACAAACTAGAGTTATGAATGAGAATCACAACTTACCCGATGCAGGTCACATCGGGGTAGAGAAAACCACAGCAAGAATAGCTCGCTTATACTTCTGGCCAGGAATGCGCCGCGATATAGCTAATTATATCAGACGATGCAAGATCTGTCAGCTAACCAAACCAGAGCAACGAACTCAAATGGAAAAGATGAACCTTCATCAGTATACCAAACCCTGGGACGTTGTAGCTGCAGATATTCAAGGACCGTTTCCTAGGTCTTCTATTGGGTTTTGCTATTTATTGGTCTTCCAAGATACCTTTTCAAAATGGGTTGAACTCGTTCCTGTAAGAATTGCGAACGCGAAAACCGTCACTAAATGCTTCAGGCAGTTTATTATTTTCAGATGGGGCACACCAAGAGTCCTTCATACCGACAACGGTACCCCTTTCGTTAATAAATTAATAGACGACCTGGCACAAGCTTATGGTATTAATCTATCTAATACTCCCATCTATTGGCCACAAGCAAACCCAATTGAGAGGACAAACAGAGTTATAAAAACTGATGATTACTGCCTTCATAGAAAGCAATCATCGAAAATGGGACGCCTACTTACCCGAATTCATGTTTGCGATTAACACTTCTGTGCATAACTCGTTGGGTTGTACCCCTGCCTATCAAAATATGGGGCGAGAACTAATAGCTCCTAATACCTTATTTACTAAAGCAGACTCTAATGATCTTAAACCGCTTCCTATTTCGACTTGGACATCTCACATTAAAAAGCTAGATGAACTAAGGTTACTAGTTGAGAAAAACTTGTGTGTAGCCAGTGATAAACAGTGTAAATACTACAACAGAAACAAGCGAGACTCTGTGTTTAAGGAAGGTGACTTAGTGCTTCGGCACGCACACCGGCTATCATCAGCAGCTGACGCCTTTTGTTCAAAACTGGTGCCGAAATTCGAGGGTCCCTTTAAAATCATAAAAAAGAAGTCGGCCAACGTTTTCTACTTCGAGGATGAAGAAGGAAACAGCGTTGGAACTAGCCATGTGTCTCAGCTGAAGCCTTTTCACAACTGATTAAGAGAATCAGCGTGAGAGTCTCACGCTTCCGAAGAAGGGGAAGTGTGACCAACACGGCTAGTTACCATGGCAACGCTTTAATAACAGACTGAAACAAAAAAAAAAAAAATCTGGAATTGTGAGTGAGTTGAGAGGCATGCTAGCATGTTCTGCTTTACGCTGTACCTTGAGTTAATGCCTTTATATGTTGTGGACTGTTATGGATTCATGGACTATCGCTACGCACGTAAATTGGTTAAATATACTCGTATGTAGTTTGTATATAATTGTATTCCCTAGTTTTAAGTTGTGTAAATATGTTTAGGTTATTATTATTGTCTTTGTTTCTTAATTTTCTGATTCTATAATAATTTTAACTGTACATATTTATGTAAATAGATTGCATGTAAATAGTATTTTCCGCTTATTGAAAGAACCAGCCCTATCTCCCTGAGCATTGCATGGAGCTTTTTTTTAACTTAGGTTATATACACCTGGGTATGTTATTTCCTTTTACTTTTATTTAAAATTGAAAAATATGGCTAAAAAGCCAGGCGCTCAACAATATTATAACCATAGACATACCTAGGGTCATAAGGTTCACATACTGAACCCTTACCTACTAAGGAAATCCCTGCATTGCCTCCGACTATCCATGGATCGGCGACGGAAAATCGTGAGTCAAGGACTTTATTTGGAAAAAATGGCTATGTTTGGTCGACACAGACAATTAATAGTTCTTCTGGGCAGACAAAGTCAAAAAATGCAGTGCTCGCGTCGCTGAATCACCAATAGATTGCTTTAAAGTTTTTTTCACTGATGATATATTTGATGTAATATTAAAATATTCTAACCATGAAATAGAAGCATTAAATCAGAAGTACAAGATAAAAACAAAAAGCACAATTGGAGGTATTATAAAAGATGAACTTCTTGCATTATTTGGGTCCCTAGATAATGCTGCAGCTATGAAAAATAATCATCTGCACACATCAATTCTGCACAATCCTACATTTTGTGGATTCAAGCATCGGGCTATTATGTCAGAATCCAGATTCAAATTTTTTCTAGGGTGTCTAAAGGTTTGATGACCGTGGTACAAGACAAGAAAGAAACACAAAATTAGCCACAATAAGCGAACTTTGGGAAATTTTTATTTCTAATTGTAAAAAAAGTTATAAGCCTGAATCATATTTGACGATAGACAAGCAGCTTGTAGGGTTTAGGGGGAAATGCCCATTCAGGATGTACATCCCCAGCAAGCCTAACAAATATGGCTTAATAATAACAATGTTGTGTGACAATTCAACGAAATACATGATAAATGCCCTTATCTGGGAAAGGATTTGAACCCCAGTAACCAACCGGCCGGGACATATTTCACATTGAATTTGGTTCAACCAATATCTGGTTCCAATAGAAACATAACCATGGATAACTGGTTTACCAGTATTCCATTAAGTAAAATCGTCTCCATATTAACAGTTCGTGAAATTGGTTTGTGTGCATTGGATAAAAGTGAGAGTTGGCTCAGATAGAAATATAGTCGTTTGGAGTGTCTCTGTTAAGTTTGGTAAAGATCTGATGACAGAAATTATTGTGACGACTAAGAAAGGTTTTTCATGAATTTCTACTTTTCCTTGTCTTATCTAGGGTGGGCCTGAACAGGACAACCCACACCAAGCGCCTATTATCAGAAGCAGGGTTAGTGTCACTAATATGACTGAATAACAGTTATTATTTATTGAAAACATATAGCTAGGCTAATATTGTTAAGTATACCTATATTTACACATACAAAAATTATATCAGCCGATAAACTACTGTTAATTATTTAAGTTTTAAAATGGAAGAAAAGATATAATATTTTAAAATGGATTTTAAGTTATGAATGATGAAGTAAAAGATAAGAAAAAGGGTTAAGAAAAAACTAAGACTCCAGTTTCAAATAAAATCAAAAGAAAGAGAAGTCATAGTTCGCCTGAGACTTTTCAAATAAATTAACACAAAAGAAAAAAGAATTAGATACGAGTACAGAAACGTTTGTAAATATGGAGGATACCTTATTAAGAAAAATTAGTGAAATGTTGGACTCCAAATTAGCTGTAGTCACGGAAGAAATAAAAAGTGAAATTAAAGTAATAGAAGTGAAGCTAGGCAAAATAATAGAACACAAAATAGTTAAGAAGAAATATTAGAATTGAAGAAAGAAAATAAGAAAATTAAAGATAATCTAAATTTTGTACTGACGAAAAGTAAGGCAAAAAATTTAATAATAAATGGTTTAAAAGAATTTAAGGAATCGGATCATAAAGTGTTAGTGTTTAAAGAACTGTGTAAAAAAGGAAGGGTTTTACCAGTGGGTAAGAATGAAGTTTTTTTGGTCAAATTAATTAAGAAGTCTGATGTACAAAACGTGTTAAGCAACTCTAGAATACCGAAAGGATCAGGAATTTGGATAAATAGAGATCTTACTTATTACGATTGAGCATTAAGAAGGAAGTTATTTGAAATTAAGGCCCAAATTATTGAGAAAGACAAAAATGAACGAGTGTTGGTAAGAAGTAATTATTTGTTATACAAAGGTAAGAAGTTCTTCTGGGATGAAGAGAAAGGGCTTATTGCTCAGAATAGAGACGAGTTGAAGCTACTGCCCAAAGGTAACATGGCTGCAGATGATTGTTCAAAAAACTAAAATTAGTGAAAATAAACTAAGGTTTGGTAGAAGTGAAATTGTTGATGAAGTGCAGCGTTCAGTGGTAGATTGTTCAGTATTAAGGTACAATGTAACAGGTATTACAAACAAGATAGATGAATTACATTTGATATAATAAGCCAGGACTACTAAAGTGTCATTAAAGAACTGTGTATGAATACTTTAAAATGTGATAATGACATTTCAATTAACCGCGCATACCCCCTCCGGAAGTCAACAAAGGAAGGAGTACCTCCGATCCTGGCCCATATACCATGTGACCCATATACATATTAGCAAAATATTCAAAAATGTGAAAAATCTTAGAGGGACCGGATTAGTTTTACATTGCGATAACAGCCAATGCATTAGAAATAAAAGATACCACTTACATCAGATAAAAAAATAAATTAAATTTCAAAAATGTAAAAATTAATTTAATATATCGTCGTCACCATGTTAAAGTAACGAATGTGCAACTAAATACCTATGCATATTCGCTACTTTAGCATGGTGACGACGATATGATCACCTGTATATTGACAGCAACCGGTTTGATTGGAAACCAGAACAGGGATTGATTTTTGGGGATAAAGAGGGTATTATGAAGTTTACCCGGTTTTGAAGACATATTTAGGACACAACGTCAGGCAGTTTATTGATGAACTTTTGAAAAGGAAGGCTTCCCAACCTGGACCTGGTGCTCCGCATTCAAAAAACTTAAGCTAAACCGATCCGACTTCAACAGCTTATCCATTATTAGCTATTTGATGTAATGTAAGCAGTTTAAAGAGTAAAATAAGTAAACATATGTTATTAAGTGAAGGCTTGAAGTAAATATTGATCTAAGTGCCATTTTTTTCAAAAATGAGATTTTACCGAAAATAGGATGTAAGTGCAAATGCCAATAACCTAAAATGAGATTCATGTGTCAAAATGGTTCCTAGTAGTTAGTGTAGCTGTCAAGAGAATGCGCTGGTTGTAAGTGCCCTGGCAGTTGACGTAAAATAAGATCTAACTCCTCCGCACATGGAAATCAGTTAGACAACCTGTTTGGGAGGTTATGTTGTTGTAGCTGTTTGAGTGATTAGTTTGTTGAAGTGTTACTGTGCTGTACTGTATTGTGGAGCTAATAGCTATGGCAGATAACAGTATTAAGAAGCGGAGAAAGAAAGGAGAGGGAAGATTGTCAGAAGAAATAAAAAAGAAGCGAAATGCCGGCAAGTCTTACACTACAGTTACCAACATTTCAGTGAGTGCGAAAGATCCCCCATCGCAACAAAATGTATGTAAGTGTAAATATGCTTGCAAAAACATACCTTATGACCAAAAAATGTTACTGTTTAATGATTTTTATAAGGTTGTTTATAAACAACAGAACTATCTATTAGGTCTTATTCAAGTAAAACACGTTCAAAGGCGTAGACATGGACATTATGAAGATGCTACACAAAGTAGGCGTCAAACTACTGTGCTTTACACTATTCCAAATGGGGAAGGTGAAATAGTGCAGGTATGTAAAAATACATTCTGCAATATTTTTGCTGTATCCGGAAAAAGGTGCCAGCTTTTGGTAAATCTGAAACAAAGTGCTAACCCAGTCTATATTGAGAATCGTGGAAATAAGCATGTTGACAGGAAATTTTCTAGTGATGACAGGGCTCTCATTTGCAATCACATTAATGCATTTCCACGTGAAGTAAGCCACTATGGCAGAAAAGATTCTGAAAAGGAATATCTTTCACCTGATTTAAACATATCAAGGTTGTATCAGGCTTTCAAGGAAAAATACCCTGTAACATATCACTATTATTACCTGATATTCAATAAGCACTTTAAAGGAAAAATATCCTTTCAACAGCCTAGAACAGACACCTGCCCAATATGTGACAAATTAACATGTCAAATTGCAACATCGGTTGGTGCAGCTAAAATAGAGTTCAGGAATAAACTTAAACTGCACCATTTAAAAGCAGATAAAGCCAGGAATGTGATGAAGAAAGATTTTACTGAATCCCAAAGACCTAACAGCTCTAGCATCACATTTGCATTTGATTTAGAAAAAGTATTCTCTTTACCAACCTTGACGCATACTAACATGTACTACATAAGGCAACTTTCAAATTTCAATCTTTGCACTCATTTTCATAATAACACTAGTATTATGAATCTCTGGCATGAAGGAGTAACAGGAAGGGGAGGAAACGAAATTGCTTTTTGTATCTTCAGATCTCTCAAAGAAATGGAATCTAATAACACACTTACAGCCTGGAGTGACAACTGCTGCGGGCAAAACAAAAATAAAATGTTGGTATTTTTGTGGATTTATTTAACTTGCATCGGAATGTACCAAGAAATAAATCATTAATTTTTTAGCATTCCTTCCTCAACTGCGATCGAGATTTCGCAGCCATTGAAAAAAGAAAAAGGGTTACTAAATGCATTGTTCCAGAAGACCTAAAATCTATGATAGAAAACGTTAAGTTGTCAAACCCTTTTAAAGTTAACATGCTAAGTGAGAATATTCTTCTTTTAATAAAGTTTAACTTACCATATGGAAAGTGTTTTTTAAACCTGCTATTTCGATTATCATCATAACGTATAACTTAATGCCTAATATTGATTGATTGGGCACTTACATCCTTTTTTACGTCATTCTATTCGGACATAGTTCCGACCACATTTTGTAATATTGAATGTATATTTTGTCTTGGTTTTCTAAATTTTTAATTGTTATAATTAGAGCTCGGATTCCCGTGCAATTGCATCTTTTTTTTGGAAAGTCAGAATAGAGCGAACTCAAGTTACTTATCCGAATCAAGCCTAATGGGATGTTTTAATGAAGTTTTATACTGCACGAAATTGCACGTTTTGGGGTTTACTGCACGAAATTGCACGTTTGTGGGTTTATTGCACGAAATTGCAAGTTTTGAATTTTAATTGCTCGAAATTGCATCATTTGATATTTTGAAGAAAAAATATATTACAAATTCTAATTTTCTTTAATAAACATCAAAATAATAGTGGAAAAATAAACGTAAATATCAAAAAAAAAAAACAGGAACTTGGGAGATGTAAACCAACACAAACCTCCGATTTCCCAGAACTGAGGGTTCATTGTCATTGTCATTACATTTTGTTTCTCGATTCCCATCGTTCTGTCAGTATCAAACTAGCTCCTGTCGAGAATATTGTTACTAAAAATGCCTAAAATGGGAGCAAGTGTGTTTTCGAAAACTGCGGGATCGATTGAAAAATATCCTGATTTCAATACGGATGGTTGTGTAGTGTTATGTAAATCCTGTGATAAAAAATTGGATGTGAGAGGAAATCACAAATTAATACCCGCTGTAGCGCAAGTAAGTACCTAATTTTTATTTACCCTAGAACGGTAACAGGGGTTTTGCGTATCACCAGAGGGATTTAAAAATAAGCCTAGGCACCGGATATTGCATCGAGCGATTCCATAATTTGATTAGTATGTTTCCTTTTTTAAGATCTTCCTATTTCCATTATATGTAATCACAGCTCACATGCGAGTATTTAACTCTATATTCCACATCTTCCACATCATACTGATCCGATTAGTTTTCAAAAATATATCAATAGTATTATAAAAAAGATCCAAAATTCAGTGATTATACCAAAACAATATATAAATATAATTTGTAAAAATAAAAGAGTTTCTATTTCAATTTACTCTCCGCTACTTACTTTTTTCCAAAGTAGCTATTATTTGTTCAAAAAAATAATTTAAATGGCTGATTTTCAAGCAATACATTTTTATTGCATGTTTTTGCACGTTTTAAAGTTTTTATTGCACGTTTTTGCACGTTTTGAAGTTTTTATTGCACGTTTTCAAATTTTTACTGCACGGAATTCCGAGCTTTAGTTATAATGATTTTACATTGTCTATTATGTCTTGTATAACACTTAAAAGTGCATTGGGTGTTAAGAATTTAAATGTGTATACTTATTAAACAAAAAATATGATTTCTGAAAAATATTGAAAATGGCACTTAGATCCATATTTACTTCAAGCCTTCAAGTTATGATGTTTTTTTAATGTTGGAAACATTTGAGCTGGTGAGAATCAGAGTGGTGTAAGTCAAAAAAATAAAATATTTGAGTTAAGTAAATATTTATTATTGTGTTGGTTCATTCTGTTTAGTTTGAGAGTGAAATAAGTCAATAGTTCACCCATTGGCCACTGGGAGCAGCACATCATTGTCATCCCACACTAAATTGCTAATGTGTTTAGAATAAGAGTGGTGTAAGTCAGCTGTTGTTTACATGTAAGCGTGTGCAGATGAAAATGAACAACTCATTCAACAAAATTCAACTGATGTTGAAATTAACAAAGTATCAATGAAAATTCCTCCTTTTTCCAGAAACAAGCCAAAAATCTGGTTTTGGCAGCTAGAGTCAGACTTTATTAATTGCAATATTAAATCTGAACACAAAAAATACCATTATGTAGTTGGTTCTCTGGATGCAGATGTGGCTGAGCAGATCTCAGATTTTATGGAGAAAAAATTGTCAGCTACTCCTTATACTGATCTGAAGAAACGTCTCATGGCAGAGTTTGAAGAAACATAGGGATGTAAGGCCAAGAAATTGTTAAATTAATTAAGGTTGGGAGATAAAAAACCATCTCACTTGCTCCGGGAAATGAGATCACTTGCAGGTAATAGTGTGCAAGATGAATTTCTACGCTCATTATTTCTTGAGAGGCTTCCCCATGCAGCACAATCAATTCTTGCAGCCAGCAACAAAGATAATCTAGATGATTTAGCTACCATGGCCGATAGAATTCTGAAGGTAACATCAAATAGTTCCATCTATGCGAGCGACACCCACCCACCTACTACGACAGAGTCCCCTCTTGACCACCGCATATCAAGGTTGGAAGAATCATTATCAAATTTAACAAAACATATTGCTCAACTTTCAACTCGAAACAGATCAAACTCACCTTATCCTCGCAGACGTTCCCGCTCAAGAAGTGATAGTTCTCGTTTGCCCCTCTGCTGGTACTATTACAAATTCAAAGATAAGGCAAACAATTGCGTGCAGCCCTGCAGTTATAAACACAATCCTGTGGAAAACTGCCAGCCCTTCACACTGAATGGGGCAGATTGTGATGGAAGCTCCAAGGGCCGCTTATTTGTTAGAGACTTAACTTCAAGTTTAATATTTCTGATTGAAACAGGTGCAGATATTTCAGTTATCCCCTCTTCATTCAATGAAAAATAACTCATCGAACCAACATCTTTATGCGGCAAATGGATCACTAATTAAAACATATGGGAAACAAATATTAAAATTGAATCTTGGACTATGTAGAGACTTCCCCTGGATTTACTATTGCTAATGTAACCCAATCCATTATTGGACCAGATTTATTGGAGCACTATGGGCTAATAAACGATTTAAAAAGTAAACGTCTCATTGACCAGGTAACTTCATTGTTAGTTTCTGGTAAAACCTCTAATTCATCCCAACCTTCTGTCCTGCTCGTATATATTCAGATATATACAAAAATATTCGGATCTACTTAGAAAATTTTCAGAGCTCCTTCAAGAAAAACCATAAAAACATTTCATAAAAATATACAGAGCCATGATGTCACTCATACTATTGAGACTTTAGGACCACCCTTGTCAGCTCGACCACGAAGACTGCCAAGTTAAGAAGACCTGACAAGTTAGCACAGGCCAAATTTGAAATCGAACAAATGTGTGCTATGGGGATTTGTCGTCCATCAAAGAGCAGTTGGGCCAGCCCGCTCCATATGGTACCGAAGAAAGATGGATCTTGGAGGCCTTGTGGTGATTATAGACGGTTAAATTCAGTTACCAAGCCTGACCGATACCCTGTACCTCCCCTCCATGATTTTAATTCTCAATTATTTGGAAAAATGTATTCAGTAAAATTTCATGCTAATGACCTATCAACTTCATAACCTAATGACTATGAACTTGTCTGTGATGTTTCTACAGGTAAACTTTGACCTTTTATACCCCACTCATTTCGGAGATTGATATTCATTTCATTGCATAATTTACACCATCCCGGCATCAAAGGTTCACTAGATCTTGTGCAATCCAGATATGTTTGGCCATCTCTAAAAAAAGATGTCCGTCGTACTGTATTAAGGCAATACAAGGCACCACGTCCCCGCAATGTTCGGAACGCAAACCGTCTGAGGCGATTCTTAGAGAAGAACTGGAGACTGGGACGATGAGCCTGATTTTAGTCACATCCAGGCTCGACGCACTGAGCCAAAAACAAAGACCGAGAAGGTTAACCCG
Organism: Aelia acuminata; assembly: GCA_911387785.2. Taxonomy (NCBI): domain Eukaryota; kingdom Metazoa; phylum Arthropoda; class Insecta; order Hemiptera; family Pentatomidae; genus Aelia; species Aelia acuminata. The sequence continues at coordinate 86,674,757 of OU426983.1, read as the reverse complement.
GGAGAGGTGTCCCCGTGAGCATTCCCCTCACGCAGACTGAAATTCAAGTATTAAAATCGATCAAGCGGTTCGATTTTCTTGAGATGAATTATTGTGGCCGTATCTGCCACTGTGCTTGGTGCGGAGGACAGCACTTACTCAATCAGTGCCCAAAATCTGTTTCCCCTAAATGTAGCAAATGCGGCGGAGAACACCCAGCATTCTCCAGGGATTGCAGTGTCCGTAAGAAAGCTTTAACCCTTTCATGGCTCCAGACGAGATATCTCGCGAAACATAGTCGGTCCCCACACGCTCATGACAAGATATCTCGCAAATGGTTTTTCACTTATTTACCGTCCTCAGCTTCACAAGAGATAAGTTGTGGTGACTGAGACACATCCTAGCGGATCCACGGAGACTTAATCCCTAATAAAAATATAACATTAAATTTTTTTTTTAAATAATATAAAATTATTAAAAAAATTTGAAATTAATATAAAATTATAAAAAAAAAAAAAATATAAAATTAAAAAAAATATTTTGACTTTTTTGTAACTATGTGTTCTTGAAGGTTTACAAATACTTATAAAAAATGACGAAAAAAAATTTAAAAATAAAAAAAATACTTAAAAAAAATTAAAAACAAAAAAAAATAATAAAAAAATTTCCTAACTCTGCCGGTGGCGGTCCAAAGCCCGCATCTAAAAAGACGATGGGGAAGTTTTTTATCCATCTAAACATTGGTAAATTATTAAAATATTACTTTAAATTAAAAAAAAATATTACTTATTAAAAATTAATTAAATTAAAAAAATGTATATTAAGTATTAACATTATTATATTATTGTTCATTATTACCTTCTTATATCACGTAATCTCTTATTGCGTATAGGTAATCTAGCATTTTAAGTTATTGAAATAATGATGAAGGTATTATAGAATCATAAAAAATAAATAAAACATAAATAAATAGTCGGTGTTGAGGAGTTGAAGAAGTTGAAGCAGTCAGCGGCGGAGAGTGGCCTGCAGGCCTTAGCGTGGGGAGTGAAAAGCCTGCAGACCCACTCAGCGCCTCAGTGCAACTCTCGTTCCGAGTGCTTAGCGCTTAAAGGGTTAAAGGAAATTAAAGAATCCGGAAGCAGCAGCCCTGAAAACCTAGTAGGCTAGTCCAGGAGGGCCTGGACTACTCAGCGGCAGTTGGTGGACCTAAGGACCAATCGAATGAGGCCACTCATCCCCACCACTCGGATTACTCCCACCACAAGCCTCACCCCCACCATTGATCTGGTTCACAGACTTCATCATCAGATGCCACTTCACCAGCTAGGACTACGGACGCAGCACTGATAGCGCTGGTAGAGAAGATAATAGAACAAGCTGATGGACCTTGTAACAACCATGCTACATTCCGTAATCAGCAGTAGGAAACATGACTGAACACCAGGTCATCAACTACAACATCCGAGGTCTAACACAGAAGAAGGCCGAAATAGAGATACTCCTCCAGCAATGCAGACCTACAGTGGTGGCATTGACAGACGCTCAACTATCCATCTCGACTCCAGCATACTTTCGGGGGTACACTGTGTAACGAGAAGTGTATCCTGCTGGGACGGCGGCAGGCGCAGTCATCCTGGTCAGAAGAGATGTTCCACCCGAGAAGGATCTCGAACCCAGTAGAACCGTTGGAACTCACTTAGTCACAGTTGACGTGCGATTGAAACATCGATACACGTTCACCTTTGTCTATAGGAGACCGAAGGCTGGCCTAACATCCATGAAATTATTGCTGCAGCATGCCCAGACCAGGAACCGGTTTGTAGTCCTTGGCGACTTCAATGCTCGGCATACTGCCTGGCTGTGCAGTAGTAATAATCTGCTGGGCACGTACATCACCAAGACCAGGCTGGCCGTCTTCCATCCAGGAGTGCACACTTTTACAGAAAACACCTTCGTTGGTTTCAGTTCTGCACCTTCGGCTTGTACAGCAAAAAGCAACTTGGTTTGTCTTGGAACGATTCAGCTTCTTGTCAAAGACCACCACAATGCATTCCACTCTGCCCGCGCAGTCCTTGACTCAGGGAGTATGCACACGTTTATTTCTTTCTTATTATTATTCTTTTTGACCACTGGAAAAAGAATGAGTACCATCCATACTTCGCGAGTTTTTCATTATACCTAACAGTAGGTCAAACATGCTATTTCTTCTTGTCAATTGAAGAACAAGTTATATACAGGGAGGTTGCATCTCTTCATAGTGGCCGATTCAAGGATAGTATTCCACCTCTCACAAATTGATGCAGGCAATGTTATTGTACACACATGTGATACGGACATTCTAGTGATAATTCTTGGTAAACTTCAACATATAAACAAAATGACAAATGTTTGGAAGGAGACAGGCACAATCAGTCGAAACAATCACCGCTTCATTGACATCAGGAAAATTGCTGCGGATTTGAGTGGTATGTTGTGCATGTCCATATCTGCGTTCAATGCACTGACTGGGAGCGATAATACATCTGCCTTCTTTAGAATTGACAAACAAAAACCTTTTACTATTTTAAAAATGAACTAAAGCCTACAAAGAACGCTTGCATCTTTTGGTGATAATTCTTTTCTTACTGATGAGGAGTTCGAAGAGATTCAGGCATTTGTTTGTAAACTATACAGCCGAAAAGAGGTAGCCTGTGTAGATGATCTCTGCCTCCATATGTTCATGGACGTCTACGGAAAAATTTCGACCAAAGACCCATTAAAGGCTTGCAAAGGTATTGACCAAGTGTCATTTCCCACATGAGAAAAGGTTCTTCGAAACCATGCTATGAGAGCAAAATATGTCACCAAACTCTGGACTAATTTAAATTTAGCACAACCTCCTCTTCAAAATCCTGAAAACTTTGGATGGGAGTTTAACAATAATAAATATTATATATTGTGGTTCCCTGGGTCGGCTCTCCTGCCACCAGAAGGCAACGGAATATCGATAGCAGACTTTGTCAGATATTTTACACTAACACACTTGTGTAGTAATTGATGGAATCATCCACAAAGAGGATTTGAATGGAACATTTGCTTATCTGGACGATGTTACGATATGTGGAATAAACGAGAGAACATGAAAAAAATTTGAAAAAGTTCCTTGATGCAGCCAAGAAATACAATCTCACTCTTAATGAAGAAAAATGCAAAATACGAAGTCCAATAATTAACAATTTAGGATACACCGTCTGTAACAAATCTATAAAACCTGATCCTGAGCGGATAAAATCTCTAATTGATCTTCCGCCTCCAACTGACACTGCATCCCTACTACAACTGACACTGCATACCCAGAGTACTTGGTTTCTTCTCTCACTACTCTAAGTGGATTCAGATCTGCACAGTTATTGATGTCCAGAACACTAAGAGAAAAGTTACCTGTCACTAAAAGTTTATTACAACCAAAATTAATAAATAAACAAAAATACAAAGAATGTATAAAAACTCATCAACAAAATGTATCTAAAATTTATAACAAAAATTCCAAAAATTCGATAGATTTAACACCTGGAGATAATGTAAAATTTAAAATGACAACAGATAAGCCATGGTTACCTGGGAGAGTAATATGGAAAGTGAGTGTCCTAGACAATACATAATAGAAAATGATGATGGAAAATTATTTAGGAGAACTAGGGAACACATAAAGTTACCAACTAAGACAAGCAATCAAAACCAAGAAAAAATTGTAATGGAAGAAAATCTGGTGCGATGCGCGCAACACACAACTTTCACTAACGAACTTACTTGGATTAGAAATCGAAGTGTTTCGATATGTAAACGCCATTCCTCAGCTTCACACATTTTTCCACATTTAAGTATATACTTATATTTGTATATCTCCATTATCTCCATAAGTTATAGAGTATCTGTATTGCAAAATTTGGTAATTCTCAGCACTTTTTGATTCATTAATTGCTTATTTATTTATGAAGGGACTAATTTCATCAACAGTTGAGTTTTTTTTACTGCTTGCTTGTTTCTTACTACGAGTTGCTATTTGCAAATACATCGTGAAGGTTAATTGATAGGTGTATTTACGTCTCTTATGCTTTTCTGGAAATCAAGAACGATTACTGTTCCTCTAAAATCGCTTTATATTGTTTTCAAAAATTTATTATGGACCAAAAGTTTCTAGACTAAAATATACCTATAATAATTATAGACTATTATCTTATACCATATTTTTACACACTTGCGATGATGCTTCAAAAATTTGAGCATCAGGTATTAACTCTCTAAAGTAACATTAATCTTTTTATTAATAAATAAAAGTTTTTATTTTCATAATACGGTTAATAAAATTTTGGCTGTCATATATACATACATCAAATACCAAGTTTAATCAAAATCGTTAAAGCCGTTTTTAAGTAAAAAAAAAAAAAAAAAAAAAAAAAAAAAAGAAAACACGTGAAAATGGGACAACATTTATTAAGGAAAGTGCCCCCTCCATATGACCAATTTTGATAAACATTGGATTGTCGCATCGCGGACATATTCATACATCAAATACCTAGTTTGATCAAAATCGTTAAAGCCGTTTTTAAGTAAATAAAAAAAACACGTGAAAATGGGACAACATTTATCAAGTAAAGTGCCCTCTCCAATTAATAAATTTTGATGAAATTTTTACAGTTAGACATCGCGCTATTAAAATCTGCTACCCAAAAAATATATACCCATGCTAAATCAACCAAAAAAACCTCCCTCAGAAAAAAGTTCACCCAACTTATCAGTTATTCTAACACCGTTAAAATTTATCCTACCGGCAAAAAAGAGTGGGTCCACAATATATCCTCCACACACATTCCTTCCAACGTTAACAAAATTCTTAGTCTAGGACCTAATTTCACCACCCCTAAATCTAATTCCAAACACCTTATCCCCTCACTCATTACAGACATCGAACACATACCGAGACAACATCTTAACCCGTGACGACGACATCAGAGAGATGTCGCGTACTAGGATTTGCAACATTATTACCAATTACCTTTCACAGAAACCCACCCATCCATCTCCTTTCTCAACCCAATTCTATAAAGACCTATCCTTAACCTTTCATTCCTAAATACTCATAACCAAATCATTGTAACCCGTGCGGATAAAGGTAACAAAACTGTCATCATGGACCGCACAGATTACAATGATAAAATTAACACTCTTCTCTCTGACACGAACACTTATCGCCCCAGTAAACGTGATCCCACACCTTCTCTCACTACAAAACTCAACCAACATCTCAAACATCTCCTTGATACAAAACAAACAAATACCCCTACTTACAGATACCTTATCTCCTATAATTCTCCTGCTCCCCGTTGTTACGGTCTACCAAAAATCCATAAACCCGGTAATCCCATCCGTCCCATCATTTCAAATATCAATTCTCCCTCCACTAAGCTCAGCAAATTCCTTCTCCCTCCATTACAATCCCTTAGCCATAACAATCCATACGACGTAAAAAATTCCTTCCATCTCTTGGAACAATTAAAAACCATCAATATTCCCGATAATTTTATCTTAGCCTCTTTCGACGCCGAGAGTCTTTTCACTAACATCCCGACGGATCGTGCCCTCCAAATCGTTGAAGAAAAATGGAACTTGTTAGAATCCCATAGTAAACTCAATAAATCTGCCTACATTGACTCCCTTGCTTTATGCTGTAATTCTGGATATTTTTCCATTTATTTTTCAAAATAAATATTTTCTCCAAACTTCTGGCCTTGCAATGGGTAGCTGTCTAGCTCCCGACCTCTCCGGTATTGTCCTCAACGACCTCCTTGATTCTGTAATACCTAAATTCCCCAACGATATTTTTTTCATTAAAAAATATGTAGACGACCTCCTATTGATCCTCAATCCTAACTCTATCACTGATATTCTCGCCTTTAACTCTTACCATCCACGTCTCAGTTTCACTATAGAATTGGAAACCAATTGTACCCTTCCATTCCTAGATATTTCCATTACCAGAAACCCGGACCATTCTATATCCACTAATTGGTACACCAAACCCACTTATTCTGGTCGACTCCTTAACTATTTTTCCCAACATCCACATCACCAAAAGATCAACGTCGCAAAAAACCTCATCCACCGTAGCCCGACCTTGTCCGATCCACAATTTCATTGTCATAAAAAAATCCGCCTGAAAAATATCTTACAATCTAACGATTTTCCTGAGCACTTAATAAAAACACTTATCAATAACAATGCTAAAACTCAAAATCTCTCTAACAACTCTTCACAACCTCCGATTTCTACTTTCCAATACAGATCTATCCCATATATCCCAATTCTCTCAAACAAAATTAAAAAATCCTTCTCATCGAGTTTCCCACACATGCGCCTAGTATTAAAAAATAACAATAAATTAAAAAATCTTTATACTAAACTCAAAGACCCTGTACCTCTCTTAGACAAGTGTAATGTAGTTTATCGTATCCAGTGCTCCACGCTCAATTGCAACAGTAGCTATATCGGTGAAACCAAAAATTATTTAAAAAAACGTATTTATCAACATAAATACAGTATTTCCACGCGTAATTCGTCTACATCTAAATTAGCAGAAGATGCCATTGCCCACAAACATTCCTTCGACTTTGAGAACCCCTCCATATTAGCTACTGTATCTAACCACGATAAACGTCTCCTCTCAGAATCCATTTTCATCCATCTAGAAACAAATAACCCGGTAAATGACAAAACAGATAGAGATAATTTCATCCACTTATTCTAACATCTTCCGCATCCTCAAATCCTAGTTTTGATTTCATAGGTACCTGCAATTATCTCTGTACCTCTTGTATTATTATTATTTTTTGTATTGTATGCTTCTTTCTGTATATTTTCCAAATTTGTATGCATTGTTACATTATGTATTATCTCATTTTTATGTTATTATTGAGTCCAGACACAACTATTTGTATACAATACCATCTACTTTGTTAGTTTTTAAATATTTTTGTTCACTCAGTTGTCATGTGCTTCACTTCAAAAGCATTGGATTTCCCCGTCATAAACCTTTGAAGTTGGTAAAATAACCCCCTACCACTACCTCTCACCTTATTTTTACCTTTAGTCTTAGTATCCACCTGGACTCAGTAGGTAAATATCAGATTCTATTTCATCTTGTTAACCAGCCTCTTATTTTAATATTCATGTATACACCATCTTTTATATTATTATCAGTTCTGTAATGTATCCATTTATTGTCACCCTCTAGTATAGATACTCATATATTTGTTTTCTTTTAGCCCTGATGAAGATCCACAAGTTGGATCGAAACGTTGGCTTACCATAATAAAATCATTGTAAACTGAAAATCCTGACCATCATTTAACCTATCGTACTAGATGTTTTGGTAACAGTCTGTGAGTTTATAAAATATAAGTTCTGTTTATGATTATCGAAATGTGTTGTGTTTACTTTTTAACTTGAAAGTTAACGGAATTTTAATCGCATGTTATCATCCTCCACATTTAAATGAAAAAACATTTGTTGAAGAATTAGAAAATATCATTCTAGCATATAAAGGGAAGAATATAATTTGTATTGTTGATATGAATCTGAATTTATTAAATTACAATGATACTAATGCTCAAAATTATATTTCTGCCATGATGAACCTTGGGTTACTACAAGGTGTGAAATAGTCAATAACAAGTGTTACGGTGTAACATAAGTTTATTCTTCAAAAGTAGTTAGATGAAATAATGATGGTGATAGAGTAGTGGAAGAAAAAGGAATTGATTGGTAAAGGCAAATGAGGGACCAGAGAGTAGATACGGATAGACATATCTAGACTAAAAGGCTTGAGCCACAATTTTAATATTTTAAGTATGGTCTTAGAAAATTAATTCTGTATGTATATATTTATTTTTCTTATGTAATATTGTTAAGGGAAAGAAACAAAAAAAAAAATAAAAAGAAGTAAGAATTTTCTTTATTTGAATCGTAGTTCATTCAGGCTGTACCATCCAGCCACTAGGAGCGCTAGAGGACCAAGAAGAAGGAGGATATGTGTGAACCGGTTTCGAAGGGGGACACTCGCTTCTGCGGATTGTAAGGTTCCCAATAAGTAAAAGGATTGTGTCAACGGAGTTGAAGTCGGAGGACAATAGGAAGGAAGAAAATTTCCCGAGAGGGGATGTCCGAACACAGCCTGAAGAAACCTGGGGCCACACAAACAAACAAGTAGGTTGTGTGTTGGTACGAGGAGGTTAGGGTGAAGGAGAAAAAAAAAAAAAAAAGGCAAAAAAAAAAGGACAATATTGTGAAGGTGGAAGGATATGAATTTCAGAAAAATCCTAGTGTTTAAGGAAGCGTTTTTAATTTGAATGTTTTTTTTTTTGTATATGTTTATCATTTGGTTTAGTTTTACTGTAAAGTCAAGGTTATGTACCCATTTCCTTTTTTTTTTAATTAACTTAGTTACAGTATAATTGTTTTTAGTTCAGGAGGTTTAAATTTAATTTTATAGTCTATACATGTTAGGTGGAGTCGAGAAGTTGTTTTTTTGTTTTCTCTTGTTAACATGATTTGTATTAACCCATTAGTGCTCAGTGTACCATATATGTCCCTCCAAACATGTTGCGTTCTAATACGTTTTCTGAGAAAAACAACAATAGGGCCCAATGTTTACATTCTTAAGTGATTAGTAGAAAGCCTTTCCTACACTCCTATGTCATTATTTTCTTAGTTGCTCTGTAGCACTTGAATTGAAAAGGTTCGAAAATTCGGCTTCATTTCACACCATGCTTTTTACTGCAAAAATGGATCTAGAGTAAGTTTATCAATCTTTATCTGAAAAAAAAAAAACTGCTGATAAGCAATAAAGAATGAATACTAAATGTGAAAATGTTATTACTGAAACTAAAAAGTGTTTTTTGTTTTGATTATTTGGGTCCAAACAACGACGTACCCGATATGGTACGCTGAGCACTATCGATGTCTTTTTAAATTTTTCATTTTCTTTTTAATTTTTTTCATTGTCATTAGCAAAAGGAATTTTTAACATTTACAGCAGTTTTTTTTAATTCGTTTTTATGTTAGTGTTACCTAGTTATTTTCCGGAAACTAAATTTCGGAGTTTTTTTTTAGGGCCCTTGCTTTAATCCTTGAGCCAGGTTTTTCAGTGCAAGAGGCAATCGATATATTGCTCGGGGACGATGGTGATAAACTAGCCGAAGATATATACATTGCACCCCCTGACCCTGGCCTCCTAACTGATGAAGACTCCGGCGACGAAGATGCGGGCGGAGAGCCGGATAACTTGAGCAGAAAGCAGCTCCTTGCTGATGCCGAAGTAAGAATCCGCGATGAAACATTTCATTTCGAACGCCTTCCAGAAACAACCCGGAAGCAAAAATGGATTCAAGGGGACCTTTTTCACCGTGAAAGGGAATTCCCTGTGCCAAACTACCAGGAACATTCCGGTAAAACTATTATTCAAATGCTTGAATCCTTTATTGACGACGAGATTGTAAATTTGTTAGTGACTGAAAGTAATAGATACGCCACATTCTTGAATTGCCCCAATCCAAATATCACCGCCGACGAAATAAAATGTTTTATCGGGATTTTAATTTTAAGCGGATATGTTCCTCTTCCTTCAAAAAGAATGTATTGGGAAACTCAGGAAGATACATACAATCCTTTAGTAGCAAATGCCATGAGGAGAGCTCGATTTGAGCAAATTCTGAGATTTTTACATCTTGCGGATAATTATGCATTTGTTCCTGGCGGAGATAAATTATGGAAACTTCGACCCCTAATTAATAAAATTAAAGAAAAATTTATTAAAAATTTTGTTCCCGAGCAAAACTTGAGTTACGATGAGAGCATGGTCAAGTATTTTGGGAGGCACGGTTTGAAACAATTTATCAGGGGAAAACCCATAAGGTTTGGGTACAAGGTTTGGTCCCTGAATACCCCTGATGGTTACCTGATAGATTTCGAAATGTACCAAGGCAAATCGATTTGTAAAAATTCCGAGATAGAAAAAAGTTTCGGAAAGGCGGCGGCTCCTTTGGTCAACATGATAAGTACTTTTCCAGCAGATATTAGACATCTACATTATAACTTTTTCTTTGATAATTTATTTACGAGCTTTAATTTACTGAAATTTCTAGGGGAAAATGGATATGGCGGATCTGGGACTATCAGGGAAAATCGAATTCCTAAAAACTGCCCCATACCAAAAAAATCAAACCTTATGTCAAAGGAAAGAGGATATTTTGAAAAATGTTTAAGTAGAACGGATGGAATTTTACTTTGTAAATGGAGGGACAATTCAATGGTGAGTGCAGCATCCAATGTTTTTGGTGTAGAACCAGTAAAAAATGTAACTCGTTATTCTCAAAAAAATAAATGCCACATTCAGGTTCCTCGACCTTATTTATTTTCAAGATATAATGCCTTCATGGGAGGGACTGACAGAATGGACCAAAATATTTGTGATTATAGAATACATATCCGCAATAGGAAGTGGTATTGGCCATTGTTTTCATGGTTAATTGATGCATCAATTCACAATGCATGGTTATTGTATAAAAAATATGTCAATGACATTTCCCACCTGCAGTTCAGAAGAGAGATCGTTTTGGTGTATTTAAAAACATTTAGTACACCACCCAAGAGCAGCGGAAGAGTGTTAAAAAAATTACAAGCGACTACAAATGTCGCACTCGATGGCAAAAAACATTTCGTTGCAACAACCCCTAATCAAAAAAGAAGAAGGTGTGCCAAAACGGGGTGTGACTCAAAACCTCGTACCCAGTGTACAAAATGCAATGTAGGTTTGTGTATAAACTGTTTTCCATCTTATCATGGCCAATAAGCATTATATGATTTTTGTTACCTATGTTAAATGAGTTTATTATGAGTTTATAATGAGTTTATAATGACTTTATAATAAGTTTTATTATAATCCTTTCTTTAATATATATTCTTGAAAATAAAACTGATTTGTTATTTTTGCTCCTATAAGTGCTCAGTGGGCCATATATGGTACACATGATTACGTTAACATCGTTAACGGTAGAATTTTTTTAACATTTATTTCCCTTCATTTGGGTACTAAACAATAAAAAAATGGGGAAAAAATCAATAACTACAAACTTTTTTTTTTTCTGAGCACTAATGGGTTAATAAATTTTACTTTCATTTCATCTTTGTGTCAATATGTTCTGTTTTTCTTGCATGCTGGTCCCTATTCCAATGTATTGCTTAGTCCTTACCAATCAAATAAATCTAACTGTTATAAGTTGCCGGTGGCCTCGTGGTACCGTCACGGACTGCAGAGGTAAAGTATACTGGTTCGAATCTCTTGCCTACATGATTTTTTTTTTTTTTTAATAAAAATTACCATCATCATTATTTCATAACATTTTATAGTTGCTCTTTTATTTTTCATATTTTACAAGTTTTCTCATAATTTTCACATTATTTTTTTTTATTTTATTTTATTTATGGTTTCGTTATTTTCCAAAATACATGGCGCCACCCACCCCCATCTCCACTGACTTGGGGCAATTTTATTTTTTAATGTAAATGATAATAGCGTTGCACAAGGTTGTAGAATCTTGTTTGGACCATGTTTTAACTAGACTGAATAATAAAAGCACAACTTCAGTTATCATTAGATCAAAAATTTCAGATCATTATCTCTCTCTTTTGAATTTAAAATCCGATAAAAATAATCTAAATAATCAAACAAATAATAATTTAAGTTTGACACAAATTGATAAAGTTTTGTTCTATGATTTATTGAAGGAAATTGATTGGGATGAATTAAGTTCAAATAGTGATAATGTAAATGCTCTCTGGCCTCTCTGAATTGCGAGCCAAAATATATGCTTTACGGGTTCGGGAGCAAGAAATGAAAAGAGCAAAAGGGATAAAGAGGGCAGCCGTTGAGAAAAAAATAACTTTTGATGATTATGTAACTGCCCTGTTTGATAAAAAAGAATTTGTAACATCATTCCGAACGATATTATCGAAAGATCATAAAATATTTTCTGTGGAACAGAAAAAGGTTTCGCTTTCACTGTACGACGACAAACGCCATCTCGTAGATCCTTTATATACTCTCGCTCATTATTCCATACAGGATGTATAGATGAGTTGTGGGAATTAATTTCTCCTTCTGAAAGCTTTCTCCCAAACAGATCATTGTAAAAGACATGTAATATAAATATTTTTTTTTATAAGGTTGTACATAAAAATGTTCATATAAAGCAGTTTTTTTTTAATATTACAAGTTAGATTTTTTTTATTTTTCAATCCGTGAATTGAACTGGACCTATGACGATGTAGAATATGAAGATATGAAGAATTTATTAGTATACGTTACAGATGACTATTTCCATTCCTCTGAATGACCTTCATTAGTTTATTATACTTAGCTGGCATCCACAAAGCTGGGAGGCTAAATTTACAAGATTTGCGGAACAATGAAGGTTTCGGTGTTGCAATGTTTAGACTCACAATGAGCCTAAAGAGTTTTTGTTTTTATTTCGATGACTTTGCTTTGATGACAAAGAAACGCGGACTGAGAGACTCCCAACTGATCAACTAGCACCTGTGCGAGAGCTGTTTCAACAGTCTTTAGCTAACTGTCAATCTTGCTACTCTGTTAGTTCTTACGTTACTCTAGACGAAAAACTAGAGGCCTTTAGAGGTTGATGTTCGTTTATCCAGTATATCCCCTCTAAACCAGCAAAATATGGGATAAAAATATTTGCACTAACAGATGCAAAAGTTTTTTATACGTGTAACTTAGAAATATACGCTGGCAAGCAGCCTGAAGGCCCGTTTTGTGTTAGCAATCGAAGCCTTGACGTTGTTGAAAGAATGATTAAACCCATTAGCCTGACTGGACATATAGGAAAGTACCCTAAACCGGACCCCTGGTCTTCTGACACTGCATTCTCCTGAACTCTATCCTATTCAACTGTAAACAGTAGTTTAGGCATCTACCACTATGTAGTGGAGCGCAAACATCGCCCAGTTCACCTGTTGCTTATCAGTTCACCATTACATGTTTTGATAGTGAAAAAAGTTTTTGAGCAGTGCTACAGTTTTCGTTATTTTTCCTAGATATTTTCAGGTAAGCCTTTATATCTATATATATATTCTTAAATGGCAAGGTTTAAGTTTATTGTTTATTATCAAAACGTTTAATTTAGATATTTGGTTCAAAATTAATCGGGTTAACAAACTGATGGCTTTAGTCGCTTAAACCAGACCCCTTGTTTTTTCATGTTCAAAGTCTCCTGAATCTGTACTCACTCTTATTCTTTTGAAATTTCGTTTCAGATTTCAAAAGGATTATGGGAAAAACTGATCAAGGAAGGAAGTGGAGTCCTTCTAAAATGACGAAAGCAATTGAAGCAGTTCGGAAAAAGAAGATGGGGTGGAAGAAGGCCAGTAAAAATTTTAATGTTCCAAAAACAACGCTCATGAGGTTGTCCAACATGAAGTACGGTACACCTGAAGAGGCAGCAAAAACAAAACGAGGCAGACCTACAGTTTTGGGTAATGATCTTGAAAAAGAGCTGGTTCGTTATTGCCTTGCTATGGAAGCTTCCTTTTTTGGCCTTACTCGTAGCGACTTACGAAGAATGGCAGTACAGTTGGCAGAAAGAAAGAAATAACATCGAACACCCATTCAAAGACGATATTGCTGGGAAAAAATGGGTTAGTCTTTTTCTAAAACGGCACTAATCAAAACTATCGGAAAGGAAACCTACTGTAACTTCGTATTAGTAACGGACCTGTGTGGCAAAGCCTACATTAGGTGCAAAACAGGTCAAATTGCAATCAATGGATTTAAAGTGACAGGCAGGGGGGCAAATGGGTGGGGCAAAGGGAAAGCTGAAGCGTTAGACGAGTGCGGGAGTCTTACTCACTTCAAGTGGGAACACTAAACTAAAGTGCCCTACTCACTGTTTAGTTCTTCCCCGCTAACCCAATCCCCATCAACGCCTACTGTCACCTTCTCGTGGTGCCCCCTGGGGAGTTAGTCATAACTCGCGAACGACAGAGGCGGGGTTCATCTAGGCGGCTCGAGAAGAGCCACTAGGTGAACTTCAAAAGGAAAGTTTTTAATATACGGTGAAGCGTGACCCGCTTCACACTAATGACCTGGCCTGTTTGGACTAACAATGCACTGTGTACCACAGCAACCACACAGACGAAAAAACATGACAAAAACGAGCCTGTGAAGCGGCATGGATGGGGATGGCAAGGCTGTGGATTCCATCCTACATGTGCCGTGGAGCACCCCGCCTGGCAAGCACACGTATTGGTACCCATGTATCGGAGCATGGGAGGTCTGAGGCGGATGTAGTAGGACCCTGGAATGCTAAACGCGGGTTGAGTATCCTCCCCGCACTGAGAGCATATATTCCGGCTCCCAGACGGAACTCTGGGACTCACAGCGTTAACAGCGCTGTGATGGGGGTATACCCCGGCGGATAGCCATACGTGGAGTGGGATTAACACAATGAACAAAGAAACAGACAAACTTTACTTTATGGACGAAAGTCCAATCACACCCGACGAGGACTCAAACCAGTCGGGGCCAATAAACCTAGAAGACTTTTACAATGAAACCTTAGACGAATCGTCTGTCGAACCAATACTTGAGGCACTGACAGACGAAGTACAAGGACTTAGAGTAGAATTCAACAGAATGGGAGTGCTGGAGGAGCATGCGGCTCTTGTAGCCGCTGCTTCACAGGTCCCACTGACAACAAAAACCTTTACTGGACACAGCCTTGCACGTCATAGAGTGGACCAGTCGGAGGCTCTCGCCACGACGGGGTCCACCAAGAACGTTAAAAGGCGTAACAGGAGAAGAGCGAAAGCCTTACTCCTGGCTAATACACCAGCTGATATGGAGGCAACCCAAGGAGGGGCAGCTGAGGATGCAAGGGCCCTACCAGGCCCGGCAGACAAAGCTGCCCTGACCAAGGGAAGCACCATAAAGCTGGGCCAAAACACTGACAAGGGGGAAACCACCCAAGGGCGCCAGGCCAAGGATGCAAGGGCCCCACAAGGCCCGGCAAACAAAACCGAGGCGCCCAAAAGTGGACCCCCACGTTACTACCATAGACATGGACGGGAGACAGGAGGGCGGCAAACTAGGCCAGCAGGTTACGCTGCGAGGCCTCAGAGGCAGCCCACTGGACCTCGCAATACTGGCAAGAGACCTAGATCTTCTCCGGGAACCTCAGCTCCTGTAGCTAAGAAACCCAGAGAAGTCACAGGACAAGCTACAAACTACGCCCTCGCTGCAAGAGGACAGCTGGTTGCGGTGGTCCCTGTGGACTACCCAAACACACAGCTGACCTGGGAGCAATGTGAGGAGTTGCAGGAGAATATCACCGAAAAGGTGGATGAAATTGATGAAGAAAGCGACGAACAGCCACTCTTTAATGGAGCTAGTCTCAATAGAGGAGGCTGTATCGTCTCTTGTCTAGACGACCACACTATTCAGTGGCTCAAAAAAATTATCCCTAGCGTGAGGATGAAAGAGGACGTGCGCCTCCGAGTCTGCGACACGAGGGACCTAATGAAAGTGGCCAAGATCTGTGCTTTCTTCCCAGGAAAAGCACCATCTGAAGACACACTTCTAAAAAGAATAAGAGTCCAAAATAAAGCAGTCACGGACATCAAAACCTGGAGGCTGCATTATATAAAGGAGACTGAGAAAGGCTTCTTTGCCATATTTAAAATTTCGGAGCCCAGCCTGGAATGCCTCAAAAATAGAGACATGAAGGTGGGCTGCGGAATGAAGATGATCACTTTTAGGCATATAAAAGGGCCGAACAGAGGACAACTCCCAAGCGACCCAAACGCTGGAGAAGAGGAAAAAATGGAGACAACTGAGGAGGCAGCTGAAGTGTTGAAATGCCACTCAGAAACAACCACAGTGATGCCTGCGGGGGAGGGTGGATCCAAAGAGGAGGCCAAGGCCGAGTCTAAGGAAAAACCTGAACCTGCTGCATCACCGGATGTAAGTAAAAGTGACAAAGAGGTAACCTCTAGGGAGGCGATGGGAGGAGGAGCCATACCCAAAGTTCTGGCGAAAGCCAGCATGGAAGGTAGAACTCTGCCACCACTGCCACCTAGAGAGTCATAAGGAGGAAAAGAGTAGTAAAAAAAAAAAAAAAAAAAAAAAAAAAAAAAAAAAAAAAAAAAAAAAAAAAAAAAAAAAAAAAAAAAAAAAAAAATGAAACTGCTACAAATAAATCTCCACCATTGCATAGCAGCTAATGGTGTCTTGCATCAATATATAATAGGTAAGAACATAGATATTATCTTGATACAAGAACCTTACCTATTAAAAGGCGAGCTCATGGGGCTGAAACTTCCGGGATACAACATAGTATCTGCGAAGGACAGTCCCAGAGCCTGCATATTATATAAAAATGAACTAAAACTGCTGCCTCTTTGGCAACTCTGTTCCAGAGACTCAGCAGCAGTGAAGTACACCCCAAAAGAGGGCAGTCCAATCATTTTGCTGGCGGGATACCTCCCGTTTGAGGACAAGGACCCCGCCTCAATGATGGAAAAAATATTGGAGAAAATAAATGGTAACAACATTATTGCTGCACTAGATAGCAACTCCCATCATGAAATCTGGGGAAGCAGCAACACTAATCAAAGAGGTGAGCAATTGCTTGAACTTATTATAAAATACGATCTTGAAATATTGAATAGTGGCAACAAACCCACATTTCTGAACAGAATAAGATCGGAAGTAATAGACATAACATTGGCAACACAAACACTCAGTAGGCAAATCGTAAACTGGCATGTCTCCAACGAGGAAACATGCTCGGACCATAAATACATACGATTTGACTTACCGGACAAAGTAAACTATAACGAGGAGTACAGGAACCCTAAGAATACAGACTGGGAAATCTACTCCTCTGTATTAACTGAATTAATGAGACAATGTCCAGTAGATGCACAAAATGAATGGCAACTGGATTGTCTCAACTCTACTATAACAAAGGCAATGATGGAATCTTACCATCAAAGCAATAAACTCAAAACAAAAAAATCCAATAGGAATGTTCCTTGGTGGAACAATGAACTAAACAAGCTTAGAACAAAAACCAGAAAATTGTTCAACGCTGCAAAAAAATCTGGCAGATGGGATATCTATAAGGAAGCACTTACTAAATATCACAAATCTGTCAGGAAAGCAAAAAGAGATGCCTGGAGGATATTCTGCTCAGATGTGAGCGACATTCCTGAGGTAAGCCGAGTTAAAAAAATATTAAACAAAACAGGACAGGAAACTCTGGGCACGCTAAAGGTGGAAGGGGGATCCACGGTAAATGAAATGGAAACCCTGGAGGCCATGGCAAGGACCCAATTCCCAAACTGTGAAATTAAAAACACTATCATTAACAAACCCACACATACCACGTCAACCAGTGACGAAAGGATGTGGAGGGAAGCAAAACAAATAGTCACCAGCAGTGCCTTAGAATGGGCTGTCAACACAATGAAGCCATACAAATCTGCTGGCGCGGATGGCATATTCCCTGCTTTAATACAGAAAGGAATAAAGACTATAAGACCACACCTCTTAAAATTACTAAGAGGTAGCCTAGCACTAGGATATATACCCACCGAGTGGAAAATATCCAAGGTAAGGTACATACCAAAGCCAGGCAAAGAATCATATGATGATCCGAAAGCCTTTAGACCCATATGTCTGTCATCATTCCTAATGAAGACACTAGAAAAGATAGTAGACAGACATGTGAGAAAACAGATATCGGAAACAAACCCGATACATGAAAGACAATTTGCTTACCAAGCAGGTAAATCCTGTGAGGTAGCACTGCATAATTTGGTGCTAAGGATTGAAAAATCTTTGCACCAAAAAGAAATAACAATTGGCACCTTTGTTGACATTGAAGGTGCTTTTGATGAAACACCATACAGGGTCATCAAGGATGCTATAAGAAACAGAAATATAGACAAAATCTCCTCCAGATGGATAGAAAGAATGCTGGAGGAAAGGATTTTGGTTACAGAATTGGGACATGCCAAACTGTGGATAAAACCAAGAGGAGGTTGTCCACAGGGAGGTGTGATCTCGCCATTACTGTGGTGCCTAGTTGTGGACTCCTTACTAGTGAGATTGAACAACGCAGGCTTTTACACACAAGGGTACGCAGATGACCTGGCAATTCTAATTGAAGGTAAACATCAAAGCGTACTATCTGACTTGCTCATAAACGCAACAAAAATATTACAAAATTGGTGTAAAGAAAATGGGTTGAATATAAACCCAGAAAAAATACATACTTGTATCTTTACACAAAAGAAAAAAATAAACATTAAACTGCCAGAAATAAATGGATACCAGCTTACACCCTCTAAAGAAGTAAAACACTTGGGTGTAACACTGGACCATAAACTAAGCTGGACAAAACATGTTGAAACAACAACAAACAAAGCCCTAAAATGCCTATGGGCTTGTAAAAGAGCTATAGGCAGGAAATGGGGATTAAAACCCAAAATGGTCTATTGGCTGTATCTAACAGCAATAAGACCAATGGTTCTATACTCAGCCCTGCTTTGGTGGCATAAAGCGAATAGGGGAAAACACAAAATCCTGCTAAGCAAACTACAGAGGCTTGCGTGCCTCATGATAACAGGAGCAATGAAAAGTACTCCAACAGCTGCTATGGAAGTGATGCTAAATCTAGCACCACTGCAGATAGAAGTGGAGATTCAAGCTATGAAATCCTCATATAGGATTGTAAAACAAAACAACTCACCTAGAATAAATTCTAGAGTTGGCCATTGGGAAATATACGGGAAAATCGAAAAAGATCAAGTGCTGTCCATGCATTCTGACCTACAAATTCGTGAAATCCTGGATACCAACTATCAAACAATAATAAATAAGTTGAAACCACATGAAAAACACAAAGGAATCAACTGCTATACGGATGGCTCGCTCACCAAGAATGGATCTGGAGCGGGAATCTGGAGGGAGGATAAACCCACAAAGAGCATATCAATCTCACTTGGTAAATATGCTACAGTTTTTCAATCAGAAGTGTTAGCAATCTACCAATGCGCCTCGGAGCTGCTGGCGGAAAATACAAAAAATAAATACATTACCATCTTTACAGATAGCCAAGCAGCTATAGGGGCACTAAACAACAATGTCATCAAATCACAGATTGTCAAAGACTGCAAAATCTCGCTCAACAAACTAGCGGAAAGCAATAGAGTAAGAGTGGAATGGGTGCCCGGACATTCTGGCATCCAAGGAAATGAAAAAGCAGATGGCCTTGCAAGAGAAGGCTCAGCAAAAAGACCAATGACCCCTGAACCAGTAATTGGCATAAGTCCAAGCTATGCCAAAAGAAGGATAGGGGAGATATACGGTGCAATTAAAAAACAAAATTGGAATGATAAAACACAGTTTCACTCCAAATTCTTCTTAAAAGGCTATTCCGCCAAAAGAAGTGACATTCTACTGAATTTGGACAGGAAAGCACTCAAAAAAGTTACAGCGATCTATACAGGACACTGTAAACTCAACAAACATATGCACAGACTTAAACTCGCAGACTCACCTATCTGCAGATTCTGTGGCAAGGAGGATGAGACAGCTTATCATATTATAAGCTGGTGTGAACGACTTGTTAGGCTAAGATTCAGCATCTTTGGCGAGGTAAACCTACCTGACCCAAGTACTAACGAACTGGTCAACCCAACAAGTTTGCTAAAATTTACTGATGCACTAAAAATAGACTTTTAGAAATCAGGTAAAATCAGGCGCACAATAGACCCAAGAGGTCGCGGTGCATAGTGCCAGTGGAAAAAAAAAAAAAAAAAAAGTGACAGGCATATATCCCTTGAACAAGAAGCTGTTCTCAGATGCTGATTTCATTGAAGAGGCTAACAAAACACGAGATTTCTCTTTCTTTGAATCTGTGTCAAATACACCAACAAGAGAAAATCAGAGCTTTTCAGGGAGCAGAGATGTAGATGGACAAGTTGCAGTGCAGTTTGACCAGAATCAACCATCGACATGTTCCTCTGACATTAGCTACGCTTGAAGATCCTCAGGATTCCATATCATCTACGATAAGCCCCTTTGACATCACTCCTATTCCGAAAATAAAAAAGATGGCCTCGAATAGGGGAAGAAAAGCCTGCAGTGCTATAGTAATCACCTCTACGCCTTATAAAGCTAAATTGATGGAAGCCAAAAAAGCTAAAGATGCCAAGGAATCAAAAAAGCAAGCAGGGTATCAGAGAGGATTCAAAAAAGGGGAAAAAAACTGTGAAAAAGTGCCTAAAGTTTGAACAGGCCGAATCAAGCACCGAAGATGAAGGTAGCGTGTCCTCCGGATCATCGGAATTGGAGCTTCTCCCGGGAGTTTCTCCATCCAAAGATGTTGACGCTTGGTGCATGTTTTGTGAAAGAAAATTTTCTGAGGATTCTAAAGGGGAGCGTTGGGTTATGTGCTCACTGTGGGCCCATGTGGATTGTGCTGAAAAAGAAGTGTACATCTGCGATTATTGTCGCTAAGGAATTAAATTATGTTTCTGTTTAAAATACATTCTGTATCATTTTCTGAGATTGAAATCTTCATCTTATTGTATTATATTGTATTGTGATTGTTAAATTATAATTATATTTGAAACTAGAATGAGTATTCTTTGATTTAACACCATTTTTAAATTTTTTTTATTGTTATTTTGACAAGGGGTCCGGTTTCGGCAACTACACTCACAAATTGGGAAAGAGTTATCTTTCCTATTATCTTATCTAGTTCACACGGTAAAGTGCCTTTGTTGATCGTGCTTCTCTCGCGCTTGTTCTCGTTATGGAAGAATATGAAACCGCAAAAGTTGTATGCGAACTATTAGTGCAAGAGTTGAGGATTCGCTTGAAAAAGGTTCAAAACAAGAAGAGAAAAGTGTGGGTTCGAGACTGGGTAAAGAGGCGGAATTCACTTGGCGCCAGCAACAGTATTTGCAGAGAATTATCGCTGGAAGATCCGAACAGCTACAGGAACTTTTTTAGGATAGAACCAAACCTGTTTTGGTTTTTGTTCAATAAAGTGAAACCAGCAATTCAAAAGCAAGAAACGAATATGAGAACACCGATTCCAGCAGAATCAAAACTTCAAGTAACTTTAAGATTCTTAGCTACTGGCGATTCATTTGCCAGTCTACAATATTTATTCAGAATACCCAAGAATACCATCAGCAGATTTATCCCCGAAGTTCTGGATGCATATGTATATATGTATTATGTATAAGGAATGGAAACAAGGTACCAGTTAGGCGACTTTTTCTCCGACCTCTGGGGAGGGAATTAATAGAAGAACAGCTTCAGAAGAGAAGAAAAATACTTACTCTTCCCACCCCAATGTTGAGCAGATTGCAGATCTCACCAGATGAAACTACTTCTACTGCTGAAAAAAATGAAGATGCAACAGAAACTACTTCTCGTAAACGGTGTGCTCCTTGTCAAAAAGATAGAAAGAAAAGGTACACCCAGTACAGATGTAAAGATCGTGGGCAGTATTTATGCTTAGGTGAACATTGTTCCTTTATTTGTGCTGATGATGGTTGTCGTCGCAAAAAAGACTGATACATGTATTAAATTTTTTACTTCTAAAAAGTATTATTGGAACTTATTTGTAATTATTATGTCTATATTACATATTTGTAATTATTATGTCTATATATTTTGAATTAATTTTTATTTTGTCTATCAAATATTTTGTATAACTCTGTGTTCATTACTTTATACATTCACCATTTTTCCTTATTGTTTTATTTTTTTTTTTATAATTCTTCACAATTTTTTTTTTTTTAATAAACATCCATGACTAGAAATTTAATTATTTCAATCATTTTACCAATTTTCTATAGTGTTAAAGTAATATTTTGAGCATAATTGGACAAAATAGAAAAGGCATCTCACAGATGACATGCGACTACTTTTGTTCCATATGAGGAGCTTGTTTCCTAAAGGTACTAAAGACCATTTTTTTCAAAATCGAGTTATTACCCTCCCGGGGGTTTTGGGACCGAGTTCTTCACAAAAATTCAATCAGTTTGGAGCTAAAAGTACTATATCCCCTTGGGAATCGAGGTTGAAAATCCAGTTTTATTTCAAAAGGTACTATATCCATCAAAGAAGGAGCACTTCTATCTGTTTGTGTTCAAAAAGTACTATATCCATTAAAGAGTATAACATTGCCAACAGCATTTTGAGCAGAAAGTACTATATCCATTATTTGATAGGTGTTCTCAACTTTTCAAGCCATTTTTGAAGGTTTTTCAATGATTAAATCCGTTTTCTTCTAGTTTTTTGGTATCAAATTCAATAGAAAGAATGTTGGCAGCCCTGGTGAAACCTCCGGAGTGGCTACCACAACTTTCATATCATCAAAAACCACCTGTTACTGCTTTGATAAAGCTGAGTATTAGTTGCTGTGTTTTATGTTAATTTATACTGAATATAAAGTGCGCAGTGTCCAGAAACTTTTATTAATTGAAAGAAAAACTATTTTTCTGTGGAAAAAGAGCGGGATGAATGAGCAGGGGGACGGCAGCTGCCTACAACAGATTGGGAATGTCGACGATCTCCTTGGAGATTCGTGGGAGTCACCTAAGGAAAAACCACAATCCAAGGCTCGGAAAAGAGGTATTTCTAAAGAAAACTGGGCCAAGAATAAAAAAAAAATAAAAACATTTAATGAAAGAATTGAACCATGCCAGCACGTCAATAAAGACAATAGCTTCTGCCATTTGAATAAACTCAGTAACACTGACATTTTTGCTTTCCTCGACAAGTTTTTGAGCATTTCAACAGCGATTGATCAAAGGAAGTTCATTCAACGAAACATTTCTGTTCAACTTCCGAAGAGATATCGTGTGTCAAACGATTCAAGAAAGAGAATCAGTAAGGTATCTTCCACATCATTCTTCGTCCAGACCCCGACCACGCGAGTGCAAGTTTGCAAAAAAGCATTTCAAAATATTCTCGGAGTAGGTAGAAGGAAAGTGGAAATCGCTGCTAAGTCAATTTTGTTACCCGATGAGCAAATGGTTGAAAGGAGGGCTGGTGCACGACAAAATCAGGTGAAACGCGCTCACGAAGAAAAAATCATTGAACACATCAAGTCGTTCAAATGCCGAGAACAACATTATGGTAGAGATAAGACTCCTAATCGTGCTTACTTGTCTTCAGCTTTGTCAGTCAAAAAAATGTGGGAACTGTTCAGAGCACAGGATCCTGACTGCGTTTACTCCACCTACTATTCAATTTTTTGCAGAAAATTCAATCTTTCTTTCGGCTCCCCAAAAACAGACGTGTGCAGCAAGTGCACCAGATTGAAAACTTCACGAACTCTCGAAAGTGATGAAGAAAAGAAGAAAATTCTTATCCTAGAGTACGCCGTTCATATACAGAGGTCAAAAAGATTTTTCACCGAGTTAAACTTCCGTGGGGAGGATACCATCACTATCAATTTTGATTTAATGCAAAATCAGCCACTGCCAAAAACACCTGTGGGAGAAGCGTTTTATGCCAGGCAACTGTGGTATTATATTTTAGGTGTGGTGATCCACGATGGCGAGGGAAATCTTCACAATGAGAACGTCCACTTCTTCAGATGGCTGGAATCCGAGTATGGCAGAGGAGCAAATCTGATCATTTCATGTATGTCACATTTTCTGAACCATGTTCTTCCCCGTGTAATGGAGAATCAACCGGCTGTGTCAACTCTACGGTTCTTCTGTGATTCATGCGCTTCACAGAACAAAAATTATGCTATGGCTCTTATGCTGATGAAATTCTGTGCTGCAAAAAAACTCAACTTTCAATGGTATTTCCCCGAACGTGGGCACTCCTACATGCCAGCGGACAGAGCTTTTGGTCTAGTGGAAAAAAGATTGAGAAAGACTGACACTATTGTGGAGCCCTATCAGTACGACGAAGTCCTGAAGCAGGTGGGCACATTGCATACATCCAGAGAATTTATGGTACATACATGGCAAGAAACCAGCAAGACCATTCTCAAGTCTGGGGAAAAGGGTTTCAAAATATCTGAAGCCAAGGTGATCTCATATGCTCATGAAAAACCGGATTTCCTAAGAGTTCAAACAGGGTACGGCAGTCCGACGTCACAGCATAAGATCACCAAGAAGAAATTCAGGGACCTTCGTACCATTTCTTTGAACCTGAAGCTGGTGAAAAAATGTAATCAGATGAGCAATGAAAAAATTAACGATATGAAAACATTACTGACTACGATGGGAATCGATTGGAACGACCACCTCTTCTACAAAAACATACTAAAACCAACTCCAAACGTTGTAATTCCAAGCCGACTGCGCACCGAAGATCCTGATAATATTGCTGTTTACGATGAAGACTAAGTTTGATCATTGGAGTTAACATATCTGTTCAATTTCTTTTCTCACTACATCAAGACTGCCTCACGGTTCATTGTTCCTTTTATTACTTTTGAGTTACCATTGAAAACTTATGTAATTTTTCTCTATATTATTATTTTTCTATTATATTATACTGTTTATATCATATTCTATTCTATTATATGATTTATATTGTATTATTATATATTGTATATATATTTTATTATGATATACTCTACTGTTTTTTGATATTGAGTTCTCTAAGTCATTTTATATGTATTTCATAATGATACCTAAACGAAATATATTGTAATCGTTAATATTCTCATTGTTTTTTTCTTTTTACTAACCGCCCACCTATTTTGTGCTCAAGCTGCTATTTCTACTAGTAACAACCAATAATTTTTTTCTTTTTTCATTTTTGGCTGGTCATACAGGTCAAGACATAATTTCTGAGATCAGTAAAGTCCATTGATAGGTAAATATTAACAGGAGGAAAAGATTTGATTCCAAAACGTACTATATCCACTTGGTTTGGTTTCAAAAAGTACTATAGCCAAAATCTTGAAATTTAAAAGCTCCCCCTTATTAAATTTACATTTCGAAATAACTTGCTTCTTTTTCCTGAAAATTCAGAATACAAATGTAGAATAATATTAAAAAAAGTTTTTTGACATGGGGCAAGTTTTCAGCTTGTAATGGTTTTCTGTGGATTCCTCCCATTTGACAAAAACGGATATAGTACCTTTTGGAAACAAGCTCCTCATATAGAGGTGCGACTACTGGAGTGTTAAAAGAAATCTATCCAGAATCTGATATAGAGCCTTGTTATAATGAATTTTTTACTGTAAAGAGGCATTTTCCTAATTTAAAATTTCAGAAACCATGAAAAGACACACGTGGAACATGTGATTTGCTAAAATCTAAGCTTCCAAGTGAGCCTAGCAGTAGTAGTAATAAGGATGAAAAAAAAAACCAACTTTAGAGTTTTTTTTTTGGATGAACTTTTTGGATGAAGTTAGCTTCATCATCGACAGGCAGAGCTCGCTTGCTTGGAAATGAAATCAGACACAGAAATATTTTAACATCCTAACAGTAAAATGTGTACCATTTCAGTTGATCTCCAACAAGTATTCTCACTACCGACATTGACACACTTACAGACGTATTACCTAGGCCAACTTTCCTGCTATGATTTGGGCATTCAATTCGGTGACAACAATATAGGATTTATGTTTGGGTGGCATGAGGGTTTGAGAGGAAGGAATGGCAACGTAATTGCTTCTTGTTTACTAATATTTTTAGAATCCAGATTTACAAATAAGAAATAACCTGTCATTCAGTTAGCTATTAGACTTTGTAGAGTGAAGTTGTGTTTACGGAGCTCCGAAGGATTAGCCAGCTTGTTTGTGTCGCAGCAATCAGCAATGAATAAATATAAATATTTTTTCTTTTTCTTCTAATTACACTATATTTTTTTGTTTTATATATTTTTTCTTATTATATTTCTGTTATAAAATCTTATTATTGTGATGGATGAGTTTTTTTAAAGCTCAAGTAAACATCGGAAAAGAGGCCCTATAAAAACCCCACTTGATCCGCTTCAAGTAAAGGAAGCCATTAAATAATATTTAATATATTATATTCAAACTTATTTAATAATTAATAGACAAGGCGAGAATTTCAAAATGTGTCCCCTTTTTTAATTAACAAATTTGTTACCAAGAAAGTCGGTGAAATAAAAAACATAAAGAACTTAAGAGACGAGAATTCGCTCATAGAAACCTTTTGGAATGTAAAATATTTGGTGACCAATTTAATATAACAGTTAAAGAACAAGCTACTCTTGGCGCGTCCCCTAAAAGTGAAAATTAAAGAAGAATGGCAACTTATGTGGGAAAGAAGCCGACCAAGTAAATTGAAGGAAATCAAAAATACCGTGAAGCCGTGGAATAGCTCTTGCCGCAGCAGCCGTCGTGAGGAGGTGGTCCTAACACGCCTGCGGATCGGGCACACAAGGTTCACCCACGAGCCTCTCATCAAAAGGGAACCACCACCAAGATGCTCTGCATGCGACCTACCCGTTACTGTACAACACATTATTGAAGAATGTCCTACTTACAGAAGAATACTCTCTCGGAACGGTGTGCCGCCAGACGTGAAAGCAGCCTTAGCCGACGAAGAGAACTCTTTACGAAATCTTATTAAAAGTTTAAATGAAGTTAAAATTATAGAGAAAATTTGACTTATAGAACAGTTGATACTTTTAATGAAGAAAATTTGGAAAGAAAATTTGAATCTCAAAAATCCCTAAAAAATTGACACCCTTTTTTTACAGGCGTTGATGACCGAATTGCGGTTTTACGCCTTTAAACCAAATAAACCAACCGACCAACCAACAAGCTACTCTAAATTATAGTAAGGGAGTTATTAGGTGCCACGATTAACAATATCTGGATAAAAGTGAAATCATAGAGGAACTAAATGGAAAAATCAAGGATATTCAAACAATAAAAATAAAAATTCACAAATTCATACATTATAATAACCTTCCCACTCCATTAACATCTGAAACTCTCGAAATAGGTTACCAAAACATCAAAGTTCAAGTGTACACTCCTAATCCCATTAGGTGTTTTAGGTTTCTTAAATTTTCCCACCATACACTAAAATGCTAGAACACCCGAGCTTGGCAGACCCTGGCGCAAGACAGAGAAGAATGGAGGCGACGACTTGACGCGGCGAAGACCCGTAGCGGGTTGTAGTGCCTGTGATGATGATGATGACACTAAAATGCACTAACCCCAAAATCACATGTTCTCAGAATAGCGAGGAAAAACATGCTGATCAAAAATGTACTAAAGACCCCAAATGCATTAATTGTGGTGAAAAGCATAATAGTTTGGACCGTTCATGCCCTATTTATCAAATGAACAAAGAAATAAAGTCAATTCAGTTCACTAGAAAAGTCTCATATAATGAAGCAAAAAATATTTATAAATTACAAAACCCCATCATTTTAATAAACTATTTTCAGAAATAATTAAGTCTAAACAAATTACGAAAACTCAGGAAACAGGAACTTACGACAGATAATTTTTTTAAATTTGAAGCATGTACAAATTACCAAGCGAAGGTAACATCTAATGTTATCTCTCTCCAGCCCAGCACATCGAAATCACCGGTGTCTATACCGCAGCATACCATCCTAATGAGATCCTTGGCCGCGTTTTCTAAACCACTTTCCCTCTCCCTTGTCCCTTCCTCATCCTCTACCCCGTCCCAGCCCCTCTCTTCTCCCTCCTTTTCACCCCTGTCTCACTCCCTCCCTCTTACCACCTCTGGACCACAAAACCCCTCTCTCAGTACTCCTATATCTCAACCCCCTCCCTCCGAGCTTATGTTTCAGGAGTCTTTAGACAAGGGTCAACCTAAGGAAAGCGTCAAAGATATTGAGGTAGATCCATTGAACGCAGACGACAGAAGTTCAGGAAGCCCCCCCCCTGAACAAAGAAGCAATGTCAGTTGCTCCCGTGGTGCCATCTCTTGGTCAGTGGCAGGCAGAACCACTAGGTCAGGTTGACAGGTATGGTACATGAAAGTTCAGGACTTAAGCCCGAAGAAGTGAAGTCCTAGGCCTAGCAAGACCAGTTTATATAATGAACTACTGTTCATTCTCTATAATGGAGTAAGAAAGAAAAGGGACTACCGACCACCTGGGGGAGAAGAGGACTGATCAGCAGCCACATCGAAGGGTTAAATGACAGGCCAGGAGCCACAGTCAGCAGTTTAAATCATCAGGTACCCAGTATAATAATTCAAGATATATACCCAATATAATAATTCAAGTAAAACCCTTACATCAACATTAGCAGTAACCCCACTAACATGATTGTAATATATTCGGCCTAAACCAGGAGTATCATGTATATCAAAATTAAATACAGTCCACAATCACCACCAATATTCTCCATTAATTCACCAGCCCTAAAATCCCTCTTCGTGACCCACGTTGCTTACCTTACAAACCATGGGTCACAAAACAAAGGGACTGTTAAAAAGAAAACACAAAATAAAAGCCAAATCTCTATAGTTTAACTGTTACATTTCTTTAGTTTGTTATATTACTTTAATAGAATTTCTTAATATGTCTTTAATTCAATTGCAGTTCAATGGAATTGCAACGGCTTAAAACCCCAATGTAATGACTTAAAATTACTAATTTCTGATAAAGAACCATTCTGTATTGCTCTTCAAGAAACACACCCTAATGCAAAACACAAGGTTTCCATTAAAGATTTTGAAATATGTAGAAAAGATAGTCCAAACCCAAACCACAGTCACCATGGAGTTTTAATAGCTGTACACAAATCTGTATATTCCGAATTACTTCCAATCAACTCCAATCTCTAACTGTTACAGTAAGAGTTCACTACAGTTTGACCTTTTCAATTTGTAACAAACAACCTTTTATGTTACCTAACTCTGAAATGAGCCTGTTTTGTGATTTTGAGTTAGATACTTAGCACTCTTTTCACTACTATGCTTATGGACGTGAGCCTTATTCCAAAAGTGTAACTTTAAACATTTTTTTTATTAAATTTAGGAAATTTCTTTCAACAGTTATTTTATTAAATCAAAATTAGCATCATTTAATTTATCTACCATAAATATGGCGAAGCAAAACCATTAATAGTAATGGTTTTAAACATATTTTCTTAATTTACTCAAAACTATGTTTTTGCCACTTAGCACGGTTTTCATTTCCACTCATAGCAACATACATAGGGAAAACCAAAAAGATTTGTTCATAAACTAAAAGCCGAAATCTGCTCCACTACCACATCAAGATGTAATTGTGTCAGGAAATATGATCTATGTGTGTTTCATACCTCTTTGTACAGCGCTCATGCGCCCTCTGATGTATATAGTAAAATATAGTAGTTGTTGTTATGCCATGAAAAGTGTGGGTCGGCAGTAAGCCGAATAACTATTTATATACTTCAACCCTTTTTCTCATTAGAAAACCTGACAGGTTATGGGACTAGGGTATTAGTTCGACTATTAAAAGTGTCGGTACCGGGATTTGTGATAAATAAGTGTTCTAATTAAGATGTGAAGAAATGGCCGCCAGCAACTCAACGATTTACCCCTAGCTAGATGACTCAAACTTTAAAAACTGGAAGTTTAGGGTTTTCTGTTTATTGGATGAGAGAGGCGTCAAAGAAGCGATTGAAGATGGATGGGAAGCAGCCACAACTGAGAAGAAGACGAAAGAAAAGAAAGCTATGAATATTATAGTCAATTGTGTTAACGTTCGCCATATTGATTATATCAATGACGTTAAGACTGCCAAGGAAATGATGAGGTCCCTTATAAATATTTTCGAACGTAAGAGCACAATTTCAAAACTTCTTGCAAGAAAGAAATTACTAACATTAAAATGTACTACAAGACTACAGGATCATTTTAATAAATTTGATAGTATTGTTAAAGACATAGAAGCCATGGGATCCAAGATGGAGGAAGATGACGAAAAAAAAAAGATAGTTTGCCATCTAATGTTAAGTCTTCCAGATAAATTTCATCAAATTGTTACTATACTTGAAGCTATGGACAGTGACCTTTAGATTTTGTCAAATCAAGGCTTCTAGGCGCGGATCTCAAGTTGAACATTCAAGATGTTGTTCCAGATGAAGAAGCATCATTCAACTTAAGACAGCAAAATAAAAATTTTGGCCAAAAGTGTTTTGAGTGTGGGAATCCTAGACACTTAGTTGCTAAATGCCCTAAACTCAAATTTAAAACCAATTGTACAGTGGCAAAGCTAAGTGATCTAAGTGCCAAAAATTCATTTCCCCGCTTTTTATACCAAAATTATCTAAAAGCCAAGGCCAATGCGGTGCGAAGTGATTTATCTCCCAATTGGTAGTATAAGTAGTTCCAACGGAGGCCAACAGATAGCGTTTGTGTAACTACATTAGGCTTATTCCGAGCTAATTGATCTAAGTGCCATGCACCCATGTTTGTTTACATCTTGTGCTTGTTGTTGCTTGCTGTCTGTTACATTGGAGCTTCGCGTTCCTCTTGTGTCCCTACTGTTTTTGCAATGGATAGAAGAGCTTTTAGGGATGTAAGTGCGGGAAAGTGTAAAATAAAACGAGTGCTGGAAAGTGTAAAAAGAGTAAGTGGACAATCCTACGAAACTCAGCGGTCGAAGAAAACAAAGCCATCAAAATCCCCTCCTACTAATGAGGTTAGTAACATATCTTATAAAATGTTATTATGTTATATTTCCACGTTACCATTGCCGAAATCAATATTATAAGTTCACCCAAATATATTAGCTGAAAACTATGTTATGTTTCTATAAAATACCTACTTATGACATACAATACATTGTATCTTCCCAATTTGTTTTTTGTGCAGGTTACATGCAAATGCAAGTGGGATTGTAAGGAAATAGCTCATATGAAGGTAAAGCTTTTTGATTCTTTTTATAAGCTGAAAAATAATGAGCAAGGAACATACCTCATGGGTCTAATGCAAATAATACCCATCCAAAGACGTCGTAATGCTCATAAATATCCAGACTTAAGCCGGCGAAATTGTTCGATGTCATTTACTCTCCCTGATGGAGAGGGCAACTTGAAACGTGTATGTAAAAATACTTTCATGGAGGTTTTTTGTATAAGTCCTCAAAGTATCACAACAAAAGATTTTTCACCGAGTTAAACTTCCGTGGGGAGGATACCATCACTATCAATTTTGATTTAATGCAAAATCAGCCACTGCCAAAAACACCTGTGGGAGAAGCGTTTTATGCCAGGCAACTGTGGTATTATATTTTAGGTGTGGTGATCCACGATGGCGAGGGAAATCTTCACAATGAGAACGTCCACTTCTTCAGATGGCTGGAATCCGAGTATGGCAGAGGAGCAAATCTGATCATTTCATGTATGTCACATTTTCTGAACCATGTTCTTCCCCGTGTAATGGAGAATCAACCGGCTGTGTCAACTCTACGGTTCTTCTGTGATTCATGCGCTTCACAGAACAAAAATTATGCTATGGCTCTTATGCTGATGAAATTCTGTGCTGCAAAAAAACTCAACTTTCAATGGTATTTCCCCGAACGTGGGCACTCCTACATGCCAGCGGACAGAGCTTTTGGTCTAGTGGAAAAAAGATTGAGAAAGACTGACACTATTGTGGAGCCCTATCAGTACGACGAAGTCCTGAAGCAGGTGGGCACATTGCATACATCCAGAGAATTTATGGTACATACATGGCAAGAAACCAGCAAGACCATTCTCAAGTCTGGGGAAAAGGGTTTCAAAATATCTGAAGCCAAGGTGATCTCATATGCTCATGAAAAACCGGATTTCCTAAGAGTTCAAACAGGGTACGGCAGTCCGACGTCACAGCATAAGATCACCAAGAAGAAATTCAGGGACCTTCGTACCATTTCTTTGAACCTGAAGCTGGTGAAAAAATGTAATCAGATGAGCAATGAAAAAATTAACGATATGAAAACATTACTGACTACGATGGGAATCGATTGGAACGACCACCTCTTCTACAAAAACATACTAAAACCAACTCCAAACGTTGTAATTCCAAGCCGACTGCGCACCGAAGATCCTGATAATATTGCTGTTTACGATGAAGACTAAGTTTGATCATTGGAGTTAACATATCTGTTCAATTTCTTTTCTCACTACATCAAGACTGCCTCACGGTTCATTGTTCCTTTTATTACTTTTGAGTTACCATTGAAAACTTATGTAATTTTTCTCTATATTATTATTTTTCTATTATATTATACTGTTTATATCATATTCTATTCTATTATATGATTTATATGAGGTTTTTTGTATAAGTCCTCAAAGTATCACAACATTGGTCGCGAGGAAAAAAAAGGGATTTTCAGTATTTCAAGATAAACGTGGGGGCGTGAAAACATTCAAATATACGGAGTCTGATAGAGAAATGGTCAAAGCCCATATTAACAGCTTCCCGAGGGATGAGAGTCACTACAACCGATTCAAGTCTGAAAAAGAGTACTTTAGTTCGGATTTAAATCTGCATAGGCTCTATAAAGCTTTCATCGAAAAATATTCTAATTCCTTGGTGACATACAAATTCTACCGAAAAGTTTTCCTCAAAGATTTCCCAAACGTATCTTTCAAACGTCCACGTATTGACACCTTCAAAACTTGTGATGCTTTGCATATGCAAACCAAAAGCAAAGACTCCGTAGTCGCTAGAAAAGCTCTCAATGACTTGGAACTACATCACCGTAAAACAGAGAAGGCTTTTCAGCAAAACAAGAAAGATAGTACAGAGAGCACTATGCCGGGAAGTGACACCTGTACCATCACTATGGACCTTCAGAAAGTGTTTAGTCTCCCAAAGTTAACGCACAGCTCCATGTATTACAGCCGGCAATTGTCGTGTTATAATTTTGGGATTCATGTAGCAGACACTGGGGACAGCCTAATGTGCGTATGGCATGAAGGACAGGGTGGTCGGGGAGGTAACCAAATGGCTTCATGTTTGTTACAAGCCATCAACACTGGAATTCTTGAAACACATAAGCGGAATCTCATCGTTTGGAGTGGCAACTGTGCCGGGCAAATGAAGAACCGCATGCTTTTGTTCCTGTACATGCTGCTTGTGTCACATGGTCACTTTGATTGCATAGATCACAAATTTTTGGTGTCTGGACACAGTTTCTCGGCATCAGATAGAGACTTTGCATTAATAGAGAAACGGGCTAAGTGCTCAAAGCTTCAGGTAGTGGCTGATGTGAAGAAAATCATCAAGGAAGCTCGTCCCTCAAGGCCCTTTAAAGTACTTGATAT
The DNA here is from genome assembly GCA_911387785.2 of Aelia acuminata. Lineage (NCBI taxonomy): Eukaryota > Metazoa > Arthropoda > Insecta > Hemiptera > Pentatomidae > Aelia > Aelia acuminata. The sequence goes on along the minus strand of OU426983.1, from coordinate 86,641,410 downwards.
GAGTCAAAATACATTCTTTGATTTCGACAAAGCTTCAAACCAATACATTGATACGTCCAAGTTAGTTATAACACAAGAATCTTGGCTAAGAATAACAAAGGAAAACCCTGCCGCAGTTTACAACAAGAAAAGCTTCAGTGACTTAGTACATTTTGAGATGCGTCGAGTACTAAAAAAAAACTTAAATCTGCAGACTCTCATGACTTCTACACTCTGTGCATTGCCAAGGAAAATACCTATTAGTGCTAACAAGAAAAAGGACATCGCTGAAATGCTCAATTTCATAGACGAGAAGAACAGGAAGTTTTTTGAAGACGTTCCCAATACTTGAAAACGCATGTGGAGATAGATCATATCCAACGCAACTCTTTGGTACATAGATCATTTCCAAACATTTTGTACTTTTTAGACGACTCGAGATTTTTTTCCTCCCAACTAATATTATTCAGTAGTAACTTTTTAATTTAATGATTATATTTGGATAAATATAAATTAAAAATGATACATTCTGTGCAGTTTTTATTCATTTCCCGAAAATTTTGGTTTTGGTACTTAGATCACTTAGCTTTGACACTCTACAATTCTAAATTTGAGAAAGGAAGACATGTTGAAAATAGAGGAAAATCTAGGTCGGATATTCATCGAAATCATTTCCAAAATCGATCAAGAGGATATACATGTGATACGGAGGAAAATGAAATTACGTTTGTTGCAGTTAACAATAGCAAGTGTGCGGTTTTATCTGGTGAAAACATAAACAATAAACAAATCCAGTTTGTTTTAGACTCAGGATGTACTGACCACTTAGTGCGTTCTGATATGGCACAATATATGACAGATAAAATAGAATTGAAGACTCCTATTAGGATAAATGTGGCTAATGAGGGATCAAGTAAAAATTAAAATTGAAGCCTTTATCATGCCCAAATTAACATTAAATTTACTCTCTGTGAAGAAAATTGTGGAATCTGGGAAGGAGGTTGTTTTTAGAAATGACAAAGCCATAATTGTCTGCAACAACAAGAATATTGAAGGTCAACTTTGTGACAAATTATATATTATGAACATGTCTGTCAATCAAGAATGTTTCATAACATGTTCAAACAAGACCTGTGGCACAAAAGATTAGGTCACTTGAATAGAAAAAGCCTTCAGCAAATGGGGTTACCTTACTCGAAAGATGTGTGTGACTCTTGTAGGCAAGGTAAGGCAGTTAGACAACCATTTAAGCCTTGTTTTGAACCAAAGTCAAACAGAGTTGGAGAATTTATACATACAGATATATGTGGGCCTGTTTCTCCAGCTACGCTTGATGGGGAAAAATATTTTTAAGTTATAGTTGATGATTTTTCTCATTTTTTTGAGGTATATTTATTAAAAACAAAGGACGAAGCTACTCGTAACTTATTAAAGTTCATAAAGAAATCTGAAGCTAAATTTGGACCTGTCAATCACATAAGATGTGATAATGGAAAACAGCCACACCGGGCCCCAAGTTTATAAGATAATCCTCCTTTTCTGCAGGAACTAGATGATGTAGAAAAATTAAGGGGACCTGGTATTAGTGATGGGAAGAAAAACACCAAACTGTTTGAAAAAACTGTTTTTTATAAAAAATGGAAAAAACTGTTTTCCTGAACCAGCCCAAACAGTTGGAATTTAGAAAGTCCTACTCTTCCCATTCTCATTTACAGATACTCAAACGTTTGGAACTCGTTACAGAACGACTGAAATTGAAAAGAACAGTTGTTTTCTTCACGACTAGCGCTCCGTTGTTTGATTTTTCCTTAGGTTTTCTGTGGATGTATACATTCTGTTTTCTAGTGTTTTTATTGTTCTATTAATAAACGTAAACTTTACCTGATTTTCTTAAAAAGCCTGTCCAATCAAACACAAGGTAAGTGACATAAACATTAATACGAGGTGTGGCTATTATATAACGAGACTGTCGCTGCTACAGAAGAAGTGCGCATGCGCCAAACGCCAGCAACCAACAGCTGTTATCGTGAAGCCTTCTCTTTCGAATGTAGTGCCTCTCGCTTCTGTAAACAACTCAGTACAGCCGTAGCCTTCGTTCGCATTAGTTGTTTTTTTGTTTCGCCGGAAAAATGTTAAGTGTAACAGTAGAGCAACGAATTTTTGTGAAATTTCATGTAAAACTTGGAAAAACCGCTACTGAAACTTATAATTTATTGAAAGAAGTGTCCAGTAGCATCCATGCACTGGACGAGCCCATCTTCACCGAAAGCCAAAAAAGCTCGAATGAGCAAATCAAAATTCAAAGCAATGTTGATTGTTTTTTTCGATATTCATGGGATTGTGTACCTTCACTGGGTTCCTGAAGGTCAAACGATTAATCAATATTACTTCACGTTCTTGCTGAACTCCGCGAAAGAATAAGGAAAAAACGACCTTAATTGTGGAAGGACAAGTCATGGGTTCTCCACCAAGACAAGGCGCCGCACAGTGGGACGAGTCCACACTTCCGTTGGACATCGGCTATAACTCTCAAAGAAATTTCGCTGGCCTTCTCAAATTTTGTCAGTTTATGTTTTTGAGAATGCAGAATCTTAATTATTATCATTTCATTTATAATCATTACATATATATATATATCGTACATACATTATAATTATAAAATATAATAGTATAAATTCAAAATGCATTAACAATTTTATATTAAAATTTATAGCAATTAAGTTTACAGTAGTATGTTGTAACAATAATAAATAGATAACTACCATGATTTAAAATGTAATTAAATAATAACAAATTTAATGTAATATACCTTTTTTAAAATTATGAAATAATTCATTAGCTTCACTTTCTACCTTATGAGCAAGCTTCTTGCTTCCTAGGACATTTTACTTTTCACAACACTATTACATTGAGATTGAAATGGGATCGGAGTTAATAGCAAACTATCGATTATTGACGTTTTTCTGGAATGCTGCTCTCTATAATCCCAAAAAATTTTCTGATTTGTTTCTTGACCCTTATTCCGAAGCCAGGTCGTATCATTCAAATCTATCTTATTCTTTTGAAGAAAAGAAAAAGGTCATTGTTTCTTTTCATATTTATGATGTTTACAGCACAAAAGTCGTATAATTACTACGTTTGATTTTGTTTGACAGGACTTAAAAAAAAGGCTAACAAAATTATAACTTTAGTCAATTCCAAACTACCTACTTTAACCAAGCAACTACTGTATATTTATAATTTTATGTAAATTAAAGACAGTGAAATATTTTTGTTAACAATATTTCGTGTACAGTGTACTCTTTTAACTTACTAATTATTATAGAGCAGTACAAATATAAAATATTAAAAAAATTAACAATTTTATTAAATGTTCAAAGCTATTCTATTGGAAATCGTAATTTGGTGAATAAATTGTTGCATTTGATTAGGAATATATTAATTTAAGGATTATGAGTTGATGAAAACCCAAATATGCTAAGAAGATGTTCTAAATAACCAAATTCACTCTTGAATTCAGTGTTCACGTGTGGTAAAATCTCATTTAAATGAGTATAGGCAGATTGTGGCAAGATCAGAAAACTGTTTATAAAAGTTCAAATCTTTGCTAACAATAGGGTACATGTAGTATTCCGGGCAATTTCCGGCGTTTTACTATATTATACCAAATAGTTTACATTTCTTTGAACCGTCGTAACTGTTGCATATGTTTCTTCAAAACTATAATTCTGGTGTATTACAATTTATTAGTAACGCTTGATCATACTGTAAACATTACATTAGGTTTACTCAAAAAATATAGGCACACTAACTTTAAATATAAAAAAGATGAATGTCTTACTGTTATGTTTCAACTCATATTGTATCATTATTAAAGCAAAGATTGAGTTAAAAATTAGTGCACATGACGGGGAAAGGATTCTAGTTTATTAATATTACAATGAAATCTCAAAATTTTAACTTTCATGTTTTGGCCCAATGTCCCACTGTGTGCCGGCTCATTCCGCATTGTCTGTTAAGAGGTTTCTAGCCAAATTCAGCATCCCAGTGTTAGACCATCCGCCTTATTCGCCGGATCTTGCGCCCGTGCGACTTCTATCTGTTTCCTAAGGTGAAATCAGCATTAAAAGGAACAAGATTTGAGTCTGTTGAAGCTGTGAAAGAGAAAGCGGCACGCGTCCTGAAGGAGCTGACAGAAAAAGACTTCCAGCACTGTTTCGAACAATGGAAGATTCGCATGGAGCGTTGTAGGGATAGAGGAGGGGTGTATATTGAAGGTGATAATAAGTAAAAATGTATGAAATAAAAATAAAATGTTTTACAGCGTCAGTCTCGTTATTTAATAGCCACACCTCGTATATATCATTATTTTAATAAATAAAAAAAAAGGTCATGTATATATGTACTATAAACCTTTTGTTGAAAATGGGAAAACGTTTTACACGTTCCATGTGAAATTTTTCTAATTCTCTTTTTAAATTTTATATAAAATGTTTTTATTTATAAATTTTCAATTTGTAAAGAATTTCTGAATTCCTAACAGGGTAGGGGTTTAATGATTTTTTTTTTAACTCTATAGAAATAGTAAATTATTACCAGCCTTACTAAAAAAGTAAAATTTCTAAGCCTCCAAGACCTCTCCCTAAAATCTACAGAATTTAAAAATGGAAAAAATTAAATTTCAACATTCTGCCGTAAGCCCATCTAACAATAAAATTGATTTTTATTTAAATTGAATCTTCAATGCCCCTCTGAAGAAAGAGTTCAGCTTAAAATTTATGATATTTCGGTAATGTTGGAGCATAAATTGAATAATAACCAAAAATTATTAGTTGTATCACAGTTTTCATGGACCAGCTATATTAAAAATTTTTATCTTATAGTTTGCAATAATCATTAAATTAAGTACTAAAAACATTTAAATTAATTACAGGTGTCTTCCTGCCAATTAAGTGCTTAGCAGCAGTTAGATATTTTCTTCAGCCATGGCATTTTCAAAGTGTTAATATAGTAGGAAGTTAAGGTATGTCCATTTTATAACTCTTATTTGTGATATTGGCTAATTATTTATAAAATATTTTTAGAATGATTTTTGACACTGAATGAAGGTTTTAAAAGTTAAATTTAAAAATAAAAAGTTCTGTATGTGGTAAAATTGTTTTAGAGTGTAATATAATGTTTATATATTGTGTTTTAATGGAATGAAAAATGTTTTTAGATATGTACTAGAAAATGGACAAACAAGTCCGAAACGTTGTACAAATGTAAGAAAAATAAAGATGACAATTAGAATGGAAATGTGTTGGATGTATAAAATTTTCCTGAAAAAATACACATAATAGAAAAAATATAGAACATCCAAAGAAATAAGAAGAAGAAAGAAGAAGAAGAAAAAGGAAAAATGGACAAAATCATGGGAAAGGAAAAAATCCATTTGATCTCGTATCGCAACATAATATAAACGTTAATTTCTACAATAAATAACAGTAAAGAAATTACTTATATAAAGGATATAGCCAATTTAATCATGAAAAGAGGTAAGATGGATATACAGCTATATTATTTAATTAAATGTAAAAAAAGAGATATTTGCCCGAAACATATATACAATATAATTAAAAAAATAGATGAGTTATATATAAATGAATTTTTAGTTAAAAATAACAAAACAGGCTTCTGCAACATTTTAAAAAATAAAATCATGGGACTTGAAATTAAACAAAGCTATTGGGTAAAAGAAAAAATAAATAAAGAGATAAAAAACAAAATAAATTTAATAATCAACAATAATAAAGATATTAATCACCCAATAACGTTTAACATAATAAATAATAAAATTAATGAAATAATACAGAAAATATTTTTAAGCAAGAAACATAATATAGACAAAAAAATAAACAGAAAAATCAAACCTACATTGAATAAACCTTTAATGAATAAATTAATTAAAAAATTAAATCATGAATATGATTATATAACAACAATAAAAGGGATTAACATTCAAGAAAATGTAAGGATCAATGATAAGATAATAGACAATAAAGATGAAACTTTAATACTAAATAAATACAACAATCTGCATAAATATACCAATAGAATAGAAAATCTTACCAATATAAATATACCAGATCAAATAAAAAATGTATTATCATTGGGAATAAAATTTAGTTTTGACAATAAAAAAATAGATAAAGACATAGTACAATTAATAGGAGATATAGAAAATATACTTGATAGTTTGGACACGGCCGAAAGTCATATTAATGTAACAAGAAATAAAATCTGCTATACGATAAATAATTATATAACCAAATTTAAGAAAAATCCAAAAATCAGTAAATTAAACACTCAAATTAATAAAGATATAAAACAATTCAAAGACTTTTTAAACAAAAATAAAAACATTATAGTAATTAAGTCAGACAAAACAAAGAAACTGGTAATAATGGAAAAAAATGAATATAAAAATAAAATATTCAATTTATTGGATGACAAAGATATATATAAGAAGGTCAGAATAAATCCAGGAATTGAATTGGCCAAAAAAATTAACAAATATGTAGATAATTTACAAAAACTAAATTATATTGATAAATACACTAAAAATAAAATAGCAGCCAACCATTACACAGATCCAAGAATTCACGGGTTAATTAAATTACATAAACCACAAAAAAACCTAAGACCAATTATCAACAATATAAATGGACCAACCGATAAATTATCACAATTCTTAAAACCAGCCATAGATACAATTAGTAATAAATACAATTTTGACGTAAAAAATGCCCATGAAGTTAAAACATTACTAGAAAAAATAAATTTAGCAGATAATAAAAATTATGAGATAATAAGTTTCGATGTAGAAAATTTATTTACTAACATACCAATTGGAGACACCCTAAAAATAATAGAAGAAAACTGGGAGATAATTAAAAATAACACAAAAATAAAAAACAAAAAAATATTTATGGAAGGGATTAAATTATGCATAACATACAATTATTTTAAATACGAAGAAATGTACTACAGACAAGTAGGAGGGTTACCGATGGGAAGTAGATTGGCAGTGATAATAAGTGGTTTATATCTAAATAAGATAATAAATGAAGAAATAGAAAAACTAACGAATAAACCAAAATTAATAATAAAATATATAGACGATTTACTGATTATTGCAGAAAAGGATACGCATGAAAAACTTTTACAGCTATTAAATAATGTAAATAAAAGAATAAAATTCACAACAGAAAAACCTAATAACAAAATGATAAGATATTTAGATATGGAAATAGTATTCGATAATAATAAAATAACAACTAAATGGACCCAAAAAAAAGATTGCAGCGATATTATATTAAATTATTTTTCCAACAATCCTAAGCATCAAATAGAAAATACTGCTAAAAATCTCATCAAAAAAGCCATATCTCTAACACACGATGAACACCTCAAAGAAATAAAAACCAAAATATATAGTATATTACAAAATAATTTTTATCCGAAAAGAATAATCAACAATTTGTGGTTCACAATAAACAAAATCAATAAAATAGCAGAGATAAATAATCCAATAAAATCTAATAAAGTTAATAACTATATAGTAACAAAAGTTATAAATACAACAAAAGAAAAAACAAAAAACAAAATAACAGATTTTTACGAACCATCTAATAAAGAAAAAAACAAAAATGAAGAGATAAGAGGAAAATATGAAAAAAATAAACAAAACAATTACAATTATCAAAAATTAAAATATATCCCTAGACTAACAAATAAGATAAAACAGATCTTTAAAAAATACGAACATGATAATCTCAAATTAGGTTTGTACAATAATAACAAAATAGAAAAACATTTAACGAATACAAAGGATAAAATAAAAAATTTAGATAACCTCAATATAGTTTATAAAATAAACTGTAAGAACTGTAAAGATAAATACTATATTGGGGAAACATCACAAAATTTAAAAACGAGAATAGCACAACATAAAAATAGCACCAGCAACCCAAAAAACATAAATAAATCAGCTTTGGCTAAATATGCCATAACAAAAAACCATGAATTTGAATTTGATGATGTAAAATTAATAGATAGAGAACAAAATAACAAAATAAGAAAGTTAAAAGAAACAATCCACATAACTAAAAACTTAATAAACACAGTAAATTATAAAAGCGATATAGGGGGAATAGGAATCCATTATGCAGAAATCATTAATAAAATTAAAATATAAAAGAGTGGGGATAAAGATAAGGGTTTAGATGAAGAGGGGAGGGAGGAAAAAAAGTGGGGACTGGTCAACAATAAAGCGATGAGCGGGTGAATAGTGAGGAGATACTCGTAGTTTTTTAAAAATAATGACGAGACATTTCAAAGTGTTAATATAGTAGGAAGTTAAGGTATGTCCATTTTATAACTCTTATTTGTGATATTGGCTAATTATTTATAAAATATTTTTAGAATGATTTTTGACACTGAATGAAGGTTTTAAAAGTTAAATTTAAAAATAAAAAGTTCTGTATGTGGTAAAATTGTTTTAGAGTGTAATATAATGTTTATATATTGTGTTTTAATGGAATGAAAAATGTTTTTAGATATGTACTAGAAAATGGACAAACAAGTCCGAAACGTTGTACAAATGTAAGAAAAATAAAGATGACAATTAGAATGGAAATGTGTTGGATGTATAAAATTTTCCTGAAAAAATACACATAATGGAAAAAATTAAATTTCAACATTCTGCCGTAAGCCCATCTAACAATAAAATTGATTTTTATTTAAATTGAATCTTCAATGCCCCTCTGAAGAAAGAGTTCAGCTTAAAATTTATGATATTTCGGTAATGTTGGAGCATAAATTGAATAATAACCAAAAATTATTAGTTGTATCACAGTTTTCATGGACCAGCTATATTAAAAATTTTTATCTTATAGTTTGCAATAATCATTAAATTAAGTACTAAAACCATTTAAATTAATTACAGGTGTCTTCCTGCCAATTAAGTGCTTAGCAGCAGTTAGATATTTTCTTCAGCCATGGCCCACCAAAGAAGTGTAATATGGAACTATTTCACTAAAAGTGATAGTGATAAGGCTTTGTGTAATATACGCAAACAAAATATTTCTTTCAAATCAACGATTTCTAATTTGAAAGGACATTTACAAAGAAAGCAAATTTCTGTTTATACCCAATTAATTGGAGAAGGGATAAAAACGAAGAGCTGCTGGATAAAACTTCTGAGCCAGGTCCTTCCACGTCTAGCATACCTGTGGCACCGAATGTAAATACTGCATTTTCCATAACATCCACTATTGTCCCTGCTTCCGAAGTTTTTACACAACCTGCAGCTAAGCGACAAAGATTAATAGGATCATATATTAGAAAAGTATCTACGGAACAAAAAACAAAGATAGATAGAGATTTGCTCGATTTATTTATAATCGACTTTCAACCCTTCTCTATTGTAGAAGACACTGGTTTCTCAAAATTAATGAAATGGATACCAGGATACGATTCACCTTCAAGAAAAACAATATCTCCTGTTATGATACCAGCATAGTATCACAAATGTTTAGAAGAAACAAAATTAAACGTTCAAGATGCTGAATCAGTCTGCATTACCACTGACTGTTGGACTTCAACCAACATGGAAAGCTATATGGCAGTAACAGCTCATTATATATCAAGCAATTTTGAATTAGAATCGGTACTCCTGAAATGCTCCAATTTCACTGGTGACCATTCATCCATCAACTTCGCTAATGAAATCAGAAATCTATTAAACGAATGGTCCCTGGCAGAAAAGGTTTGTATTAAATATATAAATACTACTAATCTCTTTCGATTATTACAGTAAATATGTGGGGGTAAAGGGGAAGCTGAAGAGTTAGGGAGTCTTACCCACTTCATGAGGGAACACCAAACCATAGTGCCCTACTGACTGTTTGGCGTTCCCCGCTGACCCAATCCCCACCAACGCATACTGTCACCTTCTCGTGGTACCCCCTGGGGAGTTAATATTAACTCGCGAACGAGGGAGGCGGGGATCATCTAGGCGGCTCGAAAAGAGCCACTAGATGAACCTTTCTGGAAAGTCTAAATATAAAGTGAAGTGTAACCCCCTTCACACCATAACTGGCAAGTCTGGACTCACTAAGCACTGTGTACCGCAGCAACTACACAGACAACATAACTTGACTAAAACGAGCCTGTGAAGCGGCATGGATGGGGACAGCAAGGCTGTGGATTCATCCTACATGTGTCGTGGAGCACCCCGCCAGGCAAGCACACGTATTGGTGCCCATGTATCGGAGCATGGGAGGTCTGAGGCAGCTGTAGTAGGACCCTGGAATGCTAAACGCAGGTTGAGCATCCTCCCCGCACTGAGAGCATATATTCCGGCTCCTGGAATATAGAGGAACTCTGGGACTCTCAGCGTTAACAGCGCTGAGATGGGGGTATACACCGGCGGATAGCCATACGTGGAGTGGGATTAATACAATGACCGAACAACAAGAAACCAACAAACTTTACTTCATGAATGAAAATCCACTATCACCCGACGAGGACACATACCAGACGGAGCTAAATACATCAGAAACTTACCAAGACACCCTTGAAGAATCGTCTGTCGGACCCTTACTGGAAGGGAAGCACTGACAGATGAAGTACAGGGACTTAGGGTTGAAACCAACAGACTGGGAGTGCTGGAGGAGCATGCAGCTCATGTAGCTACTGCTTCACAGGCTCCATGGACAACTAAAATATACTTAAAATCTAGCCTTACACGTGATTGCGTGGACCAGTTGGAGGCCTCGGCCACAACGCGGAACACCAAGAACGAAAAAAGGCGCAACAGGAGGAGGGTGAAAACCCAAATCCTGACCAATTTACCAGCTAATATGGGGCCGTCCTAAGGAGGGGCTGCTGAGGATGCAAGGGACCAACCAGGCCCGGCAGACAAAGCTGCCCTGACTAAGGGAAGTGCTCCTAATCTGGGCCATCACACTGACAAAGGGGAACCTTCCCAAAAGCGCCAGGCCAAGGACGCAAGGCCCAGCAGGGCCCGGCAAACAAAGCCACGGCGCCCAAGGGGGGACCCCCACGTTACTACAATGACACGGAGAGGGCAGAGGAGGGCAACCAACCAGGCCAGCAGCTTACACTGCAAGGCCTCAGAGGCAACCCACTGAAGCCCATAACTCTGGCAAAAGACATAAATCTTCTCTAGGAACCTCAGCTCAGCACCTGCGGCTAAGAAACCCAGAGAAGTTACAGGACAAACAACTAATTATGCCCTTGCTGCAGGAGGACAGTTGATTGCGGTGGTCCCTATGGACTATCTACACATACAACTTACTCGAGAGCATTGCGAGGAGTTACAAGAAAACATAACAGAAAAGGTAGATGAGATAGATAAGGAAAGCGATGACCAGCTGCTCTTCAATGGAGCAAGTCACAACAGGATACAGGAGGCTGTATCATCTCTTGCCCCTACGATCACACTGTAGAGTGGCTGAAGAAAATTATCCCGAATGTGAAGACGAAAGAGGGCTCGCTCCTCCGAGTCTGTGACATGAGGGAACTAATGAAAGTGGTAAAGATTGGAGCCTTCTTTCCAGGAAAGGCTCCATCTGATGAAACACTACTGAAAAGGTGTTCAAAACAAGGCAGTCACTAACATAAAAACATGGAGGTTGCACTACATAAAAGAAATGGAGAAGGGCTTCTTTGCCATCTTCAAAATTTCGGAATCCAGCCTGGAATGTCTCAAAACCAGAGACATGAAGGTTGGATGCGGACTAAAGATGATCTCCTTCAGACATTTAAAAGAAACAAATAGAGAATCATTCCCATTCACTATAACTGAAGGAGAGGAAGAAAGGATGGAGACTTCAGAGGAGGCAGCCGAAACGTCGGAATGCCACTCTGAAACAATCACGGTGAAGACTGAAGCAAAAGAGGGTAGATCAAAAGAGGAAGCTAAGGCTGAATCTGAGTGGAAAACCCAAGAACCAGCTTCACTGGAAGGTAAAACCAAAGTCATTGAAGTAACTCCTAGGGAGGCGACGGGAGGAGGAGCTACACCCAAAGTCCCGGCGAAAGAGGGTCAGAGGGAGGAACTCTACCACCGCTGCCACCTAGCGAGCCATCAGGAAGCTAAGAAAAAAAATAAAAATGAAAATGCTACAGATAAATCTCCACCATTGCATAGCAGCAAATGGTGTTCTGCACCAGTATATAAAAAGTAAGAATATAGATATAATCTTTATACAAGAACCTTACCTACTAAAAGGCGAGCTCAAGGGACTGAAACTGCCTGGATACAGTATAGTATCCACGAAAGACAGTCCCAGAGCCTGCATATTATATAAAAATGAACTAAAACTGCTGCTTCTTTGGCAACTCTATGCTAAAAGAAGGATCGGGTAAATTTATGGTACAATAAAGAAACCGAATTGGAATGATAAAGCACAATACCACTCCAAATTCTTCCTAAAAGGCTATTCTGTCAAAAGAAGTTATACCCTACTAAATCTAGACAGGAAAGCACTTAAGAGAATTACAGCGATCTATACAGGACACTGTAAGCTTAACAAACACATGTACAAACTCAAGCTTGCAGACTCACCCACTTGCAGATTCTGCAGCATTGAGGATGAAACAGCTTACCACATTATAAGCCTGTGTGAAAGACTTGCAAGACTCAGATTTAGAATCTTTGGACAGATTAATCTTCCTGACCCAAGTTCAAACGATCTAGTCAACCCAACAAGTCTGCTCAAATATACCTGATGCTCTAAAAATAACAATTTAGGACTCAGGCAAAAAGAGGCGCACAATAGACCCAAAGCGGTCGCGGTGCACAATGCCTATATAAAAAAAAAAAAAAATCTCTTTTGATTATTACAGTAAATATGTAATGCATTTTTTAACCCGGGAGAACTCGCTGGGTGAGCATTTCGCTCACACTTGGAGTAGAATCGGTACTACCGTCCTCCTAATTCAGGTAGAGAGGTCTCTGTTTGTCTAGCTGGAGTGGGGACGTTTAGTCACAGATTGCCGTCATGCGCATTTTGTTAGTACCGTCGTGAGCTTCACTACATCCGGTTGTTCTTTGGAAAACGTATCCGGTGAGCGTTTTGCTCCATAGCAAGTTTTCCCGTTTATTTTTAATTCAAACGCTTGCTGCTTACTTCTAGATTAGTTTAGTCCGTAAAATGTCGTCTCGTTCTAGATTAATGGTGGAAATGGCATTAGCTATGCAACAAATGAAAGGTGAGTTGTAAAAATTGTTATAATTTTATTTTCGAAGTTGTGGGATCTTTTTTGTGAGTTTCCATCCGATCGAGAAAAAATAACGAACGTGTTTATTTGCTTATATTACTTGGTAAACAGCTACTCCGTTTACTTATCCTTTTTTTTCATTTATTATTATTTATTTTTTTTTATTGTTTAAAGTTTTCTTGACATATTTTTTTCTTCTGGTAGAAAATTTGTCCAGAGCGCCTGAGTGCGAGCCTTTGCATGATGAAAACCCCGTTGATGACATCGAAAGTGATGCAGAAAGCTTCCATAGTGACCATCAAACAGATAGTGAACAGTCTGGAGATGATGATGAGGATATTCAACCTGATGATCCAGAAAATATCGTATTAGGTAAGGATAATATTACTGAATGGCATAGAAATCACCTCGACAAAATGTCCGTGAACGGAAACACAATATTGTGATACATTTACCGGGAGTAAAAGGAGAGGCGAAACATGCTGACACCCATTGCTTGTTGGAGTAAGTTTTTTCCGGACTCTTTGATTTGCCTTATAGTTCACTACACTAATTTATATCTTGCCAAACTGAGACCTAATTATAGCCAGTCAAGGGATGTCCGTGAGACAGATATAACTGAATTGAAAGCTCTTTTTGGCTTACTATACATGGCAGGTATAAAAAAAGCTCAACACACCAATGTGAAAGAACTATGGGACACAAATGGAACTGCTCCGGAATGTTTTAGGGCAACAATGTCAAAAGAAAGATTTCTCTTACTTTTACGAGCGTTGAGATTCGATAATTGTGAAGATCGAGCTGAAAGAAAAGCAACAGATATTTAGCTTCAATAAGGGGAGTTCTGGATGAATTTATCATAAACTGTAAAACCCATTATCAAGTTGGTGAGTATTCGACAATCGACGCAATGTTGGAACCATTTAGAGGACGCTGTAAATTTCGACAATACATCTCAAGCAAACCGGCATAATATGGCATCAAGGTTTTCGCTCTCATTGATGCCCGTACATTTTACACCAGCAACATTGAAGTTTATTGTGGCCGTCAACCTGAACGACCTTACAGTGTGACTAATAATGCCAATGAAGTAGTCAAACGACTAGCAAATCATATATTGGGCACTGGGAGAAATATCACCATGGACAATTATTTCACTTCCATGCCTCTGGCAAAAGATTTACTTTCGAAAAAAACCACTTTAGTTGGAACTTTGAGGAAGAACAAACGCGAAATTCCGCCTTCATTTCTTGTGACCAAAAATAATCCGGTTCATACCAGCACATTTGGTTTCACGAAATCTGAAACATTAGTCTCTTACAAAGCTAAAGCCAACAAAATAGTGCTAGTGTTATTTACTTTACATAATGACGATAATATTGATGATTCTACAGGAGATGCAGCGAAACCTGAAATAATAACTTTCTACAATCTCACCAAAGGAGGAGTCAATGTTGTGGATGAAATGAAAGCTATTTACTCTGTTGCAAGGGTTAGCTGTAGATGGCCACTAACGTTTTTTTCATTTATGAATATTGGAGGGATCAATAGCTTTATAATTTACAAGGCAAATACGGAAGATTTTATTGAAAGAAGACTGTTTTTGAAGACCTTAGCCCTAAGTCTAATGAAAGAGCACTTGGTAAGACGTTCGGCTATCCCAAATATTCCTTGTGAGGATCGAGATACAATGAAGCGCATTTCAGGAGTGCAAGAAGAAGGTGTTCCAGAAAAAAAAAATACAAGAAGGATTTTGTGGAATTTGTTCTCATAAAAAAAAACCGTAGAACAAAGAAAGAGTGCAATATTTATAAAATTCCCATATGCACGCCACATACGGTGCACACTTGTTTGACCTGCTATAATAAAGACAAAAATTTTTAAACTTAGTTATGATATAAAAAACTGTGATTGGATAACTTGAGTTCCTATTGTTTGATCATTTGATCATTTTACTTATTGCACCTAACGATTATGTTCCTATATTATTTTATTGTTTCAAAAATTTAAACTGTTTTTGATGTTAAATTGTTCTTTGAATTCTATATTGTAATAATTTAATTCAATATATAAATTTTGTTTACGTTATTTTTTGGTTTACTTATTTGTTTACCCTATAAAAATAATATAATAACGATATTTGGTGTCTAGAAATTGGTATACGCTTGCATAAAGTAAAAACTTTCAGGGTGAGCAAAATGCTCACACGCGAGTTCTCACGTTTCACAATTCCTAGCGAGTTCTCCCGGGTTAATAAATTTTAGGTGAATTTTGCTGTGTCTGACAATGCCAGCAACATCACAAAGGCTATAGAAGAAATATTGAATTATAGCTGCTATGACCATAAATTAAACTTGATAGCACAGAAAAGTCTAAAAATAGAGCAAGTTCAAATTACTATAGAAAAAATAAAAAAAATTGTTTCCCACTTTAGAAGGAGCTCAATTGCAACAGAGAAACTTCTAAAATATCAAGTTTCTAATGGATTACAATAGATGTACAATAGACTTGTCCTCTCCAGAGCCATGCAAACAGTCGGAACCCGATACCTTAGATGAGGCTTCATTAGAACCCCTATTGAAGTCGCTCAACGACGAAGCCGAAAGGCTTCAAGAACATAGCACATTCAGGGGAGCCCTGGCGGAGCATGCAGCTCTTGTAGCTGCAGCCTCACAGGCCCCCTCACAAATACACTTATCAAGCCACTCACATTCAAGCGGGGACCAGACGGACAGCGGTCATGCTGCCACGTCGAGGAACCTGAAGAATGTGAGGAGGCGCCACAGGAGAAAGGCAAAAGCCTCTATCCTTTATAATCTACCAGCTACTGTGATGCCTGCCCAAGGAAGGACAGCCAAGGATGCAAGGGCCCAACCAGGCCCGGCAAACGAAGCTGCTCCAACTGAGGGAAGGGCGCCCAAGCTGGGCCACTCTACTCCCAGCAGGGATACCCCCCAGAAGCCTGCGGCTATGGAGGCAAGGGCCAGTACTGGCCCGGCCAACAAAGCCGCTGGGCAGAAGGGGAGACCCTCCGGACACACACATACCCAACACACAAGGGCACAGCCGAACAGGCCAGCAGGTAAAACTGCGGGGCCTCAGAGGCCAAACCCTACACAACAGACTCAAAACAAAAGACCTAGAGTGTCACCTGGAATTTCCGCACCTGTGGCAAAGAAACCCAGGGAAACCACTAGGTCTGCAGTAAATTACGCTATGGCGGCCAAAGGACAGCTGGTGGCGGTGATACCGAGGGGTTATCCGCACATTCAGCTGACCAGAGACCACTGCGAAACCTTGCAGGAAGAGATCACGGGCAGAGTAGACGAGCTAGACGTCGATGGAGACTACCACCCTCTGTTTGATGGCGCAAGCTTCAACAAGGGTGGGTGCATCGTCTCTTGCCTGGACCTAGCAACTAAGGAATGGCTAGAAAAAATTATCCCTGGCATTGTTCTGGAAGAGGGTCTAACCCTAAGGACGTGCGATGTCAGGGAGCTGACCAGGACGGTCAAGGTTGGAGCCTTCTTTCCAGGAAAGGTTCCTGCCGAGGACGTCCTGCTTAAAAGGATCCAGATCCAGAATAGGGCAGTTGATGGAATCAAGGAGTGGAGGCTGCACTATTCCAAGGAAATGGACAAGGGTTCCTTCATAATTATGAAGATACCCGAATATAGCATGGAGAGCCTCAAGACCAGAGGGATGAAGGTGGGCTGTGGCATGAAAACAGTCACCTTCAGACCGATGATCAGTGTGGCTGAGCAGGCTCAACTGGCTATCCAGAAGAGCACCCCCATGGAGGTGATGGAAGAGCCGGAAAGAAAGCAAGAGGAGATGGCTCTACCGGCCCCACCTACTCCTACTGAAATGATCACCTGTGGCAGGCAAAGCCCAAGGTTAGTGACAAGGCCCAAATGGAAGAACTAGCCAACCCACAGGCACCATCAGAAGTAGCTGCTGAGTATCCAGTTGAGGAAGGCCCTGACTCGTGGAAGACGATGGGAGGCCTGAGAAAGCCAAAAGGCCCAACAAACGTTGGGTCGGCTGGTGGACTCGGGCTACCACTGACGCCACGGGACGGGCCCCCTGGCACAACCAACTAAATAACCTCATTTGAAGCTGCTGCAGATTAACCTCCACCACTGCATAGCAGCAAGTGGAGTGTTGCAACAATACATAAAAGGTAAGAATATTGACATAATCTTTATTCAAGAACCTTATCTTCTTAAAGGCAAGCTCAAAGGGCTGAATATGTCGGGATATAATATTATCTCTGTGACTGACAACCCTAGAGCATGCATCCTTTATAGAAAGGAATTAAAACTGCTGCCTCTTTGGCAAATCTGTTCCAGAGATTCTGCAGCAGCCATATACACTCCCCATGGGAGCTCAAATAAATCCATCACGTTGCTGGCTGGGTACCTACCCTATGAGGATAAGGAGCCCACAGCAATGCTGGAGCGAGTTAGAGAAGCTACGGGCGAGCAGCAGCTCATTGCTGCCCTCGACAGTAATGCCCACCACCATATTTGGGGCAGCACCAACACCAACCAAAGAGTTGAGCAAATTCTTGAATTTATTATAAACTATGATCTTGACATTTTGAATAGCGGGGACAAACCAACGTTTTTCAATAGGTTAAGATCGGAAGCAATTGATATAACACTAGCCACTAAACCAATCAGTAGGAACATTGTGGACTGGCAAGTCTCAGACGAAGAGACGTGCTCAGACCACAGGTACATTAGATTTGACCTACTGAATAGCAGCGGTTATGCAGCTGAATACAGGAACCCGAGACTGACTAACTGGGAGACCTACTGCACTAACCTCGAAACATACTTAATTGATTGTCCAAATAGAATTAACAATTCATGGCAGCTAGACTGCCTGAACGCCACACTTACAGATGCTATGATTAAGTCCTATCATAGCAGCTGCACGCTAA
The DNA here is from genome assembly GCA_911387785.2 of Aelia acuminata. Classification (NCBI taxonomy): domain Eukaryota; kingdom Metazoa; phylum Arthropoda; class Insecta; order Hemiptera; family Pentatomidae; genus Aelia; species Aelia acuminata. The sequence goes on along the minus strand of OU426983.1, from coordinate 86,623,190 downwards.
GGAAAAAGAAATCCAACAGGAAAGTCTCCTGGTGGAGCAATGAACTGCAAAAACAAAGAACCCTTACTAGAAGGTTGTTTAATGCCTCTAAGAACTCTGGCAGATGGACTGAGTACAGGAAGGCCTTAACTGAATACCATAAATCTGTCAGAAGAGCAAAACGCAGGGCTTGGAGAGATTTCTGCTCTGATATAAGCAGCATCTCGGAAACAAGCCGCGTTAACAAAATAATCAACAAATACTCGGAACGGGGTATGTTGGGCACGCTAGGGCTGCCTGAGGGATTCACCACTAATGAGGTGGAGACACTGGTGGCCATGGCGAAGACCCACTTCCCGGATTGTGAAATAATCAGCACAGCTGAACCCGCCACCTTGCACCACGAACGGGATACTGGATATGCAAGGTGGAGACAGGCAAAGGCTATCATCACCAGCAATAAGCTTACATGGGCAGTTAACACACTGGGGGCCAGTACGGGGCATACAAGTCAGCTGGAGTCGATGGTATATTACCAGCCCTCCTACTGAGGGGACTACACATACTCAGACCTTACCTCCTAGAGCTGCTACGAGGGAGCCTCGCGCTAGGGTACCTACCACATTAGTGGAAAGTATCCAAGGTCTGCTACATACCAAAACCCGGCAAAGGGACCTATGACAGCGCCAAAGCGTTCAGACCCATATGCCTGACTTCCTTTCTAATGAAAACATTGGAGAAAATGGTCGACAGGCACGTGAGGGAACAACTTGTGGGCACACACCCAATACATGAAAACCAATTTGCCTACCAAGCAGGAAAATCCTGCGAGGTGGCACTACACAATCTTGTCTCTAGAATTGAAAAATCTATGGACCACAAAGAAATCACGATAGGCACATTCATCGAAATAGAAGGTGCCTTCGACAGAACTCCTCACAGGGTAATAGAGAAAACCCTGTTGGAGAGGAAAATTGATGAAGTTTCCATCAGATGGATTATGACCATGCTGAGGGAAAGGCAAATAATTTCTGAATTAGGATTCAGCAAGATACTAATCAAACCTAAAGGTGGATGTCCTCAGGGTGGAGTGATATCCCCGCTACTGTGGTGCTTAGTAGTGGACTCACTATTGACAAAGCTAAACACCTCAGGCTTTTATGCACAGAGATATGCTGATGACATTGCAGTCCTAGTTGGAGGTAGACATCAAAATGTCCTATCTGACCTCCTAAACAACGTAACCAGAATCATAACGAACTGGTGCAAGAACAATGGACTTAACATTAATCCACAGAAAGTAAGCTTTTGTATCTTCAGCTCGAAGACAAAATAGCCATCAAACTACCAACAATTGAGGGAGTCCAGCTGAGCCAAAGCAAAACAGTCAAGCACCTGGGCGTTACGCTGGACAACAAACTCAACTGGGCTAAACACGTGGAACACACGACCAACAAAGCCCTGAAGTGTCTATGGGCCTGCAAGAGGGCAATAGGTAAAGACTGGGGACTAAAGCCCAAAATGACATTTTGGCTCTACACCATGGCTATTAAACCCATGGTGTTATACTCCTCCCTAGTCTGGTGGCACAAGGCAGGGATAAGCAGAAATAAAACCCAGTTGAACAAACTGCAAAGATTAGCCTGCCTCATGACAACTGGGGCTATGAAAACTACACCCACCGCCACCATGGAACTGATGTTAAATCTAGCTCCACTGCACATGGAGGTGGAAGCGCAAGCCCTTAAGGCCTGCTACAGAATCGTGAAGCTAAATCTAACCTCAAAAGTACAAACTAACTGGGGACACTGGAAGATATTCCAAGAGCTTGAAAAGGATAGATTCCTATCCATGTTTTCTGACATTCAGATCAGGGGCTCATTGGAAACTAACTTTAATACCAGTAAAAAGGTCAATACATCACATATACCAAACAATGGCATATGCTGCTATACGGATGGCTCACTCACCAATAGCGGGTCGGGTGCGGGCATCTGGAGGAAAGACAAACCCAATGAAGGTATATATGCCTCATTGGGTAAATTCACCACTGTCTTCCAATCAGAGGTGCTGGCAATCAGCCACTGCGCCTTCGAGCTGTTGAGGGAACAACTGTCTGGGAAGACAATCACTATCTACACAGATAGCCAAGCTGCACTGGGTGCACTCAATAACATAGACATTAACTCCAAGGTTGTATGGGAGTGTAAAACAAGACTCAACAGCCTAGCAAACAAAAGCCTAGCAAAAAAAAACAAACAGAGTGAATGTAGAATGGGTGCCAGGCCATACTGGCATACCAGGAAATGAGAATGCAGACACTCTAGCTAGGAAAGGATCCAACATCAAACCCATCACTCCTGAACCGGTGTGTGGCATCAGCAAAAGCTCTGCCATAAGGAGGATAGAGGAGATCTATGGAGCAAAAAGAAAACAATTTTGGATGACGCAAAACCTACGACACTCCAAATTGTTCCTAGAGAGTCCTTCTGCCAAGAGGAGTGGCGAAATTCTAAATCTTGACAGGAATGCTATTAAAAGACTTACAGCTATATACACCGGACACTGTAAGCTTAGAAGTCATATGTACAGGCTCAAACTGGCGGCATCACCAATTTGTCAATACTGCGAGAAAGAGCGTGAAACAGCCTTTCACATAGTCTGCCTCTGTGACAGACTCGCAGCGCTTAGATTCAGGTTGTTTGGCTTGGACCGCATCACTGACCCTAAGGCGCTTGAGGTAATCAACCCAAGCAGCCTACTTAAGTTCACTGAGGTTCTGAAAATTAGCCTCTAGGGCAGCTTGGAACCCAGGCAAGAATTTAGGCGCACAATAGGCCCATATGGGCCGCGGTGCACTTGCCTCTAAAAAAAAAAAAAAAAAAAAAAAAAAAAAAAAAAAAAAAAAAAAAAAAAGTACCTATTTATATTTACCACTATTATATATTTTCGAATTTCTATTTATTTCATTTAAAATTTAAAGTGATATTTTTACCTTCATTTTTTTATAATGTCAGTTTATTCAAGTGCTCTCAAAACTGCTGTGTATGGATGAGAATACATTACAATAACAGGAAGTTATTATACTGGGTGTCCCAGACCTAGTGTAAAAAAAAAAATTGGGTAATACTAAATGTTAAACGGGGTAGAATGGCGCAGAAACAAGTTTCCTATCTCAATCTGTTGAGGAGATATAATTTTTTTTTTTTTTTTTTTTTTAAATCTTATTTTTTCTGAAAAATGACAGTTTTCTCTACTTTGGTTTAGCGTAGAAACAAAAACGATGATATTTTCTCAATCAGCATTAAATTTTCTAAAAGATGAGATGGGTCTAGTTATTTTAAATCCACTTTCAGTGGGACTTTTAATGCGCTAAACACAAAACATTTATTAAAACTTAATTTTTTAATAGTTTTTGAAACTCACTCTCCACTGGAGCACCCTAGAAGCTGTCAAATTTCCTAAAAACTGCGTAATTTAGTTAGCTTTTTAGTGGTGTGACCCACGATACAATTGCACTTCACCTTTTGAGTTTAAAAGAAGTTTTTCGCATGAAAAACACGCTAGTGAATGTCACTGCTGGGGCAATGAGGAAGCGCGCTAGAGCCTGCAACCAAAGTAATGGATGCCGAACTTCCCATAAGTTAGAGTTAGTTTTACTTTTTTAAGACTAGAAAGGACAATGTATGAATGCTAAATAATATATAAAGGATAATAATAATCTAAAAGTAAAAAAAAAAATTTATTAGTTTAAATTAAAAAAATCTGGTGCGTGCGCGCAACACACAACTTTCACTTACCAACTTAGATTAGAAATTAATGCGTTGTGTTAATACAACTTCTCACTCAGTTACACATTTTCCACATTCATTTCTTATTTTTGTTTTCATTTGCTCTATAACAAACACTAATTCCTTTTATTATTAAATAAAAGTTTTTACTTGAGATATTTCGGCAATGCAAGCATAATACTCCAAGTCGACTGATTTTATAATTCTTAATGTACTTGTTGAAAATTTCATTTAGTTACCATGAAACCAATAATTTCCATTAAATGAACAGAACGGCTTTAATTAGGAACACTGATCTGTCATTAAAGGCGTTAAGAAGCTACGCATGCATGGCCTCAACGTGTTTTATGAGTTGACTGAATATTTTTCTTTTTTTCCCCTCTATATGTTTACTTGGTTTTTATCATACCTCATATTTAGCCATTTTTTATTTTAAGGCGTAATGAGAGACAGTTAATTTCTCAATATAAACAAAAACAAAGATACTTCATAGGAAAACCAAACAAACAAAAAAGGCCCCTGCCCCATTTAAGCCCCCCCAGAACAATTGAATAATGATAAAGCTTACCTGATATTAAAGAACGCCTAATTTTCATTAAACATGACGAATTTGATGAAAATCGTTAGAGCCGTTTCTGAGAAAATCGAAAAAAAGGTAAAAATTGCAAAAAAAGTTAAGAAATAAAGTGCCCCCTCCGTTTGACCAATTCTGATAAAATGCGGGCTATCACATCTTTGGCATATACATACGTCAAATACCCAGTTTGATCAAAATCGTTAAAAGCCGTTTTTTAGTAATTAAAAAAACACGTGAAAATGATACAAAATTTATTAAGTAAAGTCCCCCCTTCGGTTGATCAATTTTGATGAAATTTTGGCTATCACATCTTTGGCATATACATACATCAAATACCCAGTTTGATCAAAATCGTAAATGCCGATTTTGAGGAAATAAAAAAAACACGTGCAAACGATACAAAATTTATTAAGTAAAGTCCCCCCTTCGGTTGATCAATTTTGATGAAATTTTGGCTATCACATATTTGGCATATACATACATCGAATACCTTGTTTGATCAAAATCTTTAAAGCCGTTTTTGAGTTAATAAAAAAACACGTGAAAATGATACAACATTTATTAAGTAAAGACCCCCCCGGTCAATCAATTTTGATGAAATTTTTAGTCATATCTCGGGCATATTAATACATCAAATACTCAGTTTAATCAAAATCGTTAGAGCCGTTTTTGAGAAAATCGAAAAAAACCTAAAAAGTTATTAAGTAAAGTACCCCCTCCCTTTGAGCAATTTTGATGAAATTTTTGCTGTCACATCGCGGGCATATATCTACACTAAATACCAAATTTCAGGTTCGCACGGTTTATAGTTTTTGAGCTAGTCTGTTCACAGACACACAGACACAGACCATTTCGCGGGACTTGGTCATTTGGACTCAGGGGACCCCAAAACGTGTATTTCCGTTGAAAACCGGAAGTCGAAATTTTTCACGATCGCAATACTTCCACTTACTATATATTTTATAAATAGGTAAGTGAAAGTAAAAATACTTTCTTTAAAATAAATTAAACTTTTTTCTTCTCTTCTACTAAAATTTGAAAAATTCTACATGAAAAATGTTGAAGATAAAAATAATATTATTATTGTAGAACCATATTAAAATGGATTATTGCAGCGCGTGTTCAAAATGTCCTCCACTACTTTGGATGCAAGCTTATCTTCAACATTTTTCATTTTATTTTTAGATTATTATTACCTCTTTTTATATTATTTAGCATTCATAAATTCTTCTTTCTAGTCTTAAAAAAGTAAAACTAACTCTAATTCATGGGAAGTTCGGCATCCATTTCTTTGGTTGCAGGCTCTAGCGCGCTTCCTCATTGCCCCAGCAGTGACATTCTCTAGCGTGTTTTTAACAGAAAAACTTCTTTTAGACTCAAAAGGTGAAATGAAATTGTATCATGGGTCACACCACTAAAAAGCTAACTGAATTCCGCAGTTTTTGGGAAATTTGACAGCTTCTAGGGTGCTCCAGTGGGGAGTGAGGAATTTTTCAAAAATGATTAAAAAATTAAGTTTTAATAAATGTTTTGTGTTTAGCGCGTTAAAAGTCCCACCAAAAGTGGATTTAAAATAACTAAACCCATCTCATCTTTTAGAAAATTTAATGTTGATTGAGAAAATAACATCGTTTTTGTTTCTACGCTAAACAAAAGTAGAGAAAACTGTCATTTTTCAGAAAAAAGTAAGATTTTAAAAATAAAAACAAAAAAATTATATCTCCTCAACAGATTGAGATAGGAAACTTGTTTCTCCGCCATTCTACCTCAGTATGCAGTATTACCCAATTTTTTTTTTTAAACTAGGTCTGGGACACCCAGTATATAGTTCATTACCATGACAAAAAAGTAAAAAATTCTAAATATTAAAGAACTTTATTTTTCGTAATATTTCAAGAATTCATAATATTGTAAAAAATTTCTCGATAAAGACCTTTCAAAATTATTTTAAGTTTGTGATTTTTTTTTTATTTTGTTGCTTCAACAATTAGTGACATTTTCTGATTTTATTCTCAAAATTTTTTTTTTTTAACTTTGAATTAATACTATTATTACCAATAATACAACACAACTTTTGTTTCCAATAAAACAACACAACACAAAACAAACACCTGATAGAAACATTAGTCTGGAGGTTTTGTTTTCCCCAACTTGTTTTTTTTAACACGTTCGGTGCCCACAACCTAACCTCAGAGGCCAACGACCCGCCTGGCGGGTGCACCTACCCATTGCCTTCCCGGCTACCTGGATCGGCAAGGCCCCCTCATTTTTACTTCATTTTACTGTGGGGCCTCTCACAGAGTAGTCACTGTGTATTGAAAGTGTTGGTTTCTCCAAAGCTTTATTTTTTGATCTGTGGCAGTGTGTTTTGTGTAGTGCTATGCTTCTTGGAATACCAGTCCCTTTTACAAGTAAGTTGATTTTTTTTATTCATTAATTTTCATGTCTTCGAAGACTCATAATTGTATCTCAATTTATGAACGATTTACATTTATCTTTATGTACTTTTTTTGCATAGTAACGTGATGTCGGGAAGAAAAATGAGGAGGAAGCCCAAAAAAGTACCTATAGAAAGTAATTTCTTTCAATTAATTATTTACTATATACGTCTATTGGTTTCTTCCTATTTTATCATTCCTGTTTATTTATTTTTTTACTTAGTTGAGCCAAGAACTTCAACTCCCCAACCAAGTACATTCAGATTTCATCCAGAAGATCCTTCTGAAAGTCATATAGACACTTTCCCTCAAACAGATGGTAAGTTCTTTTTACAAAACTTTCATTTTATACAAAATAAAAATATGAAGGGAGTGGATAGGCAGGACCAGATGTTGTCCTATTATCCTTCTAAACACGAAAGTATCCGGTGGTATAAGAAATTAGGACTACACACTTTTCAACTGACGCTGTTGAATGCCAGTTTTTTATATAACAAATACCGAACAGCTGGAAAACTAGAAACACAGCTGTATGGTATATACCTTCAACTTAATGGTAAGGCACAAACCAACCTTTGTGAATTAAGTGGACTGTATTTGAACGGTTAGAGATGTTAAAAATAAATGGACTTAACAGAGTACAGATTTATTGAGAAAAAAAAAGACCCTACAAAATATTGTTTGTTAGTGGATATTTTAATGTATTTAAATGAGATGGCCATGCGGACTCACTAATTACTTTTCCAATATGCTCTATCTTCTCCATATTGTTCATGTAGTTCTTCAAGATCTCTCTCTGCTCTTCATCGCCTCCAGCCGGGGAACTGGCTCCTCTTCTTACTCACTCATGTTTCGTATAATTTTAATTGAAGAAAAAAAGAAATGGATGGGCCAGGCCTGGTCTCTTTTCAAGGAATCTATCTCACCAAGTTCCTTCTCAGCCTCTGCCCCCAGCAGAGTTCGCCGGTGGGGCATTCAAATCTTGGCGGTCCCGCCATTCGATTTGCCCACCCCTGCTTCTGCAATTTGTAGTACCTTTCGGGAAGCCGAAACATACCGCCCACCTAAATCAGCTGCGGATGATTTAATCTTCAAGAATGTGAAGCTGGAATTGTTCAGGATTTGGATGTATTGTGAGAGCATATTGAACGAAGATAGGGGTGTTAGTAAAGTACAATATAAAACAAAAAAAAGAAAATACATACATCTATGAACTCTATTCACAGAGTGTTCGAAAAGAAAAAAAAAGAAAATTGCGCTTTGTTAAAAAAAAAGAAAAAAAAGAAATAAACTTCAGTCACACAGTCACATATGGTAGACAAGGTGTATTGAGAATGTGAAACTGTGATAAGAAATAACAAACAAAGAATGTTAAGTAAATTCAATTTCAACCTCTATAGTGTTGAGAAGGAGAAACAAAGAGATAGAAGATTAAAATGCCCCAAGTGGAGTAAATAACATAGAAACAAATCACAAATAAAATTAAATAAATAAAACAGGGATCACTATTCTTCTGCGTCCCCAGAAAGTAAAACGAAAGAAGTAACCTACCATTTGATCAAGTTCTCAAGTTGATCAAGAGGTCGTAAGCGTAATGCTAAGCGATATCATTTTATAAATGGAGCTCGGCGAAGAAAGGAATGATGTCCTTCATAGCACAAGCCAGGAAAGGTTCTTCCCAACGTCCGCCCACCGTGAAAATACCCAGCAAGCCAGGAAAAGGAGATAGGTATCAACTGAACTTGTTCACCGAAGTTTTTCAACATCTTTGAAATGATTGATGCCCCCTTCTTAACATAACTTCTTCTTGCAGCTTAGAACCGGTATGAAGTACGTCTTTATGGGTCGAACGACGTGTTGGGTCAAATACTCGCGCTATCCCGTGAAGAGGGATCAGATCTGATGGCTTTGATGGGGAACTGGACACAGGTGCCAGTTCGCTATGGTTCGGCGTGAAGGGCTTACACTTTTCCGAAAGTCCCTGATCCGTTCGGAAATTTGATTTAAAAAAAACATATCGTCGAAGCGCTGCTGACCGCTTGCAATCCGCATCTTGATGCTGAGACTTAAAAGGCAACCTCACTACGAATTTTCCCTTTTCGGTGCGACCGTAAGTGTTAACGGAGAGCTGCTCCCACTGAATATTGTCGGGTTGTGATCTGCCCAGGGCTGCGGGTTCTTTAAGTTCCCAAGATGCTTTTGACCGCGATTCGATATTGTTCTTGGACACCGCCAGAAAAGAACACGAATTACTTGGGGTCTTGTCATGAAGGACTCCGGACACTACCAACCCAAATGCTGTTGGAGTAAAGTACAAACTTTGTACTCCTGTGGGATAAGGAACTCCGGTGAGGACGCGTGGGAAAATATCTCCCCCGATCAGCAGGTCGATGGATGTCGTCTCTCCGAATTGCTGATCAGCTAATGAATGATGCATTAACTCGTTTATGACTGAAGCAGGAAGATCGCGTGTAGGTAGCGAAGAGGTAATGCGGTCAACGACGACAGGTGAAATAGGGTAATCTTGATCATTAGCACACGGGCATAAGGTGCAGGAAGTTGAACCCTGAAGATAGAACCTTGGAACGGCCGTCTCGCCGAGACCTGTGATGCTCCCGCTGAGTGGGGTGATTTTAGCACCAATCTTGCGGGCCAAAGCGCTCGTGATGAAGGTGTGCTGGCTCCCTGAATCCAGTAACGCACGAACAGAATGGTACGCTCCCCCTGTAGACCTTATAAGAGCACGTACAGTACCCAAGAGTACCGTAGTGCTCTCTGAAGAAGAAGATTGCGGCGTCGCTCCAAAGCCGATGAATGTGTCCGTAGTGGCTGCTGGTGTTGACTCAAGGGTCGTGGTCTCCTTGGTTTCCCCTAGAGAATGCACGAGGGTGTGGTGTCTCCTATTGCAAGTGCGACAGCAAAATCTTGAGAGGCAGGTAGAAACCATATGTCCTTTTCGAAGACAATTCCGACAGAGTTGGAGTTTGCGGACTTGTTCTAACCTCTGTTCAGGGGATAAGGACCGGAAGCTCTCACAGTTTGCAATGAAGTGATCCTCTTTGCAAAGGTAACATTTTACTATGGAATTGCGGTTACCACTCCTCTGCTGCTTGCTATTGGCTCTCCGACCGTTACTATGGCTCTGCATGAATTTACCGGAAGAGGAACTCGAGTCACCGGTGGCATGTAAGGAAACACTGTTTTGCTTCGCTATATTCCGAGTGGGGCGAGCAGGTGCTTTTCCAGTCGAACTGTCAACATACTGGGACATCCTGATGGCAGTCTTTGTCTGGCGGACAAAATCGAGAACATGGTCTACCGTCGGAAATTCCTTGTTAGATTTCAGCGATAGCTCAAACTGTCTCCTCGTTTCCGGGTCCAATGCCCTGAGCGCAAGAGTGCTTAGTAAGAAGTCCGCTGGGTCTTCAAGCTTCAGCGCACGGAAGGCATCAATACTATCAGCTACACCCGTCAGGAAACACTCGTACCTTTGGAGTTCGCCTTTTAACTGCTTGAAGTCAAAGTCAATAATTTGATGCACCAGAATATTGGCTAGGACTCTCGGGTTCTGGTACGTCTCGACGACTTTTTTCCATGCGAGCTGGTATGATTGTTCATCAACGGGGAATCTGGAAATTACGGCAGCGGCTTCACCCTTCAAGGCCCCTATAAGATAGTGGAACTTCTCCACTTGGGATAATGCTGTTTCATTATGAATTAATGATTCGAATGTATCTCTGAAGTGCGACCATTTACGCATATCGCCATAAAACGTGGGAATGTCGATTTTCGGAAGGTGCGTTTTTAGGGTGTAACTTCCACTGTTGTTGATGGTTGAGCAAGCAGGGAGTGTAGTCGTATCATGGATCCTGGACCTTGCTTTGCGCTCTTTTATAAGAAGGAGATTTCCATTTGCTTTCACTATTTCCTCCTTTATTGCATCATAAACCTGGTACCATGCGTCATTAGGAAATGCATCACTCGCTCCTACTTGAACTGCGATCTCTTCTCGCTCGTTCCAGGAGTCGCGGAATTCCTTCCACTCAACCTCAGCTTTGGCTACCCTTGCTTCGAAGATTGCCGCATCAGTGTCGCTGAGTGCATCTAGATCAATAGAAGAAAGGCCGCTAAAGTCCCGTTTAGTTCCTCGCATACGCCGCTCCAACATTGCGGCACGTGAAGATAATTCTGCAGTTGTCATAATTTTCTGACGATCAGTCATTAATGATAGTTTTTCAAAAATGAGGAAGTCCCCCCGAACATGGAGAGCGCGAGAGAGAGAGAGAGATAGAGAGAGAGAAAGAGAGAGAGATATTAAAGGCCAAAGCAATAAAATAAAATAAAACAAGAGACATGACCAGAACAAAATATTGAACATCGAAATGAACAAAATATTTAAACTAAGATGATTTTCATCAGTAGAGATAAGTACCATGGGTAATTAATAAGGCATTAAATGAGCTAGAAGAACACTTAATACAAGAATGTGAACAAATAAGAAGTCAAATATGAACGAGAAAAGAAACCATGACTAGAACTGAACAATATAGAAAAAAAAAAATAGCAAGTAGGAATTACATGCAGCTTATAGAATCGTAGATCACATAAATTAAAATTGCAGCGATATTTAAATGAGTGAAATACTGTGAAACGTCAATAAAAGAAAAGTGTAATGACGTCACCATGAGAAATTAAAGTTGAAGTTGAAACCAGCGCGCCAACGTATCTAAGCCGACCTCCTTGGAATGTGATAACAGAACAAGCGACCTGGTAAGGTTTTCTGTAAAGGAAGGCTTCCTAGCTAAGATTTGAAAGGGATGGATTTTCCCTTCAATATTCTTGAAATTTGGGCTGGTGGAAACGAATAATATTGTCTATCTATCTATTACTCAATAGTGCTGCAATTAATGAATATATTAAATACTGATGTATATATGTGTGAATTTTAATAGTGCATGCCTTATGGTGTGATGTTACTTGCTATTGTTAATTAGAATACTGTAATTTTATCAATAGTTTATGAATAAATGATTAAAGTATATTCTAGTAAATGAGTAAACCATGATTAAAAACAGTTATAACTAAAGTAAGTATTGTGTTCAGTTCAGGCATTTGAAATAGGTTAGGTTAAGTTTATGATATATGCTGCCTTTTATTAACCATAATTAAGGTCTGTTGAAGCTGGATTTAATAAATTTACTTTAATGCATTCTCTGTGAATAAAGCATGTTACATAATTGAGAATTACATTTCTATTTAATGAATACATTATCAATGCTTTACCTGTTCATCTGCGCTCAATTGAATTAATTAAGAT